>CP141142.1:11620494-12917994 GCA_035235625.1 Saururus chinensis | reverse complement strand
CGTGGAGCATAAAAAATGCTTCTTATTCCTATGATATTCCTTCTTCTTCCTTCTCTCTTTTACCCACTTCATCCATCTTTTTGTTAGGCGGTTGTCATTGTTGCCCAAGTTCATTGCCACTTCTTTTGCTTTTCAATTTGACCATCACCACCTTCATCATCGGCGGCTTGCCTTAACGCCTCTTAGATATCATTTTCTCCTCTCCTTAGCAACTAGGAGGCTCGCCAAATCTGACCCGGTCATGGTTGTGCTTGGGCCTAGGCCATGGTTGTGGCAAAATCTTGTCAATGAGGCCCATGGCTAGTTTCTAAAGATGCTAGTTGTTCATGAAAACAACATGAATGTGTTGTTTCATGAAGATATCTTAATTTGTGTTTTTTACTCAAAGTTGTGTTGGCATGGTTTGCTGGTTTGCGTTTGGTGGTGGTTGAGTGCTTGTTTTGATGATGCAACTAAAAGGATGCGACAGAGCTCCCACAAGATAATAAAAATAAATAAACCAATTTAGTTGTTTAAGTGAAACAAAATGAAATAAAATGATTGTGACATTTTAGTATTTTGTTGTTTCTTGGTGGTAGCAATGGCGCTCCTAATGAGTGGCAGTGACACTATAGGTGGTTGATGGTGAAGCATTGGTTGGGGTAATAGCAGTGGTGGAACTCCATTGGCAACAACATAGTTGAAACCTAGCACGAAGCGGCAGAGTTTCGACAATAGTGGTTGTGACAGCAGTGATGGAGATCCAACACTCTATAGCGAAACTCCTTTTTAGATTTTATTAAACTTTTATTTTTATGGAGGTATTTAAATCTTTTACCTAGATCTCAAACATTAATGGCTATATTTTACGATAAACCATATTATTAATGGTTGTATTTATGATTAATGAATTTTTTTGTTTTTGTAGCTCTAGTTGCCCCCCTTCTTTTAACTTGTTTATATGTGCTCGGCACATGCTTATGGCTACACAGTTTTTTATTGCATGGCACTTGCAAAAGAGGGGCAAACAGATTTTATGCAATTTACCCTCCCCCTAAATTACACATGGTTCATAGTTGCATGCACGCATGATTCATCTCAGCATATATTCCATATAGGAAAATGTAATAAAAAGTTGACCCAACAATTATATATCTATATTATTATTAAAGTAAAACATAAGATAGAGAAATTTGCTACATTATAACTGTATTGCCCTTTTATATTATTTTAATACGTGTGATCTTATTATACTTGCTTGTGATATAAAAGCTAAGCTTCCCACATAGTGAGGACTCTTCCCATTGATCTCCCATGGGATTCTAGGACTTATGTACAGTGGAGCAATGGGTGATTCATGTCCAAACTTCATGATTAATTTGAATTACTACTCCACATATTATTGTCACGGGGTAGCCAAGTGTACTATCCATGACACATGTTGGGGAGCACACGCATGTGGGAGTGTTGTATACTAAGTGTGCATGCATTGCAAAAACTGCTTGCAACGTTGCACACCTAGTATGCAAGCATTGTAGGGAAGGTCTTCAACATTATGCAACATGTGTACAACAACTTTGGCTATCAACTTTGGTTGTCACTCTAACATAATGCAAGAAATCTTTTATGCTATATAGGGGGGACTTGGTGAGCTGAAATATATGAGTTGTTAGTATAATGCCTAGCTTTGTAGCCGGATGCTAGAAATGCAACGAAGGGCAGGCTGGGTTGCTAGCCATCATGCTAGGAGCCTTGTATGCTAGGGGATTCGGCTCTCCAACCCACTAATCGGCTGTCCGGCCTTATGGCCTTGATGGAAAGAATGGTCCTAGCTTGCACATGGCTGAGATATAATGTTCGGACGTTAGAATTGTCTAAGTTAGATATGTGCATCGCAAGGTTGTGTCCCTCTCTGACTAGCTTACTTGGGAAATGTCTCGACATGTTCGCAGGTTCGCCTTTGGACGGGTTCGTTACTTGGCTTCTCCTTGGAATGGGTTTTGTATAATATTATTTAATTTTAAAATACTACCTTTAATCATCATAATCCTAATAAATATAAATATGCAATTCTACTTGCATAATAAACATTCTTAATTCAACCAATCATATTGGTTTATAATTGAAGATCAAAAGAATCATATTTAGATTTTACTTATAAATATATCCAGTAAACCAAGTCTAAATTTCTACCTATTAATTTAAAATTTTCACATATATTTTCTTGCATGCACGCAATTTTGCACTTCCTTTAGTAACACTAAGTCACTAATTGTCTCTCTCTCTCACACACACACATGAAAGAATTTTTAATGCTCCACTCTGACAATGAGGTCAGCTTAAGGATTGCATGGGAACCCTTCATCCATGAGATCGACAGTGCACACAGTAGTGCACATTAGTGCCAATGATACTAGTGCTAGCATGTGCATCATCGATCTCAAATATCAGGGGGCTCCCATGTGTTCCTTATACTTGGTTCATTGTCAGAGGGGAGCACGAAAAACTCTTCCCAATCATGAGTCATGACCACTATAAACCATAATTAAATTGAGTCAATCATTGGCTCCTCTCCTATATTTATAAATAATAAAATAAGCCGAGTCAACTATGGGTCGAAAAGTTTCACATGTGATTTGTAATGTGTTGACCCCATCAAGATTCTTTCAAATTACTAGGGAAGTACATAAAGACTTGATAAAAGTGCTACTTTGTCAAATAGAGACAATTAATGATGGACAAAAGGAATATATGAGTGTGTTGTTTCAATTTTATAGTAGATTTTAGAGCCTTGTGTACTCAACTTTTGCAGCAAAAAGTTTATATCTATGTTCAAATACTTTTGTTTTGTTTTGTGCTTGGTACTTGTTGTAGGTACTTATTTAATGTTACAAGTGACAAAGGTTGTACCTTGAATTATTTTAGACAAGGTCTCTTCTGGACTATGTGTGGTAATTAAAACAATTTATGTTTTTCATTTTTTGTTGGACCTGGTCTTACCAATTGATTTCTATTTTTTCAAGCAATGCATGCACCCTAAAATATGTTACTGTTAAGGCCCAAAAAGTGCTCTCATTATCAACTTTTTTGTGGTCACTAGATTAATCAAATCTTAAATATATGAATACGAGTTGTCATAGCTTTGGTGACTTATTATATGAGTCAAATTTGAATAGCATTAGCTAAATTTTTTGTGATTAGTGAAATTTTTTATAGGATCATTTTTTGACAAATTGATCTTATTTTAACCTTAGATTTTGAAGTGATTCTTACAACTTTAATAGAGTGGAATTGTGGTTGTTATAATCTTTTAACTTTTATAATGTTGATGTGATTCTCCAAGTTAAAATGGTTTTTTTGGGGAAATGTAATTTAGGTTGTAAATGGGATTCAAGCCAAATTAGAGCGTAAGTTCAAACTTCTGTACTATATTTTTGTGCTCGAACTTAAGTTGAGTTTCAAGTTTCTTAGCCAAACTGAGCCCGAGCTAGGAGTCTAGGTATTTGATTGATCTCAAGTCAAGCTCGAGCCAAGTTTTTAGAAATCGAGCTTGAGTATAAAAAACCTCAAAACTCAATTCAACTTGGCTCGTGCACCCTTACACATGAATTATAGCAAAAACGAATGCATTGTAAAAACATGCATATAGACATTGTTGACATCTCACTTAAAAATCCTTGTATGGCCTTTTTTTAATACCTTCTTCTCATAGTGTACCCCTTCCGGCCTTCCTCTTTCTCAAATGAGTTCATCAACCCATCGACCAGACTCATCAATCATTCTTCACCCTCCATTTTCTCCTTCACCTCCTAACCCACTTGTTGGCACCTCTATTTCCTATACTTCACGAGAGGCACTTCAATGAAAATGTGAATTTTGATTATGTGCTAGGATAGTGATATTCCCACAACAAAAACACCCACAAAAACTCACACAAGAGTTTTGATTGGACTTCACAAATTGACCCCACACAAAGTTCACATGGGCTCACTTCTCTATACCAATCAAAACTCATGTGTGAGTTTTTGATGTTGAAATCATTTTCCTTATGTGCTATTAGCATACAAAGGGAGAATATATTGTCTTAAAACTTTTCAACTAAATGGCAATGTAGTTTTTTAGCTAGAGAATCTTCAAACTGAGGGTTATTTGCATGTTGAACCCTAATCCATAGGGTTATACGCGCAGGTGTTCATAACACAAGGGTGCTATGTGCATTTTCTCCATAATTAAAGTTCTTTAAGGACAATTTATCTTTTTTTTTAAGTACAATACAATTCTTCTGTGAAGGGACAACTACACAAGACTACTATTAGAGTGGATCTTATGGAAACTTGTATGTATGTAAGCTCTCTTAGATACCACGGTCTTTAGATCATATTCCTCCTTGTCCCTTGTTCCCTTTGACAGAAAGATGATGTATTTCATGTTGAATTTTTATCATAAAATCTTTATAGCAATCGATCAGTGTGTGAACCGATTGATCACCCAGTTTGATTGATTCATTCATTAATCAATCGATCAATAACTCTCATAAAAGTTTTACGTATATTTATTTTTTCTTTTGTCAAATGATCGTTTTATTGAGTGATCTATTGCTAAAAGAACTGTGATTCACTTTTACAAAAGTGATCGATCGCTATAAGTGGGTGATCAATTGTACAATGAACTGTAAGTGTGTTTTTCAAAAGTGATCTTTGTACATACCCTTTTATATTTTAATAGCCAGAAACGTCTATTTTCAAAGGGTTTTGATATCTCTTCATATGGGGTGACTTTTCTATGTGTTTTATACATAAATATTTAGTGAGTATATGTTTTGGTAGTGCGTTTTTTGTGTTTCCTCAAAATCTAAATTTGCCAACACTTTCACAAAAGCCTCAAGGAGAGAACAAGGAGATTTTTTACTTTTGCTGAGTGTAGCTCTCATAACACTCTAACTATCCTGGGATGAAAATTTGCTTTAGAACCCCAACAATTTGGTTTACCAAAGGGGGCAAATGTTTCCTTAAGGAAAGTTGCATCCTATGCAATTTAGAGTCGTTCTTTGTGTGTTCTTCATCGAATTTTAGATTGTTCAACATAAAGTTTCTAATATTTCCACCCTTGTTGGTGTCGGTTAAGCTCTGTTGTCATGCCCCGGCACCTCCTGACTCGAGCCAAACCTGGTCCAAGGGCCGGACAAGCGTGCGGGGGTGACAGAATTAAAAGCGATTAATGGAAAGGGGAAGACTTATGCCCTTACTACGGGCGGTTTTACTAGAGGAGTCATGCACCATATAACCTTTGAGCAAAAGTAAATAAGGATAAAGGAAAGAGGATATGATAAATGTCATCATCAACCTCGCCACACACAAATCCTGTAAACATCTCAGAAGCCCATATATGGCTTAAGGTCTAAAAAGATAAAAATAAGGAAATAAAACGTCATTAGGACATATCGAAAACTAATCCCATGAGATGTCATATCGATCCTCGTATAATACATCCTGCACATTTGCATGTCACGCCACGCAGCCCCAAAACAAAACAAGGAAAGTGGGGTGAGTATAAAACCTCAATAATGGTTTGAATATTGGCAATAATAAGGAAAACATAACGGCATGTCAATATAGCAATTCATATCTATAATTGACATGATACATCATTTTCTAATCATTCCCTTGCTAAATCCCTATTTATCCATAAACATAAGAGCTAACATGCATATGACATTCATATTAAAGTCAAGTAATAAATAATCAAGTTATAACCTAGCATTCATTCTGCATAGGTAATAGTTCACATCTACTCAAATCAAGCATGATACTCACATAAATCGCATAAGAAGTGTCTTTCACACACTTTCTAATCATGCAACCATATCACGTAAACTTGCATAATAGTGTCTCATTTACATAATTTTAAATCATGCATTCATATCACATAAACCTGCATAATAATGTCTCATACACACAATTCAGATTATGCATTCTTATCACATCCTCATTCACCCTGCATGACAAACATGTCAAACACATGATACACAATTATGCATAATAACTCCTAATAACATGTGTCAAATTGTCCATACACAATCCTTGCAAATCTTGGGCATAACATTCATAATACACATGCAACAACACAAATGGTTAATGTCTCCATCAAGGAGTAAATACAAGCATTGCCACACAGGTGGGACACAGTCAAGGTCACAAAGGCGAGACGTGGTCCGATTCTCACATAGGAAATATAAGAGGTTGGGGTGGTCGGCCGCTAAATCTACTCGCTTGGATAGTACACGTAGTAAAATTTGAATCTCACACAAAGAATCTCGAGCAGGTGTGTTCGCCCTATGACATCTTCTGTGGTGGGGGAGAGCCTGAATTCCCACACAGGGAACCCTAGAATACGTGGTAGCAGGTGCACGAAGGCATACCACTCTAGATTCTCAGGGTCCAGATAACAATCTCAATAATCTCATCCGTAAGACAAGTACACAACTCGTCCTCACATAACTCAATTTAACTAGACTCAACCCAGGGAGTAAACATGTTCTATATAGGAACTAAAATGGAAATCATGTCCTTTCGGACCAACCAAGTTCCGATTAAGTCACTAATCGATTAATCTGACACGCAATCTCACTTCATTCCTTACAATCAATCAATTTCGGCCAAACATCGATAAAATCTCATTCATTAAGTCTATTCCATGATGCATGATATCATGATACATTTGTGAGCAAGATCTATGTAAATTCCAACACATGGAATGTGCTTCCATCAGTCCCCTCATGCATCACAAACAATTCATAATTTAACTACGATTTCATAGTAGATTCCCCATACATGTATGTGTTCATGTATATCCTAAGCACATAACAAATGCTTGACATAAGCTCATAAGGCAATATATGCATGCTTAGACACATTCAAAACAAGATTACCAACTGAAATCAAGGTAAAATCTATCATAAAGCTTAAATCTGTTAATGTGAAATCAAATACTCAATTCCTACAAGCATGATTATTCTACACATGAAGCCATAACATGATAACATCAATTACCTACAAACCATTTTCATTATAAGATGACGCATCTCAACATTTACCATGTAATGTCCCTGCTGAAAACATGCTCTAATCATAAGAATACCAACATTCAACGATTTAAGGTAATGAAATGTTAGCATGTATAATTATCAACATATAACACCACATAACAAACACTTAAGTATACTTCCTAAGTCTCCATCATTAATTCCACATCATTATAATAGCTTATTTCCAACATAAAACACTTCTCATAACTATTAGAATCATCAATTGAAGTAAAACACCGAAATGAGCATACAAATCAACAAAGGGCAAAACTGTTGTGTGGCCAATCCAGGCCATTCAATCGGTTAGCTTGAAAATTGGAAGATATGTTGTGTGGCCGATAGATTGGCCTGGCAGGCCGTTCGAACGACCCGATTGATAGGCCTATTGGCCCAATCCATCACCAACACACAATTCAAACCTTCTTCTTCCTTTCGAAATTTAAAGCTAAAATACCATTAAAAAAACCTCAAAATCATCATCCCAAGCCTCATACACTATCAAAACACAATCAAACATTCCAGAACACGAATTTAACCCATTCTAAGGTAAAACCGTAAGAAATCGAACCAAGAGATTAACAATTAATAAACCTACCATTAAAGCCCTAATCAAGCAAACTCATTCAAATAAAACCATAAAAATCGAGATTTTTACCACAACAAAGCTGAAATGTAAAAACCCATTACTCTTTACTTGATTTGAGTCGGACTAATTCATCAATCACCACTGAAACCTTCCAAAAGCAAGATTTTTATGTTAAAACACACCTAAACTCGATTTAGACTTACAAATCATAAAGCAAATCTTATACCTAGAGCTTAGGAGGCATAAAAATGGATTTTTGAAGGTTAAGGCTTGAAGCAAGGGAGTATAACAATGGTTTAAGGCTTTACAAATGGATTGAATCAATTTAAGAAAGTAGATTTAAGAGAGGATTAGGAAAACCCTAATTAATAAGCTTGGATTAGGGAAGAATATACCTCTAATTGTTTCTTCTTTAGGCCTAATTGGGGATTAGGCTCTAAACACCCTTAAATAGCCTATTCCCAATTCGGAAATGGCTCAGCTCATTCCATTTATAAAAAGGGTTGGGGTAAACTTAAATAAAACTTGGGGTGTAAACATAATTTCTAACTAAAATTAGGAAATTTTGAAATTTAACCTCTAATTATTACTTGAAAATTTTTGTAGTAACTTCTTTTGATGTCTGGGGCATTTTGGACCAAAAACCCTAAATTCGTCAGTGGGGCCCACAAGGTCCCGCCAAACCTAATTTTTGAAAAATATCCAAACATTCCAAACATTCCCAAAAATTCAAAAATGGTTTAAAATCACTTGAAACTCACAAATATGAAGTTATTTTTGTTTAAAACCTTTAGAAATCACCTTTATTTCTGAAAATCATTGAAATTAATCAAAAACGGCTTAAACCACAAAAAGTACTTAAACCAAATAAATTAAAACCCGGTTCAAGTTCTAGGATCTTACATCTGTCTTGCCCTTTAATGCTCTTTGCCATTCAGGTTGCAACCTTCTTATGGTGTGGGCTTGAGGACAATAACTAGTTTGCGCATGGACGCATATTAGATTTTTTGCGTGTGTATGTACATTTTATACATATACCATATTTAGTCATTGGAAGAGTTTTTATGCTCCCCTCTGACAATGAACCCAGCATAAGCTACACATGGGAACCATTCATCCACAATAGCATCAGTATCACTGACGCTAACATCCACAATTGCATTACTATCACTAACACTAACCTGCAATAGCATGTGCACTGTTGATCTTATATATCAACAGTTCCTATGCATAGCTTACGTTTGCCTCATTGTTAGAGGTCCCACATATTGTTAGACCTTGTAGCGGCATAGCCACACCATCCTTTGTAGTAACATGAGACCCAAAAGAACACCACCAATTCTTAAAAGTCGTATAATTTTAAATCTGACTTGTCTTTATGACTCACTTCTCTCGCTCTGATCAAAAACTCTTTACGTGGTGTTTAAGGGTTTTGTTACACAAATTCATTGGACAATTAAAATTTTTCTTAAAAATGATGCAACTTTTGCCAAGGCAGGTTAGGGCAAAGCACATGTTATAGTTGAGGCAGAGTAGGGTCATTCACTCCCTATCCTAGTGATCAAGTAGGCTCAAAGTGTGCCAAGGCAAGGCAAGCTGGAGTAGGGAGAAGCAGAGGAACAGGGATCTAATGGCTATTGCGGCATCAATCATATAGATTAATTTTTATATTGGTTTTTATGTTCCTGTGGTAGTTTTTGTTAGGGTATGTGATTTGATGATGATGAGATTATGGTTTGAGGAAATTAGGAGTTTTAAAACCATGCATGAGACTTTTAAACTAGTTGGTTGCAAAGTTTAATCCAAGTAAAGTATCTTAAATCATTCTACTATTATAAGCAAGTTGATAGCAGTAGATGTTTACTGCTCTCTCCGTCCCATATTAGTAGCTAGATTTGACAAAAAAGTAGTTTTTATTGAATGGTAAAATTCACATATATGATAAGGGAAAATAAGTTTAAGAAACTCTTTTTAAGTACCCAACAACTTACATTGAACAAAATGGAGCCATAAATATAAAACAAACTTTTTTGCTAAATGGAGCTATTAATGTAGGATAGAAGGAGCATTTACTAGACTACCCTTAACTTTATAAAAGTATTCTTAATTCATTCATATACTATCCTATATATGACCCTTTCTAATACTACTTCTCCATATAATCATATCGCACTTATTATTTCTTATATTACTCTTAGTAATCTATGTAGATTTTTGTGACTTTCAATATTAATTGTATCCTATATGTAACTAATTAATGTTGGTTACAAACATTACTATTAGTTACCTTTTTGGTTTCTAATTAATGTTTCTCACTACCAAAAAACCCAACTCCGATGAAACTGACCCTAGATTGCTCAAATTTGGGTTAGGTTAGGTCCTATTCAAGTAGGCTTTGGTATAGGAAAAAAACCATTTGATTTTCGAGTTAGATTAATACCCAAGAAGTGAACCAACCTAATCCAATATTTTACATATAAATCTAAGAGCGATAAACTCCCAGTGCTTGAGGAAACTTACTTGGAGCCTTCCTTCACTCCCAAACTAGACTCAACTGAGTGTGCCTATGATACGATCCTGCTACCAAGGAAAGGACTCTAATAGACTTACTTGCAATCTAAAGAAAATGAAAGTATGGTCGAAAAGAAAGTCTATTTGAGATACTGTTTAAGCTTCCATCTAAAAGAGAGCCTGAACATGCCTTCTTACTAGCCCATAGAGAGTTCTTCCAAGAAAGGGCAGAGCTACTAACCATAGCATCAACAAGAGATCGAGAAGGACTCGTGATTGTGATTGATCCGTGAGAGAAGGGAGCTTGACCAATAGCCCTTGCAAGCCTTACCATATATTGGAGCCTAGACTGCAAAGAGTAGATGCGCTATTTAGGGTAGATTTAGATATGCGCTATATTAGGGGGATATACACTAGATAAGTCCAATACCACCATTTGCTCACAATTTAGTTTTTTTTCCTATAAAAAACATGGACTGGCCCAAAAAAAATAAAGTATCCTTTGAATCTGACCCAAAAATGGGTTGAATATTATTTTGGGCTCCAGGTTTTGGAACTGACTCAACTGAAGATAAATCAGGGGTGCTACATTGTGTTAGGTTGGGTATTGTCCTACCTAGTGCAACTCAATCCGAAATGTTGCCCTATGTAACACCCCGACCCGCACCACCTATCCTGGACCGGGGCTTAGATCGGATAACACAATCGGAGTGTCGAAAATTAGTGGAAAAATTAAAACCAACTGACCAAGAGCTGCAGACTTTGAGTGCGAGAGTCGTAATGTTCATCTACGCACTACGGAGCTTTAATATTCCATTGTGCGTAGATCAAAATAAACCTAATTTTATAACTAATTTGGATCGGGCCAATGTTATTTTATCGTTGGTTGCCTATGTACATATTGGATACCATCTCTGATGTTATTCCAATACGATCGGATCCGAACGTAGTTCTACCTAATGGCTAATACATTTACCAAACATCAGAAAATCATATACGATAAAATACGTATATGTTATATCTGAATAATTCATTCGGAATCTAACGGAAAAATCTTATCAATCATCGGAGTTAAATGAAGGCCAATAAATCAGAAAACACACATCTCACGTAGGTGAGAAGAATACTAACAAAACACACATCCCACTCTATCATAAAGCGGAGCAGAACACACTACAGAACCTGTTCGATCATATCAGATCATATCATATTTTATCTGACCATACCGGTCATATCAGATCAGAGTATGTCCCGTCATAGCAGAGAGCATTTTAGATCACAACAGAATAAATCAAGATGTGCAGTCATATAAAGCATATTAAACTAGAAGGTCAAGAAAGCATACTCCCCTCCAATTCCGGAAGTGGCGATGTTCGGAGTTGCTCGTTTCCTTAGAGCGTCTGCTCTTTCTGATCCGGAGACTGCGGCCAGAACCTTCTGTAACTTTGGAATACTTTCCCCTTCTTGCGTCCGTAGACAAAAAATAGAACCTCCCCTTACCCGGAGACACTTTACCCTCACAGCGCCCGTAGGCAGCGGACAGAATCTCCCCTTGTCCGAAGACACTTTTCCCTTCCCGTGCCCGTAGGCAACGGGCAAAACCTCCCCTTACCCTTGGGATGTTTCTCTCACCTAACATTGATAATTCGAGGAGTGGATGCTTCCATTGCGTTGCTTACCCTCGAATTAGCTAGGAAGGCCTCTTCAATGACTCTAATCGGACTTAAATTGAGTAAGAAATGAAGAACGGAAAATGAGAAAACGTGGGAGAATTTCCCCTTACCCGGAGATATTTTACCCTTGTCGCATCTGTAGGCGGCGGACATAACCTCCCCTTGGCCCCAGACGTTTCTCCTATATAGAGTTGGGTGGGATCGAAGAAGATGAAAAATTACTATAAAATGTAATATTCCGTCATATAGATCGAGAATGACAATAATATGCATAAATGATGATGCATCAATGGGTTTTATGTTTCACCACTCTCATCACGTAATTTCTTTCGATTTATTTCTCGAAAAAGAGGCCCGAGTGCCTAGTGAAAGGCAAAGAAGTTCACATAGGAGCTCGCATAGGAGCTCTCATAGGAGCTCACACATGAGCTCACACAGGAACTCAAATAGAAATGTGAATAATGAAAGGCATATGCAAATGCCGGCGGACGACAAACAAGAAGGAAATTTATTTATGGCAGTAGCTTCAAATGAACGTCATTGGTCGTCAGCCCTATTTACGATGGAAGTGAACCTAATTGGAGGTAAGGTTTATTAAGTTGTAAATACGTTTTGAATCTTATAATTATTAATAAAATATGTTTAGCTAAATTTTGAATTTTGTGTGTAATATGAAAGGTCCACAACCCATACACACGAGCCATTTAGCTTTCAAATGTCTCAAGACTGTGCATGGTATGGAACTCAAAGTTTGATGGGCATTCATTACCCCTACACGTATGTTGGTCATACCGATGTTGGACCATCCAATCAAAGGTGAAGTATATATTCATAAATGAATATAACTTTTTTAGGCATATGAAATTTAATACATACGTGATGTTTATATGTAGGGGGGCATATATCCACGATAAAGATATTGATGAAAATGAAGCTAATGAAGGTAAAGATAATATTGACAAAGTAAGTGGAGAACATTTTGACATGAATGAAGAAGGGGTTAGAGGTGAAGAAAGCGCTCAACAAATGGTTGATGGCAAGGGGGATGATGCAGTAGACAATGTTATTGCTACAAATGATATGAATGTGGATGATGAAGAGCCGCCATACTATGAAGTGGAGCCACTCTATGCACATATCACAGATGAGGAGATAGACGCGGCAGTTAATTCTACAATGGATATGAACTACCAAAATGAAGATAAGTTATATGTTGGCCACATATTTGAGAATGAAGAAGCATTTGTTACAGCCTTGTAGGAGTTTTCCATTCAAAATCTTGTTGAATCCAAGGTAGTAAAAATAAATTTGTTAGAGTATACAATGAAGTGCGTTGATAGCACTTGCCCTTGGAGAGTTCATGGCTTAGTAAAAAGGAGTTGTGGGTACTTTAAATTAAAGATGTACAAAGGTGACCACACATGTCGAAATGCCCAACTTAGCACAAATCATAGGCAGTGCAGTGCCTCCTTTATTTTGAAGGTCGTAATGCCCGCTATCCAAGCCAAATTAACTCTCACACCAGGGGATATTATTCAAAGAATTAAGGAAAAGTATTATAAGGACCCTTATCTCTAAACCAGTTTTTGGTTTTATTTAATTATCGGTTATCATGAGGTTAACGTATTTTCTGATTTATTCGGTAGTTTCATAAATAAATAGTGTTTATGATGGTTTTAACCAAAATCAACTTTAAGATTAGTGGTTTTAAGTGATTTTAAAATAAATGTGAATTTTTAGGATTTTTCTGAATTTTTACTATTTTTCCAAAAATTAAGGTTTTGGCGGGACCCCTGTGGGCCCCATCGCTGAAATTTGGGTTTTTAGACCAAATGAACCTAGATATCTACTTAAGGTTATACAAAAATTTTTAGAATTTTCTTAGACTTAATTAGTGCTCAAATTTACAAAATACCCATTATAGCCTACTTTTCCTATTTACACCCCATAACTTACCCATACATACCCCAACCCTTACTATAAAAGGCCAAACCTAAGCCATTTCCATTTTTGGGAATAGGCTAAGGAGGAGAGGTCATGCCTAATCCCCAATTAGGCCCGAATTAGAAGGTGTTTAAGGTAAGCCTACTCTAATTAAGCACTAAACCCTAGTTTTCTTCTTAATCTCTTCTAAATCAACCATTTCCCCTTTGTTTCAATTCGTTTTTGGACATCAAAAATTATTAATTTGTGTTTTACTACAAACCCTAACTTTCAAAATTCGATTTTTATTATCAACTAGCCCTAGATCTAAGTTTTAATTAGGTATTTCTTTGGTAATTCGATTTTTAATGGAGTTTAATTCAAACTCAATGTGTTTTTAAGGTTTTCAAGAAGGGTGACCCTCAAATCCGAGCTTAATTAAGTGCTAAGGTAATGGATCTTCGAAAACTTCAGTTTATCTATGGTAAAACTCTTGATTTTTGGCTTATTTCGAATGAAGTTACTTGATTTGGTGTGTTAATGGCATGATTAGAAAATGGAATTCTTTAATCCCGATTTCTTAGGGTTTTGTCTTATTATGATATGGTTTAACATTCTGGAAGTCATAAAGGACTTTTGATGATAATTAAGGTGTTAGATGTTGATTTAAAGTGTTATCAATGGTGTTTCGGTTTGAATTTGCGAAAAGAAGAAGATGGTCAGTTCTGCCTTGTTGGCGTTCAAACGGCCCTTCTGGGCATTCGAACAGCAACACTGTCAGATCAACAGATTTTCAGTTCAACCGATCGAATGGCCTACTAGGCGTTCGAACGACCAAATTGTGAATTTAAAATTTTCCCATTTAGCCGATCGAACGGCCTGAAGGGCGTTCAAACGGCTACACAGCAGAATTTGTGTTATAATGCATGATGTTTATTTTGATGATTCCACTTTAGCTTGCCAATTTCATATGAATGTGGAGTGTTTTGACCTATATTATGTTACTGGAAAGGCATGCTATTGAGGTTATAAAGTTGGAATATATGATTAGATAATTGTGGAATGACTTATGTTTTGTGGCATGATGTTGGAATTGTCATCTTGAAATTGTGAATGGTTGATTCCCTATGGTTAAGCATATTTTCAGTAGGACTACAACCTATTATTGGACTGATTTGCATGATAGAGTGTGGTTAGTTGGTGTGTGGATGTTGGTGAATGTCATGACTCAAGGATGAAATGAATGATCTTATATGAGTTTAGCCTTTGTGGTTGAGTTTTGAGTTGAGATACGATTTCAATGATTCTTCTTCTATGATTTCCGCTGGAATTCATGTTTAGATGGAAATTCACATGTGTAGTGTGGTAGTGAGTTTAATTTCAAGCATGTTGACATGCATTGTGTGAAATGCTTCTACTAGGTACACAGACACACATGTGGGGTTAAATGATGATGTTGAAGTTTGATATTGTGATTATGAATGATGCATTAGGGGCCGATGAGAGCACTTATCATTGATTAGGATTCATGTATGCCTTGCCCACGTATGTACAATGCTGCATGCATCATGAAAATGGATTTCCAATTTAGGCTTCATCGAGGTTACTTGAATTTGACCGATTGGATGCAATGTGGTGAAATTGTGTGCTGGATTGATCGGTCGTGGATTAATCGAAAGTTGATTGGTCCAAAAGGACATGTTTTGATTTGAGTTCCTGTGTGGAACTAGTGCACTCCCCGGGTTGAGTCTAGTTAAATGGAATTATGTGGGGATGAGTTGTATACTTGTCTTGCGGATTGTGAGAATGTTATTATGAGTGTCATCTGGACCCTGAGAATCCAGTGTGGTATGCCGTGTACACCGCTACCACGTGTTCTAGGGTTTCCTGTGTGGAAACTCGGGCTCTTCCCTCCGCAGGAGATGTCCCTGGGCAAACACCCCTGCTCTAGATTCTCTGTGTGAGAATGGGACATCCTTGGCCAGGATCGTCCAGGGAGAGCAGATTTTTAGGGATTGACAACCCCGATCTTTCTTTAATTCTTGTGTAGAATTTTGGACCATGGCACGCCTTCGTGGCCTTGTCTATGTTCCCGTCTGTGTGACACTAAATTGTGATTACTCCTTAATGAAGGTTGTTATGATATAATGCATGATGGAATATGTATGTTAGAGATACATTCATGCAGGTTGTTATGATATGATGCATGATGGAATATGTATGTTAGAGATACATTCATGCAGGTTGATTATGATATGATGCATGATGGAATATGTATGTTAGAGATACATTCATGCAGGTTGATTATGATATGATGCATGATGGAATATGTATGTTAGAGATACATTCATGCAGGTTATTATGATATGATGCATGATGGAATATGTATGTTAGAGATACATTCATGCAGGTTGATTATGATATGATGCATGATGAAATATGTATGTTAGAGAAACATTCATGTAGGATGTTGTGATGTGATGCATGATGGAATATGTATGTTAGAGATACATTTCATGGAGGGTGTTATGATGAGAATGAAATTATGTGGATTATGCACTTTGATGCAGTTTTAGGTGATGTGTATGCGTGATCAGAAAATGATGCACCATGTAAATCTTTGATCTGAATGATTATATTGTTATGTTATCGTATTTTCGATGATGATAGTCATATTAAAAACCATTGCTGAGTTTGTTAAACTCACCCCTCTTTCTTGTGTTTTGCTTTGGGGCTGTGTGGTGCGACACACAGACGGACAGGATCTCCTCTTTGAGGAAAGGTCGGAGATGACTTGGATGTGATCGTGGAGATCGTTGTGTGACTTATTTTCCTTTGGTTTTATGTCTTATGTTTAGAACCTTTGTGTAGGGTTCTTTGTTGTTTTGGATTTTTGTCACATTTTGCAGTTGTGTTTGCTTAAGACTTATTTTGAGCCAGTGTGGGTTATAGTTAACAAAGCATGTGGGTTTGAGATTAGTTGTTTACTTTGTGATAAGCAACTCCTTTTATGTTCTTCTTATTTACTCTTGCTCAAAGGATTGTGCGAACTCCGTAATTCTGTTAAATCGCCCGTGGTTAGGGTTAAGTCTTCCGCTAAATCGTTTCTCAATTTCCCTTCGTCGCCCCCGCGCTTGACCGACCCTTGGACCGGGTTCTGCTAGGGTCGGGCATCGCCGGGGCGTGACAAGTATCATGTTGGCATATCTTATAAGAAAGCATGGGATCAAGGAATATGGCAATCAAGGCTATTTATGGGGATTGGGTAGAATCATATAAATTGTTGCCAATGTACCTAAGGGAGGTGCAAAAAGCGAATCCTGACACCTACTATCGCTTAGATGATGATGAAGTACATCGTGCAGATGGTGGCATATGTAGGAGATTTACGCGGTTGTTTTGGGTATTTGGGCTGTCTATAGCGGGGTTTTGACATTGCATCCTTGTGATTGGTGTTGATGCCACTCACTTGTATGGCAGATATCCTGGTGCTCTTATGGCTGCAACGGCTACGAATGGAAACAATGGGTTATTTCCTCTAGCATTCGGGCTTGTTAGGAAGGAAGATAGAGACAATTGGAAATGGTTCTTAATGGAACTGAGGGATCATGTACTGAAGGGTATGACGAACATTGCCATTTTTTCAGATCAGCATAAGGGGCTTCAGAAGGCCGTGCTTGAGGTTCTTCCCGAGCCTCTATACCACCATCGTTATTGCATTTTTCACATAAAAGCAAATTTTAAGGAGTTCTAAAATGATACACTGACGGACTTGATTGGGGCAGCAGCTTGTGAACTTACAGTAGTAAAGCTTGATGCTAAAATGGACTTGATTAGTCAAGAGAGTCCTAGGGCAAAACATCTCCTCTTAGGAGGATAATTGCATCCTACATAATGGTCCCTTGCGCACGGTGGTTTTAGGACATTTGGCATAATGACTACAAATATGGCTAAAAGTTTAAATAACGTCTTGAAGGGGGCACAAGCATTACCCATGCATGCTTTAGTGTTAGCTATTTTTTATTGGGTCACAAAATTTTTTGTTAAACAATCTTTTGCCTCATCTGCCATGGCCACCCCATATACTCCCAGAGTGGAAGCGATATCGAGAGAGCAAACAAGAAAAATTGGGGAGTATATAGTTAATGGGATCAACAGCGGTCAGTACAAAGTGACGTCAATTCATGCCCGGAAGGTTATGGAAAATGTAGCAATGCATACTTGTACATGTAACATCCCTCTAGTTTATGGTTATCCTTGCTCGCACCTTATCGCCATGTGGGCAAAGCGGCGGGAGCCGATCTAGGCATCACTATTTTATACATCTTCTACTTATAAAAATGTGTACTCGGCATAATTTTATTCTCCTCATGGTCGGGAGAAGTGGGAGAGGGATATAACTTTTATGTTATACCCTCTGATAAGAACAAGGCAACCTGGTAGCCCTTGATTTGTTCGCATTAGGAATACAATGGACCATAGAACTATGGAGAGAGATGGTAGAGGAGGATATAAATGCGAGAGGTGTAAACAAAGTGGGCACAATAGTAAATCATGTAGAAACCCTCCTGTTGATTGGTAAACATATAATCAATCTCTTTATTTATTCTCTATTTTAGGTATGAGCATATATTCCTTATGATTAATGATATGATCTTAATTTTTCACAGATCATATAGATCATGCAGAGCCTTATTATGGTCCAAGCCCGATTGATGCTTCTTTAGTCGTATAGCAGGAGTCACATAGGTCGGCTACTATTTAGAGAAGAGAGGTATGATAACTCTTTTTAAAATTTGTTTCATTTTTTTGGACGATATCGTATGCTAGGTTATAATTTTAAAATTTATTATAGGACCCCGGGTCCCTTGAGTGCACCGAACATTTTAAATATCTCCGTCATTGGCCCGTTGATGAGTGTATGTTACCCTATAACGAGCGAGCGGGATTTGGGCATTTCATTCATCTACAGTATGTCCGTCTCAATCAGCCTTTATTGACAGCTCTCATTGAGAGATAGAGGAGAGAGACATAGATGTTTCATTTGTCCTATGGAGAGATGTCTATCACTCTCATGGATGTGGCAGTTCTATTAGGACTTCGCATCGATGGACATTCGGTGACAGGTACGACAAGAGGAGCTCATGTGGATATATTAGTTAGATTCCTTGGTAGAGCTCCTCCTACTACAGTGATGTGTGGTAGCCAAGTGAGCCTACGATAGCTCTTGTACAAGTTTCGAGAGCTCCCAGCCGATGAATAGTTATCGAGCAGCATACACGAGCTTATCTATTACATTTACTTGGAGCCACGATATTTGCGGATACCACGAGAAGCCATGTACATGTGGCCTATCTCTCCCTTCTTGAGGACTTCGACGCGGCGGGTACTTATTCATGGGGCAGTGCTACTATTGCATTTTTATACCGAGAGTTAGGGAAAGCATGCCAGCCCATGACTTCGGGGATTGCAGGTTGTCTGACCCTTCTTCAGGTAAATAATGCATAACTTTAAATATTGTTTTGGGCATGTATAATTCTTTAATTTTATTTAATTTTTGTTATCATATTTTCTGATATAGCTATGGTTGTGGGAGCATTTACACGTTGGACGACCAAGAGCTGAGATGGGTCGCTTAGTCAAGGGTGCTTCATTAGGAGCGAGGTAGGCTGTATTTATGTTTAACACTTAATTTTTTTAGCAACGTTTTATGTACATATGTTGAACTCATTTTTTAAATTTAACTCCTTAAGGTGGAATGTTCAAAAAAAGAGAACTAAAAATCCACAAGGAGTACTCTGATTGAATAGAGGGGAGTTAGACCACCAGTGCCATATCAGGTAATTTTATTGCCGTGTTGAACTTTTGTTGTAATGATTATAAAAAATTTCGTCGTTATTTAAAGTAATTTATCTTTATATATTGTATAGGTTATTTGGTAGTCGTACTCACCAAAAGTGTTGATTGTGTTACCTCCTCTATGTACTGATGGCCAAGAGGTGTGGCTATCTCGTACTCCATTAATATGTTACGAGATTGTAGAGATGTATGTGCTAGATCGGATAATGCTCCAGTTTAACCTGGAGCAAGGGGTCCCATTGTCTACTGTCAAGTTTGTCCATTGCATCACTCGACAAGGCCGCCATATTACCGACTAGACTTTACATCATGCATCATATATCGCTCGATGGGAGGATAGGAGAGCCACTGTTATAAGAGGGGAGATGGCTACGACATCGCGAGATGTTCGTAGTGTTTATATGCAATAGTATTTACCGATTACACAACGATATATTTTACCGCGCGATGATGTAGAGGAGATGACATATCAGCCTAGGGGAGCATCTGAGGCAGCTCTATTAAGTACAACTTTGTTAATTAAGGCATATATTAATTTTTATTTCTTATTAATTATTTTTTTAATATTTAATTTATTTTTTATAGCTTAGTCTAGTTTGACGTACACATGCGCATTTGACTGATGTAATTAACACCTATACTTTGGGCGAGGTCTTATTAGCAGCATGTCAATCGGTGATTAGGGAGTCTGATGATGTTATTCGTACCTTGCCACTACTTCAGTCAGTGATTACAGATGTTCATAAAGATTATCCTGTCGATGAGGCCGCTCAGACACAACCGATGCACTCTTCATTTCCTAAAATTCTATCTTCATCAGTAGCGCATAGCTCTGCCCCAAGTTCATCATTTCCGGTCACTGCACATGTAGCTCAGCCAGATCTGATTTTATATTATAGATGACATCGGCCATCTCATGTTGAACCATCTATTACTTATGCTGAGCCGAAGCCGGAACCGGAGTTGGAGCTGGAGCCATAGCCACATCCCGAGCCGGAGCTAGAGCCAGAGCCACAGCTAGAGGCAGATCATGAGGAGTAGCTCATACAGCATCATTGAAGACGAGGTCGAGGACACAGGAGATTATGACATTAACTTTTTTATATGTTTGTATTAAACGAAATATTTTTTCGACTTGTGATGTAATATATTTGATAAACATTTCTATTTTATGCTTGCCTATGATGTACTTAAATGTTATATTTGTTATGCATGGAATTGGTGGAATGAATGCAATTGTGTATGTATTGAATGAATGAACAAGGATAGGTGTTAAAGTTAGTTTAAAATAGTTTTTTTTTTTAAATTTAATTTGATTTCGTCCTTTAGAAGGACGAAATCAGTACATGATTAATTCTGTCCTTCAAAAGGATGAAATCAACTTCGATTATGAACCAAACGTCTAAAATGTGGTAAGTGTGGCGATTTCGTCATTTAGAAGGACAAAATCAGCTTAAGTTGATTTCGTCCTTCTAAATGATGAAATCGGGTTAAGTCGTTTTAAACTGATTTTGTCCTTTAGAAGGACGAAATTAACTTAAACCCCATTTCGTCCTTAGACAAAATCATCTAAAAAATTAAAAAAAAAACCATGCAGGCGCCAGTTGCTTGGCTGGCGCTTGTGTGGCAAAAAGGAATGCTACATTGGGAAATATTTCCCAAAGTGGTCCAAAATGGTAATTATTTTTCTAATTATTATTTATATATTTTTCCCTAATATAAAATTAAATTAATTTTTATTATATCCTATATTACCCTTCATCCTCTACATAGATTTTTTTTCTACTTTTAGTATTACCCTTATCCTATATGTAATCCTAATTTCTTTGTAAACAATGTTCAACACATCAATGCTACAATTATTATATGTAAATTATTGTAAACTTAATTTAGTTTTTTTTATTTTATATCAATTCAGTTTGTACACCTAATGCATATGCATTCTTGCTAGTGGTGCTAAGTTGAGTTACCACTTCTTAAAAAAAATTGAAATTGTGATCCGCGAAGCATTGGCGAGTCCCCCTTAAATAATTCATAGTTTTCTCTCTCTTTGACAAAGTAGTGCCTACATTTTCTTAGTTTATCTCTTGTTCAGTTTGTGATTAGATGAACCCACAAGATTGCTTGATATATCTTTAGTTCGTTGCTTAATTAGTTGGTTAGCCAGATGGATAAAATTAGTTCTTCTTTACCTAGTTGTGTGGGCCCACTCTTCTTCTCCCCAACCTTGTCCTTGCCTTCCAACATTTGCAATTCGGCACCTACCCATTCACCTTTTTCGTTTGTACTTCTTCTATTTCATCTAATTCTATTCTCAAATTTCAACGTGTCACGCTAGACTTGGGCCACCCCTATTGGGTCCGCCACAACACACAATTATGTACATTGGGCCAAAAATTCAATTTTCAATGGAGTTACTGAATGCTATACAAAAATCTTGGATGTTATCTATGGTCACTTGTCCAAGCAAACCTAACCTTTAAAAACCCAAATATTAAAAAAGAAAAAGATGACAAAAAAACTCGACGATTTCTGCCATGGCATGAAGAATATCCATCTTGACAATGTCATGGAGAAGAATGCCAATGCCAACCGAGATCAGTTGCTTCACCATTTAAATTTATGTAAAAAGCTTCTTGGTGATTCCTGATGTAAGGACTCTCATTTTTTAACCGGTTTTATTTTAATTTTATTTATCAGTTAATGTGTGGTTTACGCGTTTTTTAATCTAAATTCTGTGATTTTCTAAGATAAATGAGATTTCTAAAAGTTTTAAGCAAAAATAACTCTACAATTATGAGTTTTAAGTGATTTTTAGTCAATTCTTAATTTTTGGGATTTTTCTGATTTTTTACTAATTTTCCAAAAAATTAAGGGTTTAGCGGAACCCCCCTGTGGGCCCCACCGATAAAATTAAGATTTTTAAACAAAAATGCCTCAGACATCAACTTAAGCTCATACAAAAATTTTTAGAATTTTATTAGATTTAATTAGTGCTCAATTTTGTTAAATACCCATTTTTAGCCCTAAATTCTACTTACACCCCATTAGTTCATTAAGTGCACCCTAAAACCCTACTATAAAAGGGAAAGGGCTGAGCCATTTCCATTTTGGAAATAGGCTAAGAGGAGGTGATTAGGGCCTAGTTCCCTAATTAGGCCCGGATTAGAGGAGATTAAGGTATGTTATTCCTTAATTAAGCTTAAACCCTAGATTTTCTCCTAATCCTTTCTTAATCCAACATTTCCCCTTTGATTTGATTTGATTTCAAGCATCAAAGTCACTGATTTACTCCCTTACTTCGAACCCTACTTATCAAAATTCATTTTTTATGCTTAACAAACCCTAGATCTAAGATTTCTTCAAGGTTTTCAATGTTAAATCTATTTTTAATGGAGTTTAACTTAGACACTATGTTTTTGGAAGGTTTCCAAGAAGGGTGAAGGTCAAATCCGAATCTAAACAAGTGACAGGTAATGTGTCTTTAAATCTCAGTTTTCTTATGGTAAAATCTCAATTTTTATGGTTTATTTGGAATGGATTTGTTTGATTTAGTGTTTTAATGGTGGGATTAGTAAATGTTAATTTCTTGATCCGATTTCTTAGAGCTTTGTTTTAGAATGGTATAGATTAGTGTTCTGGAAGGTTTCATGAGTTTTTGATAATGTTTGGTACCATGGATGAAGATTTGAAGGTGCTTTTATGGTGTTTTGGTTTTGAAATTCGAAATGAAGAAGAAGGTCAAAACTGTTGTGTTGGTGTTAGAACGGCATGTTAGGCATTAGAATGGCAACACTACATTTTTGACTGATTTGTAGTATAGCCGATCGAACGTCCCTGCAGGGCGTTTGAACGGCTACACGACAGTTTTTGCTATTTTTGAAACTTATGCACATTTCAATATTTTACTTCATTTAATGATTCTAATGGTTATGAGAGGTATTATATGATGATATTAGGCTACTGGAGGTGTAGAATTGATGATGGAAAATTTATGGAATGTGTTTAAGTATAGTCTTGTGGCATGATATTAGGTTGATAGTTATGCATATTAATATTGAAGTACCTTGAACTTGTGCATGTTGGCAATTCTTGTGATTAGAATATGTTTCTAGCAGAGATGTTATGAGAAAAAATGGTGGGATGAGTTCTCCTATAATGAGTATAATTTATGGGTGATGGATGTGCTCATGTCGTAGTTTAATGTGTGAAAAAATCATGGTTTTGGATGAGAATGTTCAATTTCACATGGATAGATTTAAGCTTTGTGGTGGATTTTGCTTGTGATTTTAGTTAGAATTCATTATTTTGAATGGGTTAAGCATGCATAGGTTGCCTTATGAGTTTATATCAAAACATTGATTGTATGCTTAGATATGCATGATCACACACGTATGAAAATTTTACTATGACATTGTAGTTAATTATGAGGTGATTATGATAATTAGGGGACTGATTAGGACCACGTTCCATGTGTTGGAACTCACATAGGTCTTGCTCACAGATGTATCATGTTAGCATGCATCATGGATCGTTATTAATGGACGAAGTTTTACCGATGTTTAACCGGAATTAACCAATTGCATGCAATGCTTGAGATTGTGTGCCGGATTAATCGCTCATTGTATTAATCGAAACTTGGTTGGTATGAAAGGACATGTTTTCGATGTAAGTTCCTGTGTGGAACGTGTATACTCCCCGGGTTGAGTCTAGAGAAATGGAATTATGTGGGGATGAGTTGTGTACTTGTCTTGCGGATTTGAGATTATTATTATAAGTGTCATCTGGACCCTGAGAATCCAGTGCGGTATGTTGTGTGCACCCGCTACCACGTGTTGTAGGGTTCCCTGTGTGGGAATTCGGGCTCTCCCCTCTACAGGAGATGTCCTTGGGCGAACACCCCTGCTCTAGATTCTCTGTGTGAAAATGGGACAACCTTGGCTAGGGATCGTCCAGGGTGAGCAGCTTTAGGGATTGACAACCTAGACTCTTTTTCATTTCCTGTGTGGAAATTTAACCGTGTTATTGCCTTCTTGGCCTTGACTGTGTTCTTACCTGTGTGGTAATGCTTGTGTTTACTCCTTGATGGAGGCATTCACCATTTGTATTGATGCATGTCTATTATGAGTGCTATGCTTGATTATGTATCATGTGTTTGACACGTGTGTTGTGCGGGGTGAATGAATTAGATGTGATATGAATGCATGATCAGAGTGGTGTGTTTGAGACACTATTATGCAGGTTTATGTGATATGATTGCATGATCATAAATGGCGTGTTTGAGACACTATTATGCAGGTTTATGTGATATGAATGCATGATCAGAAATGGTGTGTTTGAGACACTATTATGCAGGTTTATGTGATATGATTGCATGATCAGAAATGGTGTGTTTGAGACACTATTATGCAAGTTTATGTGATATGAATGCATGATCAGAAATGGTGTGTTTAAGACACTATTATGCAGGTTTACGTGATATGAGTGTAAGATCAAAAAGTGGTATAGCATGTTAATCATAGATTTGATTTGCTTCATCGCCATGCCGTTATGTTTTCTGGTGATCATAGTTATATTCAAAACCATTATTGAGTTTTTATACTCACCCCACTTTCTTGTTTTGTTTTGGGGCTGCGTGGTGTGACATGAAGACGGATAGGATCCTCTATATGAGGAAAGGTCGGAGAGAGCTTGGGAGTAGTCATGGAGGTTCCTAGTTTTGCATGTCTCTTCGTTTATCTTATTTTGATGTTAGAACCTTGTGGATGATCCTTGTCTTAGATTTGTGAGATACTATGTTTTTAGTTTCTTTGAGACTTGTTTTGGAGCCAAGTGTGTAGCTATAAATTATTAGTATGTGGGTTTTAGATTATGTTTTAATTAGAGTTTAACTCTTTGGTTCTACCAATTTACTCTTGCTCAAAGTAGTGCGTAAACTTCGTAAATTAGATTGCTTGTAGTTGGGGCACAAGTCTTCCGCTATTTTCCTCAATCGTTTCAATCCGTCGCCCCTGTGCATTGGTTCAGCCCTTGGACAGGGTTCAGCTCAGGTCGGGTAGTGCCGGGGCGTGACACCTGCCATTGGGCTTTTCTCAAGAACTAGCAAAGGATTTACTAGAATTCATGTCATTGTGAAGAAATCTGATTTATTTTTTTTTGCAATAATTACCATTTCTCAAAGTTGCACCCTTTTTAGCCCCACCCATGCGTCTCCCTTCGTCTGACCCTCATCCTCATGATGTCTTGTCACAACTCTAATTTTATACACATATTTTTTAAATAATTATTTAGAGTTTAATACCTAATTACACATGAACTATCAATCTACCAAGAATTCAATCAATCCAAGTATACAAACAATGCAGAACACACAAAGATTTAACATAAAAACCTAACTTGGGTGAAAAACCATGACAGCCTCACAAGGCCAAACTAGTATACTAGTAATAAAAAACTTACAAGACACTAAAAATAACCAGCCAACCTCTAGAGACTCTACAAAAACAAAAACTCATTTTCTTTTTTCAGTCGTCTTCGTTGTTAGCCTTCAATTCTTCTTCCTTTGAATTCTTAAAGTTTTACCTCTTCATATTTAGTATTTGTCACCTTCTAACAACTCAATCAAAGACTTTTTCTTTGATTATAGATCCTCCTTTGAGGAATTTGTTATGTCTCCTCTTTTGTTTATTGTGTGAGACTATTCTCTTTCAGTTGTGCGCCTTCATGAATCCACCACTAACATATGCATGAAGATTTTTAGTGAACTCTCAAGGGAAACAATGGTGAAGGATTTGTCCTTTCTTCTTTATTATTTTCTAAGTTTTCTTCTTCTCAAATTCATGATTTCCTAGTCTTAATATAGGTGTCTAAGTTGGTTAGAGACTTTGACTTCAACTAGGAATAAAAGATCTTCCGAAAAGGCTTAAACTAGATAACTAAAACTACAAGCGATTCATAGTTCTAAACAGCGATTGATCGTTCACTATTTCCTTAGGGATCAACTCTTAGAGTGATTGATCGATTATTAGGGTGATCGATCTATCGATAAACTCTTGGTCCGGTTTTACATAGGGTTGTTTCAAGTGCCGATGAACTTTTGCTAAAATGATTGATCAATTTAACATTGTTCTAATCAATCAATTTGTCTTGTGTATATTATAGAGATCAATCGATTATATAGTCAATTTATAATTTTGCGCTTTTTACCATAAATAAGTCTGAAACTTCCAAAATCACTTCTGAAACTCTTCCAAATGACTTTTGTATAAGAGTGTATGCTCAATGAAGCTCTATTCTCTTTAACACTCTTAGTCTTCAACCTTTATCCGGAAGAACATATCTGCTTTATTTTTCAAGTTCATTAATTTCTAACCTGACTCGACCACAACTAAATCTACTCAGACTCCTAAAACTAACTACTTACTCAAAGTTTTGACATAGTTTTAATTAATGAAATTAACTAATCACAATACATATGCCTCATATGTTCCTTCAATTTTCTTTTGGGAGAAACATGTCATAATATGTTCTTTCAATTTTCTTTTGGGAGAAACAAGTCATAACACTGAATGATAAGAAATGGAGAAATTTATTTATTATGTGTATTAAATTTTCAAAAGTTAAATTAGGGACATGATATCACCACTTTTTACAAAGCATGATTTCTGATTCTATCATACTTACATTTCTAAAATATCTAAGTAACTTTAAAATAACCACAAGATCTATAGTCGAGCATTTGTTTGTTAATTATGCTTTAGTTAATACAAATAATAAATGACACTCTCACAAGTTTAATGTCGAACCTACGAAAGAGCAATTAGATCAATAGTTGAATAGGAAGAGTCCTCAAAACTGTCATGGTGAACCCTTTACATGACCTCTTCTTCTTGGGAAACCTACACTACAAAGGATGTTGAATACACGAGTATACTCAAGTAGGATCACAAAACCAAAACAAAGATTTCGACAAAAATACATCAAAAAGGAATTGTTCAAGTAAATAAAAGCTAAGTCAAAATTGGTGTACCTTTCAATGCCACAATCATACTTACAAATAAAAGGAACCCGACATCAAGAAGTCCTCTAGACATGATAGCCTCATCTAGAAGTTCACAACTCATATTATATATTGGAATACCATAAACTCAACTTCAATATCTACTTGAAGCTAGTTCCGCTCCATCCATGCAATGAAGCAATGGCCCACTAGGGCTTATAGACCCTAGTGGTTGAGATCCCAACTTCCATGATGGTCAAAACCTCTTATATTACGTTGTACTAGACTAGACATCTTTTTATTATCTTGTTTCATATCATACCATTCCATCTACGTAGCTAAAATGACTCATTTGAAGAGCCAACCAACATTAGGAACCTCTATCATTGATGTCTAATGCTTCAGTTTTAGGTGACCATTTATCACAAGGATTCCCATATATGAATTAGGGTTTACTTACCCCTACACAATACATTCTTAATAGGATCCAATCATGCATTCAAATACAACTAAATCATACTATTATACAATTATTAAATAGCATAAACATTGGTACTAATCATATTAGAAATCTCAAAACTTGAGGCACCATCGATAAGCTCACTGATATGTCAGTCACAGTGTCGATGACATTGACGTTCCACTAACATGTCAAACCCCTACCAATAGTGGGTTGGATGGGACAACCCACCTCACAGATGCGTCGATCTCACTAACAGTGACTAGTCATATGCATGATCCTACATGAATGCATGTGTATGTATTGTTCTTCTTCCTCCCTTCATTGACACGATCACTGATGTGTTGATGACCCTGCCAATGATAGGGAAAAAATGAACAGAGACCATATTGGTTCTCTAAACACTTTTTCCAAACAAAATGGGTAAAACTTTTCAAATTCAAAGTTCCACTTTATTTCCAAAAATGGATATTGAAACCATCCCAATTTGAAATCACCATTGTTGCACTTTAATGTGTAAAATGACATGGAGAAATCAATATGTGCATGTTCAATGACATCAAGAACTTGAAGAAAATCATTATCATGCACACTATTCAATTAATCAAGGAAAACGGAGTTAGATCCAAACTTAATTCACGTGAAGCTTCCTCTCTCCCAGCATGAATTCTCCATGGTTATGCCCCTGGACTCTCCACTTGCACTTGGACACTTCGAAGACTGTTCTTGTAACATTTGACCCGAAAACCAACCCAAGCCGGGGTTTAGGAACAATAAATTAGGGTAATAAATTGTTGCACCCCGAGATTTTAGAAGCATATTAAATTTCTTTATATAAAAATATCAGAGTTTACCCAGGCCCGAGACTGGAGCCACTCGCCATAAGCAATAATAAAATAGTAATTTCCCAGGAACTACCATATGTCTAAAAACACACGAGAAAAATAATAAAGAATATTCTTACTTGTGATTTTTATGTGCTGTTCAAAATCCTTGAACTCACCTCAACAACTCCCAAGTAGGTCCTTCTACCTGCACACTGAGCTTCAATGGGTCCTGCAAGGTTTGGGGGGTAGTGAGTATTTTTTAAAATGCTCAAAAGGAGAGTTTATACTAACAGGCATGAAGTAAAACACATGGCAGTTTCACATCATATAATGTGTATACTATTTTTCATAAAAACAAAGTGTTCTTCTAACCGAAAACTACCCCCAGAGCTTCTTCCTCCATATCAAAGATGCTTATAGGGTTTGCAAGCTCTCATGTCTTACTACAAATGTTCCAGACACCTACTCTATCCTATGGACTTTGTTGCACGTACAAAGGAGCAATGGCATAGTCCTCCACATATCATTGCAAAAATACCTCATGCCTATGGAGAGAAGAGCCACCCATGCTCATAGGGTGTCGAGATCATGAGAGTAGAGAGTCTTCCTTTGATATTCTCTACCCTAGCGCCCATAGTCATGATAGGTGCCCTTCGTTATGGGCTAATTAGGGGTTTTACCCTTCGTTAGGGGCTCACCATGCTAAATTAGGTATTGTGCATCCGATTCCAAACTGGATTATAATTATGCCCTCATCTAATCTATGAGGCTTTAATGGGGCTCCAAACAATAGCTCTGGACAACCAAATACTCTTGAGTCCTAGACTCACAACCAAAACATTCTAGAGTTCCCAGACTTACAAAGGGTAGCTTTCTTTTAAAACATTATATTTCAATGTTTATCCTTTTAAAAACCCTAGCCTTACCTCTGCAAGTCCTGGGAGCATCACTATTAACGAATACAAAGGCAAGGTTGGTCTCTCGTTCCAATGAGATAGTTACCCCCTTTTTGTCCCGCT
The DNA here is from genome assembly GCA_035235625.1 of Saururus chinensis. Classification (NCBI taxonomy): domain Eukaryota; kingdom Viridiplantae; phylum Streptophyta; class Magnoliopsida; order Piperales; family Saururaceae; genus Saururus; species Saururus chinensis. The sequence continues at coordinate 12,888,074 of CP141142.1, read as the reverse complement.
TTTATGATTCGATCACCATGTTTATATGTATTTTCAAAAATAATCTTAAGAATCCTCCTTTTGATAAGAATGAGTTCTCTACAACTGTCTTTCAAACATACTGTATTCATTCATAAGAAAATAGTGGCAAAGCTAGATTGTCTCTATCTCACATGCTTCAACGTGTGTAATTCATACCAAATTCTAGGGATAAACATGCGATCAAACTATTATATACAAGGCAATCGTAACAATCACAGTATATAAAACATATCCGCTTCCAATGGATAATCATTTGACTAATCGAATATACATAATAGAATTCTAAACATACAATATACAATTCATATATTATCTCAATAATTAATCATTTGAAAAATCGAATATATGTACAGAAATAATAAATCATAACTTAAATGTAACTCTAGCGCATAACATTCAAGATTCATATAATTATTAAGTTAAAAAGACAACCAAAGTTAACAGTCATGCCTTAAGAAAGGATAAAAAACCCTACCTTGCTCTCTGCACAAGTTCGAAGACAAGGCGTCAGACTCCACACGCTTAGATGTCCACTTTTGAACCTTTTGAGGCCTCCAACCAGAAAAATAGCCCCTCCACAATGTCCGACATGTATGATTTAGCTAAAATGCTTTTTTAACGACTCAAACCAGACATAGAATGAGTGAGAAACAAAGAAAAGAAGTTGACGTGTGTGAGTCTAAAGAACCGAAAAATTGGACGTTATTTATAAGGAAAATAGATAGACTTGAGGCTGACACATAGTAGATAGAATTGACATGCGTCAATCTTATCTGACATGCCTGACACAACACTAGTCCTATTTGACACGTTATCTTTATTTTTTAAACTTCAAAATACGATAACTTCCTACCCCAAAGTCGAAATCGCGCATTCTTGGTACCGATGGACTCATGTTGACGAGCCCTTCAAAAGTAAACCACATATGGGTAGGTTATCCTGAACTTAGTATGTTATTCCTACCCATGTGGCATACTTCCCTAGGTCGTAACTTTCACTCCTGGCCTCTATTTCATTTGTTCTTCAATGTGTTACGCCCATTACTTCGAGCTCTACCCATATTCAAAGATTTCATCCCATAAAACCCCCAAATATCCGCCTCTAAATAATTTAAAATAATTAAAAAATTATAAAATAACTTTATCAGAGGTTGAAAATCGTACAAAAAATACATGGTTGTTACAATCTACCCCCTTAAAGAAATTTTATCCTCGAAATTTGCACCTTGAACTCACCAAAAATTTAAGGACACGTCTTCATCGCTTTATTTTCTAATTCCCAAGCTTCTAAGTCGCCTCCTTCAAGAGTGGTGCTGCCATAATACTTTTCATAACATAATCTCTTTTGTTTGAACATTGGTTCTGTACAATCCAAACTTCTGATTGATCTTTTATCGAGGGATAAATCAGGCTCTAGGGCAACTTCTATCTAGTCCAAGACATGCGAAGCATCTCACATGTGCTTCCAAAGTATGGACACTTGAAACACGTCTTAACTACTATTATTCTGAGGAGTAAGGCTAGTCTTTAAGCCATCAACCCTACCTTGTCCAAGCTTACAAAGGTCCTAGAACACTTCTGCTACACCCTTTGGTGATCTTCATTGAATCTAGCCAATGCTACAATCACTCAAGCTTCACCAACCTTTCCTTAACCATGCTTGTGCTCTCCTAATCCATCACACGACTTTGCTTCAACATAATGGTGCTCTCTCTAATTCATTGCATGAGCACACAACATATCTTCTTTGTCTGAATCGTCCTCTCTAAATAACTATCCGTCCGTGAACAGAACATCGTATTATTCCTTAGGTCCCTGCAATAATTTTTCCTAAAGTCCCTGCAACTTGAAAGATAAACCGTTATCTTTCTCCGAGATGATCGATGATGGCACTTCCTATCAACCTATCATTTCTTTCACAAACCTCCTTTCTTGAGATTTAAAGAGATCATCCTTTTCTGAGGTAGAAGATGTACACTCTTATTTGATCTACTATTGCCCGAATGGATTCCTGACCTTACATCATCCTGGGTAAACTTGAAATCGAATCCATAGCAATGTACTCTTGCTTCCATTCTAGAATTTCCATTGATTGAAGACTACCCGAACATTTTTTCCATTCGGCTTTGACTTGTTGACAATTAAACACCTTGAAACATCCTCTCCTATATCCCCTTTCATTACATTCCATTCAACCAAAAAATCCTTTTCAGGTTTTGATACCTCTTTGTTCTAATATAAACCGATCCGAACATAGTTTTGCCTAATGGCTAATACACATATAAGGTAGTTTAAAATTATATACGTTAAAATATGAATATCCAAATATTTAATCGAAGTCAAATGAAAATCATCGAAGTTATACGAAAGCTAACAAATTAGCAGAATTAGATATCTCGCTCTATCACAAAGCAGAGTAAAACACATCAGAGCATATTGGATCACATTATATCTTATTTGATCATATCAACTCATATCAGATCTCATCTGACCTTATCAGATCATATCATATAAAATCGGAACATATTAGATCAAATAGAGGTTTCAAAGCAGATCGAATCAGAGCAAAATAGATAAGAACACATCGGATCATAGCATAACATATATTTTAGTAAGCACATGCATTCATATAATTATATATTAAATCAAAAGATTAGAAACACTTACTCCCCTATATTATGAAAGTAGCAACATTCGGAGTTGTTCCCTCCTTAAAAGGCATCCTCCCCCTTCAGGTCCGAAGATAGCAGACAAAGCCTTCTCTTGCTCTGGAATGTTTAGCTCATTGTGCCCGAAGGCGACAGATAGACTCTCCCCTTTACTAGGGCTTTGCTTACTCTTTATGCCCAAAGGCAATAGATAGAACCTCCCCATACTTGGAATGTTTTTCACGTTCCTCACCAGTAAGCGGCAGACAGAAACTCTCCTTACCCAAGGTGTTTCTCTCTCTATGCGCCTTAAGGTGATAGATAGAACCTCCCCTTACTCAGGGCCACTTCTCTCAATCCAGCCTGAGTGCGGAGGATGGAGTCTCCCCTTACACCGGGCCACTTTTCTCTATGATGCCTAATGGCAAAGGATGGAGCCTCGTCCACTTCGGCTACTTCCCTCTCTCTTTTTCGGTCTGAGGGTGTCAAACAAAACCTCCTCATACCCTGGGCCATTTCCCCTCCCTAGAGTCTCAAACTCAATGAGTGGACACTTTCATTATGTAGAACACCCTCGAATTAAATAGGAACGCTTCTTGAACGGGCAAATCTAACTCAAAACCACTAGAAAAACTCTTCCACAAACTGAATGGGTTTCCCTATTTATAGAGGAAGACCCGTGAGTAGACAGTGGATGGACGCACGTGCTCACACCATGCGTCACATGTTTGTGAGGTGGCGACACATGCCACTGAGCGTGTGACACGCATGCTTGCCAACTGATAGAATGCACAGATCCACATCATGTCCTGTGGACTACGAGCATTACAAGCACTGTAGTGTGCAGCACAGATCATGTGCTGGCTCTGCCCACCGCTTGTGTCATCAATGACGCCAACTATTCTATCAGCTTCTCATTATTTTTATTATTTTTCTTTTATTATTTTAATACTCCAACTTCAAAATATGATAACTTCCTACTATAAAGTCAGAATCACGCATTCTTTCTGCTAATGAATTCGTATCAATGAGCCCTTCAAAACTAGAGCCCGTAGTTGTCCTGCACTTTTCAAGTGGGTTCCACCCATATAATACACTTCCTACTGTGATAACTTTCACTCCTAACATCCATTTCACACATTCTTTGACTCATTACACTTGTTACTTTGAGTTCTACCCACATATGGGGATATCTCTCTTTTAAACCCCTAAAATTGAACCAAAATTCTATAATTACCCCTAACCCCTTAGGTTAGACGTAATCGAAAAAATGAGATGTTACAGTTCTCACGCCTAGAATCTCGAGTTTCACTCTCCTTAAATATGGAATAATTGTCCTCGGAGTCCAAAATAGCATAACCACCACATTTTCCAAGATAATTGAGACATACAATTTCACCGACATGCAATTCTAAGAAAATAAAATATTCATTAGATTATGTGGATGGACAATTTATTCAATTTATTAGATTTTATGAAAAATTATTCTATCTAATTTTTTGTAAATGAATTACGTGTGAGTCAACAATGATATTTCAATTTATTCCAAGTCTACTATTGAATATTAATTATATGAACTATTAGAAGAATTTTTTTTATTATATGTTATAACATGCTAGTAGAATTTAATTCTACTTAATGAGTATAAATATGTTTACCCACTCCTAGATACTACAGGTACAATTGTAGAGATGGACTTTAATGACAAAACCCTATAGAAATTCAAGGATTGCTGCATTTTGGAAATTTTATAAAGTCCTTTTGTTATGTTTTAATTATGTATTAATACTAACTTTTGTTGAAGCACATTAAGCCTTGTTATGTAAATTTCATAGTGAAGCATAAAACTAACTATTGTTTCTGTCATTTCTATTCACTTAATTATTCGTTTATTGCACTCGTTACTTCAAGCTCTACTCATGCAATAGAATTTTATTATTTGAAACCTCTTAAAATATAATTTAAAATTACGTAATTACCCCTAATCCATCGATTTAGGCGTAATCAGAATATGTGATGTCATAATATAATACGGTTTTATTTGTTGGGGGTACCCCTTGCTACGAAACTTACAAACTTTTAAAAAATTCTTAACAAGAGGTGATAACTGTAATAATATGCAAAATTTGACAAAAATTTAAAGTAAATTAATTTTATTTGGCAAAGGTCCCGCCATGAAAAAAACCTCAAAAAATTTTAAGGTAAGGGGGTATAGGGGGTGCTGGGTAGGGGCCCGTAGACCCGGTGAGCTGTGGCGAATATGCTGGGGAGGTTCCTCCGTGAGCACCCATTGGCCACCAATAAAAACTAAACACGTCTTTAAGTCATGCTAACAGACGGCTACTAACAGAACACTCCGTCACGGCCTTACTCCGTCTTTCCTAATTAAAAAACCCGCCAATAATTTCAGAACGCCAACTCAAACCCTCTCGATCGACCGCGACCAAATTGCCGCCGCCCCGCTCAGCACTGCCATTCTCGCCGCCGGAATCGGGCTTCTCGCAGCGCCTCCCTCTTGATCGACCGCGACCAAATTGCCGCCGCCTAAATCACCTCACTTGTTCTGTCATTCACGCCGCTGGAACATTCACAGAGAGTTTACAAAAAATAGTGCTTTCCTGATGGTAGCGTAAAATTTGTCCCCATTTGTTCAAGTGGAGAGTACCTGGCATGGAAGTCTGATTATGGAAGGGTTGTCTCTTCTTTCTCATCTATTGTGGTTGATTCGAAAACCTTTTCTTCTTGAGATGGGTCTGCTATCTCTGCTGCTGATTCTTCCACCACTGGTTGGAATTTAGGCAGATTTGGTCGATTACAGAGATAGCAGAAGTAATATATCATTTACATGCGTTATGCAGTCCATTTCATCGTCAGTGCGGTCAAAGAGAGCTCGGGGAATGAATTTGAACAGTCACATTCCATTATGTCAAGTTTTTGGCTGTAATATGGACCTTAGTTCTTCCAAGGATTATCACAAGAGGCACAAAGTTTGTGAACTGCATTCAAAAACTGCAAAAGTAACTATGGATGGACTTGAACAAAGGTTTTGCCGACAGTGTAGCAGGTTCGGTCGTGTTGCGTCTGGTTTTCATATTGCACTTTTTATCCATTAAGTTCTAGTAGAATACTTTATGTATATTGAATATTTTTGTGATCGATGTCAGATAGGTTCACAAATTGATATTTTCTTTTTATTGTCAATTATCTGCATGATTGTATCTCGTGTGCAGTGAGGTTCTGAGATAAATATTGCTATTGAATTATGATATTCATGATATATAAAGGATGTCACATTCCCTATGCTGTAGTAATTCATGAAAATTGTTACATTTTGTGAACACCAGTAGTTTGTTATAACTTCTCTCCTTCCTTGATCCTGCTCTTCCACTAATGGTTTTTCTTTATTTCTTTATAACTTCTCTCTTTTACTCGCATGAATCTTTTTCCTTCTGAGCTTCTAAATCCATAATTTGGTAAGTACTAGGACCTTGTTGATCAAGCATTGTCATATCTGTTTTGAAAATGGAATACCAAGGGGGTCGCATGGGCCCATGATTCTATCAATTCTTCTTTATCCTTTTGCCCAGTAGAGCTTCTGCCATTTGGTACAGATCTAGTTTTTTTCCAGGTTTCAATCACAGGGCGGAGTTTGGAGGAGCAGCAGTCAGCTAGGTGAGATAAAAGCCACATTTGTTTGGTTGGTGGGACGAAGATACTCCAGCAAACTCCTGATAATCAATGAATAATATATATCTTTTGGTAGAGTTGTGCAATCACCTTCTCACTGATCCTTTGGTGTCAGTCAATTCATCTTAAAACTCCTGATGGGGGCTGCTTGGCTGTGGTTTTACGAAATGGATTTGAGACAAGCCAAGGAAAGTTGATGCCGACAATTTTATTTTCAACCGAGCGGGTATGCTTCTCAATTAAGTTCTGAATTGACTCTTGCTCATTTTGTTTGCTTGTTAATTTTTAACCTGTGTGGTTTGCAGGTTACCGCAAACAGCTGGGAAAGTGGCTTGTTCATTCTTTTTTTGGTTATCTTTGCTGTCATTGCCGCTGGTTATGTCCTTAAGAAGGTACCTCGATACCGGCATTGTTTCAATTATACCTAACCTTGTGCAACCTAACAAAGAAAGATTTTGAATCAGGGCCTAGAAGACACAACAAGAAGCAAGTACAAGCTTTTCTTGGGTTGTTCATTGATTATTACATCTGTCATCCCCCCAGATCTGCCAACGGAGCTCTCTATTGCTGTATATACGTCTTCAATTCAATCAGCCGGTCGTGGCATATTCTGAACAGTGCCGTTTCGTATTCCATTTGCAGGCAAGGTCAGTATAAGCAAATTGTCATCTTAATGTTTTAATTCATTCAGCATGAATGATTATCTGAACTCTTTGTTTCAGGTTGGCATTCGTTGTTTTGACAAGACAGGGACTTACCTTCGATGACATGGTATTCTGATTTTATTTGTAGTCTTAATTGTTGTTTGCATCTGTCGTAGTATATTCATATCTTCTTTTTTGTTTATTCATTTCAGGAGTTGGGGGCTTGTCTGACAATGTGGAGTTGGAATTAGATATGGAAATAGTTCTTGTTCGTACTGCAGAAATTCTGGCTGTTGGCCATGCATTGGTGTTCGTGGATAACAAACTTGTATGTTATGTAATGTGTACCGTTTTAGTTATAATCCTATGGTTTGAAGAGACATTTGTTGACATATAGAAGATGTTCTCCTTATTGCACATTTATCTTAGGGCAAGCCCATATCCCCTCTATGAAGTATAAGCATTCTAATAGAGTTTGCTTTTTCTATTTGTACTTAGCATTTGTAAAATTGATTGGTAGTCTATTTTGTCATCTTTTTGTGTACACGAGAATTGGAACATGATGTGGATCTCTAAATGTGTGGTGCAAAATCAGAAATTCAAGGTCACGGTAGTGTTGTAATTGACCAGTTGTTTGCAAATCATATATTAAGAAAGTGCAAGGTGCTTTCAATAACTGGTTTCATTATATTATGCATTCGTTTCATTATATTATGCATTCATCCTTATTCCCACACGGTACACAAGTTAAAATTATTTGTTACTTCAACTCTCCCTAACAAACGTATATTTTTTAGACATCAACAATACTGCTAATTTGGTTTAGCAATAATGATTAACTAACTTTTTATAAGACTTCAATACTAATGCTATAACTTTGTTTTTATTTTAAATGCCACGTTACCATCTGTTTTTCAAATAATGAACCAAGGTTGAGCCCTTTGACGTGGAGATTAGGTCAAAAGCATTCATCATTATTGGCCTCTCCTCTCTCTCTCTCTCTCTCCTCGACAACAAGATTTGTTCCTCCCTTGGTAAAAAGGGAATGCATATAATTGAGATAATCTTTGAGTAATAGCAAACAAAAGAGCACATACCTTTCATTCGTAAAAAATGACATTCACATCATCAAGAGATATGTCTTCTATTGTTTCAAACTTCGGTGGCTGGTACCCTTTCTTAAACCATTGATTTTCAATAATCTCTAGAATTGTGAAGCGTTGTGTAAAGCAAAAAAAAATTCATAGGTTAGAAATTTTGCATCGCCTCTTTGTTGAACTTTTCCTATATGAAAGACCAAGAATTATAGAAGAACAACACTCCAACTCAAATAGTTTATTATAAAAAATGAAGGTAAATAACTGTCAAATACACTAGGTAAGAACAAAGAGTACAATTACGGGATTGGGATCCAATATCTGTTTGATGAGCTTCTTCACACTGGAAGAGATCCATGAAGGACAAGTGAAATCTGCCTTAAATGTAACGTTCAAGAATTTTCTAAATTCTCGAAGTCGACCATGTGGAAATTAGGGTGTTGGATTCCTTGACATTCTCGTTAGAATAACTTATTTAATGCTTAGAATTGATGGCTGAACCTATATGGATGGAAAGTAGACATGAAGAACTTTGAAACGCTACCATGAACGCACAAATTGGAGTTCGGACGAGGAAGATACGATCATTTGAAGTTTAATATAGCATGCAGGGCCCCTTTACCCAAATTGGATATGTAAATTGGCCGTTTAAGTCACTTTACGGGCCTGATTATTTATGGTGATAGAAATTAATACAAAATAGGCCAAAGTAGCCTATTTAGCCCAACTCCAAAGGGGATTAGGAACCCTAATCCCTATACCTATAAAAACACATAATTAAGGCTTTGGACAGAAGGAGGGGGAGCTGTTGATGAAATTTTCTGGTAAGGCTCCGACGATACTTTGGCGGTGGTTGATTGACAGCAAATCAGCAATTGAGGTAGGACCCTTTTGTTAGACTTCGAGTCGACTTTAGTGACTAAATACAAATGTAATTTGCATGAAGCAGCTGCTGTTTCTCATTTAGTGGAATAGTAATTTTACTATACTTCGCGGTTCTTTTCGATGGCGGCTGACCAGTCATCTGCTGAACAAAGGGCTAGGTTGGTTGGAATCGCCTTTGGGCAACAAATTGACCAATCCCGGCCCTGTGGCCAGGTGAGGCCACTGTAGCGACGGCCGAAGGTGGTTTGCTATAGATAAGATGGAGTCAAAGTTGTTGGCCGCAGGCGGGAGTGGAGCAGCCATCCATCGACGGTGGGGCTTAGCCCATTGGATTCGCCTCTCATAAGCAAATCGGATTGGCCTAGCCTCAAGACCTGGTCGTGGCTGCCTTTGCAACCGCTGGCGTCCAGCAAGCATCTAGTCGAATAAAAAAAAGGGCATCTTTGGCCCTGGTTGGCCACTGGGCGGCGGCAGGGGCCAAACCCATTGAGATTGCCCTATGGCGGCGATCCGACGGAGCCCATCCCACAGCCAGAGGCGTATTCGCCTCTGGCTGGACGCGGGGAAGATGACTTGAATCATAGATGCCTCTGGTTGGATGCGGGGAAGACGATCCATGTCATGGGTCGTCTGGTACAAGTTCAGCCCGGACTGGGTCTATAAAAAAACGAGGATCATTGAACCGGGTCCGGTTTAGGGGGATACAAATGTAAAAAAAATTAGAAAAAATATCAGTGGACCTTGAGAGATGAGTGTCTTGACAAAGTTCCAGGTCAGGGAAGAATTTAAATTATATATAATGACCTTTTTACCCCTTGTATTTAAATTGTAGTGTGAAAACCATTTACCCTACTTTGGGGCTCTTCTAGTTTAGGGGCCTATGAGTGGATTTAAAAATTAGAGAAATTTTCAATAAGCGCTTATTGTGTACCCTAAATATAGACCAAACCGCATATTGAGGAAAAATCCCAATGAGTGGATAATATACCCTTTTATCCCTAGGGTTTAGGGTAAACCGTTAGGCAAGGTTCAAGGGGTTCCCGACCACGTCACATGCTAGGAAAATTACACCGAGTTTATGAAGTCAATTAGTACTCTTGAGTCCAATTTTGGAAATTTTGGATGTCAATATGGCTTTGAACAAAATAATAGAAATCCTTTAAGCGAACCACTCACAATAATGTGAATGGAAGCGCAAGACAGTTTAAGAGTGGAGCCTTATGAGGGGTTAATGACTTAAAATAAATAAAAGGGTAGTGAGAGGACCAAATGACCTAAGGGAGGGTACCATACCCTAGGTGATAGAATTACCCTAATGCCCTTAGGGGCAGTATGTTTTGTTTTCGCCGAAACTAATAACCTAACTACCAAGCATTAGGGTATGCTATAGTGATGTTAAATGACTTCAAAAGGAAGGGGTGTGACCAGTAAGTGACATGAAGACCTTGTCAGATCACAATGTCATGGGAAAAAAGGAGAAGAACCCTAATTCTTAGGGTTTAAGGCAACATATTACACATGCCTGCAACCCAGTGTATCAATCAACTAGTGTATTATATACGTAACTTGTGTGATGTGTTAGAGTTATTCACACTCTCAGGCTTGAATTCGCTGAGCCTTGGCCCTGCAAATGAGTGTAGCAGGCCTTCGTTTATTATTTATGAACTTGTGTAACTACATGTTGTTTATGTTGTTTACTATAATACACGCTTTTATTATTGTGGTGCTAATTTATAATGGTAACTTAAGATTAATGAAGATTAATCAAGAGATGTTGGATTAGGGAGGGGAACATCTAATCAATATTAAGATTAAAATACCTCAATAGGGTTTGGGACCAGTTTATGGAGTGAATGGGGCCCTAAAATAGAATTTTTACCTTAGTTAATGAACCGAGGGTAGTTATGGGAGTTTACCCGTGTAATGCCCCGGCTCCGCCCAACCCGAGCCGAACCCGGTCTAAGGGCCGGTCAGCATGTGGGGGTGACAAAATTTAACGGGTTATCGCATTGTAGAAGACTTAGCCCCTTTAACAGATGATTCAATTAACGGAGTAGTGCACCTCACGTCATTTGAGCAAGAGAAATAAGGATAAGGAAGAAGACAATTAACTATCACAAAAGAAGGGTGAGTACAAAACTCAGTAATGGTTTGGAAACGGTAATGTAAATAAGAAAATCATCACGACACAAAATCATGACAATTAAGATCCATAAATGACATGGTATACCCCTTTCTAATAATCCCCTTACTAAACCCCTACTTATTCATAAGTAAAAGATCTTGCATGCATATAACATATATATCAAGATCAGGGCATAACGATCATAATATGACCTAACATCCATCCTGCATAAATAGTGACTCTCACCCAATCACAATCATGCATAATATCCCACATAATCTACATGAGAAGTGTCTCTAATACATTTTCTAATCATGCGTTCATATCACATAAACCTGTTTGAGAGTATCTCAATCACACAATTCAAATCATGCATTCATTGTAACACCCCTTATATTATTAAAATATTTTTTTTTTGAAAATACATAACAAAATTTAATTCCTAATGCCAAGGATCACCGTGTACCAAAAGAGTAATTACAATACACTTTGTATAATACAAAGATATCCAAAATTGGGCATAACATGACTTTATACATCAATCAGTACAAATATTACATAAAATACAAAAGGAGTACATAAACTATAATTTAAGAAAGCTCTTCGTCGAGTCCATTAGATTTAAGTAACACACCTATAGAATCTGAGGGTGGGTGAGTAAATTCATACTTAGTAGGTTGAGTTAAGTTCTAATAATATGCTTCATGCAAATAACAAAATATCGTGCCATCTTTCTTGTAAAATTATTCAGAAAAAGTCTGAAAACACAGTCACATAATATCGCAATACCAGACGACTTACGCCCGCGCTCATGGGTCAACGGGAGTCAGAAGGAAAGGGATTTTCCCATGATATCTCAGTCCTGTGTGCGCCAAAGCCAAATTTGGCGGCATCCAGAATCATCATAATAATCCTTAGTTACGAGAAACCAAGAACTATTCAGAGGGTACGATTACCCAAAACTCGGAGAAATTTTTGAAAAGAGGAGAAGCTTTTAAAGATAGAGTTTCTTTTCAAAAAAGTAAGAAAACCGTTAGCAGAACTTTGGTGAGTCAAAATCTTGGCATACGATTAGAATTTAAAGCTACCTACCTATAACACATGCATAATATAGAGAAATCCCCTCATAGAATAAAGAGAGTCCCTCCTTAAGATATTAGCCTTTGGGCAGGAATTTCGGCAGAATAACCATCCCAACGTGTAGAACACACATGATTTAGTGGGGTTGGGCTTTTGGACAAAGTAAAAAGGGTTTGAAACGGTCCAGAAACAGTAAAAAGAAGAAAGGGGAAGATTTAGGAGAGGGGTATGGTTTTCTAGATTTTAGAGAGGTCACCTCTAGAAAATAACCTTTCCAGTGCGTAGAGCACCCTTGATTTAGTAGGAAACGAGTCTTTGATCAGGTAATTCATACTTAAAACGGGTCAGAAACAGTGAAAACAGTGGAGAGGGTAAGAACTGGGTTTGGGTAAAAAAAGTAACTGGAGATAAGTATTTATAAGCGGAGGGAATGGTGGTGCGCCACTAGAAATGGTGGCGCCGCCAAAAGCAGTGGCACACTCGTGATGAACGCGCATTCATCGTGCGTGATGAGTGCGTTTGGCGCGCGCTGTGCGGCTGAGCCACGCGCAGCGCCATGCCGAATTCAATTTATTTATTTATTTTAATTTTTTAAACTTTGAATAAACGTAACCTCTCATCCCGAACTCAATTTTGCATGTTCTCGGTACCGTTGAGCTCATATTGATGAGCCCTATGAGGCTAGACTACTTGTGAACTGGTTTACCTATAATTTAAAAGTGGGTCCTACCGTTTGAGCATGCTTCCCGAGGTCGTAACTTTTGTTCCCAACCTCCGATTTATGCATTTTTTTTACTTGTTATGCTCGTTTCTACGAGCTCTAACCAAACTTATGAAATTCTTAAATGATAAATCTTATAAAAATATCATGTCAGAAAATTAGGGTCATTAAATTCATATCACATAAAACTGCATAATAGTGTCTCAATTACATGATTCCTATCATGCATTCATATCACATCCATTCCATAGCTCATTCACCTTGCACGATAAATGTGTCCAACACATGATACACAATCCTGCATAATAAATCATATCCACATGTGTTACATTATCCCTACACAACTTGTGCAATCCTGGGCATAATATAATCTCATACACCTGCATCATCAACAAATGGTGAATGCCTCCATCAAGGAGTAAATACAATCATTGCCACATAGGTTGGACATAGTGAAGGCCACATAGGCGGGACATAGTCTGATTTCCACACAAGAAATATAAAAGTTGGGGTAGTCAACCCCTAAGTTTGCTCGCATAGGACAATCATAGCAAAGGATGTCTGATTCTCACACAGAGAAGCTAGAACAGGTGTGTTCGCCCTGAGATATCTCCTGTGGTGGGGGAAAGCTTGAATTCCGACACAGGGAACCCTAAAACATGTGGTAGCCGGTGTACGAAGGCATATCACTCTCAATTCTTCGGGTCAAGATGACTATTTCAATAAATTTCAACCGCAGGACAAGTACACAACTCATCCCCACCTAACTCAAGTCGACTCAACTCAACCCGGGGAGTATCCATGGTCCACATAGGAACTTAAATCAAAATCATGTCCTTCCAAACTAGCCAAGTTTCGATTAATCCAACGATCAATTAATCCGGCATGCAATTTCACACCATTGCATCCAATCTATCCAACATGGCTAAACATCGATAAAGTCTTATACATGAAATTCATTTTATGATGCATGCAACATGATACATACGTGAGCAATCTCTATGTGAATTCCAACACATGGAATGTGCTCCCATCAGTCCCCACATGCATCATATTCGAATCATAAGCAACCACAATTTCATAATAAGTTCCCTACATGTGTATGTTTATACATTTTTAAGCACATGACCATGCTTTGATAATAGCTCATAAGGCAATACACACATGCTTTGATAAAATCTAATCATGGTTACCAACTGAAATCATGGGTAAAATCTATCATAAACCATCATTCCATTCATGTGAAATCAAATACTCTACTCCTACAAGCATAATTATTCTACACATGAAGCTAGAACATAATATCACCATTCACCAATAATACATTCATATTAGAAGACAACATATCATGTTATTGTCATACAATAACCTTGTTGGAAACATGCTTAAAACATAAGAATTTCATCAACCATAGATTCAAGATAATCAATGCAAACATGCCAAACCATAATCATGTAATTCCACATAATACTTAAGCATGCTTTATAAATCCAACCTAAATAGCATACCCTTCCAGTAGTTTATTCTAACTCAAAACACTCTACATAAACATTAGAAATATTAGCTCAGAGTAAAAATACTAAAATAAGCATTAAAACCCAAAATACCCATTGTGTAGCCGATCGATCGGCCTGTAAGGCCGTTCAATCAGCCCGATCGATCGCCATGAGGGCAAATCTGAGTCTTCTTCTTCCTTTTGAAATTCAAACCGAGACACTATTAATGGAACTTAAAACCTTCATTCAAACCCTCAAACATCATAAAAATTCAATAAAACATTCTAGAATGCTAAATCAACTCATTTTCAATCAAAACCCTAAGAAATTAATGCAAAAGATTAGCTTTTTACTAAGCTACCATTAAAGTCATAAACATGAAACCCATTCAAGCAAAACACATAAAAATCAAGATTTGCAAACATAGTGAGGCTGAGACTAAAACTCATTACTTTTCACCTTGTTTTGAGTCAGATTAGCTCCTTAATCACCTCAGAAACCTACCCAAAAATATGATTTTTGTTAATACCTACCTAAATCCTATTTAGAACTTGAAAATTATTGAAAAATCTTAGATCTAAAGCTTTAGAGACATAAAAATGAAAATTTGAAAGCTAAAGTTTGAAGTAGATGTGTAAATTAGTGACCTAATGGCTTGAAAACAAATTGAATAAATGGAAAAGGATGAGATTAGAAGAAGTTTATGAAAAACCCTAATGATTTAGAAAGAATTATGAAAATCTTACCTCTAATCACCATCTTCTTTTGGCCTATTTGGGGATTAAACTCTTGATTCCCTGGCTCAGCTCTTTCCCAATTGGAAGAGAGGTCAACCCTTTCCTTTTATAAAAAAAGAAAGGGGTAGACCTAGTTAAAACTTGGGGTGTAAATAGAATTCTTAACTAAAAGTAGGTAATTAGCCATTTGAACCCAAATTAAGTCCAAAATTTTTTTAAATTTATTTCTAATGGCTTGTTTTAATGTCTGGGATATTTTGGACCAAAACCCCCAAATTCGACGTGGGTCCCACAGGGGGTCCCGGTTGAACCCTAATTTTTGAAAATTTTGAGAAAATTTTAAAAATTCCAAAAAAATCACAATTAACATAAATTCACTTAAAACTTGTAAAAGTGACATTAGTTTTGATTAAAACTTTTGGAAGCCACCTTTATTTTTGAAAATAATCGAAATCGATCCGAAATGGCTTGAAATTAAATGTAAACCGGTTTAAGACAAGAGTTCTTACATCCTCCCCCTCTTAGGAATTTTGGTCCCCCAAAATTCACTAGAGGTTGGTGATGATAAGATGAGGGTACTTTTGTAAGGTCCCTGATTTTTCTACGATTTTTTGGGATTTTCCTGTTTTTTTTTTCTGGTCATTTTTGGCAGGAAAATGTGACGCTATGGTGTATTCATATTTGTATATTTTACCCTGTATTTTTACCCGTAGAGTCAGGTGTGGGGCTTAGTCGCAGGCCGCGGACCTCGCTGTGCGCTTACGGCGCAAATTTTGGAGGTTCTCCACGTAACCAGTGAGTTAACATGTATTGGGGATATGATTGGAAAAAAAGTGTACATACAGGATCGGGCTTGGCTGAGCCCAATCCCGAAGGTTCTGTACAGTGCACCCCGTTCCCCCTCTCTCTGGCTTCTCTCTGTCCCCACCGGCCGTCGGCCATCGGCAGGCAGCAGGACGCCGGCACAGCCTCCGCCCCGGCGGTGCGACACCAAGGGGCCATTGCCCTGGCCGCCCACGGCCGTGCTGCCTCCTCCCCGGTTTGCCCTCTCTCCCCTTTGTTTTGTGTTTCCGCCACTGCCGTGAGCTGGCGAGGGTCGGCCGGCCTCCCATGGCTCCGCCCTAGGCCGGCGACGGTGAGATGCCACCCCTCCCGGCCTAGACGGCCTCTCCTCCGCCCCCAAGTCTTTTCCCCCTTTTATGCCCTGTTCCGCCGGTGTTCTGTTTAGTGAAATAGAGGCTGCCGGTGTTGAGCTACGACTGACCGGACCTCCATCCTGCCCCGCCTTGGTCCAGTGACGGCGAGGGGCTACTCCTCCTGGCCCCAGGGACCTCCGCTCTGCCGCCCCAATCACCTTTCCCTCTGCCCTATTTTTCCGCCGGTGATCTGTTTGTTGAAACAGTGGCCGCCGGAGGCGATCCGTGGCCGTCTTGACCTCCCTCTATCCTTGTCTTGGTCTGGCGAAGGCAGTGGACCACACCTCCATGCCCGGTTCCGCCTCTGCCCTCCCTCTTTTCTCCGGCCAGACCCATCCTCGCCCCTATTTCTGTCTTTGATGGACTTTGGGGCTGCGCCGACGAGAGCCAGCCTTCGGCTCACCTCTTGCCGACCAGCCTTGTGCTGATGACAGTAGGACCGTCCCCATGGCTGCTCCGCCCTTATGGGTTTTCCCCGGTCAGCCCCTCTGTGTTTGGCTTTAGACACCATCGGCATTGGCCAAATGGCCACTGAGGATTCCGCCTCAGTCTAGTAACAACTAGAGACAGTTCCACCTCGCACAATTTGATTGCCTATGACCCGTGCTCCTCCCTTTGGCTCACAACCCTAGATATTCTGCTCACTGGCATGTGTGTTGTTGACCCCTCTTGCCTATTTTAAGTCGTCGGTACCAGACAACCTCTGGCAAGAATTTGTATGACTTACCTTGACAAAAGGTGGACGAGTTCACCTGCACAAGCCTTGGCTAGTGACGGCCTCATGGCCTTTGCTCGACCTTGAACCCTCCCCTTGCCCTATACCATGCAAGATGCACAACCGCCCGCACCATGGGTATTGGTTGTGGGTGGCGATCGGCAACGTCGCCGTTTAGTTTGGCCACAACTAGGGCCTTAGCCCTGTTGGCCTTTTGTGGGCCTTGAGTCGCCTCCTTTCAGCCCTCTCCCCCGCCCCTTTGGGTTGCGTGTGCATGTGGTCACGCATGTACTTTTGGGTTTAGGCATCGCTTTTGCGATGCCCGATCATCGGATGGCTTTGTCACCAAGTGGAGTTGATCACTAGAGCCTCCACCACCTCTCCTTTGTCCTCGAGCATTGCCCCACGCTCTCTGTCCATATGTGGGCCCTTGTGACGCGAAATCGTTGCCGTTGGGTGCTATCCACAGCCGATTTTGACATCATGTGACCGGTCGGGTGCTTCTTAGCCACCGGCCGTTCTTCAATGAGTACACCCTCGACATCTGGTCACACCGCCACCTATGTTAGCATGATATTTCTCCCGGCCTCCCTAGTGTGCCGCCATGGATCACGAGTTTTGCCGCATTAACTTCTGACACCCTGTTTGGCCGTGATTGTTTTCAGCACTTCCTAAAATCCTCGGGACATCAGCTCTTTCAGCTAGGCAACGGTTTTGACTGCCAACTCCGCCGCCGATGCCGCCACCGTTGTGTGCTCGCCATCGAATGTCATGATTACGAGGTAGGGGAGCTTTGAACTCGTAATTTCATGATAGCATGCTTTGAATGAGTACCAGCATGCTAGGATTGTATGATTCCATGCTTGGATGTTAAGTAACGATCCGATTGCATGATGTGCGTGTAAGCATGATTATATGGTATGTTGAAATGTAAGTATGTTGGATGTAAGTATGTGCTAGTGAAGACTAGCGTGTTTGTTGGTATGTTTTGTATGTTTGATTATGCATGTGCTAGTGATGGCTAGCGTGCATGTTTGGAGTATGTATGGATTATGCATGTGCTAGTGATGGTTAGCGTGCATGTTTGGAGTATGTATGGATTATGCATGTGCTAGTGATGGCTAGCGTGTATGTTTGACGTATGTATGCATGTGCTAGTGATGGTTGAAGTATGTATAAATGTGTATGTATGCACTAGTGATGACTAGTGAGCATGTTTGTAAGCTGCGTATGTATGACCGTATGTGTATGTATGTGTATGTTATACATATGTGTAATAGACATACGTATGTATGATGACTATTTGCCTATGATATGGATATGTGTAAGTGTATGTGGGTAGAGGTATAAGAGATGGACAGTAAGAGGTGATAGAGGTTTTGCCTAGATTTGGATATGGGTATGTAAGCGTATGACAGATGACAGAGGATACGAGTATGACGGGCAAGGATTAGAATGGATTGGTTTGGGTTGGATTGTATGTTGGGCGATTGTTAGACAATAAGCGTATGCATAATTGTACAAGCATAACGTACAGATTATGAAGTGAAAAGTAATCATCATAAGTGAGATATAAGTAAGAGGGCGACAACTGGGTTGGCATTGAGGAGCTTCATTTGATGATGTTAGTGTAAGATGATTTGGCCATAAGGTAGATGGCGGAGATTGTAAGACCGTAAGGATTTTGATGTACGATGAGTATTGTCCATGGTGTGGACGGGTTAAGTGAAGTCTGATGCCCTGACGAACTAAGGTTTCGGATCGAGCTCAGCTTCAGTTTGATCAGTTGAGGACTGTGAGTTTGTGTGACATAATTGTACCGCATGATATACTTAATTCAAACTTGAATTATAAGCACAACTAATGATAGCGTTGTGAGTTTGAGACCTGAGGTTCGACGGATTAAGTTCCATGTTGAGCTAGCCTACAATGAGTCGGCCGAGCATTTCTCATGTCTTGTCATGGTGTTTATCCTATGGGATGTTGTCTGTGTGCTGTATAGAGCATCGGACGTCTGATGCTCTACTGAGAGCGACGTATGTTTCTGATTTGGTCTGCGTGTTGTATTAAGCCCAGACGTTTGATGCTCTGTTGAGAGCGATGTACGTTTCCGACTTTGTCTGTGTGCTATATGAAGCCCAGACGTCTTATGATCTGTTGAGAGTGACGTATGTTTCTGATTTGGTCAGCGTGTTGTATAAGCCTAGGCGTTTGATGCTCCGTTGAGAGCGATGTTCGTTTCTGACTTTGTCTGTGTGCTGTATGAAGCCCAGACGTCTGATGCTCTGTTGAGAGCGATGTATGTTTTCGATTTGGTCTATGTGCTGTATTAAGCCCAGACATTTGATGCTCTTTTGAGAGCGTTGTATGATTTCTGCCCAAGAGTGGCATAGTATGATTCCGCCCAATAGTGGCACTGTATGTTTCTGCCCAAGTGGCACTGTATGATTTTTGCCCAAGAGTGGCATTGGCACTATAAGACCCATTATGGTGGGCAATTGTATGACCCCTTAATGTGTGGGTGTTTATGTTTGCACGCTCAGGTAAGTAGTATCATGGATCTACTCTTACCTATTTGATCCAATGCCCCATGAGCATTGGTGTGCCTTACCTTCAGAAAAGTCCATGATGTCTAGTCACTCCCCGGAGGTTAAGGTGTAGCCCTAGTGGCATTCTTTTCCATTCGACGTTGGATCTTACTAGTTGTAATGAGCTTCAGTGGTCGATAGTATGGGTACGATTATGAGTATGAGCATGACTCTAAGAGTATGAGTATGAATACGACTGTAAGAGTATGTGTATGAGCATGACTGTAAGAGTATGAGTATGATTGTAAGAGTGTGTTTCTGAGTAAGACAGTAAGTGTGATTTTGTGTAAGTTGTACGAGTAAGGTCATACAAGTATGCGTATGTTATATGAGTAAGCGTACAGTGGTACAAGTAAGTTTGTAAGACCCTGGATAGGGGTGTTTGTGTAAGTTTAATCTGATGCTGCATTTGGTATGATTTTGGCACAATGGTGCATTTGGTATAACTTTGGCACGATGGTGCATTTGGTATGACTGTATGCATATGTGCATGATTATGATTATATTATGTTGACTGCTTCATGTTTGAGTTGCATGAATGCATGTATTTATGAATTTAGTGAGTTCACTATTTTGGATTCCCCTACTGGGTATTTTCCTACTGAGTATGAAAATACTCATCACCCTACTTTTTAGCCCCGTTGTACGGGAGATTTTGCAGGTTGTGCGGAGAGCTCCTGGAGATGGATGCTCATTTCAGCAGTGGATTGATTCCCGTTGACTCAGGTATATGCTTCACTTACTGCAAGTATTTTTGTGCCATGATCCGATGTATTGGGTGAGATGAGAAAACAAGATGTCTATCTTTCTGGACTTTCATTTGGATTAGACCGTGGACTGTTATGGGACTTGCACTCAGGGATGCCTGGGAGAGACTTGTATTTAAAGTCTATGATCATAGCAATTTATTTATACGTGTGTTTTCGAGTAGCGCCTGATGATATTTGCTTTGGCCGTACGATGTTTGACCGTATGATGAAAATATTTAGATGGAAAATGGATGTTTAGTGTTTTAAATGATAAACTATTTTATCAGGTTTTGATTTTGTCATTTTCCCTCTGATTTATAGATGTTATATTGCAAAAATTTTCAGTGAATTTTAAGAAAAATGTATAAAAAATCTCGGGCGTTACAACTTCTTTTTGATCTCGTCATCTTTTTCCCACGTAGCTTCTTCAACACCATGATTCCTCCACAACACCTTCACGAGTGAGATTGCCTTTTGTCGAAATACCTTCTCCTTCCAGTCTAGATCTGAATAGGTACCTCCTCGTAGGAAAGATTCTCTTCAAGTTCCAATGGCTCGAAATCCAACACATAAGTAGGATCTGGCTCATACTTCCTAAAAAGTGAGACGTGGAATATGTTATGTATATCGGCCAATCGAGGTGGAAGAGCTACTCGATATGGCGTGGCGCCTACCCATTCCAAGATCTCAAAAGGCCCAATAAATCAGGGTGACAGCTTCCCCTATTGTCCGAATTGGACCACACCGCGGGTCGGAGAAATCTTAAGGAATACATGGTCGCCAACGTTGAACTCCAACTCCCGCCGTCTCCTATCGGCATAGCTTTTATGATAGCTCTGTGTTGTCTGCAATCTCTCCCAAATGAGGCGTATCTTCTCTACTGACTGCTGTATAAGATATGGGCCAGTGAGAAGATGCTATCCAACCTCACTCCAACACAAAGGAAATCGACATGGATGCCCATAAAGTGCCTCGAAGGGTGCCATCTTGATGCTCGCTTGGTAACTATTATTATAAGCAAACTCAACCAGTGGCAAATGTCGCTCCTAACTTCCCTTCCACTCGAGGATACACGCTCGAAGCATGTCCTCAAGCATCTGAATAGTTCTTTCACATTGTCTGTCCGTCTAAGGATGATAAGTTGAGCTGCGATGTAGAGATTTGCCCAAAGCAGCCTGAAAGCTCTGCCAAAACCTCGAAGTGAAGCGAGGGTCATGATCGAAAATGATGGACACTAGGATCCCATATAACCACATGACTTCCTTCATATATAGGGCAGCTAAGGCATCCAAAGGAGTCATTTTGATAGTGAGGAAATGAGCAGACGTCGTAAGTCGGTCAATGATAACCTATACCACATCATTACCCCCCGGCATTCTTGGTAGTCCAAAAACAAAATCCATGGCTATGTTCTCCCACTTCCACTCCGGAATAGGAAGTGGTTGTAGTAAACTGACAAGATGTTGGTGCTCTACCTTGACTTGTTGGCACACAAGGCATTTGGACACGTAGGCCACAATGTCCTTCTTCATCCCTTTCTACCAAAATGTTCTCCTCATGTCGTGATACATCTTAGTTCCTCTAGGGTGGATGAAGAACTTAGAATGATGCGCCTCCAATAGGATACGCTCCTTCAACTCTAGGGAGTTCGGCAAGCACCACCATCCCTTATATGTCAGACTCCCATCGGACTTCTCCTCGAAGTCCAACACTGCCTTCTCCTTCATCCTAGCCTTAAAGGCTTGAGTCTCCTCATCCCTTTTCTAAGCTTCGACCACAACCACACTAGAGCTAATGGAGACGTTGGTGAATCAACCACGTGTGTCCTCCATAGCTAACTCTTTAAGCTAAATGACATCCTCCTATAGGAGCCATTCTCGAACTTGCATGCTAGCTATCAAAGTGGCTGATTTTCGACTCATGGCATCTGCCACTACATTCGCTTTACCGGGATGATGCAATATCGTGAAATCGTAGTCTTTCAAAAACTCTAACCATCTACTTTGCCTCATGTTTAGGTCTCTTTGAGTGAATAAGTACTTGAAGCTCTTGTGATCAGTGAACACCTTAAACTTCTCACCATAGAGATAGTGCTGCCAAATCTTCAATGCAAAGACCACATCCGCTAGCTCTAAGTCATGAGTGGGGTAGTTCCACTCGTGCACTCTAAGCTGTCGAGATACATAAGCCACCACTTTTCCATGCTGCATGAGTACAAAACCCAAGCCACGAAGTGAAGCATCACTATAGACCACACATCCACCACTCCTAGAAGGCAAGATCAAGACAGGAGCTGAAGTCAATCTCTTCTTCAACTCTTGGAAGCTCTCTTCACAAGCTTGATTCCACTCAAACTTCTCATTCTTCCTAGTCAACTTGGTCATAGGGCCTGCAATGTTAGAAAATTCCTCAATGAAACGATAGTAGTACCCAGCAAGGCTAAGAAACTGCAAACCTCTAATGCACCTTCGATTGCTCCCACTTCAACACAACTTCAACTTTCGAGGGATCAACTGCCACACTGTCTTTCGATATCACATGACCAAGGAAATGCACCTTTTTGAGCCAAAATTCACACTTGTCAAATTTCGCAAAGAGCTAATGCTCCCGTAAAGTCTGCATAACAATCCTCAAATGTGCCTCATGCTCTTCCTCATTGGCCGAATATATCAGAATATCATCCACAAATATAATCATAAATTGATTAAGATAAGGCCGGAAGACTCAGTTCACCAAGTCCATAAATGAGGCTGGTGCATTAGTAAGACCAAAAGGCATCACTAGGAACTCATAATGCCCATATCGGGTATGGAAAGTCATCTTTGCCACATCATCAGGACGGATCCGAAGTTGGTAATAACCCGATTTCATATCTATCTTAGAGAAGACCTATGCTTGCTGCAATTGATCAAACAAATCGTCAATTCTAGGTAAAGGGTACTTGTTCTTGATGCTTACCTGATCTAGCATCCGGTAGTCGATATACAACCGAAGAGAATGTAACGCCCGAGATTTTTCATACATTTTCCTTAAAATTCACGAAAGTTTATATATATATATAACATCTATAAATTAGAAGAAAAATGACAAAATCAAAACTTGATAAAACAGTTTATAATTTAAAACACTAAACATCAATTTTCCATCTAAATATTTCTATCATACGGTCAAACATCGTACGGCCAAAGTAAATATCCTCAGGTGCTACTCGAAAACACACGTATGACTAAATTACCATGATCATGGCTTTTTAAATACAAATAACTCTCAGGCGTCCCCAAGTACAAGTCTCATAAACAGTCTACTATCTGATCCAAATTAAAAGACCAGAAGATATAAACACTTAGATCTCATCTCACCCAATACATCAGATTGTGGCACCAAAAATACTCTCATTGAGTTAAATATACCTGAATCAAAAGGGGAAACAATCCACTGCAAAATCGAGCATCCATCTTCAGGAGCTCTCCAACATAACCTGCAAAAGCCTCCCAAACAACGGGGCTAAAAAGTAGGGTAATGAGTATTTTCATACTCAGTAGGAAAATACCCAGTGGGGAATCTAAACAGTGAACTCAATAAGTTCATAAAAACATGCGTCATGCAACTCAACATGAAGCAAACAACGTATAACATAATTATGCACATATGCATATAAGCACGCATAACACACCATCAAACCAACTTACACAAACACCCTTAATTAGTGTCTTACAACCTACTCATACCATCGTACGCTAACTCATACAACTTACACATACTTGTATGACCTTACTCGTACAATCTTACACTCACAGTTCTTCTCAGAATCATCTACTTACAGTCGTGCTCAAAAACTTACACTTACACTTTTACTTAGAATCATCATCTTACAGTCGTGCTCATACTCACTCTTACAGTTGTGCTCATACTCATAATCATACACTTACTCAGAAACACACATACTCAGTCATACAATTGTACACATACTATCAACCATTGAAGCTTATTACAACTAATAAGCTCCAGCGTCGAAAAGGAAAAACATGTCATTGGGGCATCACCTTAACCTTCGGGGAGTGATTAGACGCCATGAACTTTTCCGAAGGTAAGGCACACCTATGCTCATGAGGCACAAGATCAAATAGGTAAAAGTAGATCCATGATACTACTTACCTGAGCGCGCAAACATACACCCACACATAAGGGATCATACAATTGCCCACACATAAGGGGTCTTATTGTGCCATACAATTGCCCACCATTATGGGTCTTATAGTGCTAGTGCCACTCTTGGGCAAAAATCATACCGTGCCTCTTGGGCAGAATCATACAATGCCACTCTTGGGTAGGAATCATACAACACTCTCGACAGAGCATCAAACATCTGGGCTAAATACAACACACAGACCACATCAAAAACATACATCGCTCTCAACAGAGCATCAGACGTCTGGTGCTCTATATGGCACACATACAACATCCCGCAGGATAAACACCATGGCAAGACATGAGAAATGCTTAGCCGACTTATTATCGGCTAGCACAACACGAAACTTAATCCGTCCCTCATGTCTCAAACTCACAATGCTATTATTAGCTTTCTCATAAATCAAGTTTGAATTAAGTATATTATGTAGTATAATTATGCCACACAACCTCACAGTCCTCGACTGATCAAACTGAAGCTGAGCCCGATTGAAACCCTAGTTCGTCAGGGCAGTAGGCTTCACTTACCCGACCATATCATGATCAACTCATTGTACATCAAATCTTTACATAATCATACAATCTCCACCATCCACCTTATGGGCAAAACATCTTACACATACGTCATCAAATTGAGCTCCTCACAATATATCCCCATTATCACCCTCTTACTTAATACCTCACTTATTATGCTTAGTTTTCACTTCATAATATGTACATTATGCTTGTACAATTATGCATGCTCTTATTGTCTAATAAACCTCCATAAGGCTCCAAGCCTAAGTCCACTTACTTACCGATACCCCTGACTATGCTCCAAAAGAACCAAACCAATCTGCTCCACTCCTTGCCTGTCAAACTTACGTCTGTTGTCTTCTGTCACATGCTTACACATCCACATACACATACACATACAAATCCTCACCAAACACCTCGCCACTTCTTATCGTCCATCGCCCATACCTCTGCCCTCACACACAGTCCACATATGTAACTAACTCACAATCGCTAGCCATTACTAGCACGTCCATAATACACATCCGTAGCGTACTAACATAATCGCTAGCCATTACTAGCACATATATATTCCACATCCATAAAACATGTAACTCATACATATCAATCATACTTAGCACACGTATTACACATACATCAACCGCACTTACAGCTCATATGCATGCCATATGTATATAAACATACCGTATAATCATGCTTATATGCCCATCATGTAATCCTAGCATGTTACTACTCATTCAAGCATGCTATCATGAAGTTACGAGTTCAAAGCTCCACTACCTCGTAATCATGATGTTTGATGGTGAGCATACGACGATGGCGGCGTTAGTGGCGGAGTTGGCAGCTAAAAGCTTTTCTTAGCCGAGAGAGCTGCTGTCCCAAGTGTTTAGGAAGTACCGAAACTACACACAGCCAATGGGGTGTCAAAGTCAACACGAAAATATCCGCAATCCACAACGGCACACTAGGGCGGCTGAGAGAAAGATCGTGCCAACAAGTGGCAGGTGCGATCAAAGGTCTAAGTGTACACACTAAAATTCAACCAGCGGTTGAAAAATACTCAACCAGTCACAAAACGTCAAAATCAGCCATGGACAGCACCCAACAGCATTGATTCCACATTTACAAGGGCCCACATAAGGGCGGAGGGCATGGGTGACACTCAAGGATGGAGGAGAGGTGGTGGAGGACTCCGATGTCAACTCCAGATGATGGCGGAGCCATCCGACGGTCAAGCGGTGCCAAAGTGGCACCTAAACTCTAAACTGCACGCACGTCTACTTGCACATGCGGTTAAAGGATGGGGAGAGGGCTAGACGGTGTCAGCCCAAGGCTCGGAAGGGTGGTAAGGCCATCCCCAAGGGTAGTGACCAACAAAGATGGCCTTTGCCATTGCCGTGTCGAGGTAGGCCAACTAAAGGCCAATCAGCATCTGGCTAAGGTAAGACAGTGGCGCTTTGAATGGCGTGGTCAAACACATATAATTGGCAGAGGGGAAACTTGCCTCATGCTGAAAAAGAGGGGCGGTGCCGCACTAGGGCGGCCAACCATCTCTAGGCTGAGACCCGCCAAACTACATGGTCCAGAGGTGTTTGGCATCCAACAACGCTCGGTGGCCCAAAACGGGTGGAAAACCCTAGGGGCACAAGGATGAGTAGGGGTTACCAATGGCTCTGGCCAACTCTATCGTGGCCCTAACGGCCAGGAGGAGCTATCTCCGGCCAGAGGTGATGGCCAAAGTCAACAGCGACATGCCGGACAGACAGCACAATGAGGAACAGAGACCCTGTTTTTCCAAGTGAGAGCACCCGAGCACGGTATGCGGATCGGGTTCCGACAAAGCACAGGGGATGGAAGCTGAACAAGGTATGGAGGGGTGGCTCACTGGCATCATCGGGCTGTGGCAGAGCCGAATGAAGGTTTGCTTGGTTGTGCTCGTCACCGGCGGCCACGGTTTCACAAAACATAGCACTGGCGGATAGGGTAGAGGAGAGAAAATGGGAGGAGAGGATGGGGCTGCGGGGAAGCCAACTGGGGCCAGGAGGGGTGGTCCATCACCTTCCCCGGACCAAGGTGAGGCTGATGGGAGATCCAGTCAGCGGTGGCTCGCCGTTGGCAGCCACCATTTCACCAAAATAGTGAGGCGACAAAAATAGAGCAGGGAGGGGAAGGATGAGTGGGGGGGGCGGAACAGAGGCCCATTGGGCCAGGAGGGGTGGCCTCTTGCCGTTGCTGGCCCAAGGCAGAGCCGTGGGCAGCTTCTGGCCCTCGCCGGCTCACGGCGGTGGCGGTACAAACGAAATAGAGAGAGTGAGGGAGCTAATCGGGCAGGAGGGCAGCGCGGTCATTGGGGCCGAGACGGTGGCCCCTGCCGTCGCACGGCCAAGGCGGAGCCAGTGGCAGTGGCCCTTCAGCCCACCGGCGGCCGGCGGTGGCTGGGACAGAGAGAAGCCGGAGAGGGGGGGTGTGCACTGTTCCAAAAACATCTGGATCGAGCTCGGCCGAGCCTGAGCCCGTTCTCTTCTTATTAATTTATTTTCCTTTTTCCATATCCTCTTCTGCACTTCCAATCTTTAATGATTTTTCACACCGAAATGCACGTCCAGGCTAGTGGCCTACGATGAACCCCACACTCGACTATGGGTATAAATACTGAAACCAAATGCGCCAGAACGTCATTATTTGTCTGCTGAAAATTATCAAAAAATAGTAGAAAATTATAAGAAATCGTAGGGAAAATTTGGGGCATTACAGAGAACCATCCTTCTTCTGAACAAACAAGACCAGTGCACCCTAAGGAGATACACTCGGCCTGATATACCCCTTATCCATAAGATCCTGTAGTTGAGCCTTAAGCTCCTTAAGTTTGGTGGGAGCCATATGATAGGGAGCCTTAGAATAAGAGTAGTGCATGAAATAAGATCAATGCAGAACTCTATCTCCCACTTCGGTGGCAAACCTTGCAAGTCACTGGGGAAGACATCAGAAAATTCTGCCACAACACGAACAGAATCAAAAGAAGGTAACTCCGACCCCATAACACTTGAAAGGAAAGCCTCACATCCTTTATTGATCCACTTCTTGGCCTTAAAGGATGAGACTAAAAACTTGCCACTGGGACGCTTAACCCCTTGAAAGATGAGAAGCTTAGCTCCTGACAACTCGAACATCACTTCCTCCCTCAGCAGTTTGCATGCACATGGAACTTGGACATCATATCCATGCCTAATATCACATCGAAGTCAATCATCGGCAATATAATTAGATCCACATGTAGCACATGCCCATCGATATCCATAGGAATCAACTCAATATACTCCTCCGCCCGAAATGAAGATGAAGGTGTAGACACTCGCAAATGAACATGCAACAACTTATGATAAGCATCCAACTTATGAGCAAAATGCGGAATAACAAAAGAATGAGAGGAACCAGTATCAAATAGTACTCTAGCATAGTGGGAGGCAATGAGGATCATACCTTCCACCATGCCCGAAGAGTTGGCCTCCTCCTACGTAGATATAACAAACACTCTTCCATAGGTAACTAGCTTCTTCCCTTTGGCATCTGGTTACCTGGTAGATGGTCTCACCTGTGACCTTGCCTGAGGTTCTCTTGGCTGCCTGGGACTGGTGTTAGGTGTCACTGGAGGATGCCTCTGAGCACAATTAGCTATCTAAGGACACTGTTAGCATATTGCCCATTTTGCCGGCAATCATAGCAAGTCACACTAGCACGACAATCTTGAGGGTCTTGATGCACCTATTGAGTGTTAGCTATCTCTGAGTGTATATAGATTTAATAGTATTAATTATTGAACAGGAGTTGTGAGACAATTAATAACATTGTTTGATATTACTTATTTAATTAGACAAGTAGAACGATTAAAGGACTTGCATAAAATGTAGGTTGAAAAATACTTAAGCATTGCATGTGTGATAATATGCTTCTTAGGATAGTGTAGTTTCTAGGCAGAACTCGTATGGATCTGATATTGTTGGAAACATTGGAGATGTTGTTTGATGAGAATATAGGCAACTAACATCGAGTGATGTTGGCCCGATTTAAAAAATATTAATTAAACCTTTTGCCCCTTTGGAAGCTCTTTTTTGAAGGCGGAGAGGTTCCATTGTTGTTGTTGTTGTTTGGTTTGGTTGGTTGCAAATTATCTAGGCGACGACAAGTGAGACTAGGACAGGCGAACACAAGAAGTTCCTCATTTTTGCAATTTCAGTACGTAAGTGTAGCTTTGGCATAAGTGTCAACTTAGTTATTTTATTTTTAGATGGATGACGGACTTGTACTTAGATGGATAGGTTGTTCTTACTGAATTTTTTAGACGTGTAATGATATCATATGATTTGATATTCTTATTTGTGAACCCCAATTATCATGACTTGGATATTTAACCAAATGACTTGTTTTGTATTTAAGAAATTTTTTTTTCTCGTGACTTACTATTTGTGCTATTTAAAAAGGCTTTTAAAAATCCAGGTCATGGCAGTTGGTATCAGAGCCATTTATCTAACTATAAGTCCAAAGCTATTTGAAAATTTATGATCTATTTGAAGTGGATGGGTTTTGGGTAAGAAGCACCCCTAGGTGTCCATGGCAGAAGAGATGTGGAACAGCCGAGGAGAAACTATTAGACGCTTGTGGTATGGGACACATTATGTCGATGGCTAGCTCCAAGGTTTGTTGCGCTAGTGCTTTGTTAAATTTACTTCTATGGCGTCATGAATACTCATGGTATGAGACGTGAGTACCAAGGTCGACATTGAGGTATTTTTACATGTACACTCTGAGTTATGGTGCCTAGTGGTGATTCATTTAACTTAAGTGCGCAGCGGAAGCTGACGCTTAAGTGGGATTAATGTGAAACCCTAGAGGGGGCAAGTGTGCCCTTCAGGGCTAAGCTTGTGTAGTATTGGCCTTGAAGAATTGCAGGGCCGGATTTCCTTTTTTTGGGGGGAGAATGTAACGTCCGGGAATTTTCTAAATTCCCGAAGTCAACCACGTGGAAATTAGGGTGTTGGACCCCTTGACATTCTCATTGGAATAACTTATTCAATGCTTGAAATTGGTAGCTGAAACCTATATGGATGGAAAGTAGACATGAAGAGCTTTGAAACGTTACTAAGAACGCACAAATTAGAGTTCGGATGAGAGAGATATGACAATTCGAAGTTTAATATAGCGTGCAAGGCCCATTTACCCAAATTGGAAGCATAAATTGGCCGTTTAAGTCACTTTATGAGCCCGATTATTTATGGTGACGGTAAAAAATAGGCCCAAGTAATAATATCATATGATTTGATATTCATATTTGTGAACCCTAATTATCATGACCTGAATATTTAACCGAATGATTTGTTTTGTATTTAAGAAAGATTTTTTTCTTTCTTGTGACTTACTGTTTGTGCTATTTAAAAAGGCTTTTAAAAATCCAAGTTGTGACATTAAAAATTTGTAACCAAATACAACAACTCTTCTTTCTTCATTTAGCTCTTTTCATGTAGGTCCATCATAAAACAAAAATAAATTTATAAGTCGGACACTTGCCTTTTTTTATACGAAGCCACAAGATTAGAGTCATCAAAAGGCAAATAACTAGCCACTAGAACAAAGAATATAACTCCACATGACCAAGGGTCCACAATAATAAAACACAGTATTCCTAGGCCAATGATGCAACACTCCTATCTCTTATTAACAAACCTTGGAAAGAGGTCAAACAAAATTACCTCTAGGGCAACATAATTTGGAGTGCCACAAGTTGTATGAAGCAACCATCTTCCTAAAACACATAGGAGAAATAATCATTAGTGGCATTCTGACATCACCCACTGGTTCATACTAAATAGTTATGAACAACTTAAGAAACAAATGGTATCACTGTGTCTTTATTTAATGATTGACATGAATTGCTATATTGACCAAATTAACAACGTATGCTACAGATCCAAATTTTATTACCACAAAGGCAATGAACCAAAAAGTGTGTACTATAAAGAAATAGGGAAGAACTAAACAAAGAATTTTGAGTTAATTGGGACACCATCTTAAAAAACTGAAGGACTGAAGGTGATTACCTTGGTCCATCCTCTAACAATCATGGGAAGGCAGAAGGAGCATGAGAGTGAGACTGTCATGTTTGTTATCTCGTAAGCAATTGTTTATTTCAAATAGTCAAGTTTTTATAAGTTGTCCTCTCTCTCCCCTCCCTCTATGTTTCTATAATTCCATCCCCACACAAAAAACCATCTGGCCTCTAGTTGTACAATGAAAAAGATAGTGCCAACTAGGAAATATAATATATTATCAAGTGTTAAATGCTGGGGAAGTACCAAACAATAATATTGAAATGAAAAGTAATAGGACTAATATTTGATTATTAATCTGTATCACATAAAATCTGTATCCTTTTTTGCATAAAAAAAAACCAAGTTTCTACTTGTATATGTGTAGTGTTTACCAAAAAATTGACTAGTTGCTGAATTGATATCTATAACAAAAAAATCACTTTTCATCCCCACAAAATCGTTCCCAACTATAGTATGTTTAGATATTCTACACAATAAGTAGTTGAAATTTCAATGTACACAAAATGAGGATAACAATCTTTACAACTCCATCACCTAACAAAAGCAAGCTTCCACCTGCATAAACAAAAGTATAATTGTATAATTGCTCAAATCTCATGCTTAAGTTTTGATAAACTTATAATATGCAGCTCTCAAATACAATAAGTCTCTTTGGTCAAACATGTATACAGAAAACTTAGGAGCATATTTGATTGCACAAGTCATTGATCCTCCATTGGGACACATTAGCAAATGGATATATATGAAAGCTGTTTTTGGTCATGCATGTCAAAATTAACCTTCCCTCACTCACAGTGAGGCATACTTACAAAGAAAAACAAAATCTGTCATGATGATGAAGTCTCAGAACAAATCCAAAACTCCACATAACATAAGGCACACTCAGGATTTGTCACGATGCTTTGTAACCCAGAAGGACAATCAAAATGAAGAAAATGTACAATTTTGATAGTGAGTTCCAAAAACACAGGTCTATATAAGTTCTTGAGCCTTGAGCGTGCAGGTCAATTTGACTGTTCCAAAAGAGATGTACAAGAGAAAAGAGAAAACGGTATCGCAAGACCACAAGGTGGGAAAATCACAATGACCATGATCTTGATTGATCTTCCTTCAACTTGAATTGACCTATTTAATTTTTGTCACATGAAATATTTCTTCGTGCACAAGACAAAACACCTATGAAAAAGCATATAAGAAACAAATAACATTAAAAAGGTTATAGTAAATCTATTGCCAAGCACCTCCCATTTCCATCCAAAATACATAATCCCTTATGCATAAACTATGGGGAAACCCCACCAATCTTATAGGAAGCCTTCAACA
Source organism: Saururus chinensis (assembly GCA_035235625.1). Lineage (NCBI taxonomy): Eukaryota > Viridiplantae > Streptophyta > Magnoliopsida > Piperales > Saururaceae > Saururus > Saururus chinensis. The sequence continues at coordinate 12,855,555 of CP141142.1, read as the reverse complement.
TGAACTTCATTGACCAAACAATATATATAAGGAAAAATTATATAAATAATAATTTAAAATAATAATTACCATATTAGACCACTTTGGGAAAGATTTCTCAAAGTGGTGTTCCTTTTTGCCACGCAAGTGCCCGCCAACCAGCTGGCTCCTGCATGACTTTTTTTTTAAAATTTTATATGATTTTGTCGTTTAGAAGGACGAAATCAAGTTTAAGTTAATTTCATCCTTCTTAAGGACAAAATCAGGTTAAAAAAATATAAGAGTTAGCCCGTTAAGGCGATTTCGTCATTCTAAATAACGAAATCGCCGCTATTCACATTTAGAAGGCATTTGGCCTAGCCAGAAAAAACGCTGGATGCTGGAGCTCATGGGGCTTACGTGACTCAGGAATAGACCCATTATCATCCACTCCATCCCCCATAAGGACACCCCGACGTCGGCAGCCTCGCATTCTGTCTGAAGCTCCACAACAGCTTATCGACCATCCAGCAATAGCAAGTACTCCAAATTCGTCTGCTGGGCTCGGCCTTGCCGCGAATCTGCGTGCAGCCGCACATCATAGAGAGAAACTTCTCTGAAACATTTCGATCTTGTACCTCCTCCACCTGCAAGATCCGACCCACCTGAGCGCTTTATTGTCCTGTACAGCATTACCCAGTCGAGTTTTCCCTCCTGCTGCTGCCCTTGCAGCATTCTCCTCAGCAGTAGTTTTGCCCAGAGGGATTCCTCGGTGGGGTTGAGGTGGTAGTAATGATTGTAGACCTCCTCCTTCCAAGAGTTGTTTTTGGAGTTTAACAGCTCGTAGCTCGTATCACAGGGTGTGCGACGACAGGGTGGGAGTGTTGGTGCATTCCTTTATACCTTCCACAACAGCGATTGCAAACAAGACAATAGCAAAGAGCCTGAACAAGAGTTGCAGAAGACCACCTACCATGCATGCATGGTCGTCTTGTACGAGTAGTTCCTCCATGCATGGTGCTGGGTGTTTGGGCCTCCCACCCGTTCTTGCGTGCATGGTGCGATGGTCTCCTCGTGGACCTGCGTCCAATTCTCCAGCTGGGCGGCGGCGGCTCAGGGTGGGAAGAGGGAGGCAAGGGAGTTGGGGAGGTGGAAATGCGGTGGTCCTGGAGGTCTTTCTGGGGGATTTGAAGTGCATCCTACTGCACGGGTGGATGACGAGAACCCATTGTCACCGTCGTTGTCCTCGTTAAAGTTGGATCCAGTGGTGGGCTCAGATGGCTGTTCAAAGTATATGTTGTTCAGTTTGTTCACCAGATGGTCATGGTTTATTCAATCAATGTAGGGAGTACCTGGTGCTTATTGCGAGGCTGCTGCTGTCAAAGCATATCTGCGAGACATTTCCCTGTGAGTGTTCAAGGTTTTAAAAAAAATGTGTTACAAACCTTTGGAATGAGATAATCATAATGGCATTACTTATGCTCCTCTGCTTTCTTTATGTAAATAATGGCACCTCTGTGTAGGCAGTTGAATTATGGTGGGTCGATAAGGTTGTTCTTTCTATAGAAAATTCTTTGGGGGGAAGCATTCACCGTAATTATGATTTGCTACTCCGCCATAGGCTTCATATTGTTGGGGAAGTCCAGTTAGCAGTTCACCAGTGCCTTTTGGGTCAGCCTACTCAATGAGACTTGTGGATGGGTTCAAGTGGGCCAGTGTCCCTTGGTGGGGTGCCGGGCGAACCTGCTAGGGACGTGCCCCGCGGAGTTGCAGGTATGAGACTGTCGTGGGGCGGTGGCGGCGTGCAAGAGCGGGTGCGAGGTCCAAACACCCAACACCTTGCATGCATGGAGGAACTACTCGTACAAGACGACCATGCATGGTAGGTGGTCTTATGCTACTCTTGTTCAGGCTCTTTGCTATTGTCTTGTTTGCAATCGCTGTTGTGGAAGGTATAAAGGAATGCACCAACACTCCCACCCTATCGTCGCACACCCTGTGACACGAGCTGTTAAACTCCAAAAACAACTCTTGGAAGGAGGAGGTCTACAATAATTACTACCACTTCAACCCCAACGAGGAATCCCTCTGGGCAAAACTACTGCCGAGGAGAATGCTGCAAGGGCAGCAGGAGGGAAAACTCGACTGGGTAATGCTGTACAGGACAATAAAGCGCTCGGGTGGGTCGGATCTTGCAGGTGGAGGAGGTACAAGATCGAAATGTTTCAGAGAAGTTTCTCTCTCTGACGTGGGGCTGCACGCAAATTCGCGGCAAGGCCAGTCAAGCAGACGAATTTGGAGTACTTGCTATTGCTGGATGGTCGATAAGCTGTTGTGGAGCTTCAAACAGACTACGAGGCTGCCGACGCCAGGGTGTCCTTATGGAGGATGGGGTGGACGATAATCGGTCTAAACCTGAGTCACGTCAGCCCCACGACCTCCAGCATCTAAACATTTTTTCTCGCTAGCCCAAATGCCTTTTAAAAGTAAATAGCGTTAATTTCATCGTTTAGAATAACGAAATCGCCTTAACGTGATGAAATCGGGTTAATTCTTATATTTTTTTAACCCAATTTCATCGTTTAGAAAGACGAAATCAACTTTAAACTTGATTTTGTCTTTCTAAATGACGAAATTATATAAAATTTCAAAAAAAAGCTACGCAGGCGCCAACTGGTTGGCGGGTGCCTACGTGGCAAAAAGGAACATCATTTTGGGAAATATTTCCCAAAGTGATCCAAATCAGTAATTATTATTTTTTTAAATATTATATAAATAAATTTTCTTAAAAAAAACACTATTTTAAGAAATATTTCCTAAAATAGTCTAAAATGATAATTAATTTTTTTAATTATTATTTATATAATTTTTCCTATATATAAGGGATGTAAAGCCTAAAAGTTGGACATGCATCCCACTGCTTCCAAGAACTCAAAAATACATTAGAGTAACTAAAATCTACCCAAAAAACATAAGAGAAAGTATAAAAAGATGAAACAAGTAAGTGAAACACAAACAACGTTCTTCTTTTATTATACGAAGGACAATCAAAAGAACTCCATCCGCCCATCATCTGGACAGTCCAGAAAGAAAACCAATCAACTCATGGAAAAAGATGATTTTTTTTTTACATAGTGTCTATCTTAGATAAGTGAATGAATCAATGAAAAATAGGAAAAAAGGCTCACCTTTTATCTCCTTCAAGCCGGAATGTAGGTGAACCCAATTAACTCGAGCATTTGGGACACATCCTTGCTGGAGTCATAAGCCCTGATGAAGTGCTTATCCACATCCTTCGGCGCCTCTAGTAGCTCCCTCTCCCTGCCCAATATCTCCATCAGTCCCTTCTCCTGCTTCGCCTTTCCTCCTCTGCCTTTGTTAGAAACAGCCCTTCTCTTACCCTCCCTCCACTTCCTCCTCCTCACTCCGGTGTCGATAGGAAGGGATGAAAATAAGAATTTGAGTCTGGTCTGAAATTAGAATGTGGCTATTCAAACCTTACTTTTTTCCCTGTGTCCCCTATTTATTTTTTACCCCACTTTATTTTATTAAAATCTCCCACATCCCTTACTTCCCTTTTTTCCCATTTTTCTTTCCCTCTTCTTCTATTTTCTCTAGTACTCGCATCAAAGCTGGCGGCTATTAGCCCTGACCACCCGTGGCCATTAGTGGCAGCAACATCGTTGGGTGTGGTCGCCGGCCAATAACCACTGCGATATTGGGCACAACTACCCACAGCCTAGTGGTTAATAGTGGTTGCTATGCCGTTGGCCTCCCTAATCAGCCAACACTATGCCATTGTTGGAGTTGAAGGAGATGGATGGACCAGAGGATTAGGAAAAAAAATAAAAAAAAGTACAAAATATTTTTTATAGGGGACAGTTAAAAAAATGCAGTCTAAATAACAACGTTCCTGAAATTATTGGCGGGCTTTTTTAAGGGGTAGACGGAGTAAGGTCGTGACGGAGTATTCTGTTAGCTTCCGTCTGTTATAACGTGTCTGGTTTTCATTGGTGGCCAACGGGTGCTGAGGGAGGAAGCCTCCCCAGCTGAGTTGCGTCCGGTGACCTGTTCGTGACTTCCTCTCGTCCGGCTCGCCTCCCTCGCCAGAAATCTCCTCTGCAACTCCAACTTCCTCGCACCAGGCAATCAGATCTTCAGAGATGATGCCAAGAAGGCTGGGCTCTGTCTTCTTCTCAGAAAATCTCTTCTCTGCCTTCAGAATTCAATCTTCCGCATCCTCTACTCTCTCAGCCTCCCTGGCCGTCGACTCCGACCCCGCCGCCGCCGTCTTCACCATCCTCAATCGCTCCGGCGTCGGCGGGGAGAAGTGGCAGAAGGACCCGTCATTGAACAAGTTGGTGCTGGCCCTCACCCCTCTCCACGTCTCCAAGGTCCTAAGCCTGCCCCTCGACCCGAATCTCGCGCTAGATTTCTTCCACTGGATCGCCCAGCGGCGGCCCAAGTTCCGGCATGACGCCCAGTCCCACCTCTCGCTCCTCCGCCTCCTTGTCCGCGCCAGGATACTTGGTGTGTCGGAGAAGATACGGATCTCGATGGTGAAGTCCTGCGTCTCGGCCGAGGAGGTGGAGTTCGTCGCAGCCGCTCTGAGGAGGATGAACCGCGGGGAGGACGGGATGGAGTTCAAGCTCACACTGCGTGCGTACAACACAATGCTGATGGCCATGGCGAAGTTTCTTATGATTGATCTGATGAAGGAAGTATACAGGGAGATTGTGGATAACAAGATTAAGCCAAACATTTATACTTACAATACCATGATTAATGCATATTGCAAGGTGGGGAATGTCATTGAGGCCAATCTGTATCTGAGTTACATACAACAGAATGGTTTGGTTCCAGATACGTATACTTTTACTTCTTTGATATTGGGTTATTGCAAGATTAGGGACATCGGTTCTGCCTACCGGTTGTTCTCTCTTATGCCCGAAAAGGGTTGTCGCCCAAACGAGGTCTCTTACACTGTGCTGATTCATGGCTTTTGTGAGGCTGGGCAGATAGATAGGGGCTTTGCTTTGTTTAAGAAAATGGAGGAGGATGAATGTAGCCCCACAGTTAGGACCTATACGGTTTTGATTGTTGCACTGTGTGAATCCGGTAGGAATGTAGAGGCATTTGATTTATTTAAGGAAATGTCAAAAAAGGGATGTGAGCCAAATGTTCTCACTTATACTGTACTTATTGGTTGTTTGTGTAAAGAGAGCAAGTTTGATGATGCAAATGAGATGCTGAAGACGATGTCAGAGAAGGGCTTGGCGCCTAACGTGGTTACATATAATACTTTAATTGGTGGCTATTGTAAGGAAGGGAAGATAGATTCAGCATTTGAGGTTTTAGAGTTGATGGAGTCAGTCATGTGTATGCCAAATGAGCGTACTTATAATGAGTTGATATTTGGATTGTGTAATGAGAAGAAAGTGCACAAGGCAATGGGGTTGTTGAGAAAAATGGCTGAAGCTGGACTATCTCCGAGCTTGGTCACATATAACACTCTAATTCAAGGGCAATGTAAGGAAGGGTATATAGATATAGCATTTAGGTTGCTTGATCTAATGTCTGGTAATGGTTTGGCCCCTGACCAATGGACATTTTCTATCTTGATAGATGCCCTTTGTAAAAATGGAAAGCTGGACGAAGCTCAGTCATTATTTGATTCACTCTCTGTTTGGGAAATTGTGCCAAATGAAGTGATATATACTGCACTAATTGATGGAAATTGCAAGGTGGGAAACATCAATACAGCTAGGGATCTACTTGAAGTGATGCATGCTACAAATTGTCCCCCAAATTCACATACGTATAATGTTCTAATAGATGGTTTATGCAAAGGAAAGAAAACATTTGAGGCTGTTTCTTTACTGGATAAAATGGTAGTGGTGGGAATAAAGCCAACAGTGTTCACTTTTACAATTCTAATTGATCATCTGTTGAAGGATGGTGATGTTGATCAGGCTAATGATATGTTTAATCAAATGAAGTTATTTGGGTGTAAGCCTGATAGTCACACTTATAATGCTTTTATTCATGCCTTTTGCCGCAAAGGAAAATTAGATGATGCCAAAGACATGTTAGTTGAAATGAAAGCTGAAGGAGTTCAGCCAGATGTAGTGATTTTTACTACTCTGATGGATGCATGTAGGGGTGCAGGATCGTCTACTCACGCATTCAATGTTTTGAAATGCATGCTTGATGAGGGATGCAAGCCTAATTCTCTAACCTATTCTATCTTGATCAAACATTTTTTTAATGAACTTGGAATGTCAAGTGATGATTTATTAGTTTATGGTCCTATTAACATGTGGAAGTTACTAACGGTAGATAATGCATTTGAGTTCTTGGATAAGCTGGCCCAGCATGGTTGTTCTTCAAACATTGATTCTTATGAAGCTCTTATAGTAGGTTTTTGTAGAGAGAACCGGTGGAAAGAAACTCAGGTTTTGGTCCAGCATATGAGTGAAACAGGAATACCTCCCAGTGAATATATCTATAAGTGTCTTGTAAAATGTTTTTGCTCAGTGGGATTGTATGAGAAAGCATTGACAATAGTGGACATTATGATCAATGAGGGTCATCTTCCCGATTTAGGATTGTACAAGCTTCTCATATGTGGTTTCTGTAAGCAGAAAGATGATGAAATGGCCAAACGGGTGTTTGTCAGCTTACTTGACTTGGGATACAATTATGATGAAGTGGCTTGGGTTATCCTTATTGATGGGATACTTGGAGATGGTCATGTGCGTTTCTGCTCAGAGATGGTGGGTGTTATGGAAGAGAAGTGCTGTCAGTTAAGTTCTCAAACATATGATTTATTGATTAAAGAAATCCTCAATGAAAAGAGTGCGAGGTGATCTTGAAGCACCTGTAGCTGGAAAGGGTGCTGGTTCAATTTGAGGTACACATTCCTTTAGACTTTATATCTCTTTTTTACATATTTGTCAATAGCTCTGGTTCAAAATTTTAGATGAGCAACTGTTATTTGTATCACTGATACTTTGTATTTGTAAATTCGAGAAACAGAAAACATTATAAATTGCCTGCATAATGAGATTTATGTATGACTATTTTTAAAACTGGACCGACTCGGCCAATCCAACGCTCAACCGGACATGGTGGAAATTTTGGGCTGGGCTGTTCGGTTTTCTTGGGTCACTTGTCTTGGCCGGTCCAGAGCGACCCGGCCAGTATAACCACTAACCTGGCGATCCGGGTCAGTCTGGTTATACTGTGTCGGACAAGCCATTTCATGGGCCAGCAGGTTTGAAGTCTAAAAAAGAGACCACGTCGCAGCGAGCATCAAACCCAAGACCAGGGAATAAGATTTGGATGTGCTAATTGACTATTCCTCATTATTTTGGTGCCATGATTGTCACGTAGTAATATTGATTCAATAATCTCGATAACCTCTAGCCGCTAGTACCAACTGGGCTGACCTGCCAGTTGAACCCGGTTGGTCCTGCCTGGCTACCAATCTGAGTAGGTGGCCAGGTCAGTTTAAAAAACAGTGTTATGTACCAGTACTTAATTTTTTTATAAACAAACTCAAGAAAGTTTTCTCATCAAGGCCGTTTGTCAAAAATTATTTTGAAAATGAAGCAAATTTGAGAACTGATGATGTGGCACAATTATTGAAATAATGTATTGTTTATGCTGGTAAATTGGTTATTAGAGGGATTTACATTTGTTTAGGTCAATGTGGCAAAAGTTAACACATCTTCAGCTTTTTCTTGCTCTTATTACACTTTCTTGGTCAATTATATGATACTCATCTTAGAACTGACCTGAACAAGTGTATTAAGTGCGAAAAAGGCCGAAGATGTGTAAATGCCAATGCCCAAGTTATTGTCATTGTCCGCATCATTAGTTGAGTTTTATCTAAACTTTAACAGGAGATATTGTTTCTAGGTGGTCACTTTGCCATGTTTATGAACTTTTTATGCATGTAACAAGTGTTTCTTGGATTCTTAAGTGTTTCTTGGATTCTTTTCTAACAAAGTACTAATGTATATCATATTTGGTAGCCTTCGATGTATACAAAATGTGAGAAAATGAGAGTCCGGTTTACAAAATGTGAGAAAATGTCAAATGAGGGTAAATACTAGAAATGAGAGCAATTGAAACATATACAGTTCCACATTCCCCTTCAAGCTCTAATATGAGTAAGTGGAGTTTTCCAAGGACATGTGAAGAAGAAAAGAGTCTCCCCTCAAGTAGTATTGTATTTGACATTGCAACTGAATGAACTGAGAGTTTTGAGAGGGAAGAACGAAGTCGGAGAGTAGGATGAGACTTTGTAAAGAAATTTGCAAATTAATCTGAAGATGGCAAGTAGGGAAGCTGGAAAGTCCCACGAAGTAACTCCCTTTGATCCTAGTGACAATCTATTCCTATGTGCTTTGTATGCTCCTGAAACTCAGTGTTCTTTGTATATTGAATGTCACTAGTATTATTGCATAACATGGAGTGAATGCTCAACAAATCACACCAAGATATCCCAAGAACAAAATGAAGCCAAACTACTTAAGAAGTGGTTGCGACATGGCTCTGTATCGTGCTTCTGCAGCAAATTCGGCTACATGATCCTGGTGTTTTCTTGTCCAGGAGATGAGAGAATCTCCCAGAACAATACATAAACCTGTAAGTGAGTGTTGTTTGCTCAGTGAGCCAGCATAGTTTAAATCACTGTAGATATGAAACTCCAAAGATGAAGATGCAGAGAAGAGTGACAAGTTCATGCAGTCTAGAACATAGTGTATAATGCACATAATAGCTGAGGCTTCTGCTCATAATATTCTTCATATGTGATGAATGACCTTTCACTGAATCTTTTCTTATATTTTCTGATCTGCAACAACAAATGGTCAATTCAAATTTCAAATTGTATGAATGGAAATAGTTGTGCTGCTGTTGCACAATTTTTCTGGGCATGCCTGACAGTAGTTTGAATTGTTGCATTTCAAGTCCTTTGTTAACAGGCACACTGCAGATATAACAATTAATCATATGCATGCTAAGTCTGAATGATTGATTATTTGCTAACAGATCAATTCTGTATAGTATAATTGTTTATCATTGCTAGCTCGTGTGCTGTACTATTTTCCATTTAATATATAATGTTAGAAGCACTACGATGCTATAAATTATTGATTGTTGTTAGTTTTCAATGCAAAATTATGCAGGTCTTATTTATTGTTTGTAACATGTGTAATCCACCAATAAGAATGTCATGGAGTACTAGAAGCTGTAGTGTAGATTGTGTGGCCATTTCTCTTCTAATAACTCATTGATGACTGCTTAGATATATGTACGTGAACCAAAAGCGCCTTGTTGCAATGGAAGAGCTTAACAAATGTCAGCAAGAAAATCAAATGTTACGTGCCAAAATAGAAGAGTTGGGTGCTAAAGTAGATGCAAATAGGTTTAAAGGTGAGCTATATGAAAATTTACACACTAGGTGTCTTACGCATGCTGACTGAAGTGTACTTTGTCAGGTTCTATATCTCAATTTGCTAGTCCATCCTTTACCAGTGAGTTGCTGCTTCGAATAGATGCAATGGTTCTTTCTGGTTTGATAGGCACTGGGGATGCGACAGAGTTCCGAAGACTGATTGTAGGTAGGACAATCAGTCCCTCTGATATATTATGTGACGTACAGAAGAAGAATAATACAGAGTTACTAGGGGAGCTGCATCAATTTTCAGACAACGACGAAAGGTAATTGCCACAACTTTCAGTTTTTCTCTCCCTGCTATATCTTTCTCGAAAGCATATGAAAGTAACCCTCTCTCTGACCATATCTTGTGAAAAACATATGAAAGTAAACCTTATATTGTTGTCCCTGTCCATAGTCAAGCTTCTGAAAGTGCTTAGATTAAACGTCATTTTTTAATAAGGAAATATGTTCTTCCTCTACCTTCTACAAAATGAATTTATTTTTACTTAATATGTTAGTATTACTATGGGAATTGCTGGTTATCATTTGTGATTTCTTTATATTTTAAAATGCAGACAAGGTCTTCACATTGTACGTATATGCACTGAAATGGCTCCAATAACTTCCAATGGTTCTTTGGCATCATATATTAGAGGCATATCTAAAGCACTGCAAAGAAAGGGTACCTTTGTGGAAGTTATTCTACCAAAGTATGGAAATCGTCAATTATTTTTCATTCTTTTCAGATTGCTTTGTTATGGACTTGCATAAACATACTATGTTCCATAGTTAAGGATGACACACACTTAGACATAACTCAAGCAATCTAACCAGTGAAAAGTGTTCCTCCCGAAAATTTTCAGGGATATAAATGAAGATGCTAGGTGATCAAAATATGACAGATTTAACTTTTGATTGAGGAAAATTCCTCGTTGCATGACATTGAGAAGCTGCTTGCCCAAGCTATACTCTTGGGTAAAACAATTTCTGTTAACTCAGTCTTTTGTTAGAAGGGGTCTCTTCAAACTTCACACCTATAGTGAAAGGGAATCTTGAATGCCCCTTGAGTATATCAATCTGTTTGGAGATTCTATAGTTGACTTATATGTTCTTGTGCACTAAAGTATAAAAATGAATGGTCTAATCTTATTGGCTGAGAGAGGAGTACAGAAGCATCTTATTTTGTCTTTTTTCCTCCTAGTGCTTGGTATTATGCACTGTGCTCTGTCTTTTCCCTTTTGTTTATTTGAGTACTAAAGCTCTCAGAACCTGTTAAATCAAGATTACTGCTTAATAATGAAGCATTCCTTTAAAGTTGGTCTCATATTCTGACTCTTACTGAGAGCCCAAGTCTCCATATTTTAATATCGCAAAGGATCGTTGAACTTGGATAACTTTTTCTGACTGCTAATATTGAGGGGGTTCAAGATGATGGTGGTAATTATTGATAGTGTTAATATCACTCGTATAAGGTTTTTATTGCATATGGGAAGTGTAGGTAGGACCAATAAAATGTCTTACTGTTGATCTAGCTTTAAACTGAATTTTGGTCTAGACTGATGGACAGAATACCCTATCTGAAATCAGGTATGCAACACTCTTTCTAAATGAAGCTTGGGGATTGCAAAAAGCTGAAGCAGGGTTTATCTCTTATTTTGGGGGGAAATTGGCATTGGAACAGTATATGAACGGGGTGAGACTTTTTATTGTTTATATATGTTCTACGATGGTCCTCTTCTAGCGTGAACACGGTTAAAATCTGATGTTACTCTTCCTTTTGGCGTATTGCCTACACTTCCTAAAGCTCTCTTTTTCTCTCTTAGTGTGGTCTGTGGTATTGCAACTACATTCATTGAACCTATCTACCACTCGTCATTTTTAAACCACAGCAGGATATATGGCTTTTCTGATGACTTTGAAAGGTCAGTGCATTTTTTATCTCTAGCATGTTTAGCTTGTGCCATACAATCAAGAGTATGGTCTATTAATCTTCCTGATATTGTCAACAAGGCCCATCTTCACCCAGTCTATATGTGCCTCTGTGGCATTTTTTTTACTTGTGCTCATTTTCGAAGTATAGACCTGTCAAACATCAGGTCTATTCAGGTTCGCTTATTTCTCCCGTGCTGCTTTGGATTATTTAGTAAAATCTGGAAAGCAGCCTGTTGTGCTGCATATTCATAACTGGGAAACATCTCTTGTTGGGCCACTTTTCTGGGATATATTTGTTAATCAGGTGCAGCTTTTTTCCCATGATTCTCTCTCTTTCTCTCTCTCACACACACACACACATGTGTGTGTGCACACAGACACCCATGCACGTACACAAGATATAGACGGACACAGGACACAAACAAATCCTTTTTGAAATGATAAACAATGACTTCTCTACCATGTAAATAATTTCTGTTCAAGATAATTTGCATTTAACTTATCATAACTTGAAGAATCCATTTAATTTACAACTCTCTCTCTCTCTCTTGTCTTGATGGGGGTGGAAGAATGTCTGACAAATACTTACGGATCTCTTAGGGGCTGGGTGGTTGTAGAGTGCTGCTAACATGCCATGGACTAAAAAATCAGGTAAAATAACTGTTAAAAATTGTTTTCTTCTGTTTATTTAACATTGTTTTAAAAAATTATACTCCCTTCGTCCCTTAGCTAGTGTCTTATTTATTCATTTTGAAAAAGCAAGTAAGACACTTACTATGGGACGGAGGGAGTAATATGAAACAATTGTAATGATTATCAATTTAGTTTTGTTAAAATAATGATGATGGTACAAAAAATTGTCAATACTGAATACAAAGTGCCCTTGAGGGTTTTTATGTGGTTGGATCATGCATGGTTGTTATCACCCTGACAATATTTTTTCCTTATAGTGTCTACAGAAGCCAGAAAAATTAGCTCTGTGTGGACTTGACCCTACTCGGCTTCATCGTCCAGATCATTTGCAAGATAATACTCACATCTTGTCAAGATTTTGAAGGTACCTTGCTTTGGATACTCTTAGAAATGCATAGTTTGCAGAGGAAATCGAATACCTTTCCTCATAAGCTCTAATTAGAATCCCGGAACTACTGTTCGGGAATTTATCTAATGGACAACTTCATTGTTTGTATAAAGCATATCTTGTTACTTAGGTAGCAGGTCACCATTATCCAAGTCATGTATGTTGTAAAGGAGCTGATTTTTTCATTTTTAGTGATATGTTGATATGTTTTCATATGAAGGGTGGAGTTGCATATTCCAATAAAGTTGTTATGGTTTCCTCCATATATTCAATAGAAAAGATAATTCATAGCTTGAGCTTTGTTTTGCAATCGACTCTAGCAATTCATAAGTTCTTTCTCGAGCACTTCGAGAGATTCTTGACTATTTAATATGCTTATATTAAACATTTTATGTTATACTGATTTTTTTTTTCCAATTTGCTTTTTCATTCTCTGCATAGATAAGTTGTTGGTCACTCCATATGGCTATGATGATAACAACTGGGACCCTTCAAAAGACAAGTTCCTTCCTGCGACCTTTTCAACTGAAAATATGAAGGGAAAAATTGTCTGCAAAAATATATTGAGACAGTGGCTGGAGTAGTTCTCTAGACTTGCTTCTACAGTTTTAAGTGATCAGTTGTGTATTATTAAGGAAGAGTCCAAAAGAAGAAGTGGTAGACCTAAGAAGACATTGATAGAGTTTATAACAAAGGATTGACTATGCTTTCCCTAATAAAAGAGTTGGCATAAAATAAGCTAGAGTGGAGGTGCAAGATGTGTTATAACTATGATTATTGGGAAAGGCATTGCATGATTATGACTATGATTATTATAATTTCAATGATGTTATTGTACATGGAAACAACGTAAGGTTTATAGGCACATAAATATTGTATGGATGGCCTGAATGTTAAATGAGATTTGGTCTTAAGCCTGCCCAGATTTACACTGTACAAGTCATTAATCCAACTTTCCACCATGCATAGGCTTGATATTGAATGGTACACCATTTATAGCAATTCTTCAGGTTGTCTCATTTATGTTGGATCTCTATCTATCAGGTGGGATGCATCTATTCTGATGCTTCAGAAGCCAACTCGGAGATTCTCAAGGCATGTAAGAAAGGGAGCTGAGGTTGTTATTTTCTAAGGAAAGATACTTATAACCACTTAGAGTTCTCCCAGATTTAAGTCAACTAGTTGTTTTTTAACCTTATGCAGGTAATATTTTTGGGGTACTTTGGAACAAAGAGTGCAGTTTCTGCTGAGCAAGTTTACGAAGATCTTAAGGTGATGTTTTGCTTGAGATAATTGGTGACTTCCAATTAGTTGGTTTTTGCCCTAGAGAGGGAGATTATGAGTGATTGCTTGAAGGATTTGGGTTAATATGGAATGAACATGATGTACATGCACATACCCACTCGTAGAGATGAAATACGTAGGCATATAGATGTGGACACATTTCTCTTAGATGGCAAAAAATGATCGAAAAAAATATTTACCATTTTTTCCATGTTTTGTCATGGTAGGGAATTGACATTCTCATATTTTATCTTTTTGCATAAAGCAAACTCCATGCCACAAGGAAATAGTGGTATGAAAACTTAGTAGTAGCCAAACACACAAAATTGTAAACAAAGAGCCAAGGAGGAAGAAACAAGATACTTGGGAAGGAGAGCATGAAGAGGAGGGGAGAGGCGCAGACTTGGTGAAGAAATTGACAGGGGATAGCAATAGTGGAGCATCTGGGAAGGACATGATAGAGGCAATGGGATGGGAAGTATTGTTAGTGGAGAGGGAAGGGTTGTGAAAGAGGACGGGGAAAGGATAAGTGAAAATGGATGGGGTTAGGCATTTGGGGAAGTACAAAGACAGGAAAAGTGGATGCGGGGAAGAAGAGAAGCACGGTGATAGGAAGGGGGAGGGATGAGAAAGGAGGTGGGGATTGGCGGGCAGTAGAGCTGGGGGAGGTGGAGGGGACAAGGGGAACTCAAAATAAGAGGCAAGACAAAGAGTTTTTTCCATATTCCCTTGCCAAAGAATAGAAAATTCCATATTCTCTAGATTTTAAATAGAAATGCCATATGACCTATTTATAGACCAAATTGCCCTTAGGTTTTCACTGTATCATATTTAAAGTAGAGTAATAAATGAACATCAAAATAGTGCTGTCATTTCAGTGTGCTGGGAGTCATTGGCAGCGAATGGAACTCGCCGGGGGAGTTGATCGATGGTGACTCATCGGTGAGTATCGATAAATAAGAAATTTTTTTGACACCGCATACGTGTGAGTGTTCCAAAGGCTACATTTTGCAGAAATGACCATTTTTTTACACCGATCACGGATAGAATTGGTATTTGCATCTATTTTAATAGAGAGGTGGGTAATGACAACGTGTATATTGGTGGAATGACACTGTTGATGAACATTTATCTGTCAGTGAGCTTCGGTGAGCTGTTGGGGCAAGTCAAAGCACGACTTTCTGTCAATTGTAATGTCAGTTTAAAGTATTTAATTTCATCTTCCCAATTATCTATGATATATAAATTACAAGATGATGACATCCAATCAACATTCTCCATTCATAAGAAGGAGAATAAGGAGGTGTTATTATTATATGTCGAGATGAAAGAGCCCGACAATGGTGATAAATCACTATCACCATCCGTAGAAAGGAACCAAACAATCAATATAGCTGAATCACTGATTGTAATGATTCATCTCAATTTTAATGTCGGATTTTATACCGGATTTAATGAAACTCAGTTCACCTTTGAAACTGTCAGGTAACAATAAATATTTAGATTATACGTAATTGGACTCTTTCGTGTACTTAAAACCACGATATCGATCATATCGTGGTAAGGTAAAATCATATCATGTGAAGAAATAAACACGTGTAATATATCGCATTAGTAATTATACGACATACACATGTGATATAGCAATTATGAGTTGCAACGTAGATATAATAACACAATATGCATTTATGTCGTAGTTTTGATAACACGTTTTGAAATGTAAGCATGTTAACCGAATACGCAATGTTAATTGATGTATTTTTTTAACATGATAATGTGCAATGCAGATTGGGAGAATCGGGAAACTTGCCTGTAACAAATTCATGTTAAGCTTCTTTCACCAATCCAATGAGTACGGAACCTTAAATAGAAGTTAATCAGAATAGATTAGAAGAATTGTCGCCAACGATGGGTGGGATAAAGACTTCATTTAATAATTACAAAGCTCTATACAACCCTTGTAATTATGATAGTGAAGAAGGCAAAGAAGTTAAAAACATATGGGGTGAGGAGCAGTGGTACGATAATGATATAATTGACATGAAAAATATGTCTAACTATGAAGAATTTGGAAACAACAAGGTTCCCAATAACATCGACATTGAGGTAGAGGCAAATTGGGATACAGTCGATGATTTAAACATGTTGGAACTAAATATTGGTGAAAGCCAGTTAATGATGGGCAGTTTTCAAGCTAAGGATTACCAGAAGATCCTCGAATTGGGTATATATTTTTTAAGCCTGTTGTATTTCAAGAGGGTCTTGATCAATATAACAATAAAGACGAATTTCACATATTATGTTGTTGATAAAAATCGGAATACTTATGCTGTAAAGTGCTCTAATCATTCTTGTAACTAGTATATAAGGGTTTAAAATATAGATCATGAGATTATCACGAGGTTAGTGCCGACTCATTTATGTGGAATCCAAAGGAAGTCAATTGACCATCCCTTAGTATCGCACCTTTGGATAGCAAAAAAATATTGTGTCTGTTTAAAGACAGTGGACATTATACTTAAGAGCATAACAAGTTATATTGTGAAGCACTGAGGCATAATTACTAACTACAAGAAATGCTGGCACACAGGTAATGCATCAAAATAATTGGTTTTGATTTAGTGTCACGATATATTAGTCTAACGTGTTATCGTTTACATGCTTAAACTAACGTCGCATTTTGCACTCACACGACATTCATAAATATTGTTTTAACATGAACACAATCAGTCATTGTGCATGAATTCTGATCACACGAATACAAAAAATGTCGAGTGATTGGGAACATGATATAAGCTGCTGTCATATAACCTTTACTAAATTGTATTAGGTAATGCAGGTAAAACACTTACTGATTTAATAGATGGGGACCCAGACGAATCCTACCGCATACATCCTACTTACGGAAGGCAGATAGAATATATACATCTGAGAAGTGCAATTGTTTCAATGAGATCATGTGATATTTTTGGACCTATAGGTGGGTACGATTTTAAAAGAGTATTCTAGATATTTGGCTCCATTGCAAGAGCTTTTAGAACAACACTGAGACCATTGTTAATGGTAGATGCAACTTTTTTGAAAGTAAAGTATCCTGAACAACTATAGATAGCAACTGTATTGGATAAGAATAATAATATATTATGCGTTGCATTTGTAGTGGTTGAGAATAAGTGCAAGAAAACTTGGTGTTGGTTTCTTGAGTTGCTTAGAAATCATCTATTCTTTTATCCTCGAGCTGAGTTGGATATAATCGTTTCTGATAGACAAAAGGATTGTCAAATATTGTGAAGAAGTTTTTTCCATTTATATACCACGAATATTGCATTTGTCACATGATAACAAATATGTTAGATAGATTCAATGACAACTACTTAAAGAACCAGCTCTATGTTATAGTCAAAACTTTCGGACAGAATGTGTATGATGAAACAACGAACAACATTAAAGAATATAATCCGGTAACATATGCTTGGTTAAATAAGATAGGTTAGGAGCACTAGCAGTGTTTTAAAAATCAGATCGGACCGGCCTCAATCGGACCCATTGTTAAAAATGGGTTGGTTCAATCTAATTTTTGGGTCAGTTTAACCCGGCCGAGTTAGCGTGACCTAGCCGGTTAAATTGGTTACCCGGTGGTCCAGTCCGGTCCGGGTTTTAATAAAAAAAACATTATGGTGCAATTGAGTCCTTGACCCTTTGCCATTGGGAGTACGGGACCTTCGGGATGGTGGGCGATTTGGGGGCAACAGTGAGCGGTGGCTGCGATCTAAGCAAGGCGTTTCTCCGATGAAAATCCGGTGATTCACCGGTGAGTCTTCTCCATTAATCTCCTTTTCCTTTCTCTTTTCCCTTATTCTCGCCTCAGCCTAGTGCCACCGAATCTCCATCTCTCCTATCGGTCTCCGTCCCACCCTCCTCTCTTTCGCTGCTACTGCACTTTACTTCTTGTCATCTCCTTCTCTTCCTCACATTGGTCTCTTGCTAGATCTCCACCTTGCCTCTCTGTCCCGGTCTCCCTCCACCGTCCACTCCCTCTTTTCTTGCTTTGGTCCGCCTTCGCCCTTCCTGCCAGCCTCACACCACTACCAAGCTACTACCTTTCCCTTCGTGTCAGGCCCAACGGTCAGCCTCCTCAAGCCGCTACCTCTACTCGCGCTCCACCTTGCACCGCCGGCTGCATTAGAGGTAAAAAAAATCATTCAACTCAGCAGTGATCGCATCCACATCCGCCCCCGAATATTGGCTTTCATCTACCCGATCCATCAACCCAGTTAAGCAAACAATGCACACACCAACACACAAATTTCACAAAATTACAGAACAAAAAGAGAGTAAACCAACTATATTTAAAAAACCTCGACGTCTTCAAGAATTTTCATGATCGAAGGATGATCCATCTCAAAGGAAACCGCTGAACTCTAGAATAGAGGAATCAGCTCCCAGTAGGCGGCCGGAAATAAAAGTGGAGAACAAAGGATCACATAAGGGCTTCCCGGTAATTTACATAAACTCGAGAGACTGAATTATTGTGAGGTCTCAGTAATTTACTGCCCCTTTTCTCATGAGGCACGTGAGAAGTCGTGGTTGTTCCTATAATAAAAGGGGACTGTTCTAGTTGAATAGTCAATCCTGGCTTGCATTTTGATTTTTTTTATTGTTGTGGCCGTGGGATTGTTGAAGCTTATTTGTAGCTGATAATGATATTTTAATTTTTTTAATTATATTTTTTCCTTGTAAATTAGGCCAGAGTACTTTTTTTTTTGGATAATGGTACAATTTTTTTAGTTTTACATGGGCATTCGCTTAAAGGTTAGGTTCAGTTATCCAATTGGCAAGGGGAAATTTTTGTAAATTTTTTTTAAGTGGTGTTGTCATCTTCCAGGTCAACCCAGGTTAACCCATGGTTTAACCGGGTCGACCCAGCCCAATCATTAATCAGGGTCAGGGTCCGGGCCGGGTTTTAAAACATTGAGCACTGGGCCAATGTTTCATGTCTAGGGAAAAGATATGGGATCCTTGGCTCAAACAGGTCTAAAAGTGTCAAAGCAATGTTAAAAAAAGCTAGATTGATGCCTATAACCCGTTTAATTGAGCACACAAGGGTGCACATGATGACATTATTTGAAAAATGTCGAACGGACGGACAAAATATGATGGAAGAGTTAACCCCATTTGCCCAAAAATACAACAAAAACAGGCGAGAAGAAGCAAGAAATATGATTGTATTGCCTGTATCAATGTATGAATTCTAAGTTCACTCGGTATATCACCAGGTACATTGCATTCAAACGACGATGTACATACCATGTGTTCGTTTATGCGTGAGGGCTTCATATCATGTTAGTGTATACATGCTATTTTCATTTATCATGTAAGTCAATATGATTTACGTAACAATAGTATGCTACGTTGTGTAATCGATGACACGACCTATTCGTTTATCGTGCGCTCATACTCACGATATTTTCTTCACATGATGTGGTAAACCTGGTTGATCATACCTACTTATGTGGAAAGTTTCAACATCTGGGTCTACCATGTAAGCATGCAATTGCAGCAATTGATAATAGAAACTTTTGTGTCTGAGTACTGTGAAAGATGATACTCTACTGAATTGCATAAAATGACCTATCGAGAGCCATTACACCCAACGAAGGATAGGCACCAATGGGCAACGGCTGGAATTATGCCTACATTCAGCCCACTATCTCACAAAAGTAGCTGGGGCATCCAAGAAAAAATCAGATAAGAGTCACAACCGTTTGTCAAAGCCCCACAAAAATGTGGAACATGCGGTTACTTGGGGAACAACCGCAAACGATGTACTAGCGCACAAGGGGGGCCTTCCAAAGTGGAAGATGTCCCAACAACAAGTCAAAGGAGGTCGAATAATAGAGTACGCAAACGACGTAATGAAGGAGAGCATCGATCAGGGTTACCTTTTTCACCCCTATTTTTCAGCTGAAATTTTTGTACATGCATTGTGTTATCCACAACACGTTATTTGTAATTAATGTATTTTACAAAACACGAATTTTTGTATAGAGGGTATACTGTATATTTGTAACGTGTAATCGAAAACACGTACAAATTGGGTTTTGTGTTTTTAATTCACAATAAGGACACATGATAATAAATTTTTTGACAAGCATTTCTATTCATTACACGATATTGGTCATGTCGTGTGTTCGAACACACGACAATTGATTGATAATAATGACCCAATTCTTGATGTATCATTCTCGAAGCAGCACTGCAATGTCTGCAGTATAAATAACTTCCCTAACCCGGTGTGTCTCGCCCCGGCGATGCTCGACCCGAGCCGAACCCGGTCCAGGGGCCGGTCAAGCGCGCGGGGGCGACGAAGTGAAAATTGAGAAAAACAATCTAGCGGAAGACTTAATCCCTAACCACGGGCGATTAACAGAAACACGGAGTGTGCACAATCCTTTGAGCAAGAGTAAATAAAAGGGAAGAAAAGGTGTTGCTTATTACAAAGTAAACAACAATCTTAAACCCACAAGCTTAGTTAAGTAAAGCTCACACCGGCTCAAAATAAGTCATAATCATCACAACTACAAAATACGACATAAATCCAAAACAAGAACCCTACACAAAGGTTCGAACATAAAGCATGAAACAAACGCAGGTAAGTCACTCAACGATCTCCATCATCACACCCAAGCTACCTCTGACCTTTCCTCAAAGAGGCAATCCTGTCCGTCTGCGTGTCGCACCACGCAGCCCCAAATCAAAACACAAAAGAGGGGTGAGTTTTAACACTCAGCAATGATTTTAATATCACTGTCAACATAGAAAATACGATAGCTTAGAAATGAGATCGTTCAGATCAAAGATCTACATGGTGCATCACTTTCTGATCACACATTCATATCACTCAACATTGCATCATAATGCATAATTCAACCTGCATGGATGTATCTCTAACATACATATTCCACATGCATAACATCAAAATTAACATGCATGGATGTATCTCTAACGTACATACTCCACATGCATAACATCAAAATCAACATGTATGGATGTATCTCTAACATACATATTCCACATGCATAACATCAAAATCAACATGCATGGATGTATCTCTAATATACATATTCTACATGCATAACATCAAAATCAACATGCATGGATGTATCTCTAACATATATATTCCACATGCATAACATCAAAATCAACCTCCATCAAGGAGTAACCACACAATAATGTCACACAGATGGGAGCATAGACAAGGCCACAAAGGCTTGTCATGGTCCAAAATTTTACACAAGAATTCAAGAAAGATCGGGGTTGTCAATCCCTAATACTGCTCGCCCTGGACGATCCTGGCCAAGGATGTCCCATTCTCACACAGAGAATCTAGAGCAGGGGTGTTCGCCCAGGGACATCTCCTGCGGAGGGAAGAGCCCGAGTTCTCACACAGAGAACCCTAGAACACGTGGTAGCGGGGTGCATACGGCATACCACACTGGATTCTCAGGGTCCAGATGACACACATAATAATATTCTCACATATCCGCAAGACAAGTATACAACTCGTCCCCACATCATTCCATTAAACAAGACTCAACCCGGGGAGTGCACTCGTTTCACACAAGAACTTCAAATCATTCCACACAGGAACTTCAAATCAAAATATGTCCTTTCGGACCAAACAATTGTGATTAATCCACGACCGATCAATCCGGCACACAATTTCATCACATTGCATCCAATCGGTCAAATTCGATTAATCACGATGAAGCCTCAATTGGAAATCCATTTTCATGATGCATGCAGCATGGTACATGCATGGGCAAAGCATACATGAATCCTAATCATGATAAGTGCTCTCACCAGCCCCTAATGCATCATTCATAATCACCATATTAAGCTTCAACATCATCATTTAACCCCCACATGTGTGTGTGTAACTAGTAGAAGCCTTTCACATAATGCATATCAACATGCTTGAAAATCAACTCACTACCACACTACACATGTGAATTTCTATCTAAACATGAATTCCAGCGGAAATCATAGTAGAAGAATCGTTGAAATCATAGCTAGATTCAAAACTCAACCACAAAGGCTAAACACATATAACATCACTCATTTCATCATTGAGTCATGGCATTCACCAACATCCACACACCATTAACCACAATTTAACATGACAAATCAGTCCAACAATGATTATAGTCCTGCTAAAAATATATGCTTAACCAAAGGGAAACAACCGTTCATAATTTCAAGATAACGATTCCAACATCATGCCACAAAACATAAGTCATCCCACCATCTCTAAGCATATGTCTCAACTCCATAAACTCAATAGCATGCATTTCCAGTAGCCTAACATAGCTTAAAACACTCCACATTCATATAAAATTGGCAAGCTAAAGTGGAATCATCAAAATAGACATCATACACACAACACACAATTTCCTGTGTAGCCGATCGATCGCCCTTCAGGCCGTTCGATCGGTTACACGCAAAAATTTAAAATTTACAGTTCAGCCGATCGATCGCCCTGCAGGGCTGATCGATCGCCAACACGGCAGAACAGTCATCTTCTTTCTTTCGCAAATCCAAACCGAAACATCATAGATAACACTTCAAATCCACATCTAACACCCTAATCATCATCAAAAGTCCTCCTTGACTTCCAGAATATAAAACCAAACCATAATAATGCAAAACCCTAAGAAATTGGGATTAAATAATTCCATTTTCTAATCTTACCATTAACACACTAAATCAAGCAAACCATTTCGAAATAAGCCAAAAATGGAGAGTTTTACAATGGATAAACAGAGATTTTGAAGACCCATTACCTCAGCACTTGATTAAGCTTGGATTGAAGAGTCACCCTTCTTGAAATCCTTGAAAACACAATGAGTTTGAATTAAACTCTAATAGAAATCGATTTACTCAAGAAATCCCTAATTAAACCTTAGATCTAGGGCTTGTTAGTAGTAAAAATTGAATTTTGAATGTTAGGGTTTGTAGTAAAACACAAATCAGTAGCTTTTGATGGTTAAAAACAAATTGAATCAAGGGGGAAATGGTAGATTTGGAAGAAATAAAGAGAAAAGCCATGGATTAGTGCTTAATTAGAGCAAGCTTACCTTAATCGGCTTCTAATTCGGGCCTAAGTGGGGATTAGGCCAGCCCTCCTTCCTTAGCCTATTCCCAAAAATGGAAATGGCTCTGGTTTGCCCTTTTATAATAAGGGTTGGGGTAGGCATAGGTAAGTTTTGGGGTGTAAATATGAAAAGTAGGCCAAAAGTGGTTATTTTGCAAATTTAAGCACAAATTAAGCCTAATAAAATTCTGAAAATTTTTGTGTGACCTTAAGTATATGTCTAGGTTCATTTGACACAAAAATAAAATTTTCAACCATGGGGCCCACAGGGGTCCCGCCAAAACCCTAATTTTTTTGGGAAAATAGTGAAAATTTTGAAAAATTCCAAAAATTCACATTTGGTTTAAAATCACTTAAAACTACTAATATTGAAGTTAATTTTGGTTAAAACTATCACAAACTCTATTTATTTTACGAAATCACCGAATAAGATCAGAAAACACGTAAATCTCACGATAACCAATAATTTAAGAAAACCAAAACCGGTTTAAAGATGAGGGTCCTTACACGGTGGTTCATAACCCTCTCACCCAGCTTATATATATTAGGGTTAGGGTTTGCCGAACGCTTGCCCATTGATGTTCGACACCAAGACATATTATTCTGGAGATTGCTTTTGCGCTTGATGGTGAATCATTCCCCATTAGATACGGTCCTCACTTGCATCTAGGGGGAAGGACACATTCAGGCATTATTGCAATGTTGCGAATGTTCCGTCCCATTGCATCGGTTTGGTACTCACCAGGCGTTATTGCAATATACCTAAGGAGTTTACTGGATGATCGCTTGCACAATTATGTTCTTTGCGGAGATAGATTGTATGGGAGATTGCTGTAGTGGCGGCTAGTGAATCCCCCCACCTTCGGATACAGTCATCACCTATATTTGATGGAGGGAACGACTCACTAGATAGCAAAATATCAATGCCTTGAATGATTCGTAGCGTTCACGCCATATCTGACATCAACATCCTCAATGATCCGTTCTGTGAATAATAGTATTTTTGGTGTCATGAACTAAGGTTATGTAAAGATAAATAGAAGTAACAGTTATTGACATGTTTTTTCCAAACATACTAATGGAGTAATTATATGCAGATCATCCTTTTTGATACACGACTTTTGTACATATCATTTTATCAAATACATGACAACATCACCAACCAGGTGTTCCCAAGTATTTATGCAACGATTGTATGCTTACTAACACGTAATCAAATGGATCATACGTTAGGACACACGACTAAATGCGTCATCATGTATAAACATGATATCCATGGAAGACGCCGTTGGAACGATAACACGACTTAAGAGATCATCGTGATTCGATAATACGATAGGATGAAATTTCTAATTAAATTCCCGTGTAATCAATTCCCAAAGAGTCACCATAATTTTTGGTTTTCCCCTTAAATGCCTGAAGAGTAATTCCAAAGAATCAACACAATTTTTAGGGTTTCAATAACTTCCATAACCCATCACTTCAAAACTCTCCCAGCCTACCTATAAATATAATAGTGACCCATGGGTTTACTGAATTTGTTAGTAAACAAACGATATGCACGCCAATTGCCTTTTACCTACATGATCAAACTGCATATCGTATTGATGAAAAAATGAAAAAAGGACTAATCGTGCCAACGATCACACGACCACAATCAGATTGTTTTCCGAAGTAACGTCTGTTTCAATGATCGTGTAATTGATGACACAACCATAATGAAATTGTCTTTCTTAATGAATGACTGATTAGTTTATTGTGTGCTCGATTACACAAATATCCCCATATGAAACATGATACATTAAAATGTCGTACTTACTCAAAATGAATCTCTCATTCACTGGCTGAGGGATAGGTACTGGTTGATCATTTGGGGTAGATGGTTGGCGAGCTTTTTTGGATTTTGAAGCTCTTGCCTATAAATGAATCGAGGGTGATCTTTTGGTTCTTGGAGGAGGGGTTGATGCTTGGGCATCTTCTGGTTGAGAGGGTTCATGTGGTTGTTTTGTCTCCGGTTCCTCAGGGGGTTACATATGTTCTATAAGGCTAGTTGTCACCTCGAGATCGTTCTTAACACATTAGAGTGTAACTTCAACTCGCTTCGTGTTCCATCCCCGCTCACCATAAAGAACAACCTTCCCCAAAACAACATCACATTGAAGACGCCGTTTGAACGATAACATGACTTAAGAGATCATCGTGCATTCGATAATACGATAGGATGAAATTTCCAATTAAATTCCCGAGTAATCAATTCCCAAAGAGTCACCATAATTTTCGGTTTTCCCCTTAAATGCCTGAAGAGTAATTCCGAAGAATCAACACAATTTTTGGGGTTTCAATAACTTCCATAACCCATCACTTCGGAACTCTCCCAGCCTGCCTATAAATTTAACAATGACCCATGGACATACCGAATTCGTTAGGAAACAAATGATATGCACGCCAATCGCCTTTTACCTTACACGATGAAATTGCATATCGTATTGAGTAAAAAACGAAAAAAGGACTAATCATGCTAACAATCACATGACCACAACGAGCTTGTTTCCTGAAGTAATGTCTGCTTCAATGATTGTGTAATCGATGAAACAACCATAACGAAATCGTTTTTCTTAATGAACGACTGTTTAGTCTATTGTGTGCTTGATTACACAAATATCCTCATATGAAACATGATACATTAAAATGTTGTACTTACTCAAAATGAATCCCTCGTCCACCGACTGAGGGACAGGTACTGGTTGATCATCAGGGGCAGATGTTAGCGAGCTTCTCTGGATTTGAAACGCTTGCCTATAAACGAATCGACAACGATCCTTCGGTTCTTGGAGGAGGGGTTGATGCTTGGGCAACTTCTGGTTGGGAGGCTCATGTGGCTGTTCTGTTTTTGGTTCCTCAAGGGGTTGCATATGTTCTATGAGGCTAGTTGCCACCTCGAGATCATTCTTAACACATTAGAGTGTAACTTCAACTTGCTCCATGTTCCATCCCCGCTCACCTTAGAGAACAACCTTCTCCAAAACAACATCACAAATTCCCATCATGACATCAACTGGCATGATGAATGATTTAATGACATCCTAGCCGGAATGTACATGCCCCGACGTCTCACCGTGGAGGGCATGGGCGGGTCTCATTGTGCAGAAAGTCTGCGTACTTGCCTTCATGGTTTCCCTTTGGCCATCTATCAAGTGTGCCTCTTCGGCAATTGTTGTGATTCACATAATAATTTGAGAGTCTGGCTTTAGCCACATGAAGACCTCCTTGTACCACTTCCTCATCCGGTGATGAACTAAAATCTTCTTCGTCCCCTTTTTGTCAGCCAGGCCAAGTTTATTGGCCTTCTCCACATTGCTCAAAAGTTGGGTAAATTTGGGCTACCTCTTACACCTTAGGCTGTATGGAGGACCACTGGGAGCCCATACAGACGTATGCTCATAAAACCATACCTGGCGGACAATACAAAAGAAAATGGCCAGTAGTGTAAATGGTCAGTATTGTAAGTATGATAGATTAGTCGTGTTTCTAATAACACGCTTTGAGCCACATCGTGTTTCCGATAACACGATACTTACCCATCGTGTAATGTCCAATCCACGATATTATACTTAGTCTGTTACTGAGAGCACGATAGGTCTATGTGCATGTTATATGTAGTATGTCCGATAACACGATTGACTTGATATTATGTGAGCGATACTGCGATATATATGTGTGTGTAAACATATCATGTCATTAGAGAGATGATAATGGTCTTTTGCATGGTATATAACATACGAGCGTTAAACACCAATGAAGCCCCAACGAGAATTCTAGCCATGGACGAAAGCTCATCTTGTCTGCTGATATACCTCTTATCAACATATCATGTACGGCTAGCCCAATTGTAGCTCCCCACGGCCAATAGGTCATCTATGTAATCACACAAAGCTGGGAATACAATTCTGTTTCTTTGTGTGAATAATACGAGGTTCCCATGTGCACAATAGCCAACAGTGCTAAGTCCTCGTATGAAACACTTTGTGTTTCGGTAGCCACTTCTTTCAACATTTTTTCAAGCCCTGTCTTCTCTAGCAGCTTCCATTTGAAGAACTTCTTATAGAATTACCCCTTATCTTGGGCAGTCTTCCCTTAACTACTTTCCAATTTACATCGGTTCTCTTTTCCACTCAAACCTGTGATCATAGCAATTTCATCCACAGTAAGGGGTAGTCTTTTGCCCCTTATATTGAAGACCTTTTGTGAGTCGTCCCAACACTCACCAATGAGAACATCCAACAGCGGCCTGGAGATGATGATGGGCTCGCAACCATATACTAGGTAGAACCCAGTCTCCACCAAAATGGCCTTGCATCTCGGACGTCAATCTACATGTTCTTTTAATATACGCAGTCTAGCGCGGAATCTATTTGTTCCGAGACCCGATCTTCACTCGTAGATTCTCTTCTTCTCTTCTGTTGCCTTCACTGGCTCGGCCATTTGATATAATACTCTAATTTTACGTAGGCAAAATTGGATAAATATATGTAAATCAACAATAAGTCATGGCCATAATCAATAGTCACATCGATTCACATTATCTAACTAATTTTTATTTATACGATAAGTATATTGATCGTGTGATCGAACATACGTGAAGATGAACTCTCATACATGATATCATAATGGTTGAACATCGTGTTTCCAGTGTCTTATTGAACACACAATATATGACTCATCGTATTTATGACCCAACGATAGTTTGCCTTGACTGCCTATGTTGTGTGCTCTCATACACGCAAAATAAAAAATCGTGCATACAAATATCCAAAAAACCTTACCATGAAACTGCAACTGATGTTCTCCAAGCCGAATTAACCACTCGTTCAGCCACTGCTTTTCTACAAAGTGTACTCCTTTACTGGGATAGCTACAAATAAAACCTCGCTACAAAGAAGAACAAGCTTTGGGGCGTACAGTTTCAAACTCAACTTGAGAAAAAAACTCGTTCAAGAACTAATGCCGGAGTGTTCTTCGCAAACTCATTCCAGAACAAAAAAACCCTAATCTTCCATGTTTGGTCAGATGGGTGACAAAATCTTCTGTCACGCCGCATGATTGCTGCTCAATCAAAGGACTTTCCAATCGAAATGGAGTTTTCAATTAGAAAGGACTTTTCAATCGGAGGAATCACCGGTGTATGAAGTCGTATGCCAATGAATGCAACTTCGTGAGGGTTTTACATGATATAAACCCTATCTCTAGTCAGAGGTATTTTAGTCTAAAATTTACCTTATAACGTGTTATTTCAAATTTTATGGCATTTTTGTTTAATATCTAGGGAATATGAAATTTTCCATTTTTCGGCTAGGCAATATGGAAAAAACTCTAAGACAAAACATAATAAGAATGGAAGAGGTGGTGGCCGGCCTCCCTGGTGAAACAAGGAGCAACACCAGCCTCCACCCTAACTAGAGCCCTAGCTGCAATTTCTCATTGGTCACCCCATATCACCCCGGGAGCTCTAGATGTATACTTGGAACCTACTCCCTCCATCCCATATTAATAACTCTAATCCGAAAAAAAATCTCATTTTACAAGCTTAATTTGACTCAAATTTAAATTGCTTTATACACTAAGTTTTCTATTCTCTTAATTGTAGGTCACACCAATTAATAAAAATTATTATTTTTCAAAATGGAGCTATTAATACGGGGGTTGCTGATTAAAGCAAGAAAAAGTGGGTCTCATGTGAAAATAGAAAGATATACTTTTCTTTGTTCACTGAAAAACAAATGTACAGTTTTATTGGATTGATAGATTCTAGTGAAGAAAAATACTTATCCTTAATATAGGGCAAAGGGAGTATAATATTGATATGTTTCTTATTTATACTTAGTTTTAGATTATTAGTAAATTCATTAGTCCTCTTTGATTATGTTAATTGAGGTCATTGGATTTGGTTTATAGGGTTTAAATAAGTTATTAAGTATTTGGGGCATTATTTGGTTCACTATTGGGTAATTGGGTTTACTATGTAAGAGATTATGTGATTAATGAGAAATAATAACGAAAATTAGCCCTAATCTCTCATCTCCCATTCTCTCGCCTCCCCCTTCACTACATGATACTGGTTGGTGCACTGGTGCATATCACAGGGATCAAAGCACTTTAATTTCTGATAGCGAAGAAGAGGGCCCCTGAGTTGGAGGAACCCTCCACCTGCGAAGCATCGCTTCCACCTGTCTGCACTACCGTCTAACCTTGCACTTTTGATGCTATTGATGGACTTCACGGCAGAGATGAAAGCCATCCGGCTCGACCAACAATGACTCTTTTCTCGTCTACTGATCGTCGGTCCATCCACGGAAGGAGCCTCCCTGCGGATGCTCAAAGCGCAAAAGATTCCTCCAGTTGGACCCAGTCTGATTTGCCATGCCCTCTGCCACCACATGTTGCCACTGCTGATGGCGATCCTCCACCGATGAGATCTACTCCGCCTCTACCCCTTTTCGGACTCGTGGGAACGCTGCTTTGCGCCGCCATGCTGGTGACCTTCCTCGTTGCCCCGGTTGCTCTAGGTGACCCATTCGTCACTGAAGGAGCTGTCCAGACTGCCAGCCTTAACTTCTCCAATTATCCCCCCATTGGACAGTCTACCATGGTGCCCAGGGCTTGCTTGTGGGTTCCTCCTTCTGATCCTTCGGGGCACTCTTCCTCTGCGGAACCGCGCCTAGCCAGGTTTCAATTTACAAAGTACGGAGATGAGAACAACCCGCTCAACTGGATTTATAAAGCGAGCAAATTTTTTGATTATCAAGGCACAATCTCTTATGTCAAAAGACTGCAAATGACTGCATTCTATCTGACCGGCGATGCACTTGTATGGTTCTAGTACTTTGAGCATGAAGTGGCAGCACCTACTTTGGCTGATTCCACTGTTGAACTTTGTGTGCATGCAATTTGGTCTTAACGAGTTTGCGGATTTTAATGAACTCCAGGCCGCCCTCTAGTAGACCTCAACTGTCTAAGCTTACCACCAAGAGTTCATGCGCATAGCGAACCATTTGCCCAATCAGGATCATGCTTCACTAGTCGGTACCTTCATGAATGGGGTGCGGTAAGATATTGCTAATAAGATCCAACTGTTCCGATCCCAAACGATGAGGGAATCAATAATAATGACTGCACCTTCCCCACAACCTTGGGCTGGCGTCCCTGGAGGATCTTCTAGGATTCCAATGCATCGTCTTTCTCCTGCCGAGATTGATGAAAAGCATGCCGAAGGGGTTGTGCTTTAATTATGACAAGTGCTTCATTCTCAGTCATTGCTGTCGGACCCTGCCCATTGCATTTATTTGGAGGAGTCAGTTCCGGATGATGATGTTGATGAGGATGCTCCGACATTGACCATTGCCAAAGACCCTATTTTAGATCTTTCTTTTCGTGTCTTTTTAGGGGCTTACATGCCTCAAACGATGTGGGTGCAAGGATAACTTAAACGGAAACCTTTGGCGATGTTGATTGATAGCGGAAGCACCCACTATAGTTTAATGACAAGGCTGCCACATTTCTGAATCCTCTTCTTTCGATGTTCGTAATGGTGATCACTTATGCAGTAGGGGAATTTGCCCAAGCCCGACTCCACATTTAGGGTCACGAGTTTATAGTGGAGCTGCATCTTTGCCTACGAAGGGTGCTGATGTTGTGCTCGGAGTGTAATGGTTGTGCTAGGAGTGTAATGGTTCTGGGAGCTCAATGACATTGTTTGGAACTTCCACAATATGATCATGCACTTTGGGGTTGGAGATCAGCATATTCGCCTTCAAGGTCCTGCCCAAGGGCTCTGTAGTAAGCTCAGAGTATATGATCTTTTTTTCTTTAGTACTCCCACCAGGGCATCTTGCTACAATTTTTGTCTATAATAGACAACACATCGAGTGTTCCTTCATCTAACTTTGCTTTCCTTCTCGAGGAATTTGCTAATCTCTTCAGTGACCCCACCGAGTTACCACCGGTACGAGCTCATGATCATGGGATACCTATCATTTCGGGATCTATCCTTACTAATGTCCACCCTTACGACTACCCCTAAGTGTAGAAGACTAAGATAGAATGCTTCATTGATACGATGATGGATGTCAATATCATTAGACCTAGTTGTAGCTCCTATTTTCCCCTCGTGTTATTTGTGAGAAAAAATGATAGATCTTGGCATTCCTACGTGGATTATCATGCCTTGAATGCCATCACCTTAAAAGATAAGTTCCTCATTCCTGTTAGAACTTGATGAATTATGGGTGCTCATTATTTTTCTAGTTGGATTTGCGCTATGGGTATCATCAAATCTGTATGCATCCGGAGGATGTGCATAAAACAACTTTTGGCACCCATGATGGTCATTTCGAGTTTCTTGTAATACTATTTGGATTGACTAATACACCTACTACATTTTAAAGCCTTATAAATAATATCTTTTGCCCTTATTATGCTGTTGTGTTCTAGTATTTTTTATGATATTCTGGTATATAGCACTTCATGGGATGCTCATCTACACCATTTGCACACTTTTTTTTTATATCTTGGCTACTACCTTTCTCTTGTTAAAGCATTCCAAGTGCTCTTTTGGGCAATCTCAAATAGATTATCTTGGGCATATCATCTCAACAAACGACATCTTTACAGACCTTGCCAAG
Source organism: Saururus chinensis (assembly GCA_035235625.1). NCBI lineage: Eukaryota > Viridiplantae > Streptophyta > Magnoliopsida > Piperales > Saururaceae > Saururus > Saururus chinensis. The sequence continues at coordinate 12,824,017 of CP141142.1, read as the reverse complement.
GTTGCAGCTATGGCGAATTGTCCTATTCCTAAATCTTTGAAGGCATTGCATGGATTTCTAGGGCTTACTACTATCGGCGATTTATTTCTTATTATGGTACCTTGGTTGTGCCACTTACTACCTTATTGAAAGCTAGTGCTTTTTCTTGGAGTTCCTCTACTCAGCTGACATTTGACTCACTTAAGCTTGCCATGTCTCTGGCACTTCCATATTTCTCTCAGTCCTTTGTGGTGGAAATAGACGCCTTAGATGTAGGCTTGGGGGCTGTTCTCCTACAATCAAAATGGCCCAGTGCTTTCATCAGTAAGGCGTTATTGGGTTGGTCCTTCACCTCTATGCTTATGAGCAAGAAATGCTAGCTATTGTCTATGTCATTACAAAGTGGCATTTATATTTGTTGGGACGAAAATTTACTATCCATACACCATTAGCCTTTGAAATATTTTCATAAGTAGAGGATGTCTACTCCCACTTAGCAGTGGTGGATGAGTAAATTAATGGGCTATGATTATGATATGTTTACAAGAAGAGGGTATACAACACAGTGGCTGATGCTCTTTCCCACCATTTCAAGGATGGGGATCATTTAAATTGACTGCAAGGAGTGAAGTCAATGCCGAAAATTGAGAGGCACTCACGTTTCAAGGTCAAATGACTTTCTGAACTTGAAAATTTACCAAATTGGTGTAGTTTTGGATCTCTTTCATGCTCTTCATAATTTGTGTTAGATATATTATTGATTGAAGTAAAATCCTTGAGTTTTACAATCTTCATATTCAAATTCATGGTTTTTACTGTACTAGGAAGTAAAATCATGGTTTGGTCGATGATTTCCTCGTTTGAGAAAGATTTTCAAGAAGAATATATATAAATATATTTTTTCAGAATGAATGAGAACATTTGTGCATGTTTCTATTTGACAATGGAGTTACCGACATATCTGTAGTTGCACCGATGAAAGAAAGAAAATAAACAATGCTCATACATGCATGCATAGCATGCATGTTATTTTTGGTCATCGGTAGTGTGAACGATGCGTCGATGACGCACTGGTGAGAATAACACAAGAGTGTCATTCCACTCACCAATGTGTCATTGATGGCTAGCTATCAATGAGGGTGTCAACTTGTCTGGTGTAAGGACCCTCATCTCGAAAATGGTTTTTTTGGTTTTCTTTAATTGTCGGTTATCGTGAGATTAACGCGTTTTCTGATTTATTCGGTGGTTTCGTGAATAAATAGTATTTATGATGGTTTTAACCAAAATCAACTTTAAGATTAGTGGTTTTAAGTGAATTTAAAACAAATATGAATTTTTAGGATTTTTCTGAATTTTCACTTTTTTTTCCGAAAATTAGGGCTTTGGCAGGACCCCTGTGGGCCCCACCGTCGAAATTTGAGTTTTTATGTCAAATAAACCCAGACAACTACTTAAAGTCATACAAAAATTTTCAGAATTTTCTTAGACTTAATTAGTGCTCAAATTTATAAAATACTCATTTTTAGCCTACTTTCCTATTTACACCCCATAACTTACCCATACATACCCCAACTCTTACTATAAAAGGCCAAACCTGAGCCATTTCTATTTTTGGGAATAGGCTGAGGAGGAGGGGTCAGGTCTAATCCCCAATTAGGCCCGAATTAGAAGGTGTTTAAGGTAAGTCTACTCTAATTAGGCACTAAACCATAGCTTTCTTCTTAATCTCTTCTAAATCTACTATTTCCCTTTTGTTTCAATTCGTTTTTGGACATCAAAAACTACTTATTTATATTTTACTACAAACCCTAGCTTTCAAAATCCGATTTTTATGTTCAACAAGCCCTAGATCTAAGTTTTAATTAGGGATTTCTTTGGTAAATCGATTTTAATGGAATTTAATTCAAACTCTATGTTTTTGTAAGGTTTTCAAGAAAGGTGACCATCAAATCCAAGTCTAATCAAAGGATAAGGTAATGGACTTTCAAAATTTTAGTTTATCAATGGTAAAACTTTTAATTTTGTGGCTTATTTTGAATGGAGTTACTTGATTTGGTGTGTTAATGACATGATTAGAAAATGGTAATCTTTAATCCCGATTTTATAGGGTTTTGCCTTATTATGATATGGTTTAACATTCTGGAAGTCATGAATGACTTTTGATGGTATTTAGGGTGTTAGATGTTGATTTGAAGTGTTATCAATGGTGTTTCGGTTTGAAATTGCGAAAGGAAAAAGATGGTCAGTTCTGCCTTGTTGGCGTTCGAACGGCCCTTTTGGGCGTTCGAACGAAAACACTGTCGGATCGATAGATTTTCAGTTCAACCGATCGAACGGCATGCTGGGCGTTTGAAACGGCCAAACTGTGAATTTAAATTTTTCCTGTTTAGCCAATCAAACGGCCTTCTGGGCGTTCGAACGGCTACACAGCAGAATTTTATGTTGTTCACATGATGTTTATTTCGATGATTCAACTTTAACTTGCCAATGTTATATGAATGTGGAGTGTTTTAAGCTATATTATGTTACTGGAAAAGAATGCTATTGAGGTTATGAAGTTGAGATATATGATTAGAGATTTGTGGAATGACTTATGGTTTGTGGCATGATGTTGGAATTGTCATCTTGAAATTGTGAATGGTTGATCCCCTTTGGTTAAGCATATTTTCAGTAGGACTACAACCTACTAATGGACTGATTTGTCATGATAGAATGTAGTTAGTTGATGTGTGGATGTTGGTGAATGTCATGGCTCAAGGATGAAATGAATGATCTTATATGTGTTTAGCCTTTGTGGTTGAGTTTTGATTTGAGTTATGTTTTCAATGATTCTTCTCCTATGATTTCCGCTAGAATTCATGATTAGATGTTAATTCACATGTGTAGTGTAGTAGTGAGTTTAATTTCAAGCATGTTGACATGCATTGTGTGAAATGCTTCTACTAGGTACACACACATGTGGGGTTTAATGATGATGTTGAAGCTTGATATTATGATTATGAATAATGTATTAGGGGCTGATGAGAGCACTTATCATGGAATAGGATTCATGTATGTCTTGCCCACGTATGTACCATGCTGCATGCATCATGAAAATAAATTTCCAATTGAGGCTTCATCGAGGTTAATCGAATTTGACCGATTGGATGCAATGTGGTGAAATTGTATGCTGGATTGATCTGTCGTGGATTAATCGAAAGTTGATTGGTCCGTAAGGACATGTTTTGATTTGAGTTCCTGTGTGGAATGAGTGCACTCCCCGGGTTGAGTCTAGTTAAATGGAATTATGTGGGGATGAGTTGTGTACTTGTCTTGTGAAATTGTGAGAATGTTATTATGAGTGTCATCTGGACCCTGAGAATCCATTGTGGTATGTTGTGTGCACCCGCTGCCACGTGTTCTAGGGTTCCCTATGTGGGAATTCGGGCTCTCCCCACCACAGGAGATGTCCCTGGGCGAACACCCCTGCTCTAGATTCTCTGTGTGAGAATGGGACATCCTTGGCCAGGATAGTCCAGGGCGAGCAATTTTTAGGGATTGACAACCCCGATCTTTCTTTAATTCTTGTGTAGAATTTTGGACCATAACAAGCCTTCGTGGCCTTGTCTATGTTCCCGTCTGTGTGACACTAAATTGTGATTACTCCTTGATGCAGGGTTGTTTGATGTAATGCATGATGGAATATGTATGTTAGAGATACATTCATGCAGGTTGTGATGATGTGAATGATGCTATGTTAATCATGCACTATGATACAGGTTTAGGTGATGTGTATGTGTGATCAGAAAATGATGCACCTTGCCAATCTCTGATCTGAATGATTATATTGCTATGCTATCGTATTTTCGATGTTGATAGTGATATTAAAAATCATTGCTGAGTTTGTTAAACTCACCCCTCTTTCTTGTGTTTTGTTTTGGGGCTGCGTGGTGCGACACGTAGACAGACAGGATGTCCTCTTTGAGGAAAGGTCGGAGATGACTTGGATGTGATCGTGGAGATCTTTGTGTGGCTTATCTTCCTTAATTTATGCTTTTTGTTTAGAACCTTTGTGTAGGGTTCTTTGTTTTGGATTTATGTCACATTTTACAGTTGTGATGCTTAAAACTTATTTTGAGCCAATAAGGGCCATAGTTAACTAAGCATGTGGGTTTGAGATTAGTTGTTTACTTTGTGATTATGCAACTCTCTTTCTTTCCTTCTTATTTACTCTTGCTCAATGGATTGTGCGTACTCCGTAATTCTATTAAATCGTCTGTGGTTAGGGTTAAGTCTTCCGCTAAATCGTTTCTCAATTTCCCTTCGTCGCCCCCGCGTGCTTGACCGGCCCTTGGACTGGGTTCAGCTCAGGTCGGGCATCACCAGGGCATGACATCTAGGATGTTACCAATAGATATTGATATCTTTGTCGGTGATACTCGATGCATTGGTGAACTCATCAATGGTCATCGGTAAGGGTGTCAAACCGTCTATAAGGTCATCATAGATTATATCTGTAAGGTTCAACATGTCGGTGAACTCACGGATGAACCTCATAGTCATTGTCTGTAAGGTTCGACGTCTCGATGAATTCACTAATGGGATCATCAACATGTCGGCAAGGTTGCAGATGAAATATACGATTTATAGATTTCCTTATGATTATAGCTATTGTATTTTATATTAATTATAATTGATATTGCATGATTTTTGATGTGTAATGAAACATGAATGAAGGATCAATTATGCATATACTACTTAGGGGTTAATAACCCCATGTGTATGAAACTATTGATTGTGATGAATGGGTACCCAAAAAACTATACATATGGCAACTAAGGTCGTAGGAACGCTTGGTACCTTGGCTTCAAAAGTAAGTCATTAGCCATGTAAACAAAATAGTTTGGTATGAAAAAAGAACCAAGGTCTTCCGGCACTCTAAAGATGGGAGTTACATAATACTGCTTTCCTAACTCAGGAGTGGTATTCGAATAGAATAGAGTATTAAAAGATGATTAACTCTTCGCAACGCAATATAGGAGGTTTTGATGATTATAGAAAGTCAGAATCTCAATATTAGGTCCATGAGCCCTAGTGAGCCTTTACATATAATGTGGATGGGGAGAGGTAGACTTTAGAGCACTAAAGTTATAATGTGGTGATCCAATATCTAGTAAGGAGGAGCTCCTCGATGAGGTCATCGTGTCTAGAGAACCTTTGGGAAGAGTTTTGCTTATGAAAGGTATGTGCACTTTCTATTGTGATGAATCAACTGGTTTTATAAAGAGAATTCCATGGTATGTTGATTGAATCCTTGTATTTCTTTAAGATTGCTACCCACTGAGTATTCTTATTTACTCGCATCCTTTGTGATGTAGTTATTTGGGTCAAGATTCAAAGGTAATGTGAATGTCATAGTTGTAGTAAAGTTCTATTATGCTTTTATGGAGATTTTTCAGCTAGGTTTGACTAGGCACATGAGCGTGTCATTTTTCTTTCATTGATTAAGATATTATTAATAAACTACGAACTTGTGGATCATATGAATATTTTAATGTAATAACTACATAAATATTTATTAAAGTTATTATTATTACATCAAATGATTATGAAGGTTGATGATACTCTAATTCACTATTTCAATGATTTATTTTGTATGTTTTACTGTTGCAATTGAAAAGATAGATGTATGGAGATTTATGATATATTCTTTTAAAAGGAAGGGAAAATATGTATTTTACAAAAAAATCATATGTGGAAATTAGGGGTGTGACATTGTGATAGTCATATATAGGATCCTACAGCCATTGATACTTTGGCCAGCCTATGAGCCGATGCCACCTCCTTACCTTTTTTTTTTGTAGGGTGACAATCATATACAGAGGATCCTACTAAGGCTTCTAATGAGTCAAGCTGAACAGGCTCAGCTTGGTTTAACTCTAATTTGGCTTGGTTCGAAGGGAGCTCTGTTTGAACTCGAAAGTAAATGAGCCGATCTCGAATAGGGGTCCGCTCAAATCAACTCTACTCGAAACCTGATCGGTTTGACTCGAAGCTCATAACTCGACTCAATTTGTTATATATCATTTCGTGTATATTATACCTATATGATATAAATTTCTTAACTTTCACCTTTCATGTACCCATAATATTTTATGTTGTTTTATTAATATATATACTATATATACATTAATATATAGTATACAATATACTATATAATATGGTATATAATACCTATATTATGCTATTATATTTCAAACAAATAAAAATCCTGTTGCTAATTTAATTTTTAAATACTAGCTTTAATCATTCTAATCCTAACAAATATAAATATGTAATTCTACTTACATAATAAATATTCTTAATTCAATCAATCATATTGGTTTAGAATTAGAGATTTAGTGAACTATATCTAGATTTTGCCTACAAATATATCTATTAAACCAAGTCTAGATTTCACTGCTAAGGTCCAATTATATATATATATATATAAGCAATGCACACACTGAAATATGTTACTGTTGAGGTACAGATAGTGTTCTCATCATGAATTTTTTCTGGTCACTAGAGTAATCAAATCTAAAATCTATAAATAGGAGTTGTCATAGCTTTAGTGACTAGTTTAGTTTTTGGTGGCTTATTATATGAAAGATTTGAATAACATTAGTTAATTTTTTTGTGATCAGTGAAATTTTGTTTATAGGGTAATTTATTTACTCTTATTTTAACCATAGATTTTGAAGTGATATTTACAACTTTAATAGAATAGAATTGTGGTTGTTATAATCTTTTTATTTTTGTAATGTTGATACGATTTTCTAAATTAATATAATTTTTTATTGAAAAAAATAGTTTAGGTTGTAAATGGGATTCAAGCTCAATTCGAACATAGGTTCAAACTACTATACTGTATTTTTTAGCTCGAGCTTAAGTCGAGTTTCGAGTTCCTTAGCAGAACCGAACTCAAGCTAGGCATCTAGATGTTCAATCGAGCTCGAGCCGAGTTTTTAGAAATTAAACTCAAGTAAAAAAACCTCAAAACTCCATTTGACTCGGCTCGTTAGCACCTTTAATTATATCTTTTGGCAACATCGCCTTTAGGTACCTCCCGTCGCTTCCCTCCACCTTTGCATTATTTATATCTTCAATGATACTTCCCTTGCCTGCCATGAAGGGGGCACCCATAAGTATATTAGTCATAATTTTTTATGGTGGTAATAAAAAGGCACTTCAAAAGTACGTGGCTGAATGCGATATTTGCCAATAACCTAGGGCATCCATTTCTTCCCCATCCAACCTTCTTCAATCTCTTCCAATTCTAGAATGTATTTGGGAAGATGTTTCTATTGATTTTATCAAGGCTTTACTTGTGGTTAATGGTAAGTCTATCATTTTATTAGTTGTGGTGGATCGTCTCTCCTAATACGCCCACTTTTGTGCTCTCGACCATCCTTTCTCTGCCAAATCAAATGTTGAACTTTATGTTTGCGAAGTGGCTAAACTCCATGGCATACCACAAACTATTGTATTACACAGGAACAAGGTTTTCTTATCTAATTTTTGGTGCTAGCTCTTCTCTCTTCAGGACACTAGCCTCCACATAAGTACCACCTATCATCCTCAGTCCGACTGGCAAATAGAGGTCGTTAATCATTTCTTAGAGCAATATTTGCGTTACTTTGTTGGAGATGAACCTCGCTGTTGGTTATAGTTCCTTCCTAGGGCCGAATAGTCTTATAATACTGTTTATCATACAACTACCGATTATACTCTTTTGAGGTTGTTTATGGTTGGCCTCCTCCTATAGTCCTCTGTTATGTCCCTCTTCAGGCCTCTGTAAGTGAAGAGATGAGATCCTTTGCTGCCTTGAATCCAACCTAGCTACTGCCCAAAATCACATGAAACAGGTTTATGATCACTATCACATAGATAAGGAGTTTGCCGTGCGTGACTTTGTCTACGTCATCCTTCAACCCCATCATCAGAGTTCCTTATCTTAGCCTGACTCTGCCAAGCTAGCTCACCAATTCTATAGTGTATTGGTTTTGTGGCTTACCGCTGCCAGCTTATCCCATCTTCGCAAGTTCATCCAGTTTTCTATGTATCTTGTATTCAATGATATGTGGGTGATCTTGCTCGCATTGCATCTGACATGCCTCCTCCATAACTCAACACTGCCATGCTTGCACCATAACTCACTTTGCCGTAGCCACCACTTTTGCCTTCCTCATCATGGATACTTGTTGTGTTCGCCATCATGGTTGTCTAGTTAATGAAGTCCTTATTGCTTAGCATGAACATCCTCTCAAGGATGCCTCGTGGATGGTGAACTCTAATTTTTATTGATAATTCCTTGATTTTGTGCCTTGAAGGCAAGGCCCTAGTGATATGTGGTGGAGTGATATGTTTCTTTGTTATACTTAGTTTCAATTAAGAGTAGGCTTATTAATAAATCCATTAGTAGTCTTCTTTGATTATGTCAATATAGCCATTGGATTTGGTTTGTACGGTTTAGATAAGTTATTAGGTATTTGGGCCATAATTAGGTCTACTATGAGGTAATTGGGTTTACTATGCAAGGGATTATGTGTGCTTAATGAGAATCCAAAACAAAAATTAGTCCTAATCTCTCACCTCTCATTATTCTCTCATCTGCCTCCTTCCTCTGAGTGATACTAGCTAGTGCACTCCGGTGCATAACAAATATTTTGACCAGAGGAAAGTTTGAAAGCTAGATAGCTCCAAACACCTCTTTCAATAAAGATTGGGAAGGTAAGACCATATAAAGGACAGGTGAAAAGCCTCTCACCCCTTGTTTTAATCAGCCCACCCTTCTTAACATTACAAAGGGTATCTACCTTCAATATAAAAAAAGGTAGGCTAGCTAGAACATGAGGTGGCAAATTGCTCATCCATGTAAAGACACGTAAGACAGAGAGTTCCCCTTACCCAAAGGAAAATAATATTCTTATACACCCAATTTCTCTAGATTATAGACCTTACACTAATCAAACCACTTTTGATTAGATGGAAAAAGTAAGTCTCATTGTCAAGAATCACTTTTCGCTTCCCATCGTAAGTGGTAAAAGAATATCACTATTCTATCGCAAAAATAAAATAGGACCTATGTTCTTGCAGGTAAGAGGTGCGCATGGAGATCACATCTATCTGATGTACCTTGAAGACCTGACACACATTTGACTTCAACATTACCAGTACAGTGAGCCTCCCAATATTTCGAAATCAGGATTTGCATAATTTGAATCGCCCATAACCAAATTATTTAAAGTAACCAACATTAGAATATAGTACACGTCCCCCAGTTAGGGGCAAGATATATTGGCTCAACCAGTCAAGTCCAACCCAGTCTGACCCATGATTCTCTAGCCAAGTTACGAGGATTTAGGGCAAACGAATTTGAGTATTAGAAAATATGGGCGGTAACCAGTAATGTTCACTAAGATGTATTTTAGCAATATCAAAGTACGAATTTTGAAGAACTACAATATTGTTGGATGGGATTAAAACACATTTGCTATTTTACCTGATGACTACACCTATTTGGGAAAATATTACAAAAAACAAGAAGACAACGCATTACCATTAGCTGAGGTGTAGACGAGTCAAAAACTGTCTCAACAGATTGCACCAAGCACAATAAGAGGGCTGACGATCTAGGATGTTAATCTAGAGCCTTAGAAGGGTTTCTTCTCATACTTAAGAAGATCATGAACTCCTCCCTCAGCTTGTGCAGCTCCAGTTCTTACCTGCAACGCACCAAGACGGTCCAAGACCATATCATCCAACTATGCATAATGTGTCATTATTTAACACCTCATCTATCTCAGCGTCCATGAGTTTAACACACATAAAATAAGCTATAGAGGCCTTGACCACCATCACTGCAGTATTTAAGTTCTAGCAGAAACAAAACTGCAAATTATTTGTTCATATGGAACAGACAAAAAATGTTCACAGGGAACAATCAACAAATGATTTTAAAAAATTACAACAAATGTCCATTAGTTCATCATCAGGAGACAAACAGCTCAGAAAGATACTTGTCAGTGATTTGAAAAAATTAGGTTAAGATGAAAAATGATTGTGCCTATGATAATAAATTTCCCCCCCTCCATCTAAATGCAATAAATGAGGCGAGTCTTTCCAAAAAAATAGAAGAAGAAAACACAGAAAGTTATGGAAAAAAAACTCAAATAAACATAGCTCTCTCGAATTCACAATGAATCCTCCAAGTACCTTTATTTGGTATTTGCAATTGATCATCCAAAATTGAAATATAACATAAATAAAGTATTGGTGACCAAATAGTAAAATCTTCTAGAATCACTATACCATGTTCTAGCCTCACCTCTAGCCGTAGCACATTTGATCTTAAAAGGTCATGAGCTGACTGCAAAGAAGATGCACCAAGATCCTGGAATCCTTGTTTGACAGCATGCATAGTATAAGGGATAAATTTTAACACAGAGCCTTTGTCAGCTACTGCACCAACAACTCCCTGAGCAACTTTCAGCTTTGACTTGTCACCCAAATATCGCGCATCACTGCCTTTGGTCATGGCTTCAAGGGAGCCCATGCCTCTGTACTTCTTGACCCGGCGGCCACCCTTGATAAAGACAAAGAATTACATATTAATCCATACAATCCAACCAGTATATCATTATCAATCCGCCAAATTTATATGGACATTAGCACTAGAAAGGCCATGCCAAAATACCACACTTATGCACTGAAATGTACTGATTTATTGCATTAATTAAAGGCTTCTTAAAAAGCAAGCAACCATACAGGCCCCATGAACCAGTAGAAAGCAAATTCAACTCTGGCAGTTCAAGGTTGAATGAATAAAACATTAAACTAATATCAACAGCACAGAAAGCTGATCTAACTCATTTCTACATAACATTGGCCTTGTCTGAATTTATATGTCCTGTCATATTAAATTTTCCAGTTTAAATTGAGTGACAATAGAATTCTCAAATTCTGCCTATTTTACCCATGTTTCTTACCCTTAATTCCTATTTTATCCTTTCTGCCTTTAAAAAATAAATTTGAAACTGGAATGTAATTTAAGGGTATTTTAGTAAAAGTATTTACTTATTCTTTTAGATGGCTGCCAAATGATAGCTTAAGATTGGTTGCTGATATGACGTAGGCTTTACCTTTTCCGTTATGTTGATTTTAACTTTGTAAGGTTATATCTTTCGTTTCTGAACTTAGATTCACGTATTCTTGATATCTGTGGAAAATTCTTGACAAGCTCAATCAAATGAGATCCCACATTAATATGTTTTCTTGAGCTATTTTGCAGGTCCCATGCATAAAACACACTTCTCAATAATATGTTTCACATTTTTTCCTATACAACACATGTTCAAATTTGTGCATTACTAATGCCATTGAAAAGCCCAGTGAGCTCTATCAAATGAGACTTGCCACCAAATTGGTCATGACACACTCTACAACACAAAGTCCTTCAACACCATTGTCTACGTCTATCTATGACCTAAAATTTAGCTTATGAGATTTGGGCTCACAGCTACGTATTACAAGTGCATTTGGGTTAGTATAGAGCTTATAATTATATGTGCATGGAGAAGGGATTACCTTAAGTGGAGTTTCTTAGGAGACTAAGATAAGAAAGAAGAAGGGAATCTATAGGATAAAATCCTATCTATTAAGGACTTCAATGTAAGATTAACCTATGACTGAATATTTTGCCCGCGAGACTTGGAATCACAATTGCCTACTAGGCTACAACAAATGTATTTGGATTGGCATGGTGCAAAAATCTATAGTCACTCTTTGTGCTTTATATAGTAATATAATTTGTTTTAACTTCTTAACTAAATTGTATTTACACGTGCAATGCACATTCATTCTAGCTACTATCATAATAGAGTGGGTGTACATAATCAGGATATAAGCATGAAAGAGCTGAAGATCTTACAGCCAGACAAACTCATATAGTGAGTTCCTACTGTCGCAGCTACATTTCTTTTCCATATGCTAATTACTCTCTAGCTTTTAAGATCAACAAATCTTTATCTGCTGTGACTTAGAGTGATCTCCACTTGGCAGGTTATATTAGTAATTTCACATTATAGTGTTGCTTCAAATATTAGCAAAAATCAAGCAAAAAAATAGCTGATTGAACCAGCAAACATATGTTGCAGAAAAATCAACATACCTCATATATATATGCCCCTGGCGATTCATGGCTACCAGCTAGGAAGCTCCCCATCATAACAGTGGATGCCCCGAGCACCAAAGCCTTCACAATATGGCCAGAGTTTGCAATCCCACCATCGGCAATGACAGGCACACCACTCCTTTCAGCAATGGTAGCAACCTTGTACACCGCAGTTGCCTACAACTCAACAACAGTCAAATGGTTTCGAACTCCAATTTAACGACAAAAAGATCAACACAAACAGTCAAATCCATCACACATATCATGCAGGAGATAGCTTAAGCGTATAAAAGGCGATTCAGAAGGTAAAAAGAAAAGCATTACCTGCCCTCTCCCTACTGCACAAACTTCCTGGGTAGTACATATTGAACCCGAACCCATGCCCACCCGCAGCCCATCGACGCCAGCCTGAATCAGGTTCTCTGCCTGGTATGCGGTGACAACATTCCCTCCAATCACATCCAGCTCCGGGTAAGTCCTCTTCACGTACTTGATCATCTCAAGCTGATAGATCGAGTTCCCCTGAGAACTATCCAGCACCATCACATCCGCCCCCGCCTTCACCAGATGCTCCAGCCGCAACTTGTCCTCCTCCCTCGTCCCCATGGCAGCGCCCACCATGAGCCTTCCATCCGTCCCCACCGTCGGGGACCCGAACTTCGGGAGCCCTCGGATCCTCTCCACATCCTCCTTCGCCACCACGTCCACAACCTCGCCGTCGTCGGTAACCAGCGGCAAGAAGACGGAATCCTCTTCTGTTCCAAGTGCTTCTGCAGCCTTATCAAGATCGTACCTTGACGACGCATGGACGGATCTCGTACACATGTAAGCAGAAACGGGCTTGTCCTTGTCGCCCACCGGCAGCTGCTCCCACTCGGACTTGGCGACGATGCCCACGAGCTTCGACCTGGAATTTCCGGCAGCAGTGACGACGATGCAGCTGGAGTCGCCGAAATCAGAGACGGAGGCGATGGAGTCGGAGGGGCACTTGAATACGGGGTCCGGAAGTGAGGGGATGCGGCGGGCCTTGGCGGAGCGGATGAGGGAGGCCTGATCGGCGGAGGAGTTGTTGTAGTGGACAATGCCGATGCCGCCGAGGGAGGCGATGGCGACGGCCATGGAGGACTCGGTGACGGTGTCCATGGGAGAGGAGACGACCGGGATGGAGAGGCGGATATTGCGGGAGAGGCGGGTGGAGAGGTCAACGGCATCGGTGGGGAAGTCGATGTAGTGGGGGAGGAAGATGACGTCGTCGTAGGTGTAGGAGAAGCCTTGGCTGAAGAGGCGCTCGGCCGGGAATCCGTCCTCGATGGGTATCCGGCCAGCCATGGTTGGTGGCGATAGTGGTCGTGTCAGCGGAGACGGCGGTGGCTGTGGCGGAGGGGGCGTAGGTGAGCCCAAGTGGGGGAAGAGATGGACTTGTGCCGGCTGGGTCTAGAGAAGGGTTTTGACGATAATTAGGTAGTGGGGGAAGAGAAGGGTGAGAAGCGTTTTGACTTGTGCCGGTTGGGTCTAGAGAAGGCAGTGACTTAAAAACCGATGTTGAACCGGATATGGGTTGGTTCACTCGTCCATAATCATGGCAAAAATCTTGTTCTAATTCCAAATGTGTTTTATGAAAAAATGCTTCATTTATCCTAAATTAATAATTTTATTTTATTTAAATAATTAGGTACTTAAAAAAGAGTTATAGTGTTACTTTTTCTTTTTATGTAGGTTTTATTATTTAATAAAAATTATTATTTTCTAAATATAACTACTAATAAAAGATGAAGAGAGTACTTAACTTGTTTAACAAACATTGAACTAATTCCAATGAATAGATTTTTCTTTTTCAACATAAATGCATTGGTTAAATTAGGAATTATAATCATGTGAAAGAAAGTTTTGTTATTAATTTACGTGATTAATGTTCACATACCCTAAGACAATGTATGACAATAAAAAAAAATATTTAGACAAAAAAACTCTTACATGAATTTTAGTGAGACTGAACAAGTGAGCCCATGTGAACTTGTGTGAAGTTCACTTGTTTGTACTCACCAAAATTTACTTAAAATTTTTTATTAATTATTTGTGTAAACATCACTTTTTATGTCAATGAGATACAACATAGAACCTCTCCTACTACAGCAAGAGGTCCAACAAACCCTAAGACTAAATTAGCTTAGTAGTCTAGTTATTAAACACGGGATAATGCTAAGTTTGCGTAATTTTATATCTGGGATCACTAGTGGTTTATATGCAAGTTTTTATAATTCAAGGAGAATATCTATACTTTTATTATAATATAGAGGTGTAAGTGTTTTTTACCCTTAAAAATTTAAAAAAAAAACCCAGGTCCACCCGGAAAAAGAGGATCACTTTTTACCACTATTTCTAAACCAACCCGACAGTGTTACTCGCTTGATGACCAGGTTGAGCTAAACCGAACTTTTCTTTTTGGGTAAGGCGACTCATGTTGCTCATCCATGATAGATGGACGGACGCTGCATAAAGATACCCACCTTTTCCATGTCTTATTTTCCTTTTCTCCCCCAAAAGTTGTTGGTGTGACTCAAAAAACACACGTACCCCCATGCACACACACATATTCCTAGCACATGTTGGGGCTCTTTTCTTGCGTGCAGCCCTTTATGGCCATTAGATTAGAATCTAACTACTAGATCAATTGCTCCATGTCTAAGCCTAGCTAGATCATGTACCCCTTCCTATTTCGGATGCCCCAACCCTTCACCGCCCCTTAGTGCTCCTCCCTTCCTCCCGCCTCGAACAACCCCTCACCACCCTATGTCACTCCACCTCCCACCCTTCATCTCTCTAGTTTGGCCCCGTTGCGTTCTTCCCTTGCTCCTGCCTCACCTCTCCACCCTTAATCTCGTATCCGTCCACCCTTCAACACAACAATCCACCTTCCATGCCTCCTATCTCTGTTCTCAGCCCCATTGTGCACCACCCTCCGTATCATCTAATCTCTTTGTGCTTGATCCTGCCTCTGCCCACCCTTGGCCTAGGCACAACACACTATGTCATCTACCCATCTACCCCTCCTCTCTCCACTCTTGACCCCTGCCGAGTTCCCCCTCGTCGATCTCCTTCTAGCTAATAGAATCTCCTCTCAATTGTGTCCCCTTTCCTACAGTCCCTCTCCTGATTCACTTCCTC
The DNA here is from genome assembly GCA_035235625.1 of Saururus chinensis. NCBI lineage: Eukaryota > Viridiplantae > Streptophyta > Magnoliopsida > Piperales > Saururaceae > Saururus > Saururus chinensis. Next base: position 12,808,680 of record CP141142.1, on the reverse strand, counting down.
TTCCTTCTGGATGACACAAGTCTCACCTTCACTCACTCTCCACTGAGCATTCTCCCATCAACAAGCTCACATATGACCCTCCATTATACTACCACTGTAAAGCCCTAGGTGCCTTAATACTTGTCGGCCTAGCTTGACTTGGGGTCCGAAAAACATTAATCAAAATTTTCTTTCCAGGAGTATTTTCTATATGCGAGAGTAGTAACACTCCTTAATGTATTATGAAGCTTTAGCACTTCACTATGTGCAGACTAAAATAAAACTACATTTTATAACTAATGGATCGGGATAATATTGTTATAACATTGGTTGCCTAATAAGATTAGATCTCAACATAGTTTTGCTTAATGGCTAATACATTCGCAAGGCAATACAAAATCATATGTTTCAAAATACTTATAATCCAACAAATTATTCAAAGTCAAACATAAATATAATAAATCATTAGAGTCAGACGAAAATCTAATAAATTATCGGAGTCAAATGAAAATCAAATAAATTATCAAAGTCAGATGAAAATCTAATAAATCACCAGAGCCAGATGGAAATTAATAAATCATAAGAGTCAGACATATCTTTCTTTCATAGAACAGAGTAGAACAAAGAATATAAGAACAAATCAAATCATAGCAGATCAGATTAGAGCAAAGTATATATCTCATTTAGCATATTAAGTAAACTAATTAAGAAGTATATGCATTTATTTAAATATGCATTAAAATCAAAAAGTCAGAAACACTTACTTCTCTGAGGTTTCCGAAAGTGACAACATTCAAAGTTTCTTCTTCCTTCAAAGTGTTCTCCCCTTGAGGTCTAGAGACGGTGGATGGAGCCTCCTCTTGCTTCAGAATATTTCTCTCTTTCCTGCCCGAAGGCGGGGGATAGAACCTCCCCTTACCCGAGATGTTTCTCTCTTGCATCCAAAGGCAACGAACTTAACCTCCCCTTTCCGAAGGATGTTTCTTTCTCTCTTTGCGGCAGAAGGTGACAGGCAGAACCCCCCCTTACCCTAGATGTTCCTCTATCTCTCTTTGAGATTTAAGGTGACAGACAGAACCTCCCCTTACCCAAAATATTTCTCTATCTTAGAGCCCAGAGACAACATACACAACCTCCCCTTAGCCAGGACATTTCTCTCTCTCTTTGTGCTTGAAGACAATAGACACAACCTCCCCTTACTCTGGACATTCGTCTCTCTCTCTTTGCACATGAAGGCGACGGACATAACCTCCCCTTACTTTAGATGTTCCCCTCTCTTTATGCTCGAAGGCAACAGACATAACCTCCCCTTACCCTGGTCGTTCTTCTCTTTGCATGCCCGAAAGTGCCAGACAGAGACTCCTCTTGCACTCGGCCATTTTCCCCCTCTAGAGTAGCTAACTTGGGAACAGGCCCTTCCATTGCATTGAGCACCCTTAAATTATCTAGAACGACTCTTGAATGGACGAAATTAGACTTAAAATGGTTCAAAATAGGAGAAAACTCTTCCCAAAAAATGTGTGACTCCTCCCTCTTTATAGGGAGGGCCACGAGTGTCTACACCCCACATGGTTCTTGAATAGGCCTTGTGTCATGCAGCCCTGCCATGCTCGTAGTGCGAAGACCCAACACCGTGCAACCCAGTCCTGTGATCACATGGGAATGAAGCATGGCCAACCACGTGTTGCATGGTATGGCTCATGATCATGTAGGCCCCATCATGTGCAGGTTGGCATAGCTGACTCCAACATGCATGCCAGTAGATTCCTTTTTAATTATTATTTTTTTAAATAATATTTCAAACTTCAAAACGTGATCACTTCTTACCCTAAAGTCATAATCAGGCATTATTGGTATTGTTAGACTAGTATCAACAAGCCCTATGAAACTAGACCATATGGGTACGTTATATTGCACTTTTCAAGTACGTTTTGCCCATGTGGAAAGTTTTTCAAGGTCATAACTTTCACTCCCACCCTCCGTTATACGCATTCTTTGACTTGTTACTCTTGTTTCTTCGAGCTTTATACACATAGGTAGTTTTAACCCCTCAAAACCCACTAATTCTTATCTAAAAGACAATAATTATCACTAACCCTTTGGGTTAGACATAATAAAAAAAGGGCTTTATAAGCACTGACCCACCCTCACATCTGTCATCGTACCAAGCAATTTGATACCAAGCTTTATATTTCCGATTGGCTTACTGGTGAACCTCCATCCTATTTCACGATACATCACCCTTCTTCTCCTCTACTTCCTAGTACTATCTTTCATTTTTGGGTGATGAAAAAGTCTCAATTTTTTCTTCTCTTTTGTCCACATCTCCCTCTCCCTCCCTAAGGTGGGCCAACCATGAAAAAGATGGAAGTGTTTTTCATACTCTGCTATGATAATGAGCCCAGTGTAAGGAACACCTATGGGGGATTCATTTTCAAGATCGACTGTGTAGACGCTAACACACATTAATGATAATACCACATGCGCTAGTTTGTGCAACATCAATATGAAAATAAGGGCTTCACATGTGTTCCTTATGCTGGACTCACAGTGAGCAGGGAGCATGAAAATCTCTTATGAAAAAGAGATATTTTACCTGTGTATACCTAAATACTTTAGGCAATAAAAAAAGTGGGTTCTTTCTTGACTATTGTTTCAACATTGTTTGTGATATTTCTTTTAGTGATATATAAGCTAAAGTATTTTTGCCACAAAGTTGTTCAATGAAATATTTTATACTTACAAATAAAATGTTTATTGGTTAAGAAATACAAAAAAATGTTTGCCATTTCGTTCTAGTTTTTCAAATGCTCCAAAATTATTGTTTGTTAGTTTTTAAATGTTCTATATGGTAAAGAATGTGTGATGTGTGTACTAGTCTATAAATTTATCTAGAGGGCTCCCGTTGTTGACATTTATATAGAGACCTTCTCCTATGCATGCTTCTATATCACTAGCAAAAAAATTTGAGTTGCTATTAAAAAATTTTAGAGCTTTGATTTTTTAACATAACTTTAATTTTGACATTGGAGGCCAATTGACTAGTAGCATTGGACGTGGTAACTATCACACCCTAGATTTTTCTCAATTCATTTTTGAATTAAAAATAAGCAGAAACAAAAAAATATCAACTCATTTGTCAAATCCTTTGACAAATATATTAATCTAGGGTGTAACTCACTCGATTTCAAACATATGAATAATCATACCATCATGTCTTTATATATAGAAGATATGATAAAATCACAACCAAATTTGATAAGGTCTTGTCGAGTACATATAAAACTGCATAATACACACAACTATAAATAATTGGCTCTCTAGTGCTTATATTTTAAAATTACACACCAACTAAAGTTGAATATCAAGATTAGAAAATACTACATAGAAGTAAGAGCTTTGCATCCTCTCTTAGCACATGTACTTTCAAACATTATATCACAACAATATAACAAAAAAAATGGCTATAGCAAATGTAGCACCCCTACTCTTTAAATTACTTTAAAGGTTAAAAAGCCGTCAATTCGTAATTAAAAGTGGGCCAAGATTAAATATGTATAGAAGAGTAACTATTCATTAATTTACATAATTATAAAAACTTTACAAAATATGGCTTAATGTGCCTTAACAAAATCAAAGCACAACACATCCAAAATTAATACATAATAAAAGAATGTGTTAATGTAGATCTTTTGAAGTTCTACGTGCAATCTTCATTAACATCATCTTCTTTGTTCAAACTTGCAGCATCTAGGGGTGGGTGAGTATAATTATACTTAGTAAATAGAGTTAAATTCTATCAGCATGCTAAAACATAAAGCATAAATAAATATACGTAAAATATTCTCATAATAATGTATATTCAAAAGTCGACTCAAAATAATATTACCGACTAACAAAATCCAATACACTTCTTATATGAAAAACTAGATAAAATAGTTCTTCACAGAATCCGATAAACTTAGATAAATCGTTTGTAACTAGAAACCGATAATTAGTTTAAAATCAGATAAATTATCATTCACATAATGGTGCCAATACCAAAGCAACATACACCTATGCTCCTGGGCAATGGGATCAGAATGAAAGAGATCTTCCCCTGATATCTCATTTCATGGGCCCACCATATGCCTCAAAGGCAGTACCTAGGAGTCATAACTCCAATAGCTTTTGGGGTTTATACCAATAAGCTACCCTTTAAAACCAATGATAGTTTATGGGCTTTATACCAAATAACTACCCATCAAGTTCGATGAAAATTAATTATAATATCATTTAAACAATAATAATGTTTTAAAGTACATATTACGATGAAATCCCACAAAGAGGTGTACGAGATGCTATTATTTCAATGTTTGTCTGACCCCTAGTAAGTACCATCACTTTGTAAATTTATAAAAGAATTACGAAATCACAGAGTCTAGTCATAGCATAGAATTAGAGTTTAAAACCACTTACCCTTTGTTTTTGAAATTGACCTGAGTAACGACAAGCAATTGGAGTGTCTTATCTTGTTCCCGGGCTTAGGAGTGGCGGATGGAGCCTCCCCTCGTGCTGGGATAGGATCTCATTCCAACTCGGAAGCAATGGATGGAGCCTCCCCTTGAGCTGGGAAGAATCCTTCTCCCAGGTCATAAGTGGCAGACAATGTCTCCCCTTGAACTAGGATGTTTCCTCTTTTCGGATAAAAATTGATGGATAGTCTCCCCTTACCCTGGGTTGTTCCCCCTTTTAGAGTACCTAACTCAAAAAATTGACCCCTCTATGACATAGAACGCCCTCAAATCAACTAGGAATAATTTTTGAACAAAGAGAATCATGCAAGAAATGGCTTAGAAATGAGGGTCCAAAGTTTCACAATGAGCAGAGGTTAGGAGAAGGGTATGTGGTGAGTTTAAACCTCTCCACCCTCCCTGTTTCTAGAAAATAGGGGCCGTCAAATGTGCAACACGTATAGGAGCCATACTCCTACAACTAGCCCATTTTTTGAGGGCTAGCCAGCAGGTTCACTTGCCGCACAAGGTTTCACCTACCATACAAGGTTTCACCTGCCGTGGCAAGTGGCGTCAACCCACTGATGCCAAGAAAAATATTTTTTATTTTTTTAAAAATTTTATTTTAATAAAAAAAATAAAAATCAAAACTTCAAACATGCGCAACTCCTTACCCCGAATCAGAATTGCACGTTCTTAGTATCGTTAGACTCGTATCAATGAGCCCTTCCAACAAGACTACAAAGGGCATGTTTTCTCACTAAATTAAAGTGGGCCCTACCCACAACATGCTACTCAAAGTCATAACCTATGATCCCGGTGTTTGTTTGACACGTTCTTTGGGCTTGATATGTTCGTCTCTTCAAGCCTTATTAAATACCTTTCTCTAAACAAATCAAACTCAAAATGATCCAATCCTATCTTCCTTGCATGTTTCACAACAAAGAATAGAAACAGAGGCTTGCCAGCCCCTTTCTCCCTCCCTCGTCGACTTCCTCTCTTGGCGATCTTCATGGGAATTGTGGTATCACATAGAGGCTTCAAGACGAGTTAGAGCACACCTTCAAGATGATTCTACACTTCAAAGTGGTTCTACACATAATTAAGGTATTACTCTTCTACTTTAATTAAATTATTATTCAATTAATCTATCAGGCATTGGAGTGAATAATTAAAGCGTCTGGGGGCTAATCAGCCCCAAAGGTTAGTATGTAGCACTCGTCTATTCAATTCAGTTTGATTAATAGCCTTGTGATCATATTTATTGCTTATATGAATGGTTTTTCATATGCACGTATAGAGATTTTGTGTTGAAGTTCCAATTTTTCTAAATGCGTCACCCCTAGGGCTCACGCCATCACCTCGCTTCCTTTGGTATGCCACACTACATATCCTAAGTCCTAACCATTAGTACAATTCAATGCGAGTTAAAGTGTGGCATTATCAAAATCCTCTCACATCTCTCTTGCTCCTCTCTGTCTCCTGAAGTTTAGTCGTTTCGTTTGCTATTTCTGCTAACTTCTAATCAAACAGTTAGTTTAGTTTGAAGGCAGAGAATCAAATATTTCAGGTTAAATCCATTCATTTCTTTTCCCGTTTGGATTTCTAAGAGGGCTCACAATACATATAATTGGAAATGGTGTGTTGAAGATGATGTTTTGAACCTTCATTTCTTCATCCCCACTTTGTAAGGTTGCACGCAAAGGGCATCTGGCGTAAATACTTGCTACCATATTTCTTTGCATTGATTTTGTATCATTATATTGATTATGTTGGGAGCTAAATATGATTTAGAATCCATGCCGTCAACCTAAATAGTTGGGATACGGGTTATGATGATGATTTTGAAGGGGGTACAATTTGGACCCGGTTGTCAGGATTAATTATTTGGTATCAACTTCACATTTTTAGAATAATATTTTCAGATCCCATTTTTCTCTTTTCCTGTTCTCCAAGGTCTTACTTCAGCAATCTTTGTCCACACTTTAAAACGATTGACTGGCATTGGAATCAACTAGTAATGCCAAAAGCCTACATAGAATGATATGAGTAGTAACTCGTATTACTTATACCGCACAACAGAAACAATATTCCATGGACCTCGGTCTGGTCTTCATCACTTCCATTTTCTTTGGTACACCCGCTAAAAATTTAATCTTAAGACATTATGAAACTTTGAAATATATGAAGAATCTAAAACTTGCAAAGAAAATCAGGTTATCTAGGCTCAATGTTGAAATCAAAATTGGCTCAACTTGGTTTGGGTAGCTACACCCCTTGATGCTTCGGCAACAATGGCAAAGTCTGTTGGTTGATTAAGAACAGATTTTGACATATTCACCTGCGATTTTATCAAAGACAGCAGGCTTTAGCTACTTTGTCAGCAAACTCTAACCTCAGAAGATCAAGACGGCAACATTTTGGTCTCAAAGCAAGGTTGTAAACAACACCGAGGAAATATTTTAACCGCTGCTGAGGAGCACGCGTACGGTATATGTTTCTCTCAATAGTTCATGCTGCCATAATAATAATATAAAAAGAACTAAGCAAGACCTACACATCATATGCATAAATATGCAACCCAATCCAAACAAATTGACATTGGAACGCGTAATCATTCTCCATTTGCTGTGTAAGAAGCCTATCAAAGCGGAACCTCAAAACCGCTGGGTCAATAAGGTTGAGGCATATGAAAACATATTCGTAAAAGTATTTGATCCTCAATTAAATGTCTATAAATCACCTTCACGAAATAAGATTTCTTTCTTTACGCACTAAATTTTACACTAAGTAAATGAAACCTAAGCGAATGATTTATGCATCAACTTTACCTCCAAATGGCTTAAAGTTGTAGATTGATATCACTTAACAGACCGAAATAGCTATTTTCAAAATTCACCCTAGCACACTCTTATCAACAACTCGTAATCAACTGGATGACACACCAATATTGACCCCAATATATGTCCTAATTACACATCAAAATTAACCTAACAATCAAGCACCATACTTGTTTCAGAACATGCTAGAGACTAATATAAATATATAAACATCACATCTCAACTAAGAAAATGAATATAATCAAATATCTCACAAACGCTAATTTTGCAACTGCCAAATATATCTACATAACGCAGTAATAAATCAAATCAGACCTGTCCGAAACCCTCTGAAGATCTTTTTGTGGACATTTCACTAGCTTGGAAAGAAAATCAGAAGTATCCGGAATGACGATGGACCACCAGCTCTTATAATTCATTGCAACATTGAGCCAAGATGATATAATTAAACTTCCCTTTCTTCGGATATAATACAAATGATTCTGAACCTACTAAAATTGTATGTTTATTCTATAAGATGCATTGGACCATCACCATCAGTGTAAAGAATACCAAATCGGAAAAACTAAAACTGACAAAAAATTGCTTTTCAACAATATGAGCTTCAGACAGATAATGCTAATCTTAACTTCTATAGATTCAATCAACCACCGGATAAGATCCAAGACCAGAATGAGATATGCTTCCATTCGAATCTGAATAAAATGGAGATGGTTGCTCTCCTGAGGAGTGGGATGATTTCCGTGATCTCATGTGTTTTGGAGACGCTGAGTAGTCATTAGACATATACAAAGAAGATGAGGACAGCCCATGAACCCTGGGTAAACCCGTTGCATCTGAGCCTACATTGTAGCCTTTTGCTACAGCATCAGCTTCAAGGGGAAGTTCATCCAGTGTCTGGTAATAAAAAATGAATAACCATTAGCAAATAACACAGACAAAGCCAATGCATAACCATACAGACAGAAGATAATGAGTACATAACGCCCACCCGGAAGGCTTGCTGTAATACACGAAGTGTATCACGGGCTCGTTTTCTTCTGACAGCTATCTCCTCAGGCTCCTGAAGCATTTCCTCAAAAAGGTTGTCTCTGTTTTAAGAGGAGAAACGTGGTGAAGCAATTGCGTTTTCAAGATAATAATAAAGGCACGTGAGGTAAACTTGTCTGCTGCTAAAAAGGCTATTACAGCCTTCAATCCAATGCAAGAGATATGGTTTTGATACCTGTAGAGTTTCTTTATGAATACATTGTGCAGCTCTCGCTTAGTGTGGTTAACCTGGAAAAAAGATTAAGCAAAAAAGAAACATCAAATCAGACAAATTATCACAATGCAAAAAAATTGAACAAAAATAATTCTACAGCAAAAATAATATGGCACCTTAGATTATAAATAGCCAGTAAAAATGTTACTTTCTGAGAAATTATGCAATGAATTCAGTATCTTATATAAATTAATTGCCATAATAACCAATGGCACATTCTTGAACTTTAAAACAAAATATGCTCATCAACACCAAAAGATAAATTCAAAGGCAAGTTACCATCTATCTTATCTGTTAATTATATTCACTGTATAAACTTGTGATAATGAAGAAAATACAACATTGATAGAAAGATGCAGCTATCTTCTTCACATAATTAGTTTCAAAAGAACTCATGGGAAGTGCAGCTTGTTGAGAAGCAGTTATAACTCTCAGATTATCAAGCCAAAATAAAAAGGAAAAACACTCAGCTTGAACAGCACATGAGAGTGGTACAAATATAACCGGTCAAAAATCACAACAGAGGACACATAATTCAGTCCATAAAACAAAAACAAGTGCATACCAGGAAATGCATAATCGCCTTGGGCACAGAATCCTCAATGTTCTTCCTGACAATATCATAGTACGATCTTAATAGCAACTTTGTGACATGTATCTCAACTACCTCCTGCTCTGTCTGAGATTCAGTTGGTTTCAATATTGCTGGTGGCTGAGTCATATGAAGATTTATCAGTTCTGGACTTTAATTACCCAATGAATTAATGACATCAAGAAAAGTGCATCAGGTTTTGCAAATAGATGACCTCTCTCAATTGAATCATGGAGTATGACTGGTCTACGCTGTTAAGAGGTACAGTATGTTGCTTATTAGTCGAGCTTTTACGGCTATCACTCCCACCAAAAATTGATGAAATACCCCAACTTGAAGCAGAAGTACCTCCTAAACCAAGCACAGTCACTATAATTATATAAATATGACATAAGAGGCTGGGTAACATAATAGAGGTCAGTTCAAGATAAAACATCACCAGAAGATCCAGGTCTCTCACTATCAGCAGCAGGTCGTACTCCCTACCAAGCACCCCAATCAAAGCAAACAATCATTACTCTTTATTCTCATATACAATTAAGCTTCTACTACATATGCTTTTATACCATTGGGCATTGAAATCAAAATACATATGCTTTTATACCTGATCAGGAACAATACCATTGGGCATTGATCTAGGAAGAATTGCTCGAGACTTCCCACTTTTCTCAGATCCAGGTACTTTCTCAGAATCTGCCCCATCCTAATCCATGATTCAATACAGTGCAATTATGACTAAAATTCAGTATCCTAGTAGTTTAAAGGAAGGATGTGAACAAACAATACCTTTGACCTGGATGAAGAGGCAGCTGCTCTAGAGGCCTTAGCTTGCTGTAAGGCTATTTCTACAGCTTTACTTCCCCCGATAAAGTTCGGATGAGAAGTATTTATATAGTCCATCTACAAGACATAACTGTATAAATTAGTAATTATCAATATGTTACCAAGATTTCTAATGGTTCACAATTTTGGCATTTTTTATAAAGACATTTAGTCATACCTCCATTTCAATAATATTTTCAATCATGTTCTCAGAGGGCATCAGATTGTCTCTTAAGAAATTTCCAATAACTTCATCCATTTTTTTCCTTAAAGTAGGAAATCTCTGCAGTTCATTGGTGAGGCAGCGGTGGCTTATCTGCAATGAGATTCATACATGGTTACTTCCAGAAGCAAACAAATAATTCTACACCAAATAACTGTATAAGATTTTGAATACACCTTAACTAATTCATCATATATGAACCTTGCACACTGGATGCTCGGATCCAGCAATCGTGCAATCTGCCTCCGGACAAGATTTTCAAATGGTACCTAAAGGAAAAATAAAGGTTAATTACACAATATACAAAAACAAGGTCCTAACTAGAAGGTAGTTACACTCTTAAGACATAATATCAATACTTACCTCTGGTACAAATAAAGCAGATTTTGGACCAGTAGCATTTTGAATAGCAGTGCGAATGTCTTCATCAGACAAGTCATCACAAGGATCCACTTCCTGAAAGAAGTTCCAATATAAAATAAACCTAAATAATCAACAGCAAAGTTGCAAAGAGAAGACAAATTTTGAACAGGTAACACCAATCAAAATCAGCAAAAAAATGATGAAAAACAAGTTAAAGAGAAAGGGAATTTACAATAATCATATATTAAGAATAAAGATGCATACCTCCAAACTCTTAACAAAAATATATTGGAAAATATAGTGAATACGTGCACCACCAGATAACTCAGATGTAGACATCGCCTCATTCTTTCCCTCCACCATTGAACAAAACGCTGTTATAAAATTACAACATAGTTCTAAGAATCTGCCCAGTCAAATATAAGCTCTTTGCTCTTAATTAAAAAAAAAAATATTAATAGCAAGGTCATTGATTCCCTCTCCCTCCCTCACTCTTTTCTTTGCATTATAAGGGTAGCTCCCTTTACTTTTGTCTTGATCTGTCATGCAACGTTACCGAAACATCCAACTAGTGATCACTATGTCGGATAAAAAAAGGGGGGCGCCACAATAATAAAATAAATATATATGATAATTATGATGATAATGTCCGTATTGGCCTTGTTTGGCTTGATCTTGAAATTTGAACTGCCAGCTCACAACTTGAACTCAAACAAGGCTTGAATCTTTCAGCTTGAACTCTGACTCGGTTAGAAAACTCAAGGGTCGACCCAAACTCAAGCTTGATTTTCCTACGTAAGAAACTCGGTTTATATTCTACGTGGGCTCAAATCCAGGCAATTTTTTAACAATAATCTAATTTAATTAATACAAATTATGCATTAAAATTTGTAAATTATATTTGAGCTCAACCTCAAGCCAAATCTGAGTTCTGTTTGAGTCGCACCAAGTTGAGTTGAGGTGTGTTCGAACTCGACTAAAGTTCTCGAGCTCACTTCGAGTCGAGTTCAGTTCTAGCCAAGTTGACTGCTCAACGAGCCAGCTCAACTCATTGACACTCCTAATGATACTGAAAAGCACACTTACTTCAGAAGCCTTTTTTTAAAACAAATAGCAAGTGAATAATCGAGATGAAACTTAACAAACCTTCAGCATATTTCGTGAGAATGTTCAAGAGAAGAGCTCCCTGACCAGCCTGTACTCATAAAACCATTGATACATATGTATATTAGTACACTCATATCCGCAAAATCATGAAGTTTTGTCAACATTCAGAAAACAAAAAATGATACACATCAATTATTAAATGGCACAAAATGTTTGCAGTAAAAGAGTCTACAAGAAAGATCAACATCAGACACAGAAAACCCTTACCACGAGGACAAACAAACAGTTAAGCATGGAAGAAGCCTCCTAAGAAGGCTCGCATCAAACTAAAACCATTGAGAAATATTTAATAATTCGTAAGTTGCAGTTAAAAGAGGCTGATATATTCTCAGTAGGCTTGTATCACAACCTTTGAATGCTACCCTTGTGTTCCACGGTACAGTTCTAAACATGCACTGTAAGTTACATGATATATAAAATTACAAATCATACAGATACAATACAGCTAGACAATAGACACAAAGTATATAATATAGAGTGATGCTAGCACGTCCCTACTTATTAGCCCTCCTTAGCAGCCTTCCCCAACTCCGACCATCAGATGCTGTCACATGTCAGCAAATTCCTGACACATTGACATCATCTTACGATAAGGGGTGAGGATCACTAAGAGAATTTCCTCATAATATGTAACTCAAGTATAATCTTACAGTCTGACAACAAAGGTAGTTACTATCTCAACCTCAAAACTAAGGAAGAGCCTGATATTTAAACACACTGGAATATAAACAAAGTGACAGAAAAGCTATGAAGTTGATAAAAGGTTTTACAGGCGAGCATGGATCATAATCTCACGAGACATTGGTCTCGGTGGGGAAACCAAGGCAAGAGCCCATGTAATGAGGCTTTTTAGCCTGTTTACACGGTCTTGGCGAGATCTCAACCAGATATCTCAATAGCTGAGATTCTCCACATTTTTTATAAAAAAAAACACTTTTTTTGTTTTTATTCCTAAAACTTGAAGCTTCTGCTATTTTTCCTTTGCCCCCCCCCCCCCCCCCCCAGTTAACAAAGGAAGAAGAGGAAGCGAAGAGGGGAAGAGGAAGGAGGCTAGGAGCGGGTCTCAGTAAATCCAGCTGAGCCCTAACTTCTCTCCCTCTCTTCTAATATGGGCACTTCTAAGCAACTTCTTCATACACTCTTCTCTCTTTACTTAAATCATGTGAAGATCATAACTGTTTGACCTCATTTGGTTGATAAGCTCCCAATAATCATCATGCTTTCCACTTAATTAGCCTAAATTTTGTTAATATTAGTACTAGATTGTCAAAATAAACATAAAAAACCTTTTTAGGATCACCAAGATCATTTACATGATCTCTTTGAATTGGCCGACTGAGACAATACCAAAATCTGCAGTTACGAACCTTGCAGGCGAGTGATGCAAGATGTGTGGTTTTACCATAGCAACAAAAATTAAATTTCTATTAAGTCAAATGTAGAACTAGGTTAAGTAAGTGTTTCTAATATATCTTTTCATGCTCCGACCCTCATGCTTCCACACTTAAGCTCATATAATATGTGTCTAATGAGCATTTCACATTTGACTTCCTCTTTTTGATATTTGTTTTGTCGTCTCTTACAATTAACACCAACTACCACTTGGAAGATATATGTTTGCATCTAAGAGGCATATAAGTTAATCCACTAAAATGGTGCCAACTGCAACAAATGTAGATGAGTTTTAGAAGGCAAAAAGGATTAAAAAGATCACACTAAAACATTTTGGTTACATTACAAAACTCACACTGGATATGAAGTGAAAAACTGTAGTAATAATTCAATCAATGGCCTAATCCAAGTTTACCGTAAAACACTTCTACATGGGACTGACAGGAAGAACAGCATATACCTTGGACTCGGTGATTTCACCATAAGTTGCATATTCCTTCGCCACAGCAACCAACTCAGCACTTATCCGCGCCTTCAGTGCTGGAAGAACTGTACGGATATGCTGTACCAGGATCTGCAAAGGATCACATAGAAGGATTAGGTACAGTGCAATAAAAGCTTTCATACATCTTCTTGAGAAATGTGGATCCCAACAATCGGTTGGGAATAATCAGCTTTCTTACAGTGCAATAATCAGTTGGCTTATTTTTTGTTACGTTTTTTTCCTTTTTCCTTGGTCTTTAAGCCTTGAGTTAGATTTGTAATTTTGGTGTAAGGTTCCATGTCCCCCCTTTTTTATCTCTTTTTTCTTTCATAAACTAGTAGAACCCTGCCTTACACCCCACCCAATAAGGTGGTTTTTTTTTAAATCAGTTGGGAAGTGAGAAGGGATGGTAAATAGGCAGATAATATATTGAGTGTGCATGCAGATCAAAATATAATCTGACTGGCATACTTTAGGTTTGAAAAAAGTGTAGATTGAAGATATAACATATCAAATAGCCTTTCATAAATAGACCTAATCTGTTGCACCTGATTCAGTTTCTTAGCCAATTGAGGGATGCCACAACGATCTGATAGCCCATGGTAGACCTTCAATCAGAAGCATAGCTGTATCAAACTTGAGAAATAGATATCACAAAGTAATTTAATCTTCAAATGCATGGAACTGGCTCATACAGGCTTATTGCGAAAGAAGTTCTCTTCATAGGCAAGTGCCTCCTTAATACTCCTGTTGTACATGATGTCCTGTTCAAAAAACCAGAAAACATAGAAAAAGCTTCTCATGGAGAATGACGGACATTTTACTAATAAAACAATAGAATGTTCACAGACAAATCCTACAGGCTCACAAGATTAAAACTAAGCTTACCGAAGAAGAGGAACTGCCTGGTGCATACTTTAAAAGAAAATAAAAGAAGAAAAAAAGCACTCAAATACGTAATAATCAAGAGAATTTATTAACTTTTAAAAATCTGCATTCTTTTTAACATCTGAATTGAGAATATTAAAGAAGTCAGTATATAATTCAAGTGTGATCCTACGATGTATTCCTCAAGAAGTAATTTTAATAATTTATTTTCAATATCTGAACTCCTAAACAGGATGGATCAGAGTGAGAGATACTCCCTCAAACTTGTAGGCTGTGACAACTCAAGGTTTTGCAAGTTTATGAAATAGAACAGGTAGATCACATATGGTAATTCAAAGACCAGCCAAAAGAGTTGAATTTAATGGACCGCGATTGAATGTCACCAGCCGCATGGTCACAAAAGGGCAGATATATATGTCCCAGGATCAATCCATTGAGCCATCACAAAAATACACACACTCACATTTCCTCATACTTCTTACATATGGGCATTGATGAATACCAAACGTCACAAGCCAGAGTGCCACAATGGGTTCAGATACATCCCAGAAGAGATCTGTTAAGCCAACACAGAAAGTGACACGCCCTCACCTATACCCTTACTCTTTATATTGGACAAAAATTCCACATGGAAAAAAGTGACATCCTAGCACTTTTTCTCTTGAGCTCTAGAAGATGGAAATAAGTGCACAGATACCAGGAAATGCTAAACCAGTTCTAACCATGCAGAAGAAAGGTGCATCAGTAGTTATCAACCTAAGACAAAAATGGGTTAACCATATTTCCACATGTAACATGTCTACAAGTTTGTTTGTTGTGTGGTATTGGCTATGTCTTTGCCACTAATCTGATGATGTGTTAGATTAGAGAGGATAATGTAGTAGAAGACCACAAAAAGCATGTCCATTTGGATACATGGTCATCAATCCATCAACTCCATATAACTAAGTTTGTGATGCACAAAAAATGGTTTCATGATTTATGACTTACCACCTCATTTATTCTGACATTTAGAAGATTCATATTTACATATTCACAACACCACCAAGTTTCAGACTAATACTGTTGCAGGTACGGATGACCTAGTTCAAATATCACAAGAATGGAACAAAATCAATTTGGCAGCTCCCAATCTAATGTAGTACTTAGAAAATGGCTGGAAACCTGAATAACTTGATAGCCACTAGGCAGACACTAAAATATGTGCATTAATCATCATCTGCAAGTCACTACTTTGCTATTTTTAAGTATGCAGTCTTGCCATTCAACCAAAATAAAAATGAAATTAAACAAAGTTACATCTCTTTCCATTTAACTTACTGTAAAGACATAATTAATCAGAGAAGAATAGTTAAAAGTTTACGTCAACAAACTAATGAAAGCAATAAATTTGCATTATTGTATGCCTGAAAAGCAAAAGAAATGATCACCTCTTGACTACGATTCACAACGCCAACATAGCCAAGTCGAAGAGGGATAACATTGCCAAGCAAAAAATTCCTCGCATCTGTACCTCTATCCATAATGTCCAACTGAAACAAAATAGAGATGTTCATTGCAACATACAAAATGTAATAAATAGCAATTAAAATGTCAATGAGCGCTTTGCCGTACTTTAGTAATCACACCAATTGTTCGCGAACCTGTCACAAAGCACAACAAAAGAACCTATAAGTTAGGTCAAAGTAAGCACCATTCTAGCACCTGCTTAACTCATAAATAACTTCCCTTACAAGTGTTTAAATATCTAAGCTTATAAGAGAGAGAGAGAGATGTGATTTGATCCCACATAGAGAATTTACCATCTGGATCAGCCATTCTTGCCATTTGAAGCGCATCAGAATTTGCCAAATCTGAATTGGCAGGAGTGACTGCCAAAATTATGCACGTTTCATGCTTAATGTAGGATACTATCATGGTTCTTATTCGAGCTTCAATATCAGTAGGCTGATCTCCAACCGGAACTTTTGTTATACCCGGTAAATCAACCAAAGTAATGTTGAGAACATTAGGTGAAAACACCTTCAAACGGATTTGTTTGTCAGAAATTCCCTTGTTTCCACCTGCTTCTCTCTCAGTTTCTGCCTGAAGATGCGTCAAGACAGGGTACAACATTAGTATATCATGAGACCAGACATGAGGTAGTATGAAATTCAGAAAATAATTATTTTGAGTAATCTGAAACAGCAAGAGACGAGAAAACATTGGTAAACTGTTGTAACAACATGTGCTATAATATACCAATAAACATAAGAGATATGAAAAAAAAATTGGTAAAGACTTATAACAAGTTTTTTAATCTAGAATTTTGTCAGACCAAGCAGACACTTGCACATAATGTGTTATGTGTCAACCGGAGAAGCTGTAAATATCAAACAAATCTAGCATTTCCTATGGAAAAGTATCACAGAGAGAATCATCCAACCTAAGAGATTATGTAGATTAACAGGCTACAAGGAGATGCATATAGAGGCTTTCATAGAGCTAAAAAAATAAAATAAAAGGCACGAAAATGTAGATCATAAACAGTAAGCAGAAACCATAAAAAAACGTCTCAATAAAGTTTTCTTTCCTTAGTGGTAAGCTTTTCGATCATACACAAACAAGTAAAAATACTGTGACGCAGATACACACTGAAATTTACGTTTTAAAAACTTTGATTAGTAGTTTGATATTTACTTTCTTACAAGTAAAAAATAACAAAATGGATAAACGTAGAGGAATCAGAAGATTTGTATGGCACAGGATTCAGAACCCAGTACATTAAGCTTTGCAGCTAATTTTGACATGCATCATCCATATTTGCACCTAAAACTAGAGGCAGTTCTGCTTGTTACTACGAATTATGCACCATAAATTATGCATTAGAGGCAGCAATTCATCCTTTCTTGTTCAATTAATTACAATTGTACTGTGGAGCGAAAATTAGTAAAACAGTGAAAACATTGCACTACAACTAGAATCGAAATTAGCACAAAAGCCTAAAATATGCAAAATAATAAATAGAAATGTGTAGGTTAAAAAACCAATTAAATTATATAGCCAAAAAATCCCAAACAAATAAATGCCCTCATGTCGGACATAAAAAATTATCAATCATTAGCACCAGAGCCCTCGCAATGCAGAGAAAGAAATGTCGAAAAATTCTATCCAAATGACCTCCAATTGATACAAAACAGAAAAAAAGCCTCTCCAAATCACATTTCACAGAATTAAGCAGATCATTCAATTTTTCATATGATTCTTCTGTGTATTCCTCATACAAAGAAGCGAAACTTACTCCATTAATCCAGTTGCTCAAATTCCAATCAAACTTCGAGCTAAATTAGCTTAAATTCCAATTAGCCTCAAACACAATACAAAAAATAAGGCAAACAAAAATATAAACAAAGAATCTAAAAATGAGAGAAGTAGAAAAAAAGAGGAAGTTTGGCATAAGGAAGATCCCAAACCTGAATCTCCCTGCGAATGGCGCCAAAGTCTCGGAACTTCGTCCCGGGGAGGTGGAGGAACTCCCCCCACTCATCCCCGCCCTCGCCGCCCTTGGCCACTGTGTGGACGAGCTGGAGAACAAGCGGTCGGCGGGTGCATATGTCCGACCCCCGAGGCAGAAAATCCCTCCCGACCAGCGCCTCCAGCACGCTGGACTTGCCGCTGCTCTGGCTCCCCACCACCGCCACCTGCGGGAGGTCGATGGTCGAGCTGCTCCCCAGCTGCGCGAATATGTCCTGCAGCTTGTTCACGATCGGTATCACCGCGTGCCCTACGGACGCCGCCCCCGGCCCCTCCGCACCGGCTGCCGCCGCCGCCGCAGCCGCAGCCGCCGCGTCGTCCGCCATGGGAGCGCGAAGGATCAAGCCCTAGGGTTTCTAGAGAGAGAAAATAGGGCAGTTGTAGAGAGAGAAAGAGGGGACGGAGGAGATCCGGAGCGATGGGGAGGAGGCCGAGGGAGATGGTGGTGGTGATGGGAATTTGGCTTTCAAAATTTTTTTGGTTGTTTTTTTTGTGTGTGGAGTTTGATTGGGGGAGTGCCACGTTCACTCGCAGCAAGCGGCGGTCCATGCGCGAATGATAGAGTGGGACCCATTGTAGGGTCCCGCGTGGGCTCAAGAAATCAATGCGCGCGTCCTGCGAGCGTCGTGGAATGGGAGCGGCGGGGGTCTTTTTTCTGTGGGGTGGGGGTAGGTCCGGGATTTAGGCTCGGGGGACGCGGGGCCCGTATGCTTGTCCCACGACGTTGGAAGGGAGGTCGGCTAATTCGAGCCAGGAGTAGAGAGAATGAATTACGAAACTACCCCACGGTTGACACGCGGGATGCGGGGAGTGAGGGAATGACTGAAATGGGCATTTTAGGCGGACGGGCAGCTGAAATGGCTGGTGGGTCACAAACAAGAAGCGGTGAATCCCTCATAAAACTATTCCCGGATGTGTCCTTCGCGTGCGGGGTTGAGGAGTAGCAATACTCTACATCATTAATTTTTATTTTATCCTTATTATATTTTGTACTTCTGACTTTAGATTTTCAAACTTTTTGTAAGCCGTAACATATTTTTTAATAATAACTTTTATATTTTTATATTTATTATATGAAAAAATAAATAAACATTGTATAGAAAAGTTGCCCAAATTGGGTAGCTAACCAATTTGTAAATATTACCTGCCCAATTTGTAAATAAAGATGATGTGATTATTTTGTAAAAAATTGATTTTACCCTTCCCCATATAAATTCTCATCCTGCGCTCCCTTCTATCTTTCGGCAAGCTCACTTCACCCATCCTTGCCTTCCATCCCCACCGTGCCCCCTTCTCTCTTCCGACAAGCTCCACTTTGGCTGTAGTCCCTGCTTTCCGCCGCCACAACCCTCCCTTCTCTCTACCAACTCCGTCGGTTGTTGCCCTCTTCCTCCATTTCGCCCTCAACTCCAGTGACTTGGCATCAAGCTTATCTATCAGTTTGGCCATCGCCCCTTAGTTCTGATGGATAACTCAGCATCTAGATCTCAGTTGTGACATCTAAGTCGGGCTCCACCTCTCACTTCCGATGGCCAAGCGATGTAAGTAACTTCTAAAATATGAAGATTATTTTGATGGAGTACGTTGCAATGGCCATTATGATGACTATCGAACTATACTGAAATACAATAGGAGTGCACTGAAATTAAATGGGAGACATCAAAATTATGATCATCGTTTTGATGGACATTAGAAAGTACTGCATGAAAAAATTGAAGCGCATCTAAATTGGGATGGAAGGAGGCATTGAAACTATGATGAGGCATCAAAATTGCAATGGTAATTGCGATGACATTTGGAATGTAGTAGATTACAATAGGAAGGTCATATGATGACAATATGTCCTCTTGTTCCTTTCTACCCTTAGATGAAAACCTTTATATATGTGGGACGTATGAAAAATGTTATAGCTAGAAAAATATGTATATGATGATAAGATAATTTGTTGATTCCAAGAAATATCCTTTAAGATTAGAGTATTGGTATCCTTTAGTATGCCAACACAAAAGCAAATATTGTTGGAGGGATTGATCATTTGCATTATGTTTACCCGGGTGATGCTCATACCTCCTTTGTACCACAAGTAGCTACATCTTTCAAGGTTGTTCCTATGAATGTGTCTTTGACATATATATAGTTATGCCTTGGTACCTACCAACCCCGAGCCAGACACGGACCAAGGGGAAGATGCCGCAATGAAGTAACATTTGATCGTGGATGACTTAACCCCTATTTGGGTACTTCTGATATGAACTTTGTAGAATTGATAGAATAAGGGATTGAAGGATAGAAAGAATAGGGAAGAAGAGAATGAGGCGCACTTGCACACTGCAAGTGCGATCTCACCAAGAAGATGGAAAATGAAGTTCAGAGAAGGAGAGAAAGAGAGAAGTCGTACGGAAAAGGTAAATAGATTAATTCCTTTCATAATCCTCTAATCACATCGATCCAGCCTATATAAGGCTTAAGGCCATCAGGCTACATAGGAAATATCATCTAACTACATAGACTAAACTAACTGAAAATTAATTAGAGTGCAACTAAATAACTAAAGAAAACATCGTGCACACTAACATAACTACCTACGTGCACATTATTATCACAACTACCTAACTAACTGCAGAACATAACATCCCTCCACCCATGAAAATCGACTTGTCCTCAAGTCGACCAATTAGGGAATTGGCTGAGGAAGTCATCTTCGAGTATCCAGGTGGCATCTTCTAAAGGTTGATCTTTCCATGCAACAAGGACTTCAGTAACCAGCCGACCTTGTCGACAAATCCTCCGTATAGATTCAATAGAGCTAGGAGTCAAAGTAGATGTAACCGCTAATGGTGGAGCAGGTGGTGGAGGTAGTGGTGTTATAACAGATGGATCCCCAACGAACCGACGAAGGCAAGAGATATGGAAAATAGGGTGAATGCGAGCAGTGGGTGGTAACTGAAGCTTATAAGCCACTTTGCCCACCTTTTCCACAATTAAGGGCCATAAAAATGGGGCAGCAGCTTGTGATGGCTTAATGGATGGGCTGAAGTCTGACAATACGGTTGAAGACGCACATACACCCAATCACCGACGATAAACTCTTTGTCAATATGAGATCTGTCATAAATTTGCTTCATTCTATTTTGAGCTGCTTTCAAATTCTTTTTGAGAAACCATAGGACTTCATTGCGCTCTTGTAATGATTGATCAATAGCTCCCACATCCGAACGGTGTGGCACATATGAAAGAATGGTGGGAGGAGGTCGCCCATAAATCACCTGGAATGGCATCATTCCCAGGGACGTGTGGTGAGCTGTGTTGTATGACTACTCTGCCCAAGGAAGGAGCGAGAGCCACCAGCGGGGGTGATCGCTTGCAAAACAACATAAAAACAACATAGATATTGCTCAAGGCAGCTATTAAGAACCTCTGTTTGGCCATCAGTTTGCGGGTGATAGGCAGTGCTCATCTTTAAAGAAGTACCTTGCAGTTGAAAGAAATTATGCCAGAATTTGGACAAGAATATAGGGTCACGGTCAAAAACAATAGAATGGGGCATGCCATGAAGTCGAGCAATGTCCCGAACAAAAACCTCTACGACGTGGCTAGCAGTGTATGGATGTCCCAAGGGCGAAAAGTGTGCATATTTAGATAAACGATCAATGACAACGAAAATGACACTTTTGCCTTGAACTAGCGGCAATCCCTCAATGAAGTCCATGGAAATGTCTTCCCAAATGTTTTCTCGAATGATAGTGGCTGAAGTAATCCTGCTAGGGATGAAGTAAGGGTCTTAGACCTCTGACAGACAGCACAAGAAGCAACAAAATCATGGACAGCTTTCTTAAGGCCCCGCCAATAACAATTCTGAGAAACCCACTTATAAGTTCTAAATTGGCCCTCATGTCTAGCAATGGGTGAGGAGTGAAAATAATGGAGGAGCTGCTTCTGGAGCTGGGGAACCGCAGGAATCCACAAACGATCTCGCCAAAGAAGTAAATCACCCTGCAAAGTGAAAGGCGGTGAACATAGAGGATCAGCATGCAGCCTGTCAATGAGGGAAGATGTATTTGTGTCATGAAGATAGGCTTGCAGCAATTCAGCCAGGAATGGAAAAGTCGACATGGATAAGGTAGAGAGGTAAGTTTCCTCTGACTGGCGAGATAGTGCATCTGTAGCTTGATTCACTCCCTTTTCTATAGACCAAGTCATAATCATATCCCAGAAGTTTAGAAACCCAACGTTGTTAAGCTGGAGTGGCTACCCTCTGATCCAAAAAGTAACGCAGGTTGTGGTAATCTGTCCGTATTAGAAATTTCTGCCCCAAGAGATAGGGTCGCCACTTTGTGACTGGATGAACAATTACCAACATTTCCAACTCATAAGTAGATAACTGTGCAATCCGTCCGGAGATTGCCTTAGAGAAATAAGCAATGGGTCGGCCGCCTTGCATGAAAACTACTCCCAAGTCTTGTGAAGAGACATCACTGTCAATAACAAAAGGCAGGGAGAAATCTGGAAGAGCGAGCACCAGTGGTGATGACATGGCTAGCTCTAGAGCCTCAAAAGAGGTTTGAGCATCTGAAGTCCAATGAAAGGCCCCTTTCTTGAGGAGGGCAGTGAGTGGGGCAGCTAGTGTACCATAGCCCTAAATAAAGCGCCGATAATATCCTGTCAAGCCTAAAAATCCCCGTAGCGCCCGAATAGTAGGAGTTGGCCACTTGACAATAACCTCAATTTTGGAAGGATCAGTTGATACCCCTGAAGCTAAAATAACATGGCCCAGATAATCCACCTCAGGTAAGCTGAAAGCACATTTTGATTGTTTGAGGAACAAACCCTGACTAAGTAGTGTAGAGAAAACCACCCAGATATGCTGCAGATGATCCAACCATGAGCAACTGTAAATCAGGATATCATCAAAAAATACCGATACAAATTATCGTAGAAAAGGCAGAAAGATTTCATTCATCAGACTCTAAAACATAGATGGGGCATTTGACAATCCAAAAGGCATGTCTAGAAACTCAAAATGGCTGTCATGTGTCCTGAAAGCTGTCTTATGGATGTGAGAGGGGTGCATTCGAATCTAGTGGTACCCTGAGCGCAGATCCAACTTAATGAAGATACTCACCCCGGCTAACTCATCTAGTAGCTCTTCGATCACAAGAATCGGATACTTATCTTTAATAGTAATAGCATTCAAGGCACGATAATCCACACAAAAGCACCATGAACCATCTTTCTTACGAACCAACAGCACTGGAGAAGAAAACTGGCTAGTGCTAGGTCGAATGAGTCCGGATGAGAGCATTTCATTTACCAACCTTTCAATCTCATCTCTTTTGCACCTGAGGGGATCTATAAGGGCGAACATTAGCTGGTGGACACCCTGGCTAAATATGAATTTGGTGATCGTGTTGTCGAGCTGGAGGTAAGGCAGATGGGGCTTGAAAAATCTCATCAAAATCAGCCAACAAGGATCCTAAATCCTCCGGGATACTGATAAGTATGAAATATATATCTATTTTATATGCATTTTTACCTTATTTGCTAGTATAGATTAGGTTAATTTAGTGTTATTTATAGTTTATTTAGATTAAGATAGATATTAGTATTTTAGTTTAATTATTAATAATTTTGTAGTTATTAGTAGTTTAAATATGTATTTAAATCAAGTTGGAATTTTAGTTACTTTCTACATATCTAAAGTATGATATTTTATATTTTGTAGGTAAAGTGTGCTTATCGAGGTACTTGGACGATGTTTGGAATGATTAAAAATAGTTTTGACATGCTTTAAAGTGATTTGGACAATGTTTCGGAGTTATAAACAAGTTGGAAACTAATATGGACATGAAGAAAAACTTAATGAACAGAATATGGACTGTCCAGGAAAACTGTCCAGATTTCAGAAACACTGTAGCCGTTCGAACGGGCTGCAGGGCGTTCGAACGGGATAACATGATTTTGAAGAAAAACTCAGTATAAGCGTTCGAACGGGCATGCAGGGCGTTCGAACGGCATAACACGCAGTTTCCTTATTCGACCCAAATTTCAATCCTTTTCATATTGGACTTCTTCCTATGGAACTTATGCCTATAAAAAGATATATTTGGCTTAAAATTGGGGGGGATTCTAGTAGATTTTATGAAGAGAAAAAGAAAGAAGAAGATGGAAGAGAACTCAAAGCTTTTAATGGAGATTCAAGTGCTTTCTTCTACAATGGAAGGCTAGACTTTTCTTTTACTTAGGAGTTGATGAAGCTATAGATAAGTTTCAGTTTCTTTTCTTTTTAATTTAGATCTCAGTTGTGAATGATGACAATTGTATGATAAATATTTCCTTTTTAATGGAAGAGCTTTTAATGTTTATTCAAATCTACGTTGATTTATTGTCTTGTAGATGATAGATTGATGTGGTTTTGATATTTTCATCAATTCTAATTTTTGTGATTTAGATGAGATGGTCATACAATAGTTTTAATGTTCAGATAATTAATGACTTGGATGAGTAATACTAAGATTAGACGGGTCATGCCTATAGCTAGTTTAGTGTAGATGATTCGTGCTATTGTCGAAGATAGTTCATGCCATGGAAGTTAATTAATGATTCTTTCTGAAGTACTTCTAGCTTCTAGCTGAGAATACTTGTTCATATTCACACTAGATTTAGATTAAAAGTTAAGGAATTGTTATGGTTCTATAGTGGATTTGATTTCCTAAGTAATTTCCATCATATTAATCTCTTATTTTTAAACTAGTTGATTTCTTTCATTTACTTAATTAAAGTTTAAGTTTATTTTAGTTTTCAATCAGTAAATTCCTCTTTAGATTTAGTGGTAATCCGTCCGTCCCTGAGGTTCGACAACCCTTAAATACTTATCCTAGTACAATAACCTTGTACACTTGCAAAAGGTTTAATTATAAACGATCAGATATTCACAGACTCAGGGGACGGGTCAGTGCACAACTGTAGCAATAGTCCCTTGGCAGCAAATTTAAAAAGAGAACTTATGGACTGGGCTAAGTGAAGAGTACCTGGTAGCTGCCCACAAAGCTAAACCTGTGTCTCACCATAAATAAAATCCATATGTAGCTGTCGAAAATCCCCCCTAATGGGTCTAAGGTCTTGGAGCCATTGAATGCCCAACACAATATCCGCCCCCTTGGTAGGAAGCAAAAAGAGATCTATATGAAATAAATGGCCTTGAATCATTATAGGAGTGGAAGAGCATACCCCGCTGCTATGAAGATATCTCCCATCACTGATGAGCACATCGAAGGAAGTAGATGGCTGAATGGTGCATCCCAACCTTTGGGTCACCCTGTCATTAATAAAATTATGTGTGCTTCCATTGTTAATCAGAATGGCAATAACCTGTTGTTTGATGGATCCATCCACTCAAAAGGTGCGGGGCTCATAAGATCCATCAAAGGCATGCATAGAAATCTCGGGAACATTTTCTGACACATCGGGTGCTGAACTATCTCCTATATCCAATCCCTCTTCCATTATCAACACCGATCTGGGACGTTTGCACTTGTGCCCTAAAACAAATTTCTCATTACAGTTAAAACAGAAGCCACGAGATCGGTGGTCCTCCATCTGTGCAGGGGTAAGGAGTCTAACAGGGGCAAGGGCGGTTGCAAGGTAAGCCGAAGGAGGCCGGTTTCCTAAGAATAGACGATTACCCCTTCACAGCCGCTGGAGTCGCTCCTCTGGAATGTGAGCTAGGTGGATAGCTTGGCGAAGGTTGGGCGGCTCGAATTGTTACACTTCAGCCTGAATATCTTTGCGCAGCCCGCTGATAAACTTAGAGAGAAGGGCCGACGGGGTCCATTCCACACGGGTGGCCAGCCTTGCGAAGTCTGTCTGATAAGTTCGGATAGAGGACATTTGGTGGAGATTATATAAACGAGAATCAAAATCTTCATATTCGTTGGGTCCAAAGTAAGCACAAAGTTCCGCCACTAAGTAATCCCATGTTATCACCCCCTCATGCTGCTCAAGCTGTTATAGCCACACCAGCCCATCCCCCTTAAGGTGGAAGGATGCTAAAAGCACACGCTGATCTGGTCGAGCTCCTTGATAGGTGAAAAAACGCTCAGCTCGTGAAACCCATTCATTTGGGTTGTCTTCCCCAGAGTATTCAGGAAAATTGAGACGAACGGTGCTTGGCATGGGGGCCGGCCCGTAAGTCCTATCATCTGCTGCATCATCACTGTATAAATCATTGTCCTGCCACAGTAGAGCGTGTTGTTGGTCATGGCTGGAAGTTGCAAAATTGGGTGTTCAACCGGGTCCTGTAGAAGTCTGTGGGTGCACACGCCCATCATTGGTGGTGGATGTTGGCATGGCTAAAGACACTCCTCGACCTGTACCAAATTGCTAGACACGAGGAAAAGGGCACTGAAGTATTCCCTTTCCATGTGGGCGGAAAACTGGAGGAGTTGGCGCACCTGAAGGAAGAGCTGAACCCTGGCTAGCTAAGAAGGCGACCAAGCAAGCCGCCTAGTCCTTTCTTATCTGCTCTAGCATGGCCTGTTGTCGGTCTGCGGATGAATGAAGGTCTGCACTGAGTTCCCGGAGAAAATGCCTTTGGGTTTCTACTATCTGGGACTGAATGGTGGCTAGGGCAGAGAGTACAGGTTCCCAGCCGCTGAGGACTGGCTATGCAGCAGTAGGGGCTATTTCTGTCCCAGTCGCTGATGGTGTTGCCGCCATGCCAGTTGCCGGCGGATCTTCCTCAGGGGCAGCGGTCTGTGGTCTTCTTTCGTACACCTTTCTAGCGGCCATCGTTTATCAATCTCCTATCCGAGGATCTAAGGCTTTGATACCAATTGATATGAACTTTGCAGAATTGATAGAATAAGGAAGGGATTGAAGGAGAGAAAGAATAGGGAAGGAGAGAATGAGGCGCACTTGCAGACTGCAAGTGCGATCTCAATAGGAAGATGGAGAACGAAGTTCAGAGAAGGAGAGAAAGAGAGAAGTCGTATAGAAAAGGTAAATAGATTAATTCCTTTCATAATCCTCTAATCACATCGATCCAGCCTATATAAGGCTTAAGGCCATCAGGCTACATAGAAAATATCATCTAACTACATAGACTAAACTAATTGAAAATTAATTAGAGTGCAACTAAATAACTAAAGAAAACATCGTGCACACTAACATAACTACCTATGTGCACATTATTATCACAACTACCTAACTAACTGCAGAACTAAATGCAGAACATAAGAACTTCACAACAAAGTAATGCACATCAACTTTGTACAAAAATGAAATGAGAAAAATAAAGGACTACAAATTAAGTATTAGTCCACACAACCACCCACACACTTAATCCAACATAACCCACACATGGCTCAAGTAATAGAGTCTAAGCCCACATAGGCTAAAAAAAGTTTAAGCCGATCTCGGCTAATAGAGTATTGATAAGTATGAAATATATATCTATTTTATATGTCTTTATACTTTATTTGCTAGTATATGTCTTTTTACTTTAGTTGCTAGTATAGTATTAGGTTAATTTTGGATTAATTATATTTTAGTCTAATTATTAAATAATTTGAGAGTTATTAGTACTTTAGACATGTATTTAAATCAAGTTGGGATTTTAATTATATTCTATATGTCTAAAATGCGAAGTTTTTATGTTTTGTAGGTAAAGTGTACTTATCAAGGTATTTGGACGATGTTTGGAATAATTCAAAACACTTTT
Organism: Saururus chinensis; assembly: GCA_035235625.1. Classification (NCBI taxonomy): domain Eukaryota; kingdom Viridiplantae; phylum Streptophyta; class Magnoliopsida; order Piperales; family Saururaceae; genus Saururus; species Saururus chinensis. The sequence continues at coordinate 12,780,942 of CP141142.1, read as the reverse complement.
GATGTGCTTTAAAATGGTTTGGACAACTTTTCGGAGGTAAAAGCAAGTTGGAAACTAATATGGACATGAAAGAAAGAACTTAATGAACAAAGTAGATAATTGGACATGAATATAAATTGTCTAGTGAACAGGCTTAGCTTCCTGAACAAAAACTGGACACAAAATTGAACAGAACTGTTTAGATTGCAGAAACAGTATAGCCATTTGAACGGGCATGCAGGGCAATTGAATGGGATAAAGCACAGGTTCCTATTTTGATCCAATTTTCAGTCTTTTTTATATTAGACTTTTCCTATGATCCCTATGTTTATATAAAGACATATTTGGCTCAAAATTAAAGGATTACAATAGATTTTCTGAAAAGAAAAATGGACAAGAAGATAGAAAATCATTCAAAGATTTCAATGGAGATTTAAGTGCTTTCTTCTACCATGCAAGGGTAGATTTTTCTTTTACTTAGGAGTTGATGAAAATATAGATAAGTTTTAATTTCTTTTCTTTTTAATTTAGATCTTAGTTGTGAATAATGACAATTGTATAATAAGGATTTCCTTTTTAATGGAAGAGCTTTTCATATTTATTCAAATCTATGTCGATTTATTGTCTTGTAGATGATAAATTAATGTGGTTTTGATATTTACATCCATTCTAATTTCTGTGATTTTGATGAGATGGTCATGCAATAGTTTTAATGTTCATATGATTAATGAATTGGATGAGTTATACTAAGATGAGACGAGTCGTGCCTATAATTTAGTTTAGTGTAGATGATTTGTGCTATTGTCGAAAATAGTTCATGTCATGGATTTAATTAATGATTCTTTTTAGAGTAATTCTAACTTGTAGTTGAGAATACTTGTTCATATTCACACTAGATTTAGATTAAAGGTTAAGAAATTGTTATGGTTCTATAGTGGATTCGATTTCCTAAGTAATTTCCATTATATTGATCTCTTCCTTTTAATTTAGTTATTACTTCCTTTCTTTTATTTAAGTTTAAGTTCTATTAGTTTTTAATAAATAAATTTATCTCTTAGATTTAGTAATAATTCATCCGTCCCTGAGGTTCAACATCCCTTAAATACTTATCCTAGTACACTAGCAAAATGTTTAATTATAAATGATCAAGTATGAAGCATAATCAAGTAAATATAAGTCTCAATACAACAAGCTATGGAAACAATCATAGAGCTCAAGATCTCTAAATGGCCCCTCCTAAGTAACATCATCACTCATATGTTCCTCATAAAGTCCATCTAGACCACCTGCATAGTACAACATGCAGCCCCAAAATAAAATATGAAAAAGAGGGGTGAGCCACAAGCTCAGTAAGGGTTTTTATATTACGGAAAGTAAATCCAAAAGACATTGCAGGTAAATCACATAATATTCATTACATATCATCAACCATCATACCCATTCATCTGGGATATCCACATTTGTCGCGCCTTGGGATTTTGGAAGCATATAAAATTTCTTTTCATAGAGACATCAAAGTTCACCCAGGTCTGCGACTGGAGCCGCTCGCCTTATGCAATAATATAATAATCATTTCCCTAGGAACCATGATCCGTGTACAAACACACAAGAGAAAAATAATAATAAGAAATCTTACTTGTTTTGGTGTGGTTGAAATCCTTGAAATCACATCGATAAAACTCTTAGTAGGCCCTTCTACCTACACATTAAGTTTTGTTGAGTCCTGCAAAGTATGGGGGTGTGGTGAGTATTTTAAAATACTCAGTAGGGGAGTTTATACTATTAGACATGAATCAAACACATGGTAGTTTCACAACACATATCATAAATAATATTTTTCATGAAAATAAGGTGTGTCTCTCACCCAAAACCACCCCTAGTGCTTCTTACTATGTATCAAAGATGTTTCTAGGGTTTGTAAGCTCTCGCAGCTTACTACTAATGTCTCAGACATATATTATCAATAAGAATTTGTTGCAGGTACAAAGCATCGACCTCTTACTCCACAGATTATCTCAAAATATTTCGTGCTTGTGGATAGAAGAGACACCCGTGCTCATGGGGTGCTGGGATCTAAAGAGTAGAGAGTCTTCCCATAATACTACTCTACCCTAGCATGTGTAGCCTTGGTAGGTGCTCTTCGTTAGGGGCTAATCAAGGGTCTTGCCCTTCATTAGGGGCTCACTAGGCTAAAATAAGTACCGTGCATATGATTCCGAACCAGATTAATTGTGCCCTTAACTAGTCAACGGAGCTCTATCTAGGCGCCTAACAATAGCTTCGGATAACCAAAACACTCTTGAGTCCTAGACTCATATGCTTGAGTCCTAGACTCATCATCAAAATCATCTAGAGTTCCCAAACTCCAAAAAGGGTTGTTTTCTTTTAAAAAATTCTATCTCAATGTTTACCTGTTTGAAAACTCTAGCTCTGCCTTTACAAGCCACGAGAGCGTCACTATCAACAACTACAAAGGCAAGGTTGGTTGCTCATTCCAATGAGATAGTTACCCCTTCTTTGTCCCGCTTCAGTGACTTGATTACCATGCTTATACGTCTTTTAAAAAATAATCTTGAGAATCCTCCTTTTAAATAAGGATGAGTCATCTAAAACCGTCTTTCAAACATAATGTATTCATTCACAATGAAACCGGTGGCAAAGCTAGTTTGTCTCTATCTCACATGCTCCAACGTGCATAATTTATATCAAAATCCATGGATAAACATTCGATTAAACTATCATATATGAGGTAATCGTAAAACATGTAGTATATAAAACATATCCACTTCCAATGGCTAATCATTCGACTAATAGAATATACATAATAGCATTATGAAACATATGATATATAAATCATATTCTATCTCAAAGATTAACCATTCGACAGATCGAATATATGTGCAGAAATCATAAACCATAACATGAAAGTAATCTCTAACACATAACATGTGAGAGTCATATAAATAATAAGTTAAAAACACAACCAAAGTTTATAATCGTGCCTTGAGAAAGGATAAAAGCTCTTGCCTCGCTCTCCGTGCAATCAAAGCCGATAAACTAAACACCACGAAATTGGATGCCCACTCCTAGGGTTCTGGAGTTCTCCAACCAGGAAAATAACCCCACCATGACATCCGACATGCTTGATTTAGGTAAGAATGTTTTTGAATGGAAGAAAACAGACTCATAACGACTCTAGAAACTCTTTTCGTGCCCATAGGCTACAAACAGAATCTCTCCTTGACCCATAACACTTTTCTCTTTCCGTGTCTGTAGGCTACGAATAGAACCTCCCTTTGACTCGGAACACTTTTCTCTTTCTGTGCCCGTAGGCTACGGACAGAACCTCCCATTGCTCGGAGACATTTTACCCTTCATGTGCCCGTAGGCGACAGATAGAACCTCCCCTTGCCCTGGGACGTTTCCCCCATATAGGGTTGCTAACTCAAAGAATGGATGCTTCCATTGTGTAGAACACCTTCAAATTAGATAAGAATGCCTTTTGAACGGAAGAAAACGAACTCAAAACGACTCCAGAAACTCTTCCGAAAGTTCGAATAGAAATGAGTATTTATAAAAGGACATGTGAGCGTACGACAAAAGCTAGGTACGTAGCTTGCGCCATGTGGCGCATTGTGATTGGACCACAAAAGTGGTCGGCACTGCCTGATGCGCGCATCAGCCTGTTGCTGAGCATATGTCATGCATTACACGGGTTTGCGTGCATTCGGCCTTGGCATGGCTCAGCTCGGAGACGACGCAACTATTTCATCTTTTCTATAATATTTTATTATTATTTAAATCAAATACAATTCCAACTTCAAAACATGATAACTTCTTATCCCAAAGTCGGAATTACATGTTCTTAGCATCGATGGACTTGTATCAACAAGCCCTTTGAAACTAGGCCCTACATGGGTAGGTTATCTTGCATTTTTAAAGTGGGTTTTACCCATATGGCATGCTTTCCGAGGTCATAACTTTCGTTCCCAACCTCTATTTTACGTGTTCTTAGGTTTGTTAGGCTCGTCTCACCAAGCTCTATCACACACATATAAAGACTCTCCAAATATCTATATCTAAATCATTTAAAATATTTAAAAACTTGTAAAATAGCTTTATTAGAGGCAAGAAATCATACTAAAAATTCACAGTCGTTACAACATTACCTGTGCATGCATGTCATAATTTACCATCCATAATCATCTACTTATGATCACATTCTCATATCACCTGCATACTATACTATATGGCATATCATAAAATCACATAATTCAAGTCACCTATATCATGTTATAACCCATCACATCTCATTATAAATGTTATATGCCTCGTGCACATCATGGGTTCAACATAACATCACATCAATCATACACCTCATGTGTAACGTAATCATATCCTTCATGAATGACTTTTCAACATAAATATATTATACATATCTATTCTCAATGAAAAACATTCACCCTGCATAAAAAGTATCTTAAACACACTATTCCTATATATCATACAAATTAAGTCATAACCACATGTGCAATAGCTCCATCATCCCTATACAATATGTGTAAATGAGCATAATATCACATACACATCTATAAAAAAATGATGAACGTCTCATTCATAGAGAGAAATAAACAATCATTCCACCCGCCAAGGACAAGGTCCGATTTCCACAAAGAAAACTTTGGGCGTTGGGGGAGTTACCCCCTATACTCGTCAAGACAATCCTAAAAATAATGTCCGATTTCCATAAAGGAAACCTAGAGCACTCTGCCCGCCAAGGACAAATGTGGTCAAGAATGTCCAATTTCCACAAAGGAAACCTAGGGCAGTGTGCTTGCCATATAATCTTTTGCGGGGGAGGTCCGATTTCTACAAAGGAAACCTAGAGCACATAGTAGCTGGTGCTTGTGGGCATACCATACTAGATTCTCAAGGTCCAGATAACTTAACAAATAAACTCAACCGCAATTAACTCATCTCAACCCGAGGAGGTACCATGTTCCCAAAGTAGCTCAAAACAAAATCATGTTCTTTTGGACCCAAACCGATTTCGATAAGCCTTCAATCGATCAATCTGACAACAATGTCATCCAATATCATCCAATCGATCAAACACGGCTAAACATGATTAGTCTCATTCATAAATTGTTTTCATAATGTATGCAACATGGTACATACATGAACAACTCTACATGAGTCCAAATACAAGAGACATGCTTAAATCAGTCCACATGTGCATCAATCATGATCCATTAGTGTCAAATAATCATCATATATACCTACACAAGTGTGTACATGAATGGTAGTGTTCAAGTCTAAGCAAGTACATGTGAAACATGAACAAACCATCATCAGTACTATACACATACATCCATGATTTTATCATAGTTCATCCTTACTGAAATCATGAATAAAGTATGGTAAAAACATCGATATACAAGTCCAAGACAAGTATAACATCATGCTAAACTTGGGTGAGGATAAACATCATTATACTTAAGCTAGAACATGGAAACATAATTCACTAATAATTAGCACATGTAGAAGCATACATGCACATCTTCAACCTACTAGAATCATCAATAAACCATAGAGAGCCATTAAACATGAATTTAGGACAAGGAGAATATCATGCTAAAATCCAACAAATATATAATCTAAACCATGCTTAAACTAAATCATAGCTTTCAAGATAATATTCATGCACTCATGGTAGCATTTATACATACAAATAACTCATTCTAAACATGAGAAGCCAGATAGCTGTTCGAATGCTTGTTGGGCCATTTGAACGCCCTTAACGGTCACTTCAAACCCAAAAACTAGTTCATCTTCAACCTTGTGAACACCAAACCGAAAATACCCAAAATATTAAGAAAATTTTAAAATCACCTCAAAACTTCATCATATCAAAATACAACGCTAAGATACGATAGATCTAGCCATTCCTAGGCTAAATAAAAACAATTAACAAAAAGGGTATGCTTTATTTAATCCACCATTAAAGCACCAACACAAGCAAAACTTACTTATACCATTCCAAACATTAAATCTGAAACATAAATCCATTTAAGGTGAAAACCCCTTACCTTCAACAAGCTTTTGGGTCCAAATCGAAGCTCTATTCTTCAAGAGTCCCTACCCCAAAGTTAGGGTTTGGTTAATACTTAATTAAAATAAAATATTAAGCTTAAATAACTATGAAAACATGTAGATCTAGGGTTCCCTTTGATTAAAAACAAAAATCCCTCTCTTAGGGTTTGAAGTAGAGGTTAAAAATAGTATTTTTAATAAGATAAATCAATAATTCATTTGGGTAAAAGTGGGAATAGGAGAGATTAAGAGAAAATCAGAGAAGATTAGTGAGGATTAGGGTTTTAAACATACATAAATCAGTTTTTGTCTTTGGAAATGGGGATTAGGGCACTTCTCAGCCTCCTATCTCAGCCCTTTCCCAATTGGGAATTGGGCTGGGACTTTCCTTATATATATAGTAAGTCATTTTGGTACAACTACTAAAAGTTGGGATATAAATATAATTTAGCACCCTAAGTGGTTAATTTTGTTCAATTTAAGGCTAAAAATGAATTTAAATTTTTTGAAACTCATTAACATGAAATAAGTGAAGTTTAAGGTAATAGCCGTTAGGTAGAAGAACTATGTTAGGATCCGATCGTATTGGAATAGCATCATAGATGATATCCAAGACACACATAGGCAAACAACGGTACTACAACATTGGCTCAATCCAAATTAATTATAAATATTTATGTTTTATTCTGACCTACAAAAAATTAGCTATGAAGCTTTGTTGTGTGTATATGAATGTTACAACTCTAGTCTACTTACGTGGAAGCTTTAAAGTTTTGTATTGCATAGATGAACATTATACCTTTCGCACACAAATGATTTTCCTTTTTTAAGGAAGAAAATTTTAATTCGAGATTTTTGGACCCTGGCTTGGGTCGGGGTGTGTAATATCCCTAATTTTCCTATGTTTTGAAAATTAAATATGTGGAAAATAGGGTGTTTGACCTATTGACATTCTTAGTAAAATAACTACCTCCTTAGATAGAATTTGTAGCTAAAACTAATTTTATTAGGAAATAGACAGAAAGAGCTTCGAAACGCCACCAAGAACATGTGAATCGGAGTTCGGATGAGGGAGATACGATTGTTCGAAGTTAAGCTTATTGCATAGGACCCGTTTACCCGAATTAGATGCCCTACTCGTGTTTGGAGTTGGATGTCCTACTCATGCTTAGAATTGGATGTCCTACTCGTGCTTGGAGTTGGACATCCTACTCATGCTTAGAGTTGGATGTCCTACTCGTTCTTGTAGTTGGATGTCCTACTCGTGCTTGAAGTTGGATATCCTACTCGTGCTTGGAGTTGGATGTCCTAATCGTGTTAGGTATTAGGAGTCCTAAATGTGTGCTAGGAGTTAGGAGTCCTAAACATACTAGGAATTAGAAGTCTTAAAGAACTAGGATTTTAAAGAGGCACAGAGTCCTAGTGGGATAAGGACTCTAAGGAAGAAGAGGACGCAACTAGAACTTTGTTGATGTGAGATAGCATGTGAGCATAGGACTTCTAGCCGAAGTAGGAGTCCGAGGAGTGCTAGGAGTGGTGGAAAAAGTTGGAGGAGGGATCAACTATACATCTAGTTGGGTTAGAACTCTTTTGGGACTGTTTTGAGCATGTATGTAGGTTGGATTCCTATTGTTAATGGGGCAGGGATTGTAATTCCGGGATTGTAATTAATGGAGAGTCTTAGAGGAAGAGGGCACCCAAGAGTTTGAATAGGGGAATCCTTATATAAGAAAGGATTGATTTTGGTTCAACCCTCTTCTTCTCCATCTCTTCTCTCCTCTTCCTTCTCTCAGCAAGGACCTCCATAACCAGCAATTTCGAAATCAGCCACCTTTGGATTGAATCAAGCACTAGAAGTGTAGGAGAAAGGGCTAGGAGCTTTGGGGATGAATTGGTACAAGTAGGTGCTTCCTTTTACACCCTTAAGAATGAGGTTTTGATAGATGTAATTCAGCCATAATGCAGCTTGGTTCTAGGGGTTTCTTTTGATGTCATGAACTAGCCTTATTTCATTCAAACATGTTGCTGACTTTTGTCATTTATCTTAGCCATATGTTAGGCATGAATGATTCTTATTCTAGTAATGTTTATTATCTATGATTTGGGCTGCTGAATTCATTCCCTAGTTTTGACCTTACTTTAGGCCATAGTTTGGCCAACTTATTTCCTAGTTTGTGGCCTTACTTTAGGCCATAGTTTGGCCAACTTATTCCCTGGTCCCTGGTTTGTGGCCTTACTTTAGGCCATAGTTTGGCCAACTTATTCCTTGGTTTGTGGCCTTACTTTAGGCCATAGTTTGGCCAACTTATTCCCTGGTTTGTGGCCTTACTTTAGGCTATAGTTTGGCCAACTTATTCTCTGGTTTGTGGCCTTACTTTAGGCCATAGTTTGGCCAACTTATTCCATGGTTTGTGGCCTAACTTTAGGCCATAGTTTGGCCAACTTATTCCCTGGTTCGTGGCCTTATTTTAGGCCATACTTTGGCTAATTTAATCGTTGATTCGTGGCCTGACTTTAGGCCATATTTTGGCCAACTTAATCCCTGATTCGTGGCCTTACTTTAGGCCATACTTTGGCCAATTTAATCCCTAATTCATGGCCTTAGTTTAGGCCATACTTTGCCCAATTAAATCCTTGATTAGAAGCCTTCATTTAGGCCATACTTTGGCCAATCAAATCCCTGATTTGAAGCCTTGGTTTAGGCTCTACATTGGTCATTTAAATCCCTGATTGAAAGCCTTGGTTTAGGCTTTTCATTTGCTTATTTAGATCCCTATTTTGCAGCCTTCTTTTAGGCTCTATTTTTGCCAAAGTAATACCAAATTCTTAGCCTTGATTTATGTTATAATCATGCTAAGAGAATATCTAAGTTTCAGCCTAGTTTAGGTTGCATCATTGCCTACCTAATACTTGATTCTCAGCTTTGATTTAGGTTATAATCTTGCTAATTGAATCCCTGACTTTTGAGCCTTAGTTCAGGATATATTCATGTTGATTATGTCTCTGAATTTCAGCCTAAGATGCTTTTGAAATTCAGCCTGTGCTTTTCCTGAATTTCAGCCTTGATTGTGATATACATTAGGGTGAATGTTAATGGTTGTTTCAGCTTGAACTTGTCATGTTAGGTGGCTGACTTGAGTTATGCATCTCAGCCCCAAAATCCTTGTCATTATAATGTTGAATTGGTCAGTTCATCTCAGCATGAGCCTGAGTCCTTGTCATGTTGATCATTCTGATGGTTGCATTTATTATTGATGTGTTAAGTTATATTAGTAAATTAAGGTTAATAAAGAATAATCAAGAGATTTTGGTTGTCTTTGGATTGAGGGAAGAACACTTAATCAAGATAATGACTAAAATACCCTCTTTAGGGTTGGACTTGTTCATGGAGTGAATGAGGCCCTGACATAGAATTTTACCTTTGTTAATAAACCGAGGGTGGTTATGGGATGTTCTTAGAGTCAAAGTTTAAGCTCACAGTAATAGCCATGGCGGATATTTAGACCTTCTTGGTCTCCGTTTCTTTGGGACGATGGATCCCTACAAAATGCGCAACCAAGGTTTTTGAGCATCATGGAAGGCTCATCTACCTCCGGCTAGTGTGTCCATGAGCAGAGCTGGTACCTACTTCTCTAGGCCCATGGCTGATCCAAGTGGATCTCTAGAGATGCTAGGATTTTCTGATAATAGCCATGGCAGTAATCTTTCAGACCTTTATGGTCTCCGTTTCTTTGGGACAATGGATCCCTGCAAATGTGCAAACCAGGTTTTTGAGCATCATGGAAGGCTCATCTACCTCCGGCCAGTGTGTCCATGAGCAGAGCTGGTACCTACAACTCTAGGCCCATGGCTGATCCAAGTGGATCTCTAGAGATGCTAGGATTTCTGTTAGCATACAATTACTCCTTTGAGTGGGAGTCGGTATTTTCAGGTAACAATTAGTGCATTATTTCCTGAACGGTTTCCATTGTGTTGTGCATTGTGATGGTCTTCATTAGTTAAAGATCAGCCCATGTTTTTGAGTTATGTGTTCTGTATATTACCTTTATGTGGTACAGTTTGCAGGATGTTAGCATTAATTATTGATCAAGGGTTGTGAGATAATTACTCACATTATTTGATATTGCTTGTTAATTAGACAAGTGGAATGATTAAAGGACTTGCATAAAATGTAGGTTGCTTTAAAATACTTAAGCATTGCATGGGTGATGCTATGCTTCTTAGTATAGTGTAGTTTTAGGCAGAACTACATTTGGATCCGATCTTGTTGGAAACATTGGAGATGTTGTCTAATGAGTATGTAGGCAACTAACATCGAGTGATGTTGGCCCGATCCGAAAAATATTAATGAAACCTTTTGTCCTTTGGAAGCTCTTCTCCTGTAGGCGGAGATGCTCCATTGTGGTTGTGGTTGTTGTTTGGTTTGTTATGTTGCAGATTCTCTAGGTAACGACAAGTGAGACCAAGGCAGGCAAGCTCAAGAGGTTTTCACATTTTTTAAACTCCGATACGTAAGTGTACCTTAAGCGTGAGAGTCAACTTTTATTTATTTTCAGACAGGTGACAGACTTGTACTTAGATGGATGAGCTGGTCTTTATGAATTTTCAGACGTTAAATAATATCATATGATTTGATATTTGTATTTGTGAACCCCAGTTATCATGACCTGGATATTTAATCGACGGGTTTGTTTTGTATTAAAGAAAAGAAAAAAAAATTTACCTACTGTTCTTGCTATTTAAAAATGCTTTTAAAAATCCGGGTCGTGGCAGGGTGTTACAGTTCAAAAGGCATTCTTAACTAAATCAAGTGTGTTATACACAATGGAAGGGTTCATTCTTTTAATTGAGCACTCTAGAGGGGGGAAATGACTCTAGAAAAGGGGAGGCTATGTCCATTGCCTACAAACGCAAAAAGTGAGAAGTGTTTCCTTGTAAGGAGAGGTTATATTCTCCATTTCCAAATCTGAAGGGGAGGACACCCTGATGGAAGGAGAAACTCCGAATGCCATTACTTCCGAGGAGCTTCAAGGGAGTAAGCGTTTCTAACCTTCAGATTTGGTATAAATTATATGAGTGCTAGGTTAAGATGCTAAATAATATATATGTTATGCTATAATCCGATGTGTCATGATTTATTTTACTTTGATTCTATCTGACCTAAAATGCTCTATTTTGATCCAATATGATCTGATGTGTTCTGATATGCTCCGATCTTATCATATATGATATGATATGATCAGATGAGATTTGAGATGATTTGATGTGATCTGATATAATCCAATATGCTCTGATGTGTTTGCTCTGCTATGTGATAGAGCAAGATGTGTGATTCCGCTGAATTATTAGCTTTTGTTTGACTTCGATGATTTGCGAGACTATTGTCTAGCTCTGAATGTTTATCAGATTATAGATATTATGACAAATGATTTTGTGACGCCTAATGTATGTATTAGCCATTAGGTAGAGCTACGTGTGAATTCGATCATATTAGAAGAACATTGGAAATGTTGTCCAATACGTAGGCAACCAACAGTACAACAATGTTGGCCCGATCTAAATTAATTATAAATATATATTATATTCTAGTCTACGTGCGTGGAAGCTTTAAAGCTCTGTAGTACATAGAGGAATGTTATATCTCTTATACACATATGATGATTCCTTGTTTAAAGAAGAAAAATTTTAATTTGAGATTTCTACTCTAGGTCAGGCCGGGTCGTTACAAATGGTATCGAAGCTTTTAGCTATCTACAAGAGTGTAATGCTTTATTAAAGAAATTGATTTAATATGAATTCCACTTTTGAATATGAAATAATATAATTTTTGTTTTAAATATGCGGCAAAGATGATTTTCTAAAGTTGTTTTTGAGTAGATATGTTTTGAAAAATAGTAGAATTACCAAAGAAAAACCACAAAACACTCGTGGTATGGGACACTAGGCGTTAGTGGATTTCTCTAAGGTTGAGTTTACTTGTAGATTTGATATGAAATTTAATTTCAAATCCACTATATTTTGAAAACTAATTTGAAATCTAGTAAATTTGTCTCAATTGCCTATGGAATTACTAAGAAGAAACCATCAAACATCTATGGTATGAGACATGGGGTGTTAGTGGATAGCTTTATGCTGATTCTACTAGTGTATTGAAATGAACTTTGATTTGAGTTTGGTTTAATTTGAAATGTTTGTTCTGAATTGAAGTTTTTCGATGTTTTGGGTCTTCGGACTTTCTGGATAGTTATTTGGTATAGAGCCCAAAAGTAATCAATTCTGGATACCTATCGAGAGAAATAATCTGTTGGCGTGCACAGGTGTGGAGCATCATGGGAAAGGTCCTATTCTTCTTGCCTTTGTAGCCCCATGGGTGTGGGGGTAAGCTGTTCAGTATCACAGATTAAATAAAAATACCCACAGAGAGAAATAATCGGTTCTGGCATGCATAAGTATGGAGCATTATGGAAAAGCTCATATCCTTCTGGCTTCCATGGTCCCATGACTGCGGGAGTAAGACATTAAGTATCATAGCTCTATGAATGAATGATTGATTTATTGAATTTTAAAAGAACAATATGTCTAATTTTGAATGACATCAGATTTCTGAATAATGATTTATCCGACTCTAAATTAATTGAAGGATTCCATTTACGAGTAATTTATTGGATTTTGATGCATGATTGATTTATCGAATTTCGAAAGAACGATATGTCTAATTTTGAATGATGTGTAAAATTTCTGAATAATGATTTATCCGATTCTGAATTATTTATTGAATTTCATTTACGAATGATTTATCGAATTTTGAATTAACTATCAAATTTTATTTATAAATGATTAATTCAATTCTTTGAAATAACAAGATATTTGTTTTGATATGAAATTGTTTTAACAAGAAGAAGAAGAACTCATTTTTGTGTGTGAATCAAATTGTTGATTCAAGGTTGTTACAATTGTACCCCAAAGACGACCTCTAACTGTAGAAGGGATATACATAGTTGGATGACTCGACTCTTGTTGAAGCATTAGCTCAGGAATTAGTAGCCTAGAGCCTTAGAAAACTTCTTTGCTTTGATGATGCAAAGAAAAAAAAAGCTCAACATCTTCAAGCATATAGGTTCAAGCCTAACTCTAGTTGCTTAAGTTAGTCTAATTATTCTATTGAGAATAATCATAGTGAGAAGAACAATCCGTCAGAGCAAGTCATGAAGATTTCTCTAGTCTTACAAGATAGGACTATCTTGAGGTGGCTGAAATGTGGTCCTATGAAGTAGAAAGAGTTTTAAAATAATAAAGGTCCCAACAAACAAAAAGATGTGACATTTTTTGACATGACGAGGAAAGTATTTTTTTTGGTGGTCGACAACATAAAGGAATTTCACTTCTGACAAGAGCGTAGTTTTTAGAGAAGGGAACATAGTAAGATAATTCATACTCGTGTGTTGTATGAGCCATTAAGTACAAAAATGGTTGAGCCAAGGGTGTTTGACATACCTTGCTATAGTTAATTTCAACAAAGCAAAGGGGATAAGTTTGGATAAGATAGACACGGTATGATTCTGTGCTGATATTTTTTTTTCTAATGAATTATCAGGTCTAATACCACTAAGAGAAGTTCAATGATAACTTCTCCAAAGTAACTTCTCTTAGGTACTACTCTTATTCCCAAGGCACTCTATAGAATGAGTGTCAAGCCCCGGCATACCCCACCCTTAACCCGAACCCGGTCCAAAGAGGAAGAGGTATGTGGTACGACGAAGTTAAGTGGATATTCGGAAGACTTAACCCACCTTTGGGTGAAACACACATCAAAGTATGTGCATGTACCCTTTGTGCAAAAACTAATAGATAATTATAAAGGATTACTTAACAATCTTAATCCATACATACCCACATCATCTAGTTAACACATAAAAATAAGCCTCAAGGGCTAAACATAAAGTGAAGTAAGAGAAATGTTCAAGTTTAACATAACATAAGTTCTAAACTAACATATCTATAACCGCTCTCAATGAATGCGGTTATACTCATGCTCAACGTAGAGCCCATCTAAAGCACCTACATAGCACAACATGCATCCCAAAAAAAAAAATACAAACAAAGATGGGTGAGCTTAGCTCAACAAGAGTTTTAATATGAAATGTAAACTCATGAAAACACTGCATGCATTTTCAGTCTAAACATTCATCATATATTCATTCTCTAAATATGTATATCATGAAATAATTCACATTCCATAAACACATAATCATGTCACCTACACATCATGACATAACTTGTATTCCATAAACATATATTCATGCCACATGTGCATCATGATATAAAACACATTCCATAAACACATAGTCATGTCATTGGTACATCATGACATAACTCATATTTCATAAATATATATTCATTCCACCTGTACACCATGATGTAAAACACATTTCATAAACACATAATCATACCACCTGCACATCATGGGTTCACCCATAGTTCTTATCACATATACACATCACGTGTAATCATAAGAATCTCATCATAACATTCACATCCTGCATGATTCAATTCTCAATATTCACATCCTGCATAATCATATCTCAATATACACATTCACCTTGTATAATTAAGTGTATCAAACACATCCCATCCTGCATATTCATGTAAAACCATTCCACAATCACATGTGTAACATAAGTATCATTGTTCCTACACAACCTATGTCAATGAGCACTATATCCCATACCCATGTAACAATCATTAGGTGAATGTCTCACAATTAAGAAAAATTAATCAAACTCGCTCGCCCAGGACAATCCATTGCAGGGTAGGTTTAAATTCTTAAAATGAAAACTAGAGCGGTTTGAGTAAGTTCCCTAACTGGGAAGGTTTGCTCACCCAGGATATTCCTTGCGGGGAAAGGCCGAATCCTTAGAAAGGAAAACAAGAGGAGTTCCTGCTCGCCAAGGACAATCCTTGCAGGGAAGGTCTAAATTCCTAGAAAGGAAAACTAGAGTAGTTCCTGCTCACCTAAGGCAATGCTTACGGGAAAAGTCCAAATTTCTCAAAAGGAAAAATAGAGCAGGCTAGTAAGATGGTGTACATGGATATACCATCTTGGATTTTTCAGGGTCCAAATAACTCATCAATATAACTCATAAAGCAAATTTGCTCATCTCAACTCGGGGAGGTAACACGTCCTCAAAGAAATGCAAAACCAAAACCCCGTCCATTCGGATGTAAAACCGATTTGATAAGCATTCAAGCGATTAATCTGACAACCAATGACATCCAATTGTAACCAATTGATCAATTACTACTAATCACAATTAACCTTCATCTATAAATCATTTTATGATGTATGCAACATGATACATATGTGAGCAAATGATGAATGAGTGCAATTATAGGTAAACAAATACTACTCAATCCATATGTGCATAAAACATGGTCCATTTATGTTAAATAAAATCATATAAGTCCATGCAAGAGTGTACATACATAGTAGTGTTCATACTCAGGCTAAAACATGTGAAACATGAATAACCTATAATCAATGTTATATGTGAAAGTATCCAAATTTATCATAGTCATATCCTATTGGAATCATGGATTAAATGCGAAAACAATGTCGAAATATGGATTCAAGACAACTATAACATCAGACTAAACGTAGAGAAGTATAGTTATATCCATGCTTGAGCTAAATTATAATTCAAAGAGGTCTCACATGTAATTACAGTGACATTTATAGGTAATTATAATTCATCATAGTAATAAAGAATTAAATTTATCTAAAGTGAATAAGAAATGACCAAAAATCCAAAAAATAGGCCAAAATCACAAAACTGCAACACAATCATTCGAATGCCCTGGCAGGCCGTTAGAATGCCTAGCCATTCAATTGCCTAATAGTCCATTTGAAACGTTGTCAGCCCGTTCAATCAGTCAAAACAGTTTGCTTTTTTTATTCATCTTCAAACTTCTGAAATTCAAATAAAAAATATTCCAAAATTCTATATAAATTAAAAAATTACTATAGAACAACATATAATCAAAATTTAACTTTAGAACATGATAGTTCCAATCATTTCATGCTTAATCACAAGAAAATAACTATAAATCGCATAATTTTAACAAATCACCATTAAACCTCAAAATGAAGCAAAAACTCAAATAAATCTACAATCATGTATTCTAATGATGAAAATTACACAAGGTAAAAATCTCTTACCTCTAACAAGCCTTTGAATCTATGAAATAGTTTCAATCTTCAAGAACTCCTACCCAAAATTAGGGTTTTAGTTAAAACCTAATTAAAATTAGCTAATAGACTCAAATCAACTTGAAAATAGATAGATCTAGGATATCCTTAAGTTAAAAACAAAAATCACCTAATTAGGGTTCTAAATTAAATTTTAAAATAAGTTTTTAATGGAAGAATTCAAGAATCAAGATAAGGGAAATGGAAATAGAAGTGATTAAGACCAAAATCGAAGGATTATGGATGATTAAGAGAAAAAAAACACCTTAAATCCAAGTTTATCATTTGGAAAATAGGGGTAGAGCACTTCCTCCCTTCTAATATAGCCCTTCCCCATTTGGCAAATAGGTTAGGGTTTTCTTTAAATACTAAGGATTTTGGGCTTGATAAACAAACTGTTGGGCTATATAATAGGTCAAAACACCATAAGTGGTTAATTAAGGTTATTTTTGGCCAAAAATGGATTTAATCACACCTAACCCACCGAATTAAAATAATAGAAGGTTAGAGGATCAAATGGATTGCATGCAGTTGAACATGGATGTGGGGGCCACAACAGGGTCTGCACCCATAATTAAGAAAAAATTAAGATAAAATACCATTACATCAGCAAAAATTGGATAAATCAAAATTGACACTAAAACTTATAAAAAATAAAATCAAACCTTATCAAAGTCATAATTAACTAAACCATAACCCCAAAATCAAAGTAAAGTGGCAAACAAGTAAAACCATACAAATTCACACAATTAAAAGGAATTAAAATAAAGTTAGAATCTTACAATGGGCACAACAAAACTTAGAGAATTGAAGTGACAACTTCAAGATTTCCTAGGCATAGATTTTGTTTGTCCAAGCATCTTCCCTTGGGGAGCGCTAGTGATCTTCAGGAGAAGGAAGATGGACCTCTTCGATCAGCTATAGTCGGTGAAGGTGTTCTCTAGAACTGACAAGAATTGTGTATCATTGACTAAGGATTTGAGATGGAGTCAATGATTCAAGACAAGAGTATTAATGGACCCCACCAAGATAGAAGCAAGAATCAAGTGGGAAAGACCCAAAACAGTCTTGGAAACTAGAATTTTTTTTAAGGTCGTGTAGGATATTACCGAAGATTAATTAGTAAAGTTTCAAGTATCGTTGTACCTTGAACAATGTTGATAAGAAAATGAATAAAGTTTAATTGGAATGAGGCATGTGGAAATGGTTTTTTTCCAAAACTAACAATGCAGCCAACAACCACACTGGTCTTAACTTTATGATGAGAAAGTGGATGATTCCTTATATATGGTGATGCTTTCAAAATAAGACCTTGGATGTGTGTTAGTGTAGCATAAGAAAGTTGTAGCTAATGCTTTGAGTCGCATAGCCGAAAGAAAGGAGCAATAAGTTGTAACATGATGTGTGGCTTGGGAACAAGAGATGTTTTGTGAACAATTTAGAAGCGAAGCCGGCATTGGATGAGTGCCCATTGAAGGTACAAAAGGAAGATGAGGAAGCACAGGCATTACATGGAAGGCTTTGATGGAGGTGTTGGATTGAGAGAAAGTTTGGTGATTCAGACAATACTCGAGCTAAGGAAAAGAGCTTAAGGAAGGATCTATCGTGTGAAGCATATAGATCTCAGTACACTATCAATCAGGAGGAATGAAGAGGTACGAAGACCTTAAAAGGGAATTTTTGGATGAATAAAATGAAAGAGGATATTGGAGAGTGTGTTCAACTTGTCAGCATGTCACAACTGAACGTCAAAAACCCTCAAGTACTCTTCAACCAATTGAAATCTCTGAATTGAAGTAAGAGTACGTCACTATGGATTTTGTTTTGGATTTGTCCAGGACAATGCAGAATCATGAATCTACTTAGATAATAGTAGATTGACTCATTAAGAGTGTACATCTGATACTTCTAAAAATGACACACTATAACTTCTCTAGCAAGGTTGTATGTAAGGGAAATTATGAGTTGATGTGGAGTGCCATTGTCAATCATTTCAAAGCAAGATAATAGATTTACTTCTTAGTTTTGACAGGGACTTTAGGAAGAATTAGGTACCAACATAAGGATCATTATGACCTTTCGTCAATGATTGAATTGTTAGTTAGAGAGGACGATTATGATAATAGAAGATATGTTGCATAGGTTAGTGAAGCCTAAGTTGTTACAACATTGTGCAGATAAGGTGAAAGTCATCAGAGTGAGTGGCAAAAGTGTGGTAGGATCGTTCAAAATCTTGGATAAGGTAGGGCCGATGACTTATAGATTAGCCTTGGCCCACAGCTTGATGTAGTCAAGACATATTCCATGTATCCATGCTTTGGAAAGATGTACGAGATCCTTTGCATGTTCTGGTATCATAGGGCTCATTGATATAAGCTCAACGGTACTAAGAACGTATGAATCCGAGTCTGGGGTAGGAAGATACAAGCGTTTGAAGTTACAAATATTTTTTTTAAAAAGAAAAATTATGTCTCACGTGTTACGCGTGGGTGCCACATGGGTGTAGTGTGCATTATGCGTGGGTGCCACACGTACTGCATCACCATTTGAGCTATATAATGGGCTCCGGGGGTTTTTTGCAAATGAGACTTCATTTTCTCTATTTTTGGTCATTCTGAATACAATTTAGACCATTCAAAAGACATTCTTAACTAAATCGAGCACGCTCTACGCAATGGAAGGGTTCGCTCTTTGAGTTGAGCACTCTAGGGGGGCAAATGGCTCCAGAAAAGAGGAGGCTTTGCCCATCGCTTTGAGCACAGAAAGTGAGAAGCGTTTCCTGGTAAGGGGAGGTTTTATCCGCTCGCTGTCTCCAACTCTCCGAACCTAAAGGGGAGGACGCCCTGATGGAAAGAGCAACTCCAAATGCCGTTACTTCCAAGGAACTTCAAGGGAGTAAGTGTGTCTAACCTTTTGATTTAATTTATAATTATATGATTACTTGCTTAAGATGCTAAATAATATATATGTTATGCTATAATCCGATGTATTATGATCTATTTTACTTTGTTTCTTTCTGCCCTGAAATGCTTTGTTTTGATTTGATATGATCTGATGTGTTCAGATATGCACTGATCTGATATGATAGTATCAGATGAGATCTGATGTGTTCTAATATTATCCAATATGCTCTAATGTGTTTTGCTCTGCTCTGTGATAGAGCGAGATGTATGATTTCACTGAATTATTAGCTTCTGTTTGACTTTGATTATTTATGAGATATTTGTCTAACTCTGAATGTCTTATCAGATTATAAGTATTATGACTTAAATGATTTTGTGCTACCTAATGCATGTATTAGCCATTGACAGAACTACATTAGGATTCAATCGTATTGGAATAACATTGGAAATATTATCCAATACGATGTAGGCAACCAATGGTATAACAATGTTATATTCTAGTCTACATACTGGGAAACTTTGAAGCTCCGTAGTATGTAGAGGAATATTATAGCTCTCGTACACAGATGATGCTTCCTTGTTTAAAGAAGAAAATTTTAATTCTAGATTCTTGGACCGTAGGCGAAGCTGGGTCATTACAAAGACATAGACTAACTTAACCCTTTATATAAGGACTTAGAAGTGATGAAATTGAGAGGAAGGAAAGGCAAAGGCTATTCTTTAAGGAAAAATGAAGTGTTTTTCTACTAAATTTCTTATACATTTGACAATTATTTAGAGAAATAAAAAAAGTGATTATATTTGATTTATAAGCCTTTTATGAATTAAATTGAATGTTGTGAGAGACAAAAAACCACGTCACACACATGCTAAAGAAAAAGCAAATCGAGATGATCTTTAATCAAAGTTTCAAGAGCAAGGATATTGTTATGAGGAATGAGAAGACAAAGAGCTCAAGAAGGAATTTGGTGGACAAGACAACCAGAGATGGACTTCTAGTGTGTTAGGTTGGTAACAAAAGTGAATTTTTATAAAGTTTTAATTCTTAGTGCATTGATTTTTCAACTGTTAGATAGGCTACACAATTTTTTTCTTATGTTAGGGTTTCTAGTTAAAAATTCTCTGATGTGAAATTTTATGTAATTGTTTAGTTTAATTTTCTATCGGTAAGCATATCAATTCCTATGCAAAGAAGCTAAAATTTTCAATTACCATTTTTTTTTTGTCTTAGTTTTCCTCACAAATCTATGTATATACCTAAAGCTTGAAACTTTCAGTCAAATCATATATACTACCTTCTCCCAAATTTCTAGAGACAAAATAAGTAAAAATGACATGTGGTCATAAGAATGTGAAATTTAATCCTTCAAACCCACCAATAATACAACCCTCATAAAAGACTAACTCATCTGCCAAAAACAACTAAATAGCAATCACAAAGCTAATGAATACCAAATAGAAGCCCACATGCAATGAACATCATTAGAGAATAATGAGGAGGGATTTATGAGAATGAGGTGTTTTAAGGAGCTTGGTTGCACACTTCATGCAGCAAAGGAGCTCTAACATAAAATCTATTGGGCTGCTTTTGAGAAGTTGGATTTGGAATTTGTACAAGAGAAGTGTTTGCATTTTGAAATATTCTATTTGGGAATTCAATAGGACAAAAGGATTTTAAAATGCAAATTCTAAATCCCTTATTTGCGAACTTATAAAGTAGTTTTAGATTTTAACTAAAGCATACAAATAGATCGTTTACATAATTTTCACGTACATTTTAAAGGCAATAACATTCATAATAATAGATTAAAGTTCAATTCCTATGCATAACTTGGGCGGGGTGCACTTCAAATTTATAAGAGTGAATGCATTATGCCTGTACAAGTAAACTGAATGCAAAAATATGATACATTTAAATGTCCACAGTTAATTGCATTCCATGCCCTTTATCCCAGTCCTAGAAAACATGAGCCCTATCTGTTGTGTTTCAAGATCGATTGTCATTAAGCCAAAAAATACAAACCACAACTTAATCCATTCAAGCCTGGCTAAGCCTCTTAAACAGTACACAAACATATCATTTGGTGAATTCATTATAAAAATAAATCAATATCGGTGGTGAATGCATACAAATATTACATGTTTGGTAACTCAACATTGGCCAATTCAAGGTAGATCGCCACGCTTTATGATGATTTTTTCACTAAGGGTTTCAACACTTGTATTTGCAATTGGGGTATTTTGTTAGTTGTCACTAAAGCAAAGCACAAGTTGACAATTTCATTCAAATTTACCATAAAATCATGGCATGCTTTTGGAAACAATTTGTAGTCTGGCATACTACTCTCCAAGTGATGCTATGGTCAAACCCCCATCCTCATTTGCATCCTTCCTCTCCTTTAAATCACTTTGAACTATCTGGCTTCCCACATAATGAAGACCGACTATATCCATGTAAGTGGTGGACGCAGTGAAAACGGAAGACATAGGACAAGTGAGAAGTGAAACAAATTTTTATCTTTTTTTATGATGGGGGAAGTTCATTACTAATTTTTCTATAAAGATTGTGAGAAGCTTTAGGAATCAAGTATGTTGCCCCGTGCTAAATATCCATCAAATACCACAGCTCGAGGGAGAGATATATTTTCAGCTTATCAATAACAAAGAAAGCTTCCAAGAACAACTACATCCATGAGACAAAATGAGATATGTTTTCATATTCTCATTGTTTTCCTTTTGGCTAGCAATTTCAGACTTTCTATTGTAAATAAAGCTTATGAGGTAAACTGCACCCATTACACAAAATGAAAGATAAATATGACAAACAGAAAAGGCAATAAAGGGTAGGAAACCATCAAAGAATAATTTTAAAAAATTAGAAAGAACCCATAAGGACATACAAATCTTCAGTACAGCTCTCCAATGGCATAGGATACATCGTGATGATATTGGCACCAATATAAGTAAATCAAAGAATTCATTCGTATGATTGCCAAATTTGCTATCCATTCACAACTTCTTAATGGTTTGAACCCGTACGATGTAAATTCTATGGGCTGCAGGACACATAGACATCATTTTTTGTCAGTGAAAAAACCCCAAGCCTTGTTATATACTCATTAATGATTGTCATTGGCACCTCACTCACTACCACACTGTATGTCATCCCTCCTCAGAATCAGCTTAATTACCAAGAAACATCCTACACCATTGAATCGTAACTCTTTTTGTTTCTACAAGAAGAAAAGTAAAATGTCAGCAAAATAAAGTTGCTAGATTTTTGGAAAGAAAGAAATATAAAGCCCACTGGAATGGATTTACCAAAAGACAATTGAATCTGGAAACAAGATGAATGGACTCAGCGGCACTGCTCTTTCAAATTTCCATTCTAATGTAGGATCATGATTAAACATAGACTGGCACTATCAGGAAAGATAAGGTCTTAATAAGTCTCTCTCTCAATGCCATCAGAAATGCAACCCTTTTCAGGGTAAGACTTTGGAAACTTTTGAGGCAGAATTCTTTTGAACTTTTCCTTTTCCTTCTTTTTTTTTGACGAGTAATCATTTGAATTATTCAGTCAGCAGCTCCACAAGCACTTAAATCTCCAATCAATAAGATTAGTCATGCGTTGGAACAAGTACACTGCTTCTTCCTCATATAATTCGTGCATCAAACTGAAATATTACCTGTACTATGTCTCTGGCAAACATGTATAGAGCATATGCAAAATCAACAAGAGCGTATCCACTATAGCTTCACATCAATAAATCCAAAATTCTGGATCCTAAAAGGTGTAAACCAACATTTTCACTCTGGAATTTTGTGCAATTTCATGCATCCTATTAAAAGTTAAAGATCTCCTCAGCAACAATGCTAGCCTGTAAATGTGCATGATTCAACAAAGAATTCATTTTTGGAGAGAAATAAAGCAAAGGATAACGTGCAATAATAAATGAGAAGTTTCAAGCAATACACTAACCATGCCTTTGTTCAAGAATCACCGTGGCAGCTTGGAACATCTCATGTGCTTTCCTGTCAGGTGTGCATCCAGCAGATTTCATTTCCTTGTAAATTCCTGGAATCTATTCACAACCATTTCAGCATACATTAATCATAACATTGCAAAGCAAATTTTAGAAAAGTTATACTGCATTAATAACTTTCCCTTGTTCTGGAGGGCCCACTGGCCTGGTCAACCAGAACTCCCTTTGTTTTAATGAGACTAATGGAATGGATGATAAGCCAGCCTACTCCTCATTCAAACTTCTGACCCCCTTTCACGAAATTATTATGTTTAGAAAACTTCTTATTTATTCTGCACAGAAGCCAATCTTTACCTTATCTAATATTTTGAAACAGCATCCTTAAAAGAACTAATCACATTTGAACCCTTAAAAGTTGAGTAATACTACGTACACTTGTATCTAGGCACTCTCGCCACACACACGTCATGACACATGGGCCCCATGCCCACAGGTGAATCGTACATTTGCATTGTAGCACGGGTGAGATGAGCATTCCTAGAGGCAATTGTATGCCATACTTTTATTAGAACTTTTACAATCAATTTATTTTTCTTGAAAATATGTGACATCAATGTGTACCATAAGTGAAAATTTCCGTTAGCTGCATCTATCAAAGTTATAATTTCTATACTCCTCATATGCACATATTCCACACCTCTCACCGGCTGTTTTTATTGTTCATCTATAATTCCATTCTCTCAAATAAAAATAGTTAGTACTGATTGACCTACTTTTCAATTGAAAAACATGACATTCATCTTCAGATATAAAGCAGTAGCTATATTTACAGTTAATTTTTCACTTGTACTAATTAAATAACCAGGGTGACATGTGAATTAATTTTTTTCTTATCTAATAAATGCTAACTTATAACGTATAGAGGTTTACTGGAAAGAACTTACATAATCGAACTTCCTCGCCCTAGTATATGCCTTCATCAATGTTGTATATGTAACAACATCAGGAGCAATTCCCTTCATTAGGAAACCATGAAATACAGTATCAGCAAAAAAAGAAATCCTCATACAAAACAAACTTCACAAAAAAATGAAATTTCCTATGAAACTTTCTTCTCTCAAACTTCAATTGAATCAGAAAGAACTTACACTCTCTTTCATCTGATTAAAAACAGACTGCGCTTCGAAGTGTCTTCCAGCTATGCCAAATGCATTGATGAGCATATTAAGCATTATAAGATTAGGTTCAATACCTTCAGATTCCATTACTCTTAAAACTTTCACCGTCTGTTCACACAAACCCTGCAGATAAAAAAGGGAAATGCTACTTTTTTTCTATAAGATAAAGAAAGACACACAAGGAACTTGGAAGTACTTTTAAAACAGCATCTCAATGTTCACGGAGCTTGTGAAAATATTTAGACCAATGCCCGTGCCTTACAAGTCCCAGAACAATAGATGATTCTTTTTTCTGCATGTGCACGGTCAAAAATCTCACTAATTGACTAATTCTATCAGTTTATACATGTCATATCAACTATTGTTCAATGGTTTCTTGAGATAGAAATATAGATCTGAAAAATTGTACTCCATTAGGCATTAATACAGCACCATACAGGCATTGTAAAACCTTTGGCTAACCTATGATGATATATGTTCTTTGATGTGCCATTATGGAATGACTATGTGTAGCTAAAAACTAAGGTTTTCTGGTTGAATGGTCAGAAACTATAGCAAATGTGTGGCAAAAATGTTTTAAAAGCTTCCAGTTAAATTTTTGGCAATAACTGTAAATTTCTCACAAGTTTGTATCAGGGCCACAGTAATTTCCAACAGTGATGAAGATGGTGACTTAGTATATTTTTGATATATTAAGTAGAAGCCCCAACCCGTAACTACAAGAGGAGAAGGAAGCTGATTAGAACATATTGTACTAAGGCAGTCATAAACTTATAGGCTAGAAAATTGCATATAAATTGCTGATCCAGCCTTAGTTGTGCTGGTTAGATCTCTTCATCTTCCCCCAGTCAAATCCCATCTTACCTATCCAAAATAAAGTTATCTAATTAAAACCCTCTGTGCAGCAATGCCTCTGAGAATTTTTTCACCATGGATATCTTGCTGATTTTGCACAGTTACAACAATTACAAGAGTAGAAATTCTGAGCCCAACAAATACCAGTATAATTTACTTCACCTTTTTTTGTTTTCTAAAATTGGTTAATGAATCATGAACTGCTGCTTATATGTGTCATTATTTTTGGTAGTTTATCTATTCTAATGATATGGACATAAAGTCAACTGATGGTAGTTCCACATCTACCCTAGGCATTAATGGTTCTGTTTCATCACCTACTAATTTATGTTTTTCCTCTCTTTGTTTGGTTTTTGTTCTTTCTATCTTCATTCTTCTTCACCTATATTTCATCACCCACCAATTTTCTCTGATTCTTTCTTTTTGTAGCCAACTTTTCTTACGGTTTTTTTTACAAAATGAAACATTTACCTTGTTCTTTCCCATGATCTATTTTTGTTAAGTTTTTAAGGATCTTAACTACAAGGGGATAAAATGGAAGACATGGGGAAATTGGGTTTGTTGCCCAGACCTGTTGATTGCATTTCTGTGCTATGTTGCATCTGAAGCCTCATTTCTTTTCAAATCACTGCTACTCTTCTTAGCATCATCCATTATCAAGTCTACGACCTAGTTCCTCAATTATAATCAGTAGGAAGTATTTGTGATCTTAGAAATTATAGCTATATGACCCTCACCAAAACTTTTAAAACACATTCTCGTGCACATCGTCATATTTGACTCTTATGGTATGTCATTTCTCAATCAAACTGGTACCTCCCCTCATTGAAGTGCGTAATTAGTAAAATCTCAAGGCAAGTCAAGTTTTCTAGTATTCTTATTACAGCAGGTACAAGAATTTTACATTAGATAGCTCCAACTATTATGTACTCTAAGATTGCTAGGTATTATCAACTACCATTAAGACCATTATATAACACATAATACCAAGTTGCATTCACTGTTCTACTAGCCATTTATAGTGTTACAAATACACCATACAATTTATCTGCATCTAGAGGGAAAATTGCAGATAGAAGTTTTTAAGATGATGTTCTGCAAAGCAAGTGGCAGAAAAACCAATGGAAGTATTGCAACAAACCTGTTGAGCATAAGCATTTGCTAGTGCACAGAGAATGTTGACCGTCAGTCGAACCCCTTCAGATTTTATTGCTGCTAAGCATTCAGCAACATCATCAAAATTTCCATATTGCCCATAAATATCAACCAGAACAGCAAAAACAATACGACTTTCATGAAGCCCCTCCAATTTCATGCCTTCAAACAGTCTCTTGATCTCGTTCCATTTACCTTGATCTCCCAAACGGCTAACAATATCCATAAAGATCTTTGGATCAGGGTCCAGCCCTTGCTTTTGCATTCCACGGAAAAACTCAACTGCCTGACCAAGGTCCCCTGCTTTACAATGCCATCTAATCAAGGAATTCCAAGTGTTAATGTCTGGCCTAATACCTTCACTTTTCATGCTTTCAAAAGCTTTCACTGCTTCGTCCATCTGACGATATTTCCCAAAAGTATCAATGATGCTGTTATAAACTTTCCTGTCCATTGTGATCCCCAATCGACGCATCTCATTGAGAAGATCAGTTGCCTTCTTCCACATCCCAATGTCCTGATAAAGTCCAATAATTTTACAATAAACAGCAGAATTTATATCAAATCCCTCATGCTTCATCTTACCAAGAACACACCAGACATCTTCTAATCGTCCCGCATGAGCATAAGAGTCGAGGAGGAGTAGCATTGTTTGCTGATTATGTTTGATACCCAGATCCCCCATTTCAGTTAAAACACGATCAGCAAGCTTCAGTAGCCCCTTCCTCAGAAAGCCCTTCAACAGGGCATTATAGGGTTCCACTTTAGGATTCAGCCCAACCCTTCTCATCTCCAGAAAAACTGCTTCAGCCTCGGAAGTCCTTCCAACACTTCCCAACGCATCAATAAGACTCACATACGACATGGGATGCGGATGCATCCCCAGGGCCTCCATACGTGCAAACACGTCCAGTGACGTATCAATATTGCCCGTTTTGCAGTACTCTTGAATCAAATTGTTGTACAAATCACACGAAATCTCCGACCCATCATCCAAAACACTTTGATAATCAACAAAAAGCTGCTCTGATGGAATACCACGATTGCAGGGACGTTCTTCAACCTTTGAGTCTTTCTTGAGTTGTGCAGCTGACTTCAGTTGTTGGGTTCTGCGTTTTATACTTCTCTTTGGTGAACTAGAGAAGGCGCAGAGCGGAACTGAAGAATTCTTGGGAAGTAAGGCTGATTGCAGCAACAGAGAGGAGAGAGAAGGCATGGGCAGAGCAAGGAAAACCAAAGGGGGAAACACAGATAAAAATGGCGCCTTTCCGCTAGAATGAAGATGATGCCTGAGATTACAGGGGTAAAAGGTTTTAGCTAGACCGATAGAATTTCGACTGCGCTAAATGCATGGAAGGCTAACGCTTGATATGCCCGGTAACAGGTATAAATTTTTTTATAAATATAAAAAATATTATAATTAATAATATATTATTATAATATTTTTTTTAAAGTATAATAAGATCATATAATATTATATTAATCAATACGAGTATTTTAAAATTAATTTATTTAAAACTATATATTATTATATTTTCTGTCCTATTTAAATTATTGTTCATTTTTATTAAATATTTTAAAATTAGTTTATTTTAAAAATAAATAATATGTTTAATATGAGTCTAAGTTATATATTTAAATAAATATATATTTATGGAGCATTATATGTAAAAAAATAGTTATATAAATTGCATGAACCTACCATATTGATCTCATATAACTTTAAAAATATTATTTTTAATATAATAAAAATTTAAACTTTTAAAGAAGTTGGGTTTGAATTGTGTATTTATTTTTAAGAAAAAAATTAAATTTTTTTTAAAAAAAAATTTAATTTTTTTTAAAAATAGTGTATCGATACATATCGGCCATATCAATATGGTACGGCTGATACATATCGTAGATACGTGTAGGGGCGTATCGCCCCCCGTACCGTATCGGTCTCGGCCAATATAGGTACGTATCGGCCGATACGAGTGCGGCCTTCCATGGCTAAATGCATTTTCTCACATGGGAATGCTTGCAGCATGCTCGAAGATATGCACGGGCCTACGTATAGGGTGAATTCACTGAGTTGTATGAAAAGTTATTTTAATAATTTTTTAAAGGGAAAATTATTTAAATAATAATTTTTTTAAAAATAATTATCAATTTAAACCACTCCCAAAGTGGTGTTGGTTTTCGCCACGTAGGCACCAGCCAAGCAGCTGGCGCTTGCATGACTTTTTTTTATTTTAATTGATTTCATTGTTTAGAACGATGAAATCAAGTTTAAGTTGATTTCATCGTTCTAAATGATGAAATTATTTTAAAAAAAATTAAGTGATTTCATCGTTTAGAAGGACAAAATCATGTTAAGTTGATTTCGTCCTTCACATAATTTTTTTTATAAAAAAAGTACATGGAGTTGTACATGGATAGACGATTGCATGATCTTGTTGGCATCATCGGGCCGATGAGAGCGAGGTCGACGATGCCGATGCCCCCTCTAGGGGCGCTGGAGCTGTGGTCGAAATCCCAGCAGAAGATCTTGCAGAAGGGGTCGCAGTTGTAGATGCGAAAGCCGCGGTTAGTGCCGGCAGCGAAGCAGCCATGGTCTTGGTTGAAGGAGAGGTGTAGGAGGGTGGGGAGGCAGCGACTTAGAGTCGGGGGTAAAAAATTAAATGATCAATTACATGGTAAATATTTATTATAATTAATTGACTTTTATTTTTCAATTACGTTATGCAAGTATGTTGTTTTATGTGCAAGCTGTTTGAAACCTTTAGAAACCATCTAAGTATGGTGATTTCATCATATGGTCATTTCTATATGTGTTTTTGTGTTTTTTGTCATGATCATTTGCACCTATGCTGTAGCAACATGTTTTTTTGTATGTAAGTGACCTACTGCTTTGTTTTATATGTAAGTGATGTTTTGTTTGACCTACAGAGTGCTGACTTTTGACTGTATGATGTGGAGAGTGCTGATTTTTTTACTAAGTGCTGATTTTTATTGTTTGATGTGCTGATTTTTGGTGTAAGGGTCGGGATTTCGTCATTTTGAACAATGAAATCACATGAAACGTGCTGATTTTTGGTGTAAGTATCATGATTTCGTTGTTTTGCACAAAATTTAAGTATGGTGATCAAGATGCTTAGAATTTTGTGGACTGAGCACCCAATATAACACTTGACATAGTCAAATCAAAACCCATGATTCTACACATACATACCTTCTCTGTTTTGCTTTGTGAGTTGTCAACATCCTTGCATTTGTTGTGAAGATTCTCAAGAACCTTGCTCTTGATTGGAGGGTTGTCAACATTTTAACACCTTCTTTAATTTTGGTGGAAAGCCAAGAATTACTCGTATTGGCACCCATTGCAGGATTTGAAAGATTTTCGACTCTTAAAGCAGAAGCATGCTTGTTTCCAACATTCTCACAAAATACCACTTCTTCTTGACTTTGGCCATTGACTGTTTGAATAGTTAATCCAAAGGTAGGCATCCTCCATTGACGGACCAAATTTAGCTTAGCAAACTTCTCTTTGGGAGATGAGAAAGTCCTATCAATATGTTCTAGTATGGTTTAGGTGAATGATTGCCTAAGTGACGAGGATTTTGTATAAAAGAAGCTTTAATTTGTCCCTCCTGTGATTTTGTCCTTTTTTTTTTAAATTCATGTGATTTCATCCTTTAGAAAGACAAAATCAACTTAACATGATTTCGTCCTTCTAAATGATGAAATTACTTAATTTTTTTTAAATAATTTCGTCGTTTAGAACGATGAAATTAACCCAAACTTGATTTTGTCGTTCTAAACAATGAAATCAATTAAAATTTAAAAAAAGTTGGCGCCTGCGTGGCAAAAACCAACACCACTTTGGGAAGTATTTCCCAAAATGGTTTAAATTGGTAATTATTTTTTAATTATTATTTAAATAATTTTCCTTTTTTAAAAAATGGTTAAAGGGAAATTTATTTAAATAATAAATTTTAAAAAAATAATTACTAAATTAAACCACTTTCCAAAAGTGGTATTGCTTTTTGTCATGTAAACACCAGCCAAGCTAGTGGCACTTGCGTGGCTTTTTTTAAAAAAAATTAACTGATTTCGTCGAATCAAATTTAAGTTGATTTCGTCATTTCAAACGACGAAACCTTCCCCCTACTTGATTTCGTCCTTTAGAAAGACGAAATCAACTTAAAGCTGATTTTGTCCTTCCAAATGATGAAATTGTATAAAAAAAAGTTAAGTGAATTCGCTAAGGTGGTTTCGTTGTTTCACCATGGCTTTTTAAAAAAAAAAATTAACTGATTTTGTCGAATCAAATTTAAGTTGATTTCGTCATTTCAAACGACAAAACCTTCCCCCTACTTGATTTCGTCCTTTAGAAAGACGAAATCAACTTAAAGCTGATTTTGTCCTTCCAAATAACGAAATTGTATAAAAAAAAGTTAAGTGAATTCACCATGGGATGCTTCCCATCCCACCTAAACCCATGCAGCTGGTTGGGCATCTCCTGCAACTAAAGCCACAACGTTAGTAAGACTAGAAGCATTGAGAACCGGCCCGAGAACCATGTAGGCTTCAGCCTCCATGGTGCAAAGCATCTAGCCCAACCAGTTGCTCAGCACCGAGAGCTGCTGCGACTTGCCCTTCTGGAGGGTGGCAACGGCGGCAGTAGGCTATTGTCATAAAGCAGAAATCCACTCATCACACTCAACAGCCTCTCTGCTGCTACTAGGAGAATATGGGCCAGCTCCATGACCTTCGTCTCCTCCTGTGAGAGGCTGAATAGCATGGAGCCGAAGGGGTGGGTCAGTGAGGCCAGGTTATCATCTTCCATTTTTTGGTCTGCAAATTGTATGCACTGAGCACCAGCCACCTGCATCACCTCCTCCATCGAGAGCATTCGCCAACTGCAGTTGGCTGGAGCTTGGGCCATGTAGTTCACGCAATCTAGCCTCTGCAAGTGGAGCCATTTCAACTGGCCGGCTTTGAAGTTACCGAGAATCTTGAGTGAGGCAGGTGTTGGTGCTTTAAACTAAGAATTTGGCTCTCGTTGGTTGTCATCTATTTACTTTCACAGTGGGTGTTTCGATCGCTGGCTTAGATCTCTCCCATGTTGCCTTGGCGGGTATTTGGTTGGGAAAAGCAGCGTGGTGAAATAAGAAATCACATGTGATTTTTCCAAAAGAAATAATTTTAGTCAACTGATTATAAAAATCACTTGAAGTATGTTGTTTCAACGTGTGGTGATTTCGTCATAACATGTGATATAAAACAGTAAAACAACATATAACTGTGATATAACAAGATGTGATATAAAACAATAAAACAACATACTTCAAGATGTGATATAAAACAGTAAAAGTCAACTGGTTACAACAAATAACACAGATAGCAGGGTGATGTAATTAATTATGATAATTTGACAAATAACACATACAACACGTAATTGATCACTTTGATGACTTAATTTTTTAAATCCTCCGTATCCACCCCTCCTCCTCTATATCCCTCGTTGCCCTATTGGATGATGGCCACCCTCTCCATGCCCACCTCCCCCTCGCCCCTCTCCAGCCCAGGTCTTGATCCCACCAACCCCGACCCAGACCCATGCAGCTTCCTCTCTAACCTGACACAGCTCAATCCTTCGAACTCCAGTGACAAGGACTCATGTTCCTTGCTTTCGAGTTTCTCCGTCCCCCCTCCCATTTGCACCTCCCCTCCCCCAAAAATTCTAACCACGACTCTGAGTCTGACTCCTCTCTCCCCCCCCACCCTCCTCCACCTCTCCTTCAACTAGGACAACGACTGCTTCGTTGCTGGCACTGACTGCGACTTCTGCAACTACAACTGCAACTCCTTCTGCAAGATCTTTTGCAGGGATTTCGACTACATCTCCAGTGCCCCCGGAGGGGGCATCGGCATGGTCGAGATGTTCTTTCATTGCAACATCCTCTCTATCGTCGGCCCGACGACGCCAACAAGGTAATGTAGTCGTGGCAGAGCAATGACAACTCCATGCACTTTTTTTTAAAATTCATGGGATTTCGTCCTTTAGAAGGACAAAATCATGTTAAGTTGATTTCGTCCTTTTAAAGGACGAAATCACTTAATTTTTTTTAAAAATGATTTCATCCTTTAGAATGACAAAATCAACTTAAACTTGATTTCTTCGTTCTCAAGGATGAAGTCATATAAAAATTAAAAAAAAACCACGCAGGTGCCAACTACTTGGCTGGCACTTGCGTGGCAAAAAGCAACACCACTTTGGGAAATATATGAATATATATTTTTAATTATTATTTATATAATTTTTTTAAAATTTTTATATGATTTCGTCCTTTGATTAAACTTGATTTTGTCCTTTCAAAGGACAAAATCGGTTTATCAATCTATAAACTTAACACAATTTCGTCCTTTAGAAGGATGAAATCACCTTTAGGCAACCTAACCAAAGTTGATTTCTTCCTTTTAAAGGACAAAATCAAAAATCAGCTTAAGTTGATTTCATCTTTTTAGTCTTAAGCCGCTCCTCCGCTCCAGATCGATCCGCCCTGCCACCATGGTTCGTGTTTGATTACCACCGCCTAGATCCCGTCCTCCGGCTGCTGTGGTTCGTGTTTGAGCACCACTACCTAGATCCCATCCTCTGACCACAGTGGTTTGTGTTTGAGTACTCCCAGATCTCGTCCGCATTTTCTTTTTGAAGGTCATCCTCGGCCTCTGGTTCCAGTTGTCAGTCCCGCTGCTGTGTTCGCCAATCATTGGATTTGAGTGCCACCCCACTGCCGCAGTGTGTTGTGCACGTGACCAGATTCCCAGAGGACTCACCCAAACTGTACTCTATTGCTTTTACTTAGTTGCATTGAACTATTTATTATTGTTATAGTTTAGTATTTGCTTTGGTTTAGGTATAAAACTGTGTTGGTTCAGTTAGTAGCCCAGGCTAGCCGACCCACTAACTGGCATGTTCACCTAGGGAACCAGGCCGGCCTAGGTTGGATTGGCACGACTCCCTAGGGGACTGGTTGTCTCCTATATGGAGCGGCCCTCTCTTGTTTGATAGCATGCAATTGGAATTACTCACATTTTCTCCCCTTTCTTCTTTACTTCTCCCCTTTCCCTGTGTAGATCTCCTAGGTACCGATTGTGCCTACGTTAGGCACATCATTGGTATCGGAGCATTTACGATCCCCGACCATGGCTCGAGGCAAACAACCTGTCGTTCCAAAGATTCCTTCAGAGAAGGAGGTCCCTGCTTCAGCATCAGCAGACAGTCCGAAGGCCGCTCCGACGGCACTTGAAGCCACGCTGTCAGAAATCAAGGCTACGCTATAGACTCTCACCGTGAGCATGACATGCATGTAGACGCAGCACGAGTCACACGCACAATTCATGGCTGCTCGCGTAGCGCCCATCCTGCCTGGGCCGCCTGCCGCTACCCAAGAGACGGGCGGGCTGTCGCAGCCTCCCTCCTCAACCCCCCAGCTCCAGCTAGCCCCGACGTGAGGGTCTTCCCATGCCCGACACGCTTTGGAGCTGGCAATCAAGCGTGGGGGGGAAGGCGCCAGGCCTGGGACATGCGAGGCATACCAGGTTCTCGAGAAAATGCCCCTATGATGCCGCCCCCTCCAAATCAGTTCCAAGACGCAAAGGAGGAGTGGGATGAGTATCCCAGGCATCGTGGCAGACAACGCGGGGGGGGGGGGGCTGAGCCTCGTTTGGCTCACCTACAATTTCCCCGCTATAATGGAGATGATGATCCTGTGGAATGGTTGTACAAGGTTGAGAAGTTCTTCGCCTACCAAGGGACGCATTCTGAGGCTAAACGTTTGTGCATCACTGCCTTCCACCTTGATGGGGACTCTTTGGTCTGGTTCCAGAGTTTTGAAAAAGAGGTGCACTACCCCACCTGGGCAGCTTTCTCTGACGAGCTCTGCATTCAGTTTGGGCCAAATGAATTCCAGGACTTCAACGAGAAGCTTTCCTCCCTGTGCCAGACCACCACCATCCGTGCATACTATACTGAGTTCATGAAGGTGGCCAACCGACTCCCAGATTGGCCGGTGGCCGCCTTGGTGGGCACATTCAAGCATGGTCTAAAGCCCAAAATATCTGATGAGATGCACCACTTCCCTTGCTCTAGCATGAGGGACGTCGTGCGTCATGCCCGCATTGAGGAAGAGAAGCTGACTAGGCAGTGTAGAGGTGGGTGACTTGGACCTCTGCCCTGGCTTGTAGTGAGCGCCAACCCACTGGCAGCACCCACTAGCACCCCGACAATAGGCCACCCTGGCCAGTAGGCTGCACTGCCCAACCAGATTGTCTGACGCCTTACACCAGCCTAGATGGAAGAGTGACAGTCAAAAGGGTTATGCTTTTTCTGTGATGAGAAGTTTGTTCCGGGGCATCGTTGTTCTGTTAAGGGCAACCTACTCATGGAGGAGGTCAAAGAGGACAGTGAAGGAGGGGCCGGAGTTGATTCTGGTCCCTAGGAGGACGTGCTGCCCAAAATTTCAATCCATGCATTTTCGGGAGCATTCACTCCACGCACGATGCAAGTTCAGGGATTCCTTAAGTGGGAACAGGTGGCTATCTTGATCGATAGTGGGTCTACTCATAACTTTATTAATGACAAGGTTGCCCATCGGTTGGCATATTTTGTCTCAGACTCGAAGCCATTTGATGTGCTGATTGGCGACTGTAAGCATCTTTGGAGCACAGGGGTGTGTGCGTAGGTTACGCTCTCTGTACAGGGCCACACATTTGTTACCGATCTATTCTTGCTGCCCACAAAGGGGGCGGATGTGGTGTTGGGTGTATAGTGGCTACA
This sequence comes from Saururus chinensis, assembly GCA_035235625.1. Classification (NCBI taxonomy): domain Eukaryota; kingdom Viridiplantae; phylum Streptophyta; class Magnoliopsida; order Piperales; family Saururaceae; genus Saururus; species Saururus chinensis. The sequence continues at coordinate 12,745,720 of CP141142.1, read as the reverse complement.
GGAGCTTGTGATGTGGTTTGGAACTTCAGGGACATGATGATGGATTTTGAGCTGAAAGGGCAGCAAGTTCGGATCGAAGGCTCGCGACCGGGCACCCTTCTCTCAGCCTAGGCCATGAGCTCCTTCTTTCGGTTCGTGCCCCAAGGACTTCTCTTGCAGCAGCGTGCCACTATCAGGGTGCCTCAGGACAAGCTGCCTTTTGATCTTCAAGAGTTAATGACCGCCCACCAGGACCTCTTCACAGAGTCACAGGGTCTTCCTCCAGTCCGGCCTCATGACCATCATATTCCTATCATTCTAGGCACAGCCCCTGCCAATGTCCGCCCTTACCGCTATCCCCACATCAAGAAATCTGAAATTGAGAAGCTTGTGATGGGCATGCTACAGTCTAGGATCATCCGTCCTAGTACAAGTTCGTACTCGTCTCTAATGTTCCTGGTTCGCAAGAAGGATGGGTCGTGGCGGTTCTATGTGGACTATTGTGCTTTGAATGCCATCACCATCAAGGACAAGTATCCCATTCCTGTGATTGAGGAGTTGTTGGATGAGCTAACAGGTGCCGCGGTCTTTAGTAAGCTCGACCTACATTCGGGATATCATCAGATTCGGGTGCAGCAAGCGGATGTGCACAACATGGCGTTCCGGACTCATGACGGCCACTTCGAGTTCCTAGTTATGCAATTTGGGCTGACCAATGCCCCCTCCACCTTTTAGTGCCTCATGAATGATATCTTCCAGCCGTTCCTGCATCGATATATATTGGTTTTCTTTGATGATATCTTGGTATACAGCCGCTCATGGTCGGAGCACTTGACCCATCTCAGGTCGGTCTTCTCTATCTTGTGAGCTAACTCTCTATTCTTGAAGCATTCAAAATGCTCCTTTGGCAGCCCGCAGGTTGATTATTTGGGCCATATTATTTTGAGGAGTGGTGTTGCTACTGACCTGGCCAAGGTGGCCACCATGCTCTCTTGGCCGCCACCCACATGTGTTCGGGCACTCCGTGGTTTTCTGGGCCTTACAGGTTACTATCGGCATTTCATCAATCGGTATGACAAGTTGGCTCGACCCCTTACAGAGCTGCTTAAGAAGGGGGCTTTTACGTGGTCAGCGGAGGCCACCACGACATTTGAGGGTCTTAGGTAGGCTATGGCTTCTGCTCCGGTTCTTCTATTACCTGAATTCAACCATCCATTTGTGGTGGAGACCGACGCGTCAGAATTGGGCTTGGGGGCGGTTCTTTTGCAGGATGAGCGACCCATTGCTTATTTTAGCAAAGCATTGACTGGCTGCTCCCCGTCCTTGTCTGTGTATGAGAAGGAGATGTTGGCCATTGTCGTCGTTGTTGACAAGTGGCACCCTTACTTGGTTGCCGGTTCCTGATTTGTACTGATCACCAACCATTAAAATACTTCTTGGAGCAACGAGTGTCTACTCCCTCTCAGCAGCGGTGGGTAAGCAAGTTGTTGGGCTATGACAATGAGGTCGTGTACAAGAAGGGGTTGGAGAATATCGTGGCTGATGCGCTCTCTCGCAGTGCGGCACTAGGCTCTTGTTTGGCTCTTTCCACTCTCTCTTGCCCCTTTATTGATGAGATATGACAAGCCTATGGTGAGGATTCTTGGACACAGGAGGTAATTACCAGCCTACAAACCGACCCTGCTACCCGTCCTTTCTTTGTGTGGCGGAATGAGCTTCTCTTTTGGAAGGACCGCTTGTAGGTTCCTGCTGTTGCTGACCTCCACCACTGCATCCTGTCGCACTTCCATGACTCTCCTATGGCTGGTCACGAGGGCGCCTTCTGTACCTACAAACAGGTCAATCAGAGTTTTCTATGACATGGCATACATCGGTTAGTCCATGACTACGTGGCCGCTTGTGATGTTTGTCAGCGGGCTAAAGCGATCACGACCTCGCCCATTGGTTTGTTGCAGCCCTTTCCTATTCCAGATAAGGTTTGGAAAGATGTTTTGATGAACTTTGTGGAGGATTTACCCGTGGTGCAAGGCAAGTCTATCATTATGGTGGTGGTGGATCGGTTGTCTAAGTATGCTCATTTTTGCGCACTGGGCCATCCCTTCACCGCCAAGACTATAGTTGAGCTCTATGTTCGCGAGGTGGCCCGACTTCACGGTATGCCCCACACGATTGTTTCTGATCATGGTCGAATTTTCCTTTCACAGTTTTGGAAGGAGTTTTTCATTCTACAGGGGACCTCTCTCCACATGAGCATTGCTTATCACCCGCAGATGGATGGGCAGGCTGAAGTTGTCAACCATTGTTTGGAGCAGTACCTTCGATGCTTTACTATGATGCATCCCAGCTAGTGGCTTCAGCTTCTTCCATGGGCTGAGTGGTCTTATAATACGGCCTATCATATGCGTGCCGGGTTCACTCTGTTTGAGGTGCTCTATGGCTAGCCACCGTCGACTATCTTATCCTATGTACCCCCACCGTTTGTCTGTGGTAGAGGTGGACTATATGCTACAGACAAGCGATGAGGTCTTATGCCAGCTCAAGGGGAATTTGTCGTCTGCCTAGAACCGGATGAAGCAGATTTATGATCGTTGCCATACTGATCGTGAGTATGCAGTGGGTGACTTGGTTTATGTGTCGGTTCTTCCTCATCGCCATACCTCCTTATTTCAGTCTGAGAACTCCAAGTTTACTCCCCGTTTCCATGGTTCGTATGTTATTGAGGAGGGTGTTGGCCCTGTGGCCTACCGCCTGACTTTGCCCCATGACTCCTTCGTTCACCCTGTCTTTCATGTGTCCCATCTATGGCAATTTGTGGGTGACAAGTCATTGGCTGTGGGTGCTCCTCCTCCTCTGATGGGACCTGTTCCGCCATCCGACCCTATCCCTACTTCAGTGCTTGAGAAGCGTCGGGTTCGTCAATCCGGTCGCATTATTACTGAGGTCTTGATTTCTTGGCAAGGGCAGCCTCTTGTGGTCTCTACATGGATGCCTGAAGATGAGTTTATAACTCGCTTTCCAGCGTGGTCGCCTTGAGGACAAGGCGAATAGAGGAAGCGTGGTGGAGTGTTGTGCATGATGACCAGATTCCCAGAGGACTCACCCTGACTATACTCTATTGCTTTTACTTAGTTGCATTGAACTATTTATTATTGTAATAGTTTAGTGTTTGCTTTGGTTTAGGTATAAAACTATGTTGGTTCAATTAATGGCTCGGGCTAGCCGACCCACTAACTGGCATGTTTACCTAGGGAATTGGGCCAGCCTGAGTTGGGTTGGCACAACTCCCTAGGGGACTAGTTGTCTCCTATATGGGGCGGTCCTCTCTTGTTTGACAACATGCAATTGGAATTACTCACATTTTCTCCCCTTTCTTCCTTACTTCTCCCCTTTCACTACGTAGATCTCCCAGGTACCGATTGTGCCTACGTCAAGCACATCACCATGTCGACCGATCCCGTCCTCCGCCCTAATTTCAGTTTAGGGATTTGGTTCATTGGGAATTTAGATCTGTTAAAGGTATGATTTTTTGTTATTTTCTAATAAATTATTTGTGCATTTAGATATGTTGGCCAATTGTCTATGTGTGTTTACTATAATGAGATATGTTAGCCAGTTATTTGTGCATTTAGGGATGTCGCCATATGTCTTTATCTGAAATTGAATTGAAATTGAACTAGTCGTATGTTAGTAATAGTTTGATATTTTTATCAATAAGGTAGATATAATATTTGAAGAAGTGTATGAGAATATTTGTTGTCTTCGTTAGATAAGAGAAGAAATATGTGAAGGAGCGTATGATTATTGCTCGTTGATATATGAGGCAATTGCTTAATCTAATTGTAGCATCTTTGTTTTGAGACAATTGCTTAATCTAATATTAATTGCTTCATCTAATTTTAGCCTCTTAGTTTTGAGATAATTACTTAATCTAATATTAATTTAATCTATTGTTTATGAATTAAGTGAATAGAGATGACAAAAGAAATGGTTAAATTTTTACTTAACTATGACGGACGTACAAAAGGATTATTAATTAAGAAACCATCTACATATGATGAATTTGAGATGCAAGTAGCTAGTAAGGCTAGGTGAGATCGAAGAAGATGAAAAATCACTATAAAATGTGCTATTTCAACATATGGATCGAATTCGAGACAAAGAATTTGCTCTTACCTTTCTCCATCCTTGCTCATCCATTCCTCAGACAATAGAGATTACATGGAACCCACAATGTCCATCTGCAGCGACATCGAAAATGTCCTTGATGCATGGATAAATAGTACTAGGAAGGAAATTCAAATATCATTCTTTGACATTACATTGTTTTAACTTCTTCAATATCTTCAACTTCTTAATCCCTGCATTTTGTTGAGCTTTTAACTCTGCTGTGACATATTCAAAACCAAAAGGATCTTGATTAGTAGAATTTTTGTGCTTATTTTTACTACCTTTGTGCCTACCACGTGACTTTGTGGGCATTGAAAGCATTTTTAACCAGTTTAATTTAGGATTTGCAATATCCTTACATTGTGATAATATTTGAGTTTTAACCTCATCACTTGCCATATGAAATCGAGTAGATATTTTCTCTAAGTACTCCAAAAGCTCATGTTCCATTGATGAAATATTTTTGCCAAAGACGTATAATGTTTGCCAATGTTCATGAATTTCAATCAGCGGCATTGGGCGGCCTTCAAGTAGCCATTCTGACAATGGGTGTTTGCATGGTAGTCCATATGTATTCCTTATTTCATGTTTACAATATACTTTCAAAACAAGGTACCGCTCCACGCTTTTCTTTTCGTCATCTATTAAATCTAATATAGCCCTTGACACTAATCCAACAACCTGTTTGTAAAATAAAATTCTATAGCGGTGACATCTCTTGAACCTACTTTCCTCAAACGACTTCCGTACTTGAACATGTTGAAGTTGGACAACTTAATCAATATTACTCCATGCATGAAGAATATTCACCATTGAAGATGCCAAACGACTTTTTTAGTTTCGCATGCATGCTTTCAACTCTATTTGTGGGTTTATTGTCAAAATGCATGTATTTATCTATCCAAGCTTCAACAAATTGCTCCTTATGTGGTTGTAACCATGTAGAATGAAGATATTTTAAGGCATCCTGAAAGTCATTGTAATCAATCTCCAACATGCATATCGATTCTTCATAATCATTTTCTGTGGTTGAATAGACAACAATATTCCAACACTACAAGAAATGAACCCAAGCTTCCTCGGTATCAAACGCTTTACGATAGTTCTGTATAATACCCATAGAGATATGCCACAAATAAAGTAAATTCTTTGAAGTTGGGAAAACCATCTCAATTGCTATCACGAGTGTTTTATCTATATCTATGACAAAAATTAAAGGCAACTCAGCTCCATTGAACAAAGACTTAAAATTCTCTAATGCCCATACATATTCACTCATATTCTCAAATGAGATAAAAGCGAAACATGTGAAGAACGATTTGTGTGTCGATGTATTGCTAATTATAGATAGAACCGGGAGTCCATATCTGTTGGTTTTATAACTGCAGTCCATAACAAGCACATGATGGAACAAATTTGTTAGCCGAACCAATAATGGATGAGTGAAGAATATAGATGTTACAATGTATGTGTCCTCATCCTTTTTATAGTAGCACACGTACCCTGACTCCTCAATCCATTTCATCAACTCTTGCAACACAATTCTACCCTATCTTTGAGTTAAAGACAAACGACTACGAACATTGTAAATTATTTTCATAGTTGTATAGTTTATATGGTATGCTTCCTTCAAAGATAGCAATAGTTTTTCGATTTCAGCCCTATCTTTGACAAATTCTTCCCAACTTCTATCTCTCCTTCTTTCAGACAACCAACATATGTGCGCCCTTCTCCAAACTGCCAGGGGGGTGATTGTGACTACCACAAATTACTTTCAATTTCTACCCAACAGCATGGTCAATATACATTTCCCTTACTTATAACTTGAATGGGCATCCACATTTCTTTGTGGTTGTTTCTCTGCTATGAATATCCAACTTGGACTTTTGAATAATACTTCTTTTGTAGTAACCTGCCCTTTCACAAGCTAGAGTAACACGTGGTCTCCGCTTTTGGGAATCCAATTTTAGGATTATAAGCATTGTACCATGCCTCATACAAATTTCTTTGGCCCATTTTATTAAAGCCTCTTATGATGAGAATACTTGCAAGTTGATAAAAATATATTAATATTGGCATTTCTCCAATTAATATGATATATTCCTCACAACATTTACAATTAATGAATTTACCTTATCATCAGAACATGCAAAAGGCATATCAACATTTAAGATGCCGCTCTGGCTTTGGCCTTCTCTTTTAGATACAACCTATTGACAAAGGCTACATTATAAAATTTTCATTTGACAACATTAGAAAATACCAAAATGCTTTGTGTTGCTTTTCATTTCTCGTTTAGATATAAAAAATGGTCTATACCTCTTTAGAAGACTGGTTTTCTACCTCACTGTATAGTTGATTCGCCCCTATTTGTTTCAATGAACATGGAACAATCTCTTATATTTCCTCATTTGAAGCCATACACCCATTATTTTCTTATAATAGATGACTTCAAGTCCATAAATGATGAAGATTCACCAGCAAGATGATCCATTCTTGATTGACTTAATCAATAAACTATAGTCACCTAAGATGACACAAAATAAGGACAATGAAAACCTAGGATGATCACAAATAGACTAATAATACTTGACAAACGCTAGTCCCTATGAACCTAAGTATATTATGTCAGGTTATACCCCTCGCTATAGAGCTAACAAAAGTTTTTACCCCATGTATATACATTTTTGTACTTAGCAATGGGTAGTCCCGATGCAAATAATCACATTGTGGCGGGGTTTAGCCCCAGCAAATATATTAACAGAAGCTTTTACCTAGTTAATATGTGGCAGGGGGTCATACCTGTGAAGTGAAGAACATTGTGGCAGGCGCTACCCCTCGCTAAAAAAATGACAAAAGCTTTCTTGCCTACGACAACGTTCTGGCAGAAAATGTGATAAACATGTCTATGGAAGTGTAAAGATGTCATTGATGAACAAATACTACTATAAAGGAAGATAAACTTACAAAAAGAGTTCCACTTTTTGGTCACTAGAGCTTTTTTAGCCACCATCGGAGCTTTTTAATCATCGCCGGAGCTACAGTGTATGTTGATGGCTATAGTGCTTGCCAGCGGCTCTGACTTAGCCTGGAGGAGGAGATGAAAGTCTCTAAAAAAAAAACTCACGTTCTTTAGGTGAACTCGTGGGGGAAAAAGAGAAAGGTAAATGGGGGACAAAAGAGCAAGTTAGTGGGGGAAAAGTGGGGTATAAAAGTAAAAAAGAAATCTAACTATTTGCTTTTGTTTGGGGATATAGGGGAAAAAGAGGGGTTTAAATAGCCACGTTCAATTTTGTATATAGGAAAATTTATGTTAATCTATGTAGTGGCCTGCCCTTAGGTCGAGATATTTAGGCCATCTTTAGCAACACTTTTGAAAAACAAAGCAAATGCCTCCTTTGCCATCTTCATCATGAGGATAATTGTTTTACTTTCCTTTTCAAAGTGGTTACCAAATGTGATCTTAATCTAGTCACGTTAATATAGCTTTACCATTAATTGCCATAGATTGACAGTGCATACAGTAGTATTTGCAGCTTACATAAAATCATAATATATGCTAAATTCTACCATTTACATGCAATCAGGGTGTCAGCCGATTGTTAAAAACTTATCCACTTCTGTATTGCATGCACGACTAGATGCACAAGATGCATGTCATTCGCATGCACCCAAGCCATAGGAAAAGTGGTTAAGAAAATTTCAACTATTGACATGTTGGAAGGATTCTGCTACTATGATGATTACTTTTCGTTAAGGAAAATGATATTCCTACTCTTTCTTTTAAACAAAAACTTTACTCTAACCTTTGATTGGTACGCATAATGTGAACCCCCCACCCATTATCAAGTGAGACCCATATTTCTCTATCCAAACAAAAGCTAGAGTAATATTTTGTGTAGAAAAAATGTAGGAATATTAGTATCCACTGATTAACTACAAATAAAAGACATAAAAATAAGTTGGCTTTACAGGATGGTTAATTATTGATAGAAGCAAGTGAAAAATATATAAATAATGTTAAAAAAATAATTACCTAAATAATAGAGAGAGGAAAATATTTCTCATAATGATGTTCCTTTTCGTGAGCCAGCCAGGCACTAGCACCTACGTAATTTTTTTAATTTTTGTTTATAATTTCATTCTTTAAAATGACAAAATGAGTATACTTAACTGATTTTATCCTTTAAGTACTCTAAAGGACAAAATTAGTAGTCAATGAGTACTGATTTCATCCTTTAAGTACTCTAAAGGACGAAATTAGTACATTGTAATGATTTCATCCTTAATGGAAAAAATCAATAGGGTATTGATTTTGTCGACATTGAGTACTAATTTTGTCATTTATAAGGACAACTAAAGGTCAAAATTAGTACATTTCATCATTCTATCCCGATTTCATCCTTCTAAATGACGAAATTAGTAAGTACACTAAATAATATTGAATTTTAGTCCTTCTATATTGATTCCATCCTTCTCTGTTTTTTAGTTAATTTTTTTAAGTATCATTGTATTTATGTATTTTTTATTGGGAAGTTTAACTATCATACTATGATATATTTTTTGACACTGGAGAATTTATGAGGTCACAATCAAAAGTTTATCTAGATTATAATACATTTTCAACAATATGGAACAACTATTCTTATATGCAAGGGTCATAAGAGCAATATACTAAAAAAGTTTTATGTCAAGAAATAAGTTTATGGTATTCCTCTATGATGAGGGTTATGGTTGTAATAAGTAGTTAAGGATTTATTCAAGTTGGAATGGACATAATTTACAAATTTAATACCTTTATTGTTTGTCAATTTTTATTTAAAATGGTAATAAATGAAGATCAGAATTAAAAATTTGAGGTGGGCATAAGGCAAATATTAGATACACAATAAAGTTTTAAACAGAATGTCAAGAGACAACTAACAATTTTCAGTTATGTTCATTTTTCAATAGTGGTGTGTTCTCTCATACAAAACCTAGCTCTGAATTAGCAAGTCTCATTCTTTATATATTTTCTTAATTTGGAAATTTTTACAACTAAAGATTTTTGTGTACATCTAAATGACATGGACAAGATATGTGGACATTGTAAGCATTGATTATTTAGTGTTGTAAACCTTAATTTACACCACAAATTCATTTATGAAAATTATAAGCATCCATAAGCTTAATTGTAATATTTTTGCAAGTTATAATGGAGTAGGATGACTGAAGTTAAGCTCTGTATCATCTACCCAGCAACAAGGTATGCTGAATATTTGATAATTGTTTCCTATTTACTCTTTAATGAAGGATGCAATCCTCATTTCTCAATTTTTTAGGTAAAGAATATGTTATATTTCTTGATTTTTTTTAAGTGGCAGTTTTAAGTGTTAAAACAAACTAATGAATGCCAAAAACAAATAAACAAAAGGATGCCTAGTTTGCTTAACTCAAATCCATTGGAAACAATGATAGACTTTCAGGCCATTGATCGCTTTAGATAAATGGCACACACTATGGCACATGAAATATATAGAAAAATATAATTTTTGTGTAGATTTTGTGTGTTATAGTGTACATCGCCAATCTAGGGCCATCAACATATTTGAATGTCAAGAGACAACTTCACGAGTAACTATACTAGTGAAGCTTCACCAACATATTTGAATTCTATTTTGTCATTCCCCCTTTTGAGTAGTTTCCACCGTCTATGTATATCCAAATAGGGTGCTCTACCTAAATGGGGTGAGGGGGAGGAAAAAGACCATCTAAGCAAAAGAGTAGTGATATGATTGGAAAGCATGTTTGCATTGGTGACATTTGGACCCACATAGGCCCTAGCGTGGGACACACACCATGAATGTTTTATGAGCGTAGTGGTCTTAGCATTTTGATAAGAAAAAACATTCTTAAGTCACAACCATAATTTATCATCTGTCTTTTAAGTATAAAATTTCAAAATGTATCATGTTGTAGTGGACTCTAAATTGGTATATATTTGCTTGTATCTTTATAATTTTGATTTAGGCTTTAGTAACATAGTTCTATATATAAGAGGTAAATAAATCTTTCATTATTATTCTTAATTTATAATTAGTTAGGCCTTCACTTAAGTGATGACAATAATGTTTTTTCTTTTAATTGGCGACCCTAAGCCTACTTAGAGGATGATCGAGTCTTGTAATAATATTCTTCTTTACCAATTCAACTCAAGAAAAACTATTTCTTCTCTAAAAAAACCCTAACTTTCAATGATTCTATCATGTACAAGAATAACTTAAAGTTGAGAAATTATTGACTCCTGAGTACCACATGAGATTTACTCCCACTTCACAAAAAAATTAATTGTGACATCTTTGAAAAAATTTGGTAATTTCTCAAGTTTTTTGGTGGGGCAAATTGGAGATTTTAGGATGAAGAGATAGCTGGCAAGGTGTCTAACATGTTGATACCATGAGGGAGTGGTGTTAGAGTGACTCAGGAAGCTATCGGGTGATGCCTATCCTTGCACCACTCAATTGCTCGATTCTATTGGCTCAACAAGAGGTTTGACATGTCGAAGATAGGAATTTTTTGTATCAACCACTATATATATGAAACGGTGGTGTGAAATGCTCTCTCAATATTTATAGTTACATGCTGCATATCGATCTTGATTGAACATGCTAAATACTATAAGGTGTTTTTTGGTGACTTGAATGTGGTGGCATGAAGACTTTGCTTGTTGTGCTAACTAACTGCTCCAGGTGCTTTTTTTCATGTCTCAATATGTAGCTTTGTTTTATTTAAGGCAATATATGTAAGTTAATTTCACCCAATATTAAAGGTTAAGTTACATTTTTTCTTAAATAATTTAAAAGTCTTTTTAATTTAAAAGTGTAACCTACTATTTGTTTAAATATGAGTCCCTTTTATATGAGCATGAATACATGTATGCGCCCATGTGCATGCTTTGGGGCCGTACTATTTCGATCACAGGACTTGTGTTACTCACATGTTATATATGTAGGTTTTAATTTGCCCACATACCTTGTAATACATGAATGTTGTCAAATCTTTATCCAATGATGCATGATGCATCAACACATGAAAATGCGTATGAAACCAAACAAATATTAACTATATCCTTTAAATATTAATATGACTTGTTAGTCTCCCATTTTTATGACAATTGCCCTAAAGCAAATTTGCATCACTTAATTGAAATAAATTTCTCTATATAATTTTATTGGAGTACCAATAAGAGATACAACTATTTTAAAAGGATTAAGATCTTTATCAAGTTTTTATGTGCTAAGAAAACTTACATTAAACATATTTTAAATGCTCATTTATGTTACTAGAAGTTTTTTTTTGCATATACTTAATAGCCATAAGGATTTGTTGTGGAACAAATGTATCATCTTTCTAGTTTTGACCTAACAAAGTTCTTTTTATTATAAAAAATCTTTTATGGTAGCTACAAAAGGGTTAATTATCAATTCTTAATTTGATTGTATGTTCACTTACAAGTTTTTCTAATTATACTCTTTACATTTGTGTTATAATGATATTTTGTCTATTTTATTAAGTTTTAGAGGTTATGTGCCCATTTTGGCACGTAGTGAGCATATCATTGGTGCATACTAATATCAGTTATAACCAATAGCATCATTAATACTAATACAACCTTCCATGGTCACATGTATAAATGTGGCCTTGGTAGTTGGAAAACCATATTCCTACGCTTTGGAGGTGGTGGATGTAGGAAGAAGGGGATTTTTGGCGGAGGAAAGGTTTACATGCAAGTTGTCAATGACCAGAGGTTCGATCATGAGGAGGGTGGTGTGCAAGCACGAAGAGTTAGTAGTTTCAAAGTAGGATCACTATCTATTATTAAAAATATAATATTTTGCATGTTTAAAATAGACATATATAGTGATCCATAAGAATTAGCCTTTGGGTAAGTAATGCAATTGTATTAAAAGACTATGTGAGCATATTAAAACCAGAGGGAAATAAGGCTGTGGAGATCAAAGGAGACTTGAGAGAAGAGTTTATGGTTGGGTTAGATGTGCATAGGACCACATGAATTGCATAAACCAGTAATTCCCGAATCACCGACATGGTCATGGATACATGGGAGTGGTGACAATAATTGGTCAAGATGGGTGCAACTTGTTAGTAAGCACATCAATAGTAGAAAATAATTAAAAAAAGGGATGAAACTAGTAATCCTTAGGGAAGATTCTGGAAGACTAGTTAAGGTTACATGGAGGAAAGTGCTTGGGGATGCTAGTTTGAGATATGAGATTACTCAACATATTTTGAGAACTCTGTGGGATCAATTGGCTAGTAAGGAAGAAAATAGCCTCATGTGTTGTCAACATCAGCATGGACATGCCGACATGATTTATCTCCATGGTTTGTTTGTAACCTTGTGTTGGAGGCCCTTGTGTTCTTTGAGTCAGCGAACCTTTTTAATAAACATAGAATTTTTGAGTGATGAACTCAAGGAAGTAGTAAAGATGCTAAGCATGAAGTTTATTTATTCTTAAATCTAGAAGAAAAAGTTCTATTAGCGAGCACCCACACATCGGTGAACCTACCAATGAAATAGTATTTTACTGTTAGTGAGGTTTAACATGCCAGTCAAATCACCGATGAAGTACTAAAGACAATGTCAACAACCTTCAACGTGTCGATGTTCGTAAAATGGACTGCACTAAAGAGCAGTTCCAAGCGGTTTCTTGGACAATTACACACCAGAATTCGGTTATTTGATTCCCATATAAATACCTTTGACAAACTTTAACCCTAATCCTACAAATTCTCTAACTTTGGGGAGAAAGTGTTAGACAAGGGCGTGTCAAAGTTCAGTGGAAGGGGAGAAGAACTGGATTCATAGAAACCTCATTTGATTGCGAAAGAGGTCGGATTACTAACCTCGTACTAGGATTTAACATAATGTGTATGCACAATGTATTTAAATTACAATGTTATTGTGATTGAACATGTAAAACCATATTTTTTAGAATGCTTTGTTATGATGATAATTATGATCATGACCCCTCTGTTAAATGAGTGTTTTATTTCATAAGATCATTTTATAGCCTTGATTATGGAATATTAAATGTGAAATATCATGTTACATCATGTTTCTAGCTGAGTTTAAAACAAAAGTGATAGTTCTGTTACTCTTCCTGATTGTCGGCATGCTTACCAATATGTCGGAGACACTGTTGATGAAACAGAGAAGATAAAGATATGAGATATTGATATACATCGACAAGTCAGTGTGCAACCGATGGGTCATTGGCAGTGAGATCGATGTGTCAATAAAGTGTTGATGAGAATGATTGTCTTTGTTATTCTATTGTCAACAAGGATTTGATATATTAATGAGTTATCATTGGTCATTAGTGACATGGTTAACATCGATGAGTCTACTGACAATAAATTGGTTTTGGGGTAAATGTTAGCAATAAATGCTATAAGTGTTTAGCTATTATTATGAGATATAATAGTATGATATTGAATGCATGAATTGCAATTATTTGTGATATTTTGATTAATTATGTTTAGGTTATGTATCTTTGCATGCATGAAAATCCTTATAATAGATAGCACACCAAGAATTGTTGGACAATGGCATTTAAGGACAAAGGATCCTTGTGTCATTATGGCTCCTGAAGTGAGTCTCCAGCTACGTAATAGAAAGGGTTTGGTATGAAATACAACCAAAGTCTTTTGGCTTTCTAAAAATGAGAGTTATATAGAACAACTTCCCTGACCATGGAAATGTATTCGAATGGACTAGAACATTGACAAATGACTAGTCCTACTCAGTGCAATACAGGAGGCTCCGATGATCATGGAAGTAGGGACTTCAACCACTTGGGTCCATGAGTCCTTGTGGGCCTTAGCTTCATGACATAGATGGAGTGGGCAAGCCTAAAACTACTTGAAGTATGTGATGTAGTTCATGGTCTAGTGAGATAAGGTTGTACTCCTAGATGTGGCTATCATGTCATGAAGAACCTTTTGGCTTTCACTTATGAAGCAAGAATATTCTAAGTGAAGTCACATTATGATATTTGAAATCATGAGATAGCAAATAAGAATGTCTCATTTATTATATTTATGTATGATGATGATGAAGATTATTGTTGGACATGATAGTATTGTTATTGTGATGATGTAATGAAATTATGTACATTGTTATAATATAGTACTTGTTTAGTAATCCCACAAGGCATACTCGTATACTCATCATCCTTATAATACAAGTTTGCCGAAAGAGTAGCTGGGTTGGTATCAGGATCATGGAAAGGATGACAAGCTCTAGAGAAATTGTAGGATTTATTATCTTGTGTAGTAAGACTTTTAGTATGATATGTAATTTTAAACATAGGCATGTGAGTTCCAAATACTTATGATTATATGTATTGAAAATTCTGAACTTGTGCATGATGTGTGATGACAAAAACCATGAGTTGCTTGAGAAAATTGAAAAATTAGAAGATAAATTGAAGACTGTTAATGCAAAATTGAAAGAGTTTGTCAAAAGTAAGGAAAAAGTTGATAAAATACTCTCATTTGGACAATTTGGGTGGACTAGGGTATGTGGAACATAAGAACTCTAATTCCCTAGAATGCACTAAATTTGTCAAGGCTAGAAGTTTGGAAGATAATGATGTTTATACTTTAAATTCTAAACCTTTAGTTAAAAAATTATTGCCTAAGAAGGAACTAGTGACTAAATGTGAGCCTAACAAAAACAAATTAATGAAGAAGCCACCAATTTTTAGAGAGGATGTTAAAATTGGTTTGCTTAGACAAATCACATGGATGGGTAGAAACTTGAAGGAAGATAGTATAAAGGTTCATAGGGCTCACATATATGATTCACTAAGAAACTTTCCTAAGCTTAATATTCATAATGGTTATCACAAGAAGGAACAAAGGTTTAATGCAAAAAAGCTTACGAAAGACAAACATGGTAAAAACTTGAGAAATCTATAGGAGTTCGTGAAAATAAAAATAATTTGGGTAAAGAATGAAGATGTGAAATGCAATGTAGTGCACATCGCCATAAAAAGTCAACACTCTAACACGTGGTACCTAGATAGTGAGTATTCAAAATATATAACCAACAACGAGTTTAGGTTTACAAACTTGGTAAAAAAATATGATGGAGAAATGACTTTTGGAGATGGGAGTACCATAAAGATAGATTGGATAGGAACATTAAGAGTTTCTTGATTGCATGATTTTGATAATGCTTTGTATGTAAGTGGTTTTAATCTTTTAAGCATTAGCCAAATTTGTGACTCTAAGTTTACTGTGAAATTTACCAAGAAAGTATGCTTTATCATTGATAAATCTATAATTACTGGTGTTAAGGTAGTAGGCTAATGATAATTATTATTTGGTTAATCTAGCTTACTTTACAAACTTGTCCTTACTTGATAATACTTATTTGTGGCATCAAAGGTTGGGACATGTTAATTTCAGAGATTTGATGAAAGTAACAAAGAATAGAATCATTAGAGGTGCTCTAATTTTAAAAACTCCTAAAAACTTTGTACATAGATGTAAGATCTTTAAACTCTAACCAGTTCATTTTATTTGATTTAGTAATTATTATGTAGTTTAATGTTAAATTTGATCAATTTCAACTTATTTTTTAATTTAAAATGGTTAACAATAGTTTTTAATCAAATTATCTTCACTTTGATAGTTTTTATATTAATATAAGTCAATTGGAATTTGTCTGGAATTTTCAAAGATTTTGACTATTTTCCCAAATAATTAGGGGGTGGGACCCGTCATGGGCCCTACGTGCAAAATTAGGATTATAGGTCCCAAATGACACTAATAACATCTTAAGATAGTAATTAAAGGTTTTAAAATTTTTAGACATCAATTTAGGTTTAAAATAAACAAGTTTTTCATTTTTAGTATTGAATTCTATTTATACCCCACCTATTTATTAGGTTTACCCCAAAGCCTACTATAAATAGAAAGGCTCAACCACTTTCTCAATGGGAAGGACTGGAATCTGGTGCTTAGGAGCTCTAATCCCCATTCCAAAAAAGGAAAGTCGATTAAAGTAAAGATTAACCTAATCTTCCATTAATTTATTAGGGTTTCTTGTAAGCTTTCCAAATATCTTATTTTGCCAAGGTTTAATCTTGATTTCTACCTATAAAGCTAGTGATTTGAACCTCTATTTCAAGCCCTTATAAAAGCAATTCCGTTTTTGAACTCACTAATCTCTATATCTATGAGTTTTTAAGAGATTTAGGTATTTTGAATCGAATTTAAGCAAATATTAATAAAAACCCTCTTGTGGGTAGGATTTGAAAGTGTTGGAGTATCAATTTTAAGTTAAGAAGCTCATTAAAGGTAAGTGATTTCTTCCTAAATGGATTTGTGATTTTAGATTTGATGTTTGATGGAGTTTCAAGTGGGTTTTCATGGAGTTGAGCTTTAATGGCAGATTTAGAAAAGCCTAATCTTTCTTATGATTTCTTTGTATTTTTGGTTATAAATGGTTGATTTACTATTTTTTAAGCATAAATTTCATTATTATGATGATTGGGAGTGAGATTTGAAGGTTTATGAAATTTATGTAAAATTTTGGTTTTGGTTTCGAGAGGAAGAAGATGAACCAGAAATGTCTATTCTTGTGATCAAATGGCCGGGCGTTTGAACAGCCTTGTAGGTCATTCGAATGCCAACACTGCAGTTTAGCTATTTTTCTTTATTTTGCTCATTTTAGTGTTTTTATTCTTAAGTATCACTTCTTATGACTTTTTTGAGTAATATATGCTAGATAAAGTTATTAGAATGGTATGAATTTAATGTTGAAGGCTATGATGAATGTTTAAGTGTTAAGTGAATTTTATGTTATTCGGTTAAACAAGTTATAAATTCTTGTCTTGAATTCATGTTGAATGATTCCTCATATGTTAGGTATGATTCTAACAAGGTTATAGCATGAGAATAAAATTATATGCCTTCACGTAATATGATTAAATTATGGGTGAATGATAGTGTCATGTCTAGCTTCAAGTGTAGTGTGAATATGCTTAGCCAAGTTTAGCTTAAGGTTGTACTTGATTTGAATTTTATTTTTTAATAATTTTTACCCATAATTTTAGTAAAAAGTCATAATTAAATATTAAAGAGCATGTGTGTGGTATGTTGATGGGTTATTTACAATGCATACCTATATGTTTAGAATTGATTATTTCTACCATGTACACACACATGTAGGGGATAATTATGGTGATGGTTGATATTATGATTAGAAATGATGCATATCAGGCTAATGAGAGCACATTTTCATGAATTAGGATTCATGTATGTATTGCCCACGTATGTAATATGTTGCATACGTCATGAAATGGACTTACGAATGAGCCTTTATCGAGATTAGTCATGGTTGATCGATTAGATAAAATAATGTGAAATTGCATGTTAGATTAATCGATCGTTGGTTTATCAAAAATTGGTTGGTCCGAAAGGACATGATTTCGATTTAAGTTCCTGAGTGGAATATGAGTCCTCCCCGGGTTGAGTTGAGTTGAATGGAGATGAGTTAAGTTGACTTGAATGCGGTTGAGATTCTTGATATAGTCATCTGGACCCTGAGAATCCAGAGTAGTACACCTTTGTGCACTAACTATCATGTGTTCTAGGTTCCTTGTGTGGGATTTAGACTCTTCCACTATAAAGATGTCCTGGGTGAATACACTGCTCTAGGTTCCCTGTGTGGGATTCGAATGTTCCCGATGAGGACTATCTAGGGTGGGCATGCTGCTCTAGGTTTCCGTAAGGAATTCAGACCTTCCTTCATAGATTGTCTAGGGCGAGAAGATGGGCTAACTACCCCAAACACCCTAGTTTTCCTTCGTGAAAATTGGACTACGTCCAAAGCAGATAGTATGATTGCATTTCTCTCCATAATGGAGACATTCACCATTGTTGATAATGTATGTGTATGAGATAATATTATACCCAGTTTACATAAGTTGTGTAGGGATAATTGAGATTATGTGACACATGTGAATGATCTATGAATGAATGATAATTGAATATGCATGATGTGATTATGTGTTAGAGACACTTCTCATATAGATTAATAGTTATGGATAAGCATAATGTGATTGTGTGTTGGAGACACATGTTATGCAGGTTGAATGAGATGATATTGTGATATATACTATGTGGAATAATATGTAAGATGAATGAATGCATTGAAAATAAATAATGAATGAGATAATATTATGATATGACATGTGAAATTGTATGCAAGAGATAAGTTGATGATATTATGAGTATGTGTGTGATGAGTAGTCATGCACAGGTTATGACAAATGTCTCATGATGAATGAATGTGTTTATATGATGAATTCTAGGTGAAATATCTGTGATAATTTTAAATTTACTCTCTCGACATATAAAACCTTACTAAGTTTATACTCATATTTTTTTTGTGTTTTGTTTTGAGGTTGCATGGCGTAACATGCAATTAACCAGAATCCTCTATATGAGGAATGGTCGGGGAGAGCTTGGGAGTAGGCGTGGATACCTATGGACTTTGTTGTGTTTTCTGATTTACTATGTTATTAAAATAGAATATCATGTATGGTTATTTTTGTTTCTGACTCGTGTAACTCTTATGTTTTTAGAAATGCTTAAGATTCTGATTCAAGTCATGTGTGTCGACTTAGTATTTAAGTATGTAGGTATAAGACTCTTTTATTTCACTTATTTCTCTTGCACAAAGGTTTAAAGGTGCGCAACTCCTATATATAAATTACCCACTAGAGAGGTTTAGTCTTCCGCTATGTTAAACCAACTTTGTCACCCTCGTGCGCTTCGACCTTCCCTTGGACCGGGTTCAGCTCAGTCGGGTAGGTACTGGGGCGTGACAGTAGTGCTTATCAAAAGGATAAATAATTAAAATCTCATCATAAATAATTAAAAATATGATATTTTAATTATTTACCCTTTTGACAAGCACTACTGTCACGCCTTGGCACCCACCCGAGCCGAGTCGAACCCAGTCCAAGGGACAGTCAAAGTGCACGGGGGCAACAAATTTGGTTTAACATAGCGGAAAACTAAACCCCTTTAGTGGGTAATTTACACATACGGAGTTGCGCACCTTTAAACCTTTGAAATTAATATATATGAACTTAATGAGACTAATGTAAATAATTAGCTTGGGTGGAAAGAAGGACATCTTGGTGATAGTGGATGACCTATCAAGATTTATTTAGGTATATTTCCTTAGAGAGAAGTTGGATGCTTTTAAAATATGATGAGTGGACTAGATATTCTTCCTTAGAAATATGATAAGAGTAGACTGGATATTCTTTGACAAGTAGGACATATAGGGTGTTTAATAAAATAATTCAAATTATCATGAAATATTCTAATGTGATTGTGAATGATGCACAAATCATTGAGGATCAATAAGTTCAAAATTAAAAACAAAAACAAAAGGTTGATGATTGTTATGATTATGATGAGTCACTTAATATTTTTTGGTGATGTAGCTCAAAAAGAATAGATATAGGTGGAAGTTCACGATGATGATCATATATATGAACTTGAAAATCATGATGTTGTTCATGAATTACAAGTTCAACATGGTCAAATACCTAATTGGGTTCAAAAGAACCATCCTAAAACCAAATGTAATTGGAGACATCAATAAAGGAGTGAGAACTAGACATCAATTAGAAGAACAAGTAAAATTTTCTTGATATGTATGTCTCATAGGACCAAAAAAGATTGATAAAGCTCTTTAGGTTGAGAATTGGATCATGTAATGCTAGAAGAATTAAATGATGTGTGGTATCTGGTTCAAAGACCTAAACAATGGAATGTTATAGGTACTAAGTAGATCTACAAGAACAAAACAAGTGAACCAGGTTATATGGTTAGAAACAAAGCAGGATTAGTTGCTCAATGATACACACAAGTTGAAGGCATTGATTTTGATGAGACATTCATTCTTGTTGCTAGATTTGAATATATTAGAATACTCCTTGCTATGGTTTGTCATTAAAAATTCAAGTATATCAAATGGATGTTAAAATTATTTTTTAAATGGGAACTTGTAAGAAGAAGTTTATGTTGAACAACCTAAAGGCTTTGAATTCTCACTATCCTGATTATGTGTATAAGTTAAAAAAAGCTTTGTGTAGATTGAAACATGTTTCAAGAAAATAGTATGATAGGTTAACACAATACCTAACAAAGCAAGGCTAGATAAGAGGTGGTAATAATATAACATTATTCATTATGAAGTTTGGGAAGCATGTGGTGTTAGCACTAATTTGTGTTGAGGATATTATTTTTTTATTTATGAATGGCAAGCTTGTCAAATATTTTGAAAAGGAGATAAGGAATTTAAAATGAGTATGAAATATTTACTGACTTATATTCTTGGTTTGTAGGTATAATAGAATAACTCAGGAATCTTCATCTCACAATTAAAGTTTACAAAAGATTTGAAGAAGTTTAGATTGTAATATGCAAAATATGTTAAGACCCCTATGTCCCCTTCTATCAAGTTAAAAAGGATGTCACAAGTAAATTTGTTGAACAAACCATGCATAGAAGCATGATAGGTAGTCTATTCTATTTAACTACTAGTCACCTAGATATTTTACTAAATGTAAGAGTAAATGCAAGATATCAAGTTGATCCTAAAGAATCATACATGATTGCTGTCAAAAGAATAATCAAATATGTGAGTGGATATACGAGATATAGCTTACAGTACCCATTTGACACTACTTTTGAACTAGTAGAGTATTTAGATGCAAACTGAGCTATGAATGTAGATGATAGGAAGAGTACTTCGGTAGGTTATTTTTATGTAAAAATTTGCTTAATCTCTTGACACATTAAGAAGTAAAATTGGATTTCAATATCAACTGTAGAGCTAAATACATAGTTGTTAGTAGATGCATGCAACTAATATGGAAAAAAAGAATGTTAATTGATTAAAGAATCTATCAAGTAATAACTTTTTATCATGCAAACTGAGCTGGGAATGTAGGTGATAGGAAGAGTACTTCAATATGTTATTTTTATGTAGGAAATTGCTTAGTCTCTTTGCATAGTAAGAAGTAAAATTGGGTTTCACTATCAACTGCATAACTAAATACATAGTTGTTGGCAGTGGATACACATAACTAATATGAATGAAAAGAATGTTAATTGATTATGCATTCTATTAAGGCATAATAACTTTTTACTTTGACAACCTAAATTCAATTTAAATTTTACAAAATCTTGTTTAAAACTCTCACACAAAGCACATTGATATTATACATCACTTTATTTAAGCTTTGGTTGAGAATAAAAAATTATTAACTTAGAACATGTTTCACCGGAGTTTCAATTAGATGACCTTTTTACAATACCATTGGATCATAATAGGTTCATTAAAATTAGGAAAGTTATTAGACTTACTTACCTTGAATAGTAATATATGATATTTTTTGTTAGTTGTTTTAGTTAAAAATATTTTGGGATACAAAATAAAATAAAAAATATTATTCAATTGTTTTTCATATATTTTTAGTTGTTTGGTTTGGTTTTCACTTAGTTAGAATTGTTTGATAAAAAGAAAACAAAAACAAAAAAATAAGTATTTGTGTTTTCAAACATATAGTATGAATATTATAAGAAACACACTTGAATTGTGAAGTACTGCACATACTAGGTCACACATTGAATACAAGACGAGTACAATCTTAAGTCAAAATGACTATTTATAAATCATTTGAATAGAGTTTTATGGTTCATAATAATACTTTATATATTATTGATTTGTTAAAAGACTTATTACTCACTATAGGAATTTAAGATCATTTATAAGTTTAAATGTATAATATGGTTGATTTAGTTCTAAACTTTGATGCTATGAGGTAGTATAAGGTAATTGAGCAGTTTTGATTCCTTTATAAACTGAATGAGATTTGGTATGCTTATGATTTCTTTGAATACTTTATGCAATCATAATAAAAAATAGTTCTAATAAAGATGATAGAGAAGATTGCCTACATGAGACATCTTGTTTAATTGAGAAAGCTACCATCCCCTTTGACTCTGGAAAAGTCATAGAATGAAAAAAAGTGAACAGGGGCAAGGTTGGAGAACTAAGAAAAAAACTAATGAAAGCCCAAATTTTGAAAATGATAAAAAAGTCAAATCATTGTAAAAGGCAAAGGGCAATTAGAAAGATAACGAAGGAAGTAGAATCTTTGTATTAATGCTTGTAAACCTTTCTTATTCGATATAAATTAATGATTAAATGGAATGTAAGTATGAGCCAAATTTTTCGATTGACATATTTGTCGAAGTATTGGAAGAGAAAATTTATTTTTTACTATATTATTTATTGATGTCTTGATGTTGTTTTGATTTATCATAGTATGCCTTAGACTTATGTGGCCCAAAATTTATATTTATGATTATTTAGTCGAGTGGCTAATGAGATTATGTTATGTTTATATGGAAAACACATGGTGTTATTATGAAACTTGCATAGTTTATTCACTAATGACATTGCAATAAGTTGTTAAACACACTTTAATTTTAAAATTTTGATTCTCCTTACCATTGATATTTAATGTGATTTTAAATTATTTAAAAAAAAATTCTCTTATGTCATGATTTCTTTAACTCATTTTTACCTATGTCCATTTACAATAAAAGGGGGAGAAATTAGAGTATGAGTTCCTTAGAGGAATATCTTAATAAACTTGAGGTAGATAGCTAACAAAGAGCTTAAAAAAGATAATAAGAGTTCATTGGCAAAAGAGAAAATTCTTATTTTGGTTACAACTTGATTAATTTTATGCTTACTTGAATATTTAAATTTTATATTTACTTATTAGTTAGAACAATATTATGCTGGTATGTTCTTGTTTGTGATGTGTTGGTTAATTGCATATTCAAGACCACACCACATTAAGATTTGTAAGTTATAGATTAAGGGGGAGACTCATTGCTTAGTAATTAATCTAAATCCAATTATGCACTATAGAGTTGTAGTTTTTAATTTTCATATGATAATTTGTAGAGTTTTATCCCAAAATATTCAAAGAGGAAGAATGTAAGAATATAAGCATTTTCATATTATGTATTGACTTATTTTTGTGATCAAAACAATGTCACGAACGTGTGTAATTTTAAGTCAATTTAAGTATGAAGATCATATTATGAAGATGGAGTTAAAGGAAGACTCAAAGTGGTATTTTTTTAAGCAAAAACATACACATATATTACATTCCACACTTTATGATAAAAGTGACCTCAAGTGAAAATGTGGGTGAGAGATAGAGACATTAATTTTTTTGTTTAGATTAATCGATCGACCTTGAATGTCCCAAGGTTCTTTAAAAAATTATTGACGAAACGATCACCTCAATTTATTGATCAATTAATAGGTTTACAACTTATACTGAAAATTTAATTGAGATGGAAGATATCTAGGTGAGACTGATTGATCACTATGTAGAATCAAGTGGAAAAAAAGGGAATTGATCAATCGATGTGTGGAAGTGAGTGAAAAATATAAGGAGATCAATTGCCACAAAGACCAATCAATCATTGCGATGAAAAATTGCCTAAATTAGACATTTTTAGGTTGATTTAGATTCCTAATTGAATATACATTCTTTTGAGATTTAGTGAGTCTATAAAAAAGGCTAGGAATGTGGAGAGAGTATAGAGGAAGACATAGAAAGCGTATAGAATTTGTGTGAGTTTCTCTAATGGTTTTTAAAGAGAATTAGTCTTTTAATTATGAATTATGTTTACCTTAAGTAAAAAAGTAATTAGAGGTGAGATTAATACAAGAAAATACATGTGTAACATGATGTTTTATTAAAGATTGTTGTTGAGAAGATCAAGTAGAAAAATGATTCATTCCACAAGAGGAGATGGAATATCTAAATTGATTGAAGAGCACAAGGAGTAGAAAAGATCAAGTTGACGGAAACAAAGAACTGACTGGTTGATTCAGAATTAGAGTGGTGTGAATAACAAATTGTATGGAGAAAAAGAACGAGTCTTTGTTCTTTACAAACGGTAATTCTGCAATCTCTAGTTGACATAGTGCATAATTGATCTTGAGAAAGTGTCCTATGATTTTTCCCTAGTTCGGTTTACAAAGAAAATTTTTTGTATGTTTGCTTAGTGATTTATTTGCTAAATATTTTGTTAAAAAATATAGAAATTATGCACATTAATTAGAACAAAATACGAGTTTATTTTTTTTAAAAGGGAAAGATAAATCTTATAACTCAATTATGGGTTAGATGCACTTATTTTTCTCAATTGGTGCTTGCTACACATATAGATCACAAACCAATAGAGGACACTAACTTAACTCTTATTACATGGATTATTTAAAAATCTTAAGAGAACAAAGAATTTCATTTGTCATGTTGAGGTATATTACGCTCTTATACTCTTAATTTGAAAAGAAAATGCCAATATATTTTTTATTATGATGATAAGTTGTAGACTCCGTAATTTTTAAATAATCTTTTTATAATTTTCTATAGAAGAAGTTAGGTGAATTGAATAGAGTTCAGTGAGATGAGTATAACTAACCCAAGAATACGCGAAACGGAGGTCGGGACAAAAAGTTACAACCTTGGGAAATGTGTTGTATAGGCGGGACCCAATTTAAAGATGCGAGATAACTTACCCATATGGGGTCTAGTTTCGAAGGGTTCATCAATACGAGTCCATCGGTACAAAGAACGTATAATTTCGACTTTGGGATAAAAAGATATGATATTTTTAAATTTTAAAAATAAAAATATATATATTTATAATAGAAGCGTCATAAATCTAACGTGCATCAGGGATACGCATCAGAGGCGCGTGTCAGAAATCAGACACGCATCAGATGCACACGTTAGAGACGCGCGTTAGTGATGCATCTAACGCGTGACATGTGTCAAACGCGCGTCAGTCCTCTCCCTTATAAATAGTCGTCAGGTTTTGATTCAGTTCATTCAGAAACTTCTTTTCTTCGTTTCTTGATCGTTTTAAGTCCGATTTGAGTAATTTAATAGGCGTTTCTACCTAAATCAAGCGTGTTGAACATCATAGTGAGGTTATTTTTCTTTTTTAAGATTTTTGCAGACCAAAATCTGCTATTTAGTTTCGAACTACTCGGAATATCATTTATTTTCTCGCTCCAAAATTAAGATAGGGGCATTTATCCTCCTTTAAGACATAAATATTTACATTAGTTGTCTTTAAAAATTTATATGGATAAATTTAGTTAATTTCTATGTATGTTTTAGAATTGCCTCATATACTTGATTTATTAAGTGTTTGTCTTTTGAATTTAATTAGGAATTATGCTTTATGCTATATGTGATATAAAGAAAATCTAGCTTTGCCATTATTTTAAAATATGATAAAATTGAAAGACGGTTTTATGGAATTGTTACTCTATCAAAATGATTTTAAAAAATACGTACAATCATAACCATCAAGTTGCTAAGATGAGATAGAGAAGGAGTAACTGTCTTGTTAGAACGAGCGACTAACTCTACCTTTATAATCATTGTTAGTAACACGACTATGACTTGTAAAGGTGATGCAAGGATTTTGTAAGGTTGATCTTTGCAGATTATTGTTTAAAGTAAAGAAAAAAAAATTCTCATTTGAGTCGGGCATATAAGAGATTAAATTGTTTAGAGCTCAAATTGGTAAACGTACCAATAAAGTTCTATAATTGAGAGTACACAGGTAAATCTGGTTTAAAATCAAATACACAATATGCACATTAGCCTGGTGAGCCCCTAATGAAGGGCAAGACCCCTGATTCGCCCATAACGAAAGGCAACTATCAAGGCTACGCACGCTAGGGTAGAGTATCATAGGAAAACTCTCTGCTCTCTAGATCCTGACACCTCATGAGCACGGGTGGCTCTTCCCTCTACAAGCACAAAGTGTTTTACTAAAAAATCTGTAAAGGAGTAAGAGGCCACTACTTTATACCCGCAATAAATTTTTTATAATATAATAAGTGTCTGAAATACTAGTAGTAAGCCATGAGAACTTACAAACCCTAAAAATATCTTTGATACAAAGGAAGAAACCCTGGGGAAGTTTTTGAGTGAGAGGCACATCCTTACTACTTCAAAAATTATTATTTATTTACTTGATTATGTGATTTACAAACTGCCATATGTTATATTTATGTCTGATCATATAAGTACTCCTACTAAGTATTTTAAAATACTCACCACCTCCCAGACCTTGCAGGGCCTAGTGTGGAATAGACGGGTGTAGAAGAAAGCAGTAAAGATACTTTTTGGGAGCTTCAAGTAGTGACCATAAAGTCTACGATTACACCAATAATTTTCTAAGTATGTTTTCATATTTTTTTACTTGGGAAGACTTGTTTATATCTTTACTTATATGTTTGTACACAGACAGTATATTTTCTGGGGAATAAAATATTTCATGTTACGTTTATGGTTATATGTTTCTAGGTTGTGACCCAAGCAAGCTCTGATTTTACTTTTTAACTCTTTATATATTTTAGAAAAAATTATTTAAATAATAATTTTTAAAAAAATTATTTACTAATTTGGACCACTTTGGGAATTCCCAAAGTGGTGTTATTTTTTACCACGCAAGCGTCAGCCAAGCAGTTGGCACCTACGTGACTTTTTTTTAAAACAAATTATGATTTCGTCATTCTAAATTTTGTCCTTCTAAAGGACGAAATCAATAGTGTAAAGAACGAAATCAATACAATGTACTGAAATTAGTACTCTACCCTCTATTTACTCTCTTTCTCTCCTCTTTTTCTCCCTCCTCTTTCTCTCTCTTCTCTCCTCTTTCTCTCTTCTCTCTCTTCACACACACACTCTCTTCTTTTTCTCTATTCACTCTCTCTCCTCTTTCTCTCTCTTCTCTCTTTACTCACTCTCTCTCTCTCCACTCTCTCCTCTCTCTCTCTTCTCTCCTCTTTCTCTCTCTCTTCTCTCTCTCTCTCTCTCCTCTCTCTCTTCACTCTCTCTCCTCTTTCTCTCACTTTCCTATTCTCTCCTCTATCTCTCTCTTCACTATCTCTCCTCTTTCTCTCTCTATTCACTCTCTCAAAGAGGAGAGAGAGAGTGAATAGAGAGAGAAAGAGGAGAGAAGATAGAGAGTGGAGAGAGGAGGAGAGAGTGATTAGAGAGAGAAGAGAGAGAAAGAGGAGAGAAGAGAGAGCGTGGAGAGAGAAGAGAGAGAAAGAGGAGAGAAGAGAGAGCGTGGAGAGAGAAGAGAGAGAAAGAGGAGAGAGAGTGAATAGAAAAAAAGAATAGAGTGTGTGTGTGTGAAGAGAGAGAAGAGAGAAAGAGGAAAGAAGAGAGAGAAAGAGGAGAGAGGAAATAGAGGGAAGAATACTAATTTTGTCCTTCCAAAGGACAAAATCAGTACACTATATTGATTTCGTCCTTTGGAAGGACGAAATAAGTACGGCTTGATTTCGTCCTTCTAAAGGACGAACTCAATATATAGTATTCATTTCGTCCTTTAAAATGATGAAATTAGTACAATTGCTTGATTTCGTCTTTCTAAATGACGAAATCAATACTGTGTACTAATTTCGTCATTTAGAATGATGAAATAAAAAAAATTAAAAAAACTTACGTAAGCGCTAGCTACTTGGCTGGCGCTTGCGTGGCAAAAAGCAACACCACTTTAAGAAATATTTTCCAAAGTAGTTCAAATTAGTAAATATTTTTTTAAAATTATTATTTAAATAAATTTTTTTATATTTTATAAAATCTCGGGTCATGACATAATAAGTTAAGGTGAATGGGTGTCATTATAATATTTTTTTTAGTTTGTCAACTTAACAAGTTTAGTTAATAGGTCACATTGAGATGTGCTTGTTAACAAAGATTGAGATTATATAACTACAAATTCCTATATTTTATAATTTTGAAATGTATATATTTAGTTGTGTAATTATTTCTAAGATGAAGTCGTAGAATGGATGATTCCTTACTTTAAAGCGATCAGATCGACATTATTTATTTGTTTCAAGTATCGACATTATTTATTTGTTTCAAGTATTAGTAGTTGGTTCTTTTTAAAAATAGTTGTATGTTTTATGAAAAATTTTATTTTTAGGGTTTTAATTTTTTTATTTTCCTCTTTTCTTAGGATTAGACGTTTGTGAGTATCATTGATGTACACTCATGAGACACAACTTGTCCAACTAGGGACACTTAGGGGTTCAAATATTTTTTTCATACACTAAATACAATTGTGATTCCTTACAATAATGACATTTATTTTTCTAGATGAGCTTTTATTTGTTTTGCTCAAGGATTAGCAAATTATTGGGTTGGGGATAGTTGATGATATAATTTAAAGTTATTATATCCCTATCTACTTTATTTTCGAGTTTTGTTTAAGAATTAATATAGCTTAGATAATTAGAAATTATGGTTACTAATGTTGAGAAAGTTTTGTGTGAAGTAATGGATTAAATTGGCTAAATATAGAATTTTTATTGCAAAAATAGTATAGCTGATCAATCGGGCAAGGATAGTGATTAATCGCCATGAAAAAGACACTCTAATAACTTTGAACAATCGATTGGTCAAAGGGGTGATCAATCGGCTGAGCAGACAATATTTTAGTTTAAGCCGATTTTGAGTTATTCTCCAACTAAAATTCTTCCACTGACTCTTGGGTTTATATAAACACCTATGAGGCTCAAAATTAAAGGATTCTAGGCTATTTTTTAAAGGCCAAAAGAGGAGATGACGGAGGAGGATTCAAGGACTTTCATGAAGATTCAAGAGTTTATTTCAATTATGCAAAGCTATAATTCTCATGCTTAGAAATTGATGAAGCCATAGACTAGTGTTAATTTTTTTTTCTTTTGATTTATATTTAGTTATGAAATATGCTAAATGTATGACAAGAGATTCCTATTAATGGAAGGGTTTTTATGTTTATTCATTTCTATGTTAGTTTATTTATTTTGTAGATGAGATATTTTTAATATTCATGTAATTAATGAATTAGATTATTTATGCTAAAATTAGACGAATCATGTTTATAGTTTGGTTTTATACGGATGATTTGTTCTATGTTGAAAATAATTCATGTTATGAAGTTGATTATTAATTTTCTTTAAGTAATTCTAGCTTGTAGCTAAGAATACATGTTCATTCTCACACATTATTTAGATTAGAGGTCAAAGAGGTTATAATAATTCTATTAGTGGTTCATATTCCTAAGTTATTACCATCGTATTGCTCTCTCATTAGGTTTAAGTTGGTTTCGTTAAATTAATTCTTTGTTTGATTTAAGTTTGAATTATTTTAGTTTTCAATCATCTACAAATTGTCCTCTTAGGTTTGGTAATGATTTAATCCATCCCTAAGGTCTCTTATGTCTAAAATTTTGACATAGTATTCAGACACAGTCTCCTCTTCACTTATCATTATGTTCTCAAATTATAAAGTGTACGTTTGTAACCTAGACATTTTTACTGTATCGGTTCCCTCATTGTACTTCAATTTATCTCAAGTAATTTTAGCGGAGGTACAATTAGAGATTAATCTATTGACTTTTATCCACAACATTAGACAACACATTCAATGCCTTACTCCTACAGTTTGTAAGTTTAAGTCTCACTCTACTCTCATTTATATTCATCTTTTAGAATCTTATTCCCCTCTTTATCCTGGGTAATGGGTGGGTTTAGCCTTTAATCACCGTTTTCTAAGCATAGTTGTCAAGCACATGAATAAAGGCTCTTATCTAATTTTTTCAATTGAAAAATTCTGGTCATCAAATAATAGAGGTCAATTCATTGGATTCACCAAGTCCCCATATTCAGCCATTTTGTTGTTTGAGGAAGCCATTGTTACCCAAATCAAGAAAAACAACAAAATAACTATTCTTGCTAAAGAAAAAAGAGAGATTTATCTATTCAAAAGCAAGATAAACAAGGCAATCACAAATTTGGGCTCTTAAAGTAAGAATCACAAGTAATTCTAACAAGTATCAAGAAGAAACTTCATAACGAAAGGAAATTAACACTGGAAAGCACATCTAGGAAGACTTAAAAAAAAAAATAACAAACCCTATTGAAGCAAACATGCAAATCATATTAGATTTCTTCAAACTCACAAGTAATGGATCTTAATCCTTAGCTACCAATTAAAAGTATCTGTCTAATTAACCTAGAGGTCACCACATTGCCCCTAATATAATTATCTAATAAAGATAAAGGCTATGAGTTATGACCTCTTTGAAAAGGAATTTATTGATGTAATGAAAATAAAAATTTATTCTCTATGTATCATTCCTGATTAATTTGCTCAGCAATAAAACCAAACATGAAAGATCACACAAGGACTTTTATGTAAAAAATCACTAGGGTAAAAATCATTAAGCCTTTTTCTAGGCTAAATTAATGCACTAGTAGAAAGTAAGACCTTTTTATAAGACTCAAAGAACAACCACCAACCTCTACAGACTCCAACACAAACGAAACTTTTTTTTTTTAGACCTCTTCTTTTCTGTTGCTAACCTTTAAGTTTCTCTCAAATCGTCAAAGCTTTTCTCCTTGTGTCCCATCTTTGTCTTCCTCTAGTTTTTTAATAAAAAATCATTTTGATTGTTGATTTGTCTTGAGTATTCTTCAATTCTCCTTAATTAAGAATATGTTGATCCCCTCGAGCTCTTGTATATGAAAAAGTGATTGTGTCACTCCTTTAAATACATATCACAATAAGATTTTCTCTCAAAAACTATGGTGATTTAAGGAAAAATATAAGGAAAGGTTTCTCCCATTTTCTTCTCTCAAATATTAATTTTCTTCTCTTTAAATTTATCCATACCTAAGGCTTTTATAGAGTATTAAGTCAATTAGGGTTAGAAGAACCTAATAGAAAGAACTCTATTCTAAAACTTTAAATTAGGTAAATAAAGCTGTAAGTGATCAATCATTTCACACAAGTGATTGATCATTCACTATTTCAATTTGAACATAATACCCAATTGATTAATCTTTTCATTAAGCGGTCGAGTCGTTTGTGCTCTCAGCTTATGAAAAACAATCACTTAAAATATCGATCTCTTTAATTCTTATGTTCAAGAGTGATTGATCACTTATGAACAATTTTTTAGATTTTGAACTCTATTTTTTAAAACTTCCAAAATCACTTTAAATAATTGTTTCTACTTGAATCTAAGTGATTTGTGTACGATACCTTTAAACCTTTGACACTCAATTTAGTCTTCCATCTTGAACTTTGCAAACACGTTCACTCCTATTTTTTAAGTCGTTCAATTCCAAATTTAACACGACCTTCACACTAATTTAATCAAAATTTAAGACTAACATCGTACATGAAGTTTCAACTTAGTTTTAATCATCAAAATCATCTAATTACAATTCATATGCCCTTATATATTTTAACAAGCACAACATTAAAGTTCAACCAATCCCCCCTCATTTAGCATAAGAGAAATATTGTATTTTATTAGAATGATAGCTAAAGTGGTTGTACGGGTAAGCCTAAACCAAAGTTCACCAGATGGCTCGACAACACTCTATAAGGTTTTCTAACACTATCTAAGAGGATAGAACATATTAAAAGACCATACCACAACATAGCCAGCCAAGTGTCCTAATATGACCAGCCATGTGCACGTAACATTGCATGTTTTCCCTGCAATGTATGCACACATGTGCGCACAAAGTTGTGGGTCATCTCCATAATGCATGCACACAAATGTATGCAACACATAGGCACATATATGTGCATTTGCATATGTCATGAGCATTGCTCCTTGTTGCTTCGTGACACTCCCCCACTTAATTTGTCAATGACCTCATCGACTCTTCGCATGTTGGGATTTTTACACTTGGCTTCATCCATGAAATTCTCCATTGGGGAAAATTTTGACTTCTTTTGCGACGCTTGAAACTCTTTCACAACTTAAATTGGATGCCCCCATCCATTGAATCATGTTTTGCATCTTTCACACAACCAAGTTCCACATATCGAGCCCTTGTCTTGATTAACCTTGCATGATGAAGTTCTTCTACACATTATGCCTTGCCCATATCGGCATGACAAATGCTATCTGCTGTTAAGGTTGAGTGGATAAGAAAATGAACCCAACTTCTCTATTTGATTTGATGTTGTACTTGGACCAAGAAAGGATAAACTAAATGATGCCCAACACTCCTCTTGTGAAGCTAGCCCTATACTTAAGACACGATCAAGTTGCCTACACTTCAAACTTCATTGCGCATCCGAAGTATCACATTTAGCATGCTTAGTCACCAAAAAATCAACTCAATTAGATTGTCAACTTGCATGAACCTATCTAATTCAAACCAGTTGATTAACTTGATTGAAATTTGTAATTCAATTACACACGAGTATGCTAAACCCTAAAATGTATACTTTGCATAAAATAAACAATTAAACAAAAAAGCAATCAATACATGAATTTTATGTAGAAAACCCAAAATAGGACAAAACTATGGGTCTACTCCAGTCACTTAAAACTTATTGCACTATAGAATAGAGTTGAGTACAAAAATTATTATCCCAAGGTACAATCACTATCCAACAATCTACCCAATGACTTTGGCACCACTTCACATTCTTCCAATCTCTATGGTACTTCATTTATATCCTCAATTTACCTACTAGTGTGCAATCACCTTGGATATCCATTGAAGATGACCAGTGAACCACTTTGCAGCGATTCAACTAATCATAATGAGAAAAGTCCCATCTTTGACATAGGGTTATTATAATTGCTCTAATCACAATATTCAAATCTTCGGACACAGACTTACTTTCAGGAAGATTGTAGATTCAAGGCAGAGAAGAAGCAATGAAATCAAGTCCTTAAAGTCAAGAGTGAATCCTCCAAAGAGAAAAAATAATAAACACATTAAGTTGTACACTAGGGCTTCCTTGACAATAAAAAGAGATTCTCTTTGTTAGATTTTTTGTGGAATGAAGTATCTAGGAGAAACTTTGCCCAATTAAGAATCAAATTAAACTAATTTGGGAATTTGTCCCCTTTGGTGGATCAATTGAGTGATCACTTTACTCAGGTCAATTGAAGTAGACAATAAGAGATCAATCTACTAGTTGGAATTTGCATAACACTATGGCGATCAATGTTTCAAATAAAATTTGACACTTTCCAAACATCTTGAAAAGCTTGACTATGATATGAAAAAGATAGAAATGAATAGAAAAGATTTTCCAAAAAATAGGCGTACTACGGATCATGTGAAGTCAAGTAAAACTCTCAAATTCTTCAAATAATTTCATTCTTCAAGCTTCCTACACTTACACAACCTGACAAATACTAAGTTGCAAAGTGGATTCACCCAATATAAAGTATTTTTGTAATAGAATTTATCAATATAAATATGATTTTCCCTTATAGTTCCTACAGACAAGCTTACACAATGACGTCTAACTTTGACACTTTTATTTGCTCCCTTTGTCTTCTCCCAGCAATCTAATGTCACCCCACTTATGCCAATGCTCTTATACGTATTGCAATGTTAGCCTTGGATTGGGCATTCTCATCATGTCCAACTTTAAGGTCACCACATCTTACAAAGTTCTGGGCCTTCAAATTTAATCATGTTTCCTCCCACGGTTCATACTCTAGAGATTAATTTCAACCTAAGAGCAATGACTTTGCACAAGCTTCACGTTATTAATATAGTCACCAAACTTCTACACCACTTTTGAGGTAATTTTTTACTTTTGATGTAACATTATTTTTTTGTATCTTTGCCAACCAACAGATGAGGGCTAGCTAGTCAAGTTGCTGCATAGAACTAGCAATGTTACAACATGTCGCCTTGTCAAACAGTTTGGCATACATAGCCATGTTTAACAATCCAGGGTGGGAACATCATATTCCTATTTACCCTCATCAAACATGCTTCGATAATAATTTCTCTTTAAAATGCTATAGATGGAGCAATTTCAATACAATTTCATATTGTTCACGTACTACAATTCAATAACTAATAGAGGAAAATGGGCTGCAAACACAATACAACCTTTGGACGACAAGATCACCTATTGGAACATATATTGAGGACTCAACTTTTTGACATAAAGTGGAACCACTGCTGCAACAAACATCCATAGATGTTCACTTATGAAGTTCATTTTGTCCAACAACAATATAACAATCCTTACATCATTTAATCTCCATACAATCAGCATTTCCAACTCTTTAAAATCCAAAAGACATTTCTTAAGCCTACAAATTGCCATTTAATATCAGCTTCAACGCTGAGTACACATATATCATATAATAACACTATCTTTTTTTTTTTTCTTTCTGTGTGACAAATCATGTACAATAAATCCATCAGTAAATTGTTGATGATTTCAAATTCATGAAAACAACAATTGTGATGGTCACATCTACCTCAGGATGATTGTTGTTATATCAGAATATTCTCAAAAATTGAGCAATCATTGTGGGTTAAGTCAACAAGATGAAAGAAGCACCACTGTCCTCTATAAGATGGATTAATTTGATCTTACCTGTGACCTTTCGCCACAGTTTCAGCTTCAAGGGGTAGTTCATTCAATATCTTGACAACAATAAAAATACGTATGATCAGGAATATTAATACAGATCATATTGATGCCATAGTATTGAAGATTTAAGAAATGATATTGGGGTTACATGAAGAGCCTCCTGAAGGTTTTGGACAGTTTCCTGGATGTGTTTCCTTTTCTTGGCTACATCCTCAGCTTCCTGCAGCAGTTCCTCAAAAAGTTCTTTTCTGTTTGAAGGAAGAGCATAAAAAAATGAACCATGATGATCAAGTAAACCATAAAATAGTATGTAGATTTACATACGTTTAATGACTCTTTTAGGCAGTGTTTTTTACATATATTATTTTATTTTACATACCTGTAAAGTTCTTGAATGAACACATTATGGAGCTTGCGTTTTATTGGGTTAACCTAGGACAGAGCATAGCTGCAGTCAGACGCACAAGTATGCATATCCGGAGATGAAACATCAACTTGACATCCACAAAGGTAGTAACTGTTCCATCGTGCATTGCATGATTGAATGTGAAAATTTTTTATTCTTTAAGGAAAAAAAAAGTCTAGTTGGCAGTAAAGCAAATGAATAGATGTCTGCATTACATTGCTCCCGCAGAAATGCATCTTTATCCCCATATTGATAGAAACTCCAACTCTATGAATCATATATTCATGATGCTTAGATATGGGCAAATTTCAATATGAACAGTACAATTTGAATGAATTTGATGCGCTTGTGCCCTTACCTATAGAGCTTAATATACTCAACAGAAAATAAAACATGAATAATTGACAAGAAGATAAGCAAATATTGATATTTGAACAAAGAACACAGAACTTTTCTGATAACAAATGATGCCTTGCAATAACACCAATTTTTAATTTTCTACCGGACAGATGACAAGCAAATGGTCACAAAAAACACTTACCAGGAAATGCATGATCGCTTTAGGCACATAGTCCTCAACATTCCTTCTGACAATGTCGTAATACGATTGCAGTAACAACCTCTTGGCAAGTACTTCAACAGCTTCCTCCTTTGTCTGGATTTCTGATGGCCTCAAGACAGTAGGTGGCTGAATCATGTACAGACACCACTTATGAAATCAGCAGGCCCTTTCTTTAATCACAAAGTCAAAAATTCAGGTTTCATCCAAAATACAGTATAATGTTGAAATTACCTCTTTCAAATCAAATGTAGAGGAAGTAGGTTTTGCATGAGGCTTACTTGTTGAACGCACAGAAAAAATATTTGAAATGCCCCGGGTTATTCCAGAGGTAACACCTGAATTATATTCTCATCAGGTCACTATTGTTTTGGCATGGATTAAGCTCAAAAGGTTGTTCTCACCAGCTGATGCAGGCTTCTCAGTATCCGCAACAGGTTGAGTTACCTAATGGCCAGCAATAAAAAATTAAAAAAACTACATGATGAAAACCCCTAAAGTTCTAACTTCCCCTACCCAAATAGGAGGGAATTGTATATGATGCATACTACTTGAATTAAAACAACTTTTATTGCCCACTGATTACAAAAAATAGCTTGATACTCACCACCACTTTTTACTTGGAAAATACACTTCCAAAATTTACACTTTTCTGCATTATTCATCATTTGGCCAAGTAATTAGGCATTTGGTAGAAGTTTCTTAATATTTCTGGAGACATCTGTTTGACTCGGCGGTTCATTTTTCAGACAATTTATTTGTGTTTGAGTGCTGATTTCTTCTGGTCATATATATTTTGATAACTAAAGATTATCAGAAAAACAATACCTTTGTCTTAGGTAAAACTGTAGCTGGTGGGAAATCCTTAATACGCTGTCGTGCTTCTTCCATAGCTTTATGTCCACCAATGAAATTGGGATGCGAAGTGTTAATATAACCCATCTAGAATATACAGACTCTTGAATCAAGCCATAATATTAATAACTAGAAAAAGTTAATATATTAACTTTCAATGGTCTATTTCTATATCTCAAGCCCTCCCCCACCCATACTAGAAATCTATTTTAACAGCAATATAGGTCAAATACCTCCATTTCAATAATTTGATGAATCATGGTTTCAACAGGTTTCAGACGATCTCTCAAAAAATTACCCACAACTTCACCTATCCGTCTTGCAAGAATAGGAAATCGCTGTAGTTCATGAACATTACAACTATGGCTCATCTGAAATACAAATGACAAACATCACCCATAAAGGATTGCATAATAAAAACTTTACAATGTCAGAGACTAAAACACAGAACAGAGACAATGGCAACATTCCTCCCGGTACCTTAATTAGTTCATGATAAATGAACCTTGCACATGTATGGCTTGGATCTAACAACCGAGCAATTTGTTTCCTGATAAGAATTTTAAATGAGGCCTGAAGATTCCAGGTTACTATGGAGGGTTAGGGAAAACACACAAGTTCTGCACAAACTATTGTACTTTAATTATCATGTGAGCTTGCATTACCCTACCTCAGGCATAAACAAAGCACTTTTAGGACCGGTAACATTCTGAATTGCTATATAAATTTCCTCATCGGACAATTCATCACAGGGATTTGCTTCCTGCACAAGGTTGTGAATTACATAAGAAATATGCACAAACTATAATGTATAACACTACCTTATTGTACAAGTACATGGAGAAGGTTATACACTTAGAAACAAGTAACATTCATTCAATAACCAGATAATAAAAATAATTAACTTGTTACAGTTTTGGATATTTGTATACAACAACTTTACCACATAGGTAAAATACACAAACCTCCAAACGTTTGACAAATATTGATTGAAAAATATAGTGAATTCGCGCTCCACCTGAAAGCAGGGAAGTAGGGAGGTCATCATTTTCTCCTTCCACCATTGACCAGAAAGCTGAAACGCAAGAGTAAATCTTAGCAACGGACTTCAGGAGGTCAAGATATGTACCCAAGTTACTAACAGAGAGACTTGTCAAACCAATGGAAAATAATAGATAAAGAAATTCACTGAGTGAACACACAATAAAAGTCAATACAAATGAAAAGTATGAGCATTCTTTTAACACAAGTTCTATGCAAATAGAATAAAGAATTCATTGACCTTCAGAATACTTTGTCAATATGCTTAACAGAATCGCCCCTTGGCCTCCCTGTAATTATTGAAACAGCTAGCACATTAAAACTCATCATAATCATACCAAAACTTTGGGTTATCCCAATCAGAAACGTGGATTTCATACCACAGGCTGACTTCTGCAAAAATCAAAATGATGAACAGTATCCATGCCAGAACATAGTGGCACAATTTTATATTAACTTTCCTGACACAACTCTCTAGAAATCGTACATATTTTAGTTAAACATACCGCTGAATCCATTTGTGATTCTCCAATACTTCTTCTATGAATAAGTTCTCTTTCATTTTTATTAATCAACACAATTTAAAACGAAATAAATATATCTAGATGAAGTATGAGGAGAATCCCCAAAACTTTTCCCTGGACTTGGCCATATTCGGAGGGATAGGTTGTTCCAGTGCACTGCCACCTCTAGAATTTTAACTTATAGAACACATCACACAACTTGCAAACACACAGAATAGACTATCAAACAACCCCTTGTTATATTGTCTGTATATTGTAAAAGCATACAAGGAGACACCACCACCAACTTCGTATTTGGAATCTTAATGCATTTTACCAAGTATTTATCCATGAAAGAATATACACCATCAATCACTACCTAGTTTATGATGGTAGATGGAATATTAAACAAAATTAGAGTTGAATAAATTGTTCAAAAGCTCCATATTCCTGACAATGTGTACACAGTTCAGACTTTCCAGAAGTATTTAAACACCTAGTTCTCAATGGCATATAGCTATAACGTCATGCTAACACCAAAAGCAAAATAAAACCAACAAAACTGGGGGAGAAAAAAAGAAACAGCGTTCAACATATATGCATAGTATTTTCAATAACAGAGTACGAGATCGCGTCCAAAGTGTTTGAGTCTGTTAATCTCAATTCTGTTGTTTGAGGAAGTCAGTTCAGCAAAAGCTTGTTTTTATCTGATTTCTGTGGGATAATCCCTCTATTTGTTTACAAACACCAACGCTCTTGCTTCACTCTTCTCACCGGACCCTGTTCCACCACCTACTTACCACTCCTCTCCTCTCCTTCCCCCCCCCCCTTTCCCCTTTTCATTTTCTTCCCTCTTCTATCTTCTCCTTCTGGTTGCCCCTCCTGCCTCATCTCCTCCAAAGCTCCACGGTTTCATCCCTTCCACTGCCTCCCATCCGGCTGGCTGGTGACCTCCCTCTCCTCTTTGGTACTTTCTCCAGACAGCTGCTTCCTCTCCTCAATTGCTCTTTGTTTCCCCTCCTCCCACTGCCATATGTCCCCCTCTTATATGTTGGTGTCTGGATATGTGTTCATCGGACAGTTTGCCACAGGAACAAATAAACACATTGAGAGCAAACCACATGTACAGAAATGGACTGTTTTGAGATCAGATTAGTACCCTATTAAAAATTTTAAAAACCCCATGTTAAGGAGAAAATGATGGAGTAAAAGGTCCATAGTTTTCCAGATGCATGGAATAATAGAGGCATTCCTGTTTTGCCACAAATATCATTGTTTTAATTGTGATAAAACAGAATTATAGTTACTTAAAAGATCAACATACACTGGCCTCTGTGCTTTCACCATAAGCAGCATATTCTTTTGATACATCAGCCAACTGATCACGTATCTCAGCTTTTAATCCAGGCAGAACTTTTCCTATATGTTGTACGAGTATCTGCAAAATTAACAAGTCGTGTTTCCAAGTTTTGTAAAAGAAAAACCAGGATACAAATTTGTGCTAACTAAAATTAGTAAAATAGAGAAAAAAAGAAATCCTAATAGTTAACTGATGAAACATGCAATCTTGCATGGGTCCGTCAACAAAGAGGTAAGCACAGAACATACATAAATTTCAAGTAGAAAATTCAGCCTAGATTAACAAACTTGTTGCATCAGAAGATGGGAATGCCCATGCCGCTGCCTACTAAAACTCTAGTCTTACCTGATTTAACTTACAAGCCAACTGTGGGATGCCACAATGATCTAAAAGACCATGGTATACCTGCAATAGGTACCAACATCAGTGACTTGAGCATTAAAATATAACCAAATGAGATGTTTTTCTTTTAAAAAAATGTGGAGCAAGCAATTACGGGTGTACTGCAGAAATATTTCTTCTCATTGGCAAGAGCATCTTTTATGCTTCGATTGTAGATGATATCCTGTTCCAAAATAGATACAATATACCATTTAAAGGGTTGTACATGCTAAATAGACCAACAACAAATAGCAACAAAGTTAATCAAATCAGAACCAAGCTGTTCCTCATATGTTTGAAGACGATAACTATGTTATGGATAGATTAACTCTTTGAAATCAAATACTTGATGCCCTTAAACTAGATTATTCTATGGGTTGCCAAATGCCAAGCCTGGAATAGGGGACTGCAGGGTCTAATTTGGGCTTAAAGTTGTGTATCGCAGAAAATTCACAGGTAGTGAAAGCGATTTTGGGAACTGGGTTAGAAAAATTTAGAAATTAAGATCGCTTAAGAGGTAAAACTTCTTATGGCCATTGGCCTGCAATTTTGAGATAAAATCTATAATGATTTCATAAGCAACTCCTGCGGGCCCACATGTCCACTGAATCATCTACGAGTCTTCACCATCCATATGACTAATAATCCTCCTAAATACAAAATCACTAAAAGGTGTAACATTCCCAATATTCCCACCTCCCTAAAGAATTTTTTACTAAGGTTTAAAGGTGCTCAAAGAAGAACTTTTTCATAACACATAGCTCTTTTACATCAAATCCTCATTATCAAGTAAATTAGTATCCACACAGATCCCCTGCTAGGTTCAATGACTCTTAGGGTAGTAAGCCCGCGATCACAAAACAAATTACAAGGCCAACTCATAAAACTTAAAGCTAGATTCCCTAGTTTTCCCAAAAAATTGGCCTTTAATAAACATGAGACCCTTCTATTGGATATAGAGAAGAAAAAAAGAGAGAAAGAAACAGAACAAATTAGGTATCTTGACTGAAGAAGTTTATTTTTTAAAAAAATTCTGTATATTCAATAGAAAAACCTTGCCTGAAGAAGTTGACATAGAAGCTTTATGAAAAAGAATAAAAGTGCATATCATTAGCCACCATTAATTATTTCATGAGGAGTAATCATCATTAGGATGCACCCATAATTTTTGGTATTCCCCTAAGCCATAGGTAATAAGAATAATCGAAATACCACTATCCGCAATAACAGAGCGAATTTGTTTTAAGGCTTCCATCAGCATGAACAAGAGAGAATTTAGGCCCATATGTCAGAGCATAAATAGAGAATCAACAAGCACAAGACAATTTAGGCCCATAATTTACAGCATATATAGAAGCCCAAAGCTCATTTGGGCATCCACCTGCTCACCTTCCACAACCATGTCATCTTTGCAATTGGCCGCCTCCTGTGCTAAAATGTTTAGCAACCTTACACTGATGGCATAGATGAAACTTTCATTTGCAACCATAGCAAAGCCCTTTCTTCTATCAGGCTTGCATTTGTGCTTCAGTAAAATTTTTGTAGTAGGATAGCAGGCTTATAGATATAGAACATTCGTATAACCCGTAGAGGATCGCACTGTGAGATACGTAGGATTAGGAGAGGGGAAGGGAATTGAGACGAGTTTACGCTGAGGAAGCTCTTGCTGGCGGCAAGGGCTGACAGCGGAAAGAAGAGGCAGATCGAGAGAAAGGAGGGAGATTATGTTTTGGATTTAACTTTCTTCATACCCTAATCACAAACTAATAAAATTCATAAATAGTAATGAGCCTTAGTGGCTCTTGGTGTGGCCCATAGTGGACCCTCCTCCTACTTATTATAATAGCCCTAACTTAAGAAAATAAGTAAATAAACTAATCACTAGAGGTCAGGATATAACATCCCACTATGCTCTGCATACGACTTGTCCTCAAGGCGTCCAATTGCAAAATTGAGTAGCCAAATCATCTTTGAGAACACAAGTGACATCTTCCAAGGGTTGATTTTCACAAGGATCTCCATGATAATCCAACCATTAGATGAACACGGTGAATGTCATGTGTAGCTGCTGGAAACAAGGATGGTGCAGCATCAGAAGGTTGCAACGGTGGAGGTAAGGAGGGACTAACTAATGAGGGATCACCCACAAATTTTGCAAGGCAAGAGACATGGAAGACGGGTGGATGAGGGAATCAGGTGGAAGCTGGAGCTTGTAGGCAACGATGACAACTTGCTCCACAATCAAATACGGTCCATGATAGCGATGCATTAGTTTATGGTCAATGGCCGGGTGAACCAAAAGTTGGCGATAAGGCTGGAGACTGAGATACATCCAATCGCTGTTGGTGAATTGTTTAATTTATGGTTTTGATCATAAAACTGTTTTATCCAGTTTTGGGCTGATTGGAGGTTGGACTTGAGGGTGCAAAAAGTGTCATCATGTTCTTAGAGGGATCAATCGACAGCGCTGATGGGAGACTGGTGAAGAACATATGAGAAAATGGTAGGAGGCAAGTGGCCATAGACAACCTGGAATGGAGTAAGACCGATGGACATGTGGT
The DNA here is from genome assembly GCA_035235625.1 of Saururus chinensis. Taxonomy (NCBI): domain Eukaryota; kingdom Viridiplantae; phylum Streptophyta; class Magnoliopsida; order Piperales; family Saururaceae; genus Saururus; species Saururus chinensis. The sequence continues at coordinate 12,703,309 of CP141142.1, read as the reverse complement.
AGGTTGTATTGTAGGACCATTCAACCCATGGAAGAAGAGACAGCCAGCAACGGGGTTGGTCACCCACAAAATAGTGTAAGTATTGGTCAAGGCAGCGGTTAAGAACCTTCGTCTAGCCATCTGTTTGGGGATGATAAGCCGTGTTCATTTTAAGAGTGGTGCCCTGCAACTCAAAAACAATTTACCAAAAATGTGAAAGAAACACCGGGTCGTGTTTGAGACAATGGCCTGAGGCATGTCATGAAGTTTGGCCACATCACGAACAAAAACTTCAACAACCTGCTTAGTTGCGTAGGGGTGGCCGAGGGCCGAGAAATAAACATATTTGGCTAACCGATCAACGACAACCAGAATGACACTTTTTCCTTGACCACCAGTAAGCCCTCAATGAAATCCATGGAGATGTCCTCCTAGACCCAGTCAAGAATAGGAGAAGACTGTAGTAAACCGGACGGGGAAGTAGGGGCAGCTTACAACCATGGGCAAACATCACAGGCTGCGATGAAGTCATGAACATCCTTCTTCAAGTCATGCCAATAGCAGTTTTGGGATATATGCTTGTAAGTGCGAAATCGACCTTTGTGGCTGGCTAATGGAGTGAAAGTGGTGGAGGAGCTTTCCATGCAACTAGGAAACCAGAGGTACCCATAAGCGGTCACGCCAAAGTAACAGATTATCCTACACAATAAAAGGAGGTGAGCATAATGGATTGATGCAAAGCTGAGAGATGAGGACGGCGGTGTCATGATCCCGCTAGTAGTGCTAGTCAAGTCCGTGAAGAAGGGAAATGTAAAGATGGATAGGGTGTGTAGATGCATGCCCTCATACTGGCAAGGAGCTTGGAGACCCACCTTTGTTGAGCGGGAGTAGCAGCCCGTTGGTCCAAGAAACAGCGAAGACTGATGGTCCGTCTGAATAATGAAATTGCGCGCCCAAAAGGTAAGGCTGCCATTTGGTGACAGCATTTACAATGGCTAACATCTCAAAGTTCATAAATCAAAAGCTTGGCAGTGCACCCTAAGATGGCCATAGAAAAATAAACAATGGGATGTCCACCTTGTATGAGGATGGCTCCTTAACTGCTGTCTGAAGCATCACTGTCCACCAAAAAAGGTTGAGAGAAATTTGGAAGGGCAAGAACCAGTGGGGAACCCTTGGCAAGCTTGAGGTTGTCAAAAGAAGCTTGAGCCACAGAGCTCCAATGAAAACCCCCTTCTTTAGAATGGTTGTGAGAGATGTTAGCAAGTGATCCATAATCCTTAATAAAGTGCCGATAATAACTAGTGAGGCTGAAGAAACCCCAAAGTGCACAGATGGGGGTTGGAGTTTGCCAACAGGTTACAACTTTATTTTGAATGGGCCAATGGCTACTCCAGTGTCGAAATAACATTACCAAGATAATCAACCTGTGGAAAGCTGAATGCACATTTTGACTTCTTAAAAATAGATGATGAGTGTAGAGTGGGAAATACCATTCGAAGATGCCCCAAATGTTCCAATCAAGAGCAGCTATAGATCAATATGTCATCAAAGAGGACGAGGACAAATCGCTGCAAGAATTGCCTAAAAATGCCATTCATTAAACTCTGGAAGGTTGCTAGTGCATTAGAAAGACCGAATGATATGACGAGGAACTCATAGTGGCCGACATGTGTCTTAAAGGCTGTTTTATGTATGTTAGAGGGGTGCATATGGATTTAATGATACCAAGAATGGTCAAGCTTAGTGAAGATAGTTGCGCTAGATAATTCAACCAAAAGTTCTTTGATGACCAGAATAGGATATTTGTCTTAAGAGCTCCGTAATCAACACAAAAGCGTCATATACCATCCTTCTTGCAAACAAGTAGGACGAGCAAAGAATATTGGCTCGTGTTGGGTTGAATTACACCGGTGGCAAGCATCTCATGCACAAGTCATTCAATTTCATCGTTCTACACTAGCGGATATCAGTATGGATGGACATTAGTGGGAAGGGACCCAGGCTAAATATGAATATGGTGATCATGCTAGTGAAGAGGGAGGAAGAGAGGTAGGCTCCATAAAAATCTGCTCATGCTCAGCCAACAATGCAGGCAAATCCAGGGGAATAGGACCAAGCTCATGAGCAAGTGGTGACCGAAGTTGCAACAAGACCCCTTGGGTTGCAAATTTAAAGAGCGAACCCATAGTTTGGGAGGACTGAAGGAAGCCTGGCTGTTGGCCAAGAAGTTGAATAGTTGATCATTTAACTCAAAGTTCATACGTAAGTGTCTGAAATCCCATGTGATCGGTCCTAGATCGTGAGGCCATTGCACACCAAGCACAATATAGGCCCCTTTGGTAGGTAGCAAAAACAAATCAATGGAAAAGGTATAACCTTGACTCACAAGAGGAACATACAGACATACTTCTGTGCTTTGCAAATACCGATCAACATCATCGAAGGAGACTGACTATTGGATCTGGCATCCCAACTTGCATGCCATGCAGTCATTTATAAAGTTGAGAATTGCCTCTATCAATGAGAACAACCACGGGTTGATTCTTCACATGCCCTTTAACTCAGAACGTTTGGGGCACATAAGCCCAAGAAAAAGCATGCATAGGAATTTCTGGAAGGACCTTAGGCTCGTTGAAAGAAGTAGTGTCAACAGCATTCAAGCTATCATCCACAATCAAAGCAGAGCCCAGGTGCTTGCATTTGTGACTAGGAACAAAACGCTCATCACAGTTATAGCACAAATTTGAGAGTGGCTCTCCTCCATTTGGGATGGGGTGAGACGGCAGACGGTCCCACTGGAGGAAGCAAGGAAACTTGATGTAGGTGGGTGGGCCAAAGGCAGCCCACGGCTGCCTTGCCAAATGCATGTAAGGTGCTCTTCTTAGATGCAGGCAAGGCGGATGGCCTGTCGAAGAGAAGAAGGCTCAAACTGGCAAACCTCAACTTGTATATCCTCTTGTAAGCCGCTCATAAACTTTGACAGAAGACCCCAAAGGCATCTGATCGACATGGGTGGCCAGCTGTGCAAAGTTTTTCCAGTAAGAACAAATAGTGGAAGTTTGGGGAAGGTTGTGCAATTGGGAGTCAAAATCCTGATACTTGTTAGGTCCAAAGCAAGTACACAGTTTTGCCACCAAGTACTCCCATGTGATGAATCTTTATGTTGTTCCTTTTGTTGCAGCCACACTAAAGCATCCCCCTCGAGGTTGAAAGACGCCAAACGCACCTGCTGATCAGGGAGAGTACCTTGGATGCAAAGAACCTCTCGGCGCAAGAAACCCCCTCATTGAAGTTGTCTTCATCCGAATATTCCAGAAAAAGAAGGCAGGCTGTGCTTGCCTTCGGGGCTGGGCTATAGGTAGCATATTCAGTGGCTTCCTCCAAAAAATTTTCATTAGCATGCCATTGGTTGAGAGAACCAAAAACAGGATGCCCAACATGATGGGGAGGATGGACATGGCCAATAGTGGTGGCCATGGTTGTTGGGCCATCAGCAGGAGAGGCGCCCAGACGAGCTTCACTGGCAGTGGGGGCATGGAAGGGAGGCATGTTGGTGAAAGGTGTTGTGGCGAGGAGCATTGCAGGAGCCCCTTTCTGTGGGGGTGGGCGGCAGGGGAGGTGCTGCCAAGTGCAGGAGCAGAGGCCATGTTGGCAGTGAAGGCAATTAAGCAAGCAGTTTGGTCCTCCTGGCTCTGGTCCAACACGGGTTGTTGTCGATTGGCCAATGTGCGCAGATCAGACTGACGCTCTTGCAAAAATTGGCACTGAAACTACTGCCTGAGTCTGAATGGCGGAGAGGGTGGTAAGCACCTGCTCCCAACCACAGATATAGGGGCCAGCCATGGCCGTGGAGGTCAATTCAACAAAATTGTCTGCCAGCAGAGTATTCTCAGTGGGCGGAAGGATGGCGTGCTTCCATTCCTACAAGTGGAGAGTCGTCATGGCGCAGGTAAGCATTGGCTCTGATACCAGTTGGTATATCCCGTTGAGGATCACACTGTGAGATACATAGGATCAGGAGCGGGGAACAGTATTGAGACGAATTTAGGCCAAGGAAGCTCTTGCTGCAGCAGGGCTGACGAAGGGGAAAGAAGAGGTAAATCGAGAGAGAGGAGGGAGATTAGGTTTTGGAATTAATTTTCTTCATCCCCTAATCACAAATTAACAGAAGTCTTAAATAGTAATGAGCCCTAGTGGCTCTTGGTGTGACTCCTAGCAGACCCTTCCTCCTACTTATTACAATAACCTTAACTTAAGCTAATAAGTAAATAAACTAATCACTAAAGGTCTGGATATAACAAACATGGGTAGACACACTCAATCTCCTCTTTGATCTCAGGAGGATCCAAGAAATTCCTTTTCCAGTGACTTCCATATTTTGTTCACTAATTGCTTGAACTCTTTTGGATTTGCTGCTTTTTAGTTTTCTGTCTTTCTATGTAAACTTTTCTCTGTATGAAAATGCATTGATTTGAAAACTTTCATTTTTAGAGAAATTTATAGAAGATTCCTCTATATGCAAAGCATCATGTGATTTTGGAAGTGATTGATAGTTTGAGAAACGTATTAGCAAGATTTCTTGACCATTTCCAGTGGCACTGATAGGGATTTTTTTGGAAACAAGTCATTGTAATTCCTCCAGATGAAACTAATTACTACTAAACATGAAAGGGAATCTTTTGAGAAATATAAGGACTATTTCGGTATATGGAAAGAGGGCGGAACGAGAACGACCACCTTTATATAGATCAAAAATTTCCAGCAATAGAATATATCTTTCTATAGATAAAAACTTCTTTAGACAAAAGATTTTTTTGTCTTTCCTGATAGATAGATTCTTCCTCAACTACCCAAAATCGACCTTTAATCCATTTCCATTATGATTAGAACATTTTGATGGAATTTGTCATTTCAAGTATGAATTGAAGCTATCTAATCACCTTCCGTGAAATATACATATTGATGCTTCCCTTTGGAAATAGCAAAATGCAAGAAAAGGGATAAATGTTATAGCATAAGTTTTGATTTTCTTAATGGCATCTGACTCAAAACTATATTCAACGATGAGCCATAAGCTCAACTTATATGAATTATATGTCACTTGGTAATCGCAAGTTGAAATATATAAGTTGGAGAGAAATGCAAGTTTAAGTATGAAATTCCCAATAGAAGAGACACATATATGCTTTGAGGGTGACAGCAACAATGATATTCAGTTCAGTTATATTAATTTATTCTAAGAAGTGAGTCCTCCATCACGATGTGAGAACAGATAACCAGGAAAGTGATAAGTATGAATGACATAAAAAGAAGATAGAAATGTAGATTTGAAAAGATCTAGAGAGAATTATATTAGAAGATGTCAAAGCCTACTGGGATAAGTTTGGGGAGGTGTAATTCTGGCACAATTCACATTCTGTTAGTGTTTTAGCCCTCCACAACATATTATGTAGGATTACTCTCTCCAAGTAAATTGCAAAACGTAAAAAATTGTCTATACGTACTGACCTAAAAGAGCCAAACTTGTATAGTTATTAAGTTACGTCAGTAAAATTATAAGATTATGGAATGCAAAGTTATAATAATTCTGTCAGATTATCCAGATTTTATGGCTGAGGTTAAACTTTTTATAGATAAAGAGCTCATTGAACTTAGCATTCTCTCTTTGAAATTCAATTTCATATGTAAACCATGTTTCTAGTTACTGTAAAACATATGTAAATTGAGTTTCTACAACTTATTGTTCATGTCAAAATGATTACCTCTTGACTACGGTTCACAACACCAACATAGCCAAGTCGTAGAGGGATCACATTTCCAAGCAGAAAATTACAGGCATCGGTGCCTCTGTCCATGATATCTAACTGTGAAAATGTAGGAGGGAAATTAATGTTCTAAATGCACCAAATTTTCAAAGGCAATGTACAGAATGCATACATAAACATGAAGTTCTAACTAAAGGGTTTCATACTTTTGTGATCACGCCAATAGTTCGAGAACCTGTCAAGATTTAGTATCACAGAGTCTTAGAACCAAGCTGGCCTATAACTTCTAATGGTAAATGTCTTCACAAACCAGTATCATAGCAAGTCTGCAGAGTTTACCTTCTGGATCAACTAATTTTGCCATCTGAAGTGCATCTGAATTGGTCAAGTCAGTGTTTGCAGGAGTTACTGCTAGTATTATGCAGGTTTGACTTTCAATGTAAGATAGTATCATTGATCTAATTTGTTTCTCAATATCATTTGGTTGATCTCCAACAGGAACCTTTGTTACTCCAGGCAGATCCACCAGGGTAATTGTAAGAACATTTGGTGAAAACACTTTTAGACGTATCTGTTTGTCTGAAACTCCTTTGTTTCCTCCAGCTTCTCTATCTGTTTCTGCCTGCCAATGGATATACAATTAGGCAACAGGGGCCTACCAACAAATAACTATCATCATACGTCCATAATTATTTTTTCTATTAAATAAAAGAGAGTTCTACATATGACACAAGAAGACAACATATATTCTTTAAGGCCCATATGCATGGTTAAAAGCAGTTGAAGGTGGCTTATGCAATATCAACAACAGTAGGTCAATAACCCATATAAGTATGACTGTATGAAGAGCAACTTACAATCAACTAGTTCCTTTTCAAGGAAAAAAAAACGATTATCAACTTGCCACAGATAATATATCACAGGAAGAAGCACTTTAAAGCTCACCTGTATGTTATACCTCCATCTGTATGGGTAGAACATTTGCCGCCCAAAATTTTTTTTATTATGATGCTAGTTGGAGCAGCGAACCAGATTTTAGATATACTAAATGTAAAACTACAACTTATGTACTACAACGTGTACAGAAACTACAAGAAGAAGAAGCATACTAAGATTCACTTGATCTATTTATAGAACAACAATGCAGTCAACATACATTTTCACACGATTGGGATGCTAAATAAGTATACCATAAAGGAAAATCCACGATGCTTAATAAATTTCTTAATTAGCGACAGTGGCAATGACAACAATTTCTTGTAAAAAAATGGTATTATCTCTGCACCAAGTCTAGTCTTTAGAATAAGATGAAAAATCTGTTTTTTATAATAGAACCATGACACCCGACAACCATCCGAGAACTCAACCAGATAGCAAGGTAGACAGAGACACAAAATCCTGAACTAACTCAATCCATGTAGAGGAAAACTAAGACAAGCATAGAAGAATTTTCATCCACAATTGAACGAGAGAGAGAGAGAGAGAGCAAGCTTGTATGACACCCCAATTCAAATAGAACGCTAAGCAGCGCTCTAGGATCTTAATCACTGGGAGAAAATCTAAGTAGCTAACGCCAACTGAAATCAACGCACCACCTATTTGCAGTTAATTAATCAAGACATGTCAAGAAGAATTCATATTCTAGCACTTGTCACCTGAATTTCATCCCGGATAGCCTTAAAATTAAAGAACCTCTTCCCAGGCAAATGCAGAAACTCTCCCCACTCTGTTCCTTCCCCTGCTTCGCCACCCTTATTACCAACGTTCACCAACTGCAGCACCAGCGGCCTCCGGGTGCAGATGTCCGATCCTCTGGGCAGAAAATCCCTCCCGACCAGCGCTTCCAGCACGCTGGACTTGCCGCTGCTCTGGCTTCCCACCACCGCCACCTGCGGCAGCTTCACTGGGGTTGAGCTGCTCCCCAGCTGGGCAAATATGTCCTGTAGCTTGTTCACGACCGGAATCACAGCCTGTCCGAGATGGGTCTTTGGTGTTGGAGAGGACGAAGACGCAGAGGACCCATCAGCCATCTTGAGCAAAGCTTGAAGCTTGCTGGCAGTGGAAGAATGAGGATGATAAAAGAGACAGTATGAATAGCTTCAGCAACAAGGAAATGGGCAACTCGGAAAAGACCCAGAATCTGCTTTTAACCATTGATCAATGCAAACCAGTACTACTTTTGCTTCTCTGAAAAAACCCAGTTCTTTCTTTTTCTCTTTTGGCTCCGAAAATGGGATTCCAACTTCCAACTGGCTGGCCTGTTTAGTTGTCTCTCCTCTTTCCGAGCAAAGACCCACTTCAGTTGATGCTGGTATGCTTTCCCGGATTCCCACATTGACTCGGAAAACTTCGGGTTCGTCCAGACGGAAACCTGCGGACTGGGTGTTAAATTTTTGCACCCTAATATTCTCTTTAATACCCCAATAACCCCATATTGGGGTACATATAAATATTCTAAATTTTTTACGCAACTATTTATACCTTATTAATTTTTAAAAAAAATTATTTAAATAATAATTAAAAAATTTTATTTGCCAATTTGTTACTTTTTACAACATAGGTCGTTGGGGGTGCATGAGTTTTTTTAAACAATTTTATATAGAAGGACAAAATCAAGTTTAAGTTAATTTCGCTCTTTTAAATGACGAAATCGGTTTAACGGTTTATAACACTTAACTCAATTTTTTCTTTTAGAAGTATAAAATCAACTTAAGGCGATTTCATCCTTTAAAATGATAAAATCGTCGTCATCTTTAACTCGCCTCATCTTCTCCGCTCTAGATCATACTGTGTGTTTCTATTGTGCATGATCTACCCCACCGCCGTGCATTTTCTGTTGTGCTCAATCTGCCCCATCGCCATGCATTTTTTGTTGTGCTCAATTCACCCCGCCATCGTGCATTTTTTGCGGTGCTCGATTTGCCCCGCCATAGTGCATTTTCTGTTTGCTTGATCCACCCCACCGCCATGTGTTTTTTGTTGTGCTCAATCTGCCCCGCTACCGTGCATTTTTTACTGTGTTTGATCACGCCCCGACCTGTGTTTTTCAATTGGTCAAACATACTCTTCAATTCGACACGCACTGACCTATGTTCTTCAATTGGTACTTCTACACAGACTCTCATATTTGCATTTTGTTGCGAATCTAGCATGCTATTTTCTTGATTTTTGTACCTTTGATGTTGATTAACTGAGATCGACAGAAAGAAATTTTAATTGTATCAGACACTTAGTTTAGTTTATCTTTGCTGTTGTGTTTTGTCTTCATTTAACTCATTTCTAAGGATCTCTTCTAGATTTATAAAGGAATTTTTTTTGTTTCTGAAATTAATTGTGACTGTGGCCTAGCCTTTTCATTTTGTTTCAGGAAGGTCAATTATGATTTGCATATTACAATTTGATTTTTTTGTTTTGAAGTGATAGTAGAGGCTGTGGTAGGTCAATGCTTTTAAGGTCTCTCTTTTAAGTTTATGAAAATAGGGTAGATGTAATATTTGAAGAAGTGTATGAGAATATTTGTTGTCTTCTTTGGATAAGAGAAGAAATATGTGAAGAAGTGTATGATTATTGCTTGTTGATATATGAGGCAATTACTTAATCTAATTTTAGCCTCTTAGTTTTGAGACAATTGTTTAATCTAATATTAATTTAATCTATTGTTTATGAATTAAGTGAATATAGATGGCAGAAGAAATGGTTAAATTTTTACTTAACTATGACAGACGCACAGAAGAATTATTAATTAAGAAACTGTCTATATATGATGAGTTTGAGATGCAAGTAGCTAGCTAGACTGGGTGGGATCGAAGAAGATGGAAAATCACTATAAAATGTGTTATTCCAACATATGGATCGAATTTGAGACAAATATGTATAAATGATGATGCATCAATAAGTTTTATGTTTGACCTCTCGCGTCACATAATTTGTTTTGACTTATTTCTCGAAAAAGTCGACTGAGTGCTTAGTGAAAGGTAAAGTAGTTCATGTAGGAGCTCACATAGAAGCTCTCATAGGAGCTCACACAAGAGCTCTAAAAGAAATGTGAACAATGAAAGGCATATGCAAATGTCGGTGGACGATGAAGAAGGAAATTTATCTATGACAGTAGCTTCAAATGAACGTCATAGGTCGTTTACCCCTATTTAGGATGAAAGTGGACCTAATTGGAGGTAAGGTTTATTAAGTTATGAATCCTTTTCAAATCTTATAATTATCAATGAAATATAGGATGCTAAATGTTAAATTTTGTGTGTAATATGGAAGGTCCACAACGCATGCACATGAGTCATTTAGCTTTCAAATGTCTCAAGGTGGTGCATGGTATGGAACTCAAAGTTCGATGGGCATTCATCAGCCCTACACAGGTGGAATATATATTCATAACTGAATATAACATTTTTAGGCATATGACATTTAATACGTATGAGATGTTCATATGTAGGGGCGCATATGTCCACGATGAAGATATTGATGGAAATGAGGATAATGAAAGTGAAGATAATATTGGCGAAGCAAGTGAAGAAGATTTTGACATGAATGAAGAAGGGGTCATAGGTGAAGAAAGCGCTCAATAGATGTTGACGGCGAGGGGTATGATGCGGTAGACAATGCTATTGCCACAAATGATATGAATGTGGATGATGAAGAGCCGCCATACTATGAAGTGGAGCCACTCTATGCACACATCACAGATGAGGAGATAGATGCAGCAGTTAATTCTGCCATCGATATGGACCAACAAAACAAAGATGAGTTATATGTTGGCCGCATCTTTGAGAATAAAGAAGCATTTGTTATAGCCTTACAAGAGTTTTTCATTCAAAATCATGTCGAATACAAGGTTGTATGAATAAATTTGTTAGAGTATATAGTGAAGTGCATTGATAGTACTTGCTCTTGGAGAGTTCATGGCTCAATAAAAAGGGGTGGAGGATACTTTAAATTGAAGACATACAAAGGTGACCACACATGTCAAAATGCTCAACTTATCACAGATCATAGGCAGTGCAATGCCTCCTTTATTTTGAAGATCATAATGTCTGCTATCCAAGACTAATTAACTCCCACACCAGGAGATATTATTCATAGAATGAAGGAGAAGTTTCATGTTGGCATATCTTTTAAGAAAGCATGGGCAGTAAGGAATATGGTGATCAAGGCTATTTATGGGGATTGGGTGGAATCATATAAATTGTTGTCAATGTACCTCAGGGCGATGTAAGAAGCGAATCCTGACACCTACTACCACTTAGAGGATGATGAAGTACTTCGTGCAGATGGTGGCATCTATAGGAGATTTAAGCAGTTATTTTGGGTATTTGGGTCGTCTATAGCAGGGTTTCGATATTTCATCCCTGTGATTGGTGTTGATGCCACTCACTTGTATGGTGCTCTTATGGCTGCAATGGCTACAAATGGAAACAATGGGTTATTTTCTCTACCATTCGGACTTGTCGGAAAAGAAGATGGAGACAATTGGAAATAGTTCTTAATGGAATTAAGGGGTCATGTACTGATGGGCAAGACGAACATCCTTGTCATTTCATATCGACATAAGGGGCTTCAGAAGGCCGTGCCTAAGGTTCTTCCCAAGACTATGTACCACCATCATTATTGCATCCGTCACATAAAAGCAAATTTTAAGGAGTTTAAAAATGTTACACTAACGGACTTGATTGGGGCAGTAGCTTGTGCACTTACAGTAGAAAAGTTTGATGTTAAAATAGACATGATTGGTTAGGAGAGTCCTAGGGCAAAACATCTCCTCTTAGGAGGAGATTGCATCTTGCAGAATGGTCTCTTGCCTACGATGGTTTTAGGACATTTGGCATGACGACTACAAATATGGTTGAAAGTTTAAATAGCGTCTTAAATGGGGCACGAGGATTACCATGCATGCTTTAGTGTCAGCTATTTTTTATCGGGTCATAAAATTTTTTGATAAACAATCTTATGCTGCATTTGTCATGGCCACCCCATATACTCTTAGAGTGAAAGCGATAATTAGAGAACAAACAAGAAAAATTAGGGAGTATATAGTTAATAGGATCAATAACGGTCAATATGAAGTGATGTCAATTCGTGGCTGGAAGGTTATGGTAAATGCGGCGATGCACACTTGTACATGCAACATCCCTTAGGTTTATGGTTATCCGTGCTCGCACCTTATCGCCGTGCGGGCAAAGCGGCGGGAGCCAATATAGGCATCATTGTTTTACACATCTTCCACTTATAAAAATGTGTACTCGGCAAAATTTTATTCTCCTCATGGTCAGGAGTATTGGGAGAGGGATATAATTTTCGTGTTATACCCTTCGAGAGCAACAAGGCAACCCGGTCGCCCATGGTCTGTTCGCATTAGGAATACAATGGACCATAGAACTATGGAGAGAGATGGTAGAGGAGGATATAAATGCAGGAGGTGTAAACAAAGTGGGTACAATAGTAAATCATGTAGAAACCCTCCTGTTAATTGGTAAACATATAATCAATCTTTTTATTTATTCTCTATTTTAGGTATGATTATATGTTCCTAACGATTGATGATATGCTCTTAATTTTCCGCAGATCATATGGATCATGTACAACCTTCTTATGGGCTAGGCCCAATTGATGACAGTGTACTCGTACAGCGGGAGTCACATAGGTCAGCTTCTATTTGGAAATGAGAGGTATGATAACTCTTTTTAAATTTTATTTCATTTTTTTAAGATTATAAATTATGTTGGGTTATAATTTTAAATTTTATTATAGGACCGCGGGTGCCTTGAGTGCACCAAACATTTTAGATATCTCCACCATTGGCCCGTAGATGAGCATATGTTACTGTATTTGAGCAGGTAGGATTTAGACATTTCATTCATCTACAGTACGTCCATCTAGATCGGCCTTTATTGACAACTCTCATTGAGAGATGGAGGAGGGAGACACAAACGTTTCACCTACCCTATGGAGAGATGACCATCACACTTATGGATGTGGCAATTCTCTTAGGATTTCACATCGATTGACCTCTTGTGATGAGCACAACTGGAGGAGGTTATTTAGACTTATGAGGCAGACTCCTTGGTAGAGCTCCTCCTGTTACATCCATACGTGGTAGCCGAGTTAGCCTTCGATGGCTCTTCAGCGAGTTTCGTGAGCTCCTAGCTGATGCTTTGGAGATAGTTATCGAGCAGCATGCACGGGCGTATTTATTATATTTACTTGGAGCCATGATATTTGCGGATACCACGAGTGGCCATGTACACGTGGCATATCTCTCCCTCCTTGCGGACTTCGACATGGTGGCCTATTCATAGGGCAGTACTACTCTCTCATTTTTATACCAAGAGTTAGGGATAGCATGCCAGCCTATGACCTCGGGGATTGCAAGCGGTCTAACCCTTCTTCAGGTAAATGAATTCGTAACTTTAAATATATTTTTACACATATAATTCCTTAATTTTATTTAATAATTTTTATCATATTTTCTAACATAGTTATGGTCGTGGGAGCATCACTTAATTTTTTTATCAAGGTTTTATTTACATATGCTGAACTCATTTTTTAAATTTAACTCCTTAAGGTTGAATGTTCGAAAAAAGAGAACTGCTAATCCACAAGGAGTCCTCCGATTATATAGGGGGGAGTTAGACCACCAACAGCCCTATCAGGTAATTTTATTATCGTGTTGAACTTTTTTTGTAATGATTATAAAATATGTAAGGTTATTTAAACTTAATTATCTTTATATATTGTATAGGTTATTTGGTAGCCGTACTCACTGGAAGTATTGGCTGCGTTACCTCCTCTATGCACCAATGGTCAGGAAGTGTGGCTATCGTGAACACCACTAATCTGTTTCGAGATTATCGAGATGTATATGTCGGATCATGTGATGCTCCAGTTTAACTTGGAGCAAGAGGTCCCACCTCGTACCATCGAGTTTGTCCATTGCATCACTCGACAGGGCCACCATATTACCGATTGGGCTATACATCATGCAACATATGTCGCTCGATGGGAGGATAGGAGAGCCACTATTATTAGAGGGGAGATGGCTACGACATCGCAAGATGGTTGTAGTGCATATATGCAGTGGTATTTACCGATTACACGACGGTATATTTTACCGTGTGATGATGAAGAGGAGATGACATACCAGCCTAGGGGTGCATCTGAGATAGCTTTGGTAAGTATAACTTTGCTAATTAGAGCACATATTATTTTCTTATTTATTATTTATCTAATCTTTAATTTATTTGTTTTATAGCTTCATCTAGTTCGACATACGCATATGCGTTTGACTGATAAAATTAACACCTATACTTCGGGTGAAGGATTATTAGCATCATGTTAGTCGATGCTTAGGGAGCATGAGGATGTCCTTCGTAGCTTGCCACTGCTTCAGTTGGTGATTACATATATTCATAGAGATTATCTTGTCGATGAGGCCGCTCAGACACAACCAATGCACAATTCATTCCATGATATTCCATCTTCATCAACAATGCATAGATCTCCTCCCCTTTTATCATTTTCGGTCACTGCACATGTAGCTCAGCCATAACTGATTTTATATTATAGACGACATCGGCCAACTAGTGTTGAATCATCTATTACTTATGCTGAGCTGGAGCTAGAGCCGGAGCCACAACCAGAGTTAGAGCCGGAGCAGGCAGATCATGAGGAGGAGCTCGTACAGCACCATCGAGGCCGAGGTTGAGGAAATAGGAGATCGTGACATTAGCTTCGTTATATGTTTCTTTTAAACTAAACATTTTATTAATATGTGATGTAATATATTTGATAAACATTTCTATTTTATGTTTGTTTTTATTAGTTGATGTTAATAACTTTAATGTTTTCTTTGTTATGCATGGAATGTGTGGAATGAATGAAATTGTGTACGTGTTTGAATGAATGAATAGGGACATGTTTTAAAGTTAGTTTAAAATAGTTTTTTTAAAAAAAATTAATGTGATTTTGTCCTTTAGAAGGACAAAATCAATACATAAGCTGCTTATGTTTGCAGGAGTCGCAAAGTTATGTGATTTCAAAGGATGAAATCAGTTCGGTTTTCAGTTGGGTGGCGATTTCTTCATTTAGAAGGATGAAATCGCCTTAAGTTAAAGGACGAAATTGGGTTAGGTCTTATAAACCGTTAAAGCGATTTCGTCATTTGAAAAGATGAAATTCAACTTAAACTGGATTTCGTTCTTTCATATAAAAATTTTAAAAAAAATACATGCAGGCACCAGCGAAGCAGCTAGACCCTGCGTGGCAAAAAGTAACACCACTTTGGGAAAAGTGGTCCGTAATGGTAATTAATTTTTTTAATTATTATTTAAATAATTTCCCCTAATTTTAATAATCCCCTTAATACCCCCATTTCTTATTTACTTTGTTTAAAAAAATTTAAATTTTTTGTATATATTTCATAATATATACTCCTTCTGTCTTAAATTAATAGTTTCATGAGGAATTGACCAAAGTAGCCTACTTTGGTCAAATAACCGAAATGTGAGCAAGTTTCTACTATTTACCAAAGTAGACTTGCTCACGTGAGAACTTATACATGTGGGAATGCTTTTGACTGAAATACCCTCCCCAAATGCCTCTTCCCGCTTCTTCATGTCTACTCCCGCTCAGTTGTGTTTTCTCCCGCTCGGTCGTGTCTCCTCCCGCTCAGTAGTGACTGTTCATCTCCCTTGCCACCTTCACCTCCCAGAGAGCATCATCTTTGCCATTTCCGACTTCATCTGTCTGTTCGTTTCGCCCTTGCCGGAGAGCTTTTAGTCTTCTTGGCCTCATTCCCTTCCGAAGCCATCATTTCGCCCTCGCCTTCAGTACCCTTACTGCCCTCATCTCGCCATCGGCCATCTTGCCCTCGCCCTCACCTCTCTCATTGCCCTCATCTCGGCCTCACCCTCGCCTACACTGTGATATTTCGACCTCACCCTCATCTAAAGATATGATTTTTTTTATAAATTTGATATATTTGCTAATTTTAGTCATTGGATTTTGTTTGCATTTCCCATACGTAATTGGTTAACAAATTTCATCGGTTAGTCTTATTTGGTTTTTGCCTATATTTCCCATATTATTGTAACTGCTACATAAAAACTAAAATTTGGATTTTATTACAAATAAAGCATTAATTAGTTACAAATTGCTTGCAGTGATTAGTACATAATGATTAAATTTTGTATTTTTGTTATGAGTAAGCATCAATTAGTCTCAAATTGACTGGTGTGAAGAAATTATGTTAAATGTTACTACCAAACTATGAACTGAATAACTACAAAAGTAGAAAATTTTAAATTTAAATTAAATTTGCGTGGTTAAATAAAATTAAATAGAACTAAAAGAAATCAAAGTTGAAATTTGATTTTACTGGTTATTTGACATAAAATATGTGGATAAGTGGAAAAGTATGAAACTTCAATAATTGGAAAACTATAAAACTGGAAAACTATAAAATAGGATAATTGTAAAACCAAAAAACTATAAAACTATAAAACTGGATAATAAAAACATTCTCTTTATTTTATTTGAGCATTCTCTTTTTTATATATTAATATCTTGATTATACAATATTTTTATATTCCCTTTTCATTGATTTTTAATATAACATATTTGTATAAGAAATATGTCAAAGGCTACACGAAAAATAATGAAAAAGGAAAAACTGCCGAATAAGCTATATGAAGGGGACCCCCAATGCAAGTCAAGTTATTATTATATTGGTAAATTAAAAGAGCACTTTGACTGGCACAAAGTGTAGAAGAAGTTGTTTGAGAGGACATGTTTTGGTAAGTTTATGGAATGTGAGGTTACGCGAAACATGTTCTCTGCCCAAGCCTTCCACCATCTCCTAAAGAGGCATAAGGGGGATTACCTATTTCAAGTGGATGTGATGATGAGCATAAAGTTTTCACCGAAGGAATTTTGTATAGTTAGTGGCCTAAGATTTGTTGACTCTACCCCTCCTCTCCCATCAATGCCCAAATTCTTGAAGAAATGTAGCATCTTACTACGAATATTTGTGAGGTAGAAGTTATTAATAAGGAAGGAGGAGTTGTTCTAAAAGATTAAAGTATGTGAAAATGACAAGGATGTCATAAAGTTGGCGGTAGTTCTTATATTGGAAAGTTTATTGGTGGGTAGAGGGTGAAGCAATAAGATGGATAGGAGATACTTGCAGCTTGTAGATGACATGGATGGTTTTGATGAGTATCCTTGGGGAAACCTCTACTACTGGGACACATTGTGGGGTTTAGAGCACGTTGTGAAGTCTATGGGCAATGTAAATTATAATGTCTATGGTTTTGTGCATGTTGTAATGATAAGTTGTACTTATTTATTGAATTTGTTAAAATAATTTAGTAATTAACTGATGAAGAGTTATGTTTTAGGTGTGGGCAATGGAGAGGATTCCATTATTGGGGGATTGCTATGCAAGCAAAACAAGGAGTACTTTTCCTTTTATATGTAGTTGGGCATCTTACAAGAAGCCTAAATTCGATTATCTTGAGGAGATAGTTTTTAGTGGGAAGGTATATACTAACTTTTTATTCATTTAGAATGACTTATGCTATACACATATATGGTATATTTACCTTGCGATATGTATTAATATGTAGGTAAAGGTTTTAAAGGCTATAACTGTAGATACGAAGGACAAAGAGTCCAAGGCACTTATTCATGAAGCTGCAAGTTTGCAGTTCTTCTTGACAAATGAGAAAGTAGCATTTACATTATTTGTCAGTCTTCAAATAGCTTCTGATGGTGAGGATGTTTATGAGAAGTCTACCTCTGATGATAACTCTACGAGGGAATGGAATTCCCAAGAGGTGGCTCATTCTTTAGAGGAAGATATATATGAGAATTTTATAGTGAAAAGCAAAGTGGCCGGGGAGACTCCTCGTGGTGGTACACCACAAGTTGAGACTTCCAATTGGAAGGAGGATAGGAAGGGGAAACATAGGGTAGGGGATGAGGGTTTGCATGCCACATTGCTTGATATATTATCTTCCTTAAGAAGGATTAAAAATAAAGTAGATAGATTAGAGTCAGAGGTTATGAACAAGGCATCTAAGGAAGAGGTAAAAAGTTTATGAGGTTTAAGTTTTCATTACAAATTTTCTAATTTTTTTATTTAAATTAAAATGAGCTGGAATGATGTGTTTGTAGGTGCCTATTGCTGAAGAAAAATTCTCTTGTCAAATGAATTGCGATTTTCCGCATGTTGATGAAGTAAGTACAGTGTAAAGCTGGAAAAGGCTAAAACTGTAAAATTGTTCTAATAATTTTCTTTGTTGTGTTTATATAAAATGTGGTTAAAGAGATGGTTGATAGAGAGGCAGAAAAGGCGGTGGATGTGGAGGATGAAAAGGAGGACGATGAAGCAGAGGCTGAGGAGGAGGGGGAGGAGGAGGAGTTATTCTAATACGATTAGATATAAACGTAGTTTTGCCTAATGACTAATATATGCATCTGGCATCACAAAATCATATATGTTAAAATACATATATCCTTATATTTGAATAAATGGTTCAGAGTCAGATGAAAATCTCATAAATCATCGGAGTCAAATTGAAGCCAATAAATTAGCGACATCACACATCTTTCTCTATCAAAAAATAGAGAAGAACACTAACACAATCACACATTTTGCTCTACCACAAAGCGAAACAAAACACATTAGGGCAAATCACATTAGATCACATCAGATCTCATTCGACTACATTAGATCATATCAGATCAGGTCAGAACATATCCTATGGCCACAAAAGGAGAAAAGTGTTCCGGATCAAGGGGAGGTTATGTCCATAGCCTACGGGCATGGAAAAAGAAAAGTGTTCAGGGTCAAGGGTAGGTTTTGTCCATAGCCTACGGGCACGGAAAGAGAAAAGTGTTTTGGGTCAAGGGGAGGTTCTGTCGGTAACCTACGGGCACGGAAAGAGAAAGTGTTATGCGTTAGAGATTACTTTCAAATTATGATTTATGATTTCTGCACATATATTTGATCTGTTGAATGGTTAATCATTGAGATGGAATATGATTTATATATCCTATGTTTATAATGCTCGAATAATTAGCGGTTGGAAGCGGATATGTTTTATATACTGCATGCTTTACAATTGCCTCATATATGATAGTTTAATTGAATGTTTATCGGTGGATTTTGATATAAATTATACATGTTGGAGCATGTGAGATAGACACAAACTAGCTTCACCACTATTTTCATTTCAAATGAATACAGTATGTTTGAAAGACGGTTTTAGAGGACTCATCCTTATTAAAAGGAGAATTCTCAAGATTATTTTTTAAAAGACATATAAGCATGGTTATCGAGTCACTATAGCGGGACAAAGAAGGGGTAACTGTCTCATTAGAATGAGTGACCAATCTTGCCTTTGTAGCCATTGATAGTGACGCTCTCATGGCTTGTAGAGGCAGAGCTAGGCTTTTTAAAAGGATAAACATTATGATAGAATGTTTTAAAAGAAAATAGTCATTTTTGGAGTTTAGGAACTCTAGGATATTTTGATTGAGTCTTAGACTCAAGAGTGTTTTGGTTGTCTAGAGCTATTGTTGGGCGCCCCGATAGATCTCCGTTAACTAGTTAAGGGCACAATTAATCCAGTTTGGAATTGGATGCACGATACCCATTTTAACCTAGTGAACCCCTAACGAAGGGTAAGACCCCTGATTAGCCCCAAACAAAGGGCACCTATCAAGGCTACTTGCGCTAGGGTAGAGAGTATCATGGGAAGCTCTCTACTCTCTAGATCCCGGTGCCCCATAAGCACGAGTGGCTCTTCTATCCACAAGCACAAAATGTTTTGAGATGATCTGTGGAGGAGTAAGAGGCTACTGCTTTGTACCCGCAGTAAATTCCTATTAATAATATATGTCTTGGACATTAGTAGTAAGCTGTGAATGCTTCAAAACCCTATAGGCATCTTCGATACATAGGAAGAAGCAGTAGGGGTGGTTTTGGGTGAGAGACACACCTTGTTTTCATGATAAATACTATATATGATATGTGTTGTGAAACTGCCATGTGTTTGATTCATGCATGATAGTATAAACTCCCCTACTGAGTATTTTAAAATACTCACCACCCCCCCAAACTTTGCAAGACTTGACAAAGCTTAGTGTGTGAGCAGAAGGGCCTACTCTGAGTTTTAACGATGTGATTTCGAGGATTTAAACTACACTAAAATGAGTAAGAACTCTCCTTATTATTTTTTCTTGTGTGTTTATACATGAACCGTGGTTCCTAGAGAAATTATTATTATATTATCGCATAAGGTGAGCGGCTCCTATAGCGGGCCCGGGTTAACTTCAATATGTTTTATTAAAAGAAATTTTATATGCTTCCAAAATCTCGGGGTGTGACATCAGGCCCAAAGGCGACAGACAAAACCCTTTTCCTTTCCCGAAGATACATCACTCTACATGCTCGAAGGAGGAAAACATACCCTCCCCTTTACTCGATGACACTTCTTACATTTTATGCATGTGGGCAGAAAACATAACCTCCCCTTACCCAGAGACACTTCCCACTCCCATAGGCGGCGGATATAACATCCCCTATTCTAGAGATGTTTCTCACTTCCCACACCTGTAGGCAGAAAATAGAGCCTCCCCTTACCCAGAGACACTTCACACTTCACGCACCTGAAGGCAGTAGTAGAACCTCCCCATACCTAGAGACACTTCTCTCTCTAACCTCTCCTTACCCAAAGACTTTTATTTTCTCATGCCCATAAGCTACGGATAGAACCTCCCCTTACCCGGGGACGTTTCTCACATTGCATGACCCTTTGGTGGACGAAGCCTCCCTACCCTGGGCCACTTCTTTCAATGCAGCCTGAAGATGGAGGATAAAGCCTCCTCTTTCTACGAGCCACTTCTCTCTCTTTAGGGCACAAGGGTGGTGGACAGGGTCTCATCTTACTCTGAGTCATTCCCTCCTAGGGATGCCAACTAGAGGAATAAGCCATTTTATTGCGTAGATCACCTCAAATTAGCTAGAAATGCCTTTTAAATAGGGGTGTTCACAGACAAATACAAACGCGGACAGAGGTATGTCCACATCCGTCCGCCAATTCAATATGTGTTGCCTGCATCAGTCCATGTCCACTAATGTTTGCAGCATCTATTGTCTAAGCCCGTCCATCATAGACATGGATGGACGAGGACAATTAAGTCAAATCTTTATTTTTACATGTATAGTCTTCACGTAGCATGTTAGAATTGTCCTAACATGCTACATAAGGTCTGTATTTATATTTTTACCTAAAAAATACATGTACAAAATGTTAAAATAAGTTAAGAATCACCCAAAACTCAAAAACACTAAAATTTTAAAATTCTTATCATCAATTATAACAAAAACAAAGTCTTCTTTGCAATTAAGTCAACTATAACTATCAAGCACTTAAAATAACCATAATCCAAATTTTCAAAGTATTACATCTAACAAAACACTCCAAAAGAAAAAAAAACTAAAACTATTAATAACATTAAAAGCACGTAAGGAACTATAGCATTTGTTCACTCTCATACAATCCGATATCTTCATTGTTCCTCTCACACAAAAACCTAATCGACCACCAAAATATTGCTCTTCCTCATGCATCCCATGATAATGATCAATAAACCCAAGTCTTCATTATTGTTCCTACAAGAAATTAACTTTTCCTCATCATAAACAAATCATAATCATAAAAAAATAAGAATTTAATAATTAAAGATACCACGAAAAGTAATTTATTTAAACTTCAAATTCATCTTCATCTTCTAAGCCAATATAAAAAATGCTTAAATCATCACCCTCGGATTCCTCTAATGGTAAACCTACAACACAAATGATAATTCAACATAAAAGTATCTTATAAGCTTAAAAAATATATAACCAAAGCAAATTAAGCATACAAATATTACCTTCAAACTTAGCCCTCAACCAACTTTGTGCACATATCAATTTTTGAACTGTTTTCATGCTCATCTTGTTTCTTGATTGACTAATAATCCCCCCCCCCTCCCCACATACTAAAAGATGACTCAGATGCAATGGTGGATAATAGAATAGCCAAGATGTTTTTAGCAATTTATGATAAGATAGGATATTTTGGTACAAACTTTTTCCACCAAGCCAAAATATTAAATGTATCACTAAAAGCATATTTTAAAATAGGTTCTTCCAAATATAACTCATATTTATCTTTTTTCTTTTGACTTGACTTACTTTCCATGAACTTATCCCTCCAAGCCTCACATCCACCACTAGTAATTGAAATTCTCTCACTACTTGAAGATGTTTGATTATTTAGAACCAAATTATCAAATGCACTTGATCCGGATACCCGTGAAACATATTCATCATAAAGTCTCCCCAAAACATCATAAACTTTTTTAATCTTCACTTTCCCCAATGCTTCCCCATAGAGTAATGGAAAATAAAGTTCAGCCATTTCCAATTTCATTCTAGGATCCAAAATGGAAGCCATTGCTAACACCATACGGGTATCATCCCAATACTTATCAAATTTATTAATTATTTTTTAGTCATTGATGAAATAAACTCATTTCTATCAAAGTACCATTCTTGTAATACCACTTTCAACTCACAAATCCTACAAAAAATTATGTTTGAAGTGGGATATTTTGTGCCAGAAAAAACCTTGGTTAAATTATAAAACATCTTCAAACATTTATTCACACTTCTAACTTTTTCCCACTCTTATATAGAAGGGAAAAAAAGTACATTTAGAATCAAGTGAAGCCATATGTGTAAGATCCCTAAATTTGAACTGGTTGATTTTATTTTATTTAATTGTTATTGTGTGGTTTATTGCTAATTCTGATCATTTTAGACTATTTTTGAAATTAAAATTGTTAGCAAATGTTTTAACCAAAAAATTTCTTCACATTTATGGTTTTTATGTTAATATAAGTCATTTGGATTTTTTTTGAAATTTTTATTATTTTTCTCAAAAAGTTAGGGGGCGGGACCCACTGTGGGCCCCACGTGTGAAATTGGGATAATTAGACCCAAATGACCCTAAAAATTTCCTAAGACTATAAATAATTATTTCCAATTTTTTGGACTTCAATTTGGGTTTAAAATAAGCAAGTTTTTTTCATTTTTAGTGTAAAACCTTATTTATACCCCACAAACCTATTAGGTTTACCCCAACTCATACTATAAATAGAAAGGCTCAGCCACTTCCTCAATTTGGAAAGGCTAAAAACCTAGAGCATAGATCTATAATCCCCATGTCCCAAGAAGGAAATGTGATTAAGGTGAGGATTAGCCTAATCTCTCACTAGTTTCTTAGGGTTTCTCGTAAACTTTTCAAAACCCTTCTTTTGACAAGGTTTAATCTCGATTTCTACCCAAAAAGCTACTGATTTAAAACTCTATTTCAAACCCTTGAGAAAGGAATTTCATTTTTGAAGCTAAGGAACCCTAGATCTACTAATTTTTTAGGGATTTAGGTGTTTTAAATTGGATTTATGAAGGTATTAACATAAGCCCTATGTTGAGTAGGTTTTGAAGGTGTTAGAGGAGCAATTTAGAAGCTTGTTGAAGGTACGTGTTTTCATCCTCAACGTGACTATGGTTTCAGATTTGAGTTTTGACATAGTTGAAGTGGGTTTCCATGGATGTAAGCTTTAATGGCGGTTTTAGGAAAGTTGAATCTTTCTTATAATTTCATTGTGTTTTTTATTGTTAATGGCTAAATCTACTATTTGTCAAGCATGGATTTAATTATGGTGATGTTTGGGAGTAGGATTTGGTAGTTTAAGATGTTTATATGAAGTTTCGGTTTTGATTTCAAAGTGAGGAAGATGAACCACAAAAGCCCATTATGGCGATCGAACATCCAGGAATCCGATAGAACGGTCAGGCATTTGAACGACTAGACAGGCCGATTGAATGGTCAGGCATTCAAATGACCCTGCAGGGCGTTTGAACTCCAACACAGTAGATTCAGCTATTTTGTGTATTTTGGCTCATTTTTCTATTTTCACTCTTAAGTACCATTTCTTATGTTCATGCTGAGTTATTTGAGCTTGGATGAGCTACTGGAAGGGCATGGAGTTGATGTTGGGAATTGTGAAGAGTATTTAAGTATTGTGTGAATTACATGTTGTTGGTTAAGCATGTTATAATTGTTTATCTTGAATCCATGTTGAATGATTCCTTATATTTTAAGCATGACTTCATTAGGGTTATGGAAGGAGAATGGATTTGTATGCCTTTATTTATTATGATTAAATTGTAGGTGAATGGTGGTGTCATATCCAGCTTCAAGTGTTGTATGAAATATGCTTACATAGGTCTAGCATGAGGTTGCACTTGATTTGACTTGTGTTTCTGATGGTTTTCATTCATGATTTTCAGTAAGGAGCCATGATTAGATGTTAAAGAACATGTGTGTAGAGTGTTAATGGGTTATCTATAATGCATGTTCATATTCTTAGAGATGAATGTTTCTATCTAGAACACACACATATGGGGGTAATCATGGTAATTGTTGATAGTTATAATTTGATATAATGCATGTGGGGCTGATGGGAGCACATTCCATGAATTAGAATTCATGTAGAGATTGCTCATGTATGTATCATGTTACATGCATCATGAAATAGATTTATGAATGAGACTTTATTGAGTTTAGCCAATGTTTATCGATTGGATGCAGTTGGGTGAGAATTGCTCGCCGAGTTAATATATCGAAGGCTTATCAATTCGGTTTTACGTCCAAAAGGATGAGGTTTTACATCCCTTGAGGATGGGTTTTTCTCTCCGAGTTGAGAAGAGCCGAAATGCTATAAGGAGGCCAAACTATTGAGATTATCTAAACCCTGAGAATTCAGCTGGTTTGTCCGAGTGCACTGGCTTAGCAAATATTGTTGTTTGAGATTTCGGTCTTGACAAACAGAGTTACTCGAGAGTTTAGGCTTGATGGGCAGGGGTTGCTCGAAGCCTTCGGCCTTGAGGAGCAAGTCCATATGGGCAGGGGTTGCTCAAAGCCTTAGGCCTTGAGGAGCAGGTCTATTTAGTATGGACTTGCTCAAGGGTTTTAGCCTTGAGGAGCAGGTTTATTCTCCCTGTTTTATGAAACATTCACTATTGTTGATTGTGGTCAGTGTGTTAGAGGCACATCTCACGTAGGATGAATGCTTATGAATGGGAGTAATTATGCATGATGTGATTGTGTATTAGAGGCACTTCTCATACAGGTTATATGTGATGTTTATGCATGATCTAAATGTGTGTTAGAGACATTTTTCATGTAGGTTATATGTGATGTTTATGTATAATTTGAATGTGTGTTAGAGACAATTCTCATGCAGGTTACATATGATGTTTATGCATGATCTGAATGTATGTTAGAGACACTTCTCATGCAAGTTATATGTGATGATTATCCATGATGTGATTATGTGAGAAACACTTATTATGCAGGATGGATGTTATGTCATAAGGTGATTATTATTCATGCCATGATTAGTATGTATGAAGTACTTGTATGCAAGACAATTACTTATGGGTAAGTATGGTATGGTAAGAATATTAATTAAAATTGGGGTATTATATGAAATGTGGATCTGAATTACCATGTTTGATGTGTCGTGATTGTTTTCTTATTAACGTTACCATATTTCAAACTTTACTAAGTTTTCTCACCCCTCTTTCTATGGTTTGTTTTGGGCTGCATGGTGCGACATGCAGTTGATGAAGATCCTCTTTATGAGGAATGGTCTGGAAGAGCATGGGAGTAGGCTTGGATGCCTTTGGACCTTATTATGCTTATTGATTTACTCTTTGATGATACTAGAAAATGATGTATGGATGATTATGTTTTAGACTCGTGTATTTCTCATGATCTTAGATCTGTTTCAGATTTTCTTATTTTAAGCCACATGTCAGCTCAAGATGTTATATATGCAGGTTGAGAGTGAGGATTTATTTCAGAGTTATTATCCTATTTTATTTTACTTATTCCTCTTGCACAAAGGATTTAAGGTGCACGACTCCATGCATGTAATTCACATGCATTGAGGGGTAAGTCTTCTGCAACATATTTAAACCAACAACTGTCGGCCCCATACACTTCAACCATCCCTTGGACCGGGTTCGGCTTGGGTCGGGAGAGTACTGGGGTGTACAATATAAGTAAATACATCCTTCAATTCTAAAGCTACCTCAAGCACAATATATGTTGAATTCCATCATGTAAGCACATCAATAACTAATTTCTTTTTGACATCTTAAGTAGTTCAACATGCTTGTAAATTTTTTTTATCTTTGTGGAGAAGATTTTATATATTTGACACTCTCACGTACATTGTCCACAATATCCTTTATCATATTTATCCCATCTTGCACAATCAAGTTAAGTATATGTGTACAACAAAGTACAAAATTAAGCTACCATCTAACACAAGGAGCCCCATATAGAGGAGATGGTCTTTGAACTCACGAACCGCTATAACATTAGTACTACAATTATCTAATACAAGATCAAAGATTTTCCTCTCAATATTCCAATCCACACATTTTTCATAAATAGCGTTAGCAATAAACTCACCCGTGTGACGAGACTCAACATTGCAAAAATTAAGAATTCTCTTTTGCAACTTCCAATCTTCATCAATATAATGAGCTGACAAAACAATATAAGCAATATTTTGAATAGAGGTTCAGAAATCACTTATCATACTAATTTGACTATCAAGTTTCTCCAAAGCATCAAATGTCTCTTTAAATTCACTATCATAAACTTTTGAGCATTTTCTTGCAATAGTTATACAACTCACAAACTTAAACTGTGGTTGCAAATTCTTCACCCATTTCTAGAAACCTTGGTGATTCACAATAGAAAATGGATACTGATGCAATATGATAGCCTCAACTAGCTATCTTCTACTTCTTTCTTGGTTAAAATTGAAGGTCTCAATTGAACATGTTCCATCACTATTTTTCTCTCCCAATACTAAATTTTGTTGGCCCTTAACTTGAGTATTCCTCATCTCTTGTTTATATTTAGGACAATCACGCTCTAAGTGCCTTTTTAGTGGGTTAGTTCATTGCCTTCTGGTGTCCCTGGGTACCTTCTTTGAACAATAGTTACAAACAACCCATTGATTCTCATCTTTATCTACTTGTTTCTTAAAATAATCCCACCATTTGGATGTAAATATTTTGTTATTTGAAGAGACCTTAGTTGATTCATTATTTGCTTCCAATGTATTAGTAGATTGCCCAATTTCACTGGATGCTAACCCATTATGTGAATTTTCTTCTACTTCAAGAGTAGTTTGAGTTGGACTTAAATAGCCAATTTCCACTTGACTATCAAGAACTTTTTTCCTTTTATGACTAGACATAATAATAACTCAATGAGAAACAATACTCAATCCTAAATAAAACAATTAACATTTACTATTGGAATAAATTTAATAAAACCTTTATGTATCATAAATAAACCATATTCATACAATAAACATAAGCTAAAAAAATAATAATTGTATACAACAATCAAGCAAGAAATATTTTTTATTCACCGAACCAAATAAACAAAAATATTATTGCAAATCAGTTAAATAATTTAATGAGATTAACAAGTCATACCACACAAAGTTCTTGCCTCATCTACTATAAGAATTTTCTCCTTATTTGAAGGATCACTTGGATCATTGGCATACCAATAATAAAATATCAAAAAAGTATATTATAGATATTTTTTATACATCCAAACAGAAAATATTATACTAGAAAACCAACAGCTTGTGACCTTGCCTAATTGTCGGATATTAAGAAGCTCGTGCCATGAAATTCTTGTAAACAACAAGAAATTTTTTGTTTATCAAATAAATCTAACAAATAGCAGTTGAATAAAAAAATAGATTAAAATAACAAATCTGGCATTCTCGGATTCGAAAGTGAACCCAGTGGCCAAGCTCTTAACTCATCTCGTAGGGAGACAAGAGTAAACAACAACAGGCAACAGCCTATTGCTCACTTGCTCCAGCCTCAAGCTGACCTTGCCCAGTCGCCCAATCTCCTTCATTATGACTATGAGGAAGAGGAGACAACTGTGAGGAGCCTGATGGGGTCTTTAGGGGAGGAGGAGGCGGAACAACCTCAACCGGTGCATCCGAAGGTGGGGAAAGGGGTGCAAATCAGTAGATGGGAGATGGGGCATACCGGTGGCGATCCTCAGAAGACCTTCAAACACAGTGGTGAAGTTGAGGTCCTGAGGACACGGTGTTGCAATGACTACAAATAGGCGGAGGCTATGAGACGAGAGATGGCCATGATCTAGACAACCAAGATCCATACGGGAGATGGTAGATGGGAAACAACCACGATCCAGATGGGAGATGGGAAACGGAAGACAGCCATGATGCAGACCAAAGACAACCACGATCCAAATGAAAGACCAGAGATGACCACGATCCAAAAGGGGTCCGACGAGGTTTAAAGGTGGAGACTATTCTGGGAAGTGGCCATGGGAGAGGTAGAGCAGCAGCCAATAGGGGGACGGACAGGCAGGCTGGGGCGGCACTCTGCCTGTTGTGTTATTGTTTACTATAGGAGTAATAACTTAACCAGTAATTTGGAAATTAGGTGACGGACGCGGACAATAGTTTGTCCATGTCCACAGACACCTACAAGGACAAACTGATTTAATGGTCCGTGTCCGTGTCTGTTACAGACTAACAAATTTGTCCACAATATGTATTCACGGATGCAGATGTGGATAAACAAACAAATGTTGGACGTCCGTGAACACCCCTACTTTTGAATGAATGAAAACGAACTCAGAATGGGTCGAAAAACTCCCTTGGAAGTTGCATGGGATTCCAATTTATAGAGGAATGTCTGAGAGTGTACGAAGGACGAATGCACATGTGTGCATCACACGTCGTGTGCCTACGCAGAATGCCACATGCTGATTGCTTGCGTAACACATGTGGTCATGTAGTGTGTCGTGCAGCCTTGACCCCGGCTTCACGGTTGCGAAGCTCAGGAGCAAGCCCGCATCATGTGGCCTAGTCCCTCGGACGAGCGGGCCGATGTGCAGCCCGCCTCTGTTGCACTAGACAGCCGGCGATGAAGTGGGCTAGATTGCAGCGTGGCTGATGCCCACATTGGCGTCAACCGCTAACATTTGCTAATTTATCTGTTTCCCAATTTTTATACTCTTTTCCATATATTTATTCCAATATTATCCCAACTTCAAAACACGATAACTTCCTAACCCAAAGTCGAAATTACATGTTCTTAGTACCGATGCACTGGTTTCAACAAGCCCTTCGAAACTAGACCCCACATGGGTAGGTTATCTTATACCTTTCAAGTGGGTTTGCCCATGTGGCATGCTTCCTGAGATCTTAACTTTTGCTCCTAACCTCTTTTCGGGTGTTCTTCGATTCGTTATGCTTGTTATTTTGAGCTCTACCCATATACAGGGATTTTATCTCATAAATCCCCTAACACTTATCCAAAAATTATAAACTTACCCCTAATCCCTTGGGTTTGGTATAACTAAAAAATGGGCCATTACACTTAGTCTTGAGTCAGAAGCCTTGATGTGTTGTAGAACCTTTCATCGTGAAAATGAAAGAGAAAGAAAATTAAAAGATGAGGAGAAGAGAGAGATAATGGAAAAAAGAAGAAGAAAAAAAGAGGGGGAGTATGGATCAGGTGCACCAGTTTGCACCCAGCCCGTGTGATGGGAGAAGCTCCCCTCTATCCATGTGAGCTAGTAGGGCCGTTGCCCAAGGCCGGCCTCGCTTTTGTGTATTTGGTAAAGCAGACTGGCCCGCATTTGCGTGAATGGACTCACTAGCCAAATAGAAAGTTGAACCTCTCAAAAGGACAATGACTTGAAACCTAAGAGAAGATATGACTGTATACTAAGTGGGAAAATTACCTCACTGCCCCTAATGGCGGTCTAACCCATTTTCATAAAAATAGTTACCCACAACTAGAGGAGAGTTAGGGCATGACTTTAATTATCATAAATAGCCTCAAATGAAAGAGATGACCAAATGAAAGTGATGACTTTAATGACCAAAAGGTGAGAGGAAGACATTAGTTTGGAGGTCACTTGTCATGGGAACAGTCAGAAACAGAGGGAGTACAGTGCAATATATGAGACTACCAATTTAGAACATGTGTACCTAATAGGGAACATACGATTTGTTTTCTATTCTAGGCTTGCAATTCATCATTTGCCTATCCATAGCCTTATAGTGAGTGCAATGGGCTTCTTAATGCCACAAATAGGCTTGTACCTTAATAATACTTTAATACTTGTGATGGTTGATGTAAACATAATTTATCAAGTAGCTTAAGATTGATGAAAGATTAATCAATGGAAGTTATATAACTTTAGATTGGATGAAAATACCTAATTAAAATAAAGACTAAAATACCCTCAAAGGAGTAGAAGACAAGTTCGGAGAGTGAACAAGGCCCTTTACATGGCAATTTACTTTGGTTAATAAATAGATGACAATTTTGAGTTTAAACCCTTGTCTCAGAGAGACTGATAGGGTTTGGGATAGTTATTTTGAGTCTTTGCTCATTGTATGGGCAATGATAGGGTTTTGGGATGGTTATAGACACATTCTAAGTGACAGTACGAGTACGAAAATAATGTGGCTAGGGGAGACATATGGAAAAAAATGGAAAATACGAGAAAAAAATATAAAAAGTATAGAGAAATAATATATATATATATATATATATATATATATATATATATATATATATATATATATATATATACAAAATGTAACCCAAAAAGATTATGCAACCTAAAATATTAAAAATAAGATGTATTCTTCCTTGAAAATAGTACAATGAAAAATGACAAATCCATTATCATAAATTTAGAGAAGGTTATTGGCTAAAAATTATCATTAGAGTGCTCATTGGCTAATCAGAACCAAAAGATTATGGAACTGGAAGAAAAAACTGTCAAAGGGCTATGTAACAAAGTACTAGTTATAATACGTGTTTTAAACTCGATGTACAGGGAAAATGTGAAATATGCATTTATTTAAAAAATGTGAATAAAACGGCTTTTTCTGTGGTAAGAATAAAAATGCGAAGTACACATATACCTGCTTTTTGTCACCTAGGACAGGTCGGTGTTGGCGTTGATGGTTTGAGAAAAATGAACAATACCATGATTACCATGCAAGGATGCGTTGGTGCTAGACTGGGTATCGACAGTGAGAACAACGTGTTGGGGACAACATCGGCAAACTGGACTCTCATAGTTCACTCACTGTTGGCAAAGGTTTACTAAATGATAAAAAAAAGAGGGAATAGATCCACAATTTCCATACCTTTTTAGCCATGTCAATTGCGGTGGTGATTGTCATCTACATCAACATGTCGCAATAGGTCTACCGATGGTTCATCAATTTATAATTTTTATTATTTTAATATTTCTCATAAATATCTTATGTTATTTATGAGAAATATAAAAACATAATTTACTTGCATGATGGATGTATAAATAGAATTACATATATGATGGTGGGGTAAGTAACCCTATATTTGATCATAGTAATATGTAAATATCCTTTGACTATCATATTTGACACTAAGGACATATGAGCCTAGTGTCTAGTTGACTCCAAAGTGAGTCATTTAGCCACATAGAGGTAACTCAATGATTTAGGAGTTCTATCCCGGGAGTTGGTTTAAATGAGTTATAACATTAAAAAATGAATGACCCAGTGTTGTATAACAAAGGAATTTTTTATTATCATGGAAGTCTAGAATCTTGACCAGTTAAGTCCATAAGCCTTGTGGGCCCTAGCTTCACGGTGTAGATGAAGTGGGCATGTGTCTTTAAAAATATTTTGAAACTAAATATTGTAGTGATATATATTTTAAGGAGTCACAGAGATCTCTCTAATGTTGCCATGGAATTTAGTGATCTCTTGTATCTTCTTTTATTTGATAAGGCTTAGTAGAGTATAAAAGGTAATAAATTGATTATTCTATTAATTTATTAATTTTGGTTTTTGTTTAGTCATCCTACTTGGTATATTCATGTACTCAACATCTTTGTAGAGTATATATGTTACAAGTAGAAAACATTTGTAACCAGGGTAAGGATGAACATAGAGTTGGTCACTTGACATCATAAGTTTCTTTCTAATCTCTAGTTAGAGTAAAATGTAGGCACAAGAGTGTGACATTTGAGTTAGAATGTAATTAAAGTGGTTTAATGACAGACAAGTGCCCAACTAGAGATCTTGTGTTTCTTCTTATGGTGACATAGCTAATTGCCCATATAAGTATTATGTTAATCCAATTGCATTGGATTGTAAAAATGGGCTTATACCCCCCAAAAGCTTTAAAAGTTATGATTTGACTGTCCATATTTTAATTCTCTTGCTTTTTAATTCCACTACATCATGTTTCATTTTACAAAATGAAAAATTTCATGTGAAAATTTGGGGGTGTGACAATGGGGACTCGAACAACCCTTTATAAATTCGTTTTGCAAGTATCCCAACCTAAAGACTAGTAGAAAATCAGCTTATAGCTCACTCAAGATCTCTATCTTTAGCCTCAACTATATAAGCCTTCCTTCTAGAGTCCCTCCTTCAACTCATGCTCAAGCTTAAAGTCATTAGCTCGCATGCCTTTTGCCTAATCGAATCTTAAATTGCATCCACCTCTTTCATGGAGTCTGAGTGCCACTAGGATTTGACCCATTTGAGCAGTTGTTCACATACAACCACTGCCTTTTGGGCATCCTATTTGCAATGGGCTTTTGCCAACACCCATTGTCGTGCTAAGATCCTTAACAATGACTAGCAACCAAGCCTTTTCATGCACACACCCAACATTTGTCTTGTACTTGATGGTCACCCATATGTTCCCTCATGAACCCGGCCATCCACATCCATTTCCTACCTGAAGTAGGTGTTTTCATCCTCTATTCAACTTGCATAGGACTCCAGCCTATGCTTGTTGAGCCAACCCACCACTGAGTTCTGCTAGGAGTAGGACTTCCTCCAGCATGTCTACCCAATGCACCAACACTACTGTCGACACTCATACTCGCTTCTGAATGCATTTACCTTCGATAATCCAACCAACGAAGCTTAGAAGTTGCCCGACCTTCATGTCTAAGAAAGGGAAAGAGGGCCTAATGACTAGTATCATGGGAACAAAATTTTCACTAGTGATTAGCCCTGTGATAGCCTGGTCGTACTCCAGTTGTTTTGGGGCTAATAGCTAGCTGTCCTGGGAATATTGGGAAGGAACACAATTTTAGTGCATTTTATCCTAAGTGTTAGGATTCCATTTGCAGCACCTTTGCGTGCCATTGCTGCAAGTAGCCTGTTTTGCTAAACATTAATCTATTGCCACATTTGAACTTATGTTTAGGCTGGATTGTATTTTAGAGATTGGTTGTAATATGGTATCTTAGTGCATGTAAGTAAGTAATGATGTTCGTAACATGGTCATCCATAAAGAAAATTTATGTCATCTTACTTGAGCACGGAGGAGTTTTTTTACCACCACCCCACTCCCTGCGATTGTAAACATCAGATAATGTTGCAAATCTAGTCTGATCAGGCTTCATTACCAAAGTGTTGTGACCATGATATATAGAACTCATAGCATGGTACATAGATGCCAACAAGGCAGCTAAGAAGGAGGTCACTTGTGGGAGGCTCCATATTGTCTAAAACTAGCATTCTCCTTTTCCAACACCAACAACCTCCTTTTTCTTTTTTTCTTTGGTGCCTACACATGATAATTGGCAGTTGACAATTGACAGTTGAGAATTGATAGTCAATAGTTACACGTCAAAGCTTCTTCTTTTTATTTATTAAATTGGTTTGTTGAGATGGCTCAACATAAATATTGAGGGAGATATAGTCAGTCAATATGGTGTCTTACTTCCCTTTTTACTATAAGCAATTTGTCTGCCGACTAACTTGTGGGAGGTAGTTTTCTCCTATTTATGCTCCTGGGTACATATAAGTAATTTGGCTGTCGACTAACTTGTGGGAGGTAGTTTTCTCTGAATTATGCTCTTGGGTACATTTTCCCCAAGGTCCTGGTTTATTATCCTCCTCTCTAGGATTGCCAATAGTACTTGTTGTAGTGTTCATACTGTACTACTTAAGAAGTTAAATGGTATGGTTAAATTTATTTGACGGGTAAATAAGAAGATAATTTTATCCGACCATTATCTAAATAGAAGGTAAAGGAAAAAGGCCTTCCATACCCATTTACCTATTACCCATTCGTCATATGTAAAATTTGTAAATATATTCTACCAATTGGTCTTAAGTGGTTTGATTTCAAAAGAGATTTGTTTGTAGTTTTTTACAATAATTTTCATGTCACGATTCACCATTGTAATTTACTCAATGAAAGATACCATTATAATCTCAAAATATTTATTGAATTAATTAAACTACTTGTGCTTGTTCATTGTAGCTGTTACAAGTAGGGATGCCACTCGGGTCGGGTAAATGGTAAACCCGACCCGACCCGACCCTAATGGGTCGGGTTTGGTTTTTAAAAATAACCCTAATGGGTCGGGTCGGGTTTTAGTGATCCAACCCGACCCGACCTGAATATAAATATAAATATAAAACTTATATTTTTTATATATTTTTTAATATTATTTTTTTAAAAAAATTAAAAAAAATAATAATAATATATAAAAATTATTTTTTTAATCTATTCGGGTCAAACGGGTCGGGTTCGGGTTTGGGTCAAAGCTTTGTGATGTGGGTTCGGGTTTGGGCAAAACCCGACCCGAACCCGACCCGGTGGCATCACTAGTTACAAGTTGTTACTTGGAAGATGATTTGCTATTTCTAGCATTTAATATCCATCTATAGTATTTTTAATTAAAAATATTTATATGTAATTTATATTTTATATTCTCTTAAACTCACTTTACTTCGGTGTTTCCCATTTGGTTGCTTTGTTTAATTTCTCAAATCTCATTAAGTCAAAGTTCATTTTTAATCATATGTACACAAACACTTTATGCAAAATGCTTTTGAAGCTCTTAGGTTAGTTTAAATTTTGTTCTGATAAGTAAAACCCATGAGTTTTTTTTTATATAATTAAACTCATGGAATGCTTGTGCAAGGAAATAATTTGTAGGTTTGGAGTGGGATTACTAAGCCAACTGTATTATGTTTAAGGCTAAACTCAAGTGAGCTCAAATCAAAGCTTGAACTTAGGCTAACGACACCAAACTCTTGTTTGGCCCATCTTGAACCGGTTTAGTTTGAGCATTAGTTGACTTCACTTTGAATGAGTGGTGTAGGTAGTTTATTTTGAGATTTCATATATATTGATTGGAATCATGTTTATGTTATAAATCATGTTTATAAATGTTAGATTGAAAATTTAGAATAATGATTTATTAATTGAAATAGGTTGGAATGGACAAAATATTGAATAGGTTTAAGAGATTTTTTTTTAAATTTGAGGGGACATTTAAATTTTTTAGGTGATGATGTCATCTTCAGAGTAAACCCGGGTTAACCTAACCTAGCCACTAATCAAGGTCAAAGTCCGGGCTGAGTTTTAAAAAATTACTTTAAATAAACACTAACAGATTGTAACGTCCCTCGTATTTTCGAATAAAAGAAAACAATTTTTGAAAACGTAACAAAATTTAATTACAATTGCTAAGGATCACCGTGTACTAAAACAGTAATTACAACATACTTTGTATTATACAAAGATTGTCAAAATTAGGCATCACATGCCTTTGTACATTGGTCAATACAATAATTTACATAAGTACAAAAATAGTAGTACAAAACTGTAATTTAAGGAAACCCTTCGTCGACTCCTTCAGAATCGAGTGAAACACCTGCAGAGTCTGAGGGTAGGTGAGTAAATTCATACTCAGTAGGTCGAATTAAGTTCTAAGAATATACTTCGTGCACATGCCATTTTTTTTCTTTTGGAAATCATCCGAAAAACCTGAAAACACAATCACAGAATGTCGTGATACCAGACGACTTACACCCGCACCCATGGGGCGACGCGAGACTGAAAGGAAGGGATTTACCCATGACATCCCAATCCTGTATGCGCCAGATGCCAAATTTGGCGGTATCCAAAATCATAATAATTCTTAGCTGCGAAGAACCGAGAACTATCCAGACGGCATGATTGCCCAAAACTCGGAGAAATTTTCGAAAAGAGGAGATGATTTTGAAGTCAGAGCTTTTGTTTTCATAAAGTAACAGAAAACTTTTAGTAAAACTTTAGCGAGTCAAAATCTCGGCATACGATTAGAATTTAAAACTACCTACCTATAACACGTGCGAAATCTCCCCGTAGAGTAAAGAGAGTCCCTGTAAGGACCCTCATCTTTAAACCGGTTTTGGTTTTCTTTAATTATGGGTTATCGTGAGATTTACGCGTTTTCTAATCTTATTCGGTGATTTCGTAAATAAATAGTGTTTGTGAAAGTTTTAACCAAAATTAACTTCAATATTGGTTTTAAGTGATTTTAAACCAAATGTGAATTTTTGAAATTTTTCGGAATTTTAACTATTTTCCCAAAAATTAGGGTTTTGGCGGGACCCCTGTGGGCCCCACCGTCAAAAATTTTATTTTTGTGTCAAATGAACCTAGACATATACTTAAGGTCACACAAAAATTTTTAGAATTTTATTAGGCTTAAATTGTGCTTAAATTTGTAAAATACCCACTTTTAGCCTACTTTTCATATTTACACCCCAAAACTTACCTATGCCTACCCTAACCCTTACTATAAAAGGGCAAACCAGAGCCATTTCCATTTTTGGGAATAGGCTAAGAAAGGAGGGCTGACCTAATCCCCACTTAGGCCTGAATTAGAAGCTGATTAAGGTAAGCTTGCTCTAATTAAGCACTAATCTATGGCCTTTCTCTTAATTTCTTCCAAATCTACCATTTTTCCCTTGATTCAATTCGTTTTTGACCATCAAAAGCTACTGATTTGTGTTTTACTACAAACCCTAACATTCAAAATTCGATTTTTACTACCAACAAGCCCTAGATCTAAGATTTAATTAGGGATTCCTTGGGTAAATCGATTTCTATTAGAGTTTAATTCAAACTCATTGTGTTTTCAAGGATTTCAAGAAGGGTGACTCTTCAATCCAAGCTTAATCAAGTGCTGAGGTAATGGGTCTTCGAAATCTCTGTTTATCCATGGTAAAACTCTTCATTTTTGGCTTATTTCGAAATGGTTTGCTTGATTTAGTGTGTTAATGGTAAGATTAGAAAATGGAATTATTTAATCCCGATTTCTTAGGGTTTTGTATTATTATGGTTTGGTTTGATATTCTGGAAGTCAAGGAGGACTTTTGATGATGATTAGGGTGTTAGATGTGGATTTGAAGTGTTATATATGGTGTTTCGGTTGGATTTTGCGAAAGGAAGAAGATGATTGTTCTGCCGTGTTGGCGATCGATCAGCCTTGCAGGGCGATCGATCGGCTGAACTGTAATTTTCAAATTTTTGCGTGTAACCGATCGAACGGCCTGAAGGGCGATCGATCGGCTACACAGAAAATTGTATGTTGTGTGTATGATGTCTATTTTGATGATTCCACTTTAGCTTGCCAATTTTATATGAATGTAGAGTGTTTTAAGCTATGTTGGGCTACTGGAAATGCATGTTATTAAGTTTATGGAGTTGAGATATATGCTTAGGGATGGTGGAATGACTTATGTTTTGTGGCATAATGTTGGAATTGTTATCTTGAAATTATGAATGGTTGTTTTTCTTTGGTTAAGCATATATTTTCAGTAGGACTACAATCATTGTTGGACTAATTTGTCATGATAGATTATGGTTAGTGGTGTGTGAATGTTGGTGAATGTCATGACTCAATGATGAAATGAGTGATGTTATATGTGTTTAGCCTTTGTGGTTGAGTTTTGAATTTAGCTATGATTTCAACGATTCTTCTACTATGATTTCCGCTGGAATTCATGTTTAGATAGAAATTCACATGTGTAGTGTGGTAGTGAGTTGATTTTCAAGCATGTTGATATGCATTATGTGAAAGGCTTCTACTAGTTACACACACACATGTGAGGGGTTAAATAATGATGTTGAAGCTTGACATTGTGAGTAGGAATGATGTATTAGGGGCTGATGAGAGCACATATCATGGATTAGGATTCATGTATGCTTTGCCCACGCATGTACCATGCTGCACGCATCACAAAAATGGATTTCCAATTGAGGCTTAATCGTGATTAATCGAATTTGACCGGTTGGATGCAATGTGATGAAATTGTGTGCCGGATTGATCGATCGTGGATTAATCGCAAGTTGATTGGTCCGAAAGGACATATTTTGATTTGAAGTTCCTGTGTGGAATGATTTGAAGTTCCTGTGTGGAACGAGTGTACTCCCCGGGTTGAGTCTTGTTTAATGGAATGATGTGGGGACGAGTTGTGTACTTGTCTTGCGGATATGTGAGAATATTATTATGTGTGTCATCTAGACCCTGAGAATCCAGTGTGGTATGCCGTGTGCACCCCGCTACCACGTGTTCTAGGGTTCTCTGTGTGAGAACTCGGGCTCTTCCCTCCGCAGGAGATGTCCCTGGGCGAACACCCCTGCTCTAGATTCTCTGTGTGAGAATGGGACATCCTTGGCCAGGATCGTCTAAGGCGAGCAGTATTAGGGATTGACAACCCCGATCTTTCTCGAATTCTTGTGTAGAAATTTTGGACCATGACACGCCTTCGTGGCCTTGTCTATGCTCCCGTCTGTGTGACATTATTGTGTGGTTACTCCTTGATGGAGTTTGATTTGATACTATGCATGTGGAATTTGTATGTTAGAGATACATCCATGCATGTTGATTTTGATGTTATGCATGTGGAATTTGTATGTTAGAGATACATCCATGCGGGATTGGTTATGATGTGAATGCATGTGGGAATATGTATGTTATAGATACATCCATGCAGATTGAATTATGCATTATGATGCCGTGTTGGGTGATATGAATGTGTGATCAGAAAGTGATGCACTATGTAAATCTTTGATCTGAACGATCTCATTTCTAAGCTATCGTATTTTCTACGTTGACAGTGATATTAAAACCATTGCTGAGTGTTAAAACTCACCCCTCTTTTGTGTTTTGATTTGGGGCTGCTTGGTGCGACACGCAGACGGACAGGATTGCCTCTATGAGGAAAGGTCAGAGGTAGCTTGGGTGTGATGATGGAGATCGTTGCGTGACTTACCTGCGTTTGTTTCATGCTTTATGTTCGAACCTTTGTGTAGGGTTCTTGTCTTGGATTCATGTCGTATTTTGCAGTTGTGATGCTTATGACTTATATTGAGCCGGTGTGGGCTTTACTTAACTAAGCTTGTGGGTTTGAGATTGTTGTTTACTTTGTGATAAGCAACACATTTTCTTCCCTTTTATTTACTCTTGCTCAAAGGATTGTGCGCACTCCGTGTTGCTGTTAATCGCCCATGGTTAGGGTTAAGTCTTCCGCTAGAATCGTTTCTCAATTTTCACTTTGTCGCCCCCGCGCGCTTGACCGGCCCCTGGACCGGGTTCGGCTCGGGTTGGGCATCGCCGGGGCGTGACAGTCCCGCCTTAATATATCAGCCTTCAAGTGAGAATTTTGGTAGAATAACCACTCCAACGCGTAGAATGCCCTTGATTTGGTAGGGTAGGGCTTTGGAACGGGTTAAAAAGCGTTAAGATGGCCCAGAAACAGTAAAAAGATGAAAAGGGAAGATTAGGGAAGGGGCACATTTTTTGAGGTCTTAGAGGGGTCGTCTCGAGAACATAACGCTTCCGATGCGTAGAGCACCCTCGAATTAATAGGAAACGGGTCTTGAAACGTGAAAATCGGACTTAAAACGGGTCGGGAATGGTGAAAACAGTGAAGGGGTTGAAAATCGGATGTGGGTGAGAAATCTGGCCGGAAAGGGTATTTATAGGTGAGGGAGGGGAATATTCCGGTGGGCGCCGCCGCAGGAACAGGTGGGCGCCCACCGGCGCCTCCAGAAAATCCGGCCGGTGCCCACTGGCGCCGGCGAAACTGCGTTCGCGCATGACGAACGCGCGTTCGTCAGGCGTGCGGTGACAAACGCGCGTTTGTCACAACGAACGCGCGTTTGTCACAACGAACGCGCAGCCGTCACGCATTCGGTGCATGCCGCGCGGCACAAGCCGCACGTTGCGCCGCGCCGTGCCACGCCGCGCCGAAAAATATTTTATTTTATAATTTTTAATTCTTAAAAATTTCAAAAATCGTAACTTCCTATCCCGAACTCCGATTTGCGTATTCTTGGTACCGTTGAGTTTGTATTCATGAGCCCTACGATACTAGACTATTTAAGAACCATTCCACCTAAATTTCGAAAGTGGGTCCCGTCGGTCGAACATGTTTCCCGAGGTCGTAACTTTTGCTCCCGACCTCCGATCTTCGCGTTTTAAGACTTGTTACGCTCATCTCCACGAGCTCTAACCAATACTTAGAAAAATTATAAATAACAAAATATATAAAAAGATCGTGTTAGAAATTAGGGTTATTACACAGATGATGTACATCGGTGCATATGGTCTCATTATTTCCTATAAGACACTTTCGAAACACTTGGGGTTCTTTTGAAATAGGCAGCAAAGGGATGTTTGGAGTTGGACTCAGAATTATTAGGAAAAATGAGTTTTATTAGGTATTTGCCAAATCTATGTGTTTATTTACATTTCATGTTTGATCCTCATAATTTATTTACAACAACTATAAATTACAGTAGTAATGATACTAGTGTTTAACCTAAACAATATTTGATTTAATGAATAACAAATATTTATTCTGGCTATTTTGAGGATATTTAAGATAATTGTTATCTGATTAACGACTAATTATTAGTAGATGGAACTCTAATGAAAGTACTTATATCATTTACTAAAAAGAATGATTATGGAAAAGATTTAAGAAGTAGTTATGGTAATGGAATAATTTATACTGTAATTATATCATTCCATTGGCAGCCACTCACCTCTTATGTCCACATGTTAAGCTTTAATATGTGCGTGTATATATGTGAGAGGGAGTGTTGAGTTGAATTATAAATAAATAATATAATAATAATTTCTTAACAATTTAAGCTATTGCGAAACATTGTGTAAA
The DNA here is from genome assembly GCA_035235625.1 of Saururus chinensis. Lineage (NCBI taxonomy): Eukaryota > Viridiplantae > Streptophyta > Magnoliopsida > Piperales > Saururaceae > Saururus > Saururus chinensis. The sequence goes on along the minus strand of CP141142.1, from coordinate 12,662,345 downwards.
TTCTTAATCTTTGGAACAAAAAAAACATTATCAAGCCAAAAAAGGAAGGAGATGAAGAAATGTGCCTTGTATGCAGACTCAAACATGTTAAATGCAGAAAACCGTTTAGTAAAAAAACTAAAAGTCATGAAAGAGCATGAACAAGACTCTAAAATGAATAATGCCAGCATGTACAAAGTGCATTTATGTGATATTCCTATGTCTACCTTGTCATATTCGTTATTGTTCATTACTTTTCATTCTCTCATGTTAGATCTATATTTGAAGAGAGAAATGAAAGAAGTGGCATGGATGTCAATCGAATCTGATCATTTCCTTCCTGACACCTCCTCAAGGCTATGCACGTAGGCGTGTATTCTCAAAACCAATGTGTCCGCATAGTAGTGCTTCTTTTTGGTCTTGTTTTCCAAATCGAGGGAGTACACAATATCATTGTTCTCAAAAACCCATGCTATGCCGTTATGAACAAGATTAATTTCTCTACGATATCCAGGGTCTTCATCATCAGACTGTTCAAATATTTCGAAAGGAAATTGCACCACTCTTTTCGTCCACACATTCTTCTTACAGTCTTCCAACACCCATGCATGAATCTCTCTCTCAGTAACGTGAGCCAAAGCTGTACTCATTTCCCACTCTATGACATAAAGATCATTTGTGTCAAGCAAATACTCGAAATACTCCAGAGGTAGCTCATGCACTGATGTTTCCTCTGTCACGGCATCTAGAGTGACAATACATTCCTTAAAGCCCTCAGGGGTCTTAAATGATTGAAACCAGTGAGGCCCGTGAGGCCCGTCAGCTGCAAGAAAGCCAAATGTTGAGGACATACCATGATGTATCTTGGGGACATCGATGCGTCTCCAAGAAGTCTTCATTTCTTCACTGCCAACTACAGTTAGTATCTGCCAGTAGGCTTCTCCTACTGAGTAAACATTGTCGCCTTCTTCATGGAGATTGTCTTCTTGGAGGCAACAACAGATTACTTTGATTTTTCCTGTGGATGGATTACTGTAGATCTTCATTTTGTAACAATGTACATCAGGGTCCGGCATATAGATATACTTGCCCGTAGCCGGGTTAAAAATGAATGAATTACCGTCTGTATCTCTTCCACATAACAGGCCATTTGAAACACTTCGGATTAGGTAGTCTCCAATGAATAGATCTAGATTGGCTATGGCCTTGCCACCTTCTTCTCTACTCAATACTCCCAGAGAACATAACATTCTAGGCTGTGATCGACTCATGTGAAGGTCAACGAAGTCACGGCTGCAGATTAAGGTTTGCCATTGCTTGCAAACAGCCTTGTAGCAGGTCAGGTCACTTGGTGACATTCGGCTCAAGATGTTTACCACAATCTCTTCTGGTGTGTGAGGTGAATTATCGTCCTTAGAATGCCCTGCCACTCCTTCAATTTGGTTCCTAATTTCTCTTGCCATCGTCGTTTGGTTGCCCATTGTGTCCTATAACACACTCAAAGTGAGTAGAGAGCTTAACTTAGGCCATAAACAACTAGATTAATTTAAAGCAACAAAGAGTATACAGGAAAAATGCTACAAACATCAATGCCTTTTTTATATAGGATTATGAGCATGAAAATAGACAATTGAAGAAATGTATTCATTAAGGTGGGAGAAGAGAGAGTGTGTACCCCATTGTGGAAAATGTTTTCTCCATGGGGCTCCATGAATACTCACTACCAGTCCACAATTGTGATATATAGGGATTCTAACATGGTAAATAGAGGCCTAAAATGCGAGCTGTCATATCTCGATATGATGGCTCACAATGTGCTTCACCACGTTCGAAATATGCACCATAGTGCGTACTTCTTCTTAGTATTTTTGTAGTGCACAAGTTTCCCACGAGGACTCCTAAGAGGTCATATATTATTTCCCTACTTACAATATAAAAGAGAAGTTTGTTGGGTGCTCCTCTTCATGTAGAGCCTCCCATTTGCAAATAGAATAAGATTAATTTATCTAGTGTTGTGCATTGAAACCTTGCCAAGTTTTAAAATTCGACATTATGTTAACATTGACTGTGATGATGATTCTACTTCCCCATAAGGTCGAATACAACTGCCTGCCTATATCATGTTCTAAATGTCATGCCTTTGATCAAATCAAATTAAATTAGAAAATTAAATTAGGGTCATAATAACACGGCCCTACTAGTTGAACTGGGTTTGACTAGACCCTGTCACTTTCCGAGCCAGGCATATTTTATCAGTTAAATCGAGCTTTTTTCTGGTCGAAAGGGAATTATGCCTGGTTGAACTCGAAAAACCCAGACTTGGCCACTAATCCGAGTTGGTGGCCGGGCCAATTTGAAAAAATTGATGTATAGTGAGGATTAGACTGATGAAGTAGTCATCCTTCCCACTCATCCTTCTCGCATTTGTTACTGAAGTAGGCAATTTACAATTATGGTGTCCGACAGTGCAAGTTATTTGATTAAATATTTAGGTAATGATAAGTATCATAATTCATAAATTTGAATGTCAAAATATATAATATTATTACACATCTAAAAAATTCAAAAATAACAAACTATTCATCTAAGTACAAGTCTATTATCAATCTAAAAATAAATAACTAAGTAAAATTAGCTCTTGTGTCATTAATATCATTATTCATAGAATTGTTTAAATAAGAATAAGGCCCAACCAATTCTATGTCGTCCTCAATCCCCACCGCTAATCTTAGTCTCACTAGTCAACATGCATAACAAGGATACTGAGCGTAACCAAACAAAGCCAAAGGTTTCAAAGTACATTATATTTTATACAAAGTCACTTGTTCTAGCTGTCAAACAATAGGAAAATATATTTTATTGATTATCTTACAATTTGTTTAATAATTAATAACTTCATCTAATCCATTGGATAGACAAATATATCATATATCAACTAAGTTACACATGATACAAACTACCCTTAATTGTTCTGCCCTAATTCAGGATTAACATAACAAAACCCATAATCCTACCATATAGTAGCACAATATAAATATGAATATGAATCAACCCAGAGATATCTCAATTTTATGAAAACTCCTTGAATAACCATTTCTAACTTTTTTGGAAGTATGACTACCCTTATAGTAGTATAATTTGAGTTCCTAGAGCGCCTACATAAGCTGGTCATGAATATGTGGTCCCAATTATACTTATAGACATAGATGACGAAAAACAAAAGTCTTCTATGATATTTATGCAACTTTATTTTTTATAGTCTTGTGAAAACCTACAGAAAACTTGCACTAAATTAAGACTTCACTAGGTCAATACCTAGACCGTTGCTATGAAGAAAATGTATGTCACCATCTCCACCCTCCCTAATACTGGGAAATAAAAGTCCAAATGTCCTTATGACCATAGACTCCCAATTACTTGAAATTTAGACTATATCAATTTTATCTAGCCAAGTATTAGTCCAAACAATTAAGTCCTATTTCACAAAGTGAATCAACCATTAATAATAAATAACTCATCAAATGAGCAATAACTTATATCAACTATCCAAAACCCTATCAGTCTCCCTAATTCTATGGTGAAATCCCATAACTCCCCTTGTTCATTAACCAAGTGAGTTGTTATGTCAATAACGCAGTTCACTGGTCTTAGACCTCCACAAAAGATATTTTAATATTTATCTTAATTAAGTGTTTTCCTTCCAATCTAAAATTACCAAAACTTTTTTGATTAATCTTTTCATTAATTTCACCCTAGTGTTAACTTATTAGTACAACAACAATTTCATACATCAAAGTGAGCCAAATAAATGATATGACCCCACATAAGTCTTGACAAACAACACTATTAAGCTCATTGCCAATGGTGATAATATAAAGCCCACTGTACTAACTAGCAAGGATCGGGCTAGCTAAATGTCACATTGCAAGCCCAAGATAGAAAATATTTTCTATGAATAGTTTTATCCAGACCCCACCTTTTTTTTTATCCCCCAAAGATAGCAAAAAAGAAGGTCTTTTCTTTACTTCATTATCATATATTCCCCCCTCATTTTGCTCATACTAACCTTAGTATATTAAACTACACCCTTTTTTCTTGAGGTGATAGCTCTGGCTTTGGCAACTTCGACTTTAGCAGTGAGATCCGATCGCAAAGACAACCAGATCTAACCATGGTAGGCCAGGGCTAAATCTAGCGTGTGGCGGCTAGATCCAGCCTTATAGGCAGGATTTGGCTTGCGCATGCCAGATTCAGCGTGCGGCCAGTCCAGTGTACAACTAGATCTGGCCTGGCCTGGCCTAGGATCAGGCCTGTGACCGGATCTAAGCCTGACCTACTAGATTGAGTCGTTGTAGGCTAGATTTGGCATCGGTGTGTGCCTGATTTAGTTTGGCCTGCCGCAAGCTAGATTACGAAGTGGTTGCACTGATGCCAGATTATTGATGCGGATGATGATGGAGAAAAAGGGGGAAGTGAGGTAAATATTTTAATCATTTTTTAAATATAAAAAATAAGTATGGTATTTTAACAAGGGAATGGTTGGTAAAGAAGAAATAGGGCAAAGAAAAAAAAACTGGGATCTAGCACATTCATTTTCTATGTATCCTGCTTGTCTCTTTCCCAGAGATATTTGTGTAACCCACGCGGGACTGGGATTTCATCCTCAGTCCAACTCTCAATGTCGACGACCCCCAGCTGTTGGAAAATGCAGGTATGGTGCCGGTGTTGGGCTTTGTTTTGTAATAAAACATATAGTGGCCCAAATGTCTCAATTGATACTGTTTTGGGCTTTTATAAAATTGTCTAGATAATGGGCCTGAGTCAGAATACCCATTAAGCTGTGGTTTTAAGTGGCAAATTTGAACCGTTGGATGACCTATGGATGGACGGTCATGATTCTAGGGTTCTTAACAGTGGTGTCCTGGTTTAGTTATAAATACATCATTATCCATCCTAATTCGGCGTCTTAAGTGAGATTGCTTTTAGCCAAGTTCTAAACCAGAAATACAATTGTGTGATTCTGAAAAAGATTGGCAGAAGATCAAACTCTGCTGATTCTAATGGCTATAGGTATGCCTAATCTCCTGTATTTTAGTTTATCAATTGGTATCAAGGCTGGTTTATTTTATCGCATGGAACAAAAATTTTATGTCGGACAGAAATTTTTCTCTGTTCACGGTGGTTGTAACTTTTATGTTCCCGTGTTCACGGCAGTTGTAAGTTTTATGTTCCCGTGATCATGATTTATTGTATGTTCATATGGTTTATTGTAGCAATATTTCCATGGTTTGGTTTACTGTAGACTGTATATTTGGGCGGCTACCCAATGGCCGTCGGACTGCGGTCCGGAGCACACGTGCCAGCCAGAGCCACTGCCAAGCGTTGGGCTTTGGTCGCTACCGCCGCTACGCCGGCCCTCCGGTTCTAGCATAGTCCGGCGGTGGTTCTTTTTAAAAAATGTTTTTTTACTATGTGCGTGTCGGCTTTGAGTTTTTCGGCCGTCACCCTGCTTCCAGTCCTACCTGGCGCCAGCCACCGCCGCCTCCTCACCGTGTCTGGGCATTGGTCAGCGCTGCCGCTGCGCTTAACTCGTATTTTTTTTGCCATTTTACTATGTCGATATAAATCCGCTACTGGCAACTGTTGTCGTTGATAATTGGGACCAGATCTGGATCATCCGCCATCGGGCGGAGCTTTTCTGGCTCCCCTGGGTTGCCGGCGGGCTTCATTCGCAATCGTCGGGAATTTCAATCTCACTGTATATTTTTGAATCACCGTTACCGGTCGCTGCGCTCCGATTTTGTGGCCGGCTTTGTCTTTGTCGTCGCCTGACAGACTTATTCTGGAACTTCTGGGCTATGGCGGGCTTCATGACGGTGTCGGCCTTCGCTCCGTCTTCAACCTTTGTCGAGAGGTTGAAGACGACCCACAGAAGTGGGTCGCCCCGATTTTGAGGGTCGTTGCTGACCCGTGCTGGCACTGGTCTATTCTGACCCGCGCCGGCCGGGTTTTACACTAACCCGCGTTGGCCGGGTTTTACACTAACCCACGTCACGGGTCAGCCGTGGCACGGGTTAGATGCCGACCCGGCCTAAACCGGGTCTTCAGACCCGGTTTGGTCTATTCCGGGTAAAAAAAAAATAATTTTTTTCTTTCCTTTTATGGATTTTTTTTTATGATGATTGCATGTGGTATTATGGATGTGTTTTTTTTAATTATCATGATTAAGGCTTTATTAATGTTATGGGCTGGCCAGGGGATTATATTGCAATCGTATGCTTATAATATACTTAAAAAAAAAAATTATTGAGTGCACCACTTATGTATATTTGAGAAAGAGTGTACATTCTACTCATTGTAAATGACACCAGAATTCAAGGACCCTGTTCTGAGGTGGATGCAGTCATGAATAATTAATGTATATTTTTTTTCTATTTTAGGGGCTTATAGCTTCTAACTTGTACATTTTTTTTTTAAAAAGGACTGTATAAGGACTTTGGACTATATTTTTAATTGTGGTATGTGGTGATGGAACCCCTAGCCGAGTCCCAAAAGCCTGATAACAAAATTGACATTAATGCCCTAGTCAATTTTGTATATAAATATTTTTATGCTTGTTTGATAATTAATTGCATTCATTTTTGAAATGGTGAATAGCACAAATTCAGTTCCCACATCTGTTGAGATAATTTAGGAATGGCCAAAACATCTTAAGTTATTTATCAACGTGTGAATCATATAGAATGTTACCATGAGGTACATAGATTCACATACATAAAAATATTGTGCTATCATCAAATTCTGATTATGTGACAAATACTGTCATCCGACCCCAGAGGGAGGTGGTAGTTAGCATTACATAATTAGGATAGGGTGGTGGGTTATATATTTTAACATTGGTATCCCTATACCCAAAGGTGTGGGATTTTCCTGTAATATTTTATGTATAACCCACTAGCCTTATCATGAGACAAAATAAACATTTGTCTCTATACAGCTTGGTAAATTTGATGCAGATTGTAACCTTTGCCCAAATGGAGGTTTACAATTTTACTACATGATTTTAGCATTGGCTATTTCATACTTATGTTATTGTTTCTTGCCCTCTTTAATGTTTACATGTATTTATTCTTTTATTGCAGCTTATCCTTCTTTTATTTCTAACCTTAATCAGCACCTTCCATTATTGTCTGGGGACAATTTTACAGATTGGAAGGAAAAAGTTCTTTTACTGTTAGGGTGCATGGACTTGGACTTGGCATTTTGTATTGATGCACCTACCACTCCTACGGAAAAAAAGTACGCCAAGTGAGGTAGCATCTTTTGAAAAGTGGGAGCGGTCTAACCGCTTAAGCATGATGCTCATGAGGTCTCACATTAATAAACGCATTAGGGGATCCATCCCAGAATGCGCTACAGTCCAAGAACTTTTGAAAGCTATTGAAGCTCAATTCAAGAATTCTGATAAAGCCTTAGCCAGCACCTTAATGTCTAAGTTGTCATCCATGAGGTTAACAGATGACAAAGGGGTAAGAGAGCATATCATGCAAATGCAAGATATTGCTAATCAGTTAAACAACATGAAAATAAAGATTGATGATACTTTTTTGGTCCACTTTATTTTGAACTCCCTGCCTGCACAATATGGGCCATTCAAGATCTCTTATAAGATACATAACACTCAGTGGTTCGTCAATGACCTTCTGAGTATGTGTGTGCAAGAAGAGGGGAGACTTAAGCAAAAGAAGCTAGAGAGTGCCCATCTAGTTTCTCATAAAGGACAAAAGAAGGGTAATCATGGTGCTTCAAAGAAAAAAGCTAGTAAAGGTGTACTAATAAAGTCTACTGGTGTCATCAAGGAAACCAAATACTTTTTCTGCAAGAAGAAAGGACACATGAAGAAAGATTGCCCTAAGTATCAGAAGTGGCTTGCCAAGAAAGGAGGTAATTTCATGTCTTTAGTGTGTTATGAATCTAATTATGTGGATTCTCATCATAATAACACATGGTGGATTGACTCTGGTTCCACAATCCATGTTTCTACTGTCATGCAGAGGTTTCTCAATCTAAGGAAACCAAATAATGGGGAGCACAACATCTATTCTAGAAATAAGATGTGTTCGAAGGTTGAAGGTGTGGGGACATATAAACTTGTTCTCCATACAGGATACACCTTAGATTTAGAGAGAACTTTCTATATTCTAAGTTTTTCTAAAAACTTAGTTTCTGTATCAAGACTAGTGCCTCATTGCTTTAATTTTTAGTTTATGAATTCTTCATTTCTGATTATTAAAGATTCAGTCACCATTGGTTCTGGTTCTTTGATTGATGAAATATATTGTCTCTCTTTACATGTTTTCTTTGAACAATCTATGATGTCTGTGCAAGGAAGTGTTATTAAAAAGAACTCCTCTATGTTATGGCACAGGCGGTTGGGGCATATCTCCATTGACCGCATAACGAGATTAGTAAGAGAAGGAGTTTTAAAAACTCTTGACTTTACTGATCTAGAGACATGTATAGACTGCATAAAGGGAAAGCAAACTAATAAGTCTTCTAAGGGTGCTAAGAGGCATAGTGAGAAATTAGGCACAATACACACTAATATCTGTGGACCGTTTAGTACTCCCTGTTTGAATGGTCAAAGGTATTTCATTACCTTTATAGATGATCATACCCAATACATGTATCTTTATCTCTTAAATGAAAAGTCTGAAGCATTTGATGCTTTCAAGACTTATAAGGCAGAGGTAGATAAACAATCTGGATTGAGTATCAAAATTATTAGATCAGACAGAGGAGGGAAATACTATGGCAGGTACACAAAGAGTGGACAAAAACCTGGACCATTTGCACAGTTCTTGAAGGAAAATGGTATTGTTGCACAATACATAGTATCAGGCACACCACAACAAAATAGTGTTGCTGAAAGGAGAAACCGCACTTTGATAGATATGGTGAGGAGTATGATCAGTAACTCCTCTCAATATGTGGAGTGAAGCCTTAAAGACAGTCGTGTACATTTTAAATCGAGTTTCATCTAAAACCTTTCCTAAAATACCATTTGAGCTATGAAATAGATAGAAACCTAGTTTAGATCATGTACACGTCTGGGGTTGTCCAGTTGAGGTTAGGGTGTACAATCCACTTGAGAAGAAGCTTGACCCTAAGACTGTCAGTGGATTTTTTATTGGCTATACAGAAAGGTCTAAGGGTTATAGGTTTTATTGTCCATCTCACACCCCTATAGTAGTCAAAGCACGAAATGCACGTTTTCTTGAATAAGGCAACTTCAATGGGAGTATTTCCCCTAAACACATTGTGTTTGAAGAAATACGGGTTCTAGTTGTTATACCCACATCCAGTGGAGGAACACATGCTGCATCACCAATGGTGATTCCAGAGCAGCTGCTCCTTCCTTCACCATCCCCTCGGGAACAGGTTGCTGAAGTTCCTATTGCACAAGCACCTCCGCCTGTTGTTGACATAGGACTTCGAAGGTCCTCAAGAGTAAAGAAACCTGCACTCCCTTCTGACTATGTTGTATACCTCCAAGAGTCTGACGAGAATGTTGGACTCATTTAAGATCCTATTACATATTCACAGGCCATGTCTAGAGATAACTTTAGTAAATGGTATGATGTCATGCAAGATGAGATGAAATCTATGACTGACAATCAAATCTGAGATCTCGTAGAGTTACCGCAGGGCGTGAGGACTCTTGGCTGCAAATGGGTCTATAAGACTAAATTAGATCTATCTAGTAACATTAGCAGATATAAGGCCCGACTTGTAGCCAAAGGTTTTCTTCAGAAAGATGGTGTTGACTATAATGAAACCTTCTCTCCAGTTTCTACGAAGGATTCATTAAGAGTTATTTTGGCCATTGTAGCTCATTTTGACTTAGAGTTACATCAAATGGATGTCAAGACGGCGTTCTTGAATGAAGATCTTGAGGAGGAGGTGTATATGATTCAGCTTAAGGGATTCACCTCAGATAAAGGAAGTCATCTGGTTTGTAGACTCAAGAAGTCAATATATAGATTGAAACAGGCCTCCCGATAGTGGTATTTGAAGTTCAACGATGTTATTACTTCATTTGGTTTTAAGGAGAACATTGTTGATCAATGCATATACCTTAAGGTTAGTGGGAGTCGTTACACGTTTCTGGTCTTGTATGTGGATGACATTCTACTTACAAGCAGTGACTTAGGGATGTTGCATGAGACTAAGTAGTTTTTTTCTCAGAACTTTGACATGAAAGATTTAGGAGAGGCATCCTGTGTCATAGGGATTGAGATCTATCGTGATAGATCCAGAAGGATCCTTGGGTTGTCTCAACAAGCCTATATCAATAAAGTTCTGAAATGGTTTAACATGAAGAATTGCTAACCTAGTGTAGCTCCTATTGTGAAGGGTGATAAATTTGGCTTGTTCCAGTGTCCAAAGAATTCTTTGGAGTTGAAAAGCATGAAAGACATTCCTTATGCATCGGTAGTTGGTAGCATGATGTACTTGGAGGTCTGTACAATACTTGATATTGCCTTTGCTATAGGAATGCTGGGTAGATACCAGAAAAATACAGGGATGGATCATTGGAGAGCTGCAAATAAGGTTATGAGGTATCTGCAAGGAACGAAGGATTACATGCTTACATACAGACATTCTTGTCATTTGGAACTGGTTGGATACACAAATGCAGACTTTGCTAATTGTGTTGACTCAAAAAAGTCAACATTGGGTTATATTTTCCTTTTGGCAGGCGGTGCTGTCTCTTGGAAAAATATTAAACAAACCCTTACAGCATCGTCGACTATAGAGATAGAGTTTGTTGTTTGTTATGAGGGCACGTCACATGCTACTTGGTTGATGAACTTTGTCACAGGACTTACTATTATGGATTCCATATCTAGGCAGTTAAAGATGTTCTGTGATAATAGTACTACTGTGTTTTTCACGAAGAACAACAAGAGTGAAAGTCAAAGTAAGCACATCGACATTAAGTATCTTGTTGTTTGGGATCGTGTTAAAGAAATGACGGTTGTTATTGAGCAAATAAGTACTGAGCTTATGGTTGCTGATCCAATTACTAAGGGCTTGCCCCCTTCTCTGTTTAAGAGTCATGTGGATCGTATAGGTCTTATTAGCTCATCATGCATTTGATTTTGATTATGTACTTCTAGACTTTACTCATTTATCATAGCAGTTACAGTTTCTTTTTTCGTTGTGTCTCATTTTTTAGTGCACTTAAATATGAGACAGTATTTGCAAAATGAGTGGGAGCATGCATTCACTCATAAATATATTTTGCCACATATAGCACTCAAACAAATTGAATTAGTTGCATTGTGATACATGGAAGGGAATGTTCTCCTCTGAGGACATAACCGCCTTGATTCATGCGATTATGACATTTTGTAAGAGTATAAAGTTACCGCATACAATTCGAAGGGTATTGTATTTTTTTCAAAAAATTGTATGCACATACGAAAGTCATTTTAATGTTTTCCATTACCCACTTGGTTATTTTTTCAACTAAAATATTTTTCTCAAATTTAGTTTAATTGAGCCAAGTGGGAGATTTTATTCTTTCTATAACTCAATTGAGAAGTTGTACCAAGTGAGAGAATATTGAGCTTTGTTTTGTAATAAAACATACAGTGGCCCAACTATCTCAATTGATACTGTTTTGGGCTTTTATAAAACTGTCCTAGTAATGGGCCTGAGTCAGAATACCTATTAAGTTGTGGTTTTAAGTAGCAAATTGGAACCGTTAGATGACCTATGGATGGACAGTCATGATTCTAAGATTCTTAACAGTGGTATCCTAGTTTAGTTATAAATACACTATTAGTCATCCTAATTCGATATCAAGTGAGATTGCTCTCAGCCAAATTTTAAACCAAAAATATTATTATGTAATTCTGAGGAAGATTGGCAAAAGATCAAGCTTTGTTAATTCTAATAGCTACAGATATACCTATTTTCCTGTATTTAAGTTTATCAGCCAGTTCAATACCCGGCACTGAACACCGCCGTCCCCACTCCTCCGGTAACCGAGGGATGTGTGCACAACCACGAGGCGAAGGGACACGCTGTGCACCCGTGGTTTTTCGGAAGTGGAAGGATCTCCAACTGGAGACTCAGTTGCATCCCTGGCTCTGTCTGGTTTTGTTCACTCTTCTTACACCGCCCCAACCCACTGGCGACCTGCCGGTACTGCGTGAAGTCATCGACAGTGCCCGGAAAAACCGGTCTTGAGTCTTGACCATGGTGGAAGCAGCCGGAAGCTTCCGTACGCAAGGCTGTACGCAACTGCATCCTCATGGCCGCCTCCACGTTAGCCCCAACGGACTCGAATCCGGTGGAGTGGTCCCACCTCGCTCCAAGAAACAGATAATCTCTGTTCAACAAGAGAGACCGAAACAAAGCTAAGCCGCTGGATTGTGCACGCCGGTGGGATGAACAACTGAACCAACGTTCTCCGGCCTCTCCCGCCTATGTGCGGTGTCATTGGTCCGGAGTAGAACTTCTGGCAAAGGCAAACTCCATAAACAAACCGAGGGTAGAAGGGCTGCCTCACAATCCCTCAGGAGTTGGTTCATCGGCGGTAAAGGCAGCGACACGATGAGTTGGCCGGCAAGCATAAACTTACAAAGGAAAGGCATAAGCAAGGAATCCCACCTTTCGGCACATGATGTGCCTACCGGAGTCGACCCAAATAGGACCATCTCGGCTGCACGTAGGCGGTTCTAGTGTGCACTTCTGCCACCATTAAAACCCAAGAACAAGAATCAGACAATTAATCAAGTTTAGGCTAGGGACCTACCTCTCTCCTTTCTCAGGTCTTCACAGTCGCTCCTTCCCAGTCCCCGCTTCGGTTGCCGCCACGCTCTTGTTCTGATCATCAAAAATCTCTCTTAGTACTTTTCGCTTCCCTCAAAGCTGCCCTCCTACTTAACTATAAATACCAATAGCGACGAGGATTCCTAATACCAATTGGATTTAGGCCAAAATCTGGCCCTTTTGTCTAATTTTATTATTTAAATTAACTAGGCCGGTAGAGCCGACCCAATTACACAAATTAAGGTAAACATGACCTTCTATGTCATGTCCAACTCTAAATATTCAAAGAATGCGGCTATTTACCTCCCACTATTTACTCAGGCCCCCCTAAATAAGAAAAATGTGGGCTGTTTTTTTATTACTTAGTACCCCCTAATTCTCACCCGTATGAGGCACCTCATCTTCCTCCTCCCCCTGTTCGTCCCTTCCCTGTTCGCCCCCCAAATAAAAATGCATGAAGGTTTCGCCGGCCGACGACAAGTAGGTTGTGAGTGCCGGAGTTCTACTAACGTCCCTCCCATCTTTCTCTCTCCCCTGTTCATTCCTCCCATCTTCTTCTCCATGCATAAAGACCTCGTTGATTACAAAAGTTTCATCTCTCTCCCACATCACTGATTACAGAGCTTTCTCCATGCATTAGAAATTTCGTTGCTTCCCATCCTATTCAAAAAAATCCTTCATTTGGCTACTTAGAAAATCATCTTTATTAATTTTCCGGGCTTTTAACAATCAGAATTTGGAACCAAAGTATGTCATGGCTATCTGAACTTTTTCACGTTGAAGCCTTCATGTACGTGACGGGGGGTACCCCCCTGCCACACCAAAATGATTTATACAGGGACTAAATATCCCCGTCAACTTCTTGAAACATTGGCGGTGACCTCTCCCTGCAAGCACCCATCCAGTAAATTTTAACCTTCTAGAGCTTTCCTAGCGGGGGGTACCCCCGTATGGTTTGAAGGATTCCGTCCCCGACTAGTTATTCCTCATATGGCGGTGACTGCTCCCCGCCAGAACTCTTCCAAAAGGTTACAACACTTTCAAAAATCTTCTGGTTGTTGTCTGGCGGGTACCCCCTGCCACAGAAAATGTATACATACAGGGGACTGCACGTCCCCGTCCATTGCTTCGTAATTTGGCGGTGACTGCTCCCTACCAGAACTCCTCCAGAGAAGGTTTCAACACCCTTGAAAATCTTCTGGACGTCGCCACATGCTTAAATCAGACTCCTCTGTATTTTTATGCTTTGGGGTTGTTTTTGTTTTCAGTGTGTTGTTAATATCCTTATTTTAATCTTTCCACGGTGAAGATGGGACGGGAGTGGAAGGGATGCGACGAGAGAAGAGGGGACGAGAGGGGATGGAATGACGAGAATGGAGGGGAGAAGAGGGGAAGGGAATTTAGGGGAGGCAGCGGGTGGAGAGGGCCGAGACAGGATGCAACAGGAGGAAAGGGCTGGGCCGGGATGCGACGGGAGGAGAGGGCCGGGATGGAACGACAGGAGGGGGAAGGTGATCGTTTATAATTAAACCCTTTGCAAGTGTACAAGGTTATTGTACTAGGATAAGTATTAAAGGGTTGTCGAACCTTAGGGACGGATGGATTATCACTAAATCTAAAGGGGAATTTGCTGGTTGAAAACTAAAACAAACTTAAACTTTAATTAAGTAAAGGAAAGAAATCAACTAGTTTAAAAACAAGAGATTAATATGATGGAAATTACTTAGGAAATTGAATCCACTATAGAACCATAATAATTCCTTAACTTTTAATCTAAATCTAGTGTGAATATGAACAAGTATTCTCAGCTACAAGCTAGAATTACTTCAGAAAGAATCATTAATTAAATTCCATGGCATGAACTATTTTCGACAATAGCACGAATCATCTACACTAAACTAGCTATAGGCATGACCCATCTAATTTTAGTATAACTCATCGAAATCATTAATTAACTGAACATTAAAACTATTGTATGACCATCTCATCTAAATCACAGAAATTAGAATTGATGCAAATATCAAAACCATATCAATCTATCATCTACAAGACAATAAATCAACATAGACTTGAATAAACATTAAAAGCTCTTCCATTAAAAAAGAAATCCTTATCATACAATTGTCATCATTCACAACTGAGATCTAAATTAAAAAGAAAAGAAACTTATCTATAGCTTCATCAACTCCTAAGTAAAAGAAAAGTCTAGCCTTCCATTGTAGAAGAAAGCACTTGAATCTCCATTGAAAGCTTTGAGTTCTCTTCCATCTTCTTCTTCCTTTTTCTCTTCATAAAATCTACTGGAATCCTCTAATTTTAAGCTAAATATGTCTTTTTATAGGCATAAGTTGCGTAGGAAGAAGTCCAATATGAAAAGGATTGAAATTTGGGTCAAATAAGGAAACTACGCGTTATGCCGTTCGAACGCCCTGCATGCCCGTTCGAACGGTTACAGTGTTTCTGCAATCTGGACAATTTTTCTGGACAGTCCATATTCTGTTCATTAAGCTTTTCTTCATGTCCATATTAATTTCCAACTTGTTTATAACTTCGAAAAGTTATCCAAATCACTTTAAAGCATGTCAAGACTATTTTGAATTATTCCAAACATCGTCCAAGTACTTCGATAAGTGCACTTTACCTATAAAATATAAAATATCATCCTTTAGACATGTAGAAAGTAACTAAAATTCCAACTTGATTTAAATACATGTCTAAACTACTAATAACTACAAAATCATTAATAATTAAACTAAAATACTAATATCTATCTTAATCTAAATAAACTATAACTAATTCTAAATTAACCTAATCTATACTAGCAAATAAGGTAAAAAGGCATATAAAATAGATATAGATTTCATACTTATTAGAAGGTGGGGAGGACGGGAGGGGAAGGTGGGGGGATGGGGGTGTATTCTGAGTAAAAAATATTTTCATGGTGAGAGTGGGGTGTAGGGAAGTAAATTTTGTGTTTTCTTTGGGGTGTGTAAAGTTTGGGGGAACCTGAGTGAATAGTGGGGGGGAATAGCCGCGTTCATATTCATATCCACTTAATGCAAATGGCGTTTCGAAGGTTTTTTAGTTTATTTTCTATCCACATTGTCTTTAAAATTTATTTACTGATGAAGTTATTTTATTGAAAAGATCAAATAGTCAAACTGATTATTTTCCATGTGGTCACGCCTAGAAACTTAAAAAAAAATCTAAATGTTACAAGTGCCTTATTTTAAATGTTGTTACTACTAAGTATACAAATCGTAATGGAGTATAATTGGCAAAATAAGGTTGATTCTACAAGGACTTGTGTTAGAAATTTAAATGAAATCTAAAATAACTAAATTATAATCAAGTCAACAAATATAAAGTGGATAACTTGACTACAATAACTACCAAAAGGAAAGAATAATTGAAATGCACTTAAACTATCCATAATAAAGTTCTAAAGTTTTAGTTAAAACTAAGAAAGTAATAAAATAGCTAAAATATCAAATAACAAAAACACAAAGTCATTGGAATCCATACTCATTTAATTATAGAAACCTATAATTATGATCATTGATTATTTTTCACAATCATTTCACAATAATTTAGAAGTGAGACTGTGTTTTTTGGAAAATATAATCATTAAGTTCTTATGTAGAATCTTAAAATATGAAGTTTTTCTTCACTTTAATAGATTAAAACCAAGTTATTAATTATATCCACATGTGTAAATAGCAATTAATACAAAATTTTAATATTAAGCAGAACAAAACCAAGCAATAAATTAATAAGAGTCAATTCAAATCCCAAGAAGAAGATGACTAGACTCCTATCCAAATTAATCTCAGTAATTAAAAAGGTAGAAATAATTAACATTAAATTTATTTTTTAGAAAAATTAATCAAATCACATAAATATCAAATTTTTATAATTTATTATAATTTCATCGGTTAAAAAGCTTAACTACTAATTGACATACTAAAAATAAACTTTATTGATAAATAAAAAGACTTACAAAACATTAAGAAAAAAATAAAAACATAATAACTTAAAGTAGTCATGTTATGTTCCTAATTAAACTATGATCATAATTAGACTATTTATTTTACTTTCCTAGATTAGTCTATTTTTCAACTTTGTTATGATTAGCCTTGTTTGTCTTATTTCAGTAGGAATACTATTTTATTTTTTTATAAATTTTATTGTTCAACCTATTATAAAATATATAATAAAAATCATATTGCTTTTATTTAATTTTTTACCCTGATCCTTCTCTCTTTTCCCCTTTCTCCTTATTATCCATGTGTAGACCCCCTTGGTCTACACTAGGTTCCTTCAAGCCTTAAAGAAAGATTCCTTAATTTTAGCAAAAATGCCTTGCTACTGCTAGAGTACTTGGGTGTTAATGCTTGTTGCAATTCTGAATAATATTTTTAGGGGTTTTTCAAAATCTTAAATGAGTCTAACCCTAAGTTGTAATCCTTGGCCGACTTCCCAATTAAAGCTCAAAGCATCATGGACTTCCTCTGTTTGGCTAGTTGTGTGGGACCTAGCAACAGGTAAGTTACATTTTTGTCCTCGCATCAACTTAAAACTCTCCATATCTCCATCTTCATCATGACTCAATGCTACATACATCCCTTCATTTGTTTCCTAGGCCAACTACAACACGACTTCAGCTCCTACATTCTTCTCTCTAGTACATTCTTCTCTCTTTCTAATTTTCATCTCACTGCACTAACTTCCTTCAAAACACTTGCCCACTGTATGTGGAAAAAGAAAAAAATGTTTTTTTGATTCCTTGTCTTGTGTCGGCTTCATCTCTACAACACATTGAAATCTTTGCCATTAATGGTGGTTCCATGCTCAACCATTGTGTCTCAGAACCCACCTCCACCTAGACCCACAAATTAAGTTTTAAAATAACCCTTTTATACGAAATGAGATGAGAAATAATACCAGAAAGACAATTTTCAAGATTACATCCTATATGGCTGCCAATTTCAGCAATTTTCCCAACTAGATACGCTTCATGTTTTGGACAAAATTGTCCAATTTTGTGTCCAATTTCCTGTTCAGCAAGGTGAATTATATTAATTGGACAGTCCAAATTCTCATCCAACTCCCGGCGTTGTTCCTTAAGCCTTTTGTTTGTGTCCACACTATAACAAAATATACTATTAGCGACGCAATGCAAAGCATCACTAAAAATTCCTACTTGCGACACTTATAAAAGCATGACTAAAAAATTAACTATTAGCAACATTTTTTATAAACCATCACTAATAGCACAACTATTAGCGATGCTTAATAAAAAATATCCCTAATAGTTGTACTATTAGCGATGCTTTATAAAAACATCACTAAAAGTTGCATGTCTTAAATAAAAAATAAAAAAATTAGAACTATTAGTGATGCTTTTTTAAAAGTATCACTAATATTATTAAAAATCGCGAAGCATCGCTAATAGTATTATTAATCGCAATGCTTTTATAAACCGTCACTAATAGTTGTGCTATTCGCGACGTTTAAATAGATGCATCGTAAATAGAATAATTTTATTCAAAAAAATAATAAGCAGCGCTTTATTAAAAGTGGTGCTAGTATTATTACTATTAGAGAAGCTTTAAAAAAATGAGACTTATAGTTTTTTATTTTATTATTTAAATTTATAATAGGGTAGAGAGTGAAATAGGGTAGAGAGAGGAGAAGAGAAGAGAGAAAGCTGAGAAAAGAGAGGAGAGAAGAGGAAAGAAAGAAGAGAGAGAGAGGAGAGAGAGAGCGGGAGAGAGGGGGGGAGAGAGAGAGGCTAGAGAGAGAGTGTGCGTGGAGAGAGGGAAGAGAGATAGAGGAATAGAGAGAGGAGAGGGAGAGAGGGGGTAGAGGGAGAGGAGAGAGAGGCACTACAACAAAATGTAGTATTAGTGACGCAAATATAAACGTCTTTATAAACTGATATTTGTAATGCATAATTAAGCATTGCAAAAAAAAAAATATTAGTGATGCATAATATTAAGCATCTCTAGTATATATCTATTAGCGACGCATGTATCATGTGTCACTAAAAGATATTTATTTATTTTTTAAAAAGAAAAAAATTATTACTATTAGCGACACTTTATCCAAAGTGTCGCTAATAGTTTTAATAATACCGGCACAAATTTTTAAGTGTTGTTAATAGTTATGAATTTAAAATAAATACTATTAGCGATGTATAACATATGCGTCGCTAATAGTTTATATATTTGTGACGTATAATAATATACATCGCTAATATGCACACTATTAGCAACACATATTACTATGCATCCCTAATAGTATTTATTTTTTTATTTTTAAAATTAATTTTTAAAAATAAAAAATTGAAATTAGAGGATAGGGGAGAGAGAGATGGAGAGCAGAGAGAGGGAGAGGAGAGAGAGAGGGGAGAGGGAGAGGGAGAGGGAGAGGAGAGAGAGGAGAGGAGAGAGAGGAGAGGGACCGAGGGAGAGAGGGAGGAGAGAGAGAGGAGAGAGGAGGAGGAGAGAGAGGGAGAGAGAGAAAGGAGAGAGAGAGGGGAGAGGAGAGAGAAGAGGAGAGAGGAAAGGGAGGGGAGAGACAGAGGGAGAGAGAAGAGGATAGAGGAGAGGGAGAGAGAAGAGGAGAGAGGGGGTAGAGAGAGGAGAGAGAGGGAAGAGGGAGAGGAGAGAAGAGAGAGAGGAGAGAGAGGGACAGGGATATTAATTAATTTATAATTTTTTAAGATTTTTTTATAAATTATTATATTTAAAAAAATAAATACTATTAGCGACGTATAGGAATTTATGTCGCTAATAGGATAGGTATTAACAATGTATAGGACTATATGTCGCTAATACCTAGGCTATTCACGATGTATATTCCTATATGTCGCTAATAATATTTATTCAATTAATTTATTTTAAAAAATTAAAATTTAAAAATAAATATCATAAAAAATTGTAATTAGAGGAGAGATAGAGAGAGAGAGGAGAGAGGGGAGAGAGAGAGGGAGAGAGAAAAGGAGAGAGGAGAGGAGAGAGGAATGGGGGAGAGGGGAGAGAGAAGAGGAGAGAGGGGAGAGAGAGAAGAGGAGAGAGGGGAGAGAGAAGAGGAGATAGAGAGGGTATAGAGAGAGGAGATAGAGAGGGTATAGAGAGAGTGGAGAGGGAGAGGAGAGAGAGAGAGAGGGAAGAGGGAGAGGAGAGAGGAGAGGGAGAGGGAGAGGGAGAGGGAGAGAGAGGGGAGAGAGAGTTGGAGAGAGACTGGGAGAGAGAGAGAGGAGAGAGAGGGGAGGGAAGAGAGAGAGGAGAGGTTAGAGAGTGAGTCTAGAGGGAGGGAGGGTAGAGAGAGAGGAGAGGGTAGAGAGGGGAAGATTTGATTTAATTTTTTATAAAAAAAGAGTATTAGCGACACATACATTATAGCATTAGCGATGTATAAACCTATACGTCGCTAATAGCATTTTTTATTTTAAAAAAATAAAATTAAAATAGATAGAAGGAGAGGGAGTGAGGAGAGAGAGATGAGATGGAGACAGAGACTTGAGTGAGAGGAGAGGGAGAGAGAGGGAGAGGGAGGAGAGAGGAGAGAGGGGTGAGAGAAAGAAATAAGTGAGAGAGAGGAGAGGGAGAGGGAGGAGAGAGAGAGGAGAGAAAGGGGAGAGAGGGGAGATAGAGAGAGGGGAGAGAGAGGGGAGGGAAGAGAGAGGAGAGGGAGGAGAGCGAGGAGAGAGGGGGAGAGTGGAGAGGAGAGGGTAGAGAGAGAGAGTAGAGGGAGGGAGGAAGAGAGAGAGGCGAGGGGGAGATTTGATTTATTTTTTTATAAAAAAAGAGTATTAGCAACGTAAAAAACTATATGTCACCATTTTTTTATTTAAAAAAATAAAATTAAAATAGATAGAGGGAGAGTGAGTGAGGAGAGAGAGGAGAGGGAGAGAGACATGAGAGCGAGAGAGAGGAGAGGGAGAAAGAGGGAGAGGGAGGAGAGAGAGGAGAGGGGAGAGAGAGAGGAGAGAGAGAGGGGAGAGAGAGGGGAGAGAGATGAGAGAGAGATGGGAGAGAGAGAGAGGGGAGAGAGAGATGGGAGAGAGATGAGAGAGAGATGGGAGAGAGAGAGGGGAGAGAGAGATGGGAGAGAGAGAGGGAGAGAGAGAGAGAGAGAGAGAGAGAGAGGGAGAGAGGGAGAGAGAGAGAGAGAGAGAGAGAGAAGAGAGAGAGAAGGGAGAGGGGAGAGAGATGAGAGAGGGGAGAGAGAGCGAAAAGAGAGAGCAGAGAGAGAGGAGAGGAAGGAGAGCGGGAGGGATGATAGGGAGTGGGGAAAATAATAGTATTTGCGACGCATGAGTTATGTGTCACAAATAATACAATTGTTGCTACGCTTATGAATAATTGTCACAAAAGATAGTAATTAGCGACGTGTAGGAAACATCGCAAGTATATTATTGGCGATGTTTGGTTATAATAGTCGCTACAAGTATTGTTTGTTGCGACGCTTAGCTTATGTGTCGCATACTACTTCCATTTGCAATTCTTGCTAAGCGTTGTAAAATGAAAAGGCACATGCCCTCTAATTGCACGCACTGTGAGAAACTTTCCCGCATGGGACAAAATTTTCGCCCCACGTGGGCGATATATATTCGCCCTTGTAGGCGAAAACACCCACGCCAGCGTTTTGGGCGCATTTTCCCTTCTTCCTGCTGGGTGCCGGCCCCCAACTTCTTCCGACCGCCACGCCGCCCGTCCTTGCCTCACTCCGCCGTTGACCGCCCAACTTGTGCCGCCCCTCCTCGTCCGACCGCTGCCGCTCTCACCCAATTCCGCCTGGGCTCCACAGCCGCCCTGCACTGCCCGCTTCCGTCCCTGGCCACCTTGCTCTCCTCCGTCGTCCTTCCCCTCCCTGGTTGCCCCCCTTCCCACCCCCGGCTCCCCCTTCTCTCTCTCTCATCTATCCTTTGCTCTCTCTCTATCTCCTCTCTCTACTCTCTCTCTCTTCTACTTCTTCTCACTCCTCTCTCTCTCCCTCCCTCCCTCCCTCTCTATCTCTCTCTCTAACTCCATCTGGGCCCCACCCTTTCGCCCACCTTCTCTTTCACCCAAGAGATCATGCCATTATCTCCATCTCCCACCGGGAGCCCCTCATGTCCACCCCAGCCCTTCTTGACTCCCTCTCCCACGCCCTACCTCACCCAAGTCCGACACCTCCTCCGAGACGGCCACCGCCATGCTTCACAGTCTCCTCGCGTGGAAGTCTACCAACCCAGATGGCCTAGCTCCTCATCCAGGCAACCTACCTCCTTGCTGAGACAGCCTACCTCCTCACCCTCCTTGTCCAGATAATCTTGCTCCCCAACTCGCCCCCAAGGTCCATCAAGGATGCCCTTAAGGCCCTCTTCGGCATGGCTCTCTACCCGCTCAACTAGGCCAGGCTGGTGGAGCTCGGGGTGGTGCGGGAAGAGGAGGAGCAGTCCCTTGTAGTTCTCACCCCCTCCTCAGCAAGAGGATGAGGTGAAGACGGGGTGGCATCGGATCCTGCACCACCCCCCTCCCTTTCCTCCTCCCCGCCCCCATTGCCTTCACTGTCCCTCCCCCCCCCCCCCCCCCCCCTAGCCGGAGCAGGAGATGAAGAGGGGGCAGCGTTGGATCAGGCTCCACCCCCGGATTAGGGCGCCACCCCCTCCCTTTCCTCCTCTGATGAGATTGAAATTCCAACTCTTAACAAGTAATCAATTACTACAAAATGTTAACTCTGATTATCAACAATTGAAAATCAGTTGTTCAGAATTCTAAAATGCAGCTAGGTACATTTAACAGCAACTTCGAAATTAACTAGCAGAATTGCAACAAACTTTAAACTCAATTTCGATTTCCAATACTTCAAATGTCTAGAAACTCAGTAATACGCTAATCCAATCTGAAACAGCTAAAGTTCACAGAGAAATTCGATAACAGAATAGTCACAATCCTTAAGCTTGACTCGTATTATAGATCTTCATGACTCTGATTTATGGAATTCCAAAACAGTTACAGACAGAAATTCCTACTTTGCAAAACATAACAAACAGAAACGAATTGTTCTGCACTTAGCTCTAGGATTAGATCTACTCTGAAGCTTGGGAGTGATCATGCTTCCACCACGAGCCAAAGAATCTTTCCAACAGGCACACACAGATCTCTCCCAGATCTGGTTCTTCGGAAACAAAGGGGAGCTCCGCTCTCTGGCTTTCAGCAGAAATTCGAAATTCAAAAGTCCCCCTTCCCAATTGGCTTTTCCCTATTTATAGATGCTCAAAGTTCACTAATGATTATTGAAATTATTAATCACTGATCTTCGTTAGTTAAGCTCTTGCTTAAACTGTAAACCCTCCGAAGAAGAAGACTAACGGAATTAACTGCCTCTTTATTTATAGTCAAATGACTATATTGTCCATATTTTCATCGCTCACTTCAATGTATTTTAAACCCCCTTCATTAGTAATGGATGGAAATACCCCTTTCATTAAAATGTTCTTCAAACTGTTCGACGAAATGTCCCTAAATACTTCCAGTTTTATATATTTTTTGAATTTTCTGAACTGAATTATTCTTCATCCAATTTTAGACTTCATCATCCTCCCCCAACTGCCTTCTCAATCCCCCTCTCCCCTCCCCTCCCCCCTCCCTTTCCTCCTTCCCCAATCGCCTTCTCAGTCCCCCTCCGCCCCTCCAGTGCGCCCCCCCCACCACAGGTGGGAGGGGCATTTTTTTAATTTTTTAAAATTTAACATCACTTTAACAAGCGTTGCTAAATTTTTTTAAAAAGAATTTATTATTAGCGACAGTTTGTGTAGCGTCACTAATTATACAATATTAGCGAGGCTTGTTAATATTTCTATTTTTAATATGAAAAATGTCGCTAAACACTTTTGGCAACGGATAAAAAATGTCGTTAATGTTTTTATATTTTTTAATAGTATATTTACATATTAGCGATGCTCTGGAAAATGTCGCTAAGAATCATTATTAGCGACATTTTATAAGGGGCATCGCTAATAATATAATTTTTAGCGATGCTTTCACAAGTGTCTCGAATAATCTATTATTAGAAGTCCACACTATCTAAAGAAAGACTATCCCACAAACATAATCTAAGAGTCATGGTTACATCAGATATCAACTATTAACTATCCTATTAACTATCCCATAATAGGTGAACTTTTCTTGCTCAACATCCCTGTATTCTCACCTATGCTCTCAAAATAAGTCATCCTAAGCACCTGCATGGTACAACCACATAGAAGATCCTAGAGAGATACCTAAAACAAAAAAAAACAAAGCAAAGAGGTGGAGCATAGCCCAGTGAGTGTTTGAAAATATAGAGCTCACACTAATACCATAAAATACAATCTCAAGATGTACAACATAAACCTTATGTAATATCGGTGTTAAGATAAAATAACAAGAGCATGTCAAATCCCTTACACACATGGTATGTGCAAATATCTCAATCATGCATCATAATCCATACACAAAACTTATGTAAATATCTAAATAAAGTATCATAATCACACACAAAACCTGTATACATAAGCATCATAATTCATACACAACTTGTGTAAATAAGCATTATAATTTGTATACAAAACATATGCAAATGAACATATTAATCTATGATATCAATGATAGATTAATTCTGATACCCAAAGATATCGAATACCTACTTACCCCGTATTCCTAAGCCAAAAATATTAAAAATAGTTGACAATTATGTCAATAAAAAATGCCCCTGGTTAGCCGATGCACATAGACAGACCAGCTTGAAGATTACTCCAAAAGTCTCAATTAGTGTTCCTATTATAGCATCCCGCTCTTACTACCCAATGAGGAGAAACTTGCCCTTTAGGTATGAAAAACTCTGCCCTTTCAAACAAGGAACCTCGCTGTAAGGACCCTCATCTTTAAACCGGTTTTGGTTTTCTTTAATTATTGATTATCGTGAGATTTACGTGTTTTCTGATCTTATTCGATGATTTTGTAAATAAATAGAGTTTGTGATGGTTTTAACCAAAATTAACTTCAATATTAGTGGTTTTAAGTGATTTTAAACCAAATGTGAATTTTTGAGATTTTTCGGAATTTTTACTATTTTCCCAAAAATTAGGGTTTTGGCGGGACCCCTGTGGGCCCCACGGTCAAAAATTTTATTTTTATGTCAAATGACCCTAGACCTATACTTAAAGGTCACACAAAAATTTTCAGAATTTTATTAGGCTTAAATTGTGCTTAAATTTGCAAAATAAACACTTTTAGCCTACTTTTCATATTTACACCCCAAAACTTACCTATGCCTACCCCAACCCTTACTATAAAAGGGCAAACCTGAGCCATTTCCTTTTTTTGGGAATAGGCTAAGGAAGGAGGTCTGGCCTAATCCCCACTTAGGCCCGAATTAGAAGCCGATTAAGGTAAGCTTGCTCTAATTAAGCACTAATCCATGGCTTTTCTCTTAATTTCTTCTAAATCTACCATTTTCCCCTTGATTCAATTCGTTTTTGACCATCAAAAGCTACTGATTTGTGTTTTACTACAAACCCTAACTTTCAAAATTCGATTTTTACTACCAACAAGCCCTAGATCTAAGATTCAATTAAGGATTTCTTAAGTAAATCGATTTCTATTGGTGTTTGATTCAAACTCATTGTGTTTTCAAGGATTTCAAGAAGGGTGACTCTTCAATCCGAGCTTAATCAAGTGCTGAGGTAATGGGTCTTCGAAATCTCTGTTTATCCATGGTAAAACTCTTCATTTTTGGCTTATTTCGAAATGGTTTGCTTGATTTAGTGTGTTAATGGTAAGATTAAAAAATGGAATTATTTAATCCCGATTTCTTAGGGTTTTACATTATTATGGTTTGGTTTGATATTCTGGAAGTCAAGGAGGACTTTTGATGATGATTAGGGTGCTAGATGTGGATTTGAAGTGTTATCTATGGTGTCTCGGTTTGATTTTGCGAAAGGAAGAAGATGACTGTTCTGCCGTGTTGGCGATCGATCGGCCTTGCAGGGCGATCGATCGGCTGAACTGAAAATTTGAAAATTTTGCGTGTAACCGATCGAACGGCCTGAAGGGCGATCGATCGGCTACACAGGAAATTGTATGTTGTGTGTATAATGCCTATTTTGATGATTCCACTTTGGCTTGCCAATTTTATATGAATGTGGAGTGTTTTGAGCTATGTTAGGCTACTGGAAATGCATGCTATTGAGTTTATGGAGTTGAGATATATGCTTAGTGATGGTGGAATGACTTATGTTTTGTGGCATGATGTTGGAATCGTTATTTTGAAATTATGAATAGTTGTTTCCCTTTGGTTAAGCATATTTCAGTAGGACTACAATCATTGTTGGACAGATTTGTCATGATAAATTGTGATTAATGGTGTGTGAATGTTGGTGAATACCATGACTCAATGATGGAATGAGTGATGTTATAGGTGTTTAGCCTTTGTGGTTGAGTTTTGAATCTAGCGAAGATTTCAACGATTCTTCTACTATGATTTCCGCTGGAATTCATGTTTAGGTAGAAATTCACATGTGTAGTGTGGTAGTGAGTTGATTTTCAAGCATGTTAATATGCATCATGTGAAAGGCTTCTACTAGTTACACACACACACATGTGGGGGTTAAATGATGATGTTTGAAGCTTAATATCGTGATTATGAATGATGCATTAGGGGCTGGTGAGAGCACTTATCATGATTAGGGTTCATGTATGCTTTGCCCACGCATGTACCATGTTGCACGCATCATGAAAATGGATTTCCAATTGAGGCTTCATCGTGATTAATCGAATTTGACCGATTGGATGCAATGTGATGGAATTGCGTGCCGGGTTTATCGGTCGTGGATTAATCGCAAGTTGATTGGTCCGAAAGGACATATTTTGATTTGAAGTTCCTGTGTGGAACGATTTGAAGTTCTGTGTGGAACGATTTGGAGTTCTGTGTGGAACGAGTGCACTCCCCGGGTTGAGTCTTGTTTAACGGAATGATGTGGGGACGAGTTGTGTACTTGTCTTGCGGATATGTGAGAATATCATTATGTGTGTCATCTGGACCCTGAGAATCCAGTGTGGTATGCCGTGTGCACCCCGCTACCACGTGTTCTAGGGTTCTGTGTGAGAACTCGGGCTCTTCCCTCCGCAGAGATGTCCACTGGCGAACACCCCTGCTCTAGATTCTCTCGTGTGAGAATGGGACATCCTTGGCCAGGATTGTCCAGGGCGAGCAGTATTAGGGATTGACAACCCCGATCTTTCTTGAATTCTTGTGTAGAATTTTGTACCATGACACGCCTTCGTGGCCTTGTCTATGCTCCAGTACGTGTGACGTCAATGTGTGATTACTCCTTGATGGAGGTTGATTGTGATAACATTATGCATGTGGGAATATGTATGTTAGAGATACATCCATGCATGTTGATTTTGATGTTATGCATGTGGAATATGTATGTTAGAGATACATCCATGCATGTTGATATTGATGTTATGCATGTGGAATATGTATGTTAGAGATACATCCATGCATGTTGATTTTGATGTTATGCATGTGGAATATGTATGTTAGAGATACATCCATGCATGTTGATTTTGATGTTATGCATGTGGAATATGTATGTTAGAGATACATCCATGCATGTTGATATTGATGTTATGCATGTGGAATATGTATGTTAGAGATACATCCATGCATGTTGATTTTGATGTTATGCATGTGGAATATGTATGTTAGAGATACATCCATGCATGTTGATTTTGATGTTATGCATGTGGAATATGTATGTTAGAGATACATCCATGCATGTTGATGTTGATGTTATGCATGTGGAATATGTATGTTAGAGATACATCCATGCGGGATTGGTTATGATGTGAATGCATGTGGGAATATGTATGCTAGAGATACATCCATGCAGGTTGAATTATGCATTTTTATGCAGTGTTAAGTGATATGAATGTGTGATCAGAAAGTGATGCACCGTGTAAATCTTTGATCTGAAACGATCTCATTTCTAAGCTATCGTATTTTCTACGT
Organism: Saururus chinensis; assembly: GCA_035235625.1. NCBI lineage: Eukaryota > Viridiplantae > Streptophyta > Magnoliopsida > Piperales > Saururaceae > Saururus > Saururus chinensis. The sequence continues at coordinate 12,634,469 of CP141142.1, read as the reverse complement.
TGACAGTGATATTAAAACCATTGCTGAGTGTTAAAACTCACCCCTCTTTTGTGTTTTGATTTGGGGCTGCGTGGTGCGACACGCAGACGGACAGGATTGCCTTTTTGAGGAAAGGTCAGAGGTAGCTTGGGTGTGATGATGGAGATCGTTGCGTGACTTATCATCGTTTCTTTCATGCTTTATGTTCGAACCTTTGTGTAGGGTTCTTGTTGTGGTTTTATGTCACATGTTACAGTTATGTTTGCTTATGACTTATTTTGAGCCGGTGTGGGCTTTACTTAACTAAGTTTGTGGGTTTGAGATTGTTGTTTACTTTGTGTTAAGCAACACCTTTTTTTTTCCCTTTTATTTACTCTTGCTCAAAGGATTGTGCGCACTCCGTGTTGCTGTTAATTGCCCGTGGTTAGGGATTAAGTCTTCCGCTAGAATCGTTTCTCAATTTCACTTCGTCGCCCCCGTGCGCTTGACCGGCCCTTGGACCGGGTTCGGCTCGGGTCGGGCATGGCCGGGGCGTGACAGAGTTTTTGGTATCGGAGCACATCTTTGTCCAAGAGTAAATAGGGTTGTGTGATAAGTCTTGCTTGTTTGCTTGCTTGCTTGTTTGTGTGCTTTCTGCTTGTTTGGCTGTGTGCTTTCGGGTTGTTAGGCTGTACGATTAACGTCTGGTCGTTGTGTAGATGGCTGGTCCTAATCATGCAGGCGCTAATAACCATCGCGGTGCTCGTGACCCAAGGGTGGACGATGTGTTGACCGCCATTGAAGGGTTGACACAGGTGTTCCAGGCTAAGCACGCGAGTGGTAGCAGTTCTGAGTCTCTTTCTCTCGAGGGATTCAAGAAGCTTAATCCCCCTAGCTTCAAGGGTGGATTTGATACCTCTGTGGCGGATAATTGGAGGCTTCATATGGAGAAGATTTTTAGTGCTCGACGTTGCTCGGACGAGGAGAAGACTAGACTTGCAGTCTTCACGTTCGAGGGCAAAGCTCAGAGGTGGTGGTTATCGATGGAGCGTCAGAGGTTCCATGGTCGAGAGGACATTCCATGGGATGAGTTCTTGTCAGCCTTTAACGACAAGTACTTCCCTCTTCATGTCCGAGAGGAGAAGAAGAAGCAGTTTCTCGGTACCAGCAGGGTTCTATGACGGTCTTGGCTTATGAGACCCGTTTCGTGGAGCTTGAGCGCTTTGCTCCTCGCTTCTTCAGCGATGAGTATGAGCGAGCACGTAAGTTTGAGGACGGTCTTAAGCCTTTCATCAAAGGCCGAGTCGTGCCATTCAGGCACAAGACCCTTGCTGAGGTACTTGAGACGGCCATCGCTGTGGAGCGTGATTCTGATGAGTATATCCGGAGGAGAGGGCAGCAGCAGCAGCCTAAGAGGTCGAGGGCGGAGGATAGCCATAACCGCCGGGACTTTAAGCGGCGTGATACCCGTCATGTGAGGCATAACACCCAGCATGTGCAGCAGGATCCTCAGGACCGCCGTGCTAGTGTGACTTGCTATGATTGTCGGCAGAAGGGGCACTATGCCAACGAGTGTCCGCAGAGGGCTGGTCGTGCTCAGAGACGTGCACCGATGACACCTAATACCGGTCCCAGGCAGCCGTGTGTACCACCGGCGAGAGCACCTACCGGGCAGCCCGATGGCAAGGGGAAGAAGCCGGCTCATGATGGGAGAGTCTTTGCTATTTCAGCGCAGGAGGTGGCTAACTCTTCGGGTGTGGTGGAAGGTATGATTCTCATCGCCTCCCACTATGCTAGAGTGTTATTTGATACCGGTTCCTCTCATTCTTTTGTGTCTCCTCATTTTGCTCATGAGTTGGATGCTTGTTATAAGTTGTTGCATGTTCCTTTGCGTGTTTCTACACCTTCATCCTCTCTTCGAGCGGAAAAGTATGTTGAGATGATTCCTATGGAGATCGGTGGACATGTGCTACATATGGATCTTATTATATTGCCGATGATTGACTTTGATGTGATCCTAGGCATGGATATGATGTTCAAGTTCCATGCATATGTAGACTGTCGCAGGAGGTGTGTGAAGTTCGAGTTGCCAGGAGCTAAGCCTTTTATCTTTCAAGGGGTGAAGCGTTCTAATGGCAAATTCTTGGTCTCTTTCTTCAAAGCCAAGAAGTGGATTGATAGTGGATGCGAAGCTTTCCTTGCTAGTGTTACGGGGTTGAACATGGAGTTACCTTCTTTGGATTCCGTTCGTGTTGTGGCGGAATTTCCCGATGTCTTCCCTAGTGACTTGGCGAGTTTACCACCGGAGAGGGAGATAGAGTTTTGCATTGACCTTATTCCAGGCACTACTCCTATCTCTAAGGCTCCCTATCGTATGGCTCCAGCCGAACTTAAAGAGCTTAAGGCTCAGCTGCAGGATCTTATGGATAAGGGGTATATTAGGCCGAGTGTATCTCCTTGGGGTGCGCCGGTCTTATTTGTTCGGAAGAAGGATGGTTCTCTACGGTTGTGTATCGACTACCGAATGCTTAATCAGGTAACCATCAAGAACAAGTACCCTTTACCTAGAATTGATGATTTGTTTGATCAGTTGCAGCAGGCACAGGTTTTCTCTAAGATCGATTTGAGATCGGGTTATCACCAACTTCGGATCCGTCCTGATGATGTTGCTAAGACGGCTTTCCGTACCCGATATGGGCATTATGAGTTCTTAGTTATGCCTTTTGGTCTTACCAATGCACCTGCCTCATTTATGGACTTGATGAACCGAGTCTTTCGGCCTTATCTTGATCAGTTTGTAATTATATTCGTGGATGATATTCTGATCTATTCGGCCAATGAGGAAGAGCATGAAGCACATTTGAGGATTGTCTTGCGAACTTTGCGGGAGCATATGCTCTTTGCGAAGTTTGACAAGTGTGAATTTTGGCTCAAGAAAGTGCATTTCCTTGGTCATGTTATATCGAGAGACGGTGTGGCGGTTGATCCCTCGAAAGTTGAAGCCGTGTTGAATTGGGAGCAACCGAAGAGTGCATCGGAGGTCCGCAGCTTCCTAGGACTTGCCGGGTACTATCGCCGTTTCATCGAGGGTTTTTCTAGCCTTGCGAGCCCTATGACTAAGTTGACAAGGAAGAATGAGAAGTTCGAGTGGAACTCAGCTTGTGAAGAGAGTTTCCAAGAGTTGAAGAAGAGGCTAACTTCAGCTCCAGTTCTAACTTTGCCTTCCGGGAGTGGCGGATTCGTGGTCTATAGTGATGCTTCTCTTCGCGGCTTGGGTTGTGTACTCATGCAGCATGGGAGAGTGGTGGCTTATGCATCTCGACAGCTTAGAGTGCACGAGCGGAATTACCCCACTCATGACTTGGAGTTAGCGGCCGTAGTCTTTGCATTGAAGATTTGGCGGCACTATCTCTATGGTGAGAAGTTTGAGGTATTCACTGATCACAAGAGCTTGAAGTACTTATTCACGCAGCGAGATCTTAATTTGAGGCAAAGGAGGTGGCTTGAATTCTTGAAGGATTATGACTTCACGATATCGTATCATCCGGGCAAAGCGAACGTGGTGGCGGATGCTTTGAGTCGGAAATCAGCCACTACGGTTGCTTGCATGCGAGTCGGTGAGTGGCTCCTTTATGAGGATGCCATTGAGCTAAGGCCAGAGTTGACTTTGGAGGACACACGGAGCTGGTTTGCTAATCTCTCTATTAGCTCTAGTGTGGTGGATGACGTGGTCGAGGCTCAGAAGGGTGATGAAGAGATCCTAGCTCTTAAGGCTAAGCTAAGGGAGAAGGCAGTGTTGGGTTTTGAGGAAAGATCCGATGGAAGCTTGATGTATAAGGGTCGTTGGTGTGTGCCAAACACCGTTGAGCTGAGGGAGCGTATCCTATCGGAGGCACACCATTCTAAGTTCTCTATCCATCCTGGAGGAACGAAGATGTACCACGACGTGAAGAGGACATTTTGGTGGAATGGGATGAAGAAGGACATTGCGGTCTACGTGTCCAAATGCCTTGTATGTCAGCAAGTCAAGGCAGAGCATCGGCATCCAGGCGGTTTACTACAACCACTTCCGATTTCGGAGTGGAAGTGGGAGCACGTCACTATGGATTTCGTTTCCGGACTGCCACGGTCGCCGAGTGGTAATGATGCAGTTTGGGTGATTGTTGATCGACTTACTAAGTCCGCTCACTTCCTCGCGATTAGAATGACTACTCCTTTGGATGTCTTGGCTGCTCTATATTTGAGGGAGATCGTGCGGTTACATGGGATTCCAGTATCTATTGTCTCTGATCGTGACCCGCGGTTCACTTCGAGGTTTTGGCCGAGCTTTCAGGGTGCTTTGGGCACATCTTTGCATCTTAGCTCCGCTTACCATCCTCAGACGGACGGACAGTCCGAAAGGACCATTCAGACGCTTGAGGACATGCTTCGGGCTTGTATCCTGGAGTGGAAAGGAAGTTGGGAGCAACATTTGCCGCTGGTTGAGTTTTCTTATAATAATAGCTACCAAGCGAGCATCCGGATGGCACCTTTCGAGGCGCTTTATGGGCGTCCTTGCCGATCACCGTTGTGTTGGAGTGAGGTTGGAGATCACCTTCTCACTGGCCCAGACCTTATTCAGCAGTCAGTGGAGAAGATACACCTTATCCGGGAGAGGTTGCAGGCAGCTCAGAGCCGTCAGAAGAGTTATGCCGATAGGCGACGGCGGGAGTTGGAGTTTGGTGTTGGTGATCATGTTTTCCTTAAGATCTCTCCGACTCGTGGTGTTGTTCGATTTGGACAACGGGGGAAGTTGTCACCTCGTTTTATTGGTCCATTCGAGATCTTGGAGCGGATTGGTCCCACAGCTTATCGGGTTGCACTTCCACCCCGACTGGCCGATATCCATAATGTTTTCCACGTCTCACTTCTTCGGAAGTATGAGCCGGATCCCACTCATGTCTTGGATTTTGAGCCGTTGGAGCTTCAGGAGAATCTTTCCTATGAGGAGGTACCTGTTCAGATTCTTGATCGTAAGGAGAAGGTACTTCGGCAAAAGGCAATCCCACTCGTGAAGGTGTTGTGGAGGAATCATGGAGTCGAGGAAGCCACGTGGGAAACGGAGGACGAGATCAGAAAGAAGTATCCTCACCTTTTTGTCGCTGACCTCTAGCGAATTTTGGGGGACCAAAATTCCTAAGAGGGGGAGGATGTAAGGACCCTCATCTTTAAACCGGTTTTGGTTTTCTTTAATTATTGATTATCGTGAGATTTACGTGTTTTCTGATCTTATTCGATGATTTTGTAAATAAATAGAGTTTGTGATGGTTTTAACCAAAATTAACTTCAATATTAGTGGTTTTAAGTGATTTTAAACCAAATGTGAATTTTTGAGATTTTTCGGAATTTTTACTATTTTCCCAAAAATTAGGGTTTTGGCGGGACCCCTGTGGGCCCCACGGTCAAAAATTTTATTTTTATGTCAAATGACCCTAGACCTATACTTAAAGGTCACACAAAAATTTTCAGAATTTTATTAGGCTTAAATTGTGCTTAAATTTGCAAAATAAACACTTTTAGCCTACTTTTCATATTTACACCCCAAAACTTACCTATGCCTACCCCAACCCTTACTATAAAAGGGCAAACCTGAGCCATTTCCTTTTTTTGGGAATAGGCTAAGGAAGGAGGTCTGGCCTAATCCCCACTTAGGCCCGAATTAGAAGCCGATTAAGGTAAGCTTGCTCTAATTAAGCACTAATCCATGGCTTTTCTCTTAATTTCTTCTAAATCTACCATTTTCCCCTTGATTCAATTCGTTTTTGACCATCAAAAGCTACTGATTTGTGTTTTACTACAAACCCTAACTTTCAAAATTCGATTTTTACTACCAACAAGCCCTAGATCTAAGATTCAATTAAGGATTTCTTAAGTAAATCGATTTCTATTGGTGTTTGATTCAAACTCATTGTGTTTTCAAGGATTTCAAGAAGGGTGACTCTTCAATCCGAGCTTAATCAAGTGCTGAGGTAATGGGTCTTCGAAATCTCTGTTTATCCATGGTAAAACTCTTCATTTTTGGCTTATTTCGAAATGGTTTGCTTGATTTAGTGTGTTAATGGTAAGATTAGAAAATGGAATTATTTAATCCCGATTTCTTAGGGTTTTACATTATTATGGTTTGGTTTGATATTCTGGAAGTCAAGGAGGACTTTTGATGATGATTAGGGTGCTAGATGTGGATTTGAAGTGTTATCTATGGTGTCTCGGTTTGATTTTGCGAAAGGAAGAAGATGACTGTTGCCGTGTTGGCGATCGATCGGCCTTGCAGGGCGATCGATCGGCTGAACTGAAAATTTGAAAATTTTGCGTGTAACCGATCGAACGGCCTGAAGGGCGATCGATCGGCTACACAGGAAATTGTATGTTGTGTGTATAATGCCTATTTTGATGATTCCACTTTGGCTTGCCAATTTTATATGAATGTGGAGTGTTTTGAGCTATGTTAGACTACGGGAAATGCATGCTATTGAGTTTATGGAGTTGAGATATATGCTTAGTGATGGTGGAATGACTTATGTTTTGTGGCATGATGTTGGAATCGTTATTTTGAAATTATGAATAGTTGTTTCCCTTTGGTTAAGCATATTTCAAGAGGGACTACAATCATTGTTGGACAGATTTGTCATGATAAATTGTGATTAATGGTGTGTGAATGTTGGTGAATACCATGACTCAATGATGGAATGAGTGATGTTATAGGTGTTTAGCCTTTGTGGTTGAGTTTTGAATCTAGCGAAGATTTCAACGATTCTTCTACTATGATTTCCGCTGGAATTCATGTTTAGGTAGAAATTCACATGTGTAGTGTGGTAGTGAGTTGATTTTCAAGCATGTTAATATGCATCATGTGAAAGGCTTCTACTAGTTACACACACACACATGTGGGGGTTAAATGATGATGTTTGAAGCTTAATATCGTGATTATGAATGATGCATTAGGGGCTGGTGAGAGCACTTATCATGATTAGGGTTCATGTATGCTTTGCCCACGCATGTACCATGTTGCACGCATCATGAAAATGGATTTCCAATTGAGGCTTCATCGTGATTAATCGAATTTGACCGATTGGATGCAATGTGATGGAATTGCGTGCCGGGTTTATCGGTCGTGGATTAATCGCAAGTTGATTGGTCCGAAAGGACATATTTTGATTTGAAGTTCCTGTGTGGAACGATTTGAAGTTCCTGTGTGGAACGATTTGGAGTTCCCGTGTGGAACGAGTGCACTCCCGGGTTGAGTCTTGTTTAACGGAATGATGTGGGGACGAGTTGTGTACTTGTCTTGCGGATATGTGAGAATATCATTATGTGTGTCATCCGGACCCCGAGAATCCGGTGTGGTATGCCGTGTGCACCCCGCTACCACGTGTTCTAGGGTTCACTGTGTGAGAACTCGGGCTCTTCCCTCCGCAGGAGATGTCCCTGGGCGAACACCCCTGCTCTAGATTCTTTGTGTGAGAATGGGACATCCTTGGCCAGGATTGTCCAGGGCGAGCGTATTAGGGACTGACAACCCCGATCTTTCTTGAATTCTTGTGTAGAATTTTGTACCATGACACGCCCTCGTGGCCTTGTCTATGCTCCCGTCCGTGTGACGTCAATGTGTGATTACTCCTTGATGGAGGTTGATTGTGATAACATTATGCATGTGGGAATATGTATGTTAGAGATACATCCATGCATGTTGATTTTGATGTTATGCATGTGGAATATGTATGTTAGAGATACATCCATGCATGTTGATATTGATGTTATGCATGTGGAATATGTATGTTAGAGATACATCCATGCATGTTGATTTTGATGTTATGCATGTGGAATATGTATGTTAGAGATACATCCATGCATGTTGATTTTGATGTTATGCATGTGGAATATGTATGTTAGAGATACATCCATGCATGTTGATATTGATGTTATGCATGTGGAATATGTATGTTAGAGATACATCCATGCATGTTGATTTTGATGTTATGCATGTGGAATATGTATGTTAGAGATACATCCATGCATGTTGATTTTGATGTTATGCATGTGGAATATGTATGTTAGAGATACATCCATGCATGTTGATGTTGATGTTATGCATGTGGAATATGTATGTTAGAGATACATCCATGCGGGATTGGTTATGATGTGAATGCATGTGGGAATATGTATGCTAGAGATACATCCATGCAGGTTGAATTATGCATTTTTATGCAGTGTTAAGTGATATGAATGTGTGATCGAGAAAGTGATGCACCGTGTAAATCTTTGATCCGAAACGATCTCATTTCTAAGCTATCGTATTTTCTACGTTGTCAGTGATATTAAAACCATTGCTGAGTGTTAAAACTCACCCCTCTTTTGTGTTTTGATTTGGGGCTGCGTGGTGCGACACGCAGACGGACAGGATTGCCTTTTTGAGGAAAGGTCAGAGGTAGCTTGGGTGTGATGATGGAGATCGTTGCGTGACTTATCATCGTTTCTTTCATGCTTTATGTTCGAACCTTTGTGTAGGGTTCTTGTTGTGGTTTTATGTCACATGTTACAGTTATGTTTGCTTATGACTTATTTTGAGCCGGTGTGGGCTTTACTTAACTAAGTTTGTGGGTTTGAGATTGTTGTTTACTTTGTGTTAAGCAACACCTTTTTTTTTTCCCTTTTATTTACTCTTGCTCAAAGGATTGTGCGCACTCCGTGTTGCTGTTAATTGCCCGTGGTTAGGGATTAAGTCTTCCGCTAGAATCGTTTCTCAATTTCACTTCGTCGCCCCCGTGCGCTTGACCGGCCCTTGGACCGGGTTCGGCTCGGGTCGGGCATGGCCGGGGCGTGACACTCGCCCTTTCAGATGGAAAACCAATTCATTCAAATCCCCAATACATGTAATTTAGAAAACTACGGAATACCACTGTTAATCACAGTTAAACATGGTTTAGCAAATAATTATCATGATGCATATGACATGATTCATATGTGGATAATGCTAAATGCATGCAAGCATAAGTATTCATACGAATAAACAATTCTATCATGCATGAGACTTGATTTATGAGTGGATAATATGGTGATGTAAGCACAAATGTATGTAAACATAAATAGTCATATTCATAAATGATCTAGAGAATTTGGAGCTGAGAGTTTAATATTTATCTAATAGCCTAGTGGATCATCACATTGCCCCTAGTTTGATTAGCTAACGAAGATAAAAACTAGTAGATATGGCCTTATTGTGCAAAATTTTCATGAATTGTGGAAACAATTAAAACCTAATGTGACGCCCGAGGTTTTTATAAACGCCCGAGGTTTTTATAAACATTTTCTCCAAAATTCATGAAATATTTTTGTAATATAACAATTGTAAATCGGGAAAATGATGAAATCTGTAAACTGTGAAAACATTTTACATAAATTTAAATCCTTGTACATCCATTTTTCTACATAATTTAATCTAAATCATTATACGGCCAAACAAAACATTCTCAAGCACTAATAAAAAATAAAACACATAAAATAACTTGCCATGGCCATGTCCTTAATTATAAATACATCCCAGGCATATCCGAGTACAATCCTACAACAGTCCGAAGCTATAAACCAATATATAAGTCCAAACATTTACAACAAGTCAACTCTCATCTTACCCAATATATCAAATCCATAATATAACTGACTAGTCGCAGCAAAATAATAGACTCAAATGAGTCAAAATCATACCTGAATCCACAAATATAGTTCTACCAATAGACATAAGAGTCCATCTCTAGAAGCTCTTAATCAAATACATACAAAAGCCTCTTGAACATCGAGGCTAAAAAGAGGGAAAATAAATATTTTCATACTAAGTAGAAAATACTCAGTAGGGGAGTTCTAATCAGAGAACTCTATAAGTCCATACATAGACGCGCTTATGCAATTTCCACAAGAAGCAAGCATAACAAAGCATAATCTTACAATACATAATATCTATGCTCACACATAAGTCATCTTACCACATATCTTACACATACTATCTTACTCATACTATCATACTCAAATTTGTATACTTACAATCTTGCTCAGAAGTCTTACTCTGAAACTTATACTTACAGTCCTACTAAAAAACTTACACTTACAATCTTACTTGAAATTTTATAAACTTACTCTTACTTAGAATTTTATAAACTTACTCTTAACATCACACACATACTCGTACAATCAAACTCTCAACAACTAGAGTTCATTACAATCTAATAATCTCTAGTGTCGAAAGAAATGAATGCCACATGTGTGTCACCTTAACCTTCGGGGAGCAACTAGACGCCATGGACTTTTTTAAATGTAAGACTCATGAGGCACATATCAAATAGGTAAAAGTATATCTATGAAATTACTTACCTGAGTGCATAAATGCCCACACTCTAGAGGCCATAAATGGTAATTAAGGGCAGAAATAATATAATACCTCTTTTGGGCAAAAACTTATAGTACCATACATGGGTGAAATTAGACAGAAACTTACAATGCTCTCAATAGAGAATCAAACGTCCGGGCTTAAATAAGCACCAAGACAAAGACTGACAAAACATACAAAGCTCTCAACAAAGAATGAAGGCAACACCATGACTATGTGATTTTGTTATCCTGTGTTGATTCTTTAAATAAAGGTCAAATTCTATAAAGAACATGGCTATTTAGACCCCTCTTTTTTCCCTGTGTCCCCCATTGCTTTCTTACCCCACCATATTTTATTAAAATCTCTCACATCCTTCATTTTTACCCCACATTCCTTCTTCCCACTTCCCTTCTTCCCCACTCCCTTCTTCACCGGCGCCAGCATCAACGCCGGTGATCTGTTCTTGCTGCTATGGCTGGTGATCTGTTCTAGTTGCTATGGCTGGTCACGGTCACGCGCTAGTTGCTACTAGCCGTAGTCAGTAGAGGCTAGTAACAGCCAGTTGTGCAGCCAGCAGAGGTAGCTGGAAGTGCAACCATAGATCCGGCCAACTTGCGACCAGTAGAGGCTGCAGTCGTTGCCTGTGGCCTTTGCGGGTCGCGACTAGCAACCACGGCCTCTGTTGCCGGCTAGATTTGGCAGGCTGCAGCATGAACTGGCCGACTGCAATGGCGATAGCCAAATCTGGCCGACAGCCACCGGAGTTTGTGCCAATAGCCACCGGAATTGATACCGGAGAAGAAAGAAAAGAAAGTGAGGTTTATATAAAGGGAAGTACATGTAAAAGAGATGGGGAGATAGAAAAAAAAAAGGTAAAGAAAAATACAAATTATCTTTTATTTTGGGGGATATTGGGAAAAAAGGGGATTTAAATAGCCTTACTCTTCCATAAAATACAAAAATACTAAACCATAATAGTCTTTGAATTAAGAGGGTAAAGAGAGCTGAAATATAATATTTCTAAAAGTGTCGATGTGGGTGTGTATATTACTGGTGGAGTATTTCGGGGCGGACATGTAAGTGGCGGACCAAAGAAATTCTTCTCTCCCATAAATACTCTTCCCACACGCATATCCCCTCCCCTGGCCAGCTAGGGTTTCGTTTCTGCTCGTCAAACCGCTTCGTCTCTGTCTTCCTAAGCCGCCAGCAATCATGCCTCGCCGCAGCTCCGGAGGTAACGGCTCCCAGGATCTTCTTCTTGTTGACCATGATATCTTGTTTAATCTCTTGAAAGATGGTGGAATTTCTACTGGATTCTCTTGGTGGACTCTCACATAAAAACGTTGTTTTTTGCCGATTTGGATTATTTCCCCCTTTTGCAAATTATAGATTGATTGGAATCGTTTGTCTGTTACTTTTTATTTCGGATGATGGTTGGTGAGGCGAGGTCTATTGATTCAGTACTGAATCGTGGTTTTGGTTCTTGGTTCTGGGAGGTATGGGTCATTTGTATTTGGTGTTATTGTCTAGGTTTTCTTCTGGGGTAGAATTTTGGATCGTTGGTGGTCGTGTTATTGTACAAAACTCTTTCGTTTAGGCAGGATAATTGTGCTCTTATTCACGTTTGGTCTTTTGGTTTGCCATTTTATTATGAACACGGTTAATTAAGCTGTGGGAGGTCTAGCAGAATTCTCATTGAGTTGGATTTGTCGTGGAGAAGTGACCGGGAAATGGGGATGGGGGACGGGTTGGTCATAGCATCTTTATGTTACCGCCATGGCTGTCATGACTGTGCTAGCCGTAGCTAAGAATTTTTCTTGTTTGTGTCATTTGTGGGCTAAAAAAACTAGTTAAGTGGATTATGTTTTGAGGAGAATAAATTGTATTTAATCATTGTTGGTCTTTAAGAATGTGTGATTTACGTAGATGGAGATAGGGCTGGTTGATCAGGCTGTATACTTTGGCCTTCAAGATAATGGTCGGAATACCATGAAAATAAAATTGGAGGAGTTGGATTTCACACAGCCTGATGTGGTCCTTGTTGTCTAGTGTATTTAATTTTGTAGGTAAGTTTTAAGAGTCTGACACTTTAGATTTCTCAACTGGTGCTTCTTGTTGTGGTTGACATTTTTTAGGGAAATGTTTTTTTTTATTGCTTCATCTCTTTTAGTTGAGATAACACTATTAACAGAGTTTTGTTTTGTGTCGCTTATCCTCTACTGATGTGTTGGATGCATGTTTGGAAAGCACTTTCTGTCATGAATCAACAATTTCTGTTTTGCTATGAATGAATCTATTTGTGGTGATACAAATTGACATTCTGATTCATTGAGCAGCCTATTTGCGGTTGTGCTTGTATTATCATTATTTGAATTGTTATTCAACATTAAATGTGAAAAAATCTTGGGTAGTCTTGGTGAATTCAGATAAATTATGCTTGTCAACAAGGTTATATAACTGTTAGTATTAGAACTTGGAATTCATTTTCTTTCGTTTTATACTTATAATATTGTAGCCATTGATGGTTCTTGTTGTTCGCAGCAATTTTCAAGATTTTTAAATAGTTCACACAACTTTTTTAGATTATTCCATGAAACTCCTTTTTATGACCTTTATCATTGCTCTTTTTATTTGTTCTTCAGCTGAATTTATTTGTCACTTCCTCTAGGGTTTATCCATACTTGATTGAGTATTGTGCATTCTACTTTTTTGATTGGTCTATGTTGAATAATGTCCCACTAATGTGGCATTACCTACTTGTGCAGGTAGGTCTGCCCCTCGCGCTGCACCTCGCCCTGCTCCTGTTCGTAATCCACCTCAACCAGGTGAGCAATATGTTACTTTCCACTGGTCTGTGTAGAATATTTCTATATCTAAGAGATATGCTACTTTCCATCTTTATTCTTTGATTATTTCTTTGTTAAATATTCCTAGGAAATGTTCTTTTGCTTATAACTATCATTTGCTGATGCTTAGACGTTTTAAATTTTTTTGTGATAGCCTCTCGTGCCCCTCCTCCAGCTCCTGCTCAGAGTGGTGGTGGATCCATTCTTGGAGGAATTGGTTCAACCATAGCTCAAGGTAATTGAAAGGCCATCTGAATGCTTGGTTTAGTTATATATGAAGTGTTTTCAAATACTCGATATCATTTGTGTTTGGCTTATTCTGTTTGTTTTTCTTTGTCAATGTATTAGGAATGGCATTCGGAACTGGCAGTGCAGTTGCACACAGGGCAGTGGATGCAGTTATGGGTCCACGGACTATTCAACATGAAACAGCAGTGACCGAAGCTGCCACTGCTACTCCTGCGTCAACAATGAATTCTGGCAGCATGGGTGATGCTTGCGGTATTCACTCCAAGGCTTTCCAAGATGTAAGAACTCAGCTCAAATTAACTGTAACACTTAATACAAAGCAGAAAGAATTTAATTTCTCCAGAGCTTATATTTACGTCTTTGCATTTGCAGTGCGTGAACATGAACACAAGTGACATTAGCAAGTGCCAGTTCTATCTGGATATGCTGAATGAATGCCGCAGGAGCTCTGGGTCTGTTATTGGTGCTTAAACATGCTACATTGGCATTAGGAAAAGAACAAAAAAAATTATGAACTTGATATTGGACGAACTCTTATTATCGTCGTTAATGAACTCTCTTTGGTGTCCACTCTCCCTGGTGGGGATTGCCCTCCAATAAATTTAAAACGTTATTACCTGTTCATGGACCTATGAGAAAGTGTTGTTTCTTTTAAGTGCTGCTTTATGTTTCCCTGCTCTTTTAGAAGGATGCATAACCTCAACTTGGTCCCAGCTCCTGTTTTCTATGGCGACCTGCAGGAACCTCTCTTTTCTCTTCTTTCAGTTCGTGTCTATCATGTATCATTGGCATCTTTTTGAAACCTTGGGAACGTTACCTCGCTTGTGCTGTAGAGAAGCAGCAGTCGGCCTTTAAGACCTCCATGTGGCTGGGGTTACAGTGCAAGGTCCTAATGACTGTTTATGTCTGCGTATGGTAAATATTCCCTCGTGTAATAACAGTGCTTTCTGTCGTGATTTTACCTTTGATGCGAGTGAATGCACTCGCCATTTGTGAACGGATATGGCACCCCTGGACCCATAAAAGTTTTGTTAAGATTTTGCCCCTTCAGTGTGTAAGTGCAGCTTAGACCGTAGCCCAATAGTTGTCGGTGCAGCCCAAATTGTACATTCGTAATCGGGAAATACATCCATACTGTATCCCGATGGTTCCTTTAATTAAGCAAGTGTACCCCGATGGTTCCGGAAAGAAATTGGATGCATTTTGCCGCATATTAGGATTCCGATAGCCTGCACGTGATATGAACAGGACAATGGGTGGGAGTGCACATGATAAAGCCCATGTGTATGTGTTGCTAGATTTGGAGGAAAATTTTTCGGATCAGTTGCGTGGCACTCCCACCACAATGGGTGGTTCTGTTTTGGAGCTGTTGGATGACCGGTTAAGTGGCACTCTCACCACAATGGGTGGTTTTGTTTGGAGCTGTTGGATGACTGATTAATTGGCCATGTAGGCTGATTAATTGGCTATAGTGCCAAAAAAAATTATAAGTCATTTTTTAACACAGCGGGGGGTCGATCGATCAACCTTAAAAAAATAGCCAAAATTTCCCCATAATAAAGTTATTTTTTAATAGTTGAGATATTATTTTATTATTTAATTGAGAATTTGATATCTGTCTAATTAACCTAGCAGATCACCAAATCATTCATAAAACTAGTAATTCAATAAAGTAATAATTAAGAGTTTTTGCTAGGGATGCCAATGAAATAATACATTTAAAGTACAAATTATTTCATTACTATAATCATTTCTTAAATCTTTATTTATAACCATTTTATTAAGTAAATAATATAATTTCTTGCATAACTGTTCATTCCACTAATAATCTATCGGTTAATTGAATAACCATTATCATTGTATTTTTTTAAATGTGTTCAAAAAAGCTAAAATAAATATTTATTATTCACTTTATTAGATATTATTAAGGTAAAAAATTAACATAATTATTGCAGTTATTTATAGTTGTAGCAAATAAATTATAATGTTTAAACATGAAGCGTAAATAGATACATATATTAGGTATATATATATATATAATAAAATTACTTATTTTTTAATAATTACTTATAATATGCATCTATGTTTTATAAGAATCCCAAATGTGAGAAGAATAATAATTGCCTTCTCACAGCTACTTGTCTTCAAAAGTATATTGTAGGTTAGAATGAGACTATGTGTAGTGATGTACATCATCTATTAGTGTATCTTTGAAGTAATGTTTTAAAACACAACTAAGGACCCTGTCCCAAATCATTGGTTGGGCTGGGTCAAACCAAGTTGACCAGGTAATAACATCATTACCTAAAAAAATTTAAAGGAGGTCCCCCGATATTTTAGAAAAAAAATTTACTTAAGTCAAGTCATTCAAAATTTATTGATTCCAACCTATTTTAATAAATAAATCATTCCAAATTTTATAATCTCATATACAAACATGATTTGTAACTTAGTTCTATTAGCCCAAGTTCAAGATTTTACTTGAGCTAACTTGAGTCTAGCCTCGAGCAGAATAGAGTTGACTCAACAATCATACTCCAAACCCACCAATCATTTCCTTCACAAATAAATACTCTATTATAAGTTTAATTATATAAAAAAAGACTAATGTGTTTGAGTTATAAAAAACGAATATAAATTAACCTGAGAGTTGTAAAATATTTTTTACAAAGTGTCTATATAATAAAGATTTTACCATTTATGATTAAGGATGAACTGTAACATAATGAGACCAAAAAAATTAGACAAAACAACCAAATAGGAAACATTGAAGGGAAGTGAGTTTAAGAGAATATAAATATATAAATTATAAATGAAAATTTTTATAAAAAATGTAGATAGATATGAAATGCTAGAAAGAGCAAATCATCTTTCAAAGTAGCAGCTTTTAACAACTATAATGAGTGGTTGTAAGTAGTTAAATTAATTTAATAAATGTTTGGGATTTGAATGATACCTTTCATTGAGTAAATCACCATGGTGAATTATGACATAAACATTATTGTAAAAGACTGTAAGCTAATCTCTTTTGAAATTAAACCACTTAAGACTAATGAGTATATATATGTAAAATTTTTAAATATGACAAACAGGTAACGGATAAATGAGTATGAAAGAACTTTTTCAATTACCTTCCATTTAGATAATGGTCGGATAAAATTGTCATCTTATTTATACATTGAATAAATTTAACCATACCATTTAACTTTTCAACAGTACGATACAAATGGTAGAATGGTAGAACATGTACTGTTGGCGACCCTAGTTTTGACCGAAATAATTTTTTCTAAAGCGGAAATAATAATAATCTAATCTCTACGTGCCAATCATGATTAATTTATATATAAAACTTCAAACCAAACATGCCATATCACACAATTATTTTTTTAGGTAAAAACTCAAACTTTGAGTTTAATATCCATCTAGTCAACCTAATGGATCACTATATTGCTAAAAAATTAGTATTTCAACATGTAAGAATTAAAAGTTTTAGCCTCTACACACACAATTTTTTTATAAAAAAAAAATAAAAACCAAATCTCTATACATCATTTATGATTAATCTATCAACAATCAAACCATAAAACATGTAAGATAACACAAAGATTTAAAATAAAAAACCTAACTTGGGTGAAAAACTATGACAACTT
Organism: Saururus chinensis; assembly: GCA_035235625.1. Lineage (NCBI taxonomy): Eukaryota > Viridiplantae > Streptophyta > Magnoliopsida > Piperales > Saururaceae > Saururus > Saururus chinensis. The sequence goes on along the minus strand of CP141142.1, from coordinate 12,617,367 downwards.
CATAAGGCCAAATCTAGCAAGTAAGAACTTACAAAACCCAAGGACAACCAATCAACCTCTTTACTCAAAACAAATAAAAATCTATTTTCTTTATTTAGTCCTCTTTGTTGTTAGTCTTCAAGTTTCTCTTTCTAACGAATCCTTGAAGTTTTCCCTATGCGTTAGTCTTCTTCTAGAGACTCAATTAAATACTCCTTTGATTATTGATTCACCTTTGAGATTCTTCAATCACTCCTTAACGAAGAACTTTGTTGCAACTCCTCAAGTTCTTGTGTGTATTGTGTTGTGAATTTTTTTTCACTTTTGGGTAATTGAATGATCTTCAAAGTATGTAGCTAAAGAAAAACTCTATACTCTTAAAACCCAATAGAGTAGACTCATTAATCTCTCTCTATGCTAACAATGACTTCATTCTTTTTTTTTATATTCAAAACACTTTTTATATAGATAACTAAGTCGCTTTAGGTATTAGACCTTAAATATATAGGAATCAAATTTAACTTGGAATGACCTATTTTGGAATTGATGAACAATAATTTGCTAGAGTAATTTACTACAACATTACTGTAGTACCAAAAGTTGGCCAAGGTCCCATCCTCACACACCACAATTAAAAAAAATAGTCCACCGTCCATGTACCGTCCTTAAAAAAAAATTTAAAAATGTACAAGTTGGAAGCACTAAAGCCCATAAAATAGAAAAAAATATATTAATTCCTTTTGATTGCATTTGCCTCAAGATGTGATCCTTGAGTTATGGTGTCACTTCTCACAAAATTACATAAGTGGTGCACTCAACAATTTTTTAAAAATTGATAAAACATAAGATTGCAATTTAATCACCTGACCGGACTATGACATTAATAAAGCCCTTAAATGATAATTAAAACAAATCCACATGCAATCACATAACATCATAGGCTTCACGTAAGTCATCCTCTTCAAATTTTGTGTTCCATTTTATGTGTATAGGAAAATGTATAGAAAAAGAGAGGCACGAAAGAGTAGTTCCAATTGTTAACAGTGGCATACTGTTGAATACAACTGTCTTGAGGCGCACCTCATGTTGTCTCGCCCAAAAAATGCCCAAGAATGTATGAGGTATCATATACAAAAGGCATATGGTACATAGAAAGAGTTTTTCATGCTCCTCTCTTGACAATGAGCTGACCGTAAGGAATACATGTAAGCCCTTGATATTTGAGCTTGACGGCACACACATTGGTGTACATTAGAGCTTAGCGCCAGTGACTTACGCTAATGTGCACTAGTATGTAGGCTATTAATTTTATGGATAAAGGGCTTTTATGTATTTCTTACGTTAAGCTCATTGTGAGAGTAGTGGAGCATTAAAATGCTTCCTACTGCACGAGTCTTAAGGCATTATAAAGTGCATGCTTCATGCTTGTGGTGCTCCTCATAATAATGTCTCATCCATGAGGTGCTGCTCGAATCCTTTGGTCCTCTTAGGGGATTTGATCTGGTTAAAGACGGGGAAACAGTGAATTCCAAAGGCTATGCCTTTTATGTCTACTAGGATCTTGCCGTCACAGTCATTGCATGTGCTGCTCTTAATAGCATTAAGATAGAATAGGAGACAAAACTCTTACTGTTCATCATGCAAACCAAGGTGCTGCACAACCGAAGCCAGAACAAGAGAATGTTCTATTATAGGCTCAACAACAAGTGGCATTTCAGGTAAGTGTCCATCTTACCCAAAATTTCAGGTAAATTTATTTTTGCTCACTTGTAATTTTGATATACTATCGTGACCTAAACCCAAAATGCTTAGTCAGGGCATGTGTCCATGTCTTACTATAAGTTTGGAGACATGATTGAAAATTTTGACCTCGTATTAAGGGCCATATGTTTTCCTGCTTATTTGTTTCTTACATATTGACAAATATCTTAATGCCTCTTGTAGCAAAGGCCTATGTTACAAGCTGGAGCTCTACCTGCAAAGGTAGTATGCTTAACCCAGGTGATAAGCACAGTTGAGTATCTAATCCGTTGCTTTTAGGAATATAATTGAGTAGGCATGTTGATGATCTAAATGTGTAATTACGATCGAGTCCAAATGTTTCTGTTTAAATTGTGCAAAGAACTATGTTCATGGTTCTTTAGTTGCTATTGACATTGTGCTCTTTCCGTTAAGGTCCTTTCTGTTGTTGGGCTTCTCCAAGATGAAGTGGATCCCATGGTTTAAATGACGAAGGTTGAAAAGACCCCATTAGAATCCTATGCTGATATTGGTGGTTTGGATGGTCAAATCCAAGAAATCAAAGAAGCAGTTGAGCTCCACTTACCCACCCTGAGTTGTATGAACATATAGTAATCAAAACTCCAAAGGGACTCGTACACTTACCCACCCTGAGTTGTATGAAGATATAATAATCAAAACTCCAAAGGGACTCATGCTTTATATTGAGCCTGGGACAGGGAAAACTATACTTCCACTCTCATATTTATTTTTGTTTTAGTTTGTCTTCTCCTATATATCTTTGTTATTAGGTTTAAATCGTTTGTATAAGATATATGTTTTTTAAAAAAATTTCTGATCAACAGTGATCGTAGTAGCCATCGCTAAAAATATAATGAACTTTTTTAAAAAACAAAGTGGGCATCAGTGGGTTGCTAAAAGTATACAGAGCCATTGCTGAAAGTGTAAGCAATTTTATTGGTCCCATATGTGGTCCCACATGATAATTAATAAATAATAATAAGCTTATTTATTTTATTTACGATTGGCTCTTAATGTGAACGTTGTAACCGCTTGATGGAAGCGGTTGCGTGAAGATAAAAGAGGAGATGGTCCTCTCTCCGCCGAACGTAGAAAACCACGACGGTGATTGATCCATCTGAAGTGAAAATCGTCAGAACGAAAGGGTAAAGGGAGAGAAACCTATCCTACGAAGAATCCTCAATTCAGAATGGAACCGGGTATGCTATTTATTTTAAAATATAGTACATAGTAGATAAAGAAATTAATTTGAATGATCTTTGATTCATTCACGAAAATGATTACTTTCAATTGGTATCAGAGATGAGTTCCGAAATCTTAATGCAGAGAATGGTTTCTAATTCGTAGCATGAAAAAGTTTAATTTTTTTTTGAATTTTATGCTATTTTCGGATGATTTATAGAAGTAGCATGTTGTGAATGAATCAATAGAAAATGAAAATACCCATTTTTCGTGTTGATCCGGCGGAATGATTTCTGAAATTTGATGTGCAATGGTGCTCTAAGGACCGAGAACTGAAGTTTTGTTCTCTGGTTCGCTGCGTCACTGTAACTTCTGTAAATCTACCCAGTGAAGAAGACAACTGTTATGTGGACTTTCACGTGAGATCTCAGCTTTTTGTTTATGGGCCTCACGTGAGATGCAGTGAAGTTGATGGGTGATGGTAATTTAAAACTATATGATGGCTAAACTATATGATGACATAAAATGTGTTAATGCCCAACATGCTATAGCCTTATTTTCTTTTACTATTAGTCTTATGCATATGAAATTGTTCATATGTTTAAATAATTTATTTATTATTATAAATTTTGATACACATGCTTATAATTTGTTTCTTTTATGTGCAATTAATGATTTTATGCACTCAAGCTTAAATATATAGATAAATAAATAAATAAAAGGGGATGTTCTTTATGTTTGATTTATTTATTATTAGTTTATTTTGCTTCCGCTTACGCATTAGGAAATGATTATAAATGAATTTATGTTCTGAATATTTACTTATGCACATATAAATATTCACTTATGATGTTATGCAAAATTATTCTAATGACTTAATTTTCTAATATTAAGATACAGTTGGATAGTCACCAAAGTGGACCAACTGGAATGTAATTAGAAAATAAGCATATTAAAATATACTAACATAATTTCCCTAATGTTAGAGATAGAATAATTTTACAAATTTTGATTCTTTAATTACTAAGATATTATGGTTGACCCAAAGGTGCACTACATTTCTATTTATCATTGAATTGTAAAAGAATAATTTGAAAATGCTCTTCATTAGGTTGGAACACTAACCCAAAGGTAGTGAACCGACTTAATGTGTGTACTTGGTTAATTATTCTTAAGGTGATAGGGAACACCATAATAGTTGAATAGCATAACATTAGATTATTCCCAAAGGTAGATCAAAGTTATGTTGTTCATTGTGTATGTATTTTTCATGTGTTTTATTATGTCATATTCATAGCACTAATGTATTGAGCATTATTATTTAATTGCAGCATTGATTCCTATTTCTTTGCATTCACATGCTTCCTCCATTCCTATGCTTCATGACCTTAATTTTTTAGACTGGAAAGAGCAAGTCCAATTCAACCTTGGTGTTTTGGACCTTAATGTAGCTCTTAGAACTGAAAAACTTGCTGCACTTACTAAAACCAGCAACACTGAAGATAAGGCATTATTTAATGCATGGGAAAGGTCCAACAGGTTAAGTCTTATGTTTATGCGAATGATAATTGCAAATAACATTAAGACTACATTGCCTCCAATTGATAATGCCAAAGAATTTCTCAAAAGGTTGAAGAACGTTTTAAATCAGCAGATAAGTCTCTTGCAGGGATTCTTATGGCTAAGCTTACCACGATGAAGTATGATGGTTCTCGTGGTATGCATGAGCACATTCTAGAGATGATGAATTTGGCAGCATAGCTTAAGTCGTTGGGAATGTCAGTGGATGAGTTCTTTCTTGTCCAGTTTATTTTGAATTCCTTGCCACCTCAGTATGGGCCATTTCAAATAAATTATAATACCATGAAAGATAAATGGAATGTAAATGAATTGGCCAATATGCTTGTGCAAGAGGAGACAAGGCTTAAGGCACTGAAACAAAACTCAATCCACATGGTTTCTCATGAGGCTAAAGGCAAGCAAAGGAAATTCAAAAGCTCTAAGGGGAAGGCTCCTAAAACTAATGATGCTACCCATATAGACAATAATCACCAGAAGGAAAGGGGCTTGAAGTGCTACTTTAGTAGAAAATTTGGCCACCTTCAGAAAGATTGCCAGAAAAGAAAGGAATGGTTCCAAAAGAAAGGTATTAATTCAATTTATGTTTTTGAATCTAACCTTACTGAAGTTCCTTCCAATACTTGGTGGGTAGATTCAGGAGCTATCACTCATGTTTCCAACACTTTGCAGGGATTCCTTATGACCCGAACCACAAACCTAAAGGAGAACTTTCTGTTCATGAGAAATCGGGATAAAGTTCTAATTGAAGCCATTGGGACTTATAGGCTATTCCTAGATAGTGGACATCACTTAGACTTATTTGAAACTCTTTATGTACCTTCAGTTTGTAGAAATCTAGTTTCATTATCGAGACTTGATGTTGATGGATACATATTTAAGTTTTGGAATAAGTGTTTTAGCCTATTTAAGAATGCTTCATGTGTTGGTTCTGATATTTTATGTGATAACTTATATAAATTTAATTTTGATAGTTATTTTTCTGCTTCACTGCTTTCCTTGCATGCTTATGTTGGTTCTAAACGTAGCTTTATTGATGAAAATTCCTCAAACTTGTGGCATAGAAGATTGGGACACATTTCCCGAGAAAGAATAGAAAGATTAGTAAAGGATGAGATTCTTCATAATCTTGACTTTACTGATCTTGGTGTGTGTGTGGATTGTATTAAAGAAAAACAAACCAAACACACAAAGAAAGGTGCCACAAGGAGTAAGGAGCCTCTTGAGATAGTCCATACAGATATTTGTGGGCCTTTTAATGTTCCATCTTTTGGTGGAGAAAAGTATTTTATCACCTTTATAGATGATTTTTCACGTTATGGTTATGTCTATTTGTTAAATAATAAATCTCAAGCAGTGAATGTCCTTGAGGTATACATTACTGAGGTTGAAAGACAATTAGACAGAAAGGTGAAAATCATAAGGTCTGATAGAGGTGGTGAATATTTTGGAAGATATGATGAAGCAGGACAACACCCAGGTCCATTTGCTAAACTTCTTGAAAGCAAAGGCATATGTGCTCAATACACTATGCCTGAAACGCCTCAGTAGAATGGTGTGGCTGAAAGGCGAAATTGTACTCTTATGGATATGGTTAGAAGTATGATAAGTAATTCTACTTTACCCTCATCTATGTAGATGCATGCACTTAAAACTGTTATTTATTTGTTAAACAGGGTTCCTAGTAAGGTAGTTCCAAAAACTCCTTTTGAGTTATGGACTGTAAAGAAACTCAGTTTAAGACACCTACATGTTTGGGGTTGTCTAGCAGAAGTGATAATTTATAATCCACATGAAAAGAAATTGGATTCAAGGACAATCAGTGGTTACTTTATTGGTTACCCTGAAAAGTCCAAAGGGTACAGGTTTTACTGTCCTAATCATAGTACAAGAATTATTGAAACTGGTAATGCAAGGTTCTTGGAAAATTGTGAAATTAGTGGGAGTATTACAACTCAAAATGTGGTAATTAAAGAAGTTAGGGTGCATGTCCCATTACCCATAACTTCTAAATAAATTGTTGTTCTTATGATTGATGTATGTCCTATCAATCAAGAACAACAATCTAATGAACCACAACTTGTTAGTCCATCAATAGTTGAACAACATGATGGAATGGAACAACAAGATAATATTTCAACACTCCATAATGAGATTGTCATCAATGAGCAAGTAATAGATGAACCACAAATAGCCTTAAGAAGATATGAAAGGATCAGAAAACCAGCTGTTTTTAATGATTACATGGTTTATCTACAAGAATCTGATTATGATATTGGGACATCTAAAGATCCGGTTTCATTCTCACAAGCTATAGAAAGTGTTAATTTTGAAAAATGGATTGAAACCATGAATGTTGAGTTAAACTCTATAGCCCAAAATGAAGTTTGGGAACTTGTTGTATTGCCTAAAGGAAACAAGAAAGTAGGTTGCAAATGGATCTTTAAGACCAAATGTGACTCAAAGGGTAATATAGATCGATATAAAGCCAGACTTGTGGCCAAAGGTTTTACTAAAAAAGAAGTCTTTGATTATAAAGAGACATTTTCTCCAGTATCCAAAAAGGACTCACTCAGAATTATCTTAGCATTGGTTGCTCATTATGATTTAGAGCTCCATCAAATGGATGTGAAAACAACTTTCTTGAATGGAAGTTTAGATGAAAAAGTCTATATGGACCAACCTCAAGGATTCTCCATTGAAGGCAAAGAGCATTTAGCTTGCAAACTTAAGAAATCAATTTATAGACTTAAGCAAGCTTCCCGACAATGGTACCTTAAGTTTAATGATACCATTACCTCATTTGGATTTAAAGGAAACATCGTTGATCGATGTATTTATCTAAAGGTAAGTGGGAGTAAGTTCATATTTTTGATTTTGTATGTTGATGATATATTAATTGCAAGCAATGACCTTAGATTATTGTATAAAACCAAGGACTTTCTCTCTTAAAATTTTGAAATGAAAGATATGGGCGAGGCAAAATACGTGATTGGAATAGAAATATTTCAGGATCGTTCATGTGGATTGTTGGGTTTGTATCAAAAAGCCTATATAGAAAAGATTTTAGAGAGATTTGGAATAGATAAGTGCTTTTCAAGTCCAGTTCCCATTTAGAAAGGGGATAAACTTAATCTTATGCAATGTCCAAAGAATGAATGGGAAAGAAAAAGAATGGAGGGAATTCCTTATTTGTCTGCAGTTGGAAGTTTAATGTATGCACAAACCTGTACAAGACCAGATATCAGTTTTGCCACTAGTATGCTAGGAAGATATCAAAAGGATCCAGGATTTGATCATTGCAAAGCTGCAAAGAAAGTCATGAGATACTTGCAAGGAACAAAAGATCACATGCTCATATATAGAAGGTCTGAAAATCTTGAGGTCATTGGCTACTCAGATTCTGATTTTGCTAGATGTGTTGATAGAAAGTCCACATTTGGCTACTTATTCATGCTTGCTAGAGGAGTCATATCATGAAAAAGTGAAAAGGAATCTATCATAGCTTCATCCACTATGGAGGCTGAATTTGTGGCATGCTATGAAGCCACACTTCATGCTTTATGGTTGCGGAATTTTATTTCAGAGCTTGGAATTATTGACACCATTCATAGACCGCTAAAAGTTTATTGTGATAACTCTATAGCAGTTATCTTCTAAAAAAATAACAAATACTCTAAAGGAGCTAAGCACATGGAATTAAAGTTTCTTATTGTTAAAGAAGAAGTGCAGAAACAAAAAGTGTTTATAGAGCAAATTAGTACTAACCTTATGATTGCAGATTCATTAACAAAAGGATTACCTCCAAAGACCTTTATTGAACATGCCAATAGAATGGGTCTTGAAAATAATCCATGATTGTAAACATTTATTTTGTGATGGATTATGTTTTATTTATGATGATGATGCTCTATGACATTTTGATATTAATAAAGTGTTTCTAATTCTCCTGTCTTAGTTATTATGTGCATCGATGTGAGTGAATATATATTTGTGACAGGATTAGTCTCTATTAGTAGAGACATTATGTGGACTCTTATGATTTCCTCATTTGAACAGTATATTGAGCAGATTTTTAATATTGTGGTACATGGAAGGGACCATGTCATTTAAGGACATAGAACCGCCATGACTCATATTATTGATTTGTTTAATGATAGTATTATGTAACCAATTTGAATAGATAATTGTGTACACCTTATGTTGTCTTGTTATACTATCATGATTAATTATCATTCGGACCAAGTGGGAGAATGTAAGCAATTTTATTGGTCCCATATGTGGTCCCACATGATAATTAATAAACAATAATAAGCTTATCTATTTTATTTACGATTGGCTCTTAATGTGAATGTTGTGACCGCTTGATGGAAGCGGTTACATGAAGATAAAAGAGGAGATCGTCCTCTCTTCGCCCAACGTAGAAAACCACGATAGTGATTGATCCATCTGAAGTGAAAATCGTCAGAACAAAAGGGTAAAGGGAGAGAAACCTATCCTATGAAGAATCCTCAATTCAGAATGGAACTGGGAATGCTATTTATTTTAAAATACAGTACATAGTAGATAAATAAATTAATTTGTATGATCTTTGATTCATTCACGAAAATAATTACTTTCTGAAAGCCCTCCCAGGACACTGAACAAAACTTTTTTGCAATGGATTTGACCATTGCTGATATTAAATTAGCCATCGTTGAAGCTATCAATGATGCCATCTATTGCAACGGCTTGTCAGCCATCACAGTTAGCATTAGCAAGCCGTCTCTATATGTCATTTTTTTAGTGTGGTTGTGCTCTTGACTTAAAATTTTAAAAATAGTCACTTTATGCAATTCTTATATTTAAAAGTTATTGATCTCTTATGAACAATTTTCTAAACTTTAACTTTTATTTTTTAAAATTTCTAAAATCACTTTAAACCACTATTTCTACTTAAATCTAAGTAATTTATGTACATGAGTATGTGTATCATACTTTTCAACCTTTAACACTCAATGAAGTCTTCCACTTTAAACTTTTAGAATGTGTCCACTCTTAATTTTTAAGTCTTTAAATTTCAAATTTGATTCAACATTCACACTAATTTATTATACTTTAAGATTAACATCATCTATGATATTTTGACATAATTTTGATTATTAAAATTTGCCAAGTATAATGCATATGCCCTCATATGTTTTAAAAAGGATAGCCTTAAAGGTGACTAGGGCTTCCCCTTCCTTTTTCACTGTCTTAAGAGATGCAACCAACTTAATGCCAACCATGGATAAGTAATTGCCTTTATTATTTTACTATTCTATTGGAGAAGAAGAAATGCTCTATCTCTATTTTTTCCTTATATTTTTTGTGATTTCTCATGTATCTCATGAGAGATGAAGGTTATTTATGTCTGTTAACCAAATTTGTCTAGCATAATTGCATTTCATTAATTTCAGCCTGCATCAATATCACTAACCTTATTTGAGTGATGAGCTAGAGAAGGTCACATTTTTTTTGCAAAAATAAATGATTTCACATTAAACAAGAAAAAGAGATGAGATCTATTGTCTTATGAAGAAAAGAGGAGATGAGAGAATACATGCTTCCATACAAAAAACAAAGATCAACGTGTAAATCAACATGTGTTTGTCATTTAAAATGAATGTAGGGATGAACGAAGAAAGAATGAGTGAATGCATGAGGTTGGATGTCGACCGGAGGTTAGGGAAGATCATTTATGATATGGTAGGCAAAGCAAAATTGACCGGACGCATTATTATCTTGTGTAATTTTTACCCTTTATCTAGATTTATGTGCAAAATTGACTGTAGGAAATGATGTAGGCAATGATGTAATATTCTCTCTATCTTACATAAATAACTACATCTAATTTTGCAAAATTAATATATTTTAAAAATTAAATGTATATAAAAATTTAAGACAAGGGAGGGAGCATGTAATTATCACAAGTTGTTAGGCATATGAGATCAACTGATAGCCTAACAAAGATAATTAAGTAGGGATATCCAGTCTAGCATTGTCAAATCTACAACCTAATACTAACTAAGAAATGGTAATCCAAACCGAGCCTCACTCAGTCTAACCCGAACCCGACCTATTTAAAATAAAAAAATATTTTTAATTATTTTTTAATTTTAAATAATTATTAAAATATACATAAAAAATAAAATATTTATATTTATAATTTTATTTGGGTGAGGTTAAGTTGAATCACTTAAAACTCGAACCTGACCTAAATAATTATTTATGTTAAATTTTAAAAATTAAATCTGATCCATTATATTCGCGTTGGGTTTTATCAAATATCCAACCCTAACTGACATCTCTATAACTAAGTGACCTAACTAAGTACGGAGAGGTTAGATGTGAGGAACCATCCCAAGTAGTTTACCCATCTGATCTAGATCAGCTGCATCAGTTTCCTATCAAAGGTAAATAACTGCATCAGAATTCAGATGTCCTAACTCAATGCAGAGAGGTTAGGTACCGTGTTGCAAACCCACGCGAGCTGTCATTTCCACAATTGAATGTTGGCCATGGCTGTCTACATAAGTTATGAGACATACGTCTTCTCTTCCTAACCAGACAAAAAACGAAAAATCCCGTGTGATCCACCTGCGCTGAGATTGGCTAGAGAAGTCAAAAGTTACTTTTCCAGGAGAAAGAAGAACGATGTTTCAGGCATTGCTTATGCCAAAAAGCCACACTATAAATAGTACTCCTGGCTACCAGCTTCTGTGTTCTTCAAGTGTAGAGAACCCAAGTCGATGGCAGCCTTCTCACTTGGACCTTCTTCTCTACAACATGAACTTGCAAGCTCAAACAACCGACTACAACAGCATCGCCCACGTTATGACATCGCCCACATGGTAAAATTCTGTCTCTCTCACTTTCACCACTTGAAAGATTACACATCTTATTACTGATTTCTCTGCCACTGCAGGATGTGTTACAAGTGCGGCGTATCGATCTTGTCGCTGACGTTAGGAAGTCCATTCTGAGGGAAAAGCCCTTAGAATGCATGGTTATGATTGATATGCTTCAGCGGCTATGCATCGACTACCACTTCCAAGATGAAATTCAATTCGTACTAGGACAACATTGTCACCATATTGCTCGCGCTCAAAATGGTGATTTGTTGTCAACTGCGCTTAGCTTTCGGCTAATGCGACAGCATGGGCACTACGTTCCAGCTGGTAGTTGACATTCTTGGTTTAGTTATAGTTAATTTATAATAATGCCATATAATTATTGAAGTATCATGTGTAATATCTGTCACATATATATATGTGAGAGATATGTGAGAGACTTTTCAATCCTTCGAAGATCAGGGTGGCTTGAGACAATAGGTCTAATTCGAGATTTTATAATTGTTATTTTTTATGTTCAATCTAATACTAATATTTTAATTTAATAACTTTATTTAATTTTTTTGTTTAAGATACAAAATTATTAATTAAGATTTATGTTCAAGTTCTTTTAATAAGAGAAATCTAGCCAGGTTAGTGCATCACAGCCCCCACACTATTAGATCATGGCAAAGGGCTTGTTCTATTACATTAATAACCCCCTTGGTCGTTAGATCATGCGCAGAGGCTTCTCCAACACACTAGTAGCTCCTCTCCCCTATCAGGTCATAGTCAGGGGTACATCACCCAAGCCGACCTCTATCTACAATGAGGGCTTAGCTTCCTCTTGCTAATATTTTCTTTTAAAAAGATGATATTTGAAGGAAAATATTAATATGAGCCCAAGTTCACACGTATCCACATGAGCCCAACATCATAGGTTGTCAAATCAAGATCTGACAGCACAAGGGGGCAATAAACAAATCTAGCCAATCTAGCCGTTGAGATATCTCTCATCATGTCTTAATCTGATGACCGATGATGGTCAAGCTCATACTAACCCGCATAAGCCAACCCTCGTAACAATGAGATTTACCTTACGTATAGAACCTCTATGGAATAGGCAGGCTCTGAACTTCAGCCAACCTCTTTTGTCATGCATGCCTCATAGTTTAACTTTGATGGCGCATTGGCTCTCCACGGTCTAAGTTTGTTCTATATACTCCCTCTATCCCACATTTAATTACCTCATTTAGTTTTTTAAAATATAATAAAATTAATAAATTTTAAAAAATTAAATAGAGTATTTAATATAAATTTTAATTCATTTTGAAAACTAAATTGGACACTTAATGTGAGACAAATGAGTATCCACTTAGGGAGGGAGGGGGGCATTGAATTATGGGAGCCACATGTTGTTGAGTGTGTAACTCGCAGCTGCTTGATATGGGGCATGTCTACACACAGAGAGAGACTACATATAGTCATCCGGATGGAAAATAAAGCTTTTTATTTTTTAATATGAAATAAAGCATATAGCTAATTTAAAGTAGTATTTACCAATTATACTTCAATTATTCCACATTATTATATAGTAGTTCATTTTAGAAAATATGATAGAGGGAATATCTATGTCAAAATAGGCATTTGAGTTTAAGCTAGTATTTTTTTTAAGGGTTTAGCCGTATACCCCTCATGTCTCTAGTCAAACATTAAATATTGTTGCTGAGCATTTCAATATTTGGTAGTTACCTTTATTTTATTATTGGGACATAAGAGTCACATGTTAGAACAAAAGAGGCAATGTGGGCATGACGGTAAACCAAATAAACTTTAAAAAGCTACCTATAGTGGCACTTTTACTTTCATAGGAAGAGTTTTTCACCATCCATGCTTACCATGAGCCCAGAATAAGGAGCACTTGGGGAACATTGATATTTTAGATTGATCGCGCACATGCTAGCGCACATTAATGTTAATGTCATTCATACTAGCATGCGCTAGAATGTGTATCTGGATTTCACGTACGAACAATTCCTCAGTGTTTCTTATGCAATACGCTGGATTCATGGCAAGTGGGGAGTATAAAAAATGCTTCAGTTCCCAAGATAACTGCAAGGGCACACAAGCATTCCGGAGCATCATAACAAACTAAAAGGTATTATTATCTCTACTTTTCCTATTAGAATGAAGAACTGTAATGCCAATCCGGCCATTGGTGTGCTAGATAGGATTTCCCATGTAGAGGAAGAGCTCCGGTCTTCGAAACAAGCTCGAATCCTCTTTGGGGGAGGGCGGGTTGGGGAATTGTAATCTCCTGCGAGCGCTCATCCGAAGGACAGGTTTATGCACAACCTTTGATATGTGGGACCACGTAACAACAGGGTTATTTCATTATCTCTTTGATTCGTATTCTACTCCCTAGGTCTCACATTAATTGTCTCATTTAAAAAAAAAATATTTATCCCATATTAATTATTGCCTTTTATAGTATCCTTCTTATAGCAATTAGTGGATGAACGTAAGTAATATATGTAAGGAGTTTGGCCACGGGAATATGCACTAAATTGGTTTGAAATAGATATTTTTTAGTATGATGAATCTCCTACATCTAGAAATAAATGGCTTCCTCTTATGAATAATATTTTTTTGTATTTGAGCTGTCCTATTTTTACATGATTAAGCAGATGTTTTCAAGCAATTCACTGATGGGAAGGGGAGATTTCGCCCACAACTAAGGAACGATGCTAGAGGACTGTTGGCCTTGTACGAGGCGTCACAACTTGGAATTGAAGGAGAGGATATGCTAGACATGGCAAAAGAGTTTTCAATGGAAGAACTCCAATCTTCAACGGTTGTCATAGAGCCTAATCTGGCCGAGGAGGTTAGGCTCTCATTGCGTACTCCCTTTCACATGAGTGTCCCAAAGTTCAATGCTAGGCAGTACATCCATACTGTGCAACCAACTGATGGAACTGCTAGCCTTTTGGTTGAATTGGCCAAGCTAGATTTTGACATGAGCAGGTCCTTGCATCAGAATGAATTGAAACAGGTCTCAATGTAAGTCAATTTTAATGCAGGTATCATTATGATTCCTTCTTCACGAATTCTGGTGAAATGTTCTTCTTCTGTTGTGATTTTAGGTGGTGGAGAGACTTGGGCATAAGGCAAGAACTAAGCTTCGCTAGGGACGATTTGACAGAATGGTTCCTATGGTCTCTAGCAACATGCTCCGACCCGAGATTATCAAATTATAGAGTGGAAGTGACCAAGATCATCACACTACTATTAATTGTGGATGACATATTTGATGTTTATGGAACACTTGACCAGCTGATTCTCTTTACTGAAGCAGTTAACAGGTGAGAGATCTCAAATATTCCTCTTGTTCCACTTTAATAGTCCTGAATACTTATTTTGGAAAATCAACTAGGACTATTAAAGTGGGACAGAGGCAATATAACTGTTCATAGAATAGCGGAAGTGTAATTAGTTAACCACTTCCTCTGAAAGCTCATGATGTTAGAGATCTATAAGAGTAAATTAATAATACGCACCCCATCCTACATTAATAGCTACATTTAGTTTTGATGAAATGAACTAAAATAGTTTATTTTGATAAACCAAATGTAACTATTAATTTGGGAGAGAGGGAGTAATTTATATTAACCACAGTAACACTCACGTGAATTAGCAATTAAGCATTACGAAACATTGCGAGTGAACACCATGGGATCATAAATACACAACAGAGAGAGACATTTGCTTCCTCCGCAACATTGTTAGATAAGTGTACAGACCATATGGCTTTGCTGAAACTTTCTCAACCGGCCAGTCCGGTCTGGTTTTTAATATGGTCCAGTGAGGTCTGCTTCAACACATTTATATATTCTTCCTTTTTAATTAATAATCGGTATTATTCAGATGGGACGTGGAAGCAACTGATGGGCTCCCACAATGCATGAAGACGATCTTTTCAGTTCTTTCTAATACAGTTGAGGATATGTCTCGCCTGATCATGAAAGAACATAGCTGGGATCCCACACCTGTGTTAAGGAAATCGGTAATGTACTAAATTGCCAACATGGAGAAAGACTCCAATAGTGCTAGCTCATGATTCTGTGTATTTACAATGAAATTAATGCTAGATCTAATTGCAAGAATCACACTGCATAAGACTCCCACAAATCAACGAATGGAAGCACGCAGTGGGTTTTGCAGTGTGATTTTTGCAATGAGGTATATCACTTCTCATTTATAATTGAGTACAACTAATGCCTTGTAATTCCCTTTTTACATTTAGTGGGCAACTCTATGCAAGGTATTTCTACAGGAGGCAAGATGGTTTCGGAGTGGGAAGGTGCCACATAGTCACGAGTACCTAGAAAATGGAACGATTAGTTCTGGTATTCCACTCGTATTGGTTCATTTGTTTTGCATGTTGGGGGAAAAGCTTGGCTACGAGGCTGTAGAAGATGTAAAAGACATGCCAGCTCTAATCTCATGCCCAGCTGCAATTCTCCGCTTGTGGGATGACTTGAATAGTGCCAAGGTACGTAGAGTGGCTCCTGACAATCTTAGTGAGTACGATTTTAGCACTTCCTAGTTGCAACAGTAAATATATACCTCTTTTTGAAAGAACAAACAAAACAAATTAAGCATTTTATCAAAACAGTTTATACTCTCTCCGTTCTAAATTAATAGATACTCTCTCCGTTCTAAATTAATAGATTCATTTGGTTTTTCCAAATGATAAGAGAAGTTATTGCATTACTTTAGTCTCATCATTAAGTCAATGGACATAATTTCATATTTTCTAATTTGATGAGAGAAGTTAGATAGTTGTGGAACAAATTGAGATATAGATATGGAAAATGATATTAGCACACCAAAAATGCCCAGTAAGAACAAGTGAGTTAAGTAAACTTTTTGTGAGGCCCACTTATTCAATCTAACCAAAATTCATGTAGGAGTTTTCGTTGGTGTTTTGGTTGTGTGATTTTAGTCTAACCAAAACTCATAAAGGAGTTTACATTGGGTGTTTTTGTTATGTGAATATTATTATGATAGATATCACCTTTGATCATGGCATTGGGTCCATTCTAGTTAATTTGATTCATCCATTGTACTTCATTAAATTTCAACTACCTCCGTGTTTTGCAAAACATACTCCGGCCCTACACAGCCTTGATTAGATGATCTAATAGGCATGCGTTCTCCACTATAATGATATACACCAAACACATATGTCTAACAAAACCCTGCAACTAGGTTTTGGCATATGTTTTGTCGAGTTAAAACTCAGTTGTAAGGTTTTTATTTGTTGATCAGATTCATTAGGTTATTGTCATTTTTACTCTTCTATTAACAATATTTTTCTCTATATTTGAAGTACAAAAACCAAGAAGGATACGATGGATCATTTATCGATTGCTTCTTGAAGGAGGCTGGCTGCTCTTCATCACTTGAAACTGCAGATAGACATATCAGGTATCTCATCACTAGAGAATGGAAGAAACTAAACAAAGAGTGCATATTTTCTAAGCATTTCACTTCCCGTTCGCTCAAGGCTTCTCTAAATGTTGCTCAAATGACACATTTTTCCTTTAATTACAATGATGCTCTCTGCGATGGTGCTCTAAAAGAGCATCTTAATTTGCTCCTTGAGGATGATATCAATGTATGAGTTTATGACACACCCATATACTAGAATAACTTATCCGTGAAGAAATATGTACTAAGTGGAGGTGATTGGTCTGATGGACATGTATACAAAGGTAATCTGTTTGCGTGTAGACAACAATAATCCTACGAAATTTCTGATTTGTGTGACAGACATGGACATGAACATGGGAAATTCATGTGCTATTTCATTAGCATTGTTGGATGGGTGGTTCATGGATATTGATTTGTCCAAGTTACCTTTTTATGCTAATCTTTAACACAAAAAGCTTTTTGAACATCTAGTAGAAATAGATTTAGATAAGGAGAGCTTTTTTGCTGAGTGCACATCATGGAACCTATTTTTTTCACATTTATTGATGTCTATTTATGTCTACCTAATCTTGTATAATATGAGGCAATTACTTTCTTCAAAGGGTACATGCTTGAAGTTCAAATGTAACTAGATTGTAGGATCGAAGTTTTAAAGATAGATCAGGGACAAGAACAAGTCTAATTAATTTCATAAACTACGACATGAACATGAAACAATGCACCAACTTGGGACTCCTTAAATTCTACAACAAAATGGAGTAGTGGAGAGACAGAATCAAACTCTACTAGATATATTGCTCTCTATAATTACACATTTGAATTTGCTTATTAGCTTTCAGGGTAGATGCACCATCAAATAGAGTTCTCTTAAAATTTATCGCCACAATCCTTTATGAGTTATGGAATGCTGGTAAGCTTGACTTGGGACTTTCGTCCTAGGGGGTATACTATGTTTGTCCATATTTTGCCTCATATGAGATGGAAATTGAGTGAGAGATTCCATAAATGTACATTGATTAGGGAAGCATTTTTATTGCTTCCCACTAACAATGCACCTAGCATAAGGAATAAATGGGAGCCTTTCATTTATGAGATTGATGCTAATGTGCTCTAGCATATGTTTCATATTAAGGGCTCTCATGTGTGCCTTATGTTGGGCACATTGTTAGTAGGAAGCATAGAAATTGCTTTCGTTGATTAGATATTCTAAGAACTCTAAATCTTACATCTTACTCTTTGGCCAAAAGGATCATGGTATGACAAATATGGAGTCATGTGATGGACTTCTCTGCCGTGGGGTGGGAAGACTGAGACAACACTTGAATTCTTTGAGATGGTAGAACTGGAGAATGCTGCTGATTTTATTCAGCTAGCGCCTAATGACAATGATGATAAAATTAAAATAACTAGGGCTAGTCCACCAATTACAAAACAAATACTCCCTCTATCCCAAAATATGTGTCCTATTTAGTTTAATTAAATTAGTTCATTTAGAAAACCCAAATAGGACACTTATTTTGGGATAGAGGGAGTATTGTAATGCCCTCACTTAAGTGAAGAGCTTACCAATAAGATAATAGACTAATGCCTATGCTACCCCATATTAGTATAAACTCTATACTATTGACTTAAGCAACACATAAGTACAAGACAAAATATGTAATGGAGAAATTCTATATTGGCTAAATCCATGACAAAAATAAAAGAAAATCCACACGTAACAAACATATCTAGAATCAAAGAACTAGGTTGTTTTGAAGATTTGTGATGAGCTTTGAAGATGAAGATTGAAATATTTGAAATCTTCAAGATTTCAAGTTAATTGATGCTACATGTAATCTAGAGATAAACAAAACAAACAACTAGGTCATTTCATAATTAGCAAAAAATTAAAACAAAGAGTTCATTTATACAAAATACATCAAATATATATGGCAATAAACCTCTCTGAGTATGAACACCTATTTTCTCAACTCATCAAGTAAATTTTTTGTACCATATGAGAACAATATTACTAAACAAAACTACTAATGTTGGTCATTCATTGAGTACATCTCTTGCAACTACAATTCTCATTATCAACAATAAAATAAATTGGTACTCATGTGCCTACAATCCTACTAAAAGAAAGAAAAGTAGTAAACCTACTACTAAAGGTAATGCTCTAAATGGTCCTTTCTTTGATCAAGCCTTTGCGGCAACCTTCTAAACATTATAAGAAAAAATACTTGCACCACTAAGGTGCCTAAATATATCTACATATACTTAATAAGATAACATAACAATATAATTATTAACAAACTTAACATATTATAATATCAACAACACAACAACGCTCATTTATTGTGGTACTAACTCATTTGTAGTCCACTATGAAAGTTCATTTAAGAGCTCTAGAGATCCCTTTGTAACTCATAACATATCACCTCGTTTCTTGGGTGATACAATAAATACATCCTAGACCCATCTTGTCCACAAAACAAGATTCGGGTGCCACAAGGGCTCATGGACCAAATTGACTATAATTCTTAGCCATCAGCACTATGATCCTTTCTAGATCAAAAGCTCTCCAACCATTTGTATACAAAGGTGAAGGCAGTGACCCTCCTGGCCCAAGTACCCCCCTTCTTGTAGAAAATGTATAGTACTTTGAAGACCTCACTCTCAAGAATTCCATCACACATTTACTAGATATATGCAATGGACGATAGACTCCCTCCATAAAGTCTAACTCACATATAACACTGTAAACTACTATTCAATCTGACTCTCTCCATCCCTTACCCTTCTTATTAGTACAATCTTAAGTTGGGGGTTCACATTGACCCCTCACACACTCTCAAGAGTTCAACATGGTGTTTACTTTCACCTTCAGTCCATAATACTCAAGAATATATGTGTGTGTGTGTACATATGTATATATATAAATGTATATGTATGTATATATATGACAAAAAAATACCATTAAATTTCATTCGGTTTCCATCATTGACACATCAATGACATACCCATAGACATGTATGTGACCATTGACTTGCAGTACTACTGAGACACCCATCAACATATCAAAGAGATATTGATTTTGCATCTTTAAAGGTTGATCTAGAATGCCCCAATTGTTGAGCAACCAACCATCACATAGCTAAAGTCACAAAGATTTACTTCATAAGCACCTCTAAGGGTCTTTTATTCCCGTGATAATACCCTTTGAGATAAGCCACAATTAGGATCACAATTGATCACTTACATTCCAATTTAAAACATGCCTTGTAGCGGTTATCCTCTCCTACGCCAATTTGCAAAGTGGGATGACATATGGGAAGCCCTAAACTATGTTAATAGTGACCTAATGCACATAAGGATCTCTACTGCATCCCCAACCATGCTTCTTACTTAAATCATGTACAAAGGTTAATTATCATAAAATCATGCATCATGCATCATCATCATTAAGTTATTATTAAGTTAAGGTTAGTCTCTCCTACTTTTTCCCTTGAGAATTCCTCCAAAGATCTTCCTCACATACAACAAATTATTCTACGATGCTCAATCTACTCCAAGAGCATGGTGCACATCTCAATGGAAAATGAAAACTGATAATTTCGGATAAAAAACTCACATGAGTTTTGATTGGTCTAAATAAGTGAGCCCCTATGAACTTTGTGTAGGGCCCACTTGTAAAATTGAGTCAAAACTCTTATGTGAGTTTTGTGGATATTTTTTGTTGTGGGCACATCACTATCCATCACAAATCTTCCTCTAAAATCTCTCCAAATGCTAGGTTTCTCTTTTTCTAGTTTATGGAGAGTGTCCCAATGGAAGAATGCCTCCATAAAGGTGCATGTTGGGTCCTATACAATTGAAACCATAGTTTCCCTTTAATCGTTTAACTACCCATATTTCTACTCAACATCAACAAATTGTCTCCACATTCTCAACATGTCCGCGAGTTACTTATGCATCATTGGCACATTGCCAACACATTGAGACATGTCTTCAGACTCTGTAACTCCAAAATTCTTGATTAGAATAATTCTTTTATAAATCTCTTGGTGTTATAGTTAAAGTGAGGACCAACATGGAAAAACTCTCACAGATAATAAATGACAAAGTAAGTATAGAAAAGATTTTAAAATTTTAGGATAAATCATGGATATTACATACTACTTTTATTAGAATTTCATCCTCAAAATTCAATGTTGTACCCTCCTTATACAAGCTTTGTTATCAAAGTTCAACTAAAATTTGCCTGACCAAATGCTTGAAGCAATGCCAACTTCTTGCTTCCTTGTGGCCGAGCTTCATGAGTGTTTGCACCTTCATTTTTTCTTTTTTATTGAAACCATAATTGTTACCCTTGAAATCGAATCATTTAAGTTCTACTAATATGTTTTATTGAGCCACCATACTTCAACTATGTCACTCTAATATCTGAACCCCATATTATAATATATTAATAAGTTAGAAATTTTAAATATTTTGTAAAACCTTGACCTTAAATAAAGAGATATCTCAAATTGTTTTGAAATTTCCTTTTAAAAATTGTGCTGTAAATTTTGTCACAATCTATATTTCACAAGATCAAAAATCGATGAGCAAAGCCTACTTTGAAACAAAGGAAACCGGATGTTATAGTATCTTGTCACCTTAATGCATAGTAGATCCCTTCAAGGGGTCAATGTGCCCTTTTTTGTAGGACACTCTACAATATGTGACCTTCTTATATTGAAGCAAAGTGTGACTAGTGTTGGGCACCACTAGCCAACTCTTTTCTTCAACTACCAGCCTTCAATACAATTTTAGGTTCGCATAGAATTTGATTGTTCGTGTAGACCCAATAATGATGGAAGGAGGAGTAAGTTGCCTAACATTGGGATGGTCGTTGCCTACTACCAGAAGTGAGGAATTCCATTCAAATAGTCGAAGGAAACAATCACACATGTTGTACAACAATAAATTCATTAAGATGCATGAAGGAAAATGTTGAGATCCTATTGAGTGTCACCTTTGTGTAGTTCCTTAGTTACCGACCACAAATGATAGCTTGACCTCAATTTGCACTCTTTTACACCCAAAATTCCTTAACATATAATTAAAAAAATACCATAATGGTTATTCTGGGCATCAACATGTCATAGCAACTCCCATTATGAATATGATAACCTCATATGTTGCATCTCCTCTTTGGTGTGCTACTTCGGTGACAAGTCTCTATTTGCTCTGCGTATTGGAGAACATAGGGGAAATGCAAAAAAACACATAGAAGTGAATGAGCTTACACCTTGCAAGGAAATAACCACCATCATATATTATGAACATTCACACATACATAAAGTATTTAGTAATATTTAAAACATGAAGATAACTTAGAGCATATAAAGTGAATTTTCTTTTTCCAATTTGATGCACAAGTAGATTTTAGACATAAAGAGTCACATTAGAACTACTTGGAAGGATGATAATGCATTCTAGGGATATCGGGGGGAGGAAAATTCTTTTATTATATTTTGGCCTTAAAGGCACAAAAACTTTTAAAAAGAGGTTATATAGCCTATCTTGCCAATAAGGCCTTAATAAAGTTAGCTAGACCTAGTGTTGCGGTCATAGTTGTAGTTTGAGCGTTTCCAAATGCCTAAACTAAGGAGTTACTAGGCCTTCCCCCCACATGAGAGGTTGACTTTCACCATTAATCTAGTACTAGGCATTACACCAACCTCTAAGGCACCTTACATGATTGTTCCAACCAAAGAAAAAAAACTAAAAGAACAACTACAAGAGTTGTTGGATAAATGATTCATCAGACTAAGCGTTTCACCATGAGGAGCTACATTGTTGTTCATAAAGAACAAAGATGGTTCTTTTTGGTTGTGCATTGACAAGCAAATGTGAAAAAGGTGACTGTGAATAATAAGTATCTACTTCTCGTAGTAGATGATCTTCTTGATCAATTGCAATCAATTAATGTCTTTATTAAAATTGATTTGAGATCCAACTCGCAAGCTGAAAATTTGAGATGAAGATATTCCAAAGTCAACTTTTAGGTGATGCTTGCATGAAAGGAGTGGGATATGTGCTAATGCAAAATGGGAAAGCGGTAGGTTATAGACCCAAATGGTTGAAAATTCATGAGCAAAATTACCCTACCCATTGTGAGTTTAAAATCCTTCAACCTTGACGGTCAACACAGTGCCTCTAGCCCAAAACACCGATGTGTAGAGAACTACAAGATATGGCCTTTTTGAACAATTATTGATATGCTACTAATGCAAAAAATTATGTTAAATAATCAAACAAAAATCACATAAGAAATTTTTAACATAGTAACCCAACTAGGAAAAACCAAGCGACCAACTCTTCGTTGATTAACCAATGAACTATGAATTTTATAGACTTACAAGACATAATGTTGCCAACTCTCTAGAAGTCCATCTCTAAATCTCTTTTGGCCACCACAGTCCATTTTAGCACTTGTGAACTTTGTGTTGACTTTCTTCTTCACTAGCACAATCTCTTGCTCATTGGTAGCTTTAATCAACATCCATCTTGATTTGCTCCACCAATTAACATGTTTATAACCTCAATTTAATTTATAAAGGAATTGTGAATTAAAGTCTCTCAATTCTCTTTTGATTTTCTCTCAAATTCACTCAAAGGTATTTGATGAAATTTAGCACAAGGACTCTCAATTTTTCTTCTCTAAATATTTTTCCTTCTAGTACAATTTTGTCCTCTTAAGGTCCTTAAATTGTAATCTCAATCATATTAGGTCTTTGTCTTTTAATAATAGATAAATTTCTTTCTAAATGACCTATTTCAAGTAACTATGTTAAACTCACTCTGATCAATCTTTTCCTATAACAACTTGATTTTATTTTATTTTGAAAATTTGGTTTGGAATTTTTGGATCAATTTCATGGATAATTGAGTACAAGGGTAATTTTATGTGTTTTTTCTTGTTATTAGTAATTTCTCTTGTGGTAGAATTATCTCTCTTGTTTGGTGCTTTATTGCTTGTTATTTCCTCTTGATTTGTCATGTCTAATCTTAATTCTAATATGGCTAAGCATGGTGATATGGGTAACCCTATGAATATACCTCATACATTTGATAGTGAAAAGTTTTTGTATTGGAAAAATTAGATACAAGTCTTTATTCAAACTCTTGAGTGCAACGCTTGGAAGGCTATGATTAAAGGCTAGAATTCCCTTATTTCCAAAGACAAATATGGGGTTGAAATTCTTAAACTTGAATGTGATTTGGATGAATTTGAGTAGAAGTTAGCAAATTAAAATAGTAAAGCTTTGAGTGTCCTTTTTAATGTTGTAAGAAAAGGTCAACATAAATTAATTTCTAATTATACTTCTACTAAAGTTGCTTTGGATAGATTGGCTGAGTAGAACGAGGGAACAAATGCAGTAAAAATTTTTAGGCTTCAAATGCTAATGCTAGAGTTTGAGAACATAATGATGGGTGAGGATAAAACCATAACTAAATACTATCTCAAGATCTCAAGCATAGTTAACACTTGTGATCGATTAGGTGAGCCAATTGTTGATCAGCTTGTTGTTAGGAAGTTACATAGGTTATTGTCTTCTAAATTCAAAATCAAGTTTGATGCCAATAATGAGTCTCAAAAGATTAGCACCTTAGATATTGAAGAATTGAGAGGAACTTAAGAACTTTTGAGACACAAGAAAAATCCTATGATTAGAAAGGATAAATTTTTTAGAAGGAAAAGAGTAAGCAAAAAACTTTTGAAGTTTCAAAGAAAATGACTAAGAAAACCAAGGTTCTAGAAACCGTAGATGAGGAATAAACTGAGGATGAGAGTGATAATAAACAACTAGTCATGTTGACTAAGCAATTTAGGAAATTTTTAATAACACAAAATTTCAAAGGTGAGAGGAAAGGGCAAACTTTTTGGAGAGGAAAAAAGTTTGAGAAGATAAATGAAAAACCCAACAAAACACATAAGAAGAACTTAAGATGTTTTTTTTGTGGTAAGTTAGGTCATTTTGCTTCTGAATGTCCTACTCAAGTTAGTGATAATTCTTCAAGTGAAAAACCTAGGAGACTCAAGGTTCAAGAAAAGAAGAAAAGGGGAAAGTGCTCCAAACAACTTTCTCAAATGACAACTCATCTGATGAAGAGACAAAGATGTGTAACTACACCACCTTTTATGCAAAGTGTGAAGGAGGATAGTTATTCTGGAGGGTCATTTGTGACAAATTCTTTGGATTAGACTTTGAGTCTTCTTCTAAGAGAGGGATAGATAATGAGCAAAATTATCTAATTCAACACGTCATCTACTCACTAGGAATCTTGAAAAAGAGTTGAGGAAGAAATATGAGAAAATTGAACTCATTTCACAAGTCAAATAGATAGCATGAGTTGAATACTAGGTTGGAGGGTGAAAAGGGTGACCTCAAGGCAGAACTTGAGAATGAAAGAGAGAAGTCTAATGCACTTCAAAGAGAACTTATGTCCTCAAAAGGATTTTTTTCCTTTTGAATAAGGACCTCACGAATTTTATGATTAGAAGAGAATAGTGTTAAAATTAATGGTTTCTTAAAAACTCAATACAAAAGAATTAATATGTTAAAATAAAGAAAAGAGAATTGAGATTCGCAGTCTAATGGAGTCAACTAATCTAGGGATAGGTACATCTTATCATTAATCTTTGGATGTATAGAGGTTAATTGTCTGATTAACATAATTTAATCTAAGATCTCAGCATTATTTAGAAAAAAACATAGCTTGTTCTATTTTTATTTTGAGTTATACAACTTTTTTGAGGTGCTTTCAATGGAAATTGATATTTTTAGCATTAAAATTTGAATGTTTAAAAAATTGCTCAATAGTGATTTATCATACCTCTCAGGTGATTGATTGCACCTCTTGGGTGAACGATCACACTTGTCTGGCAATCGATCACTGGACTCATAGTTCATGCCCAAATACTAAGTATTTAAATGACTGAAACCTCATTTCACCTCCATTCACTTCAAAACTTCCATAGAAGCTTGGGTGGTTTGGTGCAAGGCTTTTTTGCTTTGATTGGCTTGATTTATGGTGGATTTCACCCTTCGATTTTATGATTTCTCAACTTTGAAGATAAGTGCCCCAAACTTCAAGTTTTTTTTAGTGAATTTCATGTTGTTTTCAATTATTATAAACTGATAGAACTATTTTATTGTGCCATATCTACATTTCTTTGAAGTTTCATGCGATTTCATTTGTTCATACTCAAGATTTCAAAGATTTGTCAAATAGAGTTTTAAAAAATTGTCCAAATTTGGTGATTTAGAAATTCAGGCATTTTTTGTCAAAATTGATAGTTTTTTATATATGACTATTGTTTATCTTATTTTTGCCCACGACACACTAAAATTTGGAGTCATTTTGAGATGATTTTTTACCAAGAGTATTTTGGTAAATTTCAAATTTTTAATAAATTGCTAGGACAATTTTCTACATTTTTATCTACCTAGTTCTAGCTTTAACCATAGGTTTTTGCACAATTTTAGATGGCTAGAGCAAAGAAGGTTATTGCTTTTGCCTAGGCGGGTGCATCTAGTGCTTCTTCATCTGCTGCCCTGCAAAATATTACATTTATTAATTTGAGAGGTCAATGGTTCTGGACACGCACTCTGAGGGTATTAGATTATTGTGTGCCTGACCACAATGGAGTGCATACTTTGAGTCCATTTCTACCACGTGCCCCTGGTACCCTAGACTTGTTTGGCAATAGTATCAATCTTTTGAAGGCTAATTGATTTTGACTGAGCAAGTTAATGTGACTATAGTGATAGTGACCCTAAACATCATCGGTGATGTTATTGGAATAGAGAGAGGACAAATCTTGTACCCCCTCTACATAGGATTTGAGATGCTAGAGTATAGCATCATTACTAGAAGACTTTAGGGGACTGCCAAAGGGAGATTATTGGATACATCCATCATGGCACATTCCATGACTCTAGAATTCTGAGTTCTACGCATGGTACTATGGTAACATAGTACAACATATGGAGTGCACACAAAGAGACAATAGACTAAATGATGGTGAAGATACTTTATCTTTTGTTAGAGTCGGAGATTGATTTGGATCTTCCTTGCCATTATTTTTGGCAGATTCATGACATTTCTTCACTGTCATACACATAAGATGCTCGAATTTATGCAAATCCTATCTTAGATCTTCGAGTCAAAGGATGTTCAGATTCCTCACAGTAGGGTCTCACAGATTGGCATGGGTTTGATCGATGTTGGAGTTCATTATATGTGTTCTTACAGTAATCATTAATTCTATGATGCTACTGTTGCAAAGGAGGATGAGTAAATGCCCAAGACTGAGAAGATACTTGTTGTTGAGGATGAGATTGCTACTCCAAAATATTCTATATATGATGAGGTTGTGGCTATGCATCGTTAGCTTGTCGATCATTTTCATCAAATTGAGGATTTACTACAATGATGGTTTGTTAATTCTGCTTCTTTGCATAATAATGGTGGTGATGTTGTTGAGGAGTGATTTTTTCTATATTGTTCGATCATCTTTCTTGACACTTTTGTCAATTCATGATTTGTATTTATTTGACTATTCTCATCTATTATGAAATTGATGTATTGCTGATGATGTTTTGAGACATTTGACATTAATTTTTTTCTTTTTAATGTCTTCTTACATATTTCCTTTGACATATGAGCTCTAATGCTTATTTTCTATATTTTTGTTTCACCTTTTTACTATTTCATACAAAAAAGAGGGATTATGGAACCATGTTATGCAAGTGATTTTTGTTTAAGTGTGTAGCTTAGGTATAAGTTCAAGGCCTTTCAAGATTCATTCCAAATGGTCTTAGTGAGTCTTAGGTTGCCAAGTATTTTTGTATAAGTTGAAAGCCAATGCACTATATTGTCATGGGTTTTAATTTTTTATTTTCATAATTCATAGAGTTTTATCACGAAATACCTAAAGGGGGAGATTGTTAGAACACGTGTATATGTCATATAATTGGCTTGATTTTGGTGAACAAAACTATGTCTAAAGGGTGTATGTTTTAAGTCTAAGAAATTTTATAAAGATTAGTAACTTAGTCAAAGTTAGATTTGGAATTGATAAACTTGAGAAATAGAAACTAACAAGTTCTAACTTTCAAGGTGGAAGACTTAATATAGTGATAAGCCTCAAAGGTAAATTATTCAGTCACTTGCATTCACAAATACATGAATTTATCTTAGAAAGCCTTTAGTAAATATTTTGGAGAGTTTTTTTTATAAAAGGACAAAAATCACAATTAATGTTCAAAACCAATTATTGTTCTTGAGAATTGATCAATTGATGTGAATGATTTTTGGGATTTTTTATAGTAAGCCTATCGATTACCCTATTTGAGAATAGGTCGATTGTTTGGCTAATAAATCAAACACAATAACCTATAAGATCGATCTCAAGCTTAAAGGATTGGTTGGTTCTCAACAAACGGATTCCAATAACATTATCAATAGATCATTTTGAACAAGGGCGATCAATTGAGTGTATGAATTCAAATAAAATAGGGAATGATCAATCGCCCTTTAGAACAATCAATCGCTTGTGCATAGTTGTTTGATTTAAGCCCATCTAAAATCAATTCTATTCTATAAGAATATTGAAAATGTAGCCAACTTGGAAGCGTATTTAAGGTATTATTGTGATAAATTATAGACAGGTGAATCCAAATTTTAAAGAGAAAAAAGGGCTTTCTGCCTGAAGTTCTTCCTTAAATCACCTTGCATACTTCAGAGAAAATAAATGAAAGGTGAAAGTTTTATTTCATAAATACTTTATGAATTAAAGTAGATCGATTAAAGACACAACACAAGTTATTGAGGAGGCTTGTTCATAAAGGGATGTCGAAGAGGATTAAACAACATAATCGAAGAGGGCTTTGATTGGAGAAGACCGATTGAAGAAGACAAAGATTAAGCTCAAAAGAAAAAACATAAGGATGGGTCTTGTTGATCAACAATTCAGCTAGAGAAGCAACTTCTAATTTGGGTAGAGGTTGGTAGTTTGAATCTTGTAAGCTTTTACTTCATAGTATATTGATTCAACTGAAGGGATTGGCTGACTATGATTTTTTCCCAATTTGGGTTTCCATATTAAAATCATTGTGTGATTGTGTTTGCATACTTGATAGATAAGTTGCACTAGTAGTAGTTAGGTTTACTTTGTTAGTTTTGCACAAGCAAGGCCATATCTTATAATATTTTACCTTTACAAGGTATTTGGGATAGAGGCATTATGGTGAACTACTAAGTTTAGAAAGATATTAAACTTGCATAGAAAGCAATAGGCATGGGGTGTTTGCAATGCCCCAGATCTGCAGGCTTCTAAAACATGTGGGCAAAACTAGACCTAGGTGCCGAAAAAATATTGAAATCAAATCTTTTGTCGATCTCCAAGATCCCCATCATTGTGCAAGAGTTCTAGCAATCCTTAGGTACTGATTTCAAAAAGAATAAAAAGGTTTACTGCTACAGTTTTTTTGGATTGGGCTAATATCAACGGGTGTTAGTTACCTATGTACTTATTGGATAACTTGTGAAAAATTATTCCAATAAGATTAGATACGTACATATTTCTGCCTAAAAACTAAGGCCAATTAACATGCATAATACGCATTCATATGACAAAGTATTTTCAATATGCAATCATATGACAAAGTTGACATAGAAAATAAAATCACTGACCAAATCTAACAAATCATTCACAAAATTAGATAAATTAATCATTCACAAAATCTGATAAATAGGACAACTCATTCTTAAACAGAATTTGATAAATCATTCAAAATCTAATAAATTAATCATTCACATAATCTGATACATAATTCAAAATCGAATAAATCATCATTCACAAAATACCCTCGATACTGAAGCGACATAGACCCGTGTTTGTGGGGCAATGAGATCAAAATGAAAGGGATCTCCCACGATATCCCATTTCATCAGCACACCATATGCCTCAATAGGCAGTATCTAAGAGTCATAACTCCGATAGCTTTTGGGTTTTACACCGAATAACTACCCTTCAAATCTTATGATAACTTTTAGGCCTTATATAAAATAACTACCCTTTAAATACAATGGTAGCTTTTGGGCTTTATACCAAATAACTCCCCTTTAAATCCGATTATTTGTGATAATTTAAAATGCTATTTAAATAATAATTCAAAAACCCAAAAGGCGAAGATCCAAAACCAATAAAAAACTCATCAAACAATCATAAGTCATTTAATATCTTATTAAAACATTCATAGCATGAATTCTTAAATAATTTTGAAACTATATAAATTAACTACATAAGAAACATATGTATTTATTTAGATAAGCATGCATTAAAATCATAAACTCATAAATGCTTACTCCTAAGATATTTCTCGAGACAGTGACGGGGAGCTTCCCCTTCCTTAAGGATGCTCTCCTTTCAAAGCTTGGAGGTGGCTCAGGCATTTCTCTCTTTGTGGCCCGAAGGTGGCTCAGGCATTTCTCTCTTTGTGGCCCGAAGGTGGCTTGGGACATTTCTCTCTTTGTAGACCAAAGGCAGCAAACAAAACCTCTCCTTACCCTAGGATGTTTTTGTCTTTGTGGCTGAAAGACAATGGACAAAACATCTTCTTACCTCGGGACATTCTTTCCTTATAACCCAAACATTGTCGATAAAACCTCCTCTTACACTGGGATGTTCTCTTTGCAACCCGAATGCGGTAAACAAAATATCCTCTTACCTTGGGACATTTATCTCTTTATGGCCTAAAGGTGGTGGATAAAACCTCCCCTTACACTGAGATATTTCTCTCTTTGTGGCTCGAAGGTAGCAAATAAAACCTCCCCTTACCCTAGGATGTTTTTCTCTTTACAGTTCAAAGGTGACATACATAACCTCATCTTATATAGCCTAGGATGCTTATTTCTTTGCAGCCCTAAAGCGGAAGATAAAACCTCCCCTTACCTCAAGACATTTGTCTCTTTATGGCTCGAAGTTAGCAGACAAAACATCCTCTTACCCTAATAAGTTTATCTCTTTGCAGCCCGAAGGAGGAAGATAGAACCTCACCTTACACCAGGATTTTTATCTCTTTGTGGCCCAAAGGTGACAAACAAAACTTCCTTTTACCTTGAGACGTTTTTCTCCCCTAAAAAGATTATCTCTCGAAATTGACTCTTTCACAACGTACAGCACAGTCACTTTAGCTAGGTTCACCTTTTGAACATGCTAAAATGGGTCGGAAACCACTTCAATATGGAAAAGAGAAGGTTAGGAGATAGGTGAAAAACTAGAGGGAAATAACATAAAATGGGACGTGTAATCTATGAGAAGCATGCCCTCAATTTATAGGGAAAGGGTGTAACACCCCAACCCGGACCGGGGGTTAGTTTGGAAGACAGAATTGGAGTGTATTAAATAAATGAAAAAATTAAAATTGGACTGACCAGGAGTTGCAAACTCTGCATGCGAGAGTCATAATGTTCTTCTACACACTACGGAGCTTTAACGTTCTCTTGTACGTAGATCAGAACAAACCTAATTTTATAACTAATTTGGATCGGGCCAACGTTATTGTATCATTGGTTGCCTACGTATGTATTGGATACCATCTCTGACATTATTTCAATACAATTGGATCTGAATGTTGTTCTGCCTAATGGCTAATTCATGCATCAAGCATCACAAAATCATATACGTTAACATGCGTATATCCTTATATCCAAATAATCATTCGGGATTAGACGGAAATCTTATAAATCATCGGAGTCAAACGAAAGCTAATAAATTAGCGAAATACACATCTCACATAGGGGAGCAAAATAATAACAAAATCACACATCCCACTCTATCATAGAGTGGAGTAGAACACACAATAGAGCATGTTGGATCATATCAAATAATATCAGATTTTATCTGACCATACCGATCATATCAGATCAGATCGAAGTATATCAAATGACAATAGAGCATTCCAGAGTAATTCGGATCACAACAAAATACATCAAAGTAGATCCAATAAGAACATATTACATTATATTAGATAAGTAAATTATATAACTTAATTAGTATATTACTAATTAAGATGTGCATGCATATAAATCATATTAAATTAGAAGGTCATAAAAGCGTACTCCCCTGCAATTCAGAAAGTTACGACATTTGGCGCTACTTATTTCCTCAAGGCGTCTGCCCTTTTAGGTCTAGAAATGGTGGGCAGAACCTCCTCTAACTCCGGAATACTTTTCTCTTTTCATGCCCCTAAGTTATGGACAAAACCTCTCTTTACTCAGAGACACTTTTTCCTTCATGAGCCAGTAGGTGGCGAACAGAACCTTCCCTTACCCGGAGACACTTTACCCTTCGCGTGCCCATAGGCCGCGGACAGAATCTCCCCTTACCTGGAGACACTTTACCCTTCACTTGCTCGTAGGCAGTGGACAGAACCTCCCCTTACCCCGGGCTGTTTCCCTCATATAGGGTTGCTAACTTAAGAAATGAATGCTTCCATTGCATAGAACACCCTCGAATTAGCTAAGATCATTTTTTAAACAGAAGAAAATGGACTCGGAATGACTCCAAAAACTCCTTCGGAAGAATGATTAGAAATGAGAATTTATATAAAAATGTGTGTGAGCATATGATGGAAATGGAATATGCGTGCACCGATGTGCGCCATGTGTCAAGATTTGAATGGACCAAAAATCGAAGTTGGTGCTGCTGACATGCACGTTAGTGGGCTCTACGTGGTGCGTGTGGTGCTGCCGCGCGACGCGCATCGCACGACCATGGTACTGCACCGAGGCTTGCGCGGCTTGGCTCCGTTTCGGCTTTGACTCGGCTCGAATTTGGCTCTGCTGTCGTTAGCTATTTCGTCTTTTTTTTTCAATATTTTATTATTATTTAATCAAATACAATTCCAACTTCAAAACGCGATAACTTCTTATCCCGAATTTGAAAATGCGCGTTCTTAGTACCGATGGACTCGTATAGATGAGACCTTTGAAACTAGACCCAACATGGGTAGGTTATCTCGTGCTTTTAAAGTGGGTCTCGCCCATGTGGCATGCTTACCAAGGTTGTAACTTTCGTTCCCAACCTTCGTTTTGCTCGTTCTTTAGTTCGTTTTCTTGTTATTTCGAGCTCTAACCAAATACGAGAATTTTATCTCTTGAAATGCCCTAAAACTAATTTAAATTTACGTAATTACCCCTAACCTTCTTTGGTTAAGTGTAATTGGAACACAAGGTGTCACATTCTTCCCCACTTAAACAAATTCCGTCCTCGCAATTCACCTAAAAATACATTTCAAAACACAACAAGATGAGAAGAAAATCTGACCGTGAGTAAGATAACAAACATGAATCCGATTAATTTATAATCGGATACAACATTTAGAAGCACAATCCACTAAGTTATAACCGCATAACATTATCCGATAACTTATCGGATAAAACACATAATCCGATAGTCTAAATTCGGATCTCACAAAATGAAATCCAATAAATCAAAATTGGAGTAAACCATTCGTAAACAAAATTCCACAATTTATGATCAGATAAAATACTTTACACAAAATTTGATTAATTTATATTCGGATAAATCATATCATATAGAATCCAATTTTGAGATCAAATAAAATCATTTGATATAATCAAAGTAAATCAAATAAAAATAGAGCAGACATATCAGTTTAGAAATTTCCATAATTAAATCATCCGATAAATCACATAATTTAAGATCAGATATCCAAATAATAATAATAATAATTTTTTCCGAATCATAACAGAATAGACAGATTAGAGCCGTGATACCGAACAGTGTCCCCCCTAACATTCATGGGGTAGCGAGAGGCTTAGAAAGCGAGGAGCTTTCCCATGATGCTCCACACCCATATGTGCACGTCAATATCGATTATGTTTCTCGGTGGGTATCCAGATAGAGAGTGCTTTGATAATCCTAAGTTTTACCCCAGAACTATCCAAAAAGTGTACATATGCAAAATATAATGCAGCATATGTAAATCATTTTGAAGATATGATAATTTTCATAAAAACATGGATTATAAGCATTAATTTAGAATTTAAAACCCTCTACACTGTAGGTTGAGTTAAAATCTAAAATAATGTTAAGCAAAAATATATAAAAACGATTATGATCTTTTTCAAGAAATCATTTGTTAGAAAAAGAATCATTCAAAACAATTTGATGGAGAAATATATGCACAAATCATCTGTTCTTCCGAGTGACGAGAAAACCAGAACCTGTGATACCTAACGGTGTTCCCCTCGATACTCATGGGGCATCGAGAAGCTCAGTAAGTGAGGAGCTTTCCCATGATGTTCTACACCCACCAGTACCGATAATTTTTCTCAGTGGGTATCTAGGTAGAGTACAAGCACCCGCATATCATTGTACGCATGAGATCAGAATATTTTTATGAGAAACAGATGTATTCGTAATCTTTTCAAGGAACCATTTAGAATTTAAAACATATGACAAGAAATAGATTTTTTACATAGTCTATCAAAATTTAAATCATTCGAAAAAAACATATTAGACTTCAAGCATACTCTCTTCATAGGGGCATTCAAAAATTAAAGCATCCGATGGAAAATAAAATTAGAATATTGGACAAAAAATAAATTAGAAATCAATTACACTCTTTTTCACAGAAGCAATAGAAAACTTAAAATAAATGTGTCACACAATTAGGTTAAAGCATACATTCTAGAGTCGCATCATACTCAAAACAAATATTTCAATTCAAACAAGACTTGAAATCAAAATTCATCTCAATGCACAAGAAGAATCAATATTGGTGCTATCCACTAACCCCCATGTCCCATACCACGACCATTTGATGGTTTCTCCACAGTAATTCTACTATCCATCGAGATAACTTTGCAATCATTTTTTCTAAAATACAGAAGATTTGAATTCAATTTCTATGTTAAATCCATTAGTAGACTTAACCTTAGAGTGTGGTCGCTTCTTGGTAACTCTACCATTGTTTAAAAAAATTTTGACAGACTATTTGAATTTGAGGTTGCTAAATAATCATGCAACATATTCAAAATAAATATTTCCGACTAATTCAAAATAGAAATTCGTAAAAATTAAAATTCAGATCAAGTCTGACACTATACTCACAAAATAAAATTTCAAATCATTCTTGAATTATAAATCGGATTTCATAAAATCGGAGTCCATCGGGAATCTGATGTAACATAAAACAGAATTTTAAATCAAATTCAATATAACTGATTTAGAACAAAATTGTCAAATAACTTTCGATTAAAAATAAAATTAGTAAAATCATAGTTCGTATTAAATAGAATATCATGTATACCGAACAGAAAGTTAAAACCCAAAATTAATATTAAATCCAATATCATAGTTAATTTAATATCAAATTAATTCAAAAATCGGAATTCCTATCAAATCGAGATTCGAAATAGTATTAATAACCGCTCAAATGTGAATTTCATAATATCAATCCAATACAACACAAGTAGAACAAAATTTTAAATTACTTATAATTAAAAAAATTAGAATTTATAAATATTAAAGTCAAGAGCAATTCCAATGTCACACTCGTAAAATAAAATTACCGATCAAAACTTAATATGACTTAGTTGTAGTTAAATTTTCAAATCAATTTAGATTCAGAATTACAAATTTATCAATTGGATTATCGTATCAAATCCTTATGTAACAAATTCAGACATTCAAATAATTTCTGATTTGAAATCAAAATTCATAAAATCAACGTTAATATCAATTTCTTGCAAAGCATGCAAGACATAAATTTAAAATTATTTCTGATTCAAAATCAGAAGTCAAAAAATCAAAGTTCGTAATAAATTCGATGCAATACCTTTAGAACCAAAAAAACTCACCATCGGAATTCACCTTAAATCCGATGTAACACATGTGGACCATAAAATTAAAAACTCGGAGTCCTCAAATATGATATCACACGTACAAAACAAAAATTCAAAATTAGAGTAATCATTAAATTTGATATGAATCATAGAGAATGGAGGTTCACAGTCGAAATTTTCCTTAATTCCGATATCACACATGCAAAACCGATGTTTACAATTTGAATTTTTTTATTAAATCCGTTGACACATATGTGGAATGGTAAAAACATAATTAGAGGTTATATTAATTCCAATGTCATAATTGAAGAACAACACATTCAAAATCGGAGTTCATCATAAAGCTGATGACACATGTGCAAAACGGTAAAAATCACAATCGAACTTTATATGAAATCCAATAACACACTCGTAACAATGAAATTCCAATTTTAAAAAAATTAGAATTCAAAACAAATCAAAATATATTTTAAAATATTTTTCTCTCAGAGACAGAGTAAAGTTCCGATAACATTTTGTAACACCCCTACCCAGACCACCCGACCCAAACCGGGGGTTAGTTCGGAAGATAGAATTGGAGTGTATTAAATAAGCAAAAAAATTAAAATCGGACTGACCAAGAGTTGCAGACTCTAAGTGCGAGGGTCATAACTTTCATCCACACACTATGGAGCTTTAACATTCTATTGTATGTAGATTAGAACAAACCTAATTTATAACTAATTTGGATCGGGTCAACGTTATTGTATCGTTGGTTGCCTACGTACATATTGGATATGATCTTTGACATTATTCTAATAAGATTGGATCCGAACGTAGTTCTGCCTAACGGCTAATACATTCATGAGGCATCACCAAATCATATATGTTAAAATATGTATATCCTTATATCCAAATAATCATTCGGGATTAGATGAAAATCTTATAAATCATCGGAGTCGAACAGATGCCAATAAATTAGTGAAATACACATCTCACATAAGTGAGCAGAATACTAACAAAATCACACATCCCACTCTATCATAGACTAGAGTAGAACACACAACAGAGCATGTTGGATCATATAAGATAATATCATATTTTATCCGACCATACCAATCATATCAGATCAGATCGGAGTTAATCAAATCACAATAGAGCATTTCAGAGTAATTCAGATCACAACAGAATATATCAAAGTAGATCAAATAAGAACATATCATCATATATTAGATTAGTAAATTATATAACTTAATTTGTATATTACTAATTAAGATGTACATGCATATAAATTATATTAAATTAGAAGGTCAAAAAAGTGTACTCCCCTGCAGTTCCAGAAGTGACAACGTTCGGAGCTGCTTGTTTCCTCAGGGCATCCTCCCTTTCAGATCCAAAAATGGTGGGTAGAACCTCCTCTAACTCCGGAATACTTTTCTCTTTTCATACCCGTAAGCTACAGACAAAATCTCCTTTTGCCCGGAGACACTTTTCCTTTCATGAGCCCATAGGTGGCGGACAGAACCTCCCCTTACCCGGAGAAATTTACCCTTCGTGTGCCTGTGGGCGGCAGATAGAACCTCCCCTTACCCGGAGACACTTTACCCTTCACTTGCCCGTAGGCGGCGGACAAAACCTCTCCTTACCCAGGGCTGTTTCCCTCATATAGGGTTTCTAATTCGAAATATGAATGCTTCCATTGTGCAAAACACTCTCGAATTAGCTAAGAACATTTTTTAAACGGAAGAAAATGGACTCAGAATGATAAAAAATGAGAATTTATAAAAAAAAACGTATTGTGGAAATGGAATATGCCCACACCGACGTGCACCACGTGTCAAGATTTCAATGGACCAAAAATTGAAGTCGGCACCACTGACATGCGCATTAGCGTGCTTCGTGCAGCGCATGCACTGCTGTTCGATGGATGTTGCGCGTCGTGCGGCCGTGGTTCTGTGCCGAGGCTCACGTAGCTTTGCCCTGTTTCGGCTTCAACTCGGCTCAGCTTCGGCTCTGCTGTCGTTAGCTATTTCGTCTTTTTTTTAAATATTTTATTATTATTTAAATCAAATACAATTCTAACTTCAAAAGGTGATAACATCTTATCTCGAAGTCATAATTGTGCGTTCTTGGTACGGATGAACTCGTATGGACAAGC
This sequence comes from Saururus chinensis, assembly GCA_035235625.1. NCBI lineage: Eukaryota > Viridiplantae > Streptophyta > Magnoliopsida > Piperales > Saururaceae > Saururus > Saururus chinensis. The sequence goes on along the minus strand of CP141142.1, from coordinate 12,579,462 downwards.
CCTTCAAATCTAGATCTCACATAGGTAGGTTATCTTGTACTTTTAAAATAGATCTTGCCCATGTGGCATGCTTGCCGAGGTTTTAACTTTCATTCTCAACCTCCGTTTCGCTGGTTCTTTAGTTCGTTATGCTTGTTACTTCGAGCTCTAACTAAATACGGGAATTTCATCTCTTGAAACCCCTTAAAAATTATTTAAATTTACATAATTACCCCTAATCTTCTTTGGTTAAGTGTAATCGGAACACGGGGTGTCACAAAGGGACAATTGGGTGCTCTCCACTTGGCCTGCTTTGGTGCCACAAGCATTAGTGCTTGGCATGGCACTGATGCAAGAAAAAAAATTGTATTATTATTATTATTTTTTATCTTTAAAATTCAATTTTATAATTTCAAATGGTCATATCTCCCTACATTAAATTTAGATTCACAAGTTCTTGGTATCATTGGGCTTGTATCGAAGTGTCATATAAAACAAGACCATGCACGAGCATCTTATCTCATAAATTTAAAATACGGCCTACCCATGACACACTTCTCAAGGTTAGCATATGATCTTCATATCTAATTTACAAATTTTTTAGCTCAATATGTTCATCTATCAAAGCCTTACTAAAAAAGTTAAATTCCTCAAACGAATCAACTTGAAAATAGTTTAATTTTACGAAAAAAATCATTGGGCAGGGGTAGTGGTGTTTACGAATGTTTATTAGACACATGATGAGTTCATTCTGCTTGCTTTAATAAGTGGTTGTGGACATGGATACGTGAACATTCACGTCCACTCATTAGAAATAGAATTATTATTTAGGGGTTGTTTGGGTACTGAATTTTTGTTAGATTCTATTGATTTCATCTCAATTCCAGCTTGAATTATCAGAATCATGTTTGTGTGTAACATTTGGGCGGAATTAAAAATTTTGCATTGAAATTGATTCCAAGCCGTTTTGAACCGGAATCACCAAATCACCTCATGAGGTGATTCCTGCTCCCAACCCCCAATTTTAAAAATTATAAATTTCGTTATTTTTCAACAGCTACCTCTCATATCAATTTGAACCTTGAAAAATATGCTATAATTGATGGGGCCTACTTTAAAATTTTTAAAATTATATATTTTTGTGGTATCTTGTTTGATATAGTTTAAATTTAAGAGCATAATAATATAAAAAACGTACATATCCAAATTCGGAAAAAATAGTTATATTAATTTATAGTTTTAAAATTAAATTTAACATAATATATGAATTTATTCTAAAAATAAAAAATTTATTACTAAACGTAATTCAAATGGCTAATAAATTTTTAAAATTAAAATTCCAACAAATTTCACTTTCGTTTTTCAACAAAAATTCAATAACCAAAGAGTCCTTTAAGAACAAAAGAGTCACGTGCTTCCATTATCATATCATGACAGTGCATGCTATTTTATTCAATTAAATAAGTCTGTGACAGGTTACTGGGGCTAGAGTAGCTTGTTGTATCTATAACCATTAACTGTTAGAAAATGTCTAAGTCACAGCTGAGCTACAACTTTAGCCAAGTTTTTCCCACTTGTTATCACTTCCCAAGGAAAAATATCACGTTTTTTTTATTATGTTCTCAACAACCACTTCTCCATCGTCTTTGTTTCCTTATTATCACTACAACATTTTTTCTTTAACAGAGGCCAAGGTGATGTCTTTGCACAACGACACCACACTGATCTCATATCACCCTTTGAAAGTTCTCTAGGCGGCAGATTCCCACATCCATGGGCCTCGTCTGCTATAAGGCTACCTTGGGAGCTTGTTTATGGTGTCACACACATGCTTCCCTTTCCTATGCCGGTCTAGTGTCTCCAAACCTTTGTAAGTCTGTGACCTCTCTCTCCTTGACCTCTCCAACCTTCTTCTGCCGTAGGGCCCTAGCCAGGCGGCAAGCTTCTATCGGATCTGGCTTTAGAGTCTCTGTACTCTCCGGTGTCGGCCCCAAGAACCACAGCTTCTTCTAATTTTTTTTGAGGTGCACCGGTGATTCCAAGCTCATTCTGGGTTCTCAAAAGAGCTCACTGGCCATTGGAGCTCCGGATTTATAAAAAGATTATGGATTAGATTCTCCCTTTGTTGCACGTTGTGAATGTCCGAGTCAGTCCATGTCCAACATAGACAACAGCGAATAGACAGACACCCACTGTGGTTGTCTGTATAGCTGTAAGCAGCGGACGCAGACAGGCAATCTTGTTGTTCTGGACAGATACATGCATACGATACGACCTTGGTCTGACTAGTCAGCATTAATGGGGAGATGCTGAGTAATAGCCTTCCAACGAAGATCACTTTACTTCAAAAATACCCAAAATGAGTAGTGCTTAAATTCAATATTATATTTCTTTCATACTGGCTTGCCCCCCTGCAACTATTGAATAGGACAAAAGGGTTAAGGAGCCAATTTTATTTTTAATTTTTTCATCCAAACATGATTTCGACAAAATTCTGCATAATCCCACAAAAGCTGCCTAAATTTGAGGGCATATTCTCTAACTAAACAGCCCCGAGTGTCATTGCACCCATGCACATGAATGGGCACCCTTTTACTTTCAAATTATTAGTCAAATTTTTATGCGTTTTGTCTGTGTACATTATCTTCATCTTGTATTTTTCGTGCGTAGCAATTGTATTTCAATCAGCTATGCCCATTGCTATTGACAAGATTTGATTAGAACATAACAGTGCCTTAAAACCGTTTATTCGTTTTCATGACTCCCAATGCTTTGCTCAAAGACAGAAAAGAGGCAAAAAAGTCCAAATGGAAGAAACAAGCCATATCAGCATAGAGCTAGACACTTATGAACATTACAAAACTTGTGGAATTTTTCTTATGGTTTGTATCATAGATCATGTGGCACGTCTTTAATGAGTATTGGTGAACAGGAACCTCCCTTTAAGGAATGCCTTGCAGAATTTCTGCCATGCTTCCCTATCTGGCTCACAAGCCTCAAGGCTCTCCCTAGCAATCTCAGCCTGAGAATCCTGTAAATGCAAATGTTTATAACTAAGACTTGTCTTCTAACTTTAATACCTCTTCTTAATGAAGTTTTCATTTTCAAATAACCCAGATAATGATGATTAAGAACTAATAACCACGATTTTAATCAAACCTTTATGAGATTTCGCATTTGGAGGCGATCAATGAGATGGCGGAGGATGTCTTTGTTGTACTCGGGATGGCCCTGGATGCCTAATATGTGGTCGCCGCACCGGAACATCTCTATCCCCGTCTTCTCCGACCATGCCATCACCTCAGCAAATTGGGGCAACTCCATAACCTGCACACAATCATAAAGCTCATGTCATAAGCATGAGGCTTTTGACTTGTTAATGCCATCTCGATCTGAGCTGTTCTTATAATAGCTTTATAAAGATATGCACCATCTGAGATTGACAATCTAGGCTCTTTTTTGTGACAATGAAACATATTTACTGATATTGTTTACAAGTCACTAACCTCATCTTGGTGGATTTCAATCACTGAGAGACTTGAAGAGGGGACCTGAAGCTGGATTGGGAACTTGGACTGCAAAACATTGATCTTCCTCAGCCCAATGTCCCAGCCGGTTGAGGCCCGGCCCGTCTTACCGCCCAATGCCCGACCCAGTATCTGACAAGATAAGAATTAAGGATAATGTAAAAATAGAACCTCATACCAAGTGAAAAGACCAAATTAGACACGTATGACTTTATTAGCATTTTGTAGAAGGTGTGCCCTACATGTACAGGTAGTATACGACAAAAATACCCTCTTTTTCTTTTACTAAAAATATCCTCCTTTCGGTGGTATCTGTATTTATGGTGCATCATGTGACCTAAGATCATAAGACACGTACTAATGCACATCATAAGACACGTACTAACTTTTTTTCTCACATTGCACCCCTTTCAATCAAAAGAAAACTTAGGGGGGAAAAAACGACAAACGCTAATTTTTGGTAGGGACGGCCTTCATTTACTATTTAGTTCATCAAATATGGCATGTAATTAATATATAATTGTTTTTTTTTAAACCATAAGTATGCTACATCCTTGCTTTATTTAGCCCACCCTACTTATTTTTATAGAGTTGTAGATATATATGGATATATTTATATATATATCAATTACAAAGTAAAGGGTGACAGACTTATAATCTCCTTTCATATATTATATTATAAAAAGTTAATATATACATGCTCCGTACATTAAGAGCTGTCGGATCATTATCGGACAGCTTCGTGGGCAGGTAGGGGCGGCTATTTACGTGCGCCGTTGTATCGGGCGTATTAATAGGACTTAATTAAATTATTAAAATATCTTTTCCGAAGGAAAGGCTAATTGCTTTTCCAAAGCGCCGAGGATAAGAAAGAAAATCACACTCCAGGAAAGTAAAATTAGATTCCATCACCCACTTCCAGCAAGTAGTTGAATGACGAATTTATATGTTAAAAAAGCACACAATTTTTATGGAGAAGAGAAAAGAATGAAGGGCATTTTCGTCCCATAAAAGCATTCCACACGGAAAGTGAAACCGAGGGGGAAAGCAAGCATTTTCCCTCATTTTCTCCAGAAAGATAGATTGCTACCAACCTGATGGCCGAAGCAAACGCCCAAGACCTTCTTCCTCATGGAGTGCAACTTCCTGAGCAGTGCCACCAGCCGGAGGATCCAGGCGTCGCTGGCATGGGCGTCGGAGCAGCTGCCGGTGACGACGAACCCATCATAGAGATCGATCTCCTCATCGGCCGGGAACTCGCCGGCCTTGACGCGGTATCCGTCCCACATCTCTCCCTCCTCCCCCAGAAGGTCCACGAACACGTCGAAGAAGCCGCCGTACTTCTTCTTCATGTAGTCCGAGTCCTCGGCGCAGACCAGCACGGCGAACCTCCTCTGCTTCTTCATCTCCATTGCCTCCTCTCCTCTCCTAGTGGGAGTCTAGAGAGAGAAAGCGAGAAGAAAGAGGTCTTTTCCTCGCTCCCTCTCTCTCCCTCTGGTCCACAGAGAGTGAGAAATGGAGAGGAGGAAAGGGGGCAGACTGCTTGCTTGAATTGAAGATTCTGTGTTTATAAAACGCTAGGGCTATGTAAATGGGCAGATATGGCCAATTAATTACGGTAAGTACCCAAGGGGTCATAGGCTAGTATTTAGTGATTATGGCTGTTGTGAATCTTGTGAGATGCTGTAAAGCTGATTATGATCCACTTATTTGCGGGAATTAGGCTTTGGCCATCCCAAATATTCTCTTAGATTAGTGATCCCCCTTCCTATGCAATGCTTATTTACTTTATAAAAATGAAAAAAACTTAGCAAAAACAAAGCTTACTTTTGTGGGAATCCATTTTAATTCCCATAGTAAGAATGATCTACTTTTTTTTTATTAAAAATTATTATTATTTATATTTATTAAGAATAAATTTATATAAACTTAGGCTCACGCTTGAGCATCTGCATCATAGGAAGAAATGAATTGCCTTAATATTATCATTACTATTATTATTTATATAAAAAATAATATTAAAAGAGACTCCAGGATATAAACCCGGGCTCAAGCACATCCCAAGTTACTTAGAAATAGGCAAAAGATTAAAAAGATTGAAGCTCCAATTTTTTTTAAGTAAATTAATTTTATTACTTCAATATTGTGTGTAGCTTCCATTCTCAAGCCAACGGTGTGAGATGCTGTTGTTGGGATTCTTACACATTTATAAAAAGAATTATATTTTTATTAAATTTTTTCACACCAAAAGCTTATTGTAGACTCTGATGAATTAGGATAAATGAATATTGATATTGTTAGGTGTGACTCACCGTTTCTATTTAATTAGAGGTTGGAACATACAAAAAGTGGAGTAAAAATATCCGCTTCCAAAAAAATAATTACAGTAGTTATTTCCCCAACCAATAGCAATTTCCCTGCTTCTAGATTTTGCACATGGGTAAGATGACCCCATTAAATTTTTTATTTTATTAATACTCACCTCTTGTATATACTTCTTGGGTAAGCTAAGAAAGAAGATGGGCTAATGACCCCATCTCAAAGTTCATTAACCCTATTAGGTTAGGACAATTTCACTTTAATTAATATTAATGACCTACCATATTAAAACAACAGCTTAGACCAACCACAATTTAAATAATATTTTTTATATTTTTTAAATAGGAAGTTTTGAAGAGATTAAATCCCAAAATTAAAAGCTAACCCCATATCCATTGAGATCGATTGCCTGCTGTCCTTTTCACTCCTTTCTTCCCTAAAATTTCAAATAAAACCCTAGCTCTTCACCTCCTCTTTCCCAAGTCCAATTGTGCCCAACACAAGCGCCCTCTCCTTGCCAAAGGCAACACAACCAACACTCTTTTCTCCCTTCTGAGTCCCAACTAGTTTCCTCCTCTACTTCTAGCCCCTATCTCCCGACATTGCCCACACGGCCTCTAGCCACCCCCATGCTTCCAACTTGCAGCCTTGGCCTATGGATACAACCAACATTGAAGCATCTTTCCTTTTGATTTACATCTCACATTTCACATACACTCCTCCCACCTCCACCACCAACTACGGTGAATTGGCAAAACTCCAACCTCCTTCATCCCAAGTCACGACTAATATTCAGCCCTACCCGAGATACATAATTATAGAGACTGTGTCTTCAATGGGTATGCATTTAATGCATCTTAAACACTTATTATGTTTTTAGAATGATCATAATTACATATGTTTTACAAATTTTCCTATAAATCTTACTTCAATATATCTTAATTGTTAGTGTAATTATTTTGAAAAAAGTTAAGCTTTGTTATTTTATTACCCCCTTCACATAAAATCCTGCTCACACCTAGTTGTAGCCACATTAACATCTTCCTGTAAATTAAATATGGCTTCAGTAATGTCTAATGTAAGATCCCTAAATTTGAACCGGTTTATTTTATTTTATTTAATTACTTTTGTGTAGTTTAATACTAATTTTGATAAGTTTTAACTATTTTTAAAATTTAAGTGGTTAACAAAGGTTTCAACCAAAATTTTCTTCACATTTATGGTTTTTAAGTTATTTTAAGTCATTTAGATTTCTGAATTTTTGGAATTTTCACTATTTTTTTGAAAAATTATGGGGTGGGACCCGTTGTTGGCTCCACGAGTGAATTTGGGATTATTAGTCCTAAATGGCCCCAACATTAACCCAATACCAAAAATAATTATTTCAAAAGTTTTAGACATCAAATTGAGTTACAAATAAGCAAGTTTATTTATTTTTAGTATAAAATCCTATTTGTACCTCACTAGTTAATTAGGTCTACCCCACCATTTACTATAAAAGGAAAAGTCTAACCACTTTTCCAATTGGGAAAGAGTTGAGACCTAGAGCTTAGGAGCCTAATCCTTATTTTCTTAAGAGGGAATGAGATTAAGGTAGGCATTTGCTTAATATTTCACTAATATATTTGGGTTTTGCTTAAATCTTTCAAATATCTTCCTCTGCTTTGGATTAATTTCGATTTTCACTCAAAAATTACTAATTTGGGTTTCAATTTCAAAACCTAATGATGGAAATTTCGCTTTTAAGTCTCTTGAACTTTAGATCTATTTGTTCTAGAAGGTTTTAGGTGTTTTAAAATCAGATTTGAGAAGTAATTAATAAAATCATGTTTTATGCAGGTTTTGAAGGAGTTTGAAGAGCCATTTCAAATGAAGAACTTGCTGAAAGGCAAGTGCTTTGGTCTTAAACGTTGTTGTCATTCATATTTAAATTTTGATAGGGTTTTGAAATAGGCTCCATGATTATGAGCTTTAATGGTGATTTGAGAAAGGAGTAATCTTTGATAAGATTTCTTAAGGTTTTTGTTTAGTAATGGATAGATTAGATGTTCTATAAGCATGAATTTGATTATTATGAAGTTTGAGGATGAAATTTGATGAATAATGAAGGGTATGTGGAGTTTCTGTTTTGATTTTGAAGTGGGGAAGATGAAGCTGTCGTACTTCTTCTTCATGTAATTGGAGTCCTCATCGCAGACTAGCACAGCGAACCTCCTCTGCTTCTTCATCTCCATTGCCTCCTCTCCTCTCCTAGTGGGAGTCTAGAGAGAGAAAGCGAGAAGAAAGAGGTCTTTTCCTCTCTCCCTCTAGTCCACAGAGAGTGAGGAATGGAGAGGAGGAAAGGGGGCAGACTGCTTGCCTGAGTTGAAGATTCTGTGTTTATAAAATGCTAGGGCTATGTAAATGGGTAGATATGGCCAACTAATTACGGTAAGTACCCAAGGGATCATAGGCTAGTATTTAGTGATTATGGCTGTTGTGAATATTGTGAGATGCTATAAAGCTGATTATGATCCACTTATTTGCAAGAATTAGGCTTTGGCCTTTGGCCATCCCAAATATTCTCTTAGATTAGTGATCCCCCTTCATTTGCAATGCTTATTTACTTTATAAAAATGAAAAGACTTAGCAAAAACAAAGCTTACTTTTGTGGGAATCCGTTTTAATTCCCATAATAAGAATGCTCTATTCTTTTATTATTATTATTATTCATATTTATTAAAAATAAATTTATATAAACTCGGGCTCATGCTTGGGCCTATGCATCATCGAAGAAATAAATTTGCCTTTAAGTTATGTGTGTATTATTATTATTATTTATAAAAAATAATATTAAAAAAGACTCTTCGATATAAGCCCGAGCTCATGCACGTCCTAAGTTACTTAAAAATAGGCAAATGTGAACCATGCACCCGACCATGTTCTCTATTAACACATAATGTTATATTTTGATATGATATTTGCAATGCCAAGGCTCACGCTAACACCCATAAAATTAGGTCCATATAAATCAAGAAGAAAAACTTACTACAAAATAATCATATCACACAGGTGTGCTGCTTTTACACTATCAGGTAAATCCTCTTTCCAAAGAGTAGATGAATCCAACATTTCACTTGGCAAGCAAGGTCTCATTTTATGTTAGCATGAGTTATGCACATAGGCCACAACTTTTTCGCTTCTTCAATGAAATTTTGATTATTGTTAAGAGAATCGCTTTAAAAAAATGGCACCAGTGTATCCTCTTTCAATAGAACCTGAGACAACTCTCACACACCCTACTCTACACTGCCGCCCATCTAGGCCACAACCATTTTGAAGCTCCAATCTTTTTCAAGTAAATTAATTTTATTACTTCAATATTGTGTGTAGCTTCCATTCTCAAGCCAAGGGTGTGAGATGCTGTTGTTGGGATTCGTACATTTATAAAAAAAATTATATTTCTATTCAATTTTTTTCACACCAAAAGCTTATTGTAGACTGATTAAATTAGGATAAATGAATGTTGATATTGTTAGGTGTGACTCTTCTATTTGATTAGAGGCCGAAACAAACTTCTAATAAAGAAAAAATAGAGTAAAAATATCAGCTTCCAAAAAAATAATTATAGTAGTTGCTTCCCCAACCAACAGCAATTTCCCTGCTTCTAGATTTTGCACATAGTAATAAAAGTTGCAGCAATGTACGTACCAACATTATTAATTTATTCATTTTATTAATACTCACCTCTTGTATATACTTCTTGGGTTGGCTAAGAAAGAAGATGGGCTAATGACCCCATCTCAAAATTCATTAACCCCTATTAGGTTAGGCCAATTTCACTTTAATTAATATTAATGACCTACCATATTAAAATAGCAGCTTAGACCAACCCCAATTTAAATAATATTTTATATATTTTTTAAATAGATAGTTTTGAAGAGATTAATCCCAAAATTAAAAGCCAAACCCATATCCATTGAGATCGACTGCCTGCTATCCTTTTCACTACTTTCTTCCCTAAAATTTCAAATAAATCCCTAGCTCTTCACCTCCTTGTTCCCAAGTCCGATTGTGCCCAACACAAGCACCCACTCCTTGCCAAATGCAACACAACCAACACTCTTTTCTCCCTTCTGAGTCCCAACTAGTTTCCTCCTCTACTCCTAGCCCCTGTCTCCAGACATTGCCCACACGGCCTCTAGTCTCCCCCCTACTCCCAACTTGCAGCCTTGGCCTATGGATACAACTGACATTTAAGCATATTTCCTTGTGACTCACATCTCACATTTCGCATACTCTCCTCCACCTCCACCACCAACTACAGTTAATTGGCAAAACTCCAACCTCCTTCATCCCAAGTCACGGCTGATATTCAGCCCTACCCAAGATACATGAATTATAGAGACTGTGTTGTCAATGGGTATGCGTTTAATGCATCTTAAACACTTATCATGTTTTTAGAATTATCATAATTACATATGTTCTACAAATTTTCCTATAAATCTTACTTCAATACATCTTAATTGTTAGTGTAATTATTTTGAAAAAAGTTAAGCTTTGTTATTTTATGACCCCCTTCACAGAAAATCCTGCTCACACCTAGTTGTAGCTACGTTAACATGCACCTGTGAATTAAATATGGCTTCAATAATGTGTAATGTAAGATCCCTAAACTTGAAACCGTTTATTTTATTTTATTTAGTTGCTTTTGTGTAGTTTAATGCTAATTCTGATTGGTTTTGACTATTTTCAAATTTAAGTGGTTAACAAAGGTTTTAAGCAAAAATTTCTTAACATTTATGGTTTTTAAGTCATTTAGATTCTGGAATTTTCACTATTTTTCCCAAAAAATTAGGGGGTGGGACCCACCGTGGGCCCCACGTGTGAATTTGGGATTATTAGTTCTAAATGACCCCAATATTAACCTAATACCAAAAATAATTATTTCAAAATTTTTAGGTATCAAATTGGGTTTTAAATAAGCAAATTTATCTATTTTTAGTATAAAATCATATTTGAACCTTACTAGTTAATTAGGCCTACCCCACCCCTTTACTATAAAAGAAAAAGCCCAACTACTTTCCAAATTGGGAAAGGGCTGAGACCTGGAGCTTAGGATCCTAATCCTCATTTTCCTATGAGAGAAGGAGATTAAGGTATGAATTTTCTTAATATTTTACTAATTTATTAGGGTTTTGCTTAAATTTTTCAAATCTCTTCCATTGCTTTAGATTAATCTCGATTTTCACTCAAAAATTACTGATTTGTGTTTCTATTTCAAAACCTAATGATGAGAATTTCGTTTTTAAGTCTCTTGAACCCTAGATCTACTTGTTCTTGAAAGTTTTAGGTGTTTTAAAATCGGATTTAAGAAGTAATTAATAAAAATCATATTTTAGGTAGGTTTTGAAGGAGTTTGAAGAGCAATTTTGAATCAACAACTTGCTGGAAGGTAAGTGCTTTGGTCTCAAATGTTGTTGTGATTCGGATTTAAGTTTTGATAGGATTTTGAAATGGGTTCCATGATTATAAGCTTTAATGGTGATTTGAGAAAGGAGTAATCTTTGACGAGATTTCTTAGGGTTTTTATTTAGTAATAGCTAGATTTGATATTCTATAAGCATGAATTTGATTATTATGAAGTTTGAGGATGAAATTTCATGAATTATGAAGGGTATGTGGAGTTTCGGTTTTAATTTCGAAGTGGGGAAGATGAACCAGAAACTACCATTATGGCGATCAAACAACCATCTTGTTGATCGAACATTAGTACTGCAATTTTGGCCATTTTGTTTCTATTGCTTATTTTTATGTTCTTATTCATAAATTTTATTGCCTATGTTCATGTTGAGTAATTTGAACTAGAATAAGCTACTGGAAGGGTATGTTATTGATGTTGGGAATTATGAGGAATATTTAAGTATTATGTGAAATAGCATGTTGTTGGCGACACATGTTAGTATTGCTTATCTTGAATCCATGATTAAATGATTCCTTATGCTTTAAGGATGATTCCAGCAAGATTATAGCATGATAATGAAGTGATATATCTTCATATAATGCGATTAAATTATGGGTGAATATTGGTGCCATGTCTAGATTCAAGTGTGGGGTGAATATGCTTGCATAGGTTTAGCATGAGGTTACACTTGACTTGATTAATGGTTTTCGATGGTTTTCACCTATGATTTTAGTTGGAACCATGATTAGATTCTAATGTGCACGTGTGTGGTATGATGATGAGTTAATTACAAGGCATACCCATATGCTTAGAATTAAATGTTTCTACCATGTATACACACACACACGTGTGGGGCGGTATGATTATGATGAGGTATGGTATTATGATTATAAATGATGCATAGGAAGTTGATGAAAGCACTTATCATGAATTAGGATTTATGTATGCCTTGCCTACATATGTGTCATGTTGCATGCATCATGAAACGGATTTCCGAATGAGACTTTATTGAGATTAGTCGTGGTTGATCGATTGGATGCAATGATGCGAGATTGTGTGCTAGATTAATTATTCATTGACTTATCAGAAATTGGTTGGTCCAAAAAAACATAATTTTGATTTCAGTTCCCATGTGGAACATGCATACTCCTTGGGTTGATTCGATCTAAATTGAGTTGAGTAGTTTGATGCAGTTGAGATTTTCTTGAGACAGTCAAACCTAGGCCCTGAGAATCTAGAACAGTATGCTTTCGTGCACTGGCTACTATGTGTTCTAGGTTCCCCGAGTGGGATTTGGACTTTCCTATTGCAGAGATGTCCAGAGCGAACACACTGCTCTAGGTTTTTGTAAGGAAATTGGATGTTCCCAGTCAAGACTGTCCAGGGCGAGCAAACTGCTCTAGGTTTTTGCAAGGAATTCGGACCTTCCTTTTGGATTGTCAAGGGCGAACAGATGAGCTAACTACCCCCAAACACCCCAAGTTTTCGTAAGAAATTTGGACTGTGTCTGGAGCAGGCAATGCCCTAGGTTTCCAGTTAGGAAATCGGACCACGTCCAGAGCGGGTATATGATTGTATTTCTCTCCATGATGGAAACATTCACCATTTGTGAATGATGCATGCACATGAGATAATATTATGCCCAAGTTAAGCATGTTGGGTAGAGATAATTGAGATTATGTAACACATGTAAATATAATTTATTATGAATGATTTAGTATCGTGTGGTTGAGACAATTATCATACAGGGTGAATGATATGAATATGGATTATGTGGTTGTGTTGGAGACACATGTTATGCAAGTTGAATACATGAAGGAGAATGATTTATTATGTATGATCTGAATGTGTATAAGAAACACTACTCATGTAAGTTATATATGATGTGATTAAGTGAGAATCACTTATTATGTAGGATGAATTTTATGTTATATTGTGATTATTTATGTCATGATTAGTATGTATGAAATACTTGTATGCAAGATGATTACTTATGGGTAAATAGGGGTATGGTAAGGGAAGTAATAAAAAATGAGAATATTAGGTGAAATATGGATTTGAATTATCATGTTGATGTGTTGTGGTTGCTTTTTTTTATTAATGTTAATGTATTTCAAACCTTACTGAGTTTTACTTACCCCTATTTCTGTGTTTTGTTTTGGGGCTGCATGATACAACATGCAGTTGATCAGGATTCCCTATACGAGGGACAACCGGGATATGTGTGGGAGTAGGCGCAAATGCTTTAGTACCATATTTTGTCTTCTAATTTATGCTATCATGATTATAGAACCCCTTATATGGATGTTTATGTTTCAGACTCGTGTTTATTTGATGCTTTTAGACTGATCTAAGATTCTCTGAATTTGAGCCATGTGTCTGCTCAGGATGTTAAGTATGTGGGTTACACTTGAAGATTTATTTTAGAGACATTATACTATTTTATTTTACCTTATTTCTCTTGCTCAAAAGACTAAAGGTATGCAATTCCGTGTATGTGTTAAATACCCAATTAAGGGGTTAAAGTCTTTCGTAATGTAATTTAGTCATCCTCGTATAGCTTCGATCAGACTAGGTTCGGCTCGGATCGAGCGGGCTCCAAGGCATGACATGTAAGGTTGAGAAACCGCTCTTTGTATAACTACTCTGGTTAAAAGTAGGAATTGTAGTTCGAGCATTCAATTAAATGAGACAAAAACATATATAAAGAGGGAATAGAGAAACATGTTACTAATCATAAACAAAAAAAAATGGAGAAGGAAGCTAAGATGACAAATCTCCTTATAAAGTTGAATAATTATATGAAATCCACAAAAATTGAATAATTACAACAAAAAGGATACTGAGGTGACAAATATCTTTATAACGAGAAGTCAGGTGACTTGTAGCATAATAAAATAAAAGGCTAATGAATTTAGGTATCTACTTAATTAAAACTTTTTAAGGCATTATAAATAAGAGTGGAACCAAAATTTTTAATTCATATATTTTTATATAATGTTTTTAACTCATAGTTTTGTTATCATTATTTTAAATTAGTATGAGAAAGAATTTTATTTATTTAGTGGGCAGGACAGGGACATGGAACTTCCAAGTTGTTTTCTATGGAAAGAGACGATTGATGAGAGCTCTCTGCCACTTTCCGATCCAGACAGGGACATGGACCTTCCAATTGGTTTTCCATGACTTGAAAGAGATGATTGATGAGAGCACTCTGCCACTTTCCCAACATTCGTCCGCAACATGATAACTAAGGGGAATCTTTTGAATTATATTAGCATCAATGGGAACGAAAACAATCAATTGAAAATTTCACTTACCCTTGGTGGAATTTATCAAATCACACACCTTGGTACCCGGAAGCAATAATTTGGATGGAGATACTATGAATCTATGACTTTCAAATTATAGGGCTTTGCAATCTATTTGTCATATTCCACACCTTTCTATTGCTCCTACTATCCATCTCAAATAAAACCCTAGCTCCTCGCCTCCTCCTGCCTAAGTCCGATCGTGCCCAACATGCGCACCTACTCCTTGCCATAGGCAAAACAACCAACACTCCTTTTTCCCTCCTGAGTCCCAACTAGTTTCCTCCTTTACATCTAGCCTCCATCTTCTAGTCATAGCCCACAACGACTCTAAGGAGGGTCCCAACTAGTTTCCTCCTTTGCTTCTCACCTCCATCTTCTAGCCATAGCCCACAACGACTCTAACCTCCTCTTTCTGCAGCCTGTAGCCTGGGCTCGTGGATACGACTGAGATTTAAGCATCTTTCCTTGCGATCAGTATCCCACATCTCACATCATCCCGTGCTCCCACCTCCTCCACCAACCTTGGTGAATCAGCGAAACTCTAACCTCCCCATCCCAAGTCCCATTTGTGGTCCGGTCCTACCCGAGATACATAAATTATTTATTTTTGAGTTTATTCCATATTGTCTGGCCGAAGAATGAAAATTTTCATATTCCCTGGATTTAAAACGGAAATGTCATGACCTGTGTATTTACAAAATTGCCCTTAGGTTTCCACTATATCATATATTTTAAAGTAGAGAGTAATAATTGAGCACCAGAACATTGTTGTGCCGTTCCGACGTGTCAGGAGTCATCGGTGGAGAACTGAAGTCGCTGGTGAGAGGTGACCGGCAGTGACTTCCCGCAAGCATCAATGAAAAAGAAAAAATGTTTTTGACATTATAGACGCTCTGTGAGTGCTCCAAAGGCTGCATTTCGCATAATCAATCCTTTTACATTGATCATGGATAGGATCAGTATTTGCATCAATTATAAAAGAGAGGTAGGCAATGATGACGTGTATATTGGTGGAATGGCACAGTTGATGAATATTCATCCATCGGTGAGCTTTGGTGAGCTGCCGGGGCAAGTCAAAGCACGACTTTCCGTCAATGGTAATGTCAATTTGAAGTATTTAATTTCATCCTCTCAATCATCCATGATATATAAATTACAAAATGATGAGGACCTCTAATCAATGTTCTCCATTCATAAGAAGGCAAATAAGGAGGTGTTATCATTGTATGCCGAGATGAAAGAGACTAACAACGGTGATAAATCATTATCACCATTTGTAGAAAAGAACCAGATAGTCAATAGTGCTAAATCACCGGTCGCAATGGCTCATCCCAGCTCTAATGTTGGATTTTATACTTGATTCAGTGAAACACAATTCACATTTGAAACTATCAAGTAACAATGAATATTTAGATTATATGCAATTGGACCCTTTCATGTATTCGAGACCATGATATCGACCATATCGTGTTAAGTTAAAGTCATATTGTGTGAAGAAATAAACACGACGTGTAATATATTGCATTAGCAATTATATGACATACACATGCGATATATCAATTATGAGTTACAACGTAGTTATGAAAACACAACATGCATTCATGTCGTGGTTTCGATAACACATTTTGAATTATAAGCGTGTTAACCAAATACACAATGTCGACTAATGTTGCAATTTTTTAACACAATAATGTGCAAAGCAAATTGGGAGAACTAGGAAACTTACACTCAACAAATCCGTGTCAATCTTATTTCACCAATCTAACGAGTACAGAACCTGAAATAGAAGTCAATCAAAATAGATCAGAGGAATTATTACCAACGATGGGTGGGACAAGGACTTCATTTGATAACTATGAACCTCCATATAGCCTTTGTAATTACAATGGTGAAGAAGGCAAAGAAGTTGATAATATGTGGGGTGAGGATCAGTGGTACGATAATGATATCGTTGGCATGGAAAGTAAATCTGACTACGTAGAATTAGGAAACAACAAGGTTCCCAATAACACCGACATTGAGGTGGAGGTAGATTGGGATACAATCGATGATTTAAACATCACTACAACAAAATGTACTATTAGCAATGCTTTTATTAGTGACGCAACACTAAGCATCGCTAAATAGTAATAATAACGACATATAAAAAAACATCGTAAAAAAAACCCACTATTAGTGATGCTTAATTGTAAGTGTCGCTAATAGTGGTCTATTAGTGATGCATAAATTCAAGCGTTGCTAAGACTAAAAATATTTGCGACATTTTAATTTATGTGTCGCTAATAATTATGTTATTAGCGACACTTTAACAAGTGTCACTAATATATATATATATATATCAATTTTTTTAAAAAAATTCAAAACTATTAACGACACTATATATATATATATATATCAATTTTTTTAAAAAAATTCAAAACTATTAACAACGCTTTCTTAAAAATATCGCTACTAGTTTTAACAATAGCGACATTTGTGAAAATGTGTCGTTAATAATTCTCAATCTTAAATAAGAAATTTAAAATTAAGAACTAATAGCGGTGCTTTTCAGCATGCGTCGCTAATTAATGAATAATTATTTAAAAAAAATTAAAATATTTAAAATAACTTTTTTAAATATAATATATTTTCTTCAATATTGACTAATTTATAATTAATTATTAATTTTTTATAATAAAAGAGAGTGAGTGAAGAGAGAGGAGGGAGGGTGAGAGAAGGAGGAGAGAGAGGGGAGAGACAAGAGAGAGGAAGGGAGAGAGAGGAGGGGAGAGATTGGAAGGAGAGGGGAGAGGAGAGAGAGGAGAGGGAAGAAAGAGAGAGGGGGCAGGGAGAGTGGAGAGAGGAGAGAGAGAGGGAGAGAGAAGAGAGAGAGGAGAGGTGAGGGAGAGAGAGGAGGGGAGAGAGAGGAGAGCGAGAAAGGGGGAGGGAGGAGAGAGAGGAGAGGGAGAGAGAGAGAAGAGAGGAGAGAGAGAGAAGAGAGGAGAGAGAGAGAAGAGAGGAGAGAGATGAGAGGAGAGGAGAGGAGAGGAGAGGGGAGGGAGGGGAGGGAAGGGAGGAGAGGAGAGACAGAAGAGAGAAGGGGAGGGAGGAGAGGAGAGACAGAAGAGAGAGAGAGGAGGGTGGAGAGAGAGGAGATAGAGGGGGAGGGAGGAGTTAGAGGGAGAAAATTTTTTTAATTATAAATTATTTTAAGAAAAATATAAAAAATTAAAAAAAGATATTAGTGACACATAGAGCTATGCATCGCTATTACCTCTTTCTTTAATAAAAAATTCAATGAAAGAGAGAGAGAGGGAGAAGGAGGGAAGAGAGAGAGAGAGGTAATGTAGAGAGAGAGAGAGAAGAGAGGAGAGGGAGGGGTGGAGAGAGAGAGGGAGGGGAGGAGAGAGAGAGGGATGGTTGGAGAGAGAGAGGGAGGGGAGGGGTGGGGAAGAGAGAGGGAGGGAGGGGAGGAGAGAGAGAGGGGAGGGAGGAGAGTGAGAGGGGAGGGAGGAGAGAGAGGGTGGAGATAGAGTGGGAGGGAGGAGTGAGAGGGATAAAAATATATAACTATAAATTATTTCAAAAAAATATAAAAATAATAAAAAAGAGGTAGTAGCGACGCATAGCTCTATGCGTTGCTACTACCACTTTTTTTAATAAAAAAATCAATGAAAGATAGAGAGGGGGAGGGAGGAGAGAGAGAAGAGAGGGAGAGAGGAGAGTGAGGAGAGGGAAAGAGAGTGGAGAGGTAGAGAGCGGTAGAGAGAGAGTGGAGGTAGAGAGAGTAGAGAGGAGAGGTAGAGCGAGAAGAGAGGAGAGAGAGAGAGAGGAGAGAGAGGCGGGGGAGGACGGGAGAGAGAGGGGAGGGAGGAGAGGAGAGAGTGAAGAGAGAGAGAGAGGTGGGTGGAGAGAGAAGGAGAGAGAGGGTGAGGGTGGAGAGAGGAGATAGAGGGGGAGGGAGGAGTGAGAGGGAGAAAAAGTTTTTAATTATAAATTATTTTAAACAAAATATAATTTTTTTTTAAAAAGAAAGAGGTAGTAGTGACACATAGAGCTATGCGTCGCTACTACCTCTTTCTTTAATAAAAAATTCAATGAAAGAGAGAGGGGGAGGGAAGGAAGAGAGAGAGGAGAGTGAGAGAGAGGAAATATAGAGAGAGAAGAGAGGAGAGGAAGGGGTGGAGAGAGAGGGAGGGGAGGAGAGAGAGAGTGGAGGGAGGAGAGGAGATAGAGCAGAAGAGAGGGAGGAGAGAGGAGAAGACAGAGAGGAGAGAGAAGAGAGAGGGTGGAGAGGAGATAGAGTGCGAGGGAGGAGTGAGAGGGATAAAAAAATTTAATTATAAATTATTTTATACAAATATAAAAAAAATAAAAAAAGAGGTAGCAGTGACGCATAGAGCTATGCATCACTACTACCTCTTTTTATAATAAAAAATTCAATGAAAGAGAGAGAGGGGGAGGGAGGAAAGAAAGAAGAGAGGGAGAGAGGAGAGGTAGAGAGAGGGGAGTGAGGAGAGGAGAGAGAGGGGAGGGAGGAGAGGAGAGAGTGAAGAGAGAGAGAGAGGAGGGTGGAGAGAGGAGGGTGGAGAGAGGAGATAAAGGGGGAGGGAGGAGTGAGAGGGAGAAATTTTTTTAATTATAAATTATTTTAAAAAAAATAAAAAAAAGAGGTAGTAGTGATGCTTGGCTCTATGTGTTGCTACTACCTAGCAATAGTAACGACACATAGGGCTATATGTTGCTACTACCTCTTTTTTTATTAAAAAATTCAATGAAAGAGAGAGGGGGAGAGAGGAGAGGGAGAGAGAGAGGAGAGAGAGGGGGAGGGAGGAGAGAGAGGAGAGGGAGAGAGGAGAGAGAGAGAGAGAGGAGAGAGAGAGGGGTGGGAGGAGATGAGAGAGGGGAGGGAGTAGAGGGAGAGAGAGGAGAAGAGAGCAAGGAGGGAGGGAGAGGAGGGTGGATATAGAGGGGGAGGGTGAAGTGAGAGGGAAATTTTTTTAATTATAAATTATTTTGAAAATAAAAAATATAAAAAAAGATAATAGCGACGCTTGGCTCTGTGTGTCGCTACTACCTAACAGTAGTAACGACACAAAGAGCTATGCATCGCTATGACCTCTTTTTTCAATAAAAAATTCAATGAAAGAGGAGAGAGAAAGGGTGAGGGAGGTGAGAGAGGAGAGGGGGGGAGAGGAGAGGGGGAGAGAGGAGAGGTAGAGAGAGAGGAGAGAGAGAGAGGGAGGGTGGTGAAAGAGGAGAGGGAGAGAGATGAGAGGTAGAGGGAGGAGAGAGAAGAGAGAGGAGAGAGAGAGGGCAGGGAGGAGAGGGGAGAGAGAGGGGAGGGAGCATAGGAGAGAGGAGAAGAGAGAGTGAAGAGAGAGAGAGAGGAGGGAGGAGAGAGAGAGGAGATAGAGGGGGAGGGAGGAATGAGAGGGAGAGGGAGAATTTTTTTTAATTATAAATTATTTTTAAAAAATATAAAAAATTAAAAAAATTAGGTAGTAGCAACACATAGAGCTACACGTAACTACTACCTTTTTTTAATAAAAAATTCAATGAAAGAGAGAGGGGGGAGAGAGGAGAGTGAGAGGAGAGGGAGAGGGAGGAGAGGTAGAGAGAGAGGAGAGAGAGATAAGAGAGGAGAGAGAGGAGAGGAGACAGAAGGGAGGGAGGGAGGGAGGAGAGGAGAGAGAGGGGAGAGAGAAGGGAGGGAGGAGAGGAGAGAGAGAGGGGAGAGAGAAGGGAGGGAGGAGGGGAGAGGAAGAGGGGAGAGAGAAGGGAGGGAGGAGAGGGGAGAGAGGGGAGAGAGGGGAGAGAGAAGGAGAGAGGGAAGAAAGAGATAGAGGGTGGAGAGAGAGGGGGAGGGAGGACAGAGAGAGAGGAGATAGAGGGGAGGGAGGAGTCAGAGGGAGAAAAATCTTTTAATTATAAATGTTTTTAAAAAATTTTAAAAACTTAAAAAAAAGAGGTAGTTGTGAAGCATAGAGCTATGCGTCACTACTACCTCTTTTTTCTCTTTTTTTTAATAAAACATTCAGTAATAGAGAGAGGGGAGGGAGGAGAGAGAGGGGGAGGGAGGGAGGAGAGAGAGGAGAGGGAGAGAGAGATAGGAGAGGGAGAGAGGAGAGAGAGTGGAGAGGGAAAGATGGGAGAGAGAGAGAGGAGAGGGAAAGAGGGGAGAGAGAGATAGGAGGGGAGAGGGAATGAGGGGAGAGAGTGAGTGAGTAGTGTAGAGAGAGAGAGAGAGTGAGAAGAGAAAAATAATAAAAAAACTATTTTAGTGTCCTTCCCGAAGCATCACCGCAATGTATATTGTATCAATAACTTCTATAACTTAGCAGTTCGTAACACACTCACCTGGCCTATATATATTAGGGTTAGGGTTTGTAGAATGGTCGCCCATTGATGTTCAGTGCTGAGACTGATTATTCTAGAGATTGCTTTTGCGCCTGATGGTGAATCTTCCCCCATTAAATACGGTGTTCAACTGCTTCTGGTGTGGGAATAACACATTCAGTTATTATTGTAATGTCGTGAATGTTTTGTCCCATTACATCTGATTGATTGTCACCATATATATTTTTGTTACATTTTCCCATTCATAGTGCATTACAGTATATCTGAGGAGTTTGCAAGGAGATTGCTCGCACAATGATGTTCTTTGCAGAAACTAATCATTCGGGAGATTACTTTAGCACTGGCTGGTGAATCGCCCCTCCAGGGGATATGGTCATCACCTATATCTGATGGAGGGGACGATTCACTAGATGGTGATATATTAATGTTTGAATGATTTGTCGCATCTGTGCACTATTTGTCATCAACATCCTCCGAAGTGGTCGTCCAGAACATTATTTTATTTGGTTTTCCATTCAAAAATGTTATGTGAATAATAATAATTTTTATGTCATGAACTAAGGTTATGTAAATGAAAATAGAAGTAACAGTTATTGATTTTGTATCCAAACAAACCAATGTGTAATTATATGTAGGTCATCGGTTTTGATACACGACTAACGTGCCAATCTTCTTCATAATAACACGCATTGAAATGCATCATTTGGTAGGACAAATGATATGATATACTATTTATCGTTTATATGATAGCACAACCTAAGCGACTATTGTCATATCGGTGAGATGATATGCTAAAGTATTCTTCTAATCGCATTTACTAGGACACCACTTTGGTACATATTGTTTGATCGAATACACGACAACAACAATGACCATGTGTCTCCAAGTATATATGATACGATCATATGCTTACTAACGCGTAAGCATACGAATCGTACTTTAAAACACACGACTAAATGCGCCATTTTGTATAAACATGATATCCATAGAAGACCCCATTTGAACAATAACACGACCTAAAAGACTATTGTGAAGTTGATAATATGATAGGATGAAATGTCCTTACTGCATTATCTGGGACATGACTTTGATACAATTCGGGTTTCCAATTAAATTCCCGAGGAATCAATTCCGAAAGAGTTAGCACAATTTTCGATATTCTACTTAAATTCCTGAAGAATAAGCTCAATTTTCATAGTTTCAATAACTTCCATGACCCAATAGTTCATAATCCTCCCACCCTACCTATAAATATAACGGTGACCCATGGGTACACCGAATTCGAGAGGAGGACGAGAGAGAGACAAGACAGATCAACTGCACCTTGGCAAAACCTCCAGGACATTGCCGTTGCACCATTATCTGATCCCGTCACCCATTATAAGTGGTTCTCCCCAGCCTATGGTGGCAGCTTATAACGGGAAAGGGTTCGGTCACTGGTGTAATTTCAAAGTCAAGGATGCTCCATCGTATCTATATATCCTGGTTCGGTAGTCTGCAAGGAGATCTGACATGGAGATCGCTCGCACATTGCTGTTTTGTGCGGAGACAGATCATACGGGAGATTGTTTTAGCGGCGGCTGGTGCATCAGCCCTCCATCGGATATGGTCCTCATGTATATCTAATGGAGGGCATGATTCATTAGATGGTGATATATCAATATCTCGAATGATCCATCGCAGTCGCGCCATATCAGTCATCAACATCATCTGCAATTGTCGTCTAGACAATTATCTTTTTTTTTGTTAAGAAAGAATGTTATGTGAATATTAGTATTTGTTGATGTATTGGACCAATGTTATATAATGAAAAATATATTTAAATAATAATTTTAAAAAAATTACTTACCAAACCAACCCACTTTGGGAAATATTTCCTAAACTGGTGTTGGTTTTGGCCACGTAGGCCAACCAAGCCCTAGTGACTACATGGCTTTTTTTTAGATTTTTTCCAGATTTCGTCATTTAAAATGACGAAACCAATGCTTTGTACTAATTTCATCATTCAGGAGAACGAAATCAATGCTTTGGAATTCTTTCATCCTTTTGAAGGACGAAACTAATGCATTGTACTAATTTCATCCTTTTGAAGGACGAAATCAGTAGTACAATACTGATTTTGCCCTTAAAAGAGAGGACACTACAAAATCAGTATTGTATTGATTTCGTCTGGCTAAAGGGCGATATCATTACAATACATCATGATATTTCACTGATTTCATCCATTAGAAGGACAAAATCTAATTCTTTTTAAAAAAAAGCCACACAGGTGCTAGTGCTTGGTTGGCGCTTGCGTGGCTAAAGCCAACACCACTTTGGGAAATATTTCCCAAAGTGGGTTAATTCGGTAATTATTTATTTTTAAATTATTATTTAAATAATTTCCCCTAAATTTTTTTGTTTGCATCAGAATATTACTTTCCTCATGTGGTTTCTGAATATTGGTATTTCTGATAACACGACCTAAGCTACTATCGTAAGATCGATAATATGATGACTACCAAGTTATTAAAAAAAAATATGTTGTCGGTCCGAATACACGACATCGGTAGTTGTCATTTTGTCGATTACGTGACAGAATCACCGGCCTTATGTGTAAGTCATGTTTTTATTAGAACTACGTTTGATGCATTCAACGTATGTTTGGTCACACGACAGATTTATTGGTCGTATGTTCAGAAACACGAAAGGAGGGCAAGCTCACCGAACCTTCTCGTTTGAGCTGCTAAGCCTATCAGTTCGAGGATGATAGAACATTCTTGTGTAGCTGAACCATCGGGTTTGGGCCGCCTAGCCTATCGGTTCGGTGTCGTATGAACCTTCTCCCTCCTATCTCACTATATATTTGGGTTAGGGTTTGGGCTCGGCTAGTGTGTGTTCGGCACTGAGACAGATCTTTTTGGAGATTGCTTTAGTGCCGGATGGTGAACAACCCCCCATCTGATACGGTCCTCACCTACATTCGATGGTGGGCATGATTCACTATCCGACGTATATCAATGACACTAATGTTCAGTTGCATCTGATGTAATTTGTCCTCACCTGATTTACTAAAGTAATATTTGAATGTGCAGGGAGATCATAGACACACTCATGTTCTTCACGGAGATGGGTCATTCGAGAGATTGCTTTAGCAGTGGCAGGTGAATCGCTCTTCCATCAGATACGGTCTTCACCCATATCCAATAGAGGAGACGACTCACTAGACGGTGATATATCAATGTCTTGAATGATCAGTCACATTTGCATCCTATCAGTCATCAACATCCTCTGAAGTGGTCATCCATAACATTATTTTATTTGGTTTTCTGTTTGAAACTGTCATATGACCAGCCTCTATCTTGAGATCGATAGGTCGTTTGTTCGGGTAAATGACATCAATCGATATTGTTTGTTTAATTACACGACAACATCATCGTCCATGCATCTCCAAGTATTAATGCTATGATCGTATTCTTACTAACAATCAACCATAGTAGATGGCATGTATGCGATAACACGACCTAAACGGCTATTGTGAGAACTATTATACGATTGATTGAAGTTTTCTTCCGTTTTGCGCTTTCTGTGACACAACATTGGCACATATCGTTTGATCGAATAGACACCACATGGTTGAACGCGACTTCACGTAAAAACAAACATGATAACAACATGTATTTTTGTTTCAGTAGATAATTACAAAATAAGGGGTAAAAAAATAAATTTGTCAATTAATTGCAACATAAAAAAAGCCTATTTTCTAATGATAATTCATCTACCTCCGGATCAAATTCCTCATTGATTCGGGCCCGAAGAATAGCAGTGTAGATCTGCAGCTTGACCATGCCTGCTATCTCAATTGTTGAAAATCAGGCTCCCTTGCCAACTTCGCGATGTAGTACATGAGGTATCAACCACAATCTTCATTTGTTTCCTAGTATGGGCATTTGTTGATCTTTGTCATTGGCCACTGCCTTTAACCCTTTATCTTAAGGGCCTTCTCCATTCCATTTGCAACATGTTTCCTAACACTGTTCGCCACTACATAGTGGTGACTGTGGTCACCCTTTGGAGGATTGTACCATCTAAATCGCTTCTCCCTATAGCAGACAATAAGCAAGAGAAAGTGGCCCATGACGTAGATAGGAATGACCGCTCTCCGTGTTAACATTTAGTCCGCTCAACAATATGCCAACGAGTTTGCCCTCCTTCTCTACTGGCCCTTCGGCAGTGCCAACATTAAAATAGTGCTGAATGGCAAACTTGCCGAAAAAATAGTTGGGGTACCTACCTGGATATCTCAAATTGTGTTCATCAAGAAGTTGGAAGAAGACGTCTATGACCTACAACAAACCAAACGTGTTAGTCATGACACGATAGTCGATAGATCCTAACATCTTTTATACAATAAGTGATTATATCATATGAACAATAACACAACGAATTTACAAGTTGTGTATTAAGCAACACGCTATTTCTACTTCAACCATAGTGTTGAAAATTAGCTTATTATGATAACAACGATATGAGTACATGTCATGTTATTGATAAACCGATAAATAACTATTCAATATCATCAGTTATACAATTGTGTGAATAATAACACGATAGAGTTTAAATTGTATGAGCAATGAAATGATATTATATCATTTGTTATGCACTCCTGCTTTAACAAAGATAGGTAGTTGGTGTAGAGGAGAGTTTCTATGGGCCGCGACTTGTATGGGTTCGACAGAAATTCCATGATAATGTCCTTATTTGCCTCCTTCTAAAGCTCCATGTGGAACACCAACTGTGTGTCAAGATAGTCCTTTGCTATAGACTGAGCTCATCCTTATTCACAGTATACTTCTTATTCGTCTTCTTCACAGTATCCTCTTCGACCTCTATCACATTGCAAATACTCTCCATTACTTCCTCATCAACTGGAGGAGTATCCGATAAAGTGCTACTACTGGAGCTAGCGGTTGAGCCTGCTAGTTCTGGGGTGGAATACTTTGGATGTGTCGGATGGATAATGTTTGGACCAGGGACCGATGCTAGAGGAACTTCGTCACCAACCTTTGCATTTTGGGCAATGTGTTAGACTTGGCTAACTTCTCATCAATGTAGCTGCTGAAACGCTTCAGCTTCTTTGAGCCTTGAGCATAGACTTTCTTGATTGTCTCCTCACCTTGAGCAGGTGGTTCAATGGCGGTGGACATTGACTTCTGGGAACATGATGTAAGAAGGGAGCGTCAAGACCAGATTTCCGCTTGAATCTTAGTTTTAATGCTTGTTTCAGAATTGCTTTATTTGCTTCCTAGGGTGCTTCCGGTCCCTCCAGGGGTTGTTCTGGTACCTCCAGTTGTTTTGTCAGTCCCTCCCAAGGTTGTTCCGGTCCATCCCTAGGTTATTCTGGTTCCTCTATCTCCTGGGGGAGGTTCAGTTCCATGACCTCCCAGGGTTATTCTAGGAATTTTGCATTTAGTTTAGTTAAAAATCTAGTTATCACGATCCTTTGCAACTTCGGACCAATCTTCTTCTTCATTATGGAGGCAGCTTGCGGTTGCTTTTTCTCTGCATATAAGAAGTAAGCAGTCGCACTAGTAAATAAATGATACACACACCAATCATCTTTTACCTTACACGATGAATCTCCATATCGTAATGATGGAAAAATTGAAAAAGGACTAATCGTGCTAACGATCACATGACCACAACCAGATTGTTTTATGAAGTAACGTCTGGTTCAATGATCATGTGATCGATGACACAAACATTACGAAATGGTCTTTCTTAATGCACGACTATTTAGGCTATCATATACTTAATTACACGAATATCCCCATATGAAACACAATACATTAAAATGTCATAATTACTCAAAATGAATCCCTTATCCATCTGCTAAGGGACAAGTACTGGTTAATCTTCATGGGAAGAGATGGTTGGCGAGCTTCTCTAGATTTTGAAGCTCTTGACTTGACACGAACTGACGGCTATCCTTCGGTTCTTGGAGGAGGGGTTGATGCATGACGGACTTTCAGTTGAGGGGGTTCTTGCGGCTGTTTTGTCTCCAGTTCCTCAAGGGGTTGCATCTGTTCTATAAGGCTAGTTGCCACCTCCAGATTGGCCTTAACACGTTGGAGTGTAGCTTCAACTCACTTTGTGTTCCATCCCCGCTTACCGTAGAGAACATCCTTCTCGAAAACATCACATATTCTAGTCATGACATCAACTAGCAAGATGAATGATTCAATGACAACTTGGTCGGAATGTACATGCCCCGACGTCTCGTTGTGGAGGCCGTGGACGGGTCTCATTGGCTGGAAAGTCTGTGTACCCGCCTTCTTAGCCTTTAGGGTCGCCCTTTGGCCATCCATCAAGTGTGCCTCTTTAGCAATTGGTTTGATTTGTGTAATAATTTGCGAGTCTGGCTTCAGCCGCATGAAGACCTCTTTGTACCACTTCATCATCCGGTGATGAGCTAGAATCTTTTTCCTCGCCTTTTTGTCGACGGGTCAAGTTTAGCGGCCTTCTCCACGTCACTCAAAAGTTGGGTAAATCCGAGCCACCTCTTGCACTTCAGGCTGCGTGGAGGACTACTGGGAGCCCATATGGACGTATGCTCATAAAATCATACTTGGCAAACAATACAAAAGAAAATGGACAGTAGTGTAAATGGTCAAAAGCACAAGTATGACAATTTAGTCGTGTTGCCAATAACACACTTTGAGGCCACATCGTGTTCTCGACAACCATCATGTAATGTCCTAAAGACAATATTATACTTAGTCATGTACCTACGTACACGATAGGTCTATGTGCGTGTTATATGTCGTATTCCCGATAACACAATTGACTTGATATTGTGTGAGCGATATGACGATATATATGTGTGTGTAAACATATCATGTCAGTATACAGATGACAATGGTCTTTATCATGGTATAAAACATATGAGCGTTACCTGGAGCACTAATGAAGCCCCAAAGAGAATTTCAGCCATGGTGGAATGCTCATCTTTCCTATTCATGATGTTTCAGTGGGCTACTGATATGCCTCTCGTCAACATGTCATGTACGGCGCTAGGCCAATTGTAGCTCCCCATGACCAACAGGTCATCTTTGTAATCACACAGAGCTGGGGATATGGCTTTGCTGCTCTGTGTGAATAACACGAGGACACCCATGTGCACAATAGCCAACTGTGTTAAGTCCTCATCTGAAACAGTCCGTGTTTCAGCAACCACATCTTTCAACATTTCTTCAAGTCATGTCTTCTCCGATCGCTTCCCTTAGAAGAACTTCTTGTAGAATTGCCCCTTGCCTTAGGCAACCTTCCTTTTGCTGCTTTCCAATTTACATAGGTTCCCTTTTCCACTCAAACCCAGTCTATACCAAGATAGCCTTGCATCCTGGACATGAATCTACAAGGTTTTTTGATAGACGGAGTCCATCGGGGAAACTATTCATTCCCAGACCCGGTCTTCTCCGGTAGATTCTATTCTTCTTCTCTTATGCTGCCTTCACTAACTCTGCCATTTGATGTAATACTCTAACTTTATGTCTGCACAATTGGATAAATATATGTATATCAACAATAGGTCATGACCATAATCAATAGTCGTATTGATTCACATTATCTAACTAACTTCTATTTATACGATAAGTATATCTATTATTTTATCAAACATACGCGAAGAGAAACTCTCATACACGATATCATAAGGGTTGAATATCATGTTGCGAGCATCTTATTGAACACACAATATATGACTTATCATCTTTCTAACCAAATGATAGTCTGCTTTGACTACCTATGTCCTGTGCTCTCATACACGCCAAATCAAAAATCGTGCATACAAATATCCAATGTAGATTTTGGTAAAGGCCTTACCATGAAACCGCCGCTAATGTTCTCCAAGCTGGATTAACCCCTCGTTCGGTTGCTGCTTTTCGACAAAGTTTACTCTTTTACCGTGGTTGCCGCAATCAGAACCTTACTACAAAGATGAACTAGCTTTGGGGCATACAATT
Source organism: Saururus chinensis (assembly GCA_035235625.1). Taxonomy (NCBI): domain Eukaryota; kingdom Viridiplantae; phylum Streptophyta; class Magnoliopsida; order Piperales; family Saururaceae; genus Saururus; species Saururus chinensis. Next base: position 12,550,538 of record CP141142.1, on the reverse strand, counting down.
TCTAACTCAACTTGTAAAACAACCAGAACTAACGCCGGAGTACTTTTTGCAAACTCGTTCTAGAACAAAAAAAACCCTAATCTTCAATGTCTAGTTGGATAGGTCACAAAATCTTCTCTTATGCCTCATGAACACTGCTCAATCAGAGGACTTGTCAATCAAAATGGACTTTTCAATTGGAGGAATCACTGGCGACTAACATCGTATGCAATTGAATGCGACTTCATGAGGGGTTTACACTATAAAACCCCATCTCCAGTCAGGGGTATTTTTTTTGCCACATTTTACCTTATATTGTGTTATTCCAAGTTTTATGGCATTTTCGTTTAAAATTTAGGGAATATGAAAATTTTCATTCTTTGGCCAGGCAATATGAAAAAAACTCTTTATTTTTTTAATGGTCATAATTACCTATGTTTTTCTAATTTTCCTAAATATTTTATTTTAATACATCTTAATTTTTAGCATAGTTATTTTATATACTGGAAGAAAAGTTAAAACTTTGTTATTTTATGAACCCCTTCAAACTCCCGCTAGTCCCTAGTTGCAGCCACTTCAACATCCTCTTGTGAATGAAATACGGCTTAATAATGTCCAAGGGTTGAGAAACTGCTCATCACAATACTATTCTGCTTAAAAGTTGGTAGTTGAGCATTCAATTAAACGAGAAGAGAACATATAAAAAGAGGGAATAGAGAAATATGTTACTTGTCATAAACAAATAAAAAAATAGAGGAGCCTAGTCTCCTTTTAAGCTTGAATAATTATATAAGATCCTCAAAAATTGAATAATTACAACAAAAAGGATACTAAAAGGTGACTAATCTCTTTATAAAGAGAAATCAGATGACTTGTAGCATAATGAAATAAAAGGTTAACAAATTTTCTGGATCTAATTAATTCAAACTTTGTAAAGCATTTTAAATAGAGTGGAACCAAAATTTCTAATTTATATATTTTTATATAATGTTTTTAAATCATAGTTTTTTTTATCCTTATTCTAAAGTAATATAAGAAAGAACACCCCCCCCTGCTACTGTACAAGAACAAGGAGCGTGAAAGTTTGAATCCTCTCTATCATTACATAATTCACAAATAGGGGATGGTAAAATTTTCCTTCTGAACAAATTTTCATTAGTGGGCAGGATTGGACATGGACCTTCCACATGGTTTTCCATGACTTTAAATAGATGATTGATGAGAGCTCTCTGCCACTTTCCCAACATTCATCCAACAAACCGCAACATGATAGCTAAGGGGAATCTTTTGAACTATCTTCGCGTCAATAAGAACGAAAACAATATAAATCAATTGAGAATGCCACTAACCTGTGGTGTCATCTATCAAATCACACATCTTTGCATTCGGAAGCAATACTTTGTATTGAGCTAATATGATGGAGATAATATGACTTTGAAACAATGGGGCCTTGGAATCCATTTGTCATTTCCACACCTTTATATTGCTCCCATTATCCACCCTCCAACAAATGTCATTTACAAGACCACTCTTCCGGCTAGAAGACCCACAAAATATATGAATTGCCACTCTTTAAAGCAGTAGTCATAAAGACAATTAGGAAAGCATTTACTCTTAAACACCCTACTCTTCAAAGAATGGATATACTTATTATGGGACACCCTTCCTTAGCCTAAAGTTCTAGGCTAAAGGCATTTAGGTCAGCCTAAAGTTCTAGGTTAAAGACATTTAGGTAATATTATCTTAAACAGTTAAACTTATATCTATAAAGCCTATTCCAACCCATTTAGTGAGTTTTTCTACCTCTATTTTTCTGCCCCCACCAAAACCTATTCACCATAAAATTGGTTTCCTCACAAAATGTTTTATGCAACTTAAGACAACTCATCGTGCATAGATTGAATCACTGCCTCGATCGACACCTCCTTCCCTGCATGCGAAAGCAATTTTGACTTTCAAACTATAGGCCTTTGTAATCTATTTGTCATTTCCGCACCTTTCTATTGCTCCTATTATCCATCGCAAATAAAACCCTAGCTCCTCGCCTCCTCCTGCCAAGTCCGATTGTGCCCAACATCCGCACCTACTCCTTGCCAGAGGCGACACAACCGACATTCATTCCTCCCTCTTGAGTCCCAACTAGGACTGCAAGTGGGCCGGACTTTGGTGGGCTAGGGGTATGTTTGAGCCCGGCCATAAACAAAAATAGAAAAAAAAAACCCCGGCCTGATGTTTATTATTAACAAGCCAGACTAATGTTCGGGCTCGGGTCAAGCCATGGGCTTTTCGATCTTTAATAGAATAAAATTTATTTATTTTTTCATTAAAAAATCTATCTTCACAGAATTTACTAATTTAAAGTAGAACAAACTAAGAACACAAGAAATGTTTTTTGAACTTTTTATTCATGAATTTTGTAATACAAATATAGTACAAAAAAATAGTACATTCAAGTCAATCTCAACTAGATCATTTACCACTGAAATACACCAAAAGACTTCTCCATGAACAAATTCAAAACCAAATCATATGAATGTGGAGGAGTATACCTTCCAAAATCTAGGAGCAAGGAAGTTCAAGAGATCATGGCTGATTCGCTGAATCAGTCATGAACTCTTGAACTTCCTTGATTGCTAAAACCTCCTAGAAGGAGGAAGGTCTACTATTTAACATTGGACACCACTTAGCTATCTAAAGGAAAATACTAAGCTATCTAATGATAGCTATGGTAAGGATTGTTGAATCCTTATGTTTTCCCTCCACCCTTCTCATTTGGGCTTAGGACCGGCAACGGCAGAGTTAGAATTTTTTTTTAGTACAAATAAACAAAAAGAAAAGAATAAGTAATTACTTGATAAGTTATGGACTTCAATTGTCTCATTAATGTTGTTAACCTTATCATCCATATCACAAAAGGACCCAACCACCTTCTTACCACACAACCAATCCTGTGTACAAATCAACCATTCAACTATCTCAGGTAGAAGAGAACTCCTATATTGAGATATTACTCGTCCACTAGTACTGAAGGCTAACTCTGAAGCAATTGTAGTAACCAAAACTACTAGAATATCCTCAGCCATTTGTCACAGGGTAGTGAAACGGACTATCCGTGACACGTGCTAGGGTGCACACATGTGTGGAAGTGTTTTATACTACGTGTGTATGATGGAAAGAGATGAATGCAAGGTCCTTCAACCTCGGCTGTCACGCCCCGGCGATGCCCGACCCGAGCCGAACCCGGTCCAAGGGCCGGTCAAGCGCGCGGGGGCGACGAAGTGAAATTGAGAAACAATTCTAGCGGAAGACTTAATCCCTAACCACGGGCGATTAACAGCAACACGGAGTGCGCACAATCCTTTGAGCAAGAGTAAGTAAAAGGGGAAGAAAAGGTATTGCTTAACACAAAGTAAACAACAATCTCAAACCCACAAACTTAGTTAAGTAAAGCCCACACCGGCTCAAAATAAGTCATAAGCAAACATAACTATAACATGTGACATAAATCCACAACAAGAACCCTACACAAAGGTTCGAACATAAAGCATGAAAGAAACGATGATAAGTCACACAACGATCTCCATCATCACACCCAAGCTACCTCTGACCTTTCCTCAAAAAGGCAATCCTGTCCGTCTGCGTGTCGCACCACGCAGCCCCAAATCAAAACACAAAAGAGGGGTGAGTTTTAACATTCAGCAATGGTTTTAATATCACTGTCAACGTAGAAAATACGATAGCTTAGAAATGAGATCGTTTCAGATCAAAGATTTACATGGTGCATCACTTTCTGATCACACATTCATATCACTTAACACTGCATAAAAATGCATAATTCAACCTGCATGGATGTATCTCTAGCATACATATTCCCACATGCATTCACATCATAACCAATCCCGCATGGACGTATCTCTAACATACATATTCCACATGCATAACATCAAAATTAGCATGCATGGATGTATCTCTAACATACATATTCCACATGCATAACATCAATATCAACATGCATTGATGTATCTCTAACATACATATTCCCACATGCATAACATCAACATCAACATGCATGGATGTATCTCTAACATCCATATTCCACATGCATAACATCAATATCAACATGCATGGATGTATCTCTAACATACATATTCCCACATGCATAATGTTATCACAATCAACCTCCATCAAGGAGTAATCACACATTGACGTCACACAGACGGGAGCATAGACAAGGCCACGAAGGCGTGTCATGGTACAAAATTCTACACAAGAATTCAAGAAAGATCGGGGTTGTCAATCCCTAAAACTGCTCGCCCTGGACGATCCTGGCCAAGGATGTCCCATTCTCACACAGAGAATCTAGAGCAGGGGTGTTCGCCCAGGGACATCTCCTGCGGAGGGAAGAGCCCGAGTTCTCACACGAGAGAACCCTAGAACACGTGGTAGCGGGGTGCACACGGCATACCACACTGGATTCTCAGGGTCCAGATGACACACATAATGATATTCTCACATATCCGCAAGACAAGTACACAACTCGTCCCCACATCATTCCATTAAACAAGACTCAACCCGCGGAGTGCACTCGTTCCACACAGGAACTCCAAATCGTTCCACACAGGAACTTCAAATCGTTCCACACAGGAACTTCAAATCAAAATATGTCCTTTCGGACCAATCAACTTGCGATTAATCCACGACCGATAAACCCGGCACGCAATTCCATCACATTGCATCCAATCGGTCAAATTCGATTAATCACGATGAAGCCTCAATTGGAAATCCATTTTCATGATGCGTGCAACATGGTACATGCGTGGGCAAAGCATACATGAACCCTAATCATGATAAGTGCTCTCACCAGCCCCTAATGCATCATTCATAATCACGATATTAAGCTTCAACATCATCATTTAACCCCCACATGTGTGTGTGTGTAACTAGTAGAAGCCTTTCACATGATGCATATTAACATGCTTGAAAATCAACTCACCACCACACTACACATGTGAATTTCTACCTAAACATGAATTCCAGCGGAAATCATAGTAGAAGAATCGTTGAAATCATAGTTAAATTCAAAACTCAACCACAAAGGCTAAACACCTATAACATCACTCATTTCATCATTGAGTCATGGCATTCACCAACATTCACACACCATTAATCACAATTTATCATGACAAATCTGTCCAACAATGATTGTAGTCCTACTGAAATATGCTTAACCAAAGGGAAACAACTATTCATAATTTCAAAATAACGATTCCAACATCATGCCACAAAACATAAGTCATTCCACCATCACTAAGCATATATCTCAACTCCATAAACTCAATAGCATGCATTTCCAGTAGCCTAACATAGCTTAAAACACTCTACATTTATATAAAATTGGCAAGCTAAAGTGGAATCATCAAAATAGGCATCATACACTCAACATGCAATTTTCTGTGTAGCCGATCGATCGCCCTTCAGGCCGTTCGATCGGTTACACGCAAAATTTTGAAATTTTCAGTTCAGCCGATCGATCGCCCTGCAAGGCCGATCGATCGCCAACACGGCAGAACAGTCATCTTCTTCCTTTCGCAAATCCAAACCGAAACACCATAGAAAACACTTCAAATCCACATCTAACACCCTAATCATCATCAAAAGTCCTCCTTGACTTCCAGAATATCAAACCAAACCATAATAATGCAAAACCCTAAGAAATCGGGATTAAATAATTCCATTTTCTAATCTTACCATTAACACACTAAATCAAGCAAACCATTTCGAAATAAGCCAAAAATGAAGAGTTTATCATGGATAAACAGAGATTTTGAAGACCCATTACCTCAGCACTTGATTAAGCTTGGATTGAAGAGTCACCCTTCTTGAAATCCTTGAAAATACAATGAGTTTGAATTAAACACCAATGGAAATCGATTTACTTAAGAAATCCCTAATTAAATCTTAGATCTAGGGCTTGTTGGTAGTAAAAATCGAATTTTGAAAGTTAGGGTTCGTAGTAAAACACAAATCAGTAGCTTTTGATGGTCAAAAACGAATTGAATCAAGGGGAAAATGGTAGATTTGGAAGAAATTAAGAGAAAAGCCATAGATTAGTGCTTAATTAGAGCAAGCTTACCTTAATCGGCTTCTAATTCGGGCCTAAGTGGGGATTAGGCCAGACCTCCTTCCTTAGCCTATTCCCAAAAATGGAAATGGCTCTGGTTTGCCCTTTTATAGTAAGGGTTGGGGTAGGCATAGGTAAGTTTTGGGGTGTAAATATGAAAAGTAGGCTAAAAGTGGTTATTTTGCAAATTTAAGCACGAATTAAGCCTAATAAAATTCTGAAAATTTTTGTGTGACCTTAAGTATATGTCTAGGTTCATTTGACACAAAAATAAAATTTTCGACCGTGGGGCCCACAGGGGTCCCGCCAAAACCCTAATTTTTGGGAAAATAGTGAAAATTCCGAAAAATCTCAAAAATTCACATTTGGTTTAAAATCACTTAAAACCACTAATATTGAAGTTAATTTTGGTTAAAACCATCACAAACTCTATTTATTTACAAAATTACCGAATAAGATCAGAAAACACGTAAATCTCACGATAACCCATAATTAAATAAAAATCAAAACCGGTTTAAAGATGAGGGTCCTTACATCCTCCCCCTCTTAGGAATTTTGGTCTCCCAAAATTCGCTAGAGGTCAGCGACAAAAAGATGAGGATACTTCTTTCTGATCTCGTCCTCCGTTTCCCACGTGGCTTCCTCGACTCCATGATTCCTCCACAACACCTTCACGAGTGGGATTGCCTTTTGCCGAAGTACCTTCTCCTTACGATCAAGAATCTGAATAGGTACCTCCTCATAGGAAAGATTCTCCTGAAGCTCCAACGGCTCAAAATCTAAGACATGAGTGGGATCCGGCTCATACTTCCGAAGAAGTGAGACGTGGAATACATTATGGATATCGGCTAGTCGGGGTGGAAGTGCAACCCGATAAGCTGTGGCGCCAATCCGCTCCAAGATCTCGAATGGACCAATAAAACGAGGTGACAACTTCCCCCGTTGTCCAAATCGAACAACACCACGAGTCGGAGAGATCTTAAGGAAAACATGATCACCAACACCAAACTCCAACTCCCGCCGTCGCCTATCGGCATAACTCTTCTGACGGCTCTGAGCTGCCTGCAACCTCTCCCGGATAAGGCGTATCTTCTCCACTGACTGCTGAATAAGGTCTGGGCCAGTGAGAAGGTGATCTCCAACCTCACTCCAACACAACGGTGATCGGCAAGGACGCCCATAAAGTGCCTCAAAAGGTGCCATCCGGATGCTTGCTTGGTAGCTATTATTATAAGAAAACTCAACCAGCGGTAAATGTTGCTCCCAACTTCCTTTCCACTCAAGGATACAAGCCCGAAGCATGTCCTCAAGCGTCTGAATGGTCCTTTCGGACTGTCCGTCCGTCTGAGGATGGTAAGCGGAGCTAAGATGCAAAGATGTGCCCAAAGCACCCTGAAAGCTCTGCCAAAACCTCGAAGTGAACCGCGGGTCACGATCAGATACAATAGATACTGGAATCCCGTGTAACCGCACGATCTCCCTCAAATATAGAGCAGCCAAGACATCCAAAGGAGTAGTCATTCTAATCGCGAGGAAATGAGCGGACTTAGTAAGTCGATCAACAATCACCCAAACCGCATCATTACCACTCGGCGACCGTGGCAGTCCGGAAACGAAATCCATAGTGACGTGCTCCCACTTCCACTCCGAAATCGGAAGTGGTTGTAGTAAACCGCCTGGATGCCGATGCTCTGCCTTGACTTGCTGACATACAAGGCATTTGGACACGTAGACCGCAATGTCCTTCTTCATCCCATTCCACCAAAATGTCCTCTTCACGTCGTGGTACATCTTCGTTCCTCCAGGATGGATAGAGAACTTAGAATGGTGTGCCTCCGATAGGATACGCTCCCTCAGCTCAACGGTGTTCGGCACACACCAACGACCCTTATACATCAAGCTTCCATCAGATCTTTCCTCAAAACCCAACACTGCCTTCTCCCTTAGCTTAGTCTTAAGAGCTAGAATCTCTTCATCACCCTTCTGAGCTTCGACCACGTCATCCACCACACTAGAGCTAATAGAGAGATTAGCAAACCAGCTCCGTGTGTCCTCCAAAGTCAACTCTGGCCTTAGCTCAATGGCATCCTCATAAAGGAGCCACTCACGAACTCGCATGCAAGCAACCGTAGTGGCTGATTTCCGACTCAAAGCATCCGCCACTAACTCAAGCCGCGAAGAGAAGCATCACTATAGACCACGAATCCGCCACTCCCGGAAGGCAAAGTTAGAACTGGAGCTGAAGTTAGCCTCTTCTTCGACTCTTGGAAACTCTCTTCACAAGCTGAGTTCCACTCGAACTTCTCATTCTTCCTTGTCAACTTAGTCATAGGGCTCGCAAGGCTAGAAAAACCCTCGATGAAACGGCGATAGTACCTGGCAAGTCCTAGGAAGCTGCGGACCTCCGATGCACTCTTCGGTTGCTCCCAATTCAACACGGCTTCAACTTTCGAGGGATCAACCGCCACACCGTCTCTCGATATAACATGACCAAGGAAATGCACTTTCTTGAGCCAAAATTCACACTTGTCAAACTTCGCAAAGAGCATATGCTCCCGCAAAGTTCGCAAAACAATCCTCAAATGTGCTTCATGCTCTTCCTCATTGGCCGAATAGATCAGAATATCATCCACGAATATAATCACAAACCGATCAAGATAAGGCCGAAAGACACGATTCATCAAGTCCATAAATGAGGCAGGTGCATTAGTAAGACCAAAAGGCATAACTAAGAACTCATAATGCCCATATCGGGTACGGAAAGCCGTCTTAGCAACATCATCAGGACGGATCCGAAGTTGGTGATAACCCGATCTCAAATCGATCTTAGAGAAAACCCGTGCCTGCTGTAACCGATCAAACAAATCATCAATTCTAGGTAAAGGGTACTTGTTCTTGATGGTTACCTGATTAAGCATTCGGTAGTCGATACACAACCGTAGAGAACCATCCTTCTTCCGAACAAATAAGACCGGCGCACCCCAAGGAGATACACTCGGCCTAATATACCCCTTATCCATAAGATCCTGCAGTTGAGCCTTAAGCTCTTTAAGTTCGGCTGGAGCCATACGATAGGGAGCCTTAGAGATAGGAGTAGTGCCTGGAATAAGGTCAATGCAAAACTCTATCTCCCTCTCCGGTGGTAAACTCGCCAAGTCACTAGGGAAGACATCGGGAAATTCCGCCACAACACGAACGGAATCCAAAGAAGGTAACTCCATGTTCAACCCCGTAACACTAGCAAGGAAAGCTTCGCATCCACTATCGATCCACTTCTTGGCTTTGAAGGAAGAGACCAAGAATTTGCCATTAGAACGCTTCAACCCTTGAAAGATAAAAGGCTTAGCTCCTGGCAACTCGAACTTCACACACCTCCTGCGACAGTCTACATGCACATGGAACTTGAACATCATATCCATGCCTAGGATCACATCAAAGTCAATCATCGGCAATATAATAAGATCCATATGTAGCACATGTCCACCGATCTCCATAGGAATCATCTCAACATACTTTTCCGCTCGAAGAGAGGATGAAGGTGTAGAAACACGCAAAGGAACATGCAACAACTTATAACAAGCATCCAACTCATGAGCAAAATGAGGAGACACAAAAAGAATAAGAGGAATCTAATCCGCCCTTGAAGCTAGGGGGATTAAGCTTCTTGAATCCCTCGAGAGAAAGAGACTCAGAACTGCTACCGCTCGCGTGCTTAGCCTGGAACACCTGTGTCAACCCTTCAATGGCGGTCAACACATCGTCCACCCTTGGGTCACGAGCACCGCGATGGTCATTAGCGCCTGCATGATTAGGACCAGCCATCTACACAACGACCAGACTTTAATCGTACAGCCTAACAACCCGAAAGCACACAGCCAAACAAGCAAAAAGCACACAAACAAGCAAGCAAGCAAACAAGCAAGACTTGTCACACACAAACCCTATTTACTCTTGGACAAAGATGTGCTCCGATACCAAAAACTCTGTCACGCCCCGGCGATGCCCGACCCGAGCCGAACCCGGTCCAAGGGCCGGTCAAGCGTGCGGGGGCGACGAAGTGAAATTGAGAAACGATTCTAGCGGAAGACTTAATCCCTAACCACGGGCGATTAACAGCAACACGGAGTGCGCACAATCCTTTGAGCAAGAGTAAGTAAAAGGGGAAGAAAAGGTGTTGTTTAACACAAAGTAAACAACAATCTCAAACCCACAAACTTAGTTAAGTAAAGCCCACACCGGCTCAAAATAAGTCATAAGCAAACATAACTGTAACATGTGACATAAATCCACAACAAGAACCCTACACAAAGGTTCGAACATAAAGCATAAAAGAAACGATGATAAGTCACGCAACGATCTCCATCATCACACCCAAGCTACCTCTGACCTTTCCTCAAAAAGGCAATCCTGTCCGTCTACGTGTCACACCACGCAGCCCCAAATCAAAACACAAAAGAGGGGTGAGTTTTAACACTCAGCAATGGTTTTAATATCACTGTCAACGTAGAAAATACGATAGCTTAGAAATGAGATCGTTTCAGATCAAAGATTTACATGGTGCATCACTTTCTGATCACACATTCATATCACTTAACACTGCATAAAAATGCATAATTCAACCTGCATGGATGTATCTCTAGCATACATATTCCCACATGCATTCACATCATAACCAATCCCGCATGGACGTATCTCTAACATACATATTCCACATGCATAACATCAAAATTAGCATGCATGGATGTATCTCTAACATACATATTCCACATGCATAACATCAATATCAACATGCATGGATGTATCTCTAACATACATATTCCCACATGCATAACATCAACTAACATACATATTCCCACATGCATAACATCAACATCAACATGCATGGATGTATCTCTAACATACATATTCCACATACATAACATCAACATCAACATGCATGGATGTATCTCTAACATACATATTCCACATGCATAACATCAATATCAACATGCATGGATGTATCTCTAACATACATATTCCCACATGCATAATGTTATCACAATCAACCTCCATTAAGGAGTAATCACACATTGACGTCACACAGACGGGAGCATAGACAAGGCCACGAAGGCGTGTCATGGTACAAAATTCTACACAAGAATTCAAGAAAGATCGGGGTTGTCAATCCCTAAAACTGCTCGCCCTGGACGATCCTGGCCAAGGATGTCCCATTCTCACACAGAGAATCTAGAGCAGGGGTGTTCGCCCAGGGACATCTCCTGCGGAGGGAAGAGCCCGAGTTCTCACACAGAGAACCCTAGAACACGTGGTAGCGGGGTGCACACGACATACCACACTGGATTCTCAGGGTCCAGATGACACACATAATGATATTCTCACATATGCGCAAGACAAGTACACAACTCGTCCCCACATCATTCCATTAAACAAGACTCAACCCGGGCAGTGCACTCGTTCCACACAGGAACTCCAAATCGTTCCACACAGGCATCTTCAAATCGTTCCACACAGGAACTTCAAATCAAAATATGTCCTTTCGGACCAATCAACTTGCGATTAATCCACGACCGATAAACCCGGCACGCAATTCCATCACATTGCATCCAATCGGTCAAATTCGATTAATCACGATGAAGCCTCAATTGGAAATCCATTTTCATGATGCGTGCAACATGGTACATGCGTGGGCAAAGCATACATGAACCCTAATCATGATAAGTGCTCTCACCAGCCCCTAATGCATCATTCATAATCACGATATTAAGCTTCAACATCATCATTTAACCCCCACATGTGTGTGTGTGTAACTAGTAGAAGCCTTTCACATGATGCATATTAACATGCTTGAAAATCAACTCACCACCACACTACACATGTGAATTTCTACCTAAACATGAATTCCAGCGGAAATCATAGTAGAAGAATCGTTGAAATCATAGTTAAATTCAAAACTCAACCACAAAGGCTAAACACCTATAACATCACTCATTTCATCATTGAGTCATGGCATTCACCAACATTCACACACCATTAATCACAATTTATCATGACAAATCTGTCCAACAATGATTGTAGTCCTACTGAAATATGCTTAACCAAAGGGAAACAACTATTCATAATTTCAAAATAACGATTCCAACATCATGCCACAAAACATAAGTCATTCCACCATCACTAAGCATATATCTCAACTCCATAAACTCAATAGCATGCATTTCCAGTAGCCTAACATAGCTTAAAACACTCTACATTTATATAAAATTGGCAAGCTAAAGTGGAATCATCAAAATAGGCATCATACACTCAACATGCAATTTTCTGTGTAGCCGATCGATCGCCCTTCAGGCCGTTCGATCGGTTACACGCAAAATTTTGAAATTTTCAGTTCAGCCGATCGATCGCCCTGCAAGGCCGATCGATCGCCAACACTGAAACAGTCATCTTCTTCCTTTCGCAAATCCAAACCGAAACACCATAGAAAACACTTCAAATCCACATCTAACACCCTAATCATCATCAAAAGTCCTCCTTGACTTCCAGAATATCAAACCAAACCATAATAATGCAAAACCCTAAGAAATCGGGATTAAATAATTCCATTTTCTAATCTTACCATTAACACACTAAATCAAGCAAACCATTTCGAAATAAGCCAAAAATGAAGAGTTTTACCATGGATAAACAGTGATTTTGAAGACCCATTACCTCAGCACTTGATTAAGCTTGGATTGAAGAGTCACCCTTCTTGAAATCCTTGAAAATACAATGAGTTTGAATTAAACACCAATGGAAATCAATTTACTTAAGAAATCCCTAATTAAATCTTAGATCTAGGGCTTGTTGGTAGTAAAAATCGAATTTTGAAAGTTAGGGTTCGTAGTAAAACACAAATCAGTAGCTTTTGATGGTCAAAAACGAATTGAATCAAGGGGAAAATGGTAGATTTGGAAGAAATTAAGAGAAAAGCCATAGATTAGTGCTTAATTAGAGCAAGCTTACCTTAATCGGCTTCTAATTCGGGCCTAAGTGGGGATTAGGCCAGACCTCCTTCCTTAGCCTATTCCCAAAAATGGAAATGGCTCTGGTTTGCCCTTTTATAGTAAGGGTTGGGGTAGGCATAGGTAAGTTTTGGGGTGTAAATATGAAAAGTAGGCTAAAAGTGGTTATTTTGCAAATTTAAGCACGAATTAAGCCTAATAAAATTCTGAAAATTTTTGTGTGACCTTAAGTATATGTCTAGGTTCATTTGACACAAAAATAAAATTTTCGACCGTGGGGCCCACAGGGGTCCCGCCAAAACCCTAATTTTTGGGAAAATAGTGAAAATTCCGAAAAATCTCAAAAATTCACATTTGGTTTAAAATCACTTAAAACCACTAATATTGAAGTTAATTTTGGTTAAAACCATCACAAACTCTATTTATTTACAAAATCACCGAATAAGATCAGAAAATACGTAAATCTCACGATAACCCATAATTAAATAAAAATCAAAACCGGTTTAAAGATGAGGGTCCTTACATCGGCAGTGCGGGGCGGATGGACTACCATGCGAAATGCAAGTGGATGGAAATGTGGGCTGAAACGGATGTGTATATATGATGGCTGATCGGGTTCCTTCTTAGTTTTGGATTGTGTGAGTGGTACTTTCGATCAAGGGCATAGGTTTTACAAGGACCTCATGCAATAGTGCTCTTGTTCCCTGGTCGTTGGTGCAACAATGTTACCGATGCTATGTTGAGTTGTGTTGGGACTCGAAAATGATGTGAATGGCGGCAAGCTCTTGCTAACAGTGCGGTATGGGATGTATTAGTGGCAGGATGCCTTGCGAATCTTTGTACCTGCTCTACTTGATGATTGGTTAGTTGTCTATACCAATGTAACATGAGACTCCTCGAGGTGAGGATGGGTTGAGATTGAGCCCTAGGTGGGGTGATCATGTTGTGAATGGACGTGCAACTCAGTTTTTGGACAAAGAGTATCACCAAGATCAGGCGGGTTCTTCTCGCTAACAAGGTATGAGATTCATTGGTGGGCAGTTTTGGGCTGAACTTTGTGCAATGTGAATTGCCACATGGAAGGACATTGATCCGGGGAATGGGACTTTCTGGGATGATGAACAGTGAATTATGGGACTCGAGCATAGTGGATACTATCCAGTCCAAGTGATTTAAAATGGAAAAGAAGGGGGGTGAAACATGAGCCATTCGACATGCTAGTGTGTATCTGAAGATTGGACAAAGAAACAAATGAATTGTCACCCTTTCGACATGCAAGTGTGCAGCTGATGTTCGAAAAAGAAAATAAAAAAAAAAAGAAAAGGAAAGTTTGGCACATGAGGGAAGAAATCGCCATGCCTTTGGTTGGGAGCTGATGTGGCAAGAGGCGGCATAGTTCTTTGGGTGAACAGGAAGAAAACTCTCCCACCCTTGATCATTGGATCAGCATGCAAGCGGTGATCCGAAGTATGTTTGATTGGGGTGTTTGAATAGATGTGTTCTCACCGCTGGGTTGCTGGTGGCCCAATATGCCATTAGTTGGTAGGGCAACACCCATCTTGGATTGCTAGTTTTAGGCATCGGTCTAGTTAGCGAGGCACAATGGACCTCATTCACTGGTGGACAACATCCGCAAGAAGTTTGCTGCATCCTGAGCAGTGTAGGAGTTTTGTGACCAAGTTAGTTACGTGAAGCTTGTGAAAGTTGCTGCTCGTAGGTTGGGGTAGAGACCTCTGGAGTGAATCGCGAGAGGAAGCCTTAGGGCATCGCTGCATCCTGAGCAGTGTAGGAGTTTGGTGACCAAGTCGGTTACACAATCCTTGAGCCAAGTTGCTGCTCCTAGGCTAGGGTAGAGACCTCTAGAGGAGATTACGAGAGGAAGCCTTATGACATCGTTGCATCCTGAGCTGTGTGTGAGTTTGGTAACCAAGTTGTTACGGGAAGCTTGAGCAAAGTCACTTTTCCTAGTGTGGAGTAGACCGCTGGAGGGGATCACGAGCGGAAACCTGATGTTATGCTACATTAAGAGTAGTGAAGAAGCTTGGTGATCACACTGGTCACGTGAAGCTTGAGCAAAGCTACTGCTCCTAGGGTGGAGTAGGCCTTTGGAATGTATCACAAGGGGAAACTTGACTGAATCGGGTGGCTAGGAACTTTGAGTGGTGAAGACCCAGAAGTTATGGGACACATCGAGGAAGTCATTGTAGTGCTATAACGAGCTTTGTTATAAGTGGGGGCAGCTATCAATTCTTGGGAGACGTCAATGGTTGCAGACAAGAGTGTTGAATCCCGGCATCATGGTGTCAACTTGTCGGTGGGAGCTACAAGGTGTGGCTGAAGTGCAGGCAAAAATCATCCAATGTGTAGGCAACTTGCTAGTGTCTCGAGTGCAAGGCTGGCTTCAAGAGAGAAATTTGGGCATCATTTGGTGTATCCTTTCCCTTCGATGTGCAACACCAACTCTTGTGGAGCAGTTGGGTGCACCAACTTATCAAAGCAACCATTACCATAGAGTACTTTGCATGTGCCGATGGGTAAGGTGCATTAGCAGAAACTTCGTCATGCAATGGTTTAACCGAGTCAGGCCTATGGGTGGAAGTTGGTTTTTCCAGAGCATGTAATATATGGGAAGATCCAAGCCATGGTGTGAACAAAATTCAAGCATCATAGGAAAAAGAGTTAACCCTTCATCACAATTCCATGCCATGGTTGGAAGCTAGAACAAGACCCCTTGGAGTTGTACCATCGACGAGGGCGTTGGCGAGTCAAGTGGGGGAGAGTGTCACAGGGTAGCGAAGCGGACTATCCATGACACGTGCTGGGGCACACACATGTGTGGAAGCATTGTATACTAGGTGTGTATACATTGCAAGAAGTGCCCATAGTGTTACACATAATGTATGTAGGCATTGCGGGGAAGGCCCGCAACGGTGCACAAAAAGCACACAACGATGCACAAACATAGTTGGCTATGTTGCGACACATGGCCGACTAGCACATATTTGGATTTTTAAGATGTCCCCTCCCCCCTAAATAGTGTTAGAGAATAATTGGGAGTGATTTCGGGCAGTTTGGCAAACTTTGGACAAACCATGCCCGTACAACCATTTTGGCAGCAACTCCAGCAGAATGGGAAACATCTCTTATGCTATATAGGGGGGACATGGTGAGTTGAAATGACAAAGCTGTTGGTATGATGCCTTGCCTTACAACCGGTTGTCTCGGATGGAAACAAAGGCTTGTTGTGTTGCTAGCTATCATGCTAGGAGCACCATCCGCTAGGAGATGGGGCTCTTTGACCTATCAGGCAGCCGTCTGGCCTTACGGTCGTGTTGGAAACAAAGATCCTTGCATGCACTTAGCTGAGATGGAATGTTAGGATGTCCGAGTTGCCTAAGTTGGATCTGTTCATCGCAAGGAAGTGTCCCCCTCCGACCAGCTTGCTTGGGGACTGTCTTGGCACATTCGTAGATCCACCTTGGGACGGGTTCGTTGTTTGGCTTCGCGGGTCGGACACTTGGTTGAATGGCGCAAGGCCATGACCTTGACGAAGTAAGGCTCACACGCTTGGCTATTTGGCCTTGCGAGTGCCCTAGGGTAGGTGTTTCCCGGGTGCCTCCATAACACATTACTACCAAGATTGGGTATTTGACCTAGTTAGCCTTCTACCAATGAAGGATATCCAAGTCAGCATCCTTGTTTTCTAAGTTCGCTTCAAAGTACAACTCCAACTCAATTTTGCTAATGTCATTGTCTTCAGCATATCCTTTTTCTTCCATCCATTATTTAATTTCTTCTTCCTCATTCGAAGGATTTAATGTCTCACTAGAAAGTGTAACCACATCCGGAACCAACTTGTTCTTGTATTGATGAAATAACAACTGCATCACAACCAAACTCCTTTCGAATGTAGATCCCCCAACTTTTTACCATGTAGTTGGCTCAAATAGAACTTCAATAATTTCCTCATATATCTAGGATCCAAAATCAAAGCAACGTCATACGTGACGGTACATCATCCCAATATTCATCATACTTACCTAACATTTTGTTCACCATTAATCTAAGAAAGTAGTCTATAGAACTTGCACCTCGAATGAACTACAGGATAACCAACTTTACAAAACAAATTAGTTGCATCATAAAAACGCTTCAAAAAATTACATACATTGGTAGCATTTTCCCATTCATCATCAAAAGGCCTATGTTTATAACTTGGATCTTCTTCCTCTAATCTTCTAAAAACATCACGATACGGCAACACAGAATTTATCATTAGATAAGTAGAATTCCATCGAGTGCTAACATATAAAATCAAACCGTTCTCCAAAGTAATTCCCAACTCAGTTATTAACTTTTGATGGCGGGAAGGCGAAGCTTTCACATATTTTATAGACTCACAAACATGATGAATTATATCTACAATATCTCTTAGTCTAACCTTCATAATAAGGTTTAGCACATGGGCAGCACAATGTACATGTACAAGGCACCTTCCAACGGAAGAGACCCCTTTTCAGCAAGGTCCCTTACAAGATTTCTTTGAGCAACATCATTACTTGATGCATTATTTAAAGTAATTCTACATACTTTTCTATCAATTTTCCATTTCACTAAAGTGGCTTTGATAGCATTATATATTGTCAATCCAGTATGAGGTGTTGGAAATCGAGAAAAACTAATAATCTTTTTTTAGATGCCAATCAAAATCAATATAATGTGCAATCACACAAATGTATTCAAAATTTTGATTTGAAGTCCACAAATCAGAACTAAAACTAACCCTAGAGGGAAGATTTTTAGAAATATCCATTAATGTAGCCTTCTCTTTTGTGTAAAGCTTTTGGCAATCATTCCTAATTGTAGCCCTTGAAACCAAAAGAGGCTGCAAAGTGTTTATAAAATTAATAAAATCATCATGACTAACAATATTAAATGGGTACTCATGCACTATTTTTGTTCTTGCAAGAGCTTCCCTACTACGATGTTGATCAAATTTAAAAGCAGATATATTACCAAAAGCAGTACTTAAGAGTGGTTGTCTAGGATCTCTATTTGGTGCCATCTTACATGAATTATTATTAATGTGTCTTGCTATATGAGTCATACCATCTTTACCTTCCGAAACAAACCTATGCTTATAATAATTGCATATTGCTGCTTCCTATGTTCCATTTTCATCAAAAACTTTCTCAAAATACAGCCGCACTTGTGATGGACTTTGAACCTTTTTTTCCTAACGTGGCTACTACTTGCTCCTGAATCTAGAATAGGATGAGGGGGACATGTAGAGCTAAGGGGAACAGCAGGTGTGGGAGTGGAAGAACTGGCTAGTGCCAAAGAACTAGCTGGGGTGGAAGAACTAGTTGGTGTGGAAGAACTAATAATCTCCATTAGTAGATACAAACAAATTAAGACAATATTTGCACTTACAAGATAAGAACAAATTAAATAATAAAATAGACAAAATGAAAAATTAGCACAACAGAACATAGAGTCAGACAAGTTGAAATTATACAAACAAACACAAGAACAAATTAGATTGTAGAATAAAGACATGTAAATATTAGACAAGAATAACAAGTAGATATTAAATTCTAAAGAGTAGAGACAAGAACAAGTATAAATTATAGAACAGACAAGTAGAAATTAGACATGAACATAACATAGACAAATACAAATTAAAGAATAACACAACAGAGGGAAGGATAAAAAATTAATAGTTATTATAAATGAGGATCAATAAGACAATAACAGAACATATGATCAATAACAAAGCATAGACAATAACAAAATAGATAAAAAAATTTATAAATCTAACAGAGGATGAGGATCAATAACAAAACACAGACAATAACATAACACATAAAAAATTAATGGAATAACATAACAAAGGATCAACAAAATTAATAATTATAACAATGACAAAGGATAAACAAATCTTAATTTTATTGTGGTCTGGCAGAGCATGAAGTCCACAGCTAGCCTACATTCGGCTCATTTTGTTGGATGCTTGGCCACCGATGGCGATTGAGAGCCAGAGCATGTGATGAATGGCCATTGAGAGATGGGGGATTGTGATTGTGAGTTTGTGAGTCAACGACTGTAGATGGTTCGGCAACAGTCAGATGGGAGATTCACGCATGCAGCGCCACAACAGCGGTCCGGTGGAATGAGGAGGGAGAGGATTGGGGAATGGCGAGCGGTTGGCGGAATGAGAAACGCGATTGGAGGATTAGGGTTTTTGGACGATTGAAGAAGTGAAGTGGCGATTCTGGCGAGATCTTGAGGAAGAGTGAAGAGAGGTGAGAGGGCAGGCGAGCAAATACAAGAGAGCTGGAGAGGGGAGGGTGAAGGGTGAACTAGAGGAAGTAGAGAAAAATGAGGAGCTATTAATGGGAGAGATTAACGGGCCGGGCTTTCTCCTTTTTTTTGCTCTAGGCCCAAGCCCGGCCTGACCCATTTCCTTTATTTTTCAGCCCAAGCCTGAAATTTTACGGGCCGGGATTGGCTAACGGGTTGGCCCGTCATATTTACAACCTTAGTCCCAACTAGTTTCCTCCTTTGCTTCTAGCCTCCATCTCCATCTTCATCTTCTAGCCATAGCCCACAACGACTCAAAGGAGGGTCCCAACTAGTTTCCTCCTTTGCTTCTTGCCTCCATCTGCTAGCCATACCCCACAATGACTCTAGCCACCTCTGTCTACTCCCAGCCTGTAGACTTGGCTCGTGGATACAACCAACATTTATGCATCTTTCCTCGCAATCGGATCCCACATCTCACATCCTCCGGTGTTCCCACGTCCACCACCAGATGTGGTGAATCAGCGAAACTCCAACCTCCCCCATCCCAAGTCCGGTCTGCTGTCCGGCCCTACCCGAGATACATAAATTATTTATTTTTTTAATTGTCATAATTGGCTGTATTTTTCTAATTTTCTTATATATTTTATGTCAATACATCTTAATTTTTAGCATAGTTATTTTATACACAGGAATAAAAGTTAAAAAGTTTGTTATTTTATGACCCCCTTCAAATTCCTGCTCGTCCCTAGTTGTAGCCACATCAACGTCCTCTTGTGAATTAAATATGGCTTGATAATGTCCAAGTGTTGAGAAACTGCTCATCACAAAACTATTCGGGTTAAAAGTAGCTAGGTAGTTGAGCATTGAATTGTATGAGACAAGAACATATAAAAAGAGGGAATAGAGAAATATGTTACTTGTCATAAACAAACAAAAAAATAGAGAAGCCTAAGATGATAAATTAATCTCCTTTTAAACTTGAATAATTATATAAAATCCTCAAAAAACAAAAAGGATACTAAAAGGTGACGAATCTCTTTATAAAGAGAAATCAGATGACCTGTAGAATAATGAAATAAAAGGTTAGCAAATTTTTTGATCTAATTAATTAAAACTTTGTAAAGCATTATAAATAGAGTGGAACCAAAATTTCTAATTCATATATTTTTATATAATGTTTTTAAATCAAAAATTTTATCATTATTTTAAAGTAATATGAGAAAGAACTTTATTTATTTATTGCACCCCTCCCCCCCATGAAATCCTGGCTGTCCCTGCTACTGTACAAGAACAAAGAGCATGAAGGGTTGAACCCTCTCTATCATTACATAATTCACAAATAGGGGATGGTAAAATTTTCCTTCTGAACAAATTTTCATTAGTGGGCAGGATAGGGACATGGACCTTCCAAATGGTTTTCCATGACTTGAAAGAGATGATTGATGCCCCAACATTCATCCAGCAAACCGCAACACGATAGCTAAGGGAAATCTTTTGAATTATCTTAGCGAAAAAAGAAAACAATATAAATCAATTGAGAATCTGCCACTAACCTGTGGTGGCATCTATCAAATCACACAACTTTGCATTCGGAAGCAATGCTATGCATGGAGATAATATGACTTTGAAACAATGGGGCCGTGGAATCCATTTGCCATTTCTACACGTTTATATTGCTCCCGTTATCCACCCTCCAACAAATGTCATTTACAAGATCTCTCTTCCGGCTAGAAGACCCACAATATATATGAAGTGCCACTCTTTAAATTGGTAATCATAAAGACAATTAGGAAAGCATTTACTCTTATAGACCCTAGTACTCTTAAAAGAATAGATATGCTTATTATGCGACACCTTTTCCTTAGCCAAAAGTTCTAGGTTAAAGACATTTAGGTTTCTAAAACCCATATTATCTTAAACAGTTAAAGGGAAAATCATATAAATAAATTAAAAAAATATTTACCAAAATAGCGGACAGAGAAAAATAATTACCAAAATTGTGATCATTATGGCCATGTAGGCATCGGCCAAGTGTTGATGCTTGTGTGGCTTTTTTCTTGATTTTTTTTTATGATTTTGTCTTTTAGAAGGACAAATCTAATTTTAAATTAATTTCGTCCTTCTAATGATTTCGTCGACATAAGCCAATTTCATCCTTTTAAAGGAATAAATCTACCCCTTACTACAAAATTGTCTGCTCCATGCTCGTTAGTTCACAATTCGCATTGCGCTCGACAATCACCCCTCCATCCACAACAATTCCCCCCTATTATCCACAATAGTACCCCATGTCCATGGCAGTTCTCCCTCCGTCGCACTCAGCCATCACCCCTTCGTCCAAGGGCAGTTTCCTCCTTCGTCGCACTCGTTCGTCGCCCCTCCATCCATGGGCTAAGAGTACACGATAGTTCTTTTTGGACTTTGCATTGATAGACTTGCAGTGATAGACACAACATGAGGAGGAGATTTAGATTTAGTAATTGGTCTTTAGCTAAACACCTCCTTCTTCAGTGATATGTGGTAGCTAAGTGAGCCTCAAGTCGCTATTGGGTGAGTTTCATGCAGCAGATGCCACCGAGATAGGCATTGAGTAGCATGCACACACATATTTGTTTCATCTACTTGGTGCTACTATATTTGTTGACAATACTAGTAGTCATTTTCATGTCGCATACCTCACCTCCTTGCGGATTTTGATATGGCAAGCACCTACGCATGGGGCAGTGCTACCCTTGTGTACTTATACCGAGAGTTAGGGAAAGCTTATCAAGCAATGACCTCGGGATTGCAAGTTGTCTAGCCCTTCTTCAGGTAAATGAATTTGTTAAAGTTAATATTTTCTACATGTATAATTACTTCACTTCTCATTTTTAATATTTTTTAATGATATTTTGTGACACAACTATAGTCGTGGGAGCATTTACATGTCGGCCGACCAACTATTGACATGGGGCAAGTAGTGGAGGGTGCTCTATTAGGAGCCAGGTATATATATATATATATATATATATATATATATATATATATATATAGTTATATTTTTATCATAGTTTTATGTGGATGTGTTGAATTTGTGTGTTAAATTTGACTCCTTAAGGTGGAATGTTCGGAGGAGAAAAACCAAAAATCGACAAGGAATTATGCAATTGTATAGAGGAGAGTTAGACCACCAACACCCTTATTAAGCAATTATATTTCATTATCACATATAATAAAATGAATATAAGCTATGTAAGGTTATTAAAAACTAAATATGCTTAAAAATTGTGCAGATCATTTGGCAGCCATACTCACCTAAGTCGCTGGTTGAGTTACCTCCTCTTTGTAAAAGGGAAAGGATATGTTGCTATATGTCTAGAATGCCACTCATATGTTTTGATCATATGATGCTCCAAGTTAACTCTGAGCAAGATATTCCTCCTCATACGGTAGAATTTATCCATCAGATCACTCTACAAGGTCCCCATATTACCGAATAGGCTACTCATCATGCAACCTATACATCTTGATGGGATAATAGGAGAGCCACTATTATTTGATGGGAGATGGCTACAACATCGTGTGATGTTCGTAGCCCGTATATGCATGGTGTTTTCCTATTACACAAAGATATAGTTTACCACACGCTGATTCAGAGAAGATGACCTATCAACCTAAGGGCGCATCAGAGGCAGCTTTGGTAAGTATATCTTATTTAATTATATCATAATAATTTGTTATTTCTTATTTATATGATTTTTATAGCTTGGTTTAGTGTGATGGACATATACACATTTGACTGATGCAATTAACACCTATACTTTGGGTGAGACCTTATAGCATCTTGTCAGTTGATCATTAAGCACCATGAGGATGTCCTTCGTAGCTTACCACGACTTCATTTAGTTATCCCATCAAAGAGGTAGCTTAGACACCATCAAGGCATGCTTCATACATGGATATTTTATTTTCATCTATAGCACCTGGCTCTCCTCCTTTATTTTAATAAGCTTCAACTACACATGATAGTCCACATTCATCATCTCCAGTTGCTCTTGATCCAACCCATCCCCAGCCAGTTGAGATATCGATTGTTCCGACAGTATATACTAGACGACAGAGGCAACTCGTGTAGATATGATCCCATTATATTCAGAGGCATGTTTGGGTGAGCCATTTGTTATTTATGCTGACCAAGAGGATCACGAGGACCCAATAGAGCAGCTTCATGGCCATGGTCGTGGTTGGGTTGGAGTCAGAGTTGGGGTTGAGGTCGTAGGTGTAGGAGAGGTAGAGCTAATTAGAGTTGTCATATATTTTTTGAAATGTATAAAATGTAGACTTGTTTTGTAAACTAAACATTTTGAGAACATTGCATCTAATTTATATATTTTATAGATTTTCTAATCACTCACTGTGTGGATTTTATTTATGTGATCTATATGTTGGTTGTGTATATATTAGTATGTTATATATGATGGTTTTACAGGGGGTTGTTTATGGATTAATGAATCTTAAAAAAAATGTAATTTAATTTCGTTATTTACAAGGATAAAATAAGTTTATACTATAGCTTGAGCCCAAAAAACTTTAAGGAAGGTGATTTTGTCCTGGGGAATGGCAAAATCTACTCTAAAGTATATGTCATCCTTCATAAGGACAAAATCTCCTCATAAGGGAGATAAAATTTTTTTAGAAAAAACTATGAAGGTGCCAGCACTTGGCTGACACCTATATGGTAAAAACGAACATCATTTTGGTAATTAATTTTCTCTCTCTACTATTTTAGTAAATATTTTTTAAAATTATTTCTAAACTTATATCTATAAAGCCTATTCCAACCCATTCATTGACCTTTTCTACTTTCTACCCCCACCAAAACCTACTCACCATAAATTTGGTTTCTTCACAAAATGTTTTATGCAACTTAAGATAGTCATCATGTAAATGGGCATAGATTGAACCACTGCCTCAATCGACACCTCCTTCCCTGCATGCGAAAGCAATTTTGACTTCCATCCATTCACCCTCTTGGCAAACTTTGCCCTCAACTAGCCAAAATTGCCTTCTTGGACCTTCCTGTAAAGGAAGGCAATCCTAAGTACATCTCATAATGCTTGATCTCAGGCACTCTCAACAAATTCTATATCAAACACAAAACACACTATAATTTTACCTAAGTGTGCAATGGTCATCATTTCCAATTAACTAGATTCACAAATATCATAAATTAAATTAATTAACCTAATAAGAATTTTAGTTTTATCCTGTAGGAGATAAAACAACTCTAATTGAAACATATCTCGAGTGTGAAATATAAATTAGCAATCAAACTTAAAACACACTACATTTTTCACATGGAAAACCCAATCGAGGAAAGCCACTAGACCTTGTCCAGCCTTTAGAAATCCACTATGTGGAGAAGTCTAGTATAAGTCATCTTGTTACAATCTCCCCCGATTTACTCAAGATGAACTTTATTTCTCAGTATGAAGTTCACTTCTTACAAAGCCAATCTACTCTTTGTCATATCCTCTGCCAAGTTTTCTACCACTAGTGTCTTCAATCTTTTCAACTAGGGGTGCTAATGAACTGATCCAGCTCGTCGAGCAAAAGTGTCTCAACTAGACTTGACTTAACTCACCTTAAATATGGCTCTAGAGAAGAGGCTTGGCTTCAACTTGACTCAAACTCGAATATTTTTTAGTTGAGATCAAGTATACCCTGACTCGACTTGACGTAGCTCAAATAGAACTCAAACTCAGCTCGAACTTGACTTGTACTCAACTCGTACTTGACTCGAACTCGAATGAAATTTGTAAATATATTTTATAATATGCATAAATACATATTGAGCATTGAGTATTGGCTTTTACATTTATAATATATATATATATATATATATATATATATATATATATATATATATATATATATATATATATATATATATATATATATATATATTGAGAAGTAATAATTTAAAGACACATTATGCACATATTTCTACATGTGATATGTATTGAAATTTAGTTATATCATAAAAATAGTATTTAATAATGCATATGCATATATAGTACAAATGAGTAAAAAAATATGATACATTGTACTACATATCAAACAATCATTTAGTAGACAATATGTTATAGTAATATTATTTACCATCTCTACATGTCAAATAGATTACGATATATCTTTTTAAATTTTCTATAGATATTACTATTGGAATCCTTAGAATTTTGAATTTTACAAATAATTTTCTAAATATATTTTAGCATTGACTCATGAAGTCTTTTTTTTCATAAGATTAGGGTAAGTTGTATTCATTTGGGATGGCTCCAAGACAGCAAGACAACAACTCCTTAGCATCCCTACATATTGCACATAATATATACTATTTGAAAGTAAATATTTTAAAGTGGCATAATATACAAATGCTATATCTGTGATATTTATTAAAATTTATATTTATATATAATAGAAATAAATGATATATATTTAAATAAGATATATCATATACACAAATGCAGGTGATGACAAAGGCACTAATTTTTCTTTTTGTGCTTAGGAGATGACACTTGAAGTAAGTAGTGAACACAAAGATTTAGAAAATCTAGGTTAACAAATAATAAATATATTTCATGCAACCAAAAGAAGGTTGGGGTATGCGGAAGAGGTTGTGGTGCTCCAAATACATATTATATATGTGCTAATAATAATGACATATTTATGCAAAACTACTAAAAAATTAATATAATACAAACATATGAATACTTTAATTATATGGTGGGAGTACATATGTGCTAATAATAGTGACATATTTATAGAAGACTAGTAAAATATTTATATATAGTTAAATATACAAACTCAATATCTAGCCTAACAAACAATGGAAATATTACAAAGAAAGCTAATAAATAAGTAAATAATATTTTTTATATTTTAGTTGTCTATTTACAAATTTATGAGCTTTTAGTAAATGATGATATTTTGTACAAGATTGTATCTATAAATACTCCATTTGTCCTACATTAATAGCTACATTTAGTTTTTAAAAATAAATAAAAATTAATTCATTTTAAAAAAAACAAATGGAGCTATAAATTTAAGAAGGATGCAGTATTTTATAATATTATCACTATAACAAAAAAGACTATTAGTGACGCTTATCAGCATCGCTAATAATAGTATATGCATCGCTAAAACACGAGTCGCTGTTGCTCATTAGTAACTCTTATGTAAAGGATCGCTAATAGTGCACATTAGCGACATTTATTCATATGTCACTAATTATTTTTGTATTAGCAACGCATAATAAACCGTCTCTAATAGTAGATTATTAACGACTCATAATAATTAAGTGTCTCTAATAAATTAGCGACGCTGTACTAAACGTCGCTAATAATTGATTATTAGCAATGTTTTTTTATGCCTTGCTAATAAAAAAATTTTAAAAATAATAAAAAATAGTTTTTAAAGAGCCGTTAATGAAAAACCATATTTTTTTTGAAAAAAATTGTCATTAATGATGTTTGATGAAGCGTCACTAATACTTCATAAAAAATTTTAAAAAAAAGCCTTTAGCGACGCTTATAAGCTAAAAATTTCAAAAAAGTTTTTAAAAAATTTTGGCCTCAGAATCTGGCGGAAGTGCCGAATTCGACACTGGTGGGAGGTTGGGGCACAGAGGGAGGGGGGTTGTGGTGACCAGGGAGACGAGGGGAGGACTCGGGGAGAGGGAGGACGTGGCGTGGGTGGTTGGATTCTGGCGGGCACCGGAATCCAGACCCCCCCTCTCCCTGGGTCCCCCTTCTCCCTCCAGCTCCTCTTCTCTGTTGAGGGCAAGGGGGGGTAGGGGTGGGCAGGAGGGAGGGAAGGAGAGGGGGGGAGGGTGGTGGTGGGTGATGCACTGAAATAATATTTAATAAAATGTTTTCAAATTTCTATTTGCAATCCTATTTTGTATTAATTCATTACTGATTTGGGCTATTTATGTTTTGAATAAGTTAGTTGGACCTTAATTGATTTTACATGTCTAAACAGGCTTCAACAAGATACAACTAGAAGAGGAAGTTAAGCCCAACTACCCAAAGCTATTTAAAAGTCAAGAATGGGCTCATAATGGTCTAACATGTATGGAATTGTCGAACACAACCTTGTGGACCCATTTGATTTGAGATTTGTATGAATAGAACTAAATTATGAAAGAAGTTGATTCGGATAGATTGACACAACCTTAGTATTTTGATCATATCTTTTTATGTATAATTTGGATTGATACGATTCTGGTGGCAATGGAAAGAAGACTTCCGTGGCTACAAGTGTTATTTTAGGAAGAAATTCCAAATTCCGAAGATATAGGGGTCGAATCAGGCAATCAATCAGGATAAAATCTGGAGATATGATTTGATTTTCCCCTTTGAAGCAACCCTTTCTTTTCCTATAAATAGAGGGGTGGACGTGATAGATGGGGCATTCTCTCCTCTTTGGAACTCTCTTCTCCTATTTCCTTCTTTTATTTTGTAATTTTATTTTTAGTTTTATTGTAATGGCTTTCTAAGCTCTCAAGCTAAGGCTAGAGGTGATTTGTAACATTTTAATGGACTTCAATTCATGTTTCATCAATGGTTGCAAGTAAGTATTATTTATTTAAAGTGATGTTTATTTAATATTATTCTTTTTCTTGTTTCTTTATGATTTGGATACATAAGATGCTTGAAGGCTCTCCTTCTTGATCTTTTGTGATTTGGATACATAGAAAACTTGAAGAGACAATTATTTTTATCCTTCATCTATCCAAAACATTTTCTATCTTTAGTTTTAATTTTAATATTCATATCTTTCAGTTAGATAGAATCTTCATTCGATTCTAACTAAGATAACATGATACATGAAGAACATCATTAGATGTTATAATGATCCTTAATGCCTTAGTGTTTTCTCATCTTGATTTCTTAACTTGTTATTCTCTCAATACTCTTCTACTCTTTCTTTCTTAATTTTTCTTCCTCTATTTCTTCATAACTATTTTCTTTGTTGCACAAGGCTTTTCCTGTGGATCGACCTTGTCTACTACAATTGGCAAGTAAATTAAATCTGAATTTGACTTCTTCATAGTCTTGTTTCAGACGTAACAACAAATTGGCGCCGTTGCCGGGGATTGCAACGTGTGACAATAATCCGTTACGAAAAACTCACTCTAACTTTACTAATTCTCTAACTTTTATTCTTGCACACTAACTCTTTAAATTCAGTCATTTACTTTATGTCATTTACTTTTAGTACTTAAATTCTGTATTTTTTTTTTTGAGACCGGAGGCACTACCCACGTTACTACCAAAATTTTTTGGGATCAAACGTGTACCTTGATAGTGCCTTTGGCCTTATTTTTGCAATTTTAATTTTTGTCTATTAACTTCTAACCCTCTAACTTTTTAATATTTTATCATTTAATTTTTGCACTTTTACTTTCGTTTGTTATTAAAAAAAAATTGTTGTTGCATGTTCACATGGGTGCGTGATAATTCTGGATGATTGAAAAAAGTGAACAAATCTTTTGAAAATTATCTTTATTTTGATATAATGGAGGATCTAAGAACTAATGAGGAACTAAGAAGTAATAATGGGGATAATAATGCACAAAATATTAAAGTTAAAATCTTGCGTGATTATTTGCAACCAACTAGATCAAGTTCTCCTTCTTGCATGATTTTTCCAACTAATGTAGGCGGTTTTGAACTCAAGCCGGGTGTAATTCAATTACTACCCAAATTTCATGGCCTAGATTCAAAGCCCATATTTGCATTTAAAAGAGTTTGAAGAGGTTTGTGCAACTTTGCCAAACCAAAATGTTTCAAATGATGCTATTAGATTAAAACTCTTTCCTTTTTCTTTAAAGGAAAAAGCAAAAAATTGGTTGAATTCTGTGAAGCCAAGATCCATTGGATCATGGCAAGACAAGAAATGCAAAGAGAATTTTTGAAAAAGTTTTTCCCTACCCATAAAACTAATACACTTCGAAAGAATATCATGAATTTTTCACAAAAAGAAAATGAGACTTTCTTTCAATGTTGGGAGAGATTTAAAGAACTTTTGTTGTTGTGCCCATATCATGGATATGAAACATGGCGTACAATTAGTTTCTTTTATAATGGCTTATCTTCTCAAATGAGGCAATTTGTTGAAATGATGTGTAATGGAGAGTTTTTGAGTAAAGAACCTGAGGAAGCATGGGACTATTTTGATGTGTTAGCTGAAAATGCTCAATCATGGGAAGATTCTAATGAATTTGAAAGTAGTAATAAAACAAAATCTAATGGGGCAACTAAGGGGGGCTTGTACCTTCTTAAAGAAGAGGATGATGTAAAAGCAAAAATTACAAGTTTAACTAGAAAAGTTGAGGCTATGGAAATTAATAGGGAAAACATGTCTAAAGCTTCTCAAAAAGCACAAGATATTTGTAGTATATGTGAGAGTGATGGACACCAAACACAGGATTGTCCAACAATCCCTACTTTTCAAGAGGTGTTGTATACTCAAGCAAATGCTATGAATACCTACAAAAGGCAATTTTCTTCTCCTTATTCTGAAACTTATACTCCTAATTGGACAAATCATCCCAACTTTAGTTGGAGAAATTAGTCTAATGTGCAGGTACCCCCTTCTTCCTCAAATTATGTTCCACCACATAAGAAGACTTTTGAAGACACATTGCAAACATTCATGCAAAGTCAAGCAACAATCAACAACCAAACAATGCAAGCCATCAATGACTTGAGGACTTCTATCACTCAATTGACCACAGCTTTGAGCACTCAAGAAAAAGGGAAGTTTCCTTCTCAACCTCAACCAAATCCTAAAGGTCAATTTGTAATTGAAAATTTAAATTCTTCAAGTTCACAAGAAGAGCATGCTAAGTCCATCACCACTTTGAGAAGTGGAAAAGTTATTAACAAAGACATTCCAATGAAGGTTGTTGAACCTAAGGAGTCTTTGAATTCTAAACATGGTGATGAACTTAACAACTTTGATTGTGTTGCTCCAATTCCCCCTCCTTTTCCTCAAAGGTTACAATCTTCTTCTAAATTGGTGCCAAATGGTGACATTCTTGAAATTTTTAAACAAGTGAAGATTAACATTCCTCTCTTAGATGCCATTAAACAAATCCCATCTTATGCTAAATTTTTGAAAGATCTTTGTACAATTAAGCGTAAGCTAAATGTACAAAAGAAGGCATTTTTGACAGAACAAGTAAGTGTAATTTTGCAACACAACACCCCACCCAAATATAAAGATCCTGGTTGTCCAACCATATCTTGTATAATTGGGAATTATAGAGTTGAAAAAGCTTTACTTGATCTTGGGGCAAGTGTTAATCTCTTACCTTATTCTGTTTATGAACAATTGGTACTTGGTGAATTGAAGCCCACAAGCATTACACTTCAACTTGCAGATTGCTCAGTTAAAACACCAAGAGGAATAGTGGAAGATGTCCTTGTTCAAGTGGACAAATTCTATTTTCCAATAGACTTCATTGTTTTAGATACACAACCGATTTCAAATGCATCTTCTCAAATCCCTGTAATTTTAGGTCGTCCATTCCTTGCTACATTTAATGCTTTAATAAATTGTCAGAATGGAGTGATGAGGCTTTCTTTTGGGAACTTAACATGTTAGTTAAATGTATTTGATGCCAGTAGACAACCATCAGACTTGGATGAAACTTTTGAGGTTGACATGGTTGAGAGTTTAGTGGAGGATGTTTTTCCTTTTATTTATTCTGATGATCCACTAAATATTTGCTTAACTCACTCTGATTTGATTAGAATTGATAAAGAGAAGATAATTGCTTTGAAGGACCCTGGATGAGTTTAGATGGAGGTGTGTCTGGCTGAAGACAGTAAACTTAGCGCTCCTGGGAGGCAACCCACTTTTTGTTTTGATAGTTATTTTTGTTTAATAGTTAGTTTTTTATTTTTTATTTTTTATTTTCTTTAGTTAGTTTTTAGTTTATTATCTTTGTCGATTGCTCTAATCATTATTAGGGTGTGCTTATATGATTCATTATTGATTTACCCTAATGTGATTATGCTTGTGCTTTATTGACTATTTTTCTTTTGATAGCTATGTACATGAGCACATCAACCGATATATTATCTCTTCTTTCCTCTTTTCTTATATTAAGCATTGCATTTGCTTTCTTTTAAACATTGAGGACAATGTTTAGTTTAGGTTTGGGGGTGTAGAAAGATATTTTTCTTTATGTTTTTAGTTTTACTTAAAAAATAAAAAATTGAAAAAAAAAATTAATTAGATTTATTTTATTTTATATTTTTGCTTATTTACATTGATTCTTATTCTAGATATGTGACTTTGTTTAATGATATCATATTATTCAGAATATGACTTGAAAGATTTAATGATTTTGAGTTCTGATTACTTCATATTGGTTTCTTGTGCACTTATTTTGAAAAAAAATAAAAAAATAAAGCAAGACATTTGCCTAAGTGAGAATTCGAGTCCTTGATTATGGTCTTACATCTTGGTGGATATCATTGAATCTAAGTAATTATTTTCTTATGAGAGTAAAACTTTGGCATTATCTAGTAGTATTCATGTTATCATGATGGAGTTTTGAGCTTCACTATTCTTGGTTTGTAGAACAATCAAGGACTTGTTGTCAACACAATTCAAGTTGATTGTATAATGTGCTCAAGAAAAGGGAAAAAAAAGCAAAAAATTGTGAAAAAAAAGAATGAAAAAATTAAAGTCACTCTATTGAGTAGACCGGGACTCGGCGTGCCTCACTAAGCATAGGGTGTTCGAGTCAAAAGGTAGAGTTGACTAATTTATGACATGCATAGCCTTGAAGCCTATTTGGTTCAAGTTATTAAGCCTGAGGGGTGCTTTAACACCTAGTGCCTTGAGCCAACTGGATTGGGAGTCACTGGCCTAACACTTGTTACATGGATCTTATAAAAAGCTAAAAAGACTAAGCCTTACACATGTCATGTGAGATTAGCATAAAATTCTAGTAGGACACTATGCAATTATATCTTGAATGAGTTGATAGGTGATCTAGGGTGTTTTACTTTTCAAGGAAGGTTTTGCATGATTCTCTATTATGATCTCTTGAAGATGAATGGATGTCAATGCCTATTTAAAATTAAAATTAAAATTAAAATTACTGAGTGGACATGAGACACATGGAGTTATTCGATTCATAAGAATGGGATTGTATAATTACTTGGCAATGTCTGTTTTTCTAAAACTATTATGTATGTATGAGTATATGCCACCAATATGAAGTTGTTAGAATGAATTATTGTTTCAGAAGACAAGTTATATTATGCATGATTGATTTTACTAAATGAAGTCACATGTTTAGGAGGAGTTGATTTGTAAATTTGACGTGGTTTTAATTTTAATTTTCTTTTATCATTCTAGTTTTGAATTTTGTGGGTAGATTCACTACAAACCCTTACAAGACACAACTCGTCCACTAGTGTAAGCTAGGGGTTTAAAGGCTTGTTGCATATGCTAAATGCAATTGAGATTTCCTGCGGAAGTGGAGTAGTTAGTTTTGTTTTCTATTGTTTTAATTTTTATTTTGCTCGAGGACTAGCAAAAAGTAGGTTTGGGGGTATTTGATGCACTGAAATAATGTTTAATAAAATATTTTCAAATTTCTATTTGCAATCCTATTTTGTATTAATTCATTACTGATTTGGGCTATTTATGTTTTGAATAAGTTAGTTGGACCTTAATTGAGTTTACATGTCTAAACAGGCTTCAACAAGATACAACTGGAAGAGGAAGTTAAGCCCAACTACCCAAAGCTATTTAAAAGTCAAGAATGGGCTCATAATGGTCTAAC
Source organism: Saururus chinensis (assembly GCA_035235625.1). NCBI lineage: Eukaryota > Viridiplantae > Streptophyta > Magnoliopsida > Piperales > Saururaceae > Saururus > Saururus chinensis. The sequence continues at coordinate 12,517,279 of CP141142.1, read as the reverse complement.
ATGTATGGAATGGTCGAACACAACCTTATGGACCCATTTGATTTGAGATTTGTATGAATAGAACTAAATTATGAAAGAAGTTGATTTGGATAGATTGACACAACCTTAGTATTTTGATCATATCTTTTTATGTATAATTCGGATTGATACGATTCTAGTGGCAATGGAAAGAAGACTTCCATGGCTACAAGTGTTATTTTAGGAAGAAATTCCAAATTCCGAAGATATAGGGGTCGAATCAGGCAATCAATCAGGATGAAATCTGGAGATATGATTTGATTTTCCCCTTTGAAGCAACCTTTTTTTTTCCTATAAATAGAGGGGTGGACGTGATAGATGGGGCATTCTCTCCTCTTTGGAGCTCTCTTCTCCTATTTCCTTCTTTTATTTTGTAATTTTATTTTTAGTTTTATTGTAATGGCTTTCTAAGCTCTCAAGCTAAGGCTAGAGGTGATTTGTAACATTTTAATGGACTTCAATTCATGTTTCATCAATGGTTGCAAGTAAGTATTATTTATTTGAAGTGATGTTTATTTAATATTGTTCTTTTTCTTGTTTCTTTATGATTTGGATACATAAGATGCTTGAAGGCTCTCCTTCTTGATCTTTTGTGATTTGGATACATAGAAAACTTGAAGAGACACTTATTTTTATCCTTCTTCTATCCAAAGCATTTTATATCTTTAGTTTTAATTTTAATGTTCATATCTTCCAGTTAGATAGAATCTTCATTCGATTCTAACTGAGATAAAATGATACATGAAGAACATCATTAGATGTTACAATGATCCTTAATGCCTTAGTGTTTTCTCATCTTGATTTCTTAACTTGTTATTCTCTTAATACTCTTCTACTCTTTCTTTCTTAATTTTTCTTCCTCTATTTCTTCGTAACTATTTTCTTTGTTGCAGAAGGCTTTCCCTGTGGATCGACCTTATCTACTACAATTGGCAAGTAAATTAAATCTGAATTTGACTTCTTCATAGTCTTGTTTCAGACGTAACAATAGTGGGCCACCTCCCCTCTCTCTACAGGTCCATCCTCTCCTTCTCCTCTGGAAAACAAAGGAGGGGAAGGAGGTGGGCGGACCCGAGGAGAGTGGGGAAAGCGAGAGGGAGGCCAAGGAGAGAGGGTTGGATTCTGTGTCCCCGTTGGAATCCGGCACCCAATAGTCTCGGGATGCGGGCAACGGGAGGAAGGCCAGGACTGTGGGTGCTGAGGAGAGAGGGTCGTGGGCGGACGCGGGGTGGCCAGGAGGACCGGAACGGAGCAAGGTGGCCGGGGCTAGATGCAGGCTGCGGAAGGTGGCTAAGGGGTGGGGCACAGGAGCGGAGGAGTGGCCGGGAGTGTAGTGGGGTAGACGGAGGCGGACGGGCGGTGGACGGGCTGCGGATAAGCGGCAAACAGGGGCGGACGGGTGGTAGAGGGAAGACGGTGGCGGGGGAAGGAGAGGTGGGGGAGGGAGTTGAAGAAAAATAGCAGCGCAGGTCAAAAATTTCACCCCACACGGGCAATTTTTGCATGGCGCATGCGAATTTTTTGCGTGCATGCCTTGTTTTTTAATGATGGTTAGAAAATGTAGCAAATGAAAGTCATTTTTGACACTTAATCTAAGCTTCGCAAAAAAAAAACTTAGCAATGTTTATAAAGCGTTGTAAATATTTCAATATTTGCAGCGTTTTTTAAAATGTCGCTAATTGTTTTCATTTGCAACGCTTATAAATAAGTGTCGCAAAAGTTGTATTATTTGTGACGTTTAACCTTAAGCGTCACAAATACTATTACTTCCCCCCTACTTTGTCTCTCCCTCTACTCTCTCTCCTCACCCCCTATATTTTCTCTCTCCTCTCTTTCTCGCTCCTCCCCTCTCTCTTTCCTCTCTCTCCCTCTCTTCTCCCTCTCTCTCATCTTTCTCGCCTTCCTCTATCCTCCCTCTCTCTCTCCCTCCCTCTTCTCTCTTCCCTCTCTCTCTCCTCTCTCTCCCCCTCTTTCTTCCCTCTCTCTCCCCTCTCTCTATATCCTCTCTATTTTTTCTTTCTCTATATATTTTAATATTAATATAATAAATTATAAGGCAATAGCGACACATAGGAATATGCATCGCTATTACCTAGGTTAGTAGCAACGTATGGGAATATGCGTCGCTATTACCTAGGTTAGTAGCAACGTATAGGAATATACGTTGCTATAACAATGCTATTAGCGACATATATATGTCACTAATAATAAGAGTATTGGTGATGCTTACCTATATGTGTCACTAATACATATTTATTATTTATTTTTTAAATATAAAATATAAAAAATTTAAATTTAAATTTTCCCTCTCTACTCTCTCTCCTCACCCCTCTCTCTCCACTCTCTCTCCTCACCCCTCTCTCCTCTCTCTCCTCTCCCTCTCTCTCTCTCTCTCTCTCTCTCTCTCTCTCCTCTCTCTCTCTCTCTCTCTCTCTCTCTCTCTCTATCTCTCTCTCCCACTCTCCTCTTTCTCTCTCTCTCCCTCTCTCGTCCCCCTCTCTCCTCTTTTCTCTCTCCCCCTCTCTCTCCTCTTTTCTCTCCCTCCCTCTCTCTTCCCTCTCTCCTCTCCCTCTCACCTCCCTCTCTCCTCTCCCTCTCCCTCTCCCCCTCTCTCCTCTTCTCTCTCCCTCCCTCTCTCATCTCCCTCCCTCCCTCCTACTCTCCCCCTCTCCTCTCTCTCTATATCCTCTCTATCTTTTTATCTCTACATATTTTTTAGTTGAGATCAAGTATACCCTGACTCGACTTGATGCAGCTCAAATAGAATTCAAACTCAGCTCGAACTTGACTTGTACTCAACTCGTACTTCACTCGAACTCAAATGAAATTCGTAAATATATTTTATAATATGCATAAATACATATTGAGCATTGAGTATTGGCTTTTACATTTATAACATATATATATATATATATATTGAGAAGTAATAATTTAAAGAACATTATGCACATATTTCTACATGTGATATGTATTGAAATTTAGTTATATCATAAAAATAGTATTTAATAATGCATATGCATATATAGTACAAATGAGTAAAAAAATAGGATATATTGTACTACATATCAAACAATCATTTAGTAGACAATATGTTATAGTAATATTATTTACCATCTCTACATGTCAAATAGATTACGATATATCTTTTTAAATTTTCTATAGATATTACTATTGGAATCCTTAGAATTTTGAATTTTACAAATAATTTTCTAAATATATTTTAGCATTGACTCATGAAGTCTTTTTTTTCATAAGATTAGGGTAAGTTGTATTCATTTGGGATGGCTCCAAGACAGCAAGACAACAACTCCTTAGCATCCCTACATATTGCACATAATATATACTATTTGAAAGTAAATATTTTAAAGTGGCATAATATACAAATGCTATATCTGTGATATTTATTAAAATTTATATTTATATATAATAGAAATAAATGATATATATTTATATAAGATATATCATATACACAAATGCAGGTGATGACAAAGGCACTAATTTTTCTTTTTGTGCTTAGGAGATGACACTTGAAGTAAGTTGTGAACACAAAGATTTAAAAAATCTAGGTTAACAAATAATAAATATATTTCATGCAACCAAAAGAAGGTTGGGGTATGCAAAAGAGGTTGTGGTGCTCCAAATACATATTATATATGTGCTAATAATAATGACGTATTTATGCAAAACTACTAAAAAATTAATATAATACAAACATATGAATACTTTAATTATATGGTAAGAGTACATATGTACTAATAATAGTGACATATTTATAGAAGACTTATAGGAATATGTATCGCTATTACCTAGGTTATTAATGACTTATAGGAATATGTATCGCTAATACCAAAGTATTAGCAACACATAAGAATATATGTCGCTATTAATAAGAGTATTAGTGACGCATACCTATATGTGTCACTAATATATTTTTATTTATTTTTATTTTAATTAATTTTAAAAAAAATATAAAAAATTAAAATTAAAATTTTCCCTCTCTACTCTCTCTCCTCACCCCTCTCTCTACTCTCTCTCCTCTCCCCAACCCCTCCTCTCTCCATCTCTCTCTCTCTTCTCTCCCTCTCCTCTCTCTCCCTCTCTCTCTCTCCTCCCTCTCTCTCCTCACCCTCTCTCACTCTCAGTCTCACCTCACCCTCTCTCCTCCATCTCACTCTTCCCTTTCTCTCTTTCTAACCTCACTCTCTCACCTCCCCCCTCTCTACTCTCTCTCCTCTCTCTCTTCGATCCCTCTCTCTCTCCTCATTCTCTCTCTCCTCACTCTCACTCTCTCTTCACTCTCTCTTCACTCTCTTTTATTATAAATTATATTTTAAAATAAATAAAAAAATTTAAGAAATAAAATATATTATATATAAATAGTGAAAGTTTAATCTATTATTAACACTATTTTTTATTAAAAAATTAATATTTATTTATTATATATACAAATAGTAAATATTGAATAAAATATATTATATTTATGAAGTTTATTTTAAATTTTTTAATATTTATTTATTATTTATTAAATAAAATTAATTATAAGCTATTAGCGACGCATGTAAATAAGTGTCGCTATTATCAATGCTATTTGCGACGCTTGTATAAATGTGTCGCTAATAATTCAAATTTTTTATTTTTAATTCATAACTATTAGTGACACTTTTTTTAAGCGTCGCTAATAGCAGGACTATTAGCCACACTTTTGCAAAAGTGTCATTATTGTGATAGCCATTAGCGATACTTAAAAAAAGTGTTGCTAATAGTGATAATTTTTTTCTTTTTTATTGAAAATATATATCTTTTAGTGACGTTTGTGTAAAGCGGTACAAATAAAGGAACTATTAGCGACGCTTTAAACTATGTGTCGCTAATAGTTTATAGTTTTGCATCGCTAATATTACATTTTGTTATAGTGTATTTTAGACTAAGTAATTATTATATATCGGTATAATGAGGTAAATATCTTCATTAAGATTTTACACTCATTATCATGTATTAAAATATATAAATCAATATAAAAAAGTACAATATTATTTAAAATAACATGGCTAAGCGTACAATTTTAATGACGGAGTGATAAAATTATATATGGTAACAAAATGTATTTAAATGATGAAAACCTTATATTTATTTGATGTAATGCATGACACAAAAGATTTTGTTGGTGAAGTGGTCAAGGAGTTAATTCTTTGCAGCAACGTCACAAGTTAAAAAATGGTCTCTGGAGTCTTTAAATTTCTCCTTTCTTACTAAGCCAAGCTTGCACATAGCTGGATTTGTATTTGAGCCAATTTCGAGCTAAGTTATGTGGTTGTTGTATATTGAGTTCGATCTCGAGTGCCGTTCTAGTTTTTGGTTTCCTTCTTGAGCCGAGCTCCAGTTGGATGCTTAGTAGCTTGATTTAGTTCGAGTAGAGCTTGAGCCAATGCCTATAACTATGAGTTTGAGCTAAGCTAACCCAAAACATGACTCTGCTTTGCTCATAAACACCCCTATTCTCAGCACATGATCATCTCCATGTATCCACCATAAAATATCACCTATTACTTTTTAGTGATTAGACTCTTTCAAGGAAATTGAAAAGAAGGATTTTTAGGGTTTAGGGAAAACTCTCAATACAAGTCTCTCATTGAAGAGACAATTTCAAAGGGTTTGTTTGACTTAAGAAAAATAGACAGGAAAAGAACACTTGTATCAAAGAGTTTGAGATGACCAAGAGAAAACAATCATTAATCAACTCTAGATCTAAGGTTTTTCTAAGATGAAATAGGTCTCCCTCACTTTGTTTTTTCTTTGTGGAAACCTACTATTTATTGATATGGTAAGTCAATATACGAGTTTAAGGCAAGGTGGAAATGAAATAAACTTATTTTACGAAACTGCCTTGTAAATAAATTGATCTATAGGTCAATCAACTCGAGTCTTCCTGTGTGATAGGTAGATCGATTGGTAGATAGATCGACTTACAAAAATATTAATACGTAATTCAAATATTATTCTGACTCTTTCTGACTTCTTGAATAGGTAGAGTAATATGTACAAAAACACACACAAATACCCCTTATACCTTAGTCTGTCGCAAATCATATATGCTTTTGAATGATCTTTGCATGCAGCTTGTTTTGTTGAAATTCTTGAATCTTTAGCATCTTCAAATTTCAAAAGCCCTTCAAGCTAAACTTAACCTCTTGAGTCAACTATAATAGACTAAGAAGCACCATTGATTTATTAGTGATTTTGTCACTGGATTGACCAATACGTGATTTTTCCTTTACAGTACTCTTGGGCTTGTGCATGAGTGTTATTGCTGAAAAAACAATGTTATTTTTTCCTTGTTCAAAATCTGGCCAGAAGCATTCTCATATAACTCAAGGGGGTCATTGGTCCTATGACACTCCTCCATGCTCACCCTGCAAAACAACAAAGTGTCATATGCAATAATATAAGACCACCCCTTGATCCACAATTGCAAACACGCCTTTCATTAACTTCCTCTCTTCAGTATCTTTTGACATGTAACTGCCTTCGCACAAAACAAGAGCAGGTATGGTGGTAGGGGTTCTCCTTCTCCCAATCCCTGGAAGGGGTAATAATTTCATAGGGTTCTCCCTTTATATGGATCGAATAGTTCATTGAAGTGATAGAATCCAAAATATTTAAGCTGTAGCCGCCTTCTAAAATCCCAAATCTCAACAGGATCCTCTCAAGAAACACCACTCTACCCAATCATAAGATTTTCTCATGTCTAGTTTCATAGTCATCATCTCATTCCTACCCTTGTTTTCATTTTCTTCCCATTAGGGGAAGTACACATAATTTTCCTAATTTAGCAGGAGCACGTGTATCATTATTAGAACCCAATATTAATTTAAAATTTTGTTAGGCCTTTTTTTAAAAAATTTGCGCGAGTATTGGTAGGCCCAGCTAGGGCTTTATTTTGAAAATCTTTGGCACGTGTACGTTGTCCTTCTCCATTATTTTGAAAAGTTGGAGAACCTACTTGTAATTCTTGAAACCTTGTCTTAGGCCCAAGGTCTGGACCAACCCACTCCACTTCGCATTAGGGTTGGGAAATTCAACCCGACCCATTTACCCGACCCGCTTAACCCTACACCCAACCTAACCCGACTACAGGTAGGGTCAGGGTCAGGGGTTAGGCTCTTGACCCGTTTTGAATTTAGGGTCGAGTCATACCCGACCCACACAACCCGACCAACCCTACTTTTACCCAACTACAAATAATAAAGAACTTGATTATTATAGTGTTAGTCTATTGGACTTATTTATACTATTATTATAGTGTTTGTTTAGTACATATTATATTAAACTAGAGGTGCTTAAACATAAATATGAGCATGAATTAGTTGTTTGGAGCATAGGTGTGATCACATATATTTTGCTTTTTAGTAGACATCCTTTTTGGGATAACAGAGGATGGTATCTTCAAAGTGTGGTTAATTTATAAATAATTTAATTTCTTTTCTGTTATTCTTTTAGGTGTAGTGAATTGAATAAAAATATGTTATATTTTTTTGTATTCATTACTGATCCTCTCTCCTTCAGAATGACACATCGCACACTAAATTTAGCTTTCTGTTGAAGGCCTGACATTCATAATAGGGAGCAGGTTAGGAACATGTATCCATATAGGTGGATAATAGAGCTCGATAAGGGACAATTTTTGAAGGAGAAAAATTATAATTAAATGTCACCTGCTGCAAAGGAGGGTAGGGTTATGAGCAACCATATAGAAGTAGTTACTGAAATTTTAAAATTAAGACATGCTGAATATCGAAAGCCAAGTAGGCTAATCATGAGTAAATAAACATTAAAGGTCTATTTTACTATCATTTTCTTAGAATAGAAGAAATGTAATATTATACCTCTAAGGTCTTTGTTGATGGCTACTACAAAAAATGTATCCACAAATTAGCCAAAGAACCAAATATTTTAAATTAATGTTGTAATATATTTAATTTCATTTGTGTTTGCCCTTTGCAAAGAAAGAAGGTATATAATATGAATCTAACAAAAAAATTGTGGAAAAAAAGTAGGGTTACCCACATACCTGACCCAATTTCAGTAAGGGTCAAGGCCAACCTGACCCAATTTGACCCGACCCAACCCGATTCCCAGCCCTGCTTCCCATCATTTTTGCTTTGGCTGACCCATCCCCCTTGCCTCTTTTTTTTATATTTTAGAATTAATTAATTAATAATATTGAAAAGAGAATTTTAATGATTATCTTATTTAGATACATAACGATAAGATTTGGAATGGATTAGATAACCACCCATTAACCTCTAAGCACTTGGGTAATTAATTAAAATTTTTTGGGATATTAATTAGGGTGTTAGTAACTAAGTATATATTTGTGTATAATTTATGTATATCATACTTCAAATTATAATATAAAGTAAATTGGTGTACTATAGGACTTTCAAATTTGGACTATTTTACCCATAGTTTTATAATTAATTCTTGATTTACACATGTTTTATATTCTTATACTCTTTCATAAAAATTTGAATTGGTATTAATTTAAAAATATTTTTGTAAAATTATTTTCTTAGATAATATAATACTAGAGATTGATATGATATGAACCTTAATTTTTAGGTTTTGATTTATTTAAACTTTGTAATGTCATATCTTACACTCCCTAGCTCATATTATTTAAATAATAATTTTTAAAAAATATTAACCGAATCAAACTACTTTAGGAAATATTTCCCAAAGTTGTATTACTTTTTGCAATGGAGGTGCGAGCTGCGTTGCTTTTTTAAAAAAAAATTTATATAATTTTGTCCTTTAGGTTTAAGTTGACTTTGTCCTTTCAAAGGACAAAATCAGTTTATAACAGTTAACCTGATTTTGTTCTTTAGAAGGACGAAATTGCCTCACCTTATGGTGATTTTGTCCTTCTAAAGGACAAATTCGCCTTATAAAGGATAAAATCACATTACTTTGCCAACTCGAAAAGAAATAATTGGCTATGTACTGATTTTGTCCTTGTAAAGGACCAAATCTAATTAATTTAAAAAAATATATTTTAAACTAACTTTAATACCTATCCCTATTCATTCATTCAAAACGTTATACAATTACCCTCTTCATTCATTCTACACATTCTATGCATAGCAAATACAACATTAAAGTTATTGACATCAACTAATATAAATAAACATAAAATAGAAATCAAATATATTACATCACATGTTAATAAAATATTTAGTTTAAAAGAAACATATAACAAATCTAATACACTCAATGTCACGATCTCCTACGTCCTCGACCTCATCTCCGACCTCGACGGTGCTGTAAGAGCTCCTCCTCATGATCTATGCCTGCTCCAGCTCTAGCTTTGGTTTTGGCTCCGGATGTGGCTCTAGCTCTGGCTTAGCATAAGTATAGATGGATTAACACGAGCTTACCGATGTCGTCTATAATATAAAATTGGATCTAACTAAGCTAGATATGCAGTGACCAGATATGATGAACTGGGAGGAGAGCTATGGCTGCTGATGAAAATGGAATATCATGAAATGAATTGTGCCTTAGTTGTGTCTGAGCAGCCTCGTCAATAGCATAATGTGTATGAATATCCTTAATCACCGACTAAAGCAGTGACAAGCTATGAAAGACATTATCATGCTCCCTAAGTATCGATTGACATGATGCTCTAAAGTCCTCAACCGAAGTACAAGTGTTAATCATGTCAATTAAATGCACATTCATATGTCGCGCTAAAAGAAGCTATAAGAAAAATAAATTAAAGATTAGATAACTAATAAATAAGAAATAAAATATTAATATTATATTAATTAACAAAGTTATACTTACCAAAGCTGCCTTAGACACACCTCTAGGTTGATATGTCATCTCCTCTACATCATCGTGTGGTAAAATATATCGCTGTGTAATCAGTAAATGCCACTGCATATATGCGCTATGAATATTTTGCAATGTTGTAGCTATCTCCCCATGGATAGCAATGGTCTCCTATCCTCCCATCGAGCGATATATGATGTATAATGTGTGGCCCAATCCATAATATGGCGGCCCTATCGAGTTATGCAATGGACAAACTTGACGATAGAAGGTGGGACAACTTGCTCTATGTTAAACTAGAGTATTACAAGATTTGACGCATACATCTCCCCTATCTCGTAACATATCAATGGTGTTCTCGATAGCCACACTTCACGACTCACCTAGCTTTGCTAGCTACTTGCATTCAAATTCATCATATGTAGACGGTTTCTTAATTAATAATCCTTTTGTGCATCCGTCATAGTTAAGTAAAAATATAACTATTTCTTTTACCATCTTTACTCAATTTATAAACAATAGATTAAATTAATCTTGGATTAACCAATAGACTCAAAATAACTACTTTAATTAACGTAACATGAGATTATCAACTCAATAGATATATATATATATATATATATATATATATATATATATATATATATATATATATATATATATATATATATATATATATATATATATATATATATATATATATATATAAGCTAACAATCATATGCAATACCAAACAATAAAATATTAAACTACACAGTTCACTCTAATTATCGATCAATAAAAACTCAGCAAATTCAACCAATTTTCTATCTTGGAAAAAAAATCCAGTAATTATTAACTAAATCACCATTTCAAACAAAAATAACTTTTTCCCTAAAATATACATATACATCATTAGTACAATTAGTTACCCATACACACATACTAAAATAAATAATTATCTACTTAATATGGACGACAAAATAGAGAATACTTGCATGACCCATTGAAAGGTTTAAATAAGCGTTAACTTTCTTAGTCATATGCAGCATGGATGCATAGGAAATCCTTCATAAATACCAATTTCAGTCTAATTTCAAATATTTTGAATGATAAAAAATACTACAATGCTAGTTCCTCATCATAGTAAAAAACAGATAGAAACACTCCAAGACAATTGACCAACCATAAGAATTAAGAACATCACATTGAAGATTGTACAATAATGCAACAATGCTAAGCACGTGATACCCAAATAATTTATCAAAAATGATTGAAAGAGTATACCTTTAACAGATCCAAAGGCTCAATCAACCTTATCCCTAAATTGAAATTAGGGCAAACGGAATAAGTAAATGCGAGCATGAAATCACTTATGTGCAAGGCCAGCGGAGGATGGGTTCTAGTCAGTGGTGCTCAAATGCGACGAATGGTGGAGGACGGCGGTAGGGCGGAGGACGGGAACTAGAGGCGGAGGATGAACTGGAGGCAAAGGAGAACTGGGAACTGGAGTGAAGAGACTCGTACTAGAGGCGGAGTCGGGAATAAAAGAATGTGATTTTATCTTTTTTTAAAGGACTAAATCAACTTAAATTGATTTAAGGACGGAAATTGATTTCATCATTTGAAAGGACGAAATCTATTTAGATGGTCGACCGGATTTGAATTTGTGCAGTGTAGCGATTTCATCATTTAGAACTCATTTCGTCCTTTAAATGGACGAAATTAACTTAAACTTAATTTTGTCCCTAAAAGGATAAAATTATATAAAATTAAATAAAAGTCACACAGGTGTCAGTGGCTTGGTTGGTGCCTCTGTGGCAAAAAATAATACCACTTTAAAAAATATTTTTTAAAATATTAATTTAGTAATTTTTTTTAAAAATTATTATTTAAATAAATTTCCCAAATAATAAATATAATTTTTTTTCAAATAAAACTATTAATTTAAAATAATGATAATACTTATGTTTCATATTAGTAATTTAATAATGTTATAATGGTAAATACGTTCCAATACTAAGAGATACTCTCTCCGTCACACGAGCGTTCTATTGCATGTACGGGGTAGTTTTACAATAATTCCAAACTTAAGAGGCATTGTCGTAATCCAGCCTTAACCGGCCGTCGTCTGGCGGCTTGTCGGAAAGGGCCCCTATCAGATCGTGTCAGGGCCCATCACGTGTCTTCAAAAAATAGTGCACATGCCGACGAATTCGTACGGAGCACGTGATTGACAGCTACCAAATCGACAGCGATCTATGACAGAGATGACGTGTCGGATTACCTAAAGAGTGAACGGGTCCCACCTTCTTTTGATCCGCCACATAAAAACGACCTCGTTGGCGTGCTAGAGAGAAAACAAAGGAAAAGGTCGTCTTAAGAATCGGCCCCAAACCGGATCGAAGAGGACTAACAACGGAAATTTCACCCTGCCCGATCAGGGAGAGTAGGGCCTATTATTTTTTGGGCTAGGGACTGATGATATGTTGGGGCCGGGCCTAGTAAAAAAACAACAACGAAAGTAACTCGGGTTATCACCACGATGCCCATTTCAAGCCCAAGCGTAACCCTTTTTTCCTTTCTAACCTCTGCTAAATCATTAATAATCAACCTTAATTCTAAATTTTCGGGTCCTTTCTTGTTATTACCATCCTCCCTCTTCACTTTGATACTTTTCTCACCTCCGCTGGAACATTGTGTACTCCTTTCTCACCTCTAGGGGTGTTTACGGATAAATATAGACGTGGACAGAGGTATGTCTGCATCCGTCCACTAATTTAATAAGTGTTATTTGTGTCCGTCTGTATCCGCCAATATCCGTAGCATTTATTATCTAAGTCTGTCCGTCATGGACATGGACCGGCTCTATTCATAACTGTTTGCTGAACTAATTACTGAGATGTGTGAAGGCTTTGTCCAACATAGCCTTGAAATATTGTGTAATGATGTGAAGGCTTTGGCCAATACTAGGTCCTAATCAAATTGGATATTAGCACTAGAATTTGCCCAGCCAGATGCAATACAAATTCCGAAAATCAACTCAAAACAAGGAGAACTCACAGAGAGGGGAGATCGGACACTGGAGAAGCAAAATTTGTGGCGGAGCGGCAGAGAAATGATGGTGCGGCAACAACACAAAGGTATGAGCCGAAGCAGTTCAAATCCCGTCACCTCGCCCGATTGCTTGTCAACGACTGCGGAGGAGACAACTATGGCGAAGAGGAATCACCACCACAGGCTCACACCTCACAGCGCCACCAAAGTCAGTTTTTTTTTGGGGGGGGAGAAATTATTGCTCTCAAGTGGAGGGGCCGACGGCGGGACAACAGAGACGGTTACGATCCAAAGGCAGAGCAGGGGCGGAGATGTAAAGGTGTATACTTCAGTTGGTTTTCGGAGAGGGCCGAGAGGTAGAGCAAGGCGGTGTGGTGGTGCTCTGGTGAACAGTAACTCTGTTTTGTGTTGCCTAACCAAGCCCTAAATAGTAAAACCGATGAACATTATTTTCTGGCGGACGTGGACGTCCGCGGACATAGACAACAATTTGTTCGCGTCTGCAGGCACCTACGAACAAATTTAATGGTCAGTGTCCGTGTCCGCCCCGGACTAAAAAATTTGTCCGCTCTATGTATTATTGGACGCAGACACGGACAGACAAATGGACTTTGGACGTCTGTGAACACCCCTACTCACCTCCAATCCGCCACTCCAACTGCCACCTTCCTCACCCCTCTTTTCTTTCTTGCCTCTGCTAAACTGGTGGACCACCGACCTCCCTTAATCCATCTTCCTTTTCTCACCTCCACTGGACTAGTGGACCACTGCCTCCCTCAGTCTCTCTTCTCTTTCTCGCCTCCGTTGAACTAATGGACAACCCATAGTCCCTCTTCTTCTTTCTTGCCTCCGCTAGACTATTGCCTCTCTTTGCTCCTTTCTTACATCAGCTAGACCACTGCCTCGCATCGCATACAAGGCTAGGCCAAGCTTGTGGACTACCACCTCCCTCATTCTTCAACCCTTCAGTCCATCACCCATTACTGCCTCCTTCAATTCTTCAATCTATTGTTGAATTAGTGGACCACTGCCTCCCTAAGTCCCTTTTCTCTTCTTGCCTCCACTAGACCACAACCTCTCTCTTCTCTTGATTTTTAGGGCTAGCCGAGCCTACTCTTGGCCTGGCTTGCATGCAACAATTCTTATTTGTCATATTTACGAATAGGAGGGGCACCCTATTTGAAAAAAAAGAATTATATCAAATAACATGTGTAACATATTTAGAGCATATGCAAAGGGCTCTATCTTGGGCATGTTTTCTAAGATATGTACATTTTTTTAACATAAATGTTTCATTTAAACTAACTGCATCATGATGGACTAGTATGTTACATAATCTTTGCATGGGGCTACCCTGATTTTTCAGACGACTTGCAAGAGCTGATATACTACTACTTGTACATCAATTATGCAAGCCATGGCCGCTATCTGCTCAGTAGCAACCTTGTACCCAGAGGTCGTCGTTGTCATGGCTTGGAGCCAAATCCATATGTGGGATTTTCAATAAGGGGGTTAAAAAGTGGTATCAGATCCCGACAAAGGGGTTTTGGTTGCTGATTTTCTAGAAAGTTTTGATCTTTACCCGATTTAGGGTTTTCATGCTTAATTGGGAAAAAACCCTAATTTGATCTCTATACCTATGATAGGGCTTTTGGAATTAAGTGAAATTAAGTATATTATGAACTGATTCATGTGATTAGTTTGCTGAAATTTTGTGATTTGATCATTTGTTTGGGTTTGGCATGCCTAGGGGCAAAATCGTAAATTCACATATATGGATTTTTGCCCAAATAAATGTTCTGATCACTTTTTATGCAAATACATACTTTCTAGTCCATGATGTTTAATTGATTATATTGTGTAGATTTAATTGATTGATTGGATTAGAAATTAGTACAAATTGACCAAATTAGCCTTAGGGGCATTTTGGTCAATTCACAAGGCAGTTTGTGTGCATGATATCTTGCTGTCAAGAAACTTAACTATAATCTTTCATTCTTCTTAAAGTGTTGATCGATTAATTACTGTGTGATTAAAGTTGGTGTGATTATTAGGGTGAAAAGATCTCATTAGCCCTAGGGCTGATTTGGTAATTTCACACCATTATTTTTTTTAGACAGAAAAGTCATTTTCCAGAAACCCTATTAAATTTTTTCTTGCTGATTGTGTGTGCTTAAGGTGTAGTATAAGTTATTATCACAAGTAATTGCATATTAAGTCAACTTACATTAAGAGGCTTAAGGGTAGTTTGGACTTTTCACATGCTTGTAATTTGTGTCTAATTTATATGCAATTAAAGTAATTATATTAGCATAAAAACACTTGTCCCTTTGTTGTATATTAGAAAAAGCGAGACAAAACATAATTAACAAAGTAGTGATTGGCCACAACGTAGTATTCATTCATGTGTCTTTGCCTTGTTTTGTAGTTAATCTCTTTTGTGCATAATGACATCAAAGATGGTCACCTCTAAACTTGAAAAGATAGAGAAACTCAATGCTGACAATTATCTGGTATGGAAGTGGAGGATACACCATGTCCCCACTCTCTCTGACTTGGCTCATGTCATGGAGCAGGTCATTGAGCTATACCTAGAAAATTGTTCTGTAGCTCAGAAAAAGGCCTGTGAGAAATTAAAAGATGATGACAACAAGACCAGATCCACTATTCTTACCTTCATGGAGCCAAAGATGGAGAAGCTCTTTAAGAAATACAAGATTGCTAGAGAGATACTTGAAGTTGTATTTGTGAAGTATGGGGAAAAAACTAAAGCTCATAAGAAGATACTGCACTCAAAATATCAAAACTCTAGGATGAAAGAGGGAGATGATATGAGTAAGTACATGAGTGTCATGTCCATCATTCCTGATGACGTGGAGACCTGGATGACCTCATCTTTGAGGGAGTTCAGGTGTCTACTGTGTTGAACAACCTCCATAAGTCCTGGGAGAGTATAGTGGCCTCAACATCAGTGATCAGAAGTTGACAATAGAGACTCTGACTGCCAAGCTTAGGTTTGAGAAAGAAAGGAGGAACCATGTCAATGTTTTAGGGACTACTATTGCCAACCTAGCACAAAATTTTGCTGGTAAGAAGAAAGGTGGACAAGGGCCAGGACCTTCAAGGAAGAAAACCTTCAAGAGAAAAGGGAATGAGCCTTGTAACAAAGGCAATGACAAGGAAAATAACAAACCCCATGTGTCTGTTTTAAGTGTGGCTAGGTGGGCCACTTCAAGATAATTGTCCCAAAATGATGACCAGACCAACAATAATAAGGGCAAGAACAGAGAAATAATTTATGTTGTTTATGAAGTCATGATTGCTAATGTTAAGGAGAAGACATGGTGGCTAGACTCAGGAGCCACAATGCATGTGTCTCACTGCAGGGGGTCTAGGGGTTAAATGATCAATCTCCTCCCTAGACTAAAAAAAGTCTACATGGGAAACAACACTTGCTGCGATGTGGAGGCCATGGGGACTTATCGGATCCCGCTGAAGGAAGGGTCAACTCTTTGTGCTAACTAATGTGTTGTTTGCTCCCTCCATCATGAGGAATCTAATTTCCATTTTTATTCTGACCAAGAAGGGATTTGAGGTTAAATTCAAAGGGAGCAAAGCCACAGTGGGCAAGGGTGACTCTGCTCTTTTTACTAGTAATTTGGTTGACGGATTATCTTGTTTGGATGTTATGGACTCATTTACTTCTAATGAATTAAACTCTTTTGATTATTTCATTTTGTCTATGATGATGCATTACTTTGGCACATTTGATTGTGTCATGTCAATGTAGATAAGCTACATAAAATGTCAAATGTGGGGTTATTACCCAAAATATCCAAAGACTTACGTGTGTGTGAGGATTGCTTATCGGGGAAGATGAACAAGCAATCCTTCTAAAAGGGACAAAGGGAAAATAAACTATTGGGGGTAGTTCATTTAGACATCTATGGGCCCCTAAATGTTCAGAACCACAGAGGTATCACTAATTTCATAACCTTCATAGATGACTATTCAAAATATGGGTACATGTACCTCAAAAATAGAAAATTCGATGCCTTAGATAAATTCAAAGAATTTCAAACTGAGGTAGAGACCCAATTAGGCAGGAAGGTAAAAAGTCTTAAGGACTGACAGGGGTAGAGAGTCCACCTCATATCTATTTAAGGATTATTGTACTGATGAGGGAATAGCACATCAATACACCTCCCCTATACTCTACAGCAAAATAGAGTGGTAGAAAGGCGTAATAGCACACTTATGGACATGGTAAGGTCCATGTTAAATCAATATGAATTAGGAATAAATTTTTGGGGTGAGACTTTAGACACTACCGTGTACATCCTTAATTGTGTACTCACAAAGGTAGTCCAACAGAGACCTTATGAGCTATGGACGGGTTGACGTCCAAACTTAGGGCATCTAAGAGTGTGGGGGTTTAGGGCACATGTAAAGGTACTTAACCAATATAGGTATAAGTTGGACCCTAACCCAATAAAGTGACTTTATTGGTTACTGTGATCACTTTTAAGGGGTACACATTTGTGGTTCAACACATGGACTGGACAATGAGGGTTATTGAGTTTAGAGATGCTTATTTCTTAGAAGAAGAATTAAATCTCAAAATACCTAATAAAAGAGTAGATTTATTTGAGATAATAAAAGAAACTGGTCCTAGTACTACACCTGAGGAAGTAATTGGATGAGGTCAAAATCAAATTGACTAGGAATCAAGGGCATTGGGGGAAAGAAGACCCTCATCACGGTTGAGAGACTTCTATACAATGCTAGGGGAAGACAACGTCACATTAGATGAACTTGTTCTAGATGACCCAATTACCCTTGAACAAGCTTTGAGTCTTCCAGACACTCGAGAATGGCAGAATGCTATTCAAGAGGAAAATGAATTTTGTTTTAAAGAACAAGGTTTGGGAGATAGTAGATCCACCTGAAGGGCAGAAGCCCATAGGGTGTAAATAGATATTCAAAAAGAAGCTTAAGGTAGATGGGTCAATAGATAAGTACAAAGCAAGATTAGTGGCTATAAGGTTCACCCAGGTATATGGGATGGACTTTAAAGAGACATACTCGCCTATGTCAAGATTTGACTCAATCAGATGTCTCTTGGCATGCATTGCTTACTTTGATTAAGAGTTGCACCAGATGGATGTAACGATTGTCTTCCTAAATGGAGATTTAGAGGAGAAGATTTAAATAAAATAACCTGAGGGTTTTACAGTTCTTGGAGAAGAACACAAGGTGTGCAAGCTAAAAAAATTATTGTATTGCCTCAAACAATCTCTAAGGCAATGGTACTTCACTTTTCACAAGGTGATTAGTGAATATGAGTTCAGAGTGAATGAACATGATCATTGTGTTTATGCCTTTCATGATGGGACTAGGTATATGCTATTGTCACTTTATGTAGATGACATACTCTTGATGGGGAATGACTTAAGTATGATTGTCAGTTTGAAGGAATGACTCAAAACCTAGTTTGAGATGAAAGATATGGTGAGGCATCTTACATCCTTCGGATGAAAATTGATAGGGATTGAAATGCAAGGATGCTAAGTATATCTCAAGAGTCATATTGGTTGGAAGACCATTGAATCCCCTATATACAAGAGTACTGTGTTATTTAAGAATATGGCTCCTTGAACAGAGGAAGACAGACTCCGGATGGAGTCAGTGCCATATGAACAGGCTATTGGCAGCTTGATGTATGCCATGACCGATACTAGACCTGATTTGAGTTTTGTGGTAGGCTTGCTAAGTTGTTACCAAGTAGACCCTAGATTTCAATGCTAGAAAGCAGTGAAAAGGGTATTGTGGTACCTTCTAGGGTCTAAGAATTTAAAACTCACATATTAGGCAAAGAGTCTGTCATTGACTAGTATAGTGATTCTTACTATGTGGGGCATCTAGATGACAGAAAATCCACTACCAGATTTGTTTTCATGTTTGGGCGTGGGGTTATATCCTTGGCAAGTAAGAAACAAAAGAGTGTTTCTAAGTCTATGATGGAAGCTAAGTTTTATGCATGCAGTATTGCATCTTCCCAGATAGTATGAATAAAGAAATTTTTATCAAGATTGGGGGTAGAAGACTCGACTGATGCTCCTATCTAGATATATTGCGATAATTTGGCAACCGTGTTGACACTTAAAAACGAGGAGATCTATGTCAGGGGTAAGTACATTGAAGTGCATTACTATTATATATTTGGCATGCTACAGAGAGAAAAAGTGACAATGTGAATCATATTCCTACTGCTGAGATGTTGGCAAATCCATTCACTAAGGCCTTAAATCTAGATCTATTTTCTAAGTATGCTCATAGCATTAGTCTTTGATAGGACTAGCTAAGTTGCTATTGGATCATATGATCCCTTCACCCATAGTGGGGGATGTTGGACAAGGGTATGGGCTTGGGCTCATTTCGGTTCACTTTGTTCGTTGTTCGGGTGAGCTACTATGAGCCACAGAGTCTAAGGATAGTGGGGGCAGTCACATTGAGCCCACATGAACCATCGTGATACAAATTCAATTGGGACGCACATCCGTTACACACGCACACTAGGCATGTGACTATGGTGTGCATCATCACATTGTGGGGCCCGAGTCATGAAATAGTGTTATTGGTTGGACTTGTGGTTAGCAAGGGGTCAACCCTGTTGCAAGCTTGGCCATGTGTAGGGAGTCCAGGCTCCCCTAGGCTCTGAGAAGCAAAACGCACTCCCGTTGTGTCAGAACATCTAAGAAAGCCCAGTGAAAGGAAAAAGGAGGCCCGCTTAAGTAAAGCCCACATAGGGTTAATTGAGGGAGGACTATAAAAGGGAATAAGAGAGAGGAGGAAGCCCTAAGTCAAGAGAGCAGCCTCCCCCTCTCCTTTCTCTCCCAATTCTGCCCCCTCTCCTTTCTCTCCCAATTCTGCCCCCTCTCCCTTTTTTGGTGCATGGCTCAATAGTCGAAAGAGAAGGGAAGGGGTTGGCCGCCTCCTCCTCTCCCTCTTCTCTCCCTTGTGCGTGGTGCAATAAGGCTGATCTTCTTCCTCGCATGTATGTGGCTTCAAGATGAAGATTGGGTGCTCCTCCTTGCTGATTTCTCCATCCAAGAAAGGGATTTTGAGGGATTTACACAAGAACACAAGGTAATATCCTCTCTTGTTAAAGTGAAGTGTCATTCAATTGAGTTTGGACATTGGCATGAAGGAAGGAGACATCCAAGGGCTGATCAGCATCAAAGGTCAGCCTGTACCTTTCTTTGATTTCATTTTGATTCATGGTTTGCCTTATTTTACATGATTATTGCTTATGCATTTGCTTATTCATGTGATTGTGTAGATGGTTTCATTTAAAGTTGCAATTTTTATGCAAGGTGCCACCCCTAGGGCTCGTCCACCTCCACACTTCCACTTTGAAGCCACTCTCTCTCTCTCTCTCTCTCTCTCTCTCTCTCTCTCTCTATATATATATATATATATATATATATATATATATATATATATATATATATATATATATATAAAGATAAGAGTCCTATTGCAAATGCAAACGATTGATCAAGATGTGAAATCATTTAGTATAAAACAAAGCCGAGAGTTGGTGATCAATCACCCAATCTTAGCAATCGATTGATCTGTGTGCGATACAGTTTTTAATTTTGTTTTAGATTAGAATTTGATTCCAAATTAGTTTCTTTTCAATATTTTGCTATTCCTAAGAGTCTTTATTCCTCATTCCTTTGATTATTTAGGAATTTTTTATTAGTTTTCTTTAATTTTGATTGGTTGGTCATAATGTAGTTAGAAAATACACTCTTTATTTATAGTTATGCCACTAGGAGTTGCATAAATACTTGGCTTCCATGAAGGCTATGAAATCTGTAATTTTATGATATTTGAATAATAAGAAGAAGTTATTCCTCTCTCCTTTGTTTTCCCTTTGAATTTTGTAAATTTACTATTAAAATTCACAAGAGAGGAAGGTTGTGTGCACCTTTAGCTGGATTTATCGACCAAAATATATCTTGTTAATTCAAACCTACATCAAGAAGTACATAGTTTTAGAAGGTCACCTTTGAGACATCTAAAGTAAGTTTTCCAAGAGTGTTGGAAAGAGAAGTGTTCTCGTTCAAGAGATTCACCTGGAGAGGAAGAGAAGAACAAACAAGCAAGAATTAATGGAATAGGAATTTAAAACTTAGTAGCTCAAAGATGAAAACATTTTTACTACACCTTGGGGAGGTAGAAAGTGTTCGGATTCCCCACTCGGTTTGCCATCCTTCCTTGTTCTTCTTCCAATTTGTAAACTCCAATTAAAGTATTTCATAGCATGAAAGTCATCACTTTTTGGTTGAGCCCCCAAGCCCGCATAGAGGCAATCTACATGTGTGCATATTTCGTGGCAGATCTATGGTTGTGATTTGGATTAGATTATATGCGATGTAATATGCAAATTGTGTTTCATGCTTGGGATGTTCTTTTTCATGGCTTGTTTCTCTCCCATCTTTGTTTTGGAGTCAATGTATGTTATACAGTCATTTTGCAAATATTGTTTTCTTTGAAATGGACTTGGACATGGAGGTTAGGTAGGCAAGGAAGATCGGTTTCCTTGACTGGTCTACGGCCAATTATTGTGATCAATTCTGAGTTCGAGCCAGAGGGTGAGAAGAATGAGAGAGATGGAGGAACAAAATTACAGCTGCTCATGGGCCAGAGTATAAGTATGAACACATGAAACTCTATTAAAATTTCACAAATTGTAAGAAAGGAATCATCGACAAGATAGGAGTTCATATAACGCATGAAAGAATAGTTGGGCTATGACACATGAAATTGTATTGTCTTTTATGCTCCCTATTGCATAACAATATTACAATGATCAAAACTACTTATATATATATATATATATATATATATATATATATATATATGTATATATAAGACAACTTCAGTTACAATTCTAAAACCATATTTATCCTAATGAGTTATTAAGGTTATTGTGGACAATCTCAGTTTTCTTATGCGATTGCCAAATTACATGTTTTAACTTAAACTAAAGGCCTAAGGTCAAGTTCGGACTTTTGAGATGAAAATTGTTTTCCTGACCACCTTGACTAGATTGTAGGACTAGTGGATGTGTGGAGGGGAGACACATGGGAACCTTAGGATAATATGCCCAAGTTTATCTCTCACCTATTCTTGATGATTTAGCAGCTTCTCATTGTTAGTCACGAAGACCTGGTCAAGAAATATGGTAGTGCTCAATGGGTTCTTTTGGGATTGCCAAATTACATCTTTTAAAAACTAAACGACAGAAGGGCAAGTTTGGAGTTTTGGCAAAAAAAATTGTCCCCCTTTTCACTTTAATAACAAGATATAGAAGAACCAAAAATGCATTACCAAATTGGAAGGTTGTGAAGCCAGAAGAAAAAGCTTGTAGTTCTAATTTGTGTGACCATGGTCTGCTTGGCAAGCACATTCTTCCAACTTGTTACATGGTAGCAAAGTGTACTATCCGTAACACATGCTAGGGTGCATATACGTGTGGAAGTGTTGTATACTAAATTCTTGCAATGCATACACACTTAGTATACAATATATACAACTTTGTGGGCCTTCCTCACAATGCCTTCATACAGGGTGTGCAATATTGCAGGCAATTCCCGCAACACATGAACACTTAGTATACAACACTTCTACATGTATGTGCGCCTTGACACATTATGGATAGTACGCTTTGCCACCTTATGACAGCCTACTGAAAGTAAAGGAAGTACAAGCAAATACCTTTTTCCAATTCATAAAAACCCACATAAAGATTGTAACTTTCTAGCACACATAAGAAAAAAAACATCGTCAACACAAATATCATTGTCAAGGAGGGATGTACAAACACTCAACCATCAAAATGGAAGCTACATTCAGCCTTTCATAAAGATATGGGAGGAAGATGAGGACCCAGGAGAGGAGAAGTCCAGGAAGAGTAGAAGCAAAAGAGAAGGAAAAGAGACATTTACGAATCCAAGTTAGGTGAGATTTAGAAAAAACAGGGTCGACCCTGTGATTTGCTTTTATCCACTTTCTAGTTATAAAGCAAATCATAGGATTTGGGGTATGGTTAAAGTCAAAATCAAATCCCACCCCAAAATACGTTACCAAACATGCAATTTAGGTTAAATCACGTCTATAAATCACATGGTACAAATCCCTATTCTCAAACGCACCCTAAGAAAATCTAGAAATGTCTAACTCTACATGTGTCTTAAGCATATCATTGAACAAATAGAATGCAAGGATAGGCACTTAGGCAAATGGTAATTAACTATTTAATCACAAAGATAGTAGTTTTAGTAAAAAAAATGTTAACGAGCCACAAGCTGCTTAATGCTAGAAGTTGTAGTAAGTTTCACTACTATGAACTTAATCCGAAAATTTCAAAAGATAAGAATATTTTCAAGACGTAGAAAGAGCAAATTCCCTTCTGAATATTTAGTCACTTGAAGAGTCATCTATCTAAAATCACAAAATTGAAAAAGAAGTTTGCTTTCTAGGGCATCCTTCTTTTTAGTTATAACCTAGAAATTACTAAGTTTTTTAAAGGAAAGTAGTAATAAGAAATATTAAAGTAGGACATTAGGAAGCATTGAAGGGAAGATTTTTTTATGTTCCCTTCTTGCCCTGAGCCCTGTGTAAGGAATGCTTGGGGTAATTTATTTTTAAGATTGATGGTGCATACTATCACGGGGTAGCAGAGTGGACTACCCATGACACGTGCTGGGGCACACACACGTGAGAAAGTATTGTATACGAGGTGTGCATGCATTATGGGAATTGCCCTTAGTGTTGCATATCATGTGTGTAGGCGTTGCGGGGAAGACCCGCAACGTTGCGCAACATGTGTGCGCAATGTTGCGCAGAAATGCTGCAACGATGCGCACACATAGTTGGCTATGTTGGGACATATAGCCAACTAGTACATATTTGGATTCTTAAGATGTCCCCACCTCCTTGTATAGTGTTAGAGGGTCCTTAGGAGTGTTTTCGGGAAGTTTGGTGAAATTCGGATATACCATGCCCGTACGGTCACTTTGGCTACCACTTCAGAGAAATGCCAAAAATCTCTGATGCTATATAGGGAGGGACATGGTGAGCTGAAATGACAAAGCTATTGGTATGATGCCTAGCCTTACAACAGGCTGTCCGGATGGCAACGAAGGCTAGTTGCCTTGCTAGCTATCATGCCAGGAGCCCATCCACTAGTGGGATGGGGCTCTCCGACTCGTCGTGCGGCCGTCCGGCCTTATGGCCGTGTTGGTAACAAAGGCCCTTGCATGCACATAGTTGAGACAGATTGTTCGGATGACCGAGTTGCCTAAGTTGGATCTGTGCATCGCAAGGAGGTGTCCCTCTCCGGTCAGCTCGCTTGGGAACAAGTGCCGACACGTTCCCTCGTCCGCCTTGGGATGGATTCGTTGCTTGGCTTTGCAGGCTGGACGCTTAGTCGAATGGCACGAGGCCATGACCTTGACAAAGAAAGGCTTACTCGCTCGGCTGTTTGGCCTGCGAGTGCCGTACGACACCTTGGGATGGCTAGGGCCGTGACAATACGCTATTACACGTTAGTAGTTATACTTATACTAACGTGTGCTAATGTATGCGTCGTTGATCTTATTGATGAATGACCCTCAAGCGTTCCATACGGCTCATGGTGAGTGAAGAGCATTAAAAATTCTTCTACATTGAAGACATGCCATTTCTTGAGAAGGAGAATCAATAATCTTCTATAATACTCCCTCCAACCCACATTAATATCTCCATTTGGTTCTTCAAAATGAATTAAAATTAGTTGATTTTGAAAAGCCAAATGGAGCTATTAATGTGAGCCATAGAAAGTATATTGAAGTGTGTGGCCTTGGGAAAATGACAAGAGTGGTTTCTATCCTAGACAGCAACAAAGATTTACACTATCTTGCAAGGAGGAATTGACAAGGGGTGAGCGGAAATTGAGCAGGGTTGGGTTTGGTCGGGGTTAAGGGTTGTGGTCCAAGCCAAGGGCTTAAGGCACACACTTCAGAGGTTGGGCCAATGTTTGGGGCTTTAGTTAAGGGTCGGGTTAACCTTCTTTTTTTTTTTTTCTTTTTACTAGTACTTGTCAGGTTTAGCCAAGATATTAGGGAGCATTTTTAAAAGTGATTGGGTTAGGTTTTGTGTTAAAAATGTGACACAACTTGACTTATAAGGGGGCAATGAAGGATCCATAATATTTTTTAGGTCCAACTAATACCGGGATTAAGGGTGGGTCAAACAAATTTCCAAAATCCATAGGGGTCTTTATAACATAGGTTTATAACGTAGGTATGCCGCTGCTCGGGGCTGTTGGGTAGTGCCTGCACAAGGCATGACCGTTGGCTGCTACGAAATGGCTTTGCGGATAATAGGTTGAATATACGAACAATATCCAATAGTTCCTAAGATCCTTGATTGATCACATTTTATGTCTCCATTTCCCAAACTGTTCAAACCTCAAAACCTATACTGGCGCTCTCATTTCCTTCTCTTTGAATGGAGGCAAGTTATATACACTGTCCATCTTCCTCCTCTTTGAAAAAAGGTGAGTTGCAGCTGGCTATGAGGAGGAAGTCAATGCTACCTTTTTATGTTCATAGGCCCCGTCGGCAAGTCTCAATGTTGCTCATGGCCAAACGGAGGAGATCTAAGGGGCTGCATAGTAGTACAACAAAATACATCAAGAGAGGGTAATAATATTGAATTATGAGAAAAACGGGTTAGAAAATTAGGTGTCCACCAAGCCATTGTAAGAGTCTCATTGCCGTTAAGAAGGAGGTGGACATGTTCAATTTTTTTGGACTTCCTTCTCATTTTCTTCTCCCTCCTGGTTACCTCTTAGGATTCTGTAAAAATTTAGTCTGTTGGGGGCCCTTGCAAAACACAGTTATAGTTTATAGGAAAAGGGAAAAGAAGTGTTTTTTAACTTATAAAAAAAACACCTAATTTTCAAGGGAGAATTTTCATATTACCTGTCCTAACATGCATTAATTCCATATTCCTTGGTTTGAAACACCTAATTCCATATGAGCTAGATATGAATAAGGCACACTAGTGGTGAGATACGGGCTAAGGCACACGGGTGGCAACTCATCAAAGGCTTGTTAGAGGTAGTAAAAACCATTATTTATTCATTTTTTCCACCATGACAATTTTTTCGATCTTGAAGACCTTTACTTCATTGATGCTGGAAACCCACTTTCATGCATAATGTATAGAGTGGCTATTTGCCTACATTATAATAGAGAAATAGGAAATAATGGTAAGTAGATTGGACGATGAATGTTGATTGAGTGAGGTATGATGAGGTGTAGGTGCAAGTAAAAGAAATACTTGTCATCCACAATGGTAATGTGACTTTGAAATATTCAATTCTATCTTCGAAATCATCATTACTATATAAATTAGATGATTATGAAGACCTACAACTAGTGATTGCCATTCATAAAAGGCAAATAAAGAAGTGTCATCCTTGTATGAAGAGATGAACGAGGCTGCATATGGAGACAAATCATCGTCGCTAGAAAGGAACCAAACCATTAATATAGAAAAATCACCGAGGTTGGAGAAGGTTGTAGCAACTTACCACAACATGAATTCTAGATTTTAGACAGGATTCAATGATATACTATTCACGAGTGAAATAGTCATGTACGTACCAATAATATTGACTTTAAGATTACACGATATAACACTATAGTGTTCATGATGACACAATTATTTAAATAATTGTGTTGATGGAAACACGACATATCTTCTATCGCATAACTGTTGATGTGATATCTCTCATATTCATGTTAGCATGTATAACATGACTTCTAAGAATATTATCTCAATGATATCGTGATTTAATTGTAGGCATATAACTAAATACACGTTTTAAATCACATATTCATTAACATGTTAATATCCATTGTAGATTGGGAGAACCTGGTGAGTTCAATTCAATAAATCTGCATTAGACATCATTCAACGTTCCAACATCTACATAACATGAAATAGGTGTCATGCACACTTGATTATAAGAAATGTCTCCAGCAATGTGTGAGTTAAAGTCTTCATTCTAGAATGATAGCTATGATCCCCTATCTCTGGAAATGCGGACATGCATGAATTTGAAGAACTATGGAGTGCAAAAAATTAGAATGAGAACAACAAGTGTTGAGATGGAAAGTATGAATGACCATGAAAAGTTTAGACATAGTGAGGTACCCATGAATATTGACTTTGAGGCCAAGGTAGAGTGGGCCACAATCAATGATCTCAATGTGTTAAAACCAAATATCGGTAAGGGTGAGATGATGAACAGTAGTTTGCAAGTCTTGGTACATATCAAGAGGGTGTTGATAGAACTTGTAATAAATGCAAATTTTACATATCGGCTTGTAGATGAGAACAAAAATTCATATGCAACTAAGTGTTCTGACCATCTTGTAAGTGGCATATAAGGACATTTAACATAGGAGATGATGTGATAGTGACAAGGTTAGTGTTGTTAAATTTTAATTATTTACTCGCAAGCTCAAGAATCAAAGGTATAAAAATGGCTAAGCAAGGTCGATCCCAAAGAGACTTGAAATTGAAAAAACTAAATTTAATCTAATCGAGTCTAATCCTAATCTAGTTAATAAATTATCAAGTAATTGCCTACTATAAAAATCAAATAAGAATGAAAAGCAAAGTGAATAAAAGAAGTAAAGTTACCGAAACTATCAAAAACAAGTAAAAGAATTCAAAGTTAAATCTAATAACTAACAAGAATTAAAACTCGAAGAATCAATTTAAACTAAGAAAGTAATATAAAAAATTTAAATATCCAATTAACCAAACTACTAAGGCATGAGAATCAACATAAATTAATTTATAAAGAGTCATGTCCATGATTATTGATGCAATTTCCAAACTATCTCATAATACATTGGAATTCAATCCAATATATTATGGAAAATATCATTATTAAGCATACTTTTAAGAGTAAAAATTATGTTCTCCTTTGCTTAATAAGATTAAGTTTAGTCTATAATTGTATCCACAAGATGTAAATCACAATTAATACCCAACCCTAATTCAATAGTTAAAAATCCAAGTAACTAACTAATAAAAATCACCTCAAATCATAAGAAGAACATGATTAATTTTATATCCAAGATAGAGTTTATCAACTGAAAATAGGAATAATAATCAAACATTGAAGTACATGTAAAAGAAATTTAATCAACCCTCATGATCAGTAATCTATACAAATTAACAAGGCTTCATCCTAACCTTAAATGAAAAACATAGCTACTCATTGTCGTAAGAAATACAAATTTTATTGATTAAAAAAACCTTGAAATAAAATTAAAGATAAAGAATATAAAAACTCTAACTTAGACAATTTGATTTCAGCTTCACATCCCTTGTTGCTGGGAATAAAAATTCTCTCCACTATTTCTTTTCACGTCAAATCTTCTTTCCTTCACTTCCATGGCTTGAGGTTTATATATACAATTTAATTTAGATCCCTAAGTCCTAAATTGAATTGAAATTGGCATCCCAAATAAAACTAGTGTGTTTTGGTCTTAATTCAATTGGCTGCAACATATGTGGGTCAATGACTATTTTTGGCACCTTCTTTCTTCAACATGACGCCAGGCTATGCACTATCTTCACTTCTTCCTCATTCAGACTCCAATAAACTCATGTTCTTCTTCACAACTTTGAACTCCACACTTCTCATGATCTTACACCTTCAATCGACTGCAACTCTTCATTTCCTTATTCATGGCTGCACAAGACACCATCTTCTAGTTCACGACAATACCTCTCTTCTCCGTTTCACAACTAATTTAGATGCCAGGGCATCCTCTATGTTTGCATCAAGCTTCTTCTTTAGTATAGCTATATTGAGGAACCATCAGTAATTGATTTACGATTTCATATACAAAATGGCATTTAAAATTCTCTCAACAGGGAATTTTTGCACTATTTAATTAGCTGGTTTGAGTTTAACATAAACATAAGGAAAAAAATGATTTCTTCCACCAAATTAGTTCCTATTCTTCAATCTATAGCTTGAATCAAATTTATCACCATAAAAACTAAAATGGTTTTTAATTTCACATCAATCCAAGCTTTCTCCAGCAACGTACAAGCTTCAAAACTCCATTAATGGTGAACTCAAACTCAACCTTAAGTCCATGACCGTGTACTTTAAAATCCATCCTTCCTTAGCCCAAAAAGTCCGAATTTGATATCGTCCACTTCTTCATCTTTGAGTTAAGAACAAAAAACCCAAGTTAATTTATGTGATTAAGGCTATACAGTGGTCAATTTTGATGTTTCAAGCTTTTTGGTATGTTTTCTGCAATATGGAAAATTCTATCCAATTAAATGTCCTACTTCTCGTTTGGGAAGATGACATATGTTCACTGGATAGTCCATATTACTCTTCAGTTTTCTTCTCTGTTCATTAAGTTCTTTCGTTCATGTCCATATATATTTTTAGCATGCCCGTATATCCAAAAAGTTGTCCAAATCACTTGTAAGCATGTCAAAAGTGTTGTAATTTTTTTTGAACATTGTCCATGTATCTCAATAAGCGTGCATTACATATTACACACGGACAATCATATTTTAGGCATGTAAGACATAAATAAAATACTAACTTTATTCAAATAAAAAATATCTCCCAAATTAATTATTAATTAAATCACACTATTAATATCTACCTTTACATAATAGACTCTAAATAACCCTAAATTAACCTAATCATATACTAGAAAATAGGAAACAAAATGTATAAAAATCATATGTATCGGTTAGTCCTCGAGTATGTGTGTGCTACCCTTTAACTGGCGGCCCTTTAACATATCACCTTTAGATTGCAAAGAAATGTTACAACCTCTTTATAGACTCTAAGGGCATTACACCTAAAAACATAGCCACATATATTTCTAAGTATTGGGGTTTCACTATGAACTACAAGAAATGCTAGTGTTTAGTTACCACTTTCATCTTGAGTTATTCTTACACGAGATTTACCTTATTGTGTGTATATACAAATGATTGTATGAAAGTCATGTTTACGAAAACATGACTTATCTAATCATTGTACTATTAGGAACATGATAGAGGCACACATTATTCCAATGTTTAAATTATTTGGGTACCATTGTTGACTACAACAATTCTTGTCATGCAAGTAAAGCACTGCGTGATT
Source organism: Saururus chinensis (assembly GCA_035235625.1). NCBI lineage: Eukaryota > Viridiplantae > Streptophyta > Magnoliopsida > Piperales > Saururaceae > Saururus > Saururus chinensis. Next base: position 12,487,125 of record CP141142.1, on the reverse strand, counting down.
TAATCAATGGGGATCCAAGCGAATCTTAATGCATACTACCTACAAATGGTGTTCAATTGAAAGGATCAATCCCAATAATGTATTAGTTCTGTCAAATCTTGTAATTTTTTTCGGCTTATACGGGGCTATGATTTTAAAAGAGTATTTTGGATGTTTAGGCTAGTGATAAGAGCTTTTAGAAGAACACCAAGGTCATTCTAAGTGTGGATGCAACTTTCTTGAATAGAAAGTATCTAGGTCAGCAACTGCACTAGACGGGAACAATAATATGCTATGCATCGCATTTGCACTAGTTTAGTTTGTTTAGTTTTGTTTTGCTCGAGGACTAGCAAAATATGTGTTTGGGGGTAATGGATGAGTATGATGTATATGATCTTTTATCTCTATTTATTTTATTTTCTTGTCTTAAAGATGAGTTGATATAGTATAGATAGTTAGAAATTAGAATTAAATAATGATGGGAGAGACTTGTATGTTAAATTGTTAATTTTGTATATTTTTCTTGTAGATTTATGTAAGGCGATTGAATGGGGGTCTAGGGTGATTGATCGGCCTTCCACAAGTGTGGTGATCATCAGGCAAGAAAATTTTATATTCTAGTAACTTTTATGGTCGATCAGCTTGTAAGATGATTTGTCACATCCTAGGTTTTTCAAACCATTTTTTAAACTTTTCATGAAGTTTTTTTGCAATATAACGGCTATAATTGTGAAAATTGACACAAATCAATACCTGTGAAAACATTTTATATTTCTCACATCATCAATTTAAAATCACACACCTGAACTTTTCTTTTAAATCATCAAAACACATCGACTAAACACCCAGGCATGAGATCAAACAAACATACGTAAAATCACGAGTGCCATGGCCATGGGCTTAAATACACATCTCCCGGCATAGCCGAGTACAAGCCCGATAACAGTCCAAATAGAAACAGTCTATGCACAAGTCTAAAATAATACATGTATAAGCTCTCAACTCGCCCAACACATGTTTACTAAAAAATTACATTAGATCATGGCATAACTAAACAAAAGAAACTGAATAGTCAAAAATTGACCTGAAAGTCCATAAGTCTGTCCTCGCCTCCAAAATTAAGTCAGCTCTCATGCTAGGACCCACAGAAGTCACTGGAGCATCTGAAATTCAGTAGAGGGAAAATAAGTATTTTCACACTCAGTAGAAAATACCTAGTAGGGGATTTCTAAACAATGAACTTGTAAGTCTAAATGTAGATGCCTTCATGAAACATAACATGAAGCAACAAAACATAACAAACAAAGTCTCTCAAAATATGATGCTCATAACCATACACATATCACGAACTCATGTTCGTCCCATCTTACCACACAATCCTACGCATATACCTACACTTACCGTCTTACTCAAACTCTTACACTTACAGTCCCATTCTTACAGTCTTACTCAACACATACACTTACGAGCAACAACTAGAGCTCATTATCAAGCTAATCAACTCCAACGTCGACGGAAAGGAATGCCACTGGGGCGTCACCTTAACCTTCGGAGAGTACTAGACGCCATGGACTTTTCCGAAGGCAAGGTACACCTATGCTCATGGGGCACATGATCAAACAGGTAAGAGTAGTTCCATAATACTACTTACCTGAGTGCGCAAACATAAATGGCCAAACATTAGGGCCATATAATCGCCCACACTTTAGGGGTCTTATAGTGTCAGTGCCACTCTAGGGCAAAATCATACAATGCTCTCAATAGAGCATCAAACATATGGGCATAAATACAGCACACAGACAACCTCCCACAGGATATATACCATGGCTAGACATGAGAAATGCTTAGCCATTTAATCACCGGCTAGCTCAACCATGGAACTTAATCCGTCTAACTACTAAAATCTCAAACTCATAAGATTAACATTTTAGTTTTTCTTAGCATTCCAGTTTGAATTAAATACATTATGCTCATGTAATTTTCCTCTGAAATCATACTATCAATAAGTCTACCAGTAAACTCAAAACTAAGTCTTTTTGCCCCGAGAACTCTAAAGCTTTCCGCTCATTGCATCAAAGCCTGATCCAATCCAAACTAATTTTAGACCAGCAAGTGTACACATATTGATGCTATTGATATAAACATCCACCATTGCACATATCAAACCACACAAATCTAACCAAACACTACTTACAATTATAGCACATCCAACATGTGCCTAAACCATTGCAAATGCATGCAGATAAATTATCTTACTAGCATGCAAATACTTACACAGCAAACGTGTACAATCCATCATTTGCTGAGCTGATAACATGTCGTTTAATTTGCATTTGCATAAACTAATTTCATACCATTATACGCTATATCCATAGCATTACATGTTATGAAACATGTAATTATATTGGCCCTAGCATGTATTCTAGCATACCAAGCACACTATGATGGAATTACCAGTTCAAAGCCCCCTACCTCGCTTTCCGAGAGTACAAATGTTGTAGGGGCACACAACTGTGGCAGCGTCAGTAAAAAATTTGTCGAACCCAAGTGTCGCTTTCTTGCCGTAGGCTTGCTGAGGGTTTATGCGATAAATGGTCCAATCCCGACTTAACGCCTGTCGATCTCCATGCCTCCAGCTAACACATGCAAGAGGTGGTCGGGGGTGGACACTATGCCCAAAATGCCAAATATGTAAACCCAATTTTTTTGTACGGTGTCTAGCTCCACCGTCGGTCACCCGAAGATCATGGTGAACCATTAGAAGCAGGAATTGTCTCAGGCAAAGGTCAGCAATCATTGTTCCAGAGGCCGAAACCTATGTATAAGGGCTAGAGGAGTGTGGGTTAAGGTAGAGAGGTGAGGAGGAGAAACAAGGTGACGGTGGCAAGCCACGGCCGCCAGCAAGGCCACATGACCGCCGGACAGCAAAGTTTTTGCTTCCTAGTTGTGAGTTTTTTGGGTGCAAAAGAAGGGACAGTGGATGAGAGGAAGGTTGGAGAGGAGAAAGGAGGGCATGGGGAGGAAGCCTCTAATGGAGGAGGGGTGGTGGCCTGCCAGAAATGGTGCACGATGGTCACCAAACAAAACTCCAACGCTCCAATGGCCAAAAGGGTGAAAACTAAGCCAAATTCTGATAGAGTAAGGAGGAGCAAGGAGGAGACGGCGGAAGCTCTAGTCAGTACCACTGGACTCGTGGTGGCCGGGTGAAGCAAGATCTGGCAAGAAAAGGCGGATTCCGATGATGGAGGAAGCGGGACAGAGGGTCCAGAAAAGCCCTCGGTTTTCCATTGCTCACAGTGAGTTTCTGTAAGTTTCTGGATGTTGTTGGAAGCAACTGATGCCACAACCTACTATTCAATTATAAGCTTTTTAAATAATTACACATCAGCCTCCCTTTTTACACGTTGCCGCTCCCGAACACACACCACGCCTCCCCTACTGCGCCTAAATGCTAGTAAACTTTGGGCCTACCTTTTTCTCACCAAAGCCTTCCTTCATGCGTTGAAGCTTTATTTTATGCACCAAAGGCTCGACTTACGTGCCAAATGCGTATTTTAGGCACAAAACCCCTTTTTGCGCGTCAAAACCCTCTCTCCACGTGAAAGGTTTAATTTATGAGAAACCTCTCTACTTACTCTTAAGCTCCAAACATAACACCACGTACACATACATATACACAACAAAATACAAGTTAATTATAAGGAACAACTTGATTTTTCTTTTCCACAAAAACAAGTAGAAACTGTAGAAAAATCCGGGTCATTACATGAACGATCGGCTAATATAGGAAATTCATAAATCAATATGTTTTCATTTCTATTTGAAGACAAAGTTCTCCATCAACTTAGACACCTATATAAACATCTCTGGGAACAGATTTGGGGGATCCTAACTTATTTTCTAAAGGCCTAAAGTAGAGAAAGTAGAAGAGAAACCAAGGGATTTCATGAAGATGTAAGGATCTTTATCAACTATGCAAGGCTAGAGATCTCAAACATGGAAATTTGATGAAGCCACAGATGAGTAGTAATTTCTTTTACTTCAAATTTTGATCTTTGTGTGATGTATAATAATTTAATAACATGTGATTTCTTCAATGAAAGGAGTTTAAATGGTTTATTAAATGCTATATTAAGTTTATTCATCTTGTAGGGATAGATCTTTGTAGTATGTATATTCAACATCAAATCTAATGCATGTGGTTTAGATGAGATGGTTATGCATTAGGATTCAAGCTTATTTGATTATTGAATTGGTCGAGTTATGTTAAGATTAGATAAGTCTTGCCTATAGTTTGGATTCATGTAGATGATTTGTCCTATGTCAAGGATAGTTCATGCCATGAAATTGGTTATTGATTTTCTCTAAGTAGATCTTATTGGTAGCCAAGAACACTTCTTTCATACATATACATGATCTAGATTAGAGGTTAAAGGTGTTGTTATAATTCTATAGGTGGATTCATATTTTTTAGTTAATTTCATAGTACTAATTTCTTATTTGATTTACATTGGTGTTAGTTTTAGTTTTTAATTAAAAACAAATTTTCCTTTAAGTACTGTGATAATTTAATGTGTCCTTGAGGTTTGACAACCCTTTATACTTAGTATAATTTCCATGTTTACTTATAAATGGTTTAATTTTAAACGATCAAGTTTCTGGCACAAGTTTTGGTGATGACATAAGGATTTTACCAAATTCTTAGTTAGGATAATTCTAGTTAGTTTTTTGGTTTTGATTTACTTTTCTTTCCATTTTATTTTTTAGTTGATTCACTCCGGTTCTCTTATAAATTGAGGTTGAAGCTGTTGTTCTTTAGTCATATGGCTGTGAGGTGACATTGATAAGGAGCATTTTTCCCTTCTGTTTGTGAAATCTTTTCTTCCTTTTTAATTTTCATTCTTTTAGTTAGATTTTGTTTTAAGTTTTTTCTTTCATTTTCTTTTATTTTTGTGGATGCTTGTTGGTGTAGGCTTGGTTACTGATCCCTTCTCCATGAGTTATAACCTTTTGCTTTGAGCATGAGGGCAACTCTAAGAGTAGTAGGAGACTATCACACTTTTCACCTACCAATTATTCCACCACCATGGCTGAAGCTAACTAACTAATTGATGCACCCTTAAAGGTGTTGAGGTAGATTACACTCCAATTATGCCTCCCCATCTTGTATTAAGTGGCCAACAGTTGGGGCTAAAAACTATGAAATTAAGCCGAATATCATTTAAATGCTCCCATCATTTTACGGGCTTACTAATGAAAACTTGTATAGGCACTTGATGACTTTTTGGAGTTGTGTACTACTTCAAGCTCTCAAACCTAACTGATGAGGCTACATTGGGTTTCATTAGTTAATATATGATGCCATTGTCCATCTAAGGGATTGGATGAGAGTATTAATTTTTGAAACAAGGATTGTGAGATAATTAATAAACAATTTCTTTCATTGTTTGTCAAAGTAGAATAGGTGGAACAATCAAAAGACTTGCATAAAATGCAGTGCACTTTGAAAATTTTGGATTTGCTTAGCTGTGTATTTATATGCTAAGTATCCTAGTATGTAGGTTCTTTAGGCTAGCTAGGACTAGCAATATCAATATCAGGCAATGGAGGATTGAGAATGACATAACATTAGTAGGATTTATTTTTCTTGTTTCTACAATTCTGATAAGTAATTGTAATAATAACATGAGAGTCAACTTTTAATTGGTTATTTTTAAATGGATGAAATAATTGTATTTAGATGGTTAAGTTGTTGTTTATGGATTTTAGAGATGTGTAATAATATTATATATTTTAGTATTCATATTTGTAAACCCTAGTAATAATGGCCTGAATATTTGATTGCATGAGTTGCTATGCATTTCAAATTCAGGCTCGTGACAATATCTCATGCAAACTTCTCAATATATATATATATATATATATATATATATATATAGAGAGAGAGAGAGAGAGAGACTCGTTGATATGCGTTGATTGCATATTGCCCACGTGATGTGAATCCTGCAAACATGGGGTTAGTAGATGTAATATCTCTAACTTTAACATGGTTTAAGTTTGATTTAATTGCATGTTAATGTGTGGTTTTGCTCAAATTTGCCTATGTTACTTGATTTTAGGGTTAAGGGTTGATATTGATGTTTTAACGAGGTTCAATTTTACTTCTATGGGTTTTAATTATCAAACTTAATTTATTCTATTTTTAGGGAATTTTTGAGGAATTTTTCATAAATTTAGGGCATGCACCCCACCGTGGGCCTCATGTCCACATTTGGACGGTGAGTGTCCCACATACCCCTAAATTTACTTATTTTATTTTAATGAGTTTCATAATTTTTAAACACGTTTTTAACCTTAAAAAGATCCTAATTAGCCATTTAGGGTGTTATAATTAACTTTACAGCCCAACATTTTGGACTTATACCCCAACAACTTCCTATAAAAGGAAAACTCAAGCCAATTTCCCAATTGGGAAATGGCTATGCTAGGCAAGGTGATGCCCTAATCCCCATTTCCAAAGAGGAAAATCCTATTTAGGTATATTTTAAGCCCTAATCTTTCAGATTTTCTATTAATCTCTCCTATTCCCACTTTCCCCAAATAGATTCTGATGTGCGCGATGCAGGCACAATCGATATCCAGGAGAATTACACAGTGAAAGGGGAGAAATAGAGAAGAAAGGGGAGAAACTAGAATTCAATACTTGCAAAACTCTCAAAATAGAGGGGATCGCCCCATATAGGGGACGACCAGTCCCCTAGGGAGTCGCGCCAACCCAACCCAATCCAAGGTTGGCCCAATTCCCTAGGAGCGCATGTCAGTCAGTGGTTCGACTAACCCAGCCCACTGATTGAACCAACCCAATTTACATCTAAATATCCATAATACTAACTATTACAATAGCAAATCGTCCAAAGCAAGTATGAAAATAATAAAGTAAAGGCAAAGCACTAATCCTTCGCAAACTGGTCAAGTCTAGTAATCGTGCACAACACTCCACCATGCTTCCGCTATTCGCCTTGTCCTCAAGGCGACCAAGTGGGAAAATGAGTCAAAAAATCATCTTTAGGCATCTACGTGGCATCCTCAAGAGGCTGACCTTGCCAAGAAAGCAAGACCTCCGTGATAATGCAGCCAGAGCGTCGAACCCGACTCTTCTGTAGAATAGCAGCAGGGATAGGATCATCGGGCACAGCCGGCCCCATCAGGGGAGGAGGAGGAGCATCCGCTACCAAGGAAGCATCACCCACAAAATGTCGTAGACGAGAGACATGAAGCACCAGGTGAACTAAAGAATCAGGAGGGAGGGTCAAGCGATAGGCCACCGGTCCCACACACTCCTCAATAACATATGGACCATGGAAGCGGGGGGCAAGCTTGGAGTGCACAGGCTGAAACAAAGAGGTCTAGCGCTGAGGAAGGACCGAGACATAGACCACATCACCAACAGCAAATTCTCAATCTGTATGACAACGATCATAAACCTGCTTCATCCGGTTTTGAGTAGCCGACAAATTTGATTTAAGCTGGCGTAAGACCTCATCATGCGTCTGCAACATATAATCCACCTCAGCAACGGATGAACGATTGGGCACATAAGATAAAACAGTCGGCAGAGGCCACCGATAGAGCACCTCAAACGGGGTGAATCCAGCGCGCGTATGGTATGCAGTATTATAAAACCACTCAGCCCAAGGAAGGAGCTGAAGCCACCGGAGGGGCTGCGTCATAGTGAAGCAGAGGAGATATTGCTCCAAGCAACGGTTAACCACCTCCAACTATCCATCCATCTAAAGATGATAAGCGGTGCTCATATGTAAAGAAGACCCCTTCAAAATGAAAAACTCTTGCCAAAACTGTGAGAGAAATATCTGGTCCTGGTCAAAGACAATCGTGCGCGGCATACCTTGCAGGTGTGCCACCTCGTGAACAAAGAGCTCAGCAACAGTCTTAGCAGTGAAGGGATGGCCTAACGCGCAAAAATGAGCATACTTAGACAATCTATCCACCACAACCATGATGACGGACTTACCCTGCACCACCGGTAAAGCCTCCACGAAATCCATCAAAATGTCATCCGAAACCTTCTCAGGAATAGGCAAGGGCTGTAGCAACCCAGCTAGGGAGGTGGTTGTGGCTTTAGCTAGCTCACAAACATCACAAGCAGCAACATAATCATGGACTACACGACGGACACCCTGCCATAAGAAACTCTGGCTAACCCTCTTATACGTACAGAAGGACCCCTCGTGACCAGCCACAGGAGTGTCATGGAAATGCGATAGGATACGATGGCATAGATTAGAAACATCGGGAACCCACAAACGGTCTTTCCAGAAGAGGAGACCATCCCACCACACAAAGAAAGGCCGGGCTGCTAGGTCGGCCTGATTGGCTGCAATAACCTCCTGTGTCAATGAATCCATACCTTGAGCCTACTGGATCTCCTCAATAAACAGGCAAGAAAGGGTGGAAAAAGGCGAAGCAGGAGCCCGGGGCTGGACTACGAGAGAGTGCATCAGCAACGATATTTTCGGACCCCTTTTTGCACACCAACTCGTAGTCATAGTCGAGCAACTTGTTAACCCACTGCTGCTGAGCCGGAGTAGATACTCGCTGATCCAAAATATATTTCAATGGTTGGTGGTCAGTACGGATTTGAAAGCCACGTCCCAATAAATATAGACGCCATTTGGCAATGGCGAGGATGATAGCCAACATTTCCTTCTCATACACTGACATAGACAAGGAACGACTAGCGAGAGCTTTATTGAAATAAGCTAGAGGTGGTCATCCTACAAGAGGACAGCGCCCAAGCCCTTCTTTGACGCATCCGTCTCCACCACAAATGGCCAACTAAAATCTGGTAAGAGCAAAACTGGGGCAGATGCCATGACCTGATTGAGCCCTTCGAAGGTTGTTTTGGCCACTGGCAACCATGCGAATGCCCCCTTCTTCAACAGTTCAGTAAGAGGACGAGCCAACTCACCTTACCGAGGGATAAACCGATGATAATAACCAGTCAGGCCAAGAAAACCCCTGAGCGCCCAGACACATGATGGAGTCGGCCAAGAGAGCATAGCGGCCACTTTGGCTGGATCAGTAGTGACACTGTTCTGGGAGATATTGTGACCCAAATACTCAACTTGCGGGCTGCCAAAGGAACACTTCGAACGCTTCAGAAATAAAGAATTAGCATGCAATATAGAAAAGACCGATCGGAGATGCGTCAAGTGTTCTTCCCACGATCTACTGTACACCAATATGTCATCAAAGAAGACCAATATGTAGCGATGAAGAAAAGGCCAAAAAATATCATTCATGAGAAACTAGAACGTGGAGGGAGCGTTGGTCAATCCAAAAGGCATCACCAAAAACTCAAAATGGCCATCGTGAGTCCGGAATTCTGTCTTGTGTACTTCAGGAGGCTACACATGAATCTAGTGATACCTGGAATGAAGATCGAGCTTACTAAAGACACTTGCACCTGTCAATTCATCCAACAACTCTTCAATCATAGGGATGGGATACTTATCTTTGACGGTGATAGCGTTCAAAGCACGGTAGTCAACACAAAACCACCACAAGGCATGTAAGGACCCTCATCTTTAAACCGGTTTTTGGTTTTCTTTAATTGTGGGTTATTGTGAGATTAACATGTTTTCTGATCTTATTCGGTGATTTCGTAAAATAAATAGTGTTTGTGATGATTTTAACCAAAATTAACTTCAATATTAGTGGTTTTAAGTGATTTTAAACCAAATGTGAATTTTTAAGATTTTTCGGAATTTTCATTATTTTCCCAAAAATTAGGGTTTTGGCGGGACCCCTGTGGGCCCCACCGTCGAAAATTTTATTTTTGGGTCAAATGAACCTAGACATATACTTAAGGTCATACAAAAATTTTTAGAATTTTATTAGGCTTAATCAGTGTTTAAATTTGTAAAATACCCACTTTTAGCCTACTTTTCCTATTTATACCCCAAAACTTACCTATGCATACCCCAACCCTTACTATAAAAGGGCAGACCTGAGCCATTTCCATTTTTGGGAATAGGCTAAGGAAGGAGGGCTGGCCTAATCCCCACTTAGGCACGAATTAGAAGCCGATTAAGGTAAGCTTACTCTAATTTAGCACTAATCCATGGCTTTCTTCTTAATTTCTTCCAAATCTACCATTTTCCCCTTGATTCAATTCGTTTTTGACCATCAAAAGCTACTGATTTGTGTTTTACTACAAACCCTAACATTCAAAATTCAATTTTTACTACCAACAAGCCCTAGATCTAAGGTTTAATTAGGGATTTCTTGAGTAAATCGATTTCTATTAGAGTTTAATTCAAACTCATTGTGTTTTCAAGGATTTCAAGAAGGGTGACTCTTCAATCCGAGCTTAATCAAGTGCTGAGGTAATGGGTTTTCAAAATCTTTGTTTGTCCATGGTAAAACTCTTCATTTTTGGCTTATTTCGAATGGAGTTTGCTTGATTTAGTGTGTTAATGGTAAGATTAGAAAATGGAATTATTTAATCCCGATTTCTTAGGGTTTTGCATTATTATGGTATGGTTTGATGTTCTGGAAGTCAAGGAGGACTTTTGATGATGATTAGGGTGTTAGATGTGGATTTGAAGTGTTATCTATGGTGCTTTGGTTTGGATTTGCGAAAGGAAGAAGATGACTGTTCTGCCGTGTTGGCGATCGATCGGCCCTGCAGGGCAATCGATCGGCTGAACTGTAAATTTTAAATTTTTGCGTGTAACCGATCGAACGACCTGAAGGGCGATCGATCAGCTACACAGGAAATTGTATGTTGTGCATATGATGTCTACTTTGATGATTCCACTTTAGCTTGCCAATTTTATATCAATGTGGAGTGTTTTAAGCTATGTTAGGCTACTAGAAATGCATGCTATTGAGTTTATGGAGTTGAGATATATGCTTAGAGATGGTGGAATGACTTATGCTTTGTGGCATGATGTTGGAATCGTTATCTTGAAATTATGAATGGTTGTTTCCCTTTGGTTAAGCATATTTTCTGTAGGACTACAATCATTGTTGGACTGATTTGTCATGATAGATGGTGGTTAGTGGTGTGTGGATGTTGGTGAATGCCATGACTCAATGATGAAATGAGTGATGTTATATGTGTTTAGCCTTTGTGGTTGAGTTTTGAATTTAGCTATGATTTCAACGATTCTTCTACTATGATTTCCGCTGGAATTCATGTTTAGATAGAAATTCACATGTGTCGTGTGGTAGTGAGTTGATTTTCAAGCATGTTGATATGCATTATGTGAAATGCTTCTACTAGTTACACACACACACATGTGGGGGGTTAAATGATGATGTTGAAGCTTGACATTGTGAGTAGGAATGATGCATTAGGGGCTGATGAGAGCACTTATCATGGATTAGGATTCATGTATGCTTTGCCCACGCATGTACCATGCTGCATGCATCATGAAAGGATTTCCAATTGAGGCTTCATCGTGATTAATCGAATTTGACCGATTAGATGCAATGTGATGAAATTGTGTGCCGGGTTGATCGGTCGTGGATTAATCGCAAGTTGATTGGTCCGAAAGGACATATTTTGATTTGAAGTTCCTGTGTGGAACGAGTGCACTCCCCGGGTTGAGTCTTGTTAAATGGAATGATGTGGGGACGAGTTGTGTACTTGTCCTGTGGATTGTGAGAATGTTATTACGAGTGTCATCTGGACCTTGAGAATCCAGTGTGGTATGCTGTGTACACCCCGCTACCACGTGTTCTAGGGTTCTCTGTGTGAGAACTCGGGCTCTTCCCTCCGCAGGAGATGTCCCTGGGTGAACACCTCTGCTCTAAATTCTCTGTGTGAGAATGGGATGTCCTTGGCCAGGATCGTCCAGGGCGAGCAGCATTAGGGATTGACAACCCTGACCTTTCTTTAATTCTTGTGTAGAATTTTGGACCATGACACACCTTCGTGGCCTTGTCTATGCACCTGTCTATGTGACATTAATGTGTGATTACTCCTTGATGGAGGTTGATTTTGATGTTATGCATGTGGAATATGTTTGTTAGAGATACATCCATGCAGGTTGATGTTGATATAATGCATGTGGAATATGTATGTTAGAGATACATCCATGCATGTTGATTTTGATGTTATGCATGTGGAATATGTATGTTAGAGATACATCTATGTAGGTTGATGTTGATATAATGCATGTGGAATATGTATGTTAGAGATACAACCATGCATGTTGATTTTGATGTTATGCATGTGGAATATGTATGTTAGAGATACATCCATGCAGGTTGTTGTTGATGTTATGCATGTGGAATACGTATGTTAGAGATACATCCATGCAGGTTGATTATGCACTATGATGCAGTGTCAGGTGATATGAATGTGTGATCAGAAAGTGATGCACCATGTAATTCGTTGATTTGAATGATTATATTGCTATGCTATCATATTTTTCGATGTTGTTAGTGATATTAAAAACCATTACTGAGTTTGTTAAACTCACCCCTCTTTGGTGTTTTTGATTTGGGGCTGCGTGGTGCGACACGCAGACGAACAGGATCTCCTCTTCGAGGAAAGGTCGGAGATGGCTTGGATGTGATCGTGGAGTTCTTTGTGTGGTTTATTTTCCTTAGTTATGCTGTTGTTCAGGACCTTTGTGTAGGGTTCTTGTTTTGGATTCATGTCACATTTTACCGTTGTGATGCTTATGACTTATTTTGAGCCGGTGTGGGCTTTACTTAACTAAGCTTGTGGGTTTGAGATTGTTGTTTACTTCGTGTTAAGCAATACTCTTTCTTCCCTTTTATTTACTCTTGCTCAAAGGATTGTGCGCACTCCGTATTTTCTGTTAATCGCCCGTGGTTAGGGTTAAGTCTTCCGCTAGATCGTTTCTCAATTTTCACTTCGTCGCCCCCGCACGCTTGACCGGCCCTTGGACCGGGTTCGGCTCGGGTTGGGCATCGCCGGGGCGTGACAAGGCATCTTTCTTGTGAACCAACAGTACAGGAGATGAATAAGAACTCGTACTAGGATGAATGATTCCGGACTGTAGCATGTCCGCCACCATCCGTTCTATCTTGGATTTCTGTATGTGAGGGTAACGGTATGGGCGGACATTGGTTGGTGCTGCCTCTGGAATAATGGCAATCCGATGGTCATGAGTCCGGATGGGAGGAAGTCCCTGTGGCTCTGCAAACAATTCCTCATGTTCTGTCAGCAGCCCCTGCAAATCCGATGGTATCTGATCTTGTGTGATGCCCATAATAGCCTGCTGCTGCAAAAGAAGTCCCTAAGGAGCAAACCAGAAGAAGGAGCTCATGTCCTGGGCCGAAAGAAGTGTGCCAGGCCATGACCCCTCCAACCGAACCTGCTGTCCATTAAGCTCGAATTCCATTACCATGTCCCAAAAATTCCACACCACATCACCCAATTCCTGCAGCACTGGACTCCCAAGATGACATCGGCCCCCTTTGTGGGTAACAAGAAAAGGTCAGTAACAAATGTGTTACCCTGAATCGAGAGGGTAATCTGAGTGCACACACCGGCACTCCAGAAATGCATACCATCGCCAATCAACACATCAAATGGTTTTGAGTCTGACACCAAACACCCGAGGCGATGATCTACCTTATCATTAATAAAATTATGAGTAGAACTATTGTCGATCAAGATAGCTACCTGTTCCCGCTTCAGGAATCCCTGCACCCGCATAGTGCATGGAATGAAAGCACCCGAAAATGCATGAATGGAAATTTTGGGCAGCATGCCCTCTGATATCAAGGGTTCAGCGTCGGCCTTATTGTCCAAGTCGTCATCTACCTCCTCCATGAGCAAGCTGTCCTTAATAGTGCAGCGGTGTCCGGGCACAAAATTTTCATCACAACAAAAGCACAACCCTTTGGCCCGGCGTTCGTCCATCTGGGGGGGTGAGACGGTGAACAATCGGAGTGGGAGCTGCAGCCTGTTGGCCAAGGCGGCCATTGGCCGGACTGCTGGAAGAAGCCACCATAGGATTAGAGCTCAGTACAGACCAGGGTGGAGGTCCTAGCCGTCCGCCCCTGCTCTGCCGGTTCAACTTTTCCTCCTCAATGCGGGCATGATGCACCATGTCCCGCATACTTGTGCAAGGAAAGTGGTGCATCTCCTCTGAAATTTTTGGTTTTAAGCCCAGTTTGAACATGCCCACCAGGGCGGACATAGGCCAGTCAAGGAGTCTGTTGGCTATCTTCATGAACTCTGTATAGTAGGCACAAACAGTGGTGGTCTGGCGCAGGGTGGACAACATCTTATTGAAGTCCTAAAATTCATTCAGGCCAAACTGAATGCAGAGCTCGTCAGAGAATGCTGCCCAAGTAGGATAGCACACTTCTTTCTCAAAGTTTTGGAACCAAACTGATGCATCGCCATCCAAGTGAAAGGCCGCAATGCGTAGACGCTCTGTCTCAGAGTGCGTTCCCTGGTAGGAGAAGAACTTATCCGCTTTGTATAGTCATTCCACCGGGTCATCATCACCATTATAGCAGGGAAACTGTAAACGAGCAAGGCGAGGTTCAGCCCCCCCTCGGGCCCAACCGCGATGCTCTGGATACTCGTCCCACTCATCCTTTGCGTCTTGGAACTGATTGTGGGGGGCTGAATCATAGGGGCATTCTCTCGAACACCTGGTGTGCCTCGCATGTCCCAGGCCTGGCGTCGCCCCTCTAGCACTGGAATGCCAGGGCCGAATCGCGCTAGGCCAGGAAAGACTCTTGTATCGACATCCACAGGAGCCAAAGGACAGGGAAAGGCTGGCTCAGGAGCCTGGGAGGGGGGCCCTTCTCCAAGACAACAGGGGCAGCCCTGGCAGGATGGGCGCTGTCCACCCCAAGGTTTCACCCTTGACCGCGCTCGCCATATACGATGTTAGAACCTCCAGCGCTGCCATGATTTTGTCGAGTTTAATGTCGCTGGCTATTGCAGGAGGATCGGCCTTCGGGCTGTCCGCACAAGCAGGCGCTGACGCTGGAACCTCCTCCGGCTGAACCTTGGCAACAGCAGCAAATTGCTTACCTCAAGCCATGCCTGGGAATCGTAAAGCTCCGATACCAATGATGTGCCTGATGCAGGCACAATCGATATCCAGGAGAATTACGCAGTGAAAGGAAAGAAGTAGAGAAGAAAGGGGAGAAACTGGAATGCAATACTTGCATAACTCTCAAAATAGAAGGGATCGCCCTATACAGGGGACGACCAGTCCCCTAGGGAGTCGCACCAACCCAACACAAGGCCGGCCCAATTCCCTAGGAGCGCATGCCAGTCAGTGGTTTGGCTAACCCGGGCCACTGACTGAACCAACCCAATTTACATCTAAATATTCATAATACTAACTATTACAATCGCAAATTGTCCAAAGCAACTATGAAAATAATAAAGTAAAGGCTAAACTCTAATCCTTTGCGAACTGGTCAAGTCTGGTCATCGTGCACAACAGATTCTTAATTTATCCTATTCAAAATACTATTTTTTATCTATATTTCAAACCCTAAAAGAGGAATTTTCATTTTTACTAAATGGAATCCTAAATCTACTTGTTTTCAAGGTTATTTAAGCTAAATAATCTATTTTGATTAAGTATTAATCAAAAACCCAAATTTCGGGCAGGGATATTCTTGAAGAGTAGAGCTTCGATTTTGACCCAAGCTCTTCTTGAAGGTAAGGGATTTTAATCTCTAGTAGTTTTATGCTTTGGAATTCGTGTTTGAATGGATTTAAGTAGGTTCTTGGTTAATATGTCCTTTAATGGTGGATTTTTAAAGGCATGTTATTTATGTTAATTTTCTTATAATCAAGCTTAAGAATGGTTAGATCTACTATGTGTTAGGCTTGTATTTTGATATCATGAAGTTCTGGAGTAATTTTTGAATTTTCTTAGCATTTTTGGGTAGTTTTAGTTTGGTGTTCGTGAGGTTGAAGACGAACCATATTTGGACATATAGTGAATTGTTAAGGCTTTTCAAACGGCCCAATAAGGCGTTAGAATGGCCAAACAACAGTTTTTGCAACTCTTGAATATTTTTGTCATTTCTTGTCCTCTCTCCATGAATCTAATTTCTTATTATTAGAATGAGTTATTATTACCTATAAATGTTACTGGGATTATATGATGGGCATCTTGGAATTTGTGATTTAGTTCAAGCATGATTTAGGCTATGTTTGGTCAATTTTTGTATTATATTCTACTTGTTGTAAATTCATGTTTGATGACTACTTCATGATTTCTTGATAATTAAAGTAAGTTATATTAATTATTTGTGAATCATGTTTCCATGCTTTAGCTTAAGTATAGTGATGTTTATGTTTACCTAAGCCTATCGTGGTGTTATACTTGTCTTAGACTTGTATTTCATGGTTTTCACCATAGTTGCTTCATGATTTTAGTAAGGAGGAACTATGATAAAATCATTGATGCATATATATAAATTTGATTATGGTTTGTTCATGTTTCATATGTCTTTGGTTAGACTTGAACACTAGCATAGTTATTTGTGATAATTATTTGACACAAATGGACTATGATTGATGAACATGTGGACTTATTTGAGCATGTCTCTTATATTTAGACTTGTGTAGCATTACTTATGTATATACCATGTTACATGCATCATGAAAATGATTTATGAAAGAGATTAATTAGCCAAGTGTGATAGATTGGATGCAAGTGGAAGCTATTGGTTGCCTGATTAATCCATCAAAGGTTTATTGAATGAGTTTGGGTTCGAAAGGATATGATTTGTTTTGAATTCAGTTTTGATGAGTAGTAGTGCTCGAGACTTAGATTTGATGAGCAATAGTGCTTGAGACTTGGTACTTCTCTGGGTCAAGACAAGCAGAATGCTATATGTGTTATTTAATGAGATATCTCGACCCTGAAAATCCAGGTGGTGTGTCCAAGTGCATCGACTTACCATATATAGTGCTTAGGACCATCTTGATGAGCAGTAGTGCTCAGGACCGTCTTGATGAGCAGTCGTGCTCTGGACTATCTTGATGAGCAACTCATGCTCGGAGTTTTTGACCCAGATGAATAGGTTTATTTCTCTCTATTTTATGAGACATTCACCAATTATTGTTGTTTCATGTGTATGTGCTATTTTGCTCAATTACATAGTTTATTGTGTAGGGATAAGAGAGCTTATGTTACATATATGGGTATAGCTTAAATTGCATGTTCTGCAGGGTAGTATGTTTGAGACACTAGCATTGTAGGGTGAATGTTTTCATTACGAAATAGTTATGTTGATGTTGAGAAATCATTCATGCATAATATGATTATGTGCACACATGATGATGTATGATTGATATGAGTTATGTTAAACCCATGATGCGCAGGAGGCATGAAAATTTGATGATGAGATATTATGGGTTATAACTTTATCTGCAGATGGCTTGAATATGTGATGAATGTGATATGAGAATGTGTTCATGAGACATGCTAGAGATAGTATGATGTATATATGGCATGAGTAGATGCATATGGATGGTAAATTATGACATGAATGCACAGATTTACGAGGATAATCTAGGATGGATGGGTATAATGAAGTACTTATTTAATGAGTATTTTGTGTTTATGCTTGTAATGTCATCTTGAATTTACTTTCCATATTTAAAAACTCATGTTGAGCTTGTGGCTCACCCCTCTTTGTTGTATTTTTATTTTGGGGCTGTATTTTGTGCCATGCAAGGGGTCCAGATGGTCTTTTTGTTGAGCTTATGGGTGATGATGTTGCATAGGAGGGGTCATTTGGAGATCTTGAGGTGTATGGTTTCTTATGTAGCATTTTGTATTGAGACTTTCATCTACTTGGTTATACTTTACACTCTACTAACTGATGTTGGCTTAGACTTTTATTGGCCAGTTTGAGCTTTTACTCTTATTCTTGAGTCAAGTGTGGGCTATTTTGGATTAAGTTTGTGGGTTCATGCATGGACTAATTTTTCATTTACTAGTCCTTTATTTTTCTTATTTCTCTATTCTACAAAGTTGATGTGCTCAACTCCGTAGTGAACTACCCAAGTAGGGGTCAAGTCTTCCACAATCGAATGTTACTTCATTGCACTGTGTGCCGCCTTCCTCTTGGACTGGGTTAGTGCTTGGGGATAGGAGTATCAGGGCATAACAAGTAAGTTTTTGGTATCAGAGCATGACTTTGTTCAAGAGCAAAAAAAGTTAAGTAATAAGTCTTGAATGATAAAAGGGGTGTGTGGTGATAAAATACTTAGACATACTAGCGATGTGGGATTTCAGTAGTTGTTTGTCTTGATTGTTTGCTTGCTTTATGTGTTGTATAAAGCTTATGTTTGACTTGTGTTATTAGGCCTTATGATTGATGTCTAGTTATTGTGTAGATGGCTAGATCTAATCATGCAGGCACTAATAATTAATGTCTGGCTCAAGACCCTAGAGTTGACGATGTGTTGACTACTATCGAGGGGTTGACACATGTCATCCACGATAAGCATGCGGGCAGTAGCGAGTTTGAGTCTCTCTCATTGGAGGGCTTCAAGAAGTTTAATCCTCCTAGCTTCCACGAAAGGATGAATGTTTCTAAGGCAGATAACTGAAGAGTCCATATGAAGAAGATCTTCAATGCTAGATTGTGTGTGGTGGAGGAGAAAACTCGCTTTGCAGTTTTCACTTTTGAGGGTGAGGTATAGCAGTGGTGGTTGTCTATGGAGAGACAATGGTTTTAGGGCACATGGACATTTCTTGAGAGGAATTCTTGTTAGCCTTCAATGACCAAGTATTTCCCCCTACACGTGAGAGAGGAGAAGAAGAATAAATTCTTCAGCCTTCAGCAGGGATCCATGACAGTCTTGGCCTATGACACTAAGTTTGTTGAGCTTGAATACTTTTCTCCATGCTTCTTTGGCGATGAGTATGAGCGTGCAAGGAAGTACGAGGATGGACTTAGACCCTTTATCAAAGGCTAAGTGGTCCCTTTTCGACATAAGACTTTGGTGGAGGTTCTTGAGATGGCTATCGTTGTGGAAAAAGACTTGGAAGAGTATATGAAGAAGAAGAGGTAGTAGCGCAAAAGGACAAGTCAAGAGGACTCCCATGCTCATGAGAACCAAAAGCGGCGTGGTGGCCACTTTGTGAGGAACTACACCAACCATGTGTGGCCAGATCACCAAGGCCAATGTCACTTGCTACCTATGTAGGCAGCAAGGGCACTATAAGAGGGAGTGTCCTTGTAACGCTCTTGGTAGTTCACTGAGGTGTTTGTCAGTGTCATCTAATCAAGGCCCGAGGTAGCAGGGAGGGCCACAAGGGAGACCCTAAGCCTAGCAGCAAGAAGCACAAGGGAAGAGGCCGGTCAACAAAGGAAGAGTTTATGGTATTTTGTCCCATGAGGCAACCAACTCCTCAGCAGTAGTGGAAGGTATGATCATAATTGCCTCTCACTATGCTAAGGTGTTATTTGATACCGGTTCATCTCACTAATTCATTTCACTACATTTTGCTTGTGAGCTTGATGTTAAGCATAAGATGTTATTTATTCCCTTATGTGTGTCTACTCCTTCGTCTTCCCTTCGGGAGGAGAAATATCTTGAGAAGGTCTCTATGTGGATTGATGGGCATGAGTTGTATGTTGATTTGATTATCTTGCCTATGATTGATTTTGATGTGATTTAGGCATGAACATGATGTTTAAGTATCATGTACATGTTAATTACTATGGGAAGAAGGTGGTTTTTCCTTGCCAAATGTTGAGCTATTTATCTTCCATGGTGTGAAGTGGTCTAGTTAGAAATTCTAGGTGTCTTCTTTTAAGGCCAAGAAGTGGATCAACAAAGGGTGTGAAGCATTCTTTGCAAGCATCTTGGGGAAGAGTGCGGCATTGCCTTCTCTTGCATCCTTGCGGGTAGTGTCTGAATATGCAGATGTATTTCCTAGCGACTTGTCGGGGGGGGGGGGGGGGGGGGGCAGGGGCGGGGGTTGCCTCCGGAGAGGAAGATCGAGTTCCACATTGATCTTATTCTATGCATATCTTCTATCTATAAATCCCCATAAAGCATGGCTCCAACAGAGCTCAAGTCACAGCTACATGATTTGATGGATAAGGGGTATATTTGACCGAGTGCATCTCCATGGGGCGCACCGGTCCTCTTTGTGAAGAAGAAGGATGGTTCCTCCGGCTATGTATTGATTACCGAATATTGAATATGGTAACCATCAAGAACAAATATCTCTTACTTCGTATTGATGATTTATTTGATTAGTTATAGTAGGCTTAGGTGTTCTCTAAGATTAACTTCAGTTTAGGCTATCATCAACTCTATATCCATCCCAACAGTGTATCTAAGTCGGCATAATTCATGGGCTTGATGAACAGAGTCTTCAAGCCATATTTGGATCGGTTCGTGATTATCTTTGGAGATGACATCTTGATTTACTCAGCTAGCAAGGAAGAGTACGATGAGTATCCAGGGATCATCTTGTAGACTTTACGGGATAACCAACTCTATGCAAAGTTTGAAAAGTGCAAGTTTTGGTTGGGGGAGGTGTAGTTCCTTGGCCATGTTATCTCTAAGGACATGTGGCAGCAGATCTTTCTAAGGTGGAAGCCATTTTAAAATGGGAGCGACCCAGGAGCGCTTCCAAGGTCCATAGCTTTCTAAGGCTAACAAGGTACTACTGTAGGTTCACTGAGGGCTTCTTTAGCATTGCAAGGCCTATGACCAAGCTGATAAGGAAGAATGAGAAGTTCGAGTGGAGTGAAGCATGTGAAGAAAACTTCCAAGAGTTGAAGAAGAGGTTGACTTTAGCTCCGGTCTTGGCTTTGCCTTCAGGGAGTAGTAAATTTGTGGTCTATAGTGATGCTTCACTTCAAGGTTTGGGATGTGTACTTATGCAATATGGGAGTTTGGTAGTTTATCCATCTCGTCATCTTAGAGTACATGAACGAAACTATCCTAGTCATGACTGGGAGTTAGCATCCATGGTGCTTGCATTGAAGATTTGATGGCACTATCTCTATGATGAGAAATTCGAGGTGTTCACTGAACACAAGAGCTTGAAGTATCTCTTTACCAAAAGGGACTTGAACATGAGGCAAAAAAGATTATTAGAGTTCCTTAAGGACTATGACTGCACTATCTCTTATCATCCTAGGAAAGCTAATGTGGTGGCATATGCCTTGAGTAAAAAATCAGCCACTTGGGTAACTTGTGTGCATGTGTAAGAATGACTCTTATATGAGGAGGTCATTGAGCTTAAGCCAGAGTTAGCTATGGAAGATACATGTAGTTGGTTCTCTAACCTTTCCATAAGCTCTAGATTTGTTAATGATGTGGTGGAAGATCAAAAAAAGGATGAGGAGACCCAAGCCATAAAAGCTTAGTTGAGGGAGAAGGCGGTGATTGGCTTTGAGTAGAGGTCCAATGGGAGCTTGACTTATAGAGGCTAGTTGTATGTGCCAAACTCCTTGGAGCTTAATGATCATATTCTATCGGAGGCACGCCACTGTAGGTTCTCCATCCCCCCAGGGGGAACCCAGATGTACCCTAATGTGAATAGGGCTTTTTGGTGGAGCAGTATCAAGAGAGACATCGCTTCCTATGTGTCTAAATGCCTTGTATGTCATTAAGTTAAGGTGGAGCATCATCATCCAGGTGGTATGCTCTAGCCCCTTCCCATTCCAGAGTGGAAGTGGGAGAATATAGCATTGAACTTTGTTTCCAGACTCGTGACATCACCGAGCAGTAATGACGTGGTGTGGGTTATCGTAGATGACTCACCAAGTCCACACATTTCTTTGCAATAAGGATGAATACTTCCTTTGACATGCTGGATGCCTTTTATGTGAAGGAGGTTGTGCAGTTGCATGGTGTCCCAATGTCCATTATTTCCGATCGCAATCCTCGCTTCACCTCTTTATTTTGGTAAAGTTTCTAGAAGGCCTTGTGTACATTGTTGCATCTTAGCTCAGCCTACCATCTCCAGACTGATGGGCAATCCGAGAGGACCGTCCAAATACTTGAGGACCTGCTTCGGCGTGTATGTTTGAGTAGAAAGGCAGTTGTGAACAACACCTACTTTGGTAGAGATTTCTTATAATAACAATTATCAGGCGAGCACTAAGATATCACCTTTTTGAGGCATTGTGTGGGCATCCATGTCGATCTCCTCTCTGTTAGAGTGAGGTGGGGAACATCTTCTTACTGGCTCTGAGCTTGTGCAACAGTTAGTAGAGAAGATCTGCCTCATTTGGGAGAGGTTTCAAATAGCACAAAGTCGAGAAAAGAGCTATGCCGACAAGAGGTGGCGAAATTTAGAGTTTGATGTCGATGATCATGTGTTCTTAAAAATTTCTCCTTCCCGTGGTGTTGTTTGTTTTGGCAAGAAGGGAAAGCTATCTCCTCGATTTATTGAATCCTTTGAAGTCTTTGAGCACATTGACATTGTGGCCTATCGGGTGGCCTTACCACCTTAGCTCGCGAATATTCATAATGTGTTTCATGTTTCACTTCTTCGAAAATATAAGCCAGATCCATCCCATGTGTTAGATTTTGAACCTTTGGAGCTTAGGAATGATCTTTCCCATGTGGAGGCATTGGTGTGTATATTCTATGAGAGGCGACACAAGGTAATCCAGTTGGTGAAGGTCTTATGGCAAAATCACAACATGGAAGAAGCCACGTGGGAGCGAGAAGACGAAGTAGAGGAGAAATACCCTCATCTTTTTACCGCCAACCAATAGAGAATTTTGGGACAAAATTCCTATAAGAGGGAAGGATGTAAGATCTCTGGCTTTAACCTAGTTTAAGTTTAATTTAATTGCATGTTATTGTGTGGTTTTGCTCGAATTTACTAGTTTTACTTTATTTTAGGGTTAATGGTTGGTAATAATGTTTTAAAGAGGTTTAATTTCATTTCTATGGGTTTTAATTTTCAAACTTAATTTATTATATTTTTAGGGATTTTTTGGTGATCTTTTCATAAATTTAGGGCATGCACCCTACTGTGGGCCCACGTCCACGTTTGGACGATGAGTGTCCTACATAATCCAAAACTTTAATTATTTTATTTTAATGAGTTTTAAAATTTTTAAATATATTTTTAGCTTTAAAGAAAGCCTAATTAGCCATTTAGGGTGTTACAATTGTATTTATAACTTAACATTTTGTATTTATACTCCAACAACTTACTATAAAAGAAAAACCCTAGCCCATTTCCCAATTGGGAAAACACTATGAGGAGGCAAGGTGATGCCAAAATCCCCATTGTCAAAGAGAGAAATTCTATTTAGGTATGTTTTAAGCCCTAATCTTCTAGATTTTCTCTTAATCTCTCTTATTCCTACTTTCCCCCAAATCGATTCTTAATTTATCTCATTCAAAATATGTTTTTTAATCTCAATTTTAAATCCTAAAAGAGGTATTTTCAATTTTACTCAATTGAAATCCTAAATCTACTTATTTCTAAGGTTATTTAAGCTTAATAATTGATTTTGATTAAGTATTTATCAAAAACCTTAATTTTGGGTAGGGATTCTTGAAGAGTAGAGCTTTCATTTTGACCAAAGAACTTCTTGAAGTTAAGGAGTTTTCATCTCAAGTAGTTTTATGCTTTGGAATTCATGTTTGAATGGATTCAAGTAGGTTATTGGTTATTATGTGCTTTAATGGTGGATTTTGAAAGACATGGTATTTATGTTTATTTTCTTTTGATTAAGCTTTAGAATAGTTAGATCTACCATTTGTTAAGTTTATATTTTGATATCATGAAGTTCTGGAGTGATTTTAGAATTTTCTTAGCATTTTTGTATGGCTGAGTGCACCAGCTTACCACATATAGTGCTCGAGACCATCTTAATTAGCAGTAATGCTCGGGATTGTCTTAATGAGCAATAGTGCTCGGGACTATCTTGATGAGTAACTCGTGCTTAGGGTTTTTGACACTAATGAATAGGTTTATTTGTCTTTATTTTATGAGACATTCACCAATGATTATTATTTCATGTGTATGTGATATTTTGCTAAATTATATAATATGTTGTGTAGGGATAAGGGGAGCTTATGTTACACATATGGATATGATTTAAATTACATATTGTGCAAGATAGTGTGTTTGGGGCACTAGCATTGGAGGGTGAATGTTTTCATTACAAAATAGTTATGCATGATATGTTGATCTTGAGAAGTCATTAATGAAAGATATGATTATGTGCACATATGATGGTGTATAATTGATATGAGTTATGTTAAATGCATGATGCGCAGGAGGTATGAGAATTTGATGATGAGATGTTATTTGTTTTAGCATGATATACAATGACTTGAATACGTCGGCTTAGACTTTTATTATCTGATTTGGGCTTATACTCTTATACTTGAGTGAAGTGGGGGCTATTTTTGGTTAAGTATGTAGGTTGATACGTGGACTAATTTTTCATTTAGTAGTCCTTTATTTTTATCATTTCACTCTTTTATAAAGTTGATGTGTACAACTCCATTGTGAACTACCTAAGTAAGGGTCAAGTCTTATGCGATCAAACATTATTTGGTTGCACCATGCGCCGCCTTCCCCGTGGACTAAGTTAGTGCTCGGGGATAGGAGTGCCGGGGCCTGACAATTGGGGGTATAACTATTCAGCCCTCCATGCCAGTGGATTAAAATCCGTTGGCTGAAAACAAAATAAGCCCAAAATGTACCAATCCTACATTCCCAGGATTTGTCACTCATCCCTTGGTCCCATACTTCAATTTGATGGTGGCCACTAAAATGGGCCATATAAAACTAACAATGGTTTTGTATGCTGTTTCCTTTGTAAAGACAACTAACAATGGTTTTGTATACTGTTTCCTTTGTAAACAGACCCTATCCTTCGACTGGACTTGTTAGGAACATAAGCTCAGTGCTGTAGTCCCCATGCATTGAAAATGGATAAGTCATCACCTCTCCTCTGATCCAATAAGTACCGTGTACATGCCCTTATTTGAAAACTACTACGGTACAGTGTGCTAAACGATTGGAACATGTAAGTTGTAATCGATTTTTACAGCCTCGGTAAGTCCTCCACAGTGGTGAGTACCAACTTTCTAGGGAGGAAACCAGCGAGGTCCCCCAGCTCCTCCACCTCCCTGGCCATCTCTTCAACTTCCTTTGACAAATCTATCAGCATGAAAACAAAGCTTATCACGAGTTCATTTCCTAAAGTTGCATGCTGATCCTCCATTTCCGTGACTTTGAAATCAGCAATGACCTTTCCCAGTTTTTGCCTTGTTGAGTGGAGTTCTGTGATTGTGGACCCTGGTAATGTATATATACATGTCGCTCAGGCTGTTCCTTAGTTCGATGAGTGTGGAACTGAGCCATCCACCCAATGCTTCACAGGTTTCCTTGGCGGCCAATTTCAGTGGATGTGGGGAACCCTGAAAGACAAAGATTGTGCAATACTAAATTTCATGGAGCAATTTATTGACTAAAGCAAGATGAAACAAAGTTAGGAAGGGCATATATTGCCTTGTTAAGAGAATGTAGATGCCCTGTCATTGTGTAGATATAAGCACTCATCTCTCTTAGCAGTTCTCCTGTCCTCAAATACTTATCCCAGGGGTAACAGAACCAAGCTTTCCCATGCCAAGGTTCCCATCTAGCAAAGTTCGCCTGCATTTGACATTGTATATGATCAATGTTTGATCAATATCTTCACTTAATTGTGTCCCAACATACATATTGATTCTACTAACCAGTGACTCATCTGTTGATTTCGTGTACATTATAGATCTGCAACCTCTGGAAATGGCAGCAATTCCACTGTTTTCTTTCTCACCATCTAGTTTGAAGTACTCATTCAAGCACTCTGAACATTGAAATATTCGATTATAAGGATATCACTAGTTAAGTCGTTGATGCGTAATGAATCATTTTGTGTGATAGTATTGTTTCACTTAGCAAATGAGTTCATAATTCGTGTTTACCTTCAATCAACATAGATAGAGTGTCAAATTTGGTGATTAAGGAGGAATGGAGCTCATTGCCGGCCCAGATGGGGAACACAAAGAAACTCATGAGCAAGCAGATGGCGAAGCCTACCACAATCGTGAGGAGACGATCACGAGCTATCTCGATTATATCCTCGCTACGGATTCCTGAGATTGCAACTAGATTGAATGTGAGAATGAAGATCAGCGCCCCATAATCGTACTTCTTCTTTATTTTTGGAATCAAGCGAGTATAAGTTGCAGCAGCACCTAGAAATAACATGGATTCATGGCAACAGTTAGTTGTGTTTATCCTTGGTATCAGGTCCACTCTGATCAAGTTCTTTATGTACCATACATTTTACAAGATTTCCAAGACTTAACTACATAACAGAAGAGTAGTGAATCTTACCAACGGCAAATACCAATAAGCCAATGGAGACTGCACTAGTAATGTCCCCAGACTCACGTGCTAGAAGAGCAGCCAAACACCCTAATCCACCTCCAATTAGAGTGCCCATCGTACGATTCAGGCCCTTGCTTAGTGTTGCACCTGACTCAACACATTTATTGGCATGAATCATGATTATCGTTAACTAATTATTGTGAATGCATGTTAAAGCTGAAAGGAAAGCTTGATAAATATGAAGAACTTGTAATAAATATCAAATTAATCATCAATCACCAAAATGTAAGTATATTATGTTGTTGAACAGCATTGTCAATTGCAATTACATTATGTTCAATGGTTGTTTTTTTACTTCTTCTTCAGCTTCTTACCTGCCGAGAACTCGAAAACAACTACGACAGTCATGACTGCCCACATCGCATTATCCCCGACTTGCCTGTATAATGGATGAACAAGATAGAGGAGAGAGGCCAGCACCAGAGCAGCTCCAACCTTCACACTGTGGACCAACTTCTTCTTGTCATCCACTCCAATCTTCTGTGTCATATACAAGATAAGTGACAATTTTGATGGATGTTTGATCTCAACTGAATCAGAAGAAGCTAATTCTCCTCCGTCTCTAATGGTCACTGCGATCTCCATCTTCTCCATATTATATGTCTCTCCAATTCCCTCAACCGTCACAAACAACTTCGGCTGGGATGGTCACAATCTTGTCTAGTATATATAAGCAAGAAATGGAAGGTATCCAGTACTCATAATGGTCAGACTAGTTCAAAGAGGGGAAAGTCGGGTTAGAGTTATTGAAGTTGTCTTGTAACACAAAGTTGTTAGGTAAGGTCTGATGGTGGTGATTGTCCGTACTGCACATCTCTGAAATAAGTACGGGTGAAATACAAGGACAAGAACGTTCTATTGGATGCTAGATAGCTGGATAAGACGAACACTATATCAGCTTGTCTTCTTCCAAGCTCGTATCCCTCCTACAAGTTGACTGCTTATGCTGTGTGACGTATCTACTAGTTTAACATATGAACAGTAAACTGCAGGAACAAGTGTATTATTGTATAATTATAACATCTGAAGCATTGATGAATACTAGGTACAATAGTAGAGCCATGTATGACTGAATTTTGCTTTAGTAAATCATCTTAAGAAGTTTCATAATCAGCTTGTCTCAAAGTGATCTTGGCCTCGATTTGTTGCATTAATAGTGGTAATGCATCGGCCCAGTTATATTTTGGGTAGTGACTGTGCAGCCGAGCACTGTCTTTTCTGCATGCATGATGTTAAGATAATCTGCTGTAGGAGTCCGCACTAGCAGACTAATGTCATCTGTCATGGAAGTCATTTGACGGTGGTGGGTGACAAAAAATTTTCGTGACGAGACATGTTCCCAACCCTTCCACGGATATTGGTGTGCTGCTTCATACTCATGACAAGACAGCACCACACAGAAAAGTTATTTTTCATCTATTTTTACCACTAGTTGTAAGCGCACTACCACTTGCATTTTCAGCAGCCCCACTTAGATGCCGGGTCAACTGTTCAAGCAAGGCACAAATCCTAATTGTGTTCCTCCTTTCTCCCTGGGTCTTTATGAATCCAGAACAAGTTTTGTTGCTACTTGAGTGAAGTTGCTACGTTAATGCTGCCCATTTGTCAGTGTTATTTGTTTTCAAAGATCCACGTAGTCATGAAGCATTGACGGCGCCTTTTTTTGGCTGCTGTAAAAGTTGGTATGACTATTGCAAGAAACAAAGGAAATAACTATAATTGCTGCTGCCCACTACAGAAAGATATTTGACTCTTGATCTTAATGCCGGAAAATAGTTATTGTATGCGGCGGAGATTGATAGTATCTCCACTGGAGACTCTCATTTGGGGCCAAATCCACTTGAAAAGCACTGAAGCTTATCACTTACCTGTTGTATATATAGCCATATATGTTTGTTTTGGTGATCTCCTCAAGTAGTAGCTTATCACTTGCAATGAACAATTTTGTTTTTTAATGGCGTGTAGCATGAGGGCTTGCTATAATTTTTTCTGAAGTGGGTGATAGCATGAGGGCTTGCTATTATTTTGATGGTAACTTGTAGGCCCAGGGTCAGCTGCTGTACTGGTGGCATTAGGTAATCAAATACTTGTGTTATTCTAGGGCTTTCTCTTGACTATTGGCATGCAATCTAATAATTCTGCAGAAGCCTGTGCTCTTGTCATTACTATCCTCCCGTATATTGTACTATAATTTCTTCAATATCGTACTGAGTGTTCTCTCGGCTGGACACTGAACCATTTGTGCTCAAGATGGGAACCCTAATATCAACCTACTACATAAGAACTACCCTATCATATACACTTAGGTAAATTTAAATATAATCTAGAACAAGTGGCCAACAGAGTGCGGGTTGGAACCCGTTATTAAAGTACCATGGTTAACAGGTTCTTATGAGCTCAGCTTATGAGCTAAATTGGTTAAGCACAAAGTCGAATCCCAAACTCACTTCTACCTTGACCTAGTGTTACAAAGAGAAACTCTTGCCTAAGAACTTCCATCGTTATGGCTTGCTTGTGCCACGCAACCAGCAGTTTACTCTGACTAGTTTTCACCTAATTTTCACAAATCAATATATTAGAAAAAATTGGAAAAAAGGCTATGCCCCAAAACTTTTATCCAAGTAATCATTTACTTAAAATTACAAGGAATAAGTCCCTCTACCTTGTCACCACATTCAAGATACAAGCTTACACTCGCACGAGATAGCATCACAATAAATGAAGTTGCTACTCAACTTGTTTCTCAATACTATCAGCCCTCTCTTGCATATTACAACCTTGTTTAATGTCTTCTCATTTAGCCATCCACCCCTTATATAAAGAGGAGGTCAAGGAAACCTAGTACTACTAGAAATAAAATATTCCTTTACAAAATCATCATACAAGTAACTCATCCAATACAACTAGGAAACCTACATAAAGT
The DNA here is from genome assembly GCA_035235625.1 of Saururus chinensis. Classification (NCBI taxonomy): domain Eukaryota; kingdom Viridiplantae; phylum Streptophyta; class Magnoliopsida; order Piperales; family Saururaceae; genus Saururus; species Saururus chinensis. The sequence continues at coordinate 12,457,773 of CP141142.1, read as the reverse complement.
CTTACCCAAGACATCTATATAGAGCCCCAACCCAACTACGAATCAACTTGTGCCCTCATTTTAGAGTCATGCCTTCACATAGCAGCATTCATGCCTCATACTCCAGCTTAAAGTCCTCATTTTGGATGTTGCTTCAGCAAAGTCCGTCATGCATCTACCTCTTACATGGAGTTTGAGTTCCGCTAGAATTTGCTCATCTTAAGCCTTACATTTGCATGTAGCCACTGCCACCAATCTTCCCACTTGCACTAGGCCTCCATTCACTCCTAGTTGGACTAGGAAACTTGCCAATAATCAACAACCACTCAAGTCTTCATTACTGTTCACTTAGTCTTTCATCTTGCGCAAGGCCTCTTGCCTGTGCATCTACCGTACCCCAAGATTTTTTAAATCACTTTCATAAGTAAAATAATAGAAACAAAATTTTAAAATTTTTTGTCAAACAATTGACAAGATATCTTGGTGTCAATCAATCATTTTCAAATATGCCCATATTCAAATCCGAATACTACATTAAACAATGTCAAAGCATGCTACAATCCAGTAGTGTCTAGCCAGAGTAAATGTCACAAATATACAATATACAACAATATAAGTAATTGGCACTCACATGCCTAAAGTCAAATACATACATACTAAAATATTAGTAAGTCAGAAATCCTACTTCAATACTATAGTCATTAGTCGTCCTTTCCAATCAAGATCCTAATATGATCACTCATCCTATAGACCTGCATCATACGATTGCTAAATATATGAATATATTAAGTGGGATGGCTAAAGAAGAACAATAACAAAATCAACAACTTCACAATTTAAGAGCACATTACACCATCATCATCAAAACATATATACTATCATGAGATTATATAGCTAAATAGAGAATAATAATAGTATAAGAACATAACCATTTTGATATCATGACTATGCTAAGAAGTTCATCCCCCTCAATATGTACAAGTCATTAGGCTTCTCTATGACACGATAGCCATGTCTAGTAGTCCTTCTCCCTTACTAGACTATGAACTACTTACAAATTGACTTTAGCTTTACTGAAGCTCACCCTCCCCATCCATGTCATGAAGCTAAACCACAAAGGCTCATGGACCCAAGTGATTGAGATCTCGACTACCATGATCATCAAAATATCGTGTATTGCTCTATATGAGACCAGACATCATTAAATGTTCTAGTCCACTGTAACATACTCTCGGACTAGGGGACTGACTCTACTTAACTCCCACTCTTAGGAAGGCAGAAGACCATAGTCCTTTTTCGTATCATACCCTTCTCTCTACGTGGTTAAACGACTTACTTGAGGAGCCAACCAAACACTATGATCCATTGTCCTTAAGTATCCAATAACTTCAGCCTGGGTATGATACAAATAAGTATTCATACGTACAAATTGGCCATTTACACATACAAAAATATATTCAACATCATCCATACATGCATTCAAATGCACTAAACACCATGCCATTATAGTGCTCAATAATTGTAACACCCAAGACTTTTTTTAAAATTTATTATACTTGGCCACATGGAAACAAGTGAGTTTAATCCTTAGATTTTCTCAATACACTACAAGAAAACTGACTATTAGCAACGCTTTTAAGCGTTGCTAATAATACTCTCAACGTCGCTAATGATTATTAGCGACGTACATAAAGCGTCGCTAAATCCGTTGATAAAACAGGGGTCGCTATTGTATATTAGCGACGCATACTGAAAAGCTAAAAGTAGTATTAGCGACGTATATCAAACGTAGCTATTAATATACTAGTAGCAACGCTTGTTATTAAGCATCGCTAATAATTTAGTATTAACGACGTTTACCAACGTCGGTAATAAAAAATATTATTTTAATTTTTTTGTTAATATATAATTTTTTAGTTTTTTTAATTTAAAAATAAAATAAAATAAAAATTAGTATTAGTGGCGTTTATGTAAACGTCGCTAATGTATATAATTATTTAAAATAATAATAAAAATTTTTAAATAAAAAAATTTATTACAATTAGCGACATATAAAAATTACGTAGCTAAAAGAATTAAAAAAATATAAATAAATAAAAACACTATTAGCAATGCTCTTATAGAACATCGCTAAAATAATTAAATATAAAAAAAACAAAAAATCGAGTCAGAACCCGATTTGGAAAGGAATAGCGCGGTGACCTGCAACGCGGGTCACTGTTTACCCACGGTGACCCATGTCGCGGGTCAGCACCCGCATGGGGCACGGGTCACTACACCCGTGCCGGGGTGGGGCTCCTGGCATTGCGCACCGACGGGACAGTGGGTGCGGGCCGAGATGACAGGTGCGGGCGGGATGACGGGTGCGGGTTGGGATGGTGGGTGCGAGCGGGACAAAGGGTGCCGGCGGGACAGCAGGTGCGGGCCTAGATGACAGGTGCGGGCGGAATGACAAGTGTGGAGCGGGACGACGGGTGCGGGGCGGGACAGCGGGTTCGAGGGGGACGACGGTTGCGGGGCGGGACAGCGGCCACCGAATTCACAGCTCCGAGCTCATAGTCCGAGGCTTCAAGGAGGTACCCCAAACCTGGCTGCAAATCGCCCGAGGCGGGGTGCAGGGTGACACGCGGTCCAGGGTCGTGGCCTCCCGGTCATTCTTGTCATCGTGCATAGGGTGTAGGGTTCGGCGCGGGGCCAGAAGACGGGAAGGAGTGCTGGGCGGGGCCGGGAGGCGCTGGCTGAAGGACCCAAAGACGCCGCCTTCTCTATCCATGTCGCTAGCAGGCGCAGTGCGGGGTGAAGCACGGGTCTAGACGATGGGAAGGAGCATTGGGCAGGGCTGGGAGGGGGTGGCTGAAGGACCCAAAGATGGGCGGGGAGGGGTGGCTGAAGCTGGAAGCGGAGGAGGAGACGGAGGAATGAGGATTGCCGGAGGTGGAATATAAAGACACGGCCCGAAAATTGCCCGAGAGCAACTTGTGTCAATGAGCATTATCTCTCATACACATGTAACAATCAATGGTGAATGTCTCACAATTGAGAAAACAATCAAAACTCACTTGCCTAGAACAATCCCTAGTGGAGAAGGTCTGAATTCCTATAAAAGAAAAATTAGAGCGATTGGCTAGGTTCCCTAACTGGGAAGGTACCTTCTGCTCACCTAGGACAAGCCTTAGAAAAGAAGATCTAAATTCCAAGAAGGAAAACAAGAACAACCTGCTCACCTAGGAATAACCTTGTAAGGGAAAGTCCGCATTCCTCGAAAGAAAAACTAGAATAATATGGCAAGCTGGTTCACACGGATATACCATCCTGAATTCTTAAGGTCCAATTAACTTATCAAATAAACTCACATAGCAATATGCTTCATCTCAATCCAGGGAGGCACCACGTTCTTGAAGGAATGTGAAGCAAAAACATATCCTTCCGAACCCAAAACCGATACGATAAGCCTCTGAATGATTAATTTGACATCCAATGGCATCCAATTACATCTAATTAACTAAATACGACTAATCATGATTAATCTCGTTTATAAATTATTTTAATAATACATGCAACATGGTAATACATGAACAAATAATAAATAAGTTCAATATAAGCAAACATGCTCAAATCAGTCCATATGTGCATGAAACATGATCCATTGTGTTAAATAAATTCATATGTCTATGTAAGAGTATACATATGTGATAGTGTTCAAACCTAAGCCTAAAATATGTGAAGCAAGGACAAGCTATAATCCATGGTATATATGCAAGCATCAAAGTAATTAATGGAAAAGTCAAGACTAATCTTACCTTAATCAAGCTTTCATTTCGTCTTGTATAATGGGGATTAGGGCCTCTTAGCCCTCCAGAGTCCAGCCCTTCCCAAATGGGAATGAGACTGTGGCTTTCTATTTATAGTAAGTGATAGGTTATACCTAATAGGAAATTGGGGTACGAATAGAATTTACTACTAAAAATAGATAATTTGTTCATTTCAAGTCTAAAACAAAGTCTAAAAATGTTAAAACACTTAATTACTGAAATAAGATGGGTTTAGCATCTTGTGGGACCTATCATCTCAAATTAAGAATGTGGGGCCCACACCCTAACTTTTTCAAAAAAATAGCCAAAATTCAAAAAAAATTGAATTTACCTAGTTTAACATAAAAACCAATATAAATAAGGTAATGCTGATTAACACCATAGTTAGCCACCTTAAATCTCAAAATGAGTCAAAAATTGCTAAATTTAACACCAAACTACACAATAATAACAAAAAATTTAAATAAAGTGGTTTAGGGTTTAGGAATCTTACACTATCTAATTGAAATCATGGATTAAATGTGTAAAAAAATTTAGAAATACGAGCTCAAGACAAATATAACATCATGCTAGACCTAGACATGTATAAACATATCCATACTTAATTTAAAACATATTAAACATAATTCACCCTAATTTAATATAACATGTCCAAACATATACATAATCATTGTTAAAACCTACTAGAATCATTAAGTAAATTATAAAGAAGTCATCAAATATGGATTTAAAATAAGTAGAATATCATACTAAACTAAACAAGTATAGTTCTAACCATGCTTCAGTTAAATCATAATTTAAAGATGGTTCACATGCAATAGCAGTAGCAATTTAGGTAATACAAACTCATTTTATTAATAAAGAATTATATTTATGAGAAGAGAATAATAAATGACCAAAATACATAAAAATGGGTAAAATCACAAATTCTGGCGTTTAGCCATTCAAATGCCATGTCAGGCCATTCGAACATCGATCCGTTTAAACAGGCGGCCATTCAAACACACTCTTGGTTCGTTTGAATGCCTTTCACAATTCACTTTTTACCCATTTCCTGATTCATCTTAAACCTTCTAAAATTCAAACTAAAAATATTAAAAAATTTAAGATAAATTTTAAAATCACCATAGAACATCATATAATCAAAATATAACCTAGAACATAATAGATCTAATCATTCTCATGCTTAATCATAAGAAAATAGTCATAAATAACATATTTTTAATAAATCACCATTAAAGCTCAAAATAAAGAACCTACATAAACTTATAATCATGCATTCCAATGGATAAAACTACATGAGATAAAATTCACTTACCTCTACGACGCCTTTGGATCTATAAAAAGCTTCAATCCTCAAGAAATCCTACCCAAAAATTATGGTTTTGTTAAAATTCAAGTAAAATCAACTAATACGCTCAAATCAACTTAAAAATAGGTAGATATAGAATATCCTTTGGTTAAAAACGAAAATCGCCCATTTGGGGTTTAAATCAAAATTAACGATAAGAGTTTTAATAGAAGAAATCAAGAATCAAATTTGGGGGAAATGAAGATAAGAAGGATTAAAACCAAAATCGAAATATTATGGATGATTAGGACAAAAAAACACACCTTAATCCATTTTTTCTCTTTGGAAATGGGGGTAAATCACCTCTTTCTCCTTTGTATAGCCCTTCTCCAAATAGGCAAGTGGGTAGGTTTTTTTTAAATAATGAGGTTTTAGGCTGGGTTTACAAACAGTTGGGCTATAAAATAGGTTAAAAACGCCCAAAGTGGTTAATTAGGGTTATTTTTGGGCTAAAAATAAATTTAAATATTCTAAAACAAAATGAAACAAATTAATAAAGGTTTAGAAAGTTAAGTGGGTCACTTACCCGCCAATGTAGACGTGGGCCCATGGCAAGGACCACACCCTTAATTAAGAAAAAAGTAGGATAAAATCTATAAAAATTAGATAAATCAAGTTTGGCACTAAAAATTATAAAAATGAAATCAAACCTTATTTAAGCCATTATTACTAACCCTTAACCACAAAATCAAGTCAAATCGGCAATTCAATCAAGACCACACAAATTCACATAATAAAAAGGAAATTAAACCGAGTTAAGTTAGAGATCCTGCACAAATAGCCCGGCTACACTTGTTAGGTCAAAACCCTGATTTTTTTGTATAATGACTAACTCTAAATTTTAGGGAAAATAACTAAAGGTATCAAAATCAAACAAAACTTTGAAGACTAGTACTTGACTCGATCATAAACTCAAAATTAAATAAGTGGTACAGTCTGATACCAAACACTAATTTATTTTGAGTTTTAGAAATTGATATACAATATTGGAATTCTTGTACAATTGGACAAGTGATGCAAATCAGTGTAAATGATTCCAAGTTGATCCAAACTTTTTGTGATGATCCACAGATGAAACAAAGATTGCTCAAAATTTTTTGGGAGCAAACACAATCAAAATCAATTCAAAAAAATTCACAGAATTTGACACAATATCATGTTCATCCAAAACAACACAAATTATAAAAAATATAGTAATTCAAATTTAATAAGGAAAATCCCCAAAAGTAAAAGCAAGAATAGACAAGATTACTGCTTTCCAATAATTTTCTCATGTCCATCCCTTGAAGCGAAATGAAGTCTGGAATCATAATTACTATCAACTGGTTGAAAATCAAACTTATGAAAAGATGACTCTTTGACTGGGATAAACTTAATGGAATGCCCCAAACTTGTTACCAGACTAAGAGTAATGAGACATGAATCTCTCAGAGAAATTTTGGATAAAAAAGAGTCAGGGAACATCTCAAATAAAAACAACTTTTTAATAGACACAGTGAATTCTAGGAATAAACAACTCATAAAGGACTATGCTATAATCACGACACCTGAAATATACAACTATAGCATGAATAATAACATATTTCAGAGCATATGACATGAATCAAGACCATAGATCAGCCACAAGATCAAACAACATGCTTTCATCAACCAAAACATGATAATACCATTCAAATCATGAAATAATTATACTTAAAATGTCATTTAATAAAACCCAAGCCATAATCATGAAAAACTATACATTAAAATAATAAGAAAGTTAATCAGCAAGTGAAATTCACTTACTTCAAAACTCAATTCTATAAACTTGATTTTGAAATAGAGAGGAGAAGAAAAGCTATCCCTTTATCAAAACCCTAAGGCGCATAATCAAAATAAAAAAAATATAAGATTAAGGTTATTTTGCTTGATTTGATAAAAAACACACTTAAAAACTCCTCCATTTGTATACCAAGCTGATGTAGACTTTGTTAGAACATATTGATATGTCTTATAATTAGCTTGATTTTAATGATCAAAACTATGTCAGAGTATGTTTAAGTCTTAGAATATGATTAGATTAGTCATGTGATCAAAGTCATATTTGAAATTGATTGATTGAAAAAAGAGGAGCTGACGAGTTTTAAATTTCAAGATGGAAGACTAAACAAAGTGTTTTGAGTCAAATATAAACTCTACACACACTCACATATACAAACACTTAGATTTTAATTAAAAAAACCTTATAAAATATTTAGGACAAAAAGAAGAAAAATCGTAATAATTGTTCATAAGCGATCAATCATCCTCGAGGAAAAGATCAACCAGGGATGAAAATTCTTGGGATTTTTTTAGAGTTAATAAATTGATCAAACGATTGAACAATAGATCAATCAATTGTGTATTCATCTATCTCAGTAACATGAACAATTGATCACATGATTAAAAAATTGATTTGTGGTTGACAAGTAGATTACACTACTTTGATTGATAGATCATTTGGAATAAAAAATCGATCAATTGGGTGTGGATTCTAATAGATTAAAGAACGATCAATCAATCTATGACTAATTATCTAGTTTAAGAAAATCTGAAGCAAGTTACTTTCTAACTAGGAGACAAACCCTAGCTGACTTGACACAGTAAAATACTAGTTTTGGATGAAATAATACATGGGGAAGAAAAATGTTCTAAACAGCAAAAAAGAGTGCTTCATGCTAATAGTTCTTCCCAAATTCACCTAATGAAAGGTGAAATATGAGTGATAAGTACACATTACAAATTACAACACAAAAGAGCTGAAGAGGAGTTCTTCACAACATAGATTAAAGAGGCTTCTTCATCTAGAGAATGAAGTTATATTGTTGTGGTAAAGGTTAGTAGCTTTTGGTCTTGTAAGTTCTGTATCCATAGTGCATTGATTTAGCCAAAGAGCGGCTATTTGTAATTTTTTTTCATATTAGGTTTTCACGTAAAAATCCATGTGTTCAATGTGGTGATTACATGCTTAGCATGATTGATAGTGGTTTATTGCTTTGGTTTTCTACATAGAAGTCATAACTTGTAGTTCGTTGTTTATTAATTAAGTATTTGGGTTATGGGTAATGTAGTGATCCACAAGGTTAGATGAATATTAAACTTTCAATTGAAATCTGAAAGTGTTTTAGATATTGTGATATTGTTTGCTATCAATTTGTATGTTTTTCTTACTAAATTTTGATTAGTTTTGCTTGCTAATGATAGTTTTACTTTTGGTAGAAATTCTCACTTGCTTGGTAATTGTTTTTTTGTAATTTCCTCTTGATTGTATCATGTCTAATTGAAAATATAATATGGCTAAACATTGAAATTTGAGCAACCCCATAAATAGACCACTTTTATTTAATTGTCAAATTTTCTATTATTTAAAGAATATGATGAAAATCTTTATTTAAGCACTTGGTGGTAATCTTGGAGAGCTATTGAAATCCTCTCGTGACCAAAGGTAAAGAGATAAAGCTTATTTTTTAAAACTTGAGTGTGATTAAGATGAATGTTAATTGAAATTGGCTATTTACAATGGTAAGTCCTTGAATGCACTTCTCAATGATATAGGAAAAACCAACATAGGTTAATCTCTAGTTGTACTTCGACTAAAGTTATATTGGATAGTCTAGTTAAGTACTATGAGGGAGCCGGGGCCGTAAAAAATCTCTAGGCTACAAATTCCTATACTTGAGTTTGAAAACATCATAATGGGAGAATATGAGATAATTTTTTAATATTATGCTAAAACCCTTGACATTGTGAACACTTGTGATCAACTAAGGTAACCAATTGCTGACCATTTAATTGTTAGAAAAATTCTTATGTTTCAAAATTTAAAATTAAAAATTAAAGTGACTACAATTATTGAATCAAAGAAAATTAACACTGTGAACATAAAAGAATTAATAGTGAACTTGAAAACCTTCAAAATACAAGAAAAGTAATAAGAGAGAGATGTTTAGAAAGGCAAGAAAAAAGAAGCTATTCTAAAAGTCTGAAAGAAAATGTTTAAGAGAACTAAAGCTCTAAAAACCTTTGAGGAAGAAAATTCTCAAGAAGAAGAGAATGATAATGAACAAATAGTCATGTTGATTAAATAATTCAAAAAATTCTTACAAAATCAGAATTTTAAGGGTGAGAGGAAAAGACAAACAACAAGGAGAATAAAACACTATGAAAGAGAGAAGATAAAGCTTACAAGACTGATTAAGAAGAACATGAGGTGTTTATTGCATAAGAAACTAGGACATTTTGTGTTGAATGCCCTAATCAAAATAGTGATAATTCTTATGAAAAAAAACTTAAAAAATTTAAGGGTAAAGATAAAAAGAAAAAGGGTAAAGTTCTTCAAACAATTTTCTCAAATAACAGCTCATCTTATAAGGATAAAATATATAATTATACTATCTTCCGTGCAAGTTTGAAAAAGGATGTTTTCTTGAACCTTTTGTGGGTCACACACATACAACATACTTCTTGCCAAAAATATTACACTTTTTTCTATATTACTTATCTTCGTAATAGCGTATTTTAGACAATTAAAAAACTGACGACATGTTTTATCAAATGAGACCTACTGCCAAAATGGTCTTAAATATGAGTACACTCCACAACACAAAGTCTTTCAACACCATTATCCTTAACAACCTACACATCATTGGACAACTCCTGACAAACTCTATCAAATAAGACCCACTGCTAAAATGGTTTTAAATATAAATGGTGTACTCCACGATACAAAGTCTTTCAATACTATTGTCTTTGCCAACCTACGACCTAATAGATATTTGAACTCACAAATACCTACCAATAATGCATTTGTATTAGTATAATAATTATAATTATATGTGCATAATTTATAATCATTATCATCTTAAAAACATGTATTGTAATTATAGCATGCAGAAGAAACTTTTGTTTAATACATACTTTATTTTTAATTTATTTTATTTTCTATCATCCAATTTATAGCATGTATAATATGTGTGCATTCTTGTTAATATTTGAAAAGACAAATAAATATACTTTTCCTTTTGAAGAGGATTGTCAAGCAACCTCGTAGAGCACTGTATCCCACCATTAAGAGTAAAATTTTCTCTCATAAAGTGTAAAAAATTAACATTTTTTTTAAATAGGCCATGTCAAGCAGCCTCTTAGAGCACCGTATCCCACCATTAAGAGTAAAATTTTCTCTCATGAAGTGTAAAAAATTAACATTTTTTTTAAATACTACATCTGTCCCACATTAATAGCTCAATTTAATTTTTTAAAATTAACTATTTTTAACTTAATTAATAATAACTATTTAAAAGTTGAGCCATTGTATAATGTTCAGTAGGAAGTAAATTATTGAGAAGAGTCTCTAACTGAAAAGAGTGTCATAGACTGTATTATGAAGTCACTTTAAGTTAGTGAAGTCTCAATGTTTGTATTGTTGGCTTCTGCTCATCAGCTTCTACTTCAGTTTGCAGCAATTTCATGCTTAAAGTATTCAAGTCTAGTCCATTTAGCATTGCTTGCATGATGATCGACACCCTCAAGATAAGGCTCTGCTCGACATTAAAAATTCAGAACCGACTAGTAACATCTCATGCATGCAATTTGCAAAACAAGTAGTGTTGCATTTTCCTTTTTTTCTTTCGAAATTTCATATTCAAAAAATATTTAATAAAAAGAATGCTTACAAATATGAGATCCCTAAGAAGGGGCGAAATATAAAGTAGTTCTTTCCACTAAAATACTTGCAAAATCAGCGGTGGTCCAAGAGTTTTAAGTAACATCTAATTTCCTCCCTGCCCAAAACTTTGGCACAAATGGAAAAAGAAATTCCTGAAAGTTTGCAATGATGCAAAATTGAGAATTTTCCCAATCTAAGATTAGATAATTTGTTCAACATGGCTTTCAAAGAAGCACATCGACGGCAAAAGGCCACAAGTGAAGTGCATCTTGCTCCAATGGCAAATGCGTCGGGCATCAGAGTCCGGTTTCCGTGGTTTTAGACTCTCTACACTGGCAGGGCAGGGGTCAGAATCTGTTTTTTCCATTTCGAACCTGCATCTCTTTATCGGTTATGATAATACCATTTAAAAGAAAAAAGATACTTCAGTAAAGAAAAGCTTCTCACACTATCCAATCTGAGAATAGCTTAATATTGAACATGAGAAGATATCAACAATCAAATAATGCATGAGGGTGATTCATCTTCTTGCATCAATGCAATATAAGATCACATAACAATATCAAATTAGCATAATATACTTTCCAAAAGAATTTAAAGACACATTGAAAGTGTACAATAAATTACGATATATTCAAAGCATCCGCAGAGAACAAAAATGCAGAAGAAGCAGAGCTACAACAGCAAGGAAACTCACCGCTATATTTCTCCAATTCAAGAGATGGAAACTCCATTCAGTAAAAAACAACAACTCTGATCTTATTGCAAAAATTTGAATTCGGTTGTTTGAAGGAACATACAAAAGCGGGGCTGTGAAATTTCACTCTCTTATATCAAAACACAGCTTAGCCTCATCCCATGGCCCATTAATCTCAAACTTGTATGCTTGTATCTTGATAAGCCAATAAGGGCATATTACATTGACAAAAACCAAGAGACTGAAGAAGAGTCCAAACAGCAGCCGATGCAGTGAGAAAATAAGACCTAAAGCAGCACACATCAAAGTAAAGGAAATACAAAGATGCAGCTTAAAAGAGTACCTCTTTAAACAATACATGATCAATGGTGAAAACAGGAAGATCTGTAAGGAGAAAAGCATAACTGAAAACACATGTTGCCGAGATGGGAGACGTGATGCAACAAGAACTGAAGCCACAATGGAAGCATTTAGAGAGACATTGCTACTTAAAGTTGGATTGTTCAGAGCACCCAGTGATCTAATTGTTGGACCCAAGTAATCATGCAAGAAAAGGTGGACAATCAAAAGAGAAACTGTTAGAGCCCATAAAGAATCTGAGCTGATTGATCTGGTGAGCGTCTGATAAATTGGAGCCAATATGTACAAGCCACAAATAAAGAATGATATATTAAGAAGGTATTTGGAAAAAATACGAAGAGAGAACTTACGAGCAGTTAGCAAGAGGACCAAAAAGCCGAGTACAAGAAGACACACATCAAGTAGAAGGAGGGAAATCTCGTCAATGGCAGAGTTTAGAGTATAAGTCCACACACAAACAACTAAGGAAACAATGCAAAGGTACTGAGAAATGGAGACTGAGTCACACATCACTTTAAAAATATCCCTCTTCACAACATTTGCGTTCATGATCATGTCTTGAAGGAAAGATTTGTCAGTGTAATTGTCATCATACCCAAGTTGCATACCACCGTACGCAACTTTTCTCCACTTCGGTCGAGGCAAGCCTGTTTCAAATTTGTTCTCCATAAGAACGCTCGACTAAAGAAGTAAAATTTCGTATTCACACCGAAAACCTGATACAAATGTTATTTCTGACTGATTGTCGTTGGAAAAATCCACTATTTGGGCAATAGCCAATAATGAAAGATGATTGAGTTTGCAACTAATTGCTTTGGACCTGCCCCTGAAAATGAAAAAAACTGGTCTCAGACATCCTACAAATAGAAAGGTAGATTCTGATTGTTTGCTTGTTCCATGGTCACAAAGCTTGAAATCAAGAAGTATACGTCCATTTGGTTCGGTTTGATGAAATTTGGAAAAATTGTAAAAAATTCGCCCGCCTATTCAGCTGATCTGCAAGTACTAGTTTACTGAAATTTAAATTTTACCATATCCACCTTGGGCTGGCGAATGGTCCAGAACTCAGTAATTGTTTGCAAAGGATATATATTGAACCAAGCAAAGAGAACAGCCCTTGCCCCATCTCTTTCCGGGATCAAAACTAAATAATTACTAAATATACCGTCATATAATCAAGTCTGAAAAGTGTATGAGATTGCAAAGGTGACAAGGAATTGGAAGTGATAATTGTGAACATTAAATCCAAGGCCGAAAAGAAGAACAATTTGCCTTGAGTCCTTGACACTTTTTCAAAATAGTTAAAGAAGTACCAATAAACACGTCTTGCAAGCACACTGTCACCCACAGATTTTAAAAAAAAAACACACATTGAATTGCAGAGAAAGAGAGGTGCCTTACCTTGAGTCTGAAGGGCGGAGGCAGAGGTTACGGACCAGGTCTGGCAGAGAGGACGGACCAGATGGATTGTAGAGGCGAGATAGGTGCAATGGAAGAGAACCGAGAGGGGGTGGAGGCGAGAGGCACTTGCAGGTTTGCAGCAGAGACAAGATTAAAGGTACTCAGAGGGAAGGATAATAACGGAGTCAGTAAGGGAGACGGCAGCGACCCTCAGGGCTCAGGCACAGCCTTAGGAAAAATGCTTAAGTTACGTTAAAAAACGTATGTCAAAAGCCTATTTTATCTTCCCATTACTATTAATGAGTGGGACAATAGTGATGGGAAGATTAAGTAAGTTTTTGACGTGCCTTTTTTAACGTCACATTAACACTACTCCAGCCTTGGCGAAGGGGAAGGGAAGCTAATCATCTGCTTGCCAGCCATATGTCAGCCCTTCTGTAGGTCCCAAACCGGGTACGATTTTATCTATTTCGGTCACTATTCTATAATCGAAAGAGTGGTTTGGGTGGGTTGGGTAATAATGCAGGGAGAATATTTGGACAAACCCTAATTTTTACGTGTCTTTTATTTCTTATTTACACTAGCCATAATTACTTTAATTTTTCTTTTATCTTCGCTTTAAAAAGTTAATTTTATTTTATTTTACCTCACCTTCCTAGCTCCTTCTCTAACACTATCACCGGAGCCCCTATTAATGTTATCGTTGGAGTTATCGTTCAAATTTTGGGTTATTCCAACAAAAATTTTGGCGACAAAATTTTGACATTACTTTGACAAAATTCTCATCAGAGTTATCGCTGGAGCTGTCACCAAATTTCTATATTACTTTAACAAAGTTTTCACCGAAGTTGTCTCTGGAGCCGACACCAAAGTTGTTACCAAAAGTTAAAAAAATTATTTTGAAGAAAAAGGTGGGGGTTTATGTGGCAGGATAAGCAGCAGCAAAGTGATAAACAAAACACCGGGGAACAAAGTAAATTTTTTTTTTTTTTACTTTCGTTGGGAGACACAAGAAAAATTAGGGTTTAAATAATTATATTCTTTTCAAAATTAAAAAGTTTGCACACAAGTTAGTTCTAAGTTGTTTTTAGCTGAAATCACTAAATTACGTTGACCATTTCAAAATTAAAGATTCTATTAACTTTTAATCATTATCTCTCATATTTATAGGAGCCTCGAAAGAAATATCACATATGCAAGGCTATTTTAAAGTGGGCTGCCTACATGGCAGGTTTGCAAAGCAGCAGTGGCGGAACCAAAAAACAATTCGGTTGGTGAGGCAAGATTAATACAAGAGGAACAAGTAAATTTTTAACAATAAACTACAGATGTTTTTTATGAGGCTTGTTCACTCATCAGAAAGAGGTTAGCCATATTATTCCAGCAAGAATGCTTTTAAGTGTTTGATCACACCATCGCTTCCTACATATACTTCGTAAAATTATCAATCTTGTAGTGCTACTGGTTATTTCATGTCACTGCCTCTTAAATCATCTTGTGGGATTCATAGTGAACTCAAACGCATCCGGTTAGGGAGTCAGAGCACGCAAGGGAATAACATCACCATGGTGATTTCTTGCAACAACTACAAATACATGGGTTGGTTGCCCATGTACATTGTGGAGTACATGATAACAAGAGGGACATGCTCTGTGCTGTGAGTTTGGATCAGAGAGATGAGCTTAAGAGGTGTAATTAATTATGTGAATTGCTTAATGGCCTTGTAATAGGCAAGTTTTGCTTCCCAAAAATTTGTATTATCGTGAAGCATGTAAAATTAGCTTTTGCTTGTAAAAATGGATGGCTAGTGAGCTAAAGCTGGTTCCATGGAAGTCTTCCCGTGGATTTCACTATAAAATGGGTGTCAGAAGCAATTATCAATAGATTACACAAGAACCTACACATGTACAAGCATCCAAACAATACATATAGATTACAGTTTCCAAGTTACAAGCCTGAATAATAGGTTTTAAAAGTTCATGTGGGGCAACTACCCTAGCTTGCCCCACCCTGGCCCTACCACTACAAAGCAGCCATCCATTTAAAAAGACCTATAATTAGCCGTATGATATATCCATATGCAGTATATGGTTTAGGTAAACTATCAAGCTAAGTCACAAAGTCTTTAACCCAATCTCCAAGTCAAAAGTTTGGAGAGGTCCTTGGTTTTGCCAAGTAAAGATCCTTAATTTTTAAATGGTTAAATATCATATGATTTAACTATTTGTGAGGTCATTTTCTTTATTTTGAAAAGTACACCATGTTAGTTGTATTAATTATTTTTATATAAAGCATCGAATCTCATACTTTGTTTAGCTAATACAAGATTATTTTGACATTTGACAAAATATGGCAAGTAAATGAATGTTGTAAAGTTGTTTTTCTCTCCTTTCTAAAAATGAGGAAACTTTATCTTTCATTGATTGGATCACTTAACTATGTTTTTTTTTTTTACCAAGAAATTGAAGGCCCAACTCTAGATGTTTCTCCTAAATTCTATGCTTGCAAAGATGTGCTAGCTATTTTTTCATGATTTTGTTGATTGAGGTTGGTGTATTTAGGGAAATGTTGGGGGACCTTATAACTAACGGATTTGTAACTTGTGCAGGTTGCAGAAATACAATTGACTTAACATAGATTTTTAGCATCGATAGTTAGTATCTTGGAGTGGGAAGAATTTTTAATGCTCCCCGCTCACCATGAGCCTAGCATAAGGAATGCTTGAGGGCCGTTCATCGATGAGATCAATGATGCACATGTTAACATGCGCTAGCATGTGTACCATTAATCTTAAAAATGAATGGTCCTCAGGCATTCCTTACACTGGGCTCATGGTAAGCAAGGAGCATTAACAACTATTCCCTTGGATTGTTACACTTTAATATTGTTCATGATGCTTTTTAGTGTTGTTTGTCTATACACACTACTGTTTTTCTACTAATTTTATTTTTCTACTTTATTACACCCCCCTAAAATCCATTTGTGCCTCTATCCTGACTCGAATGATATCAACTCTCAATTGATGTACCTTATCAAATCTCATAGGTGTTATAGCATTGCAGACATGTTTTGCCTAATTTTGTTCTATATGTGTATGTGTGTGTGTGTGTATGTGTGTGCATTACTTAAACTTAAGATATGTACACTTGATTTCTTTTCCGATGCCTTGAATGCACCATGGAATAAAATCTTGACCTAAAAGAATCATATTAATAATATTGTTCAAATCCCTTTAGTAAACCATATTTGAAATTTGTTAATATGTGATATATTGAATGCCAAAAAGAAAAGCATTGGCTTCAACTATGATTGTTGATCTGACTAAAAGTAAATTTGGAAAGGTTGTAATAAAGTTTCCATTACTACAAAATGCTCCATCAAAATTTAGGACACACCATCTGAGACAACCACTTCAATAACTTCTCATAATTGACATGATGCTAGCTCTTTTAGCGAGTTCTTTGAGTTTTGGTATATGTAGCTAGTTCAATAATTTACAAAGTTGCCTTTCAATTCTAAATGTAGAAGAACAAACAATGGAAAATACAGACTCATTTCTACATTAAAACCATGTAGATTTTCATTGCTTTGTCTTTAACAATTTTGAATGCATCCAGGTCACGAGATTGTTGGAGCTTTTGTAAATAGGAAGTGATAGATTCAATCTCTTATGGTCCCAAAGAGTGGAACAAACTTTGTCAAATATCCTAGATAAATTACCAATGCAAAAATAAGTGATTAGCATACTCAAAATTATTCCCACAAAAAACACATCTAGCATGATAAATAATATGGAAACGATGTATAATACATCAACAGTAGTAAGACCATTACTGCAAGCTTTCCTAACTAATAATTTGACTCAATGCAAAACTCTTGCATGCCAAATATGTGCCAAAATTTATCATCTACATTATAAACTTTGCAATTAATCTATGAACTAATGAGATAAAAAAATGTACCCTGAGATGTTAGTTTCCAAACAGTTCTATCATTTCTAATAATGGGAGTAGAAATAATTTTAATGTCTATATCAAGAGGATATAATGATGAAATTAAAATTGTACTCTAAGTATGTGAAGATTGAGAGCTCAAAATATTGAGGGGTAGCACCTGGTTGCAAATTAGAAGTATAAGGAATAAGATGATCACAATCCACCCAGTGATCTTTGAAGATTTTATTTAAGTTGTCATTACAAAATTGTAGAGTGAAAATAGTGAATTAGTTTTGACAAGGTTTTTCACATTGGAGAGACAACCCCTTTGATGTCTCCTACACCCAAGATGGAATTGGCCAAATACTTTTGATGAATAACTTTAGTCCAAAGTGACTTAACTTTATCAGTAACTAGTTCCAAAACCCTCTTTAACATGAATGCCTCATTCATGACAAACATATTTTTGAATGCGAAGACCTCCCAATATTTTGGGCATAACAATGAACTCCCAATTGATTATATGAAAGACCTATCCTTAAACATAAACCAAAAGTTGTTTCTTGTAGTTCTATCCATTAGGATAGTCAACGATGCAAGAATTTTATGGACTAACTAATACAAATAGAGATGGGTGAAGGAGTAGATTGTATTAGAGTGCATCTACCTACTCTAATAAGATGAACTTTCAGCCCTACAAGTTGGTTTTGTGTAACACGCCATACTTTTTAAGAAAAAGTATAATCTTTCATTTCAAAAACATTCAGTTCACTGGCAAGCTATTGACGCATCAATGAATAATGTTTTCATTAATTGGTAACCATTGATGCATCAATAAATTGCAAGTTTTGCTTATTTTGGAAATTGTGGTGGAAGAAGTCTCTAGGGAGTCCAAGCGGGAGTGAGGCTTCTGAGAGCAGTGTAGAAAAGGATTCATGCCAAGAAGAGAATCTCGTGCAAATTCAGATCAGATTGCACCCTTCTTCCTTGTTTAAACATTTGGTTTGCATGAGAATTATTTTTCTTCAAATTCATCAAGAATTTGAAAGTGTTCTTGGGATACTTTGCAAAGTGTTATAATGGTGACTTCATATTGTGATAGTTTCATCATCCATTTTTGTATGTAAATTATAGAGAACTATGTATTTGTGAAGATTTTACCCTTTTTTTTCCAAAAATGTGTTCAGAGAACCAGTAGTGTCTCTATTTATTTTTTTCTCAACCATCGGCATGACCATCAATACATTGGTGTTTGTGTCAGTAAAAGGAGGAAGATGAACAATACATTTGCCTAACATGATGAGCCGTATTGGTGTTCACTGGTCACCAATAGTGAGATGGATGCATTAGTGCGGCATTGGTGAAGTAGGCTTTCACATCCAACCCACTATCGGTAGGAGTACAACACGTCAATAGTGAGAGTTTAGTATCCGACAAAATAGATGGGACATTGATGATCATCGACATCTTGGTCAACACATCAGTGTGGTTACTGATGGTGTCTCGAAGCATGAGATTTCAAGCAAGATTTATACTAGTGTTTATACTATTTCATAGTAATATTCTAGCATGGTCTTCCTTGAATTTGGATGCATTATTACATGATGATAAGTACGTATTATATAATGGTAAGTAAACTCTAATGCATGTGTGTAGCCTTGTGATCACCTTTGACCATTGCATTTTGACACTCAATGACAAAAAATCCTAGTGTCTATTTCGCTTCAAACATGAGTCATCTTAGCCATGTAGACGGAAGGAAACATAATCATGGTCTTTCGGCTCTAAAAAAGTAGTTGTATGTAGAGCAGCTCCCTCACCTGGGAATTAAGTTCTAATGGATCATAGTATAAAAGATGGTTGGTCCAAAACAACACGACAAATGAGATTTCGATGATCATAGAAGACAAGATCTTGATCACTAGGGTTCATGAGCCCTAGCAAACCTTTGCTTCATGGCATAAATTGAGTGAAGTAGGCTTTAGACAAAGGCTGAAGTTGAGTTTGTGATAATCTAGTATCTGGTTTGAGTTGTTGACTTCTAAATTAGGCTATCATGTCTATAAAACATTCTGATTTGGTTCCTATTCTTGTAAGTATGGTTGTGACATTGAAAGGTATGCATTTCTGATTTAATTTTCAAGCGAATTGTTTACTTTATTGATTCCTTATTAAAGTAATTCGTTGGAGCCATTATTTTGGTTTTATAATTCCACTTAGTATACCTATATACTGAACATTCTCTGTAGTGTTGGTCCTTTAGAAAGAGGAGGTTTCTTCGAGAGTCTCGGGCAGGTCATAGCCATAGTTAAAGAGTTTTACCTTCCAGCTGCTAATCCATTTCTTTTTAATAGGTTTGTTAAACAGGTGAGAGTGTCATTTATTATTCATATTAATCGAAGTGTTATGTGACAGACAAGTGCCCAACCTTAGATCCGGTAGCTATTTTGAAGTAGGTAATTATTTTATAGATGTATTTATGATATTTATCATGAATATTGCTTGCAAAAGTGTAAATGTCATGTCCTCAATGTGGTTAGGTGTAATTTTTACAAATCATGCTAAACATGATCATTTTGCTACATCTCATTCAATGATTTATAGCATAACTTAAAACAAAAGATTTAAAAAATACATGTATAAAATTAGAGGCATGACATTTTGAATTGCAACACTCCTTCATCTACAAGAATCCTAAGATATTTAGAAATGGCAAGCCTAGCTTTATGTAACACCCCGCTTTTCGATTACGTCTAACCAAGGGGGTTAGAGGTAATTAGTAATTTTTTTAATAAATTATACACGGTTTCAACTATTGAAACCTCCGTATTTGAGTCGAGCTCAAAGAAATGAGTGTAACAAATCAAAGAACGGGCAACACAGAGGTCGGGACCGGAAGTTATGATATTTGAGAAACGTATAATATAGGTGGGACCCACTTAGAAAGAGCATGATCTATTACTTTAAGTGGGTTGGTATCAAAGGGCTCGTCGATATGAGTCCAACGGTACCTAGAACGTGTAAATCCGAATCCGGGGTAGGGAGATACGCGCATTTGAAGTTTTGAATTAAAAAAAAAAAATTTGGGTGAGCCGGTGCGCAACGCGTGACTGGCGCGAGCCGGCACAGTGCAACGCGCGCCTACATTACAGCGGGCGCCGCGGTCCCGTGCGGGCCGCAGTTTCGCGCGCGGGCACAACCCGCATTGTCACGCCCCGGCCATGCCCGACCAGAGCCGAACCCGGTCCAAGGGCCGGTCAAGCGCGCGGGGGCGACGAAGTGAAATTGAGAAACGATTCTAGCGGAAGACTTAATCCCTAACCACGGGCGATTAACAGCAACACGGAGTGCGCACAATCCTTTGAGCAAGAGTAAATAAAAAGGGAGAAAAGGTGTTGCTTAACACAAAGTAAACAACACTCTCAAACCCACAAACTTAGTTTAAGTAAAGCCCATACCGGCTCAAAATAAGTCATAAGCAAACATAACTGTAACATGTGACATAAAACCACAACAAGAACCCTACACAAAGGTTCGAACATAAAGCATGAAAGAAACGATGATAAGTCACGCAACGATCTCCATCATCACACCCAAGCTACCTCTGACCTTTCCTCAAAAAGGCAATCCTATCCGTCTGAGTGTCGCACCACGCAGCCCTAAATCAAAACACAAAAGAGGGGTGAGTTTTAACACTCAGCAATGGTTTTAATATCACTGTCAACGTAGAAAATATGATAACTTAGAAATGAGATCGTTCAGATCAAAGATTTACATGGTGCATCACTTTCTGATCACACATTCATGTCACCTAACACTGCATCATAATGCATAATTCAACCTGCATGGATGTATCTCTAGCATACATATTCCCACATGCATTCACATCATAACCAATCCCGCATGGATGTATCTCTAACATACATATTTCCACATGCATTTTATCATCAAAATCAACATGCATGGATGTATCTCTAACATACATATTCCACATGCATAACATCAAAATCAACATGCATGGATGTATCTCTAACATACATATTCCCCATGCATAATGTCATCACAATCCACCTCCATCAAGGAGTAATCACACATTAACGCCACACAGACGGGAGCATAGACAAGGCCACGAAGGTGTGTCATGGTACAAAATTCTACACAAGAATTCAAGAAAGATCGGGGTTGTCAATCCCTAATACTGCTCGCCCTGAACGATCCTGGCCAAGGATGTCCCATTCTCACACAGAGAATCTAGAGCAGGGGTGTTCGCCCAGGGACATCTCCTGCGGAGGGAAGAGCCCGAGTTCTGACACAGAGAACCCTAGAACACGTGGTAGCGGGGTGCACACGGCATACCACACTGGATTCTCAGGGTCCAGATGACACACATAATAATATTCTCACATATCCGCAAGACAAGTACACAACTCGTCCCCATATCATTCCATTAAACAAGACTCAACCTGGGGAGTGCACTCGTTCCACACAGGAACTTCAAATCGTTCCACACAGGAACTTCAAATCAAAATATGTCCTTTCGGACCAATCAACTTGCGATTAATCCAGGACCGATAAACCCGGCACACAATTGCATCACATTGCATACAATCGGTCAAATTCGATTAATCATGATGAAGCCTCAATTGGAAATCCATTTTCATGATGCGTGCAGCATGGTACATGCGTGGGCAAAGCATACATGAATCCTAATCATGATAAGTGCTCTCACCAGCCCCTAATGCATCATTCATAATCACGATATTAAGCTTCAACATCATCATTTAACCCCCACATGTGTGTGTGTAACTAGTAGAAGCCTTTCACATAATGCATATTAACATGCTTGAAAATCAACTCACTACCACACTACACATGTGAATTTCTACCTAAACATGAATTCCAGCGGAAATCATAGTAGAAGAATCGTTGAAATCATAGTTAAATGCAAAACTCAACCACAAAGGCTAAACATCTATAACATCACTCATTTCATCATTGAGTCATGGCAATCACCAACATTCACACACCATTAATCACAATTTATCATGACAAATCAGTCCAACAATGATTGCAGTCCTACTGAAAATATATGCTTATCCAAAGGGAACCAACCATTCATAATTTCAAGATAACGATTCCAACATCATGCCACAAAACATAAGTCATCCCACCATCTCTAAGCATATGTCTCAACTCTATAAACTCAATAGCATGCATTTCCAGTAGCCTAACATAGCTTAAAACACTCCACATTCATATAAAATTGGCATGTTAAAGTGGAATCATCAAAATAGGCATCATACACACAACATATAGTTTTTTGTGTAGCCGATCGATCGCCCTTCAGGCCGTTCGATCGGTTACACGCAAAATTTTGAAAATTTCAATTTAGCCTATCGATCGCCCTGCAAGGCCGATCGATCGCCAACACGGCAGAACAATCATCTTCTTCCTTTCGCAAAATCAAACCGAAACACCATAGATAACACTTCAAATCCACATCTAGCACCCTAATCATCATCAAAAGTCCTCCTTGACTTCCAGAATATCAAACCAAACCATAATAATGCAAAACCCTAAGAAATCGGGATTAAATAATTCCATTTTCTAATCTTACCATTAACACACTAAATCAAGCAAACCATTTCGAAATAAGCCAAAAATGAAGAGTTTTACCATGGATAAACAGAGATTTTGAAGACCCATTACCTCAGCACTTGATTAAGCTCGGATTGAAGAGTCACCCTTCTTGAAATCCTTGAAAATACAATGAGTTTGAATTAAACACCAATGGAAATCGATTTACTTAAGAAATCCCTAATTAAATCTTAGATCTAGGGCTTGTTGGTAGTAAAAATTGAATTTTGAATGTTAGGGTTTGTAGTAAAACACAAATCAGTAGCTTTTGATGGTCAAAAACGAATTGAATCAAGGGGAAAATGGTAGATTTAGAAGAAATTAAGAGAAAAGCCAAGGATTAGTGCTTAATTAGAGCAAGCTTACCTTAATCGGCTTCTAATTCGGGCCTAAGTGGGGATTAGGCCAGACCTCCTTCCTTAGCCTATTCCCAAAAATGGAAATGGCTCAGGTTTGCCCTTTTATAGTAAGGGTTGGGGTAGGCAAAGGTAAGTTTTGGGGTGTAAATATGAAAAGTAGGCTAAAAGTGGTTATTTTGCAAATTTAAGCACGAATTAAGCCTAATAAAATTCTGAAAATTTTTGTGTGACCTTAAGTATATGTTTAGGTTCAATTGACATAAAAATAAAATTTTCGACCGTGGGGCCCACAGGGGTCCCGCCAAAACCCTAATTTTTGGGAAAATAGTGAAAATTCCGAAAAATCTCAAAAATTCACATTTGGTTTAAAATCACTTAAAACCACTAATATTGAAGTTAATTTTGGTTAAAACCATCACAAACTCTATTTATTTATGAAATCACCGAATAAGATCAGAAAACACGTAAATTGCACGATAACCCATAATTAAATAAAAATCAAAACCGGTTTAAAGATGAGGGTCCTTACACGCATAACATGCGGGCGCGAGCTGGTTTCGGGCATTACGCGTACACTAGGCCCAATGATATTCCACGCGAGCTGGTTTCGGGCATTACGCGTTACGAGATAATTCACCATTTTTTAAAAAATATCTTTTCTAAGTAAGCACGTACACTAGGCCCAATGATATTCCAAAAAGTTCTGTATCAGGTCCAGAAGATAGAACTTCACCATCAGAATAGGTTGTAACAAAGCTTCATTATTTGTTCAAGAAGATAATGGTTCTATAGCTTTTAAAATCGAAGGATGTTCATCAAAATTCTCATTATCATTATATAGAGACTCAAAGTACTTGAAAAAGGTAGTGCCCATGGATCATAATAGATGATACTTTCACTATCCTTAATTTCATGAATGATTATTGTAAAGCGGTGGAAGAAGTGAGTGTTTTGATCACACTCTTGGAGCCATTTGATCCTTGATTTCTAATCCCATAAACATTCTTGAAAATAACGAAGACTTTCTTTTTAATCTGAAAATAGCAGACTCCATCATATTATACTTCCACAAAAAATTGTAATCGTCGTAACAAAATAAAATGCACACATAAAAATGTATAAAAATCACATTTGATGCACTTTTTTCGGTTGAGATGTGAGAGACACTTGTTGAGACCATTTGGGAGGTTGAAAACCTTCAATTATGGCGAAAATAACGAATGAAGAAGGAAGATGTAATAGAGAAAGCGGAGTACAGGAAAAGCTAGAGATGTGGAGAAGGCAGAGGAAAATAAAAGAAGCTGGTTATGGCAGTGAATGCAGGAAGAGGACTGGAGTGATGAAGTTTTGGTTTGAAGAGGAAAATCGGTGTGGAGATGGGCAGCAGCAATCGGTGGAGATGGTCGTCAAAGATGACATGTAATTTGTGAGGAAGAGGACCAAATTTTTTGATCGAAAATAGCAACCGAAGTTGACTGGTTTCAAATTTAGGGTGAAATTACTGATAAAAAAATTTAGGGCGAAATTTGAGTTAGGCATTTTATATAAATAGCAGTAATTTCAACTTTTATAATAAAAAGAAAAGTTATACTTATGAAAAGAGTTTCTATGGGCTTGAGTTTACACGGGTCTACATGTATATAGACTCATTCTATAATTATTTAAAAAAGAACATATCTATTTCCCACTAACATATACTCATGCCCCCATTTTATTTACACCCAAATAAAATTTAAAAATATTATTCATTTTGTAACACCCTTCATATTCATAATAATTTTTGAAAACATAACGAATTTTAAATACAATTGCCAAGGATCACCGTGTACCAAAAGAGTAATTACATCATACTTTGTATTACACAAAGATTGCAAAAATTTGGCATAACATGCCTTTATACATCAGTCAGTACAAAATTTACAAAAATACAAGAAAAGTATAAAAATTATAATTTTACAAATAAAAGCTCTTCGTCGACTTCTTCATATTCAAATCGCTCACCTGTAGAATCTAAGGGTGGGTGAGTAAATTTATACTCAGTAGGCTGAGTTAAGTTCTAAAAATATGCACGTAGAAATATCGTGTCATCTTTCTTTCAAAATCTGAAAATATCATCACAGAATGTCGCAATACCAGACGACTTACACCCGCGTTCATGGGGCAATGGGAGACGGAAAGAAAGAGAATTTCCCATGATATCCCAGTCCTGTGCCCGCCGGAAGCCAAATTTGGCGGTATCCAAAATCATCAAATAACCCTTAGTTTCGAGAACCCAAGGACTATCCAGAGGGTACAATTACCCAAAACTTGAAGAATTTTTTAAAAAGAGGAGAGGCTTTTAAAGATAAAATTTTCTTTCAGAAAAATCTTTAGCAAGGCTTTGGCGAGTCAAAATCTCGGCATACGATTAGAATTTAAAGCCGCCTACTTGTAATGCGTGTGGAGTATAAGAAATCTCCTTGTGGAGTATAAAGAATATCCTTCCTTTGAGTAGGAAATTTGGCAGAATAATAGTCCCAAACGCATAGAGCACCCTTGATTTAATGGGGTACGGCTTTTGAACGGGCTGAAAAGGCTTTGAAATGGTCCGAAAACAGTAAAAATGAGAAATGGGAGGATTGGGGACGTGGTAGGGTTTTTTGGATTTTAGAGAGGTCACCTTGGGAAAATAATGCTTCTGGTGTGTAGAGCACCCTTGATTTAGTAGGAAACGGGTCTTGGTTTGTGAAATTCGGACTTAAAATAGGTCGGGAATGGTGAAAATAGTGAAAGGGGTTGAAAATCGGATGTGGGTGAAGAATGGCTGGAAAATGTGAATTTATAGGGGACGAGGAGGTGTTTTCCGGTGGGCACCACCGTGAAAAATCACTAGTGCGTGACAAATGCGCGTTCATCACATGCACGTTCGTCACGCACGCGACGTGCGCATTCACACGCCGCAGAGCCGCAGAGTCACCAAGCCATTTTTTTTATATATAATCGTAATATCCTATCCCGAACTCCGTTTTGCTTGTTCTTGGTAGCGTTGAGCTCATATTCATAAGCCCTACAAGACTAGATCACTTATGAACTAGTTTACCCTTTTTTACGAAGTGGGTCCTACCGGTTAGATCATGTTTCTCGAGGCCATAACTTTTATTCTCGGTCTCAAATTTCCATATTTTTGAACTATTACGCTTATCTTACCGAGTTATAATCAGACTTAGAAAAATAATAAAATTTATAAAATATTAAAAAATAGGGTTATTACACATTTATTTCCCTCCTTACCTAAGTAATATTTTATAATAAAAAATTACTCATATTTAACCGTTGACAACAAAGACAATTAGCTTGGTTAGCAACCAAGCAGTGTGCCAGGCCACGACTAGTAGGTTGCGGCTAGCCACAACACTGGCCAAGCTAGGTCTGGCCATTGGAGGTTCTTCAAGCTGTGGCTAGCCGCTCCAGCGGCCAAATCAGGTTGTTGGCATGGCTAACCACAGCCTATAGAGCTGCCAACTGTTGCGTATCAAGAAAGTCGGTGAAGTGATTCTGTGATCAAACCGGATGCTCCACCTCCACTGCACTTGCTGCGAGAAGAGAAGACGAACAGAAATTCAAATGTCTTAAGGAGTAGATAGACTAACCTAGTAACAATTAGTATACGGAAGCTCCTCTGTCTTCTCAGGGAAGAGACGAGGTCCATCCTCGCCCCTCTTCTCCTCATCCTCCCCCGGATTAGCAAGCCCAAACCCACCATTTATAATAGAGACATTTTTTTTCGTTTTGCAGGAGAGTGCTCCAACTCGGCTTAGTCAAGTCTAATTTCAATCATTGTTATTGGTTTTGAACTTAGATTAGGAAGTTGTCTCTGTCGGTAGGGAGCTGGGAGGTTTTTAGGGGTACTAGGCATTTGTTAAGGTGAAAATAAACGTGTTCTATAAAAAAAATTCTACAATTTTATACGTATTTGTCCCTTAAAAGTTTTGTGAACCCAAACCTAGGTGGGTCTTTTTTTTCCCACGTGGCAACAACCTCCATTTTGGGCAATTGACTAGTGAGTAGTGAATGAGGTTGACCAGTGCCGGTGTCCTCGAAATACCTTCTCATATATAGGGGTGTTAAACAAGTAGGGTATGGGTAGTGGTGTTAACGAGTCGAGTGAGGCTAAATATTAGGCTTGCTTAACTTGAACTCGAATTATTAAAGCTCAGCTCAAAGTTTGAACATGCTAGAAATTTTCAGCTCGAATTGAAAATTCAAAGCTCGGATCGAACTGCAATAAGTATATCATGAGCCTAAGCTAAAATTGGGCTTGAACTAAAAAAAATAAAATAGTTTAAAATCTAAAGCATATGGAGTATCAGATATAGTAAAATGTTTTTAGTGTTAAATAATAATAAATACACTTCAACAAATATTACGACTACACTTCGAACAAGTGACTTTAGTCACTAATAAAGAAAAAAATTATGACAAATGAATTTTAGTTTTAAATACTCCAAAATAAGCGAGATTACTATTTTTCTCTCTTTATGTGCATATAAACCCACATATGCAACATTACCATCTATTTCTTCATATGTTCTTTTTCTTTATATATTTATAAATTACTCATAAAAGAACTATTCTTTAGCCTTAGTATGCTTTTAAAATTTTAAGTATATGTAAAAAGAGAAACATTTTGTAAGCTAAGGTTGGTCCCCCAACGTAATGTTTCAACTTTTGAAATAATATTCTAATTATTCTTTTGCAAACTAAGGATGGTCCCCCTAGTATCATACTTCTTTTAGAAGAGTTACTAGGTGTACTTCTTAGTGTGATATCACATTGACCTTCCATTCAATATTAATAGCTCTATTTGGTTTTTCAATTGAACTACTATTTATTTAGGACAAAATGAGTATATTAATATTTGTTTATTCAAAAATTTTATTTTTAAAAAATGTATCATACATTGAAATTATATAATGGAAAATTTTATGAGTTTGAGCTCATGCATGTCAGCATGAGCCCAAATATTAGGGGCTGTCGAATTGAGATCCGATGGTGCAAGGGAGCAAAAACCAATCTGCCCCCTAAGTTATGTGCGCTATCATATCAAAATCTAAGGGCGCGCGATGCCTAGGCTCATGTAGTCGCACATGAGCCCAAGCTCATATAAATGGGTCTCATGTACCATATGATGTATGGTATTAGTATATATATGTAATTATATGTCTTATTATATATAGACAAAATTATTAATTTGAATATATATTTATAATATATATATATATATATATATATCTAAATTAATAATTATGTTTGTATAATATATACACATATATATATATATGTATTATTTATTTTATATGCTATTTCAAAATTATATTGGGTTTCAAGCTCGAGTAGAGTAGAGTCAAGTTTGAGTTTAATTCGAGCCGAGTCGAGTCGAGCAAAGGTATGCTAGAACTCTGCTCGAGCCTATTAGAGTTTGAATCGAGTTTGAGTTGAGCTTGATTTGAGTCGAGCCTAGTTCTCGGCTCATTAATAGCCTTGAGTATGGGTCAAGTATGGCTTTACTCACATCAATACCCGGTTCCAAAAAATTTTACCAATACCCTACTTGTTACCCATTACCCATCGAGTAAATGGGTGAGTAATTGGTAAATGACTAACCGATTAATAAATACAAAATAATAATAAACAATACAAAATAATTTTTTGTAAATAATTTATATATTTTAAAAGCCTATCCATTATATCGCAAGTTCAATCCAACAAGGACATGTGCAATATCGCATATATAAATCTCATAGTTCATACAAAAGAAAAGTATAATAAAAATATGACACCTTATATAAACTTATATAAAAAGAGATCAAGACTTAAAAGTAATTTCATTTACTCCAAAGTTCCTCACTCATCATACCTAAATGTTACAAGATACATGATTAATCTCATTACATATACAAACCTATATCTTACCAAAATACTATAAGATACAAGATTAGTCTCATTACATATACAAATCTTAATCTTCTGATCAGCTATAATAAAAATTGGGTACTTATCAAAACTAAAGAGCATGAATTTAAAACCCAAAAAACGAATTTCTTATTGCTCATTCAATACAAAATTGTGTTGATCATCATTCACTATCCTACTATGATTCATCAAGGATAAAATTTATACTTACTCTTTAAGTTACATACTTTATGCAACAAGCATAACATGAGAAGACATAAAAGATTGATCATGTTCTCTTCTATTTTCTCTTCCATTTTTACTTTCACAAGTTTTTATTATAAATTTATATATATATATATATATATATATATATATATATATATATATATATATATATCTATGTATATATTTTTAAAAGCCTATCCAATGCATCACAACGAAAGTAAAAAATATTCCATCCGTAAAACATTCTCCTTGAGCAACATATGTAATTGTGTCTTTATATATGATTCAGATAATGGATACTATATATGTATAAGAGGTTACCCATACCTTACCCATATAATAAATAAGCGGGTAAAATTACCTATTTATTTTATCTATTACCCGTTACCTATTTGCATATTACCCGTTACCCGTTTATCAATTACCCGCCCATAAATTTTAAATTGGGCAAAAAAATGAGGTGAGAAAATGATTACCTATTGAGAGCCATACTCATATAAAATTCTATAAACAGGCTTGGATAGAGCAAGACATGCTTACACCATACAGTTATTCAGGGGTAATATGGGAAAATGAGTGTGCGTCAGCAACATCTATATGGACCGCAGGTTTTGGTTACCTTTTTTTTTATATTTACCTTAGCTTTCACCTTTTGGGTAACTTGTTACCTTTTCCAGGCATCCTTTTGTCTACATACAGTGAGCACTTCGCGAAGGTTTCAATTCTTAACTTGGATCCCTGAAAAAGTGTATTGGTAAAATCATTCTCCCGCTGTTTCTACTACAAAAAATTGTTACCGTTAACGCGTCAACGGTCGGGTGCTTTTGAATTCGAAACGTTACAGACGGAAAGCGAAGTGGGGAAAGAAGAAAGCCGAGATCTGGACAGCAAGATTCCGAGTTCTGGCGTTTCAACTCCTCCAGTTCATGTGTTTCTGAACGCATCTCCGCTATTTGGGTGAATCAGGCGGGTTTGAGGACGATGGGAGACGTGGAATTGGACGAATCGGCGCTCTGTGTATCAGAGTCGAGGCTTGTTCCTTCTGGGTTCGTAAAGACCAACTGCGCAGGTTCCCCCCTCCCCCTTTTTGTGTTTTTGTTTAGATTTTCCTTTCCGAGAATCGTTTTGTTGCATTTGCGCTGGAAATGAATGCGTTCCGTATCATTTGCTCTGTATATCAAGAAAATCAATTGAATTAATTGTTATTTGCATAATTTTTTTGGGTCAATTTTGGTTACTTTTCAATCCTTGGTACCGTGATCTGAAATGGGTTTAAGGATTTTGTCCTCCATTTCCGGGCATATTAGCTAAACGTTAGGTCTGAAATGGAAGTGCCTTGTTTAGTTTATCTTTTTTGTTGCTGCCGGCCTGTAGGAAGTAACAGAGTTCGGTAGAAAATGCAAATACATCTGAAATTGGCATTTAATTTAGGCATTTTAACAGTTTAGATTTTTTAAATTATTTTGGTGATGTTGGGCTTCTTTTCAGATTGTGGTGCGCATACCTGGAATTGGATTGCTGGACTTTTTTGTTTGAAAAATCAATATCAATCATGTTAATATTTGACATTAATAACTAGAAATTTTTGTGGATATTGAATATAAACTAATGTTATGTCGTATTATGTTAATATTTCGTAATTTAAAATCTAATTTCTCCCGTTGTCTGATTTTGTTCTTCCATTCAATTAGATTTAGGTAATAAATTTAGGTACTTGATTCAGAAATGTAGTCCTCCATTGATGAAAAGTATCATTTGCAATCGCTAACATTTGTGTATACACCTGTATAAACACCTTATATTAAATGTCAGTGGCTGTTAGATAACAAATTTTATCTGGGTCTATTTTTCTCAGAAGATTGCTTCATGTACTGAACATTGAGACATGGGATTGTAACTTGACAATGGCAGTCTCGTTTGAAAGAGCATGATTTTCATGTCTCATCCCCACTAGAATACATTTATTCATTACTCAATGTACACACGTTTTAGGATCTCAGATATCTTATGCACTTTTCCTCATTGATTTATGTGTATCTCACAACTATTTTTCTTTCCTCTCTATGTATATGATATCAAATGTTTGAATTTTTTTCTGGCTTTTGGTGCGGCTGCATTCTCAAACTTTTTTGGTTAAGATTCTGTACTTTTTCTAATTTTCTTTCCTTAAACAGATGATTTGGTTGTGTTTTTGAATGCCGAGGCTGGGGTTCTATCGGAATTGGTTCCATCTGAACAACTAATTGGCAAGAGTGATGTCTCTGTACGGGGAGGAGAAGTATTAAGAACAGATGAGTCTATTATCAGTGGCGGGGATTACCCATCACTTTATCAATGTGCTCGATTTGGAAATTTTAGTTACACCTGCAGAAACCTTTCCCCTGGCGATTATATCATTGATCTCCATTTTGCTGAAATTATAAATATTAACGGGCCTAAAGGAATGAGAGTGTTTGATGTGTATATACAGGATGAGAAGGCATGATTACTGAACTTCTTTTTTTTCTTCCACTTCTAGATACATTAAACTTCTTCTTGATGATAATGATATCCTTTGAGACAACTTCAGGTCCTCTCTCAGCTGGATATATATTCAATTGTCGGAGCAAATAAGCCATTGCAGCTGGTAGATACCAGGTTTTCTGTATCTAAGAATTGCAAATTGGTGATAAGGTTTGAAGGGATTCGAGGAAGTGCTGCAGTTTGTGGAATCTGCATCAGAAAGGTTAGGGGATTACCAGGTAATGAAGCTGTATAATTCGAAGTAATTACGTGCATATTCACCTGAAATGATGTGAACAAAAAATTGAGCTGGTTTAGGACTTTATTCAGGTTCTCTTAAGAGTTCTGAGCACATTGTTTGTACCAACTGTGCAAGTGAGATAGAAGTTCGAACTTCACAGGTTAGTATTTTTTATATAGAAGCTTGGTGTTTGTGTTTATTAGTTTGTAATTTTTATCATACGGGGAAAAATCCACATGCTTATTATTCACCATATACTGCAACTTTCAGGTTGGAATGAGAAGCATAAAAGATGTATCAAAGTATGAAAATAAAATACAGGAATTGACAAATCAAATACAACATAAGACAGATGAGTGTTATGAGGCTTGGATGTCTTTGAAAGCTGCAAATGATCAGATGGATAAGCTGAGAATGGATCTTGATATAAATCTATTCAGGGCTGACTCACTTGGTATGAACTTCATTGCCACATGATGAATGTGATCTGAATATAAGATATTCGATATTCTTATGCAGTTTATTATCAGATAGGACAATGGAAAAACAGACCGAGCAGTTAAGGGACATCTCCAACAGCTATCAACGCGATAGAATGCTTTGGGCAGCTGCTATTAAGAATCTAGAAGAACAAATTAAGGTACAAACAAAATATTATGATATAAAATTTGCATGAAACTTTTTTGTTTCTTACCTTCTTTTTTATTTCTCAATAGGTGATGAGAGCAAAGCAGTCTATACTTTCACAAGAAGCACATCATTGTGCTGATTCAATTCCTGAACTGAATAAGATGATTTTTTCTGTTCAAACCCTTGGTAAATTTTGAAGGATTTGTGATCTTTTCTTTTAAAGATTGAATACTTGTGAATCAACTTTTTGTAATATGTCCTTTTCATCTTTTACAGTCACACAATTTGATGAACTAAAACTCAAGTACAATGAAGAGATGGCCAACAGAAAAAGGCTTTTTAACTTAGTTATAGAGACTAAAGGTTTGCTTACAATTCTTTTATCTGTTTCCATACTCTCACGGTCATGAATGACAAGTATCTAACATAGTCTTCTACCAATTTCAGGGAATATCAGGGTCTTTTGTAGATGTCGGCCTTTGAACAACGAAGAGACTGCAGCTGGCTGCGCAAATGCTGTAGACTTTGATGTTACAAAAGATGGTGATATGGGTGTAATAACTAATGCTGGGCCAGTGAAGAAGGTCTTTAAATTTGATAGGGTTTTCACTCAAAAGGATGACCAAGGTATGCTTACTTTGTGGAGAAACAATGAATACTATTATCTATGCAATTTAATATACAAGTCGGCATTAATGTTGGGTGTTGATTTCAGTTGATGTATTTGCGGATGCTTCACCTTTGGTAGTGTCAGTCCTCGACGGTTACAACGTTTGCATCTTTGCTTATGGGCAGACTGGAACCGGAAAAACATATACAATGGAGGGTACTGAGATGAACCGTGGAGTAAACTATAGAACCCTTGAAGAGCTATTCAAAGTTTCAAGAGAAAGAAAGGATACCCTGTCTTACAAAATTTCTGTTAGCGTTCTGGAAGTTTATAATGAGCAGATAAGAGACTTGCTTGCTACATCACCTTCCAAGAAGTATAATTTAGATCTTGATAACCGTATTTATATAGTATGCATTCAATATTTTATAAGTGCTTACAAAGTTTGTTCTACATTGTAGACTGGAGATACGGCAAGTAGCTGAAGGATCTCATCATGTGCCGGGAATTGTGGAAGCAGAGGTTAGAAATGTAAAGCAAGTTTGGGATGTACTTCAAGCAGGAAGCAATGCTAGAGCTGTTGGGTCAAACAATGTAAATGAACATAGCAGCAGATCACACTGGTTTGTGTCTATTCAAACTTCTAATCTTAAGATCATATATTTGCATTTATAATTTCATACGATCTTTCTTTTCATGGTCAGCATGCTTTGTGTAACGGTGATCTCAAAGAACTTAATGAATGGTGAATGCACAAAAAGCAAACTGTGGCTCGTAGATTTGGCTGGGAGTGAAAGGCTTGCAAAAACTGAAGCACAAGGTGATCGGCTCAAAGAAGCACAAAATATAAATAGATCGCTTTCTGCCCTTGGTGATGTAATATCTGCTTTGGCAGCCAAAAGCAGTCATGTTCCTTACAGGTTGGGCCATATTTTCTTCATTAAAAAAAATTGAATGATTTAGCAGTATTGTGATTTTTATAACTTATTTCTATTCATTTTTTCTGACTACAGAAATTCAAAGCTCACGCATCTGCTTCAGGACTCATTAGGTATGTATGGCTCAACATATTTTTTGATCTTGCTTCACTCAATATTTGTGATTTCATCTACATTCATGAAGGTGTTTTGAATCTCACCTTCCTTTGCAATTTGACATTCCTCCCATACAGGAGGAGATTCCAAGACTTTGATGTTTGTGCAAATAAGTCCTTCTGAGAAGGACCTAGGAGAAACCATAAGTTCATTAAACTTTGCAACTCGCGTGCGTGGAGTGGAACTAGGTCCTGCAAAGAAGCAAATTGACTTAACTGGTGATATACAAAAGCTGAAGCAAATGGTTAGTTGACAGTAGATTGTAGAGATACAAAATATTGAATATTATCTTTTTTCAAAGCCTCTTAATATACTATTTTATTCCACTGATTTTACATGAAGCTTGAGAAAACAAAGGCAGAGTCTAGGAATAAAGATGAGTCTATAAGGAAGCTTGAAGAAGTTTGCCAGAACTTGGAAGGAAAATTGAGGAACAGAGATCAAGTTAGCCGAAACCATTTGGATAAGGTAAGTTTTATGTCTAGTATAAGGAAAAAAATTAGGATTTCGACCTGTCTGCGTGAACTCGGCATTGTCAGGCGTCAGATCAAGATCATCTGTGGCACACGAGGGGGCAGAAAACCTATCTGCCCTCTGAGTAATGTCTGCTGTCATGTCAAAATCTGACAGTTGACGATGCCTAGGCATAATATTGAGAAGATAAATTTGTATAAAGCATATGGATCTGAAGTTTAGTTTGTGTACGCATCATACAAGGTGAAAGAACTTGAAGAGTCCAGGCAAGAACTGCAGAGACATTCAGAGCGACAATTCCTGCAGCTTTCAGATAGGCTGAAAGATAAAGAGGACAAGGTAACTAATAATCTTCTGCCTGTATAAGTTTTGATCTTCCTTCTTGTTGATGTAAACAATTTGTTTCAAAATGATTTTTTTCAAAAGTAACTCAATCTTTCTTTTGTTTTATTAGGTTAAGGAGCTTGAGAACAAGCTGCGGGAGGTGCAACAATCAGAATCCGTTACATTACATCAAAAGGTTTCTGCAAGTACCATACAATGTAACTCACTTTCAAAGATAAAACAAAGGCAGATATACAATAAGATTGCATACTAATTTTGGCAGCTTATGGAGCTTGAACAAAGGATGAGAGAGCAACAGCACATGGAGGCAATGACTTTACAACAGAAGGTTGGTTGCGTGGCATACATAAATCTATTATATCCTTGTATGAAAGAGTAAAAGGAAAGGAGAAACTCACTTTTATATATGTTCAATTCAGGTTATACAGTTGGAAGCCAACCTTAAACAGCAACAAAAGCAGGCATCAGAGAATCTGGTTCTTCAGGAAAAGGTCGTTAGGAGTAAAAATGTTTTATTTGCTATTAATACAAAAAATATAAAAAAATTAAGCTGTTGAATTGGATGTGTACTTGGATATTACAGGTAAAAGAGCTGGAAATGAGGCTGAAGGATAGAGAAAAACAGTTAGAGTCTCCCATCTTGCAGTCATTCCACTGCAGTGTGGCATCAAATTCAGCTGACAGCAAATCTAATCTTAACTATGGACCACCATGTGAAATCATGCCGGGGATTCTAAAGAGCTCGAATTCGATAAATGCAATGAACAATGAGTCTGATCTGCTCCGTGGGATTGGTTCTCTCCAAGAGATCCGTAGGAAAAGAGAACGACGAAGTGGCCCTGGTGAGCTAGAGAACCGACCCAATGTTGTAATGCAGTTGCCAGTATCTATTATGCAGGAGAAGAAGGTTGTTGGAGGATTGCCTAATAATGAGTTCAGCAGGTTTAGGCAAAGTGAAGTAACCAAGCCAATGGCAAGGTTGTCCAGGACAAGGCCGACAACCACAGCTACCAATTTCTCCAGGCTTAGTTCTCATGGTAGGTCAAATAAGGACCAGGGTGGAGGAGTTTTTAAGGATAAGGATAAGGCAAAGATATGGTCAAGATAGATGAAAATTTTTCTTAGCACATCTTCAACTAAAGTTCAAACAACAAAAGTTCACTCACTGTGAATGTTCCTGACTTGCCGATTTCTCTGGGACCTCTTTTAGGTGGAAGAGATGCTGATACTTAACAGACAAGCCCGTATCAGATTCAGTGGGGGGGGGGCGGCGCTCTTGTAAAGATGATTCAAGCTGTAATATTATCCTTCCACATGCTTCTTAAGCAAATATTATCCCAGGCCATTTCCGAAGTGAAATAGTAAATTCCATGCCCATATAAAATGTAGTGTATTTTACTAATTTTGATCAGAAATTTTTAACTTTAAAAACTCCATTGCCTATAGAATGAGACTTTTTGCAAGACACCGATTACAAAGTCCTTGGCATTTCATGAGTGAAGTCTTCTGATTTTCTTAGTTATTAATTGTGGGCAAATATTTAGATGCTAGTCAAGCATGTCCTCTCAGCTGTAAGCAAGTAAAGGATGTAAACGGCCAGTAAGAAAATTTTGATTCCTTAAAATCAATGATCTGAAGACAGAAATTAGTGGAGATTAGCATTAGTTTTTGGCTCTGTACTTGTATTTACTCTGCCCGCCAGGTAATACCGAGGCAAAATTGTGGGCCCCCATCAACTGCTGGCCCATTGGGCTGCAATAGGTAAGCCTAAACTACAGGTCATGTGTGAAAACCGGTTCTTCTCTCATTGTAATCCTTAAACAATGTTTATGTATACAATGCAAATTATGCAAGGATTTCAAGATCCCGCGGCAGAGATTTCAAGATTTTATTGTTACAACAATTTTAAGTGAGGGAAAGCTGGCAACACCCGTTTCAATTTTATACTCGAATTTTAAATATCAATGTCAATCTCCGTCGTCTCAATAACATAGCGTTGAAGGCCTCCCTCGTCATTGTTTGCCCATCACGGAAATATGAGTCTCGTTCGGCTCATGCACATCATGTAGACACACGTGAGTCTGGGCATTATGTGCCATCGAATCACATGAGGGATCATGCAGACATGCATAAGCCCGAGCTCATACAAACTTTTTCCTAGTAATTCATAAGCCTGAGCTCATACAAAATTTTTCCCAGTAATATAGTTAACATGCACATATTTTACATATGCGCCATATTGTGTTGTAATCCATGGGATCTAAATCCAATGGCCCACTTGTTTTAGGTGGTGAGCAGGATTAGGAAAAAAAACTTGCCCTCTTGTATTACACATGCCTTACAATGTTTGTCATACAATGAAGATCACACGTCCCCAAAGCACCTGGTTCACTTATGCCTCGAGTGCACACCTTCTAGAAATATGTTTATGGCATCCTCATTGAGGGGTGGCAATAGACATAAGACATTGTTATGACCCTAATTTAGTTTGATTCCTAAATATATTAGTATTTAGTGTACTTATTTAGTTGAAATTAGATTAGGGTTAGTTTCTTGATTCCAATAGGATTAGTTTATAATTCCTCTGTAAATTGTAATGCACAACAAAGAATGGCAAAAATATATTCCAGCAGTTAATGTAGTTTTAGCATCTCTCTATTCCTCTTCTCCCTTCTTTCTTATTTACAACCCTACTTGGGAGGCCTACTTACAACACTTGTAGTCCATCTTCTCACTCCTCCATGAGCACGGACTCTTTTTGAAGTGGTCAAGGTGCTCCTTTGGGTGTCAATAATCAAGTATTTAGGGCATATTATCTCGGCTCATGGAGTCGCTACGGATCCAAGCAAAATTGTTGTCGTTTAGGATTGGCCATGTCCTTCTACTACACATGCATTACATGGTTTTTTTACCTTACAAGTTATTATCAATATTTTATTTTGTCATATGACAATATTGTTGCCCCCTTGACGGTTGTTAAAGAATGGGGCCTTTAATGGTCTGATATCACAGAGCGTGCCTTTGAGGCTCTCAAAGCAACCCTCATTTTTGCTCAAATTCTTGCCCTATCAGACTTTGCCAAGAAATTTATTGTTGAGAGTGATGCACCTGATGTCTATATAGATACTTATTTCTATTATCTACAATTGAGAGTGATGCTGGTCCATGTCGTGACCAAGTGGCCCTATCTCTTCAGTTGTTACTATTTTGGACAAATTATAAGCTACTAAAATACTTCATGGACCAGCATGTGGTGCTCCCACTCAACAAAATTGGGTCTCTAAGGTCTTGGGATATGATTAAGAATTGGTTTATAAGTTCAGTCTCAAGAATCATGTTGTTGATGCTTTATCATGCTAGTTTGAGGATGCCACATTCCAGTCTCTCTCCACTCCTATCTTTCCATTTTTAGGAGACTTATAGGTAGCCTTTGAGGCCAAATTGGATATTTGCGATATTGTTGTTGCTTATAGGAAGATCCTTCTTCCTCATCTAAATTTGTTTTGCATGATGGTTTGTTGCTTTGGTTTGGATGCCTTTGGGATCCTAAGTCCGAGTAGTTGCACAGGATATTCTTCCTCTTTGTCATTGTATGTTGTTGTTACATTTGAAACAAGACTATGAAGAAGTCGAATTCAGATTCATTTTACTTGCCAATTGTAGTAGACAAGGTCGATCCACAGGGAAAGCCTTGTGCAACAAAGAAAATTGTTATGAAAAAGTAGAGGAAAGAAAAATTAAGATAGAAAAAGTAGAAGAGTATTGAGGCAATAAGGAGTCAAGAAATCAAGATGAGAAAGCACTAGGGCATTAAGGATCATTGTAACATCTAATGATGTTCTTCATGTATCATGTTATCTCAGTTAAAATCGAATGAAAATTCTATCTAACCGGAAGATATGAACATTAAAATTAAAATAAAAAATAGAAAATATTTTGGATAGATGAAGGATAAAAATAATTGTCTCTTAAATATTTTTATGTATCCAAATTACAAAAGATAAAAAAGGAGAGCCTTCAACCATCTTATGTATCCAAATCACAAAGAAACAAGAAGAAGAATAATATTAAATAAACATCACTTCAAATAAACAATACTTACTTAAAATAATTAATGAAACATGAATAAAACTCCATTAGTTTGTTAAAAATCACCTCTAGCCTTAGCTTGAGAGCTTAAAAAGTCATTACAATAAAATTAAAAATAAAAATACAAAAGAAGAGAAGAAAAATAGGAGAAGAGAGATCAAAAGAGGAGGGGATGATTCATCTATCATGTCCACGCCTCTATTTATAAGAATAGAAGAGGTTGCTTCAAAGGGGAAAGTCAAATCATATCTCCAGATTGTATCTTATTTGATTGCCTGATTGGTTGCTTCTTTGGTAATGATTAGATTCTAAATAAATCACATAAATCAATAATTTATTTAGCAAATAAGTATCTTTGAATCTTCCTTTAGATATCCAATCAGCCTCATTGTCTTTCTTTATGTGTATCAATCATAATTAACGAAAATATTCTCCATGTGCTGGCCTCGAGTTAGTTTACTATCTGTCTATTTGCATGCCAAATTCGACCCATATATCTTTGAAATTTGAAATTTCTTCCTGAAATAACAAATGTAGCCACAGAAGTCTGCTTTCCAATGCCACCAAAATCGTATCAATCCCAATTATAAAGAGAAGGATATGGTCAAAATACTATGACTGTATCAATCTGTCCGAATCAGCTTCTTTCCTAATTTATTTCTCTTGATGCAAATCTCAAATCCAACGGGTCCACAAGGTTGTGTTCAACCATTTCATGTATGTTTAGACTATTAAGAGCTCATTCTTGACTTTTAAATAGCTTTGGGTAGTTGGGCTTTACTTCCTCTTCCAGTTGGATCTTGTTGAAGCCTATTTAGACATGTAAACTCAATTAAGGTCCAGCTAACCTATTCAAAACATAAATAGCCCAAATAAGCAATGACTTAACACAAAATAGGATTGTAATTTGAAATTTTAAGACATTTTATTGAACATTATTTCATTGCATTATATGCCTATCACTAGACATGAAGGGGTCTTTCATACATATAAATGCATCTCACAAGGCTCCACCTAACATGGCTATAAACGTGCAATCCAATACTTTGTGGCTCAATGTGATATTTGTCAGCGAACTAAAGTGATTCTAGCACCCCATTTGGTCTTCTTCATCCACTACATATTTCCAAGAGGATTTGGGAGGATATCGACATTGATTTTATAGAGGGATTGCCCAAGGTTTAAGGAAAATCCATTATACTTGTAGTAGTTGATGGACTCTCTAAGTAAGCTCATTTTTCTACTCTTTCTCATCCTTATACTTCAAAGAGTGTTGCTGAGGCTTTCATACAAGATATTGCTCATCTTCATGGGCTGTCCGTGTAACACTCGAGAATTTCTAAATTTCCCATACTTAGCCATGAAAAAGTAAGTGAGTTTGACCTTTAGGTCTTCTTAGTATAATAACTTCCTCTATATATGGTGTTTAGATGTAAAACTATATTATTAAATAGTAAACATAAAGATCTTAGTAGAGCTACCAAGAGTACATAAATAAAAGCTCAAATGAGGAAGTTATGATAGATGCAACATTAAATAAGTTTTGGAGTACGTGGAAAATAGTGAATTTGACCTTTGGTTATTCCAACTATAATAATTTATTTCATGAGTTTAATTTCAGTGTGAAACTTGATATAAACTAGACAAACATAGCTTTGAAACATATATAAGAATAAACAAATCGAAGTTCGGATGAAGGAACTATGATTATTTGAAGTTGGACCTGAAATGCAGTCATGACTTGTAGACGCTTGCTGATCTAACACTTAGTCATTCTTAAGGTTATAATTTTTCTATTGGTTGTGTTATCATCTAATATGTTTGGATTAGAAAATAGATAGAAATATCTTCATAACAACACTAAGAATGCATTAATTGGAGTTTGTAGAGGATGTTATGGTTGTCCTAAGTTGAAACTTGGTATAGTCAACAATTACTATCGGTGGATTCGTAGACGTGTTGATGGTGGTTCGAGCAGTTTTGTGGTTTTGCTCAAAACCACTAAGATTGACAATTTTAACAAGAATTGTGTCTCCTTCCCTTATCTTTTAGAAAAACCTCTCCAAATGAAGAAGGAGAAGATCAATGACTCCAAATAAAAAAATCAAGACAAGGAGTACATTTATGCGGTAATTAGTTGGCATCGCATGTAAGAAAAGATTTTATATCGTGAAATAGATCAGATTGCTAACCTTATTAGCATGATTTAAAATAGAATTTACAAGTATTACTTGAATTATAAAATTATTGGATATGAAAACATGAAAATAAGATTCTTTGTGAATTCATGTCATGGTAATGTTAAAGAATCATGATTTTATGTTGGAATGCAAACCTTGATTTCATGTTTTTGTTTGAATTGATTGTCGAATATATGTTTTGATTAATTGCATGATATAAAATCATTAAAGGATAATTGATATGATTTTATCATAATTATGTTATGATATCATGTTTTCTCCATGTTTAATGATCAATTGATAGTAAGAATTATCATTTGTCATTATGGGAAGGTTATGTATGGGAAGGATTATGATATGTCATGTTTTGGAGTGATTTTGGAGAGTTTGGATGGTTTTTGTTATTTCTTCCCGACCATCGGCATGCCCATCGACATGTGGTGACGTTGCTGATGTAACAGAGGGGATGTCAATGTTGATATTAATGAGCATCGATATGTTGGTGTGTTATCAGAGGGTCACTAGCAGTGAGGTTGACACATTAGTCAGGCATTGATGAGGATGGTTGTCCTTGCCATCCCACTATCAACAAGGGTTTGATACACCAATGAGTTAATGATGATCATCAGTGATTGGTCGACATGTCGATGAGTTCCCCAATAGTAAGTTGGTTGTGGGTATTTTTAGCAAGAATTGCGATAAATTTTAGGCTATTATTATGAGAAATAATAACCTATTATTTAATGCATAAATTGTAACTATTTGTGATGATGTGATGAATTATGATTAGGTGTATATACCTTTGTGTGTGAATATCTTTGCAATGGATAAGACTGATGTCTTTCGGCAACTGACGATGGAGGAATGCTCAGTG
Source organism: Saururus chinensis (assembly GCA_035235625.1). Classification (NCBI taxonomy): domain Eukaryota; kingdom Viridiplantae; phylum Streptophyta; class Magnoliopsida; order Piperales; family Saururaceae; genus Saururus; species Saururus chinensis. The sequence continues at coordinate 12,415,361 of CP141142.1, read as the reverse complement.
CCTTGGCTTGTCAAGTGAGCCTTTAACCACTTAGATGGAAGGGGGTTGATGTAAAAAGGGACCAAAGTTTTTTGGCTCTCTAAAAATGGGAGTTATGTAAAATCGCTTCTCTAGCCTGGGAGTAGTGTTCAAATGGACTAAAGCATTAAAAAATGATTGGTCCCGCATAGTGCAATACAAAAGGTTTCGATAATCATGGAGGTCAAAACATCAACCACTTAGGTCCATGAGCCCTTGTGGGCCTTAGCTTCATAGCGTGGATGGAGCTGGTAGACATTAGACATTGTTATGACCCAAAGTAATTTTTGGACTTTGGAAGTATGACAATGATGATGTTGCTATGCAACTTGGCATGTTTAATCTTTTTTTACTTTAAGGTAGATGACTTTAGGCATGAGAGTGCCAACCTGTTTATATTTGTGTATGTCAAGATATTCAAATATGTACTCGTGCAAGACCTTATGTGATTTAAGAAATGATTTGACTTGAATTATTATTGTACTCTGATTTAGTACATATATGTTCAAAAAATAATAAGATCATACCCCGAGATAACTTGTCGAATGATTGATAAAAATTTTGAAAAAATTATTTTTTGCAAAAATAGTTTAAAAAAACTAGGAACGTGACACTAAGTCTATTGTTTGTGATTGTGATAAAGTATTCCTATCTGCATTGTGACATGAGTTTTTTTTTTTCCAAAACACTTCATTTCATAGGAGTTCAACCTATCACCCCCATATGATGGGCAATTGAAAGTAGTAAATCGTTGTCTGGAGCAATATTTATGGTGTTTTTTTGGTGATCGTCCCTAGACGTGGTTATCCATTCTTCCTTAGGAAGAGTGGTCTTATAACATCTCTTTGCATACTGCTACAAGTTACACTCCCTTCAACTTGTTTATGGCCATCAACCTCCTACATTGCTCTATTATGTGGCACTTCATTCTTCCATAGATGAGGTTGATTCTACTCTTACCTCTGTAATGAGGCTTTGTGCTAGTTGCATTTTAACTTGGTAGAATCACAAAATCATATGTGACACATTTATCATAAATGTCACAAAGATCAAGAGTTTGAGGTAGGAAATATTGTTTATTTATGCCACCAACCCTATCACCAGACTTCAATTGATAAAATGGCCAATGAGAAACTCACTCATTGCTTCCATGGCCCATATCTTATACTTGAACATATTAGCATTATCTCATCTTGTTACCTCCGGATGCTTGGATTCACATTGTGTTCCATGTCTCTCATCTCTGGAAGTTCATGGGTGATAATCTCTTCCACAGTCTCTTCCATCACCGGTATCTTCAAATCTAGCTCTTTAGACACCTCATGATATTTTAAAGCGACATCATGTTTGCTATCATGGATGTGTTATTTCATAGGTTCTTATTGCTTGGTTACACCATTGTCTGAGGATGCTACTTGGATGCATGATGATGAATTTCTTCAACAATCCTGAATCTGTAACCTTGAGGGCAAGGTGATACGAAGAATGGTAGAATTTTATAACCCAAATTTGGTTTCCTAATTTAGTTTGATTCATAAATTCATTAGTATTTAGTGTTCTTATTTAGTTGAAATTAGATTAGGGGTAGTTTCCTTATTCCAATAGAATTAGTTGACAATTCCTCTATAAATTGTGATGCACAATAGAGAATAGATTCATGAGAAAAAGCATATTCCAGTAGTTAATTTAGTTTTAGCATCTCTCTATTCTTCTTCTCCCCTCTTTCTCTCTAAATTTTCTATGTAGACCTCGGTCAACATTAGACATCCGAGTCTGAAATGTTCAGTCCATGGTGACTAAAAATTTTGGACTCATACACAAATGAATAATTCGGACATTCGATTGTATGATATTGACCAACTTTTAAATTAAAATCCTCTCCCCACCCTTCTTTCCTACCTGGACTATTCAAATTTCTACTAGTCTCTGGCATCCACAACTATTAGGCCTTGAGGAATGAACTAGAAGTATTCTTTTAGATTATAAAAGTAGACAGTAGTTTGATGATAGTAAACTTTGTGAAAATATGTAGATGTCATGAAAATTTTACTACATTTAGTTGCTAAAACATGAGTGCAACATGTCCATTAGGATTTCATACTCTTTTTGTCCCCATATTAAGTGTCTAAATTTGAAAAATAGTTACCCATATTAATTGTCCTATTTCATGTTTTCTTTCTCTTAGTAATTATTGAAGGGAGTAAAAAGAGTTAGCTAGTTAAGTGAAAAGGTTTATAAATGTGCTTCCTTAAATATCATAATTTTTCAAATGTAGACAATTAATATGGGATGAAAGTAGCATATTTAAAAAAACAAATTAGTTAGGTTTATCTTCATGCTAAGAGAAGACAATAAACATCTTCTACCAATAGCAAATTGACAATGTATGTTAAATAAATAAATGAAAGTTTGACAATAACTCAAAACTCTTAGGGAGCCTCAAAGGAGGGATTCCATAAAATTTATATTCCCTTGACAAATGGGCTTATAGAGCATTTAATCATTATGTAGAATAGACTTCTGCATTTCAGATTCTCAATTTCAAAATACAGACCAAAGCTTGCATTTCATATACCCAACTTCAAAATGCAGACCAAAATCTTAGGTTTTTAGAAATATACCCAAATTCAAAATGCAGACCAAAATCTTAGGTTTCTAGAATGATTGATAAAATAAATGAGAGAATCTCAATTTCATCTAAACACAAGACATAAATTATCATTACCCAAATATTAGTTAGATAAGTAAAATTAAATGACCAATCCGCAATAAGATACTAAAAATAAAAGTTTAAATCATAGTACTCATTTATCAGCCCCATGATGCTATCTAATATCCATTACCCCCAAAAAATATTTTAACCCAATGAAGTCACTAATAAAAAGAGAACTACTAAATTTAAAAGTTAAAAAACAAGTTAGTGGAAGAATACTTATTTAAATGAGATGAATTTTGAAATATACATAGTTAAATTTTGAAGTCAGATGAATGCCAAGTTCATAGATAATGGCCAAAACACGGGACAATAATAAGTTTACATAAAGAATTTTTTCCATATTACCTTGCCCAAGATACAAATATAAAATATTCCTTGGTTTAATAAAAAATATTCAATAAAATTGAGTTTACACAAAATTTTATAAAATTTGGATGAAAATACCCCTACAGTAGGGGTTAGGGTTCAAAATTGTGTAAGTCAATTGACGATAGAGGAAAAATGAAGAGGTGATCGCATCAGCGGTTTGCAATTTTTGACTAGTGATTCCTACAAGTAGCAACATTTTATCTCTGTTCGGTGATTTTGGCCTCTGACACTTCATTGGCAGATATACTTCTCCGATTTTTGTCCAAAAATTTCCATTCGCCATCCCTTCTTTGGTCCCATGGCAGGGGTGTCCGACTAGTAGCCATTATGGCATAGCGGTGACATCAAAAGTTGAATAGTCTTCATAGGTTAGTCATTGGAAAGGCAGTCGATAGTGGTGATCAAGAAGGAAGTAAGTGGCATCCACGAACCCTAGAACTAGTAAGTGCTCTTTTCTATCTATCGCATTTATCATGCTTTTGAATACATATTAGGAACAAATATTGTAATGCCCGAGATTTTTCACACATTTTCCTTAAAATTCACGAAATTTTTTTGCAATATAACGTCTGTAAATCAGAGGAAAAACGACGAAATCAAAACATGATAAAACAGTTTATAATTTAAAACACTAAACAACCATTTTCCATCTAAATATTTTTATCATACGGTCAAATATCATACGGCCAAAGCAAATATCATCAGGCGCTACTCGAAAATACACGTACGACTAAATTGCTATGATCATAGACTTTAAATACAAATCTCTCCCAGGCATTCCTGAGTGCAAGTCCCATAACAGTCCACTGACTAATCCAAATGAAAGTCCAGAATGATAAACATCTTATTTTCTCATCTCACCCAATACAACAGATCGTGGCACAAATAAACTCGCAGTGAGTCAAGCATATACCTGAGTCAACGGGAATCAATCCACCTCAGAAGCGAGCATCCATCTCCAGGAGCTCTCTGCACAACCTGCAAAACTCCCGTACAACGGGGCTAAAAGTAGGGTAATGAGTATTTTCATACTCAGTAGGAAAATACCCAGTAGGAGAAATCCAAACCGTGAACTCAGTAAGTTCATAAATACATGCGTTCAAGCAACACAAAGATGAACAACAGGCATATCAATATCATGCTCATACGCATACAATCATACCAAATGCACCATCGTGCCAAAGTCATACCAAATGCACCATCGTGCCAAAATCATACCAAATGCACTATCATGCCAACATCATACCAAAGGCACCATCGTGCCAAAATCACACCAAAGGCACCATCGTGCCAAACTCATACCATCAGATTAAACTTACACAAACACCCTTATCTAGGGTCATACAAACTTACTCGTACCACTGTATGTATACTCATACAATATACGCATACTTGTACGACCTTACTCATACAATCATACTTGTATGACCTTACTCGTACAGCTTACACAAAATCACACTTACTATCTTACTCAAAAACATTCTCTCACAATCGTACTCATACACATACTTTTACAGTCGTGCTCATACTCATGCGCTTACAGTCGTACACATACACATACTCTTACAGTCGTACACATACAGATACTCTTACAGTCGTGCTCATACTCATGCACATACTCTTATAGTCGTGCTCACACTCATACAGTCGTACTCATAATCGTACACATATCAACAACCACTGAAGCTCATTACAACTAATAAGCTCTAGCGTCAAAATGGAAAAGAATGCCACTGGGGCAACACCTTAACCTCCGGGGAGTGACTAGACGCCATAGACTTTTTTGAAGGTAAGGCACACCAATGCTCATGGGGCACTAGTTCAAACAGGTAAGAGTAGATCCATGATATTACTTACCTGAGTGTGAAAACATAAACACCCACACATAAGGGATCATACAGTTGCCCACCATAATGGGTCTTATAGTGCCATAGAATTGCCCACCATAATGGGTCTTATAGTGCCAATGCCACTCTTGGGCAGAAAACATACAGTGCCACTTGGGCAGAAACATACAGTGCCACTCTTGGGCGGAATCATACAACGCTCTCAACAGAGCATCAAACATCTGGGCTTACATAGCACAAAGACCAAATCGAAAACATACTTCGCTCTCAACAGAGCATCAGAAGTCTGGGCTTCATACAGCACACAAACAAAGTCAAAAACGTACATCGCTCTCAACAGAGCATCAAATGTCTAGGCTTATACAACACGCAGACCAAATCAAACATACATCACTCTCAATAGAGCATCAGACGTCCAGTGCTCTATACAGCACACAGACAACATCCTGCAGGATAAACACCATGGCAAGACATGAGAAAAGCTCGGCCGACTCATTATCGGCTAGCTCAACATGGAACTTAATCCGTCGAACCCTCAGGTCTCAAACTCACAACGCTATCATTAGTTGTGCTTATAATTCAAGTTTGAATTAAGTATATTATGCGGTACAATTATGCCACACAAACTCACAGTCCTTGACTGATCAAACCGAGCTAAGCCTGATTGAAACCCTAGTTTGTCAAGGCGTTTGTCAAGGCAACAGACTTCACTTACCAGTCCACATCATGGACAAAACTCATCGTACATCAAAATCCTTACGGTCTTACAATCTCCACCATCTACCTTATGGCCAAATCATCTTACACTAATATGATCAAATAAAGCTCCTTAGAGTCAACCCAGTTGTTGCCCTCTTACTTATATCTCACTTATTATGCTTATTTTTCACTTCATAATCTGTACGTTATGCTTGTACAATTATGCACACTCTTACTGTCTGACAATCGCCCAACATACAATCCAACCCAAACCAATCCATTCTAATCCTTGCCTGTCATACTCTTATCCTCTGTCATCCATCATACGCTTACACATCCATACCCAATCCATACCAAACGCTATCACTTCATACCATCTATAGCCATACCTCTACCCACATCCACATATACATATCCATAGCATAGGCACATAGCCATCATACATATGTATGTCCATCACACATACATATAACATACACATATGGTCATACATACGCAGCTTACAAACATGCTCACTAGCCATCACTAGTGCATACATACATACATCAAACATACACGCTAGCCATCATTAGCATATGCATACATACGTCAAACATACACGCTAGCCATCACTAGCACATGCACACACATTCATACATACTTCAAACATGCATGCTAGCCATCACTAGCACATGCATAATCCAAACATACTCCAAATATGCATGCTAGCCATCACTAGCACATGCATACATAAGTTAACATACACGCTAGCCATCACTAACACGTACTTACATCCAACATACTTACAGCCAACATGCATGTCATATGCATTTCAACATACCATACAATCATGCTTACACGCATATCATGCAATCGGATCATTACTTAACATCCAAGCATGGAATCATATAATCCTAGCATGCTGCTACTCATTCAAAGCATGCTATCATGAAATTACGAGTTCAAAGCTCCCCTACCTCGTAATCATGACGTTCGATGGCGAGCACACTGCGGTGGAGTTGGTGGTCAAAACCTTTGCCAAGTGGAGAGAGCTGCTGTCCCGAGGATTTTAGGAAGCGCCGGAACTATCATGGCCAAACAGGGTGTCAGAAGTCAATGCGGCAAAACCCGTGATCCACGGCGGCACACTAGGGCAGCTGGGAGAAAAGTCAAGCCAACATATGTGGCGGTGCAACCAACAGTCGATGGTGTACTCACTGAAGATGGGCCGGTGGCTAAGATGTACTCGGCCGGCCACAAGACGTCAAAATCGGCCGTGGATAGCACCCAACGGCGATGATTTCACATCAACATGGGTCCACATAAGGGCGGAGAGCATGGGGCAACGCTCGAGGATAAAGGAAGGGTGGAGGAGTGCTATGTGTCAACTCCACTCTGTGGCAAAGCCAACCGATGGTCAGGCGGCGCGAATGTGGCGCCTAAACCCAAAAGCACAGCATGGCCATATGCACACGCGACCCAAAGGGGCGGGGGAGAGGGCTGAAAGGAGGCGAACCAAGGCCCACAAAAGCCAACAGGGCTAAGGCCCTAGCTGTGGCCAATCTAAGCGGCGACATCGCCGATCGCCACCCACAACCAAAACCCATGGTGCGGGCGGTTGTGCATCTCGCATGGTATAGGGCAATGACAAGCGGCCCATTCCAAGCGGAACAATAATCGGGCCAAGTGGGGTTGACCCTCACTGGTGCCGAGCCGGAGTAGAGCCCACGATGGCTAGATGGCACACAACTTGCCAATAGCAACGACCTGAGACGCACCCAAAGCGTCCAATCGGGCAGAGCAAGGCAATAGGGGCGAGGCGGGGTCGAAAACGGTAAACCCCTACTGACACCGGGTCGAGGTAGGCTGGATGGAGTTCTACCGGTGGCCGGACGACAACCGGAAACCCACCGGCATCCAAAAATCCCACAGACAGTGAGATGGAATAGTAGAAACAAAACCCTACCAAAGTGCCGGTAGCTCACCACGGAGTGAAGAAAGCATGGCGGCGGCTCTAGCCAGTGCCTATGGGTTCCTAGCGGCCAACTAAACATAAGTCTAGTTGAGAGCGGCTGCAAACGATGTCAAAATCGTACACCCACAGTTCAAAAACGGGATTGAAGGAGAGAAAAACCAGAAAAAAGGTTCGGTACATCGTGGAGGAGCGAAGAGGCAGTGGCGGTGGTCATAGCCAGTACCTACGGACTCATGGCGGTGAGGCAAAGCAGATCCTAATAAGAACCGCCGGAATCCAACGACGGATGAGGGAGAATGGAGCAACCGGAATCAAGCTTGGGTTCTCACAAAATGTCACTGAACGTCGTCTTTTTTTTTTTTCTGGATGTCGGTTCTGTGAAAACCGATGGGTGGAAAGATATATATAGTTAATTTTTTTAATTTTTACATCCATGTCCCTAATGCGCGTTAACTCACTGGTTACGCGATATACCTCCAAAATTCACACCGTAAATGCGCAGCGAGGCCCACGGCCTACGACTAAGCCCCACACCCGACTCTATGGGTATAAATATGGGGTATATATATACAAATATAAATACGCCTAAGCATCACATTTTCCCGTCGAAAATGACCAGAAAAATAGTAGGAAAATCCCAAAAAATAGTAGAAAAATCAGGGACCTTACAAATATCATGTTATCATTCACACAACATGAAGCATATCATATTAGGAATAGCACACATTGTTAAAACATCATAATAATGATAACATGATATGGCGCATATCATGAATGTTGATGGTTACTTGGGAAGTTATATAAGTTGAATGATCACATTATTTTTTGTGGTTACTTATCCAGTTATAGAATTGCATTCTGACATGAAGCGTCATGACCCATTTTTTATAGTTATATAATCTCCATTTTGACACAATTTTTTAAATTTACAAACAACAAGAAGATATATGGGACACAATAGTTGATAGAATAAGGAAAGAAATGGAAAAATCACTAACGGATGCACAAGAGAAGAAGAAAATGATTTATAGGAGGATGCCAGGGCTAGGCACAAATACATATTCAAGTGGATTGAAAACCTTGAAGGACATTGTCAAAACAAGACTGGATAGCAAGTGCATATTGATGGAGATGGGGTTCTACACAGTATATGACTATGAGAAAGTAATCATCTCATGGCCACTACTATGTATTTTAATTGATGAGTGTTGCAATGACTCATAAGATGTATTTAACATTAGGGAAAATTTTATACCCATCATCCAAGAAGAAGTTTCCCTCATCAAGGGTCTAAATCCGGAAGGAACACTTGTGAAGCTAGAAATTAAGCTTGGACGGGAAGGTGGCTAACGCAAAAGGGTAGTTCTTTAGAAGTTTCTTCTTCGAGACAAGACAAGAAAAGAATAATATCAAGGAATATTGAAGGAAGCCAATGAAGGAAAGCATGTTGTCTCCGACAAAGACCTAGCACGCTTAGCCATAGTGCACATGGGTGCAATAAAGCTATTCAACAAATAGATCTCCCCATTGTTATGTGATTATTTTGGATCACGTTGCCTCAGTGGGGAGGTACAATTGGGTTGGAGTGGTGAACGAATGCTCAAAAGGGGGATCTCTTGGTCCCATAGAAACATCAAGAGGATAGAAGAAGACTGTGTTACCACCATAGGAATTCTAACAGGGGCGTAATTTGTTCTTCAGGTAAAAATTTATGACCAAATTTATATTATGGGTCACATGACTAGGTTAAGTAGCATATGCTTTATAACACATCTTGCTCACATGTCATGTTAGGAATAACATTATAGGAATAGCATATTACGTGTTGTGTGTCATTGATGATATGATTATCTTATTAGCATGTCATCAATAACACAATTATCTTATTAGCATATCACTGATAACATGGTAATCTTATTAGTGTGTCATCAATAACACAATTATTTGGTCGATGTTACCTTTCTTCGTATGTCTCTTTCCTCTTCATCTAGTACTTGTGGATGGGCCTTCTTTCGCGTTGTTGTTCAAACATTTGCATATTTATTTCCTCCTCCACTCTACCCAGATTCATTTTGTTGGTTGTTGCAACATTTACAATTATATCTAAATTGATTGCACATTTTGCATTTGTGTGGGGCTTTAATCTTGGGTTGTGCATCTATTTGATTCTTCCATAATCAACCCCTTTTATTGTGTGGTATTGGTGGGTTGAATGTTAGCAAAACTCTAGTCAATGCCCAGTTAAGCTTGTCAGTTGTTGGTAGTAATGCCTCTTCATATGCCATTTTATACACCTTTATGGAGTACCATTTTTTGCAATAATTAGATGCATAGAAGTGTTTGTAATATACAACTCCCATGTATTGAAACTTTCCAAATGTGCAAGTGTGTTCCTCCAACTTTAGTACATCCTTTGTAATTCAATGCCAAATTAAATATAATGGATTTTGTAAAATGAGTACATGTGACTCGTTCAAGATCATGTTAACCAATACACTACAAATTAAAAGGTTGTGTTCTTGAGTACACGACCCATCAAAAGCATGCTACTTACAACATGAAGAATAGATAAACATGTATCATTTTATCATGAACACAAGACATATGTATGGTTGTATACTCAAAGTCACGATGTATCATTTCTCGTGTTGACAAGTACACACAATTGTGGACTATGTATCAAACATAAATATGAAATGAATGAAATTTTACCTAGTGGTATAGAGAGAAGTTAAAATTTGTACATTGATACCGACAATACATGAACATGCCTTGCTTCTTCTCTTCTTCTTTTGATATTTTTACAAGCAAATGAGGTTAAGTTATGCATCATATTTTGGTCATTTGTTCTGCATTTCAAGGAGTGCAATTCTATTTTCCCATGTATGATCAATTAAACAAGTAATCAGCATTGCTCTAGCTTTTTTGAACAACACATTTTCACTTTTAGACCTATTTGAGCCTGGTGTTTTATATCTTTCACCTAAAAAAGCAACATTGGCCCAATGAATTGCACGAATCTTATCTAGCCAATCATATGCCTTTGAATTATGTTCTTTAAAATTGTTCATTGTTCAACATACCTATTTTATCTAAAAGTTATTGCAGCTACATGGAGTTACATTTTTAGGTAGTTATTTTAAATTTGACTAGCATGTTTATGTCATATGACAGTTGCAATATTCATGTTGTGTAGATGTTCTTTACAACATTCACGAAGCCCTTCATTCTATCATAAACAATTATATCTAATTTAGTTGAAGGATCCAAAAATAGATAATGTTTCATCAATTCAAGAAATCATGTCCACATTTTCTTACACTCATTTTGTTACACATTAGTTAGCAATGAAGTATATGGAGCATTGGGATTGCACAAAGAAAAATTACAATTTTCTCAGGCGATCGTTTGACATTTTTTGGCAATCAATAGATCAGTCATGATGAGCGATTGAATGGAACTATGTCGCTTAATGTAAAACAAAGCCGAGAGCATCAGTGATTGATCAGCCTTGCTGGCGATTGATCGATACAACAACAGATTGTTTTTCAAGTTCTTTTTAGATAAGAATTTGATTCCGAATTGATTACTTTCAAATCTTTTGCATTCCTAGGAGTCTTTATCCATATTACTTTGATTATTTAGGTATTTTTGTATTATTTTTCTTTAATTTTAAATAGTTAGTCATAAGGTACTTAGAGATTAGCTTCTTTTCTTTACAACTATGTCATTAGGACTTGTATAAAAGCTTGGCTCTTTCATGGGGGCCATAGTTCTGTGTTTTTCTAATAGATTGAAGAATAAGAAGAGATTATTTCTTTCTTCTTTATTTTCCCTTTATTTTTTGCGATTTTTCCATTGAAATTTATGAGAGAGGAAGGATGTGTGTGCCTGTAGCTTGGTTTGTCAAACAACGTTCATCCCATCAATTCATCCTTTCATCACATTTTCAGCCACTGCAAATGCAACATAGAACATATAATTGTTCTAATCTAGTATAATTGTTATCAATAGACGACTAAGATGTTTTACCTTCAAGAAAGTTGCATCATGGTAGCAATGTTCTAAGTATTCTTACCACACTCTACACATCTTCAACTTCATGCATGTTTGCATCCCCCATGGCATATGGGGAATCATAGCTATCATTCTGGAATGAAGTCATTGGTGGACCCATTGCAGAAGCCATTGTTTGAGATCTAATGTGCATGTGTTCTATATCATGCATTCTAATGATATCTTATGCAAATTTGTTGAATTAAACTCACAAGATTCTCCCAACATATAATAGATATTAACTTGTTAACAAAAATGAGATTTATCTCAATGTGTATTCGGTTATATGCCTACAACTTACATCGTGACATCAATAGGATGCTATTCAACAAAGTTGTGTTTCTGTTAACACTATTATTTTAATTTTTATGTTATCGGGATCAAAATATCTTGTAATGTTGTGTTGTCCAACTCATTTTCATTATATCCAGCATGCCCAAATTACCAAAGCTCTATATTAGCCCTCTTCTTTAATGTCTAATAACATATTTTTTTAGTTTTTTATGCTTTATAGAAGGTGAAAGAACAAGAAGAGTTCAAGAAAGAACTTAAACGACCTTCAGAGCCACAAATCCTGCAACTTTAAAATAGGCTAAAAGAGAAAAAGGACGAGGTAATTAATGCTTTATGCCATTATATATTTTGATGTTTCTTTTCATAATTATTTGTGTTTTTTCCATATTACATTGCTGAAGAAGTCAATATTCCATATTCCTTGGTTTTTAAGTAAAAAGGCCACAAAACCCGAACTTACACAATATTATAGGAAAACCAAACCGAAATACCCCTATTTTAGGGTTTATGGTTTTATATTGTGTGTTAGGCAAACCGATGCATTTACCTAGAAACAACCGACTGTGAAGCGACCCATCCAACTGACAATTCACAAAGTCTGACTAGTGAGAAGCAAAAACATAGTGGGAGGTCTAATTTCCAATTCCACATTTCAAAAATCCAACCCGTCAAGGAAAGTTCCTGCTATGAAGCGAGTTCTAGCCACGAAGTGAGGTTTGGCCCAAGGGTATACTCACACACCCCCAGTAAAGAAGTGTTTTTTGGCGAAGATTAGCGACACTTCTAGGGGTTAATCCGGCGAGGCTCATCAACATCTACCAATTGATGACTTCCATGGTAATGGCCTATTATTCAAATTCTAGTTTTCTTGTTAGTTCAAATACACGATTGTTCATATATCGTGTTATGGAGCACATGATAGGTAGTACTTGCATACACATAGAGTACATAGTCATGTTATCAATAATATGATACACAAAATATCATGTTATCGATAATACAATATATGATATATGACATTGAGAAATTGTGTTATCGTGTATGGGAGGCATACATATCGTGTTATTAATAACACGGTATGTGATATACGACATTGACAAGTTGTGCCATTGTGTATGAGAAGGCATCATATCATGTTAATGATAACACAACATATGAACTCAGTGTGTATTTGAACATTAGTTACATAATGTGAATCAATGCAACTCTTTGAATTTTGTCACGACCCATTATTGATATATATATATATATATGTATGTATATATATATATATATATAGATATATATATATATATATATATATATATGTATGTATGTATACATAACATCTTTTATAGATGAAGGCTACAAGAATATAGTCAAATTGTAGAATCAGTGAAGGCCTTAGAAGAGAAGAAGAAGAGGATTTAAGGGAGGAGACCGGGTTGGGGAACAAACAGTTTCCCTGGTGGACTTTGTGGACTTCGATTGTCAAAAGACTCATTGAATCAAGGCTGGGATGTAAGACAATTTTGTAGGAGACTGGGTTCTACCCAATATAGATTGTGAGCAAATCATAATCTCCGTACCACTCCTAGACATACTAATAGGTGAGTGCTAGGACGGCTCACAAGAGGTGTGCAACATCCGAGGCAAAATACTACCCTTCACTAATGAAGAAGTTGCATGTTGAAGTTGGACAGTGGCAATAGAAGGCTACCCAAGGCAACAGGCAATTCTTCAAAAGGTTCTTCATGAGGGAGTGACCAGAGAAGAATCTCATTGAAGAAATTTTGAAAGAAGTGGCAAAAAATATGTGTGTTGTCTCAGACGAAGACTTAGCACACTCGGCCATCATGCATATGAGGGCCCTCATATTATTCACACAGAGCAAAAAATTTGTCTCCCGATCTTTATGTTGCTTCCTCGATGACTTGGCTGTAATGGAGAGGTACAGCTCGGCAAAAGCAGTTCATGACATGTTGTATTGCGGCGTATCCTCAGCCCATGGCAACATCAAGAGCAGAGAAAACGAGCACTCCACTATAGCCAGTGTTCTCATTAGGGCTTCATTTGTGCTATAGATAAATTTTGTATTATCAATAACATGATTACTTATATTAGCATAAAATTGATAACACAACAACATATTTGCATTTTAGGTATACCGTCTTATTAATAACACGCTAGTGTAATTAGCATGGTCTAGATAACATGCTAATTTGATTTCCATGTTATTGATCGCATGCTAGTTATGTTAGTGTGTTATCGATAACACGATAAATTATTGTATCGTGTATCTTTAATTACACAATGTGAGAATTTTGTGTAATTAATTACATGATTAGTTTAATAAGTGTGTCATCCATTACACAACATACATGATATATGATCACTATTAATAGGATTGTTTTGCTAATGTAGGTGTGGTTTTTTAGCTCACATCTACATAGGCTCCAAGTTCTCTTCCATGTAGTCCGAGGTGTAAAAGGTGGCCCAAGTTTACCTAATTGCTGATGAACATGGAGAAGGGCTTTAAACTTGACTTGGCCGATGAAAAGTTGAGAAAGAAGTTGTTGGCTCATCATAGGATGAGGAAGTGGTACGAGGAGATGCTCAGGAGGCTGAAGGTAGATTATGAAGTTGTTTTGCAAATAACTCCAATTATTGAAGAGGGACACTTAATCGGGGCCAATGGCCAGCCCAGAAGGCGATGAAGACTACCACATATTCAACAATAATGACAAAAATGGTGATTGTTCAAGCACTTCATGGCCAGACATTAGGACAATATCAATCTAACATAGATGTCATTAAGAGCTTTGTCATGCCACTAGATATCATGATTGGGATTTTTGACATCATATTGGAGAAGGCCGCCTTATACGGAGAGGAGGGTTGGAGCACCAAAAGTGTGGAAATTGCGCTACAAAGATTTAAAAATGTTCTAGAGGTTACCACATGGTTAATTGAGCAAATGTAACCTCCACATGAAGAAAAATCTCATCCGAAAACCAAGCCTCCACACGAAGTCCCTTAGCCTAAGAAACATCATGCAACACCTCCTTTGCCAACAACTAAAGGAGAGAAGCCAGTGAGGGTGAAGGCTCGAGCTTCAATATTAAGTGAAGTTGTTCATTATTCTACTACAGAAGAGCAAAGAATATTTGTTCCTCAATCTAGAGATGATGATTTTATTTCTCATAAGTATTATCGTCTTATATTCAATGATACAACATACTTGGAAAGGCGTGTTATCAATAACATGACATATTTTCATTTAGTTTTATCGTGAAAACAATGAGGTTGTACATCATGTGATCAATAACATGACCATTTGTATTATTGTTTTATATTCAAAGCGACTTTGGAATAGTCATGCCATTGATAACACGACATTTTGTATTATCATCTTATATTTAAAATGACTTTGGAATAGTCATGTGATCAATAACATGACAATTTGTATTATCGTCTTATATTCAATACAACTTTTGGAATAGTCGTGTCATCAATAACACACTTGGTTTGATTTTCATATATATACTAATATGACTTGTTACATGTATTTTGCAAAGAAAATAAAATCCAAAGCTAACTCCCCAGGGAAAAATAAGGTTCCCAAGGTCGAACAGACCATTATCATCAGATTTCTCAAGAAAATTAATAAGGAAGTGGTATAAGCCTCGGAAGAGCTGCCGAAGCAACTTAAACTGAAGATTAAGAAATAAAAAGCTTATGATGTTGGCACTAGCGCATCCCTGCGACCACCTGTACCTAGGAGGAGAAGGTACAAGGTGGCTAATCCACAGACCAAGGCAGCCAAGCGGGAGGTAGACAAAGAGGACGCAGCCAAGGAGGAGCTAGCCAAGGATGAGGCAAACAAGAAGGTGCCAAGCCCAGTTCGTCCAAAGCCAATTAGCAACTTCCAAGCCTTGAAGGTTGACAAGTTGACTGAGCTAGCAAGGGAGCAGGGGGAGGTGAGGCTAGGGGATGAAGTTTTGTTGGCATTCATCTCTGCCACGTACGTTGTCCTTGCCCTAGAAGAGGAAATTGCTACAAAGTTTCCTACCCCGACTGCTAAGTACTCAAATATTGCTTCCAACTCGGCCACCATATTGGATACTCCTAATCTAGTTGATCAAGCACTACTAGAGAGTATCAAAAGTATGATAGACATTGAAAAGCATGCTAAGAAGCATGAGAAGAAGAAAAAGGAAAAGGATGAGGTCACAATGGTACAACAGAACTACCTTGACCTCCAACATGTTTCCACATGAATATCTTACATGGTGAAGATAAGAATAATATCAAGGATTTTATGGCCAACCCACACCAGTGATGGCCTATGGCAACACTTCTCCATACTGATTATGTCTCTTCGCTTTGTCAGGAGTGCATAACAAATGAGGTAAGAATTAGTTTATGCTTTTTATAGTGTTATCGTTGACACGAAATTTCACATATTGTGTTTTGTATAACACGATATGTGAATTGACACGACAGACATGACCCTACTTCATGTTATTAATAACACAAAATCACGCATGTCATGGTTTCAATAACTTGATAAATGATGGGTTAGAGTATCGTGTTTGTATTTACATGACTTATCTTATGTCGTTTTATCACTTACACAGTAATATTTTGTTGATAATATTTGGTCATAGACATCTTCCGCCAACTACTTAATGAACGAACTCTGAGAACTCCTTGAGTTTATCCATATTGCTTAAAAAAATTGCCATCTAGCGCTACTACAACGTAGGGATGCAACATGACAAGGTGGAGATGCGTCCCAAAATCATCAACAACTTGATGAAGTGGCTTAATGTAACCAAGAGTGCCTTTATTCCAATCTATGTCACCGACCATTTCCTTCTTCTCATTGCCCGATGTAGGGAGAAGAGGTTCAGGTGGTATAATCCCCTAAAGGGTGACCATAATTTCCACTTTGCCGAAATTGACAAGGTTAGAATCCATGTTGCCACATCCATGGAGAAGACCATGAGGATAAAGGGTGCGATAGTGGCCATTGAGGAAGATCCAAAAATATCCCTATCAAGAGACTAATGAAGACTGTGTGGTGTTCCTAATATACTATGTTGTGAAGCTAGCCATAGGAGTCCTTCAACTAGATTTTACCCAATCAGAGATCACTATATTTGTCAAGCCATAGATATGTCAGCAATTCTTTGTGGGAAAATTGAGTAGGAGTTTGATACTTCTTCGGATGAGTTGTAATTTTATGTTAATTTATTTTGTATCTTACAATGCACAAGTAGTAACAAAACAATTCTTGTTATATTCATTGGAACACATTTTTTATCATGTAATTATCAACATGTCATCTGAATTAATGCATCATGCACTCAATTTATTTCATGTAAATGATTAATAGATCGTGTTATCAACAACACTCACTTAAGCCAGATTGTGTTTCAAATAACATGCACTAAATTTAGGTTGTGTTAATGATAACACACGCCAGTTAGGTTGTGTTTTGTACAACATGCACACCAGGTAGGTAGTGTCATCGATAACACAAACTCAAGTTATGTCATGTGATATATAATATTAACTACTGTTAGGTAATGTTTTGGACAACATGCACACCAGTTAGGTTGTTTCATCAATAACACGACTCATGTCAGATCATGTCACTAACCAATAGCTTGTGTTATCAACAACACGCACTCAAGATAGGTTGTGTTTCAAATAATACACATTCAAGTTAGGTCGTGTTAACAATAACACGAATGCCAGTTATATCATGTTTCAGATAACACACACTCCAGTTAGGTCATGTTATCGATAACATGAACTAAAGTTAGGCCATGTGACATATAAGATGAACTGCTATTAGGTCGTGTTTCACACAACACGAATTTCTCTTTTGTTGTGTTACCGATAACACAATTTTCATGGATACGAAAATTTATATTTAGATCAAAAATTTGATATGCAGAGACAAACTCTCTTTCATTAAAGGTAGTTGATGAGTACATTGCCTAAAAACCAAAAAAACAAAAAAGCACATAAGTAGACCACAAAAATACAAAAGTTAAAAAATAGAAAAAAGAAAGTAAATCATCGCACAACATATGTCTATAGGAGCATGGCCTCGTGAACCATAAAAAAAAGCTTCTAGACAACATTTGGGACATTGAAATAACACTAGATTATGATTTGTCCTCATCTGAGGCAGACGAAAAGAGTGGTGTGGATGATTAATGTGGTAAATTGTAAAAATTATTTGACAAAACACACCATTAATCTTCAACACCAACCTTCTTGTCCACTTAGAAGGTGGACGAGGCATAGTCAAGCAATATTTCAATGTCCTAATGTCTACCACATTTTTTAGATGGCTCACAAGGCCGTGCTCATAGAGACAGATGGTGCGTGATAAGTCAATCGGCAGTCACCCATTGCCCATTAACAGTCAGATATCATCAGTGGCCAATCACCTATCGCGTTTTAAATACTCTCCAATTGCATTTATCGTTGTCATGTGCCCACCTCCAACCATGTTCCTTAGGTGGCCAAGAGGTGGGCACCAAATGGTCATCTGATGGAATTAAGGAGGATTTATATTTGACAAAATAGAACTAGAGGTGAAGTAAGGATGCATAAAAAATTGGTGTGATGCATGAGAAATTGGTTTGCTGCGCGGAAAAAATTTGTGATGCTTTGGAAAATATTGCTTAACAGCATTTTCCAAGCCCTTCATTCTATCGGAAACAATTGTATCCAACTTAGATGGAGGATACAAAAATAGATAATTTTTTACCAATTTAAGACACTAGTTCCAAGTTTTCTCATACTCATTCTTGACCACTACAAATGCAATGCATAGCATACTATTGTTCCCATCTAGTGTAGTTCCAGCTATCACATGGAGCTGGTTCTTTAGGTAGTTGTCTTTGAATCTATCCAACATATTTGCTTCCATGTGATAGATGCAATATTCATGGTGTGTAGAGGGAAAATACTACTTAACAACATTTTTCAAGCCCTTCATTCTATCAGAAACAATTGTATCCAACTCAGATGGAGGACACAAAAATAAAAAATTTCTGAGCAATTTAAGAAACTAGTTCTAAGTTTTCTCATACTCATTCTCAACCACTATAAATGTGATGCATATCATACTATTGTTCCTGTCTAGTGCAGTTGCTATTAATAGCTAACCAGGATACTTGCGTTGCAATTGCCTCATTGTTGTTCTAAAAGCAATGGATATTATTAACACTCATTGTTGTCCTTATCGCACCCATTGTTGGCAATATTTCTTCAAATCTAGTAAAAATGACTTCCATAACATGTTCTGTAGGCATTGGAATGTTGTATGTACGATGTGTGATATGGATTTGTTGAAATCTTCTGGTTCTCCCAATCCGCAATGGATATTAACGTGTTAATCAATATGCAAGATAACTCAACATCGTGTGTTCAGTTACATGCTTACAAATTTTATCATATTATCGATAACATGATATTCATACAAGTCGTGTTCTTATATCCACACTAAAAAGAATTTATGGTTTATCACTTTTGTATTTCGCATTATTAGTTATGCAATATTATAAATATCATATTTTTACTAAATATAATATTTTTTTTGTTGAACACAGTTTTATGAATATTGTGTGTTCGAGTACGCAATAAAGTTTGCTATCGTGTAATCTAAAATTCATTGTTACCTTACTATTTCATAAATAAATTGTGTATCATTAACTCTCATCTTCAATCTGCCATTCAATCTAGGGTAAGCTAATACTATTAATGATTAATCTCTATTAGCAGTTTTGTTCCTTTTTACTTATGGTGATTTGTCATCATTGTCAGGCTCTTTCATCTTCGTATACAATGATAGCACTTCCTTATTTGTCTTCTTATGAATGGAACACATATTGTAAGTCTTCATCATCTTCTAATTCATATAGAATAGATGATTGTGAATATGATATAAAATACTTTAAAGTCATATTACCATTGACGGTAAGTCTTTTTTGACTTGAACCCACGGCTCGCAACCTCATCGATGGATCAATATTTATGAACCGCATCTTTCTACCTACATACATGTAATCATTGCCTACCTCTATATTCTAATGGATGCAAACACTAATTCTCTCCATTATGGTGGTTATATGGTAATTAGGTTTGTCGAAATGAAGCAGTTTTCACCCTAAATAGCTTCTATCATGGAAAAAAATCGGTTTTTATTGTCACTAGTGAGTTGCTTCCAGTCACCTCCCACTGGCAAATTCTAACTTACCGCCAATCAATCCTCTCCACCCTAATGGCACTGTACTGTTCTAGTGTTCATTTATGAGAATCTGTATGAGGATTGGGTTTATTTAAAATCTAAGAGCAATTTCGTCCTAAAATAGATAACATGACATTTACTATTAAAAATTAGGAAATTTTGAATATTAACTTTTTAGGTGAGGAATATAGAATATTAAATTCTTTGGCAAGGTAATATAGAAAAACTCTTAATTATTGATGTAAACTTTTTTTTTGGTCAAAATGGACTCTTTCTTTAGTTGTGTTAGGTTAAGTAGCTTGAAAAACAGCCGCGGGATCTGCAACAGTCAGAATCCATCACATTGAAGAAAAAGCTTGTTCAAATGCCTTTTAATTATAATTTACCTTACTTTCAAAGTTAAAATAAAAGCAAATACGAGTATAAAATAAGCTTGCACATTTACTTGGACAGATTAAGGAACTTGAGCAAAGGATGAGATAGTAACAGCTCGTGGAGGCAATGACTACAAGACAAGATCGGTTGCAGCATACTAGGTCTATTCCATCTCATTTAAAAGAGTAAAAGGGAGAAACTCACTTTTATTTATGATCAATGCAGACTATACAATTTGGAAGCCAACCCTCAAGAGCAACGAATGCAGGCATCAGATAATCTTGTTCGTCAGGAAAGGTTCATTTGGAGTAAAAAAAGGTTTTTCGCTAGTCACATTAAAACGATAAAACATTTAAACAGCTGATTTGGATGTGTACTTGGAATGAAGCTGAAGGAAGGAAAAAAACCGTGACTCGCCTATCCTATACTCATTCCACAATAATGCGGCATCAAATCCCACTGACATCAAATCTGTTCTTAACAATGTCAGGGTTCTGAAGAGCTCGAATTCAATAAAGGCAACGTACACTGAGTATGATCTGCTTCGTGGGATTGATTTTCTTCTAGCGAACCAAGCATGTTGCGCGCTGCCGATGCCAGTCTCTACTTTCTGTAGCATGTAGGAAAATTGTCAGGGACGATAAGGCTGAAAAACGCAGCTACTAATCTCGCCAGGCTTAGTTCCCATGGTAGGTCCAACAGGGACCAGGCAGGCGGAGCTTTCAAGGAGAAGAAGGACAAGGCGAGGATATGTTCAAGATAGATGAAAAATTTTCCGATAAATTTGGAGCAAAAGTGCACTCAGTGTGGATATTCCTGAGTTGCTAATTTTTGGCTCACATTTATGTGAACAAAGAGCTAGTAAGATGCTGACCCTTAGTAGGCAGAGCTTATATCAGGTGCTCGTATAAAGATGATCCAAACTAATAACAAATTCCACATGCGAACTAATTTTGTCCAAAATTTTACACTCTATCAGTCCTATATTAATATATAGCTTAGTCTTTTTCAAGTACTCATCTGAATAAAATAGAGTTATTAATATATAATAAATTTTTTTGTCAAATAGAATTATTAATTTAAGTGGATAGAGGAAATACAACTTAAAAAACTCCACTCCTAACATACTTTTTTGTAAGACACCAATTACGAAGTCCTTGGCATTCTTGAAGAAAAGACTTTTGATTTTCTTAATTTTGTATATGCAAGTTAAATGGAAGACTGGACACCAGTCGAGTCTCTCCACTATGCACAACTGCATGCAGAACTGAGGTAGACTTGTGGACCTTATCAACTCATTTCTCTTGCAATCTACCAATGGCTCATTGCGCTACAACTACCCACAGTTAGCAACTAGCGGTGCCGCTAAGATCAAGTATACGAGCATACTCAACCAGACTAGATTAGGTGAGTTTTCAATTTAAACCTGAATAAGTATTTAGGTTTTAAGTGACCTGACCTTAGCTGACAAGAATATAAATATTAAATTTTATATTTTTTTTGTTTAAATAACAACTCTTAAAATCTTTGTGATAAGTAAAAGTTAAGACCAAATAATTATTTAAAATCTTATATTTTTTAATTATTAAATGACTTTATTAACTTTTGCAAGAATAATAAAAAAATAAGTTTTTATTTCTAAGCAGGTCAAATTGGGTTTAGCCTAATAATTTTTGGTTGGGTAGGGATTACGATTTCATTTTGGCAAAACCGGACCCAAACTTGATCCGTGGTATCACTATTAGCAACAGTGGAAATTATACTTTCAACTCTTCCCATGGCTTCCGAACTGGTCTACCAAGAAAAGGAGACTACCACATTCAGTTGCTTTCCTTCGCATGTGACATTGCACAAAAAGCTTCTCTTGTCACTACTTTGCCCATCACAGTAATATAAGAGCAAACAAACTTTTCTAATACATCGGGAGCAATTGGATTGTAATTTTTTAGTGTATAATAATAGAGAGGGTGGTCTGATAATTCAAACCCGCCTCCCCTTTGAGTAATATATATTGGGAGATTAAAATCCGACGGCCCGCGATACTGCACGTAAGCCTGTACTAATCATTTCTTGCATGTGAGCGTGCATGACCCTTATTATAAACCTTGTATTATTATGTTATTTTGTTCAAAATTATATTAAATTTATAACTAACTAGAGGGAGAAGGGGAGAGAGAGTGAGGCGGCACTTGTAGCAAAGGGCTACACTTAGGAGGAAGAGAAAGAAGTAAGATGGGACTCACATGAGATGATGATTGGTGAAGGTGAGTGTGTGAAGAGTTTGGTTTGGGCTCACGGGAATCCGGTCACCACCTCACGAGGCCACCTTCCTCTCCTCTCACAACTGGATTTTGCTGTTTCTTTCCTCTCTTTTCACTTCAGTTTCTTTTCTCATTACTTGAGCTCGGACTCATGAAGCACACAGGCCAGCCACATGGTCATCCCATCTCCCAGTGCCCCCACCAACACCACATGGAACATGCATGTGATGTGTAAATTCCTGATCAATGCTGTCATTTCTGCCTGGAACTAGCAACCTGAAGAAAAAGAGAGCACAATGACATTAATGTGCATAATTGATACAAATTTTGTGGGACCCGTTTCCAAGTGCTTCTTTTCAACCCCCTATCTTCGACTTTAATGGGGAAGTGTTTTTTTTCTTCCTACTTAATGTTCGCCTAAGATATCTTTCACTAGGTAAGAGCCCATGTCGCGCATAATACATTACTTACACTAAAGTAACGGCTCCGCTCCTGTTTATAGTAGAGCAAATCTAAGTGGACCATAAATTCTTCCCTTCATGGCCCTTGCTAGTTGTGAGGCCAAGCGAGTTGCGGGGCCTAATGGAGTACAATAGAGTACAAAGCAATCAACTACATATAAATATTTTTTATAAAATAAGTTTATAAATTTGTAGAATGTGATTATTTATATCTTATTAAATTCTTTAATACCCCATTTCTTGTTTACCTTAATTATGTCTACTAAAATCTCTCACTCATCTCCTATATTTAAATTTCTTTATATCTTTACCTCACCTTCTCCTCTCTTTCTTCTCCGGCACCTACAACACTGCCACAGCCCCTGCTTAGCTGCAAGGGGGTAAGGCAGGCTGGCCGCCCTCCTCCTTAACCCGCCCACCAGTCCCTTCCTTGGTAGTGGACGCAGACAACTCTTAGCTACTGGCTAGTGAAAAGTAAGAGCTAAAAAATTAAGGAGGAAAGATGGGGACTAAAGTAAAAATAAATAAACATATTTTTCACTTTAATTGGGGAACCGATCACGGTAAATAGCCGTATTCAAATTTGAATTGTGAAAAAAATTCCCTCCCGTATTTAGTAGTCTCAAATCACTCAAGCATAATATATAAAACTTTAAGAATACTATAAATATAGATATAGATATAGATATAGATATAGATATATATATAGATAGGTAACTGATGAATATCCTAAAATGAAGAATAAGTTCACCAGTACAATTGCACAGTACATGCATGGGAATGACTGTTCATAAGAGTACACTTACGAGCACAATTCAATGAATTACTTAGAAATCACATGCATCTAAAGTGTAGCATCTTCACATGCTTTATATTCAAGATTTTAAGAAGGTTACTGAAAAGTGATCTTTCCCCTGAAATGGTGAATAACTTCAAGAGCACCATTGGACAGTGTGTGCTGGGATTGACTGTTCATACTCTGGATGTATAGCTCAGGCGTAGCTGGGCTGGGAGGCCGGTATGTGTTGGATGCAGAGGCTTCCTTAATTGGCTGCGAGCATGACGACACGCGGGGGGAGGCGGACAAAGAAAGCAGCGTTTGAAGGTGGGGCTTGCGCGTGTCCGGGGCTTGAGCTGTGCCAAATGAGACGTTACATAGGACTGGCCTCTGAAGCAGAAGGGCTGCACTGCCCTGCTTATTTTCGTCCTTGCCACCGCTGTCAGCCAGCAGCTTCCTTCCTGTTGCAGCTGCTGCTATCTGTGTCTCTCTATAGTCTATACGGCTCACCCTTTTTGGCCCCTCCTCCATGCATGTGATCTGCATGGCATGCATGCCATGTGCTGAAATGACACCATTAGCCATGCCAATTGAAATTGGTGAGGACCCAACTGAAATGGTGACCTGATTGCACCGAACAGTATGTGTCTAATGCTTAAATACACAAAGACAGGATGATCTTTGTTAAGTAAGGTTTTAATTTGACATGTCCCCTTGTGAAGCTTCTCCGTATGACTAGCTCACTTGCTGCTTATTGTCTACAAGGATAAAGATCAGATAGGGCAATCCTGTAAATTTTTATTAAGAGTACCTCACCTTTTGCATGCACTATTCTCCCTATATTGCCTTTCCCTTTGTGCCCAGTGCGGCTTCCATTTGTCTCTACTTAGCTTCTATGTCCTCTCTCTTTCCTTCCCTCCATTCAAAGGTTTCAGATTTCACTTGTTCTTCTACTTCTGTTTCTCTCTCTATTTTTTATTTATTTTATTCTTTTTGGTTTTGGCTGTGTTTTTTCTCTCTCTATCTCTCTCAGTCAAATCTCTAACAGACAATTCACCCTCCACTTCTCAACCCTCTTTGATGGCACTCACAAGCAGCCATCAACATCTCCTTACCTCCAAAACCATGCATGAAGCCATTGAATTGCCTCCCCTCCATTTGCCTCTTCCTTAGGAAACCAAGCAAACTGATCAATCACACTCACCAAAACCACTATATTAACCGCCACAACTCATTCCCACCTCCTCTTACTCCATCCATGGCCTCCCAGGGGATGCCGGAGGGCCGGAAGGCCACGCCGGCTGCCAGGCCACCACCGGAGCAGGGTGTCCGGTGCCCCCGCTGCGACTCCTCCAACACCAAGTTCTGCTACTACAACAACTACAGCCTCACCCAGCCCAGGCACTTCTGCAAGACCTGCCGCAGGTACTGGACCAAGGGTGGGGCCCTTCGGAACGTGCCCATCGGCGGCGGCTGCCGGAAGAACAAGAAGGTGAAGGCGGCAGCATCGCGGGCCGCTGCGACGGAGGAATCCGATGCTGGAGGGCTGAAGTTCCTCCATGGGGCCTCTTCTGCTATGGATTTTCAGCTCAATGGGCTCCCCTTCTCTAGGCTCAACTCTCCTAGCAATAATGGAGTCTTCAGCCAGTTTTTCACATTCGGTGATCTCTCTTCTTCTGTGACTGGTCCCAGCAGCAGCACCCCTGGTGCTAATATTGACGCCGGTGGTGCAATTGCTCCTCCTCCTTTGATGGGCTTCAGATCATATCCCATTAGTTCAGCAGTTTTGAGGCAAGGAGAAGGTAGTCGACATTATGGGGAAGGGATTCAAAATATGGGGTCAGCAAGCATGCAGAACAATATTGCATCTTCTATAGAGTCATTGAGCTCCATAAATCAGGACCTTCACTTGAAGCTTCAGCAGCAGAGATTAGCCATGCTGTTTGGAGGGATTCAAAGAGAGAGCAGTGCTGTTTCTGCAGCATCTGCCTCCCTGATTGCAAATCAGCAAAACCATCAACTGCCCATTTCATTTCATGCATCAGAGAGCTCAAAGAATGGTGGTTGTGGGGTTGACCCAGGAAACAAGCTCGTTATTGGTGATAATCCAACTGGATTGCTTCTTGAAAGCTCTTATCCAACAGTAAGTGAGATGCAGAGTTGGAGTGATATACATCAATTCAGTTGAATTCCTTAGGAGATAAGGAATGGAGAATGAAGAAGACAGCTTTTAAGGTGGAGGGCAAAAGAGGTTGAGAGAAAAAGCTAAAAAAGCAAAAACTGGAGTGCAGCTCAGCTCAGATATCATTCTTTCCTTCTTTTTCCTCCTAACTTTTTTTTATCTAGCCTGTGTTTCTCTTATGTCAGTTCAATAGCAAGAAATGAGGAGCTCATCTTAAAGATGAAGATTGATATATGTAGTTGTTCTTTCTCTGTAATTTGACTCTCTCTCTCTCTCTCTCTCTCTCTATATATATATATATATATATATCTACAAAGAACCATGACTGTTTCTGCTTATGGTAACAATAAAGGCAAAGGTGATGTTTAAAAATGAAAATATTTGGTGCTGTTGTCCTTGGAGTTCTTCTTGAGATGTGTTTTGCCTTGTGTTCTTTTTCTTTTCTCTGATCTTTTAACACTAATATGATATTCTCTCCCAAAGACCTTGTTATTGACTGAGAAACTACGCATATGCCTGATGGCTTGCCTTTGGTTTGTTTTAAGATCAATCAGTTTTCAAGACCCTCACTTATCTCGGGGTTTGTCTATCAGGCTTCAGATCTGTACCAGTACTGGATGGCAGGGCCTGTAAACTGAACTTCACTGCCATTTGCTTCTCTGCCTTGTGCTTTCTATAGTTATTGGTTGTTCAGAGTGGTCTGATTTGGTGGAGCCTTATAAAAGCAAGAGTTTTTTTGAAAGTGACTGAAAGTAGACTCCTGTCTCCTAAATGGCTAAACATTTGAGAGAAGAGTGAGGAGTGGAGAATTAGGGACAGAGATCATTGGGAGCTTTGGCATATTATCTTGCTTTTTTGCATTGGGTGAGGAGCCACCTGCCCATCCATCCCCTTATAGCATCAATTCAGCATTCAGGCTTTGCTTTTCTTTCTTCACTTTTGCTTCCTTTAATTCTATAACTGGAACCTAGATAAGACTTATCTGTCTCTTTCTTTCCTTCTTGAATAGACTTACTCTATTTCTTTGACAAAGCACATGGTTTGCAGCTTAGACCTTTTACTTGCTATACTCCGTAATTTGTTCACTGGGTCCCATCTTGCCAGTTAGATTCTCTGACATTATATGCATCCATGTTAGCGTCAGTTTCAATAAGGAGGGTCTATCTTGTTTTCCTTAAGGTTTTTTACATGTTACCGTTTATGGTGATGGACAACATTGGCTAATGTTTCTAGTTTTCCTTCATATGATGGGACTTTCTCCTCTTGTCACCACCTCATATCTGTCTCTACGAGGAACTTTTCTCTGATTTATTGCTATTATAAGCACCATGACTAATTACACACTCTTAAGCTTTCTTTGATTCCAATAAGAAAAAAAATAGTTCTCTTTGCTAGTTACATCGACTTTTTTAAGAGCAAGGATAGAATAATCTATCCAGTTCATCTTCCAGTAAAATTCAGGGAGTTCGTTTTGGTTAAATTACACTCCTCTAGAAAGGCATTATCACATTGCATCTTACAAAGGGGAGGAGAGCTTTTATTTCTTCTTCTTCACTCCTGAGAATGTTGAGGTCACCGAGCTGCAGTTGCCCTAATCATTTCCTTTTGTGAGAAGCCCCTCTGAATATTTATTAGCTCATAAATTGAAGGCAAGGTCATGTACGAGTATTGAGCTGTGTTACTGAGAAGGCCACCTCATAATTCCATACAGCTCAGTACTTTGCTAGTCCTTGTAGTCAGATGGCTGAGACAAACTTTACAACAAGATAACAGTGCAAGCACTAGCCCTGCCCCTCTTTCTAGTACATGTGGTTTAATATGCTCTTACTCTGATATTTCCAGGAAGCAGCAATCCTGCTGCTTAAAGCCATAGCCAAGTCTTTAGAATCTCCTTAAAGTATTGGAATGATTAATTAGAGAAAAAGTGAGATTTCTTTCATATATCAGTGTAGTAAGATTGATTCTTCGTTTTAAATTATGAACTCAGATTCATGTGTACATGGATTGATCAAAGTTCAATTACCGTAAGAAAGTGCTATATTTCACTACCCAATAGTGAAAAAAAAATTTATCGGGATTGTAGAAAGAGTTTCTTTTACAAAGATTCTTGAGCATAAAAATCATAGCATGCAAGCAACATAGCATGACCCACAAACTATTGATTTCTCAATTGATTGTAGTGATGGAAGAGGGAGATAAAACTGAAGACCGTTACACACTTGTCAAGGATGGACACTCTCTCTCTCTCTCTCTGAAACGCATGGCTTTTTGGTCTTGTTCTTGACTTTGGCTGATTCTTCGTTGGAAGCATGGCGTAGGAGGATATGTATGCCAATTCCTCCAACGTAATTCAACTGAAACAAATGAAAGCAACGAGAGAATCGCAGGCCCAGCTTCACCCCCTCTGGCCAGTGTTCGTCACCCCTTTTGGCCCCTTATAAACGACCCCAGCACATTCCGACACGCCACCTTCAGCAGTTCTTCTTCTTCTTCTTCCATATACAAAAACGGACGAAAATTAATATATTTAATTTTGGCCCCTTATAATCTTCATGGGTTTCAAATGTCGTTGAAATACATAAGCTTCAAATATCATTGGCAGCTACTCTTTAAGTGAAACAGTCAATGTGAGATTGGTTAACAGTTTGAAAGCTGAAGAGAGGAGTGATGGTATGACGAACAGCAAACAATCCGACCTGAATATGTTTTTTCATGCCTTTCCTACTCATGAATAAATATTCTACTGTGGGCCAGTCTTATGCTCTTATTCTCTTAGAACAAAAAGGGTAGGATCGAAGATGAACACCAGACCACACGATGCAGTCAATCCATTCCAACCAAATTATCTCAGTTATAGCAATTTGTTTTAAGCTTTGTAGGAATGTGGGATGCAAAAGAGCTTCTCCTAAGAAAAGAAAAACACTCAACAAAATATAAAGATCTGTGATGAACTTGCAGTAAGTGGCATCACTAGCAATTATACATAGGAACAATATTAACGAAGAGTAAGATTAGAGGATGTAGTGCACCATAAGAAACTCAAATGCATCTGCACAACGATTTTGAACGCGGGTCAGGCGTTTGGAGAAGGTTGCCAACATGCCCCATTTCGTCTTTATGAAAAGGACAAAGTCCATCTTAACCGGCTTGCAGCACCTACACAACGATGCACAAGCTAGCGTCATCACATGAGGAGGTTTTCGTTCTCCCTCTTACATCCTTTAATATACTCTCCATATTATAGGAGCCGTCTATCATCAACACACACGTATGTTAATATTGACGTTCACTAATGTGTGTCTATTGACCATGAGTGAAAGAGGACCAAACTTTGTTGCCGTCATCACATGAGAAGACAATAATACAAAGTGAAACACTTCGTAGGGCACCAACAGTCATGAATTTGTTGGAATGACATTTCATCATTGAAAAGGCTTGCAAAAACTTTGTTGTAGACTCAGCTGCTGTGAGAAGAGCATAGTACTATGCTTCGGCAACGGATCAGGAGAGACACTCAATAGCGGAGTGATGGGTGTTTGGGCACTCGGCCCAATCAGCATCGAAGAAGGCTTTGAGAGTAAGAGTTTGAATCATGTGAATCTGTAAGTAATGGGAAAGTATCCTTTTGACATATTAAAAAATACGTTTGGCAGCTTAAAGGCGAATGGTACCTAAAATATCAAAAGAATTAAATCATGAATATAAAAATTAATCTATTTAATTAGATATGACAAACTCTTCAACTTTGCCTAGCCAAATAATCCAAAGTCAATTTAAGGAATTTTTACTTACTCTTCATAATTGATCCTTCAAGCCTTTAAAATTAATTTTCCTCATTTATAATCTCTTTATTTTCTTCTCATAAACTTAGTCAGGTAGCTAAGGTTACATGGGTATTGTGCTACTTCTCCTTTTTGTCGACCTAAGTTTGAATGGGTGACTCTTTGAACAACCTATTATAAAGTCTATCTTCACTTCTTTTCTTCTTAACCTAGGTAGGTTGGTCAATATATTAGGTTGTTTATCACATTCTTTAGCTTTCACAAAGATAGAAGATTTTGCTAAGGGGCTAATCAAACAATTCATAAACTCTAAGCTCATCTTATTGATTTGACCTATACTCAATAAGGTCTCTAATGTCTTTTTCCCACGCTGAAATCTATCTAATTTCTCTTTAAAAGACATAAGCTCTCTATTGAAAGTACTAGACTTCTCTCTTTTATGCTCAAAGTCTTTCTTAAGGTTATTCATTTCTCTCTCTAATTTGATGTGCAACTCTACTAACATATTTGACTCTTCAGAAGACAAGACTAACTCGTCATTTTTTTTTTTCAACTCTCTCTAAAGGCATTTAGTTTTTTTAGTCAAAATTATAAACTATTGGAAGAACTTTTGTAGTGTTGCCATCGGGTCGGGTTTTACCAAACTCGAACCTAATATCACATAAAAAAATTGTGACCCGAGCCCGACTAAAACCCAACCCGTTTCATCCAAATAGAATAAAAAAAATAAAATATTTTCTCAATATTTTTTCAAATTTTTATAAAAATAATGTTAAAAATACATAAAAATTTTGATTGTATATTTATAATATTTGGGTCGGGTCAAATCATCTAAAACCCAAACCCGACCCAAATAGCTATTTGGGTCAATTTTTAAAACTAAACCCGACCCATTAGGGTCGAATCGGGTCAGGTTTTACCATTTACCTGACCCAAGTGGCATCCCTAACCCTTCGTCCTCATCATAATCAAAGTCAAGACTTTGAATTCTCTTCATGAGAAGTGAACTCGTGAAACACTTCACTGGAACCATATTCCTTCACACTTGCATAATAGGCAGTATAGTTATATATTTTATATTCCTAAAAAAACTTTAATCAGAGTAAATTATTTGAAGGATTTTTCACTTTTTCTTATTATTAAACCCTAATGGTTTCCTAGGCTTATTATAAGAAGAAGTATTAGAACCACTGTTAGGTAGCCAACAAATAAATAACATAATATAACACATTTAAAGCACTTCATGTTTTTCTTATATAATTTAATTTACCTCTCATATTTCCTATCTTCTTGTTTCTTCTCTAAATTTTGACATTTATTCTCAAACCTAAAGTTATGAGATTTCATATATTTATTAAAGTTTTTGCTTAATAAGAGCATTAATTCTTCATCATCTTTAGATTCTTCAAATTTTTCTAAGGTGTTCAAAACTTTATTTTTCTTAGAAGATTTGTTATATGTATTAAAAGAAGTTTATTTTTTTAGATTTCTCAAACAATTCTTTCTTATTTTATAAGACTCCTCTTGCATCTCAAAGGTTATATGGTTCCCTAAAAGTTCCGCAATGTCTAAGGTGTCTATTTTCTTAAATTCATTAACAACATTCACCTTAATTTTGAATTTAGAGGACAAGGATTTTAAATGTTTTCACAACAAATTAGTTAGGAATATGCTCCCCTAATTGATTACACATGTTGACAATATCCGATATCTTAGTATAATACTCAGGAATCATCTCATCTTCACCCATTATTATATTCACAAATTCTAGGGTAAGTATATGTAATATAAACACTTTGACAGCCTTTGTTCACTCATTATATTTCATAAATTTTTCTCATGCAACTTTAGCAGATGTGCAATTTGAGATTAACTTATGTGGTAATTTTTCTATGACTTTAAATAATGCGCTAAGGGCTTTACTATTTTGATTTTTAAGTTTTGTCTCATTTTCATCTCGTTCACTTTTGTCTTTTTAGATTGAATTTTTATCTTTATTTTTTGGGCATGGGAGGATTTCATCATTTAATCACAGCTTTCCAAACATTGTCACTAAGAGCTTAAATAAAGACTTGCATCATATTCTTCCAATAATAAAAGTTTTTGACCATACAACAATAGTTGACAATTCATGGGATTACCCAAGTCTTTATGTTCACCTATTGAATTATTTGATGCAGCCATTAAGATCAAACAAATTAACACACCAAAGCAAAAAAATTTAAGCACTCAAAGCTAGAAGAAATCTAAGAGCAAGCAAAATCACTAATTAGGGCACACAAATCTATAAGTTTATCATGTAATTCTTAGATAGAAATATGTAAACTAAAACACAATTAAGATATCAAACCTTAACATAAGATATATAACTCTATAATAAAAACTTAGGAAGTTTAAGCAAACTTGACACACAAAAGCATGCAAAATCATATTTATAGCATGAAACAAAAGCAATTTTTAAACAAAAATCCCCATCTATCACTTGAAAGTTTAATATTTAACTAATTTCATACTTGAACAACATCATAGCTTTCAAGATAATTTTCATGCCCTCGTAGTAGCATTTCGAAGTAAGAATTACTCACCATAATCACAATAAATGAGAATTTAGAAGAACATGGAAATTGACAAGATACTCAAGATGGCAAAACTGCCATTTGGTCTTTCAATCGGCCAGATGGTCGTTCAAACGCCCAGTCATTCGATCGATCAAAAAGTTGTTCGATCGCTATAAAAATAATGTTAAAAATACATAAAATTTAAATTGTATATTTATAATTATATTCGGGTCGGGTCGGGTCAAATCATCTAAAACCCAAACCCGACTCGAATAGCTATTCTTAAACCAGACCCATTAGGGTTGGGTCGGGTCAAGTTTTACCATTTACCTGACCCGAGTGGCATTCCTAACACTTTGTCCTCATCATAATCAAAGTCAAGACTCTAAATTCTTTCCATGAGAGGTGAACTCGTGAAACACTTCACTAGAACCATATTCCTTCACACTTGCATAAAAGGTAGTATAGTTGCATATTTCATCTCCCTCAAAAAAACTCTCATCAGAGTATATTGTTTGAAGGATTTTTCACTTTTTCTTATTATTAAACCTCAATGGTTTCCTAAGCTTATTCTCAGAAGAACTATTAGAACTATTGTTAGGATAGCCAACAGAAAAATAACCTAATATATCATATTTAAAGCACTTCATGTTTTTCTTATCTTGTTTAATTTAATTTTTATCTTTATTTTTGGGCAAGAGAGGATTTTATCCTTTAATCACAGCTTTCCAGGCATTGTCACTAAGAGCTTAAATAAAGACTTGCATCATATTCTTCCAATAATAAAAGTTTTGACCATACAACAATAGTTGACAATTCATGGGATTACCCAAGTCTTTATGTTCACCCATTGAATTATTTGACGCAGCCATTAAGATCAAACAAATTAACACACCAAAGCAAAAAAATTTAAGCACTCTAAGCAAGAAGAAATATTAGAGCAAGTAAAATCACTAATTAGGGCACACAAATCTATAAGTTTATCAAGTACTTATGAGATAGAAATATGTAAATTGAACACAATTAAGATATCAAACCCTAACATAAGATATAATTCTCCTAAGGTGTTCAAAGCTTTATTTTTCTTAGAAGATGTTTTATATGTATTAAAAGAAGTTTATTTTTTTTAGATTTCTTAAACAATTCTTTCTTATTTTATAATACTCCTCTTGCATCTCAAAGGTTATAAGGTTCCCTAAAAGTTCCGCAATGTCTAAGGTGTCAATTTTTT
This sequence comes from Saururus chinensis, assembly GCA_035235625.1. NCBI lineage: Eukaryota > Viridiplantae > Streptophyta > Magnoliopsida > Piperales > Saururaceae > Saururus > Saururus chinensis. The sequence continues at coordinate 12,381,526 of CP141142.1, read as the reverse complement.
TAGATTCATTAACAACATTCACCTTAATTTTGAATTTAGAGGACAAGGATTTTAAATGTTTTCACAACAAAGTAGTTAGGAATATGCTCCCCTAATTGATTACACATGTTGAAAATATTCGATATCTTAGTATAATACTTAGGAATCATCTCATCTTCACCCATTATTATATTCTCAAATTCTAAGGTAAGCCTCTGTAACGTAAACACTTTGACAGCCTTTGTTCACTTATTATATTTCATAAGTTTTTCTCATGCAACTTTAGTGGATGTGCAATTTGAGATTAATTGTCGATTCACCTTTGAGATTCTTCAACTCAAAATTTTGTTGCCTCCTCTTTTGTTTGTTTTGTGTGAATCTTAACTACTACAAAAAGGACTATTAGCGATGCATTTATGCGTCGCTAATAGTCCCCCAAACGTCACTAATGACTATTAGCGACATTTAATAAATGTCGCTATAAGTATAAAAAAAGGGTCGTTGCAATTAACTATTCGCGACGTATGACAAAAAATGTCGTTAATAGAGCCTTTTAGCGATGCATACATATGCGTCGCTATTAGTTTATTATTAGCGACGCATATGTATGAGTTGATAATAGTCTTATAGTGATGCATAAATATGTGTCACTATTAATAAATATTAACGACACATATATGCGTAACTAATAATAAATTAATAGCAATGTTTAATAAATTATTAGCGACGCTTTCGTATATGTCACTAATAAAAAAACCATTTAAAAAAATAAAATTTGCTTATTAGCAACGTATAAATATATGCGTCGCTAATAAGTCCTTATTAGCGATGCTTTTTTATATGTCGCTAATAGAATAAAGTTTATAAAAAATTTCAATGTGTCGCTAATATTATAATATTAAAAAATTAAAATGCAATAGCAACGCTTTAAAAACATGAGTAATAAACATTAAAATATTAAAAAATGTTTTAGCAACACTTTTAAATGTGTCGCTACAAATGAATTTTTTTTAAAAAACCCAGTGGGCCCAGTACAAATGAATTTTAAAAAAAAAACCCAGTGGGCCACTGGGCCCACTGGGGAAGGGAGAGGGTGCCGAAGGACTGTGGGGCACCGGAATCAGGAGCTAGGGTTCCCGATTCCGACGCCCCACCGTCATCTAGCACCCTCATTAGAGGAGGAGGGGGAGGGGTAGAGTGGGGTCCAAAGTAAGGGGGAAGGGCGGGGGTGGGGGTGGAGCAGGAGAGAGGGACTGAGGCAGGGGGGCAGCAAGAGGAGGGAGGCAGCACCGCCATCCTTCGGCCCCTCGCCCCACACCTAGTCCCTCCTCTGAAATTCAGAATAGGGAGGAAAGGAGGGTAGGCGGAGCAGGGAGGAGGGGGGGATTGGAGCAGGAGGGAGGGGAGCGGGTGGACAGCACCCTCTGCCCCCCCTCCTCGGCTCCACCCCCTCCTTCCTCCCCCACCCCCACCTCCGAAAATCAAAGGAGGGGGGCAGAGTAGAGGGAGAGGAGGGACCGAAGTATTGGGGAGAGGTGGGACGAAGAAGGGGGAGAGGGGACCGGAGGGGGTGGGAGGGCGGCGAAGGGCAGCACCGCCCTGTTGGCCTCAGATCTCCATTGAAGGGGGCAGAGCAAAGGGGAAAATGGAGACCTGTAATGCCCCAGATTTTCCTTACGATTTCTTATAATTTTCTGCTATTTTTTTATAATTTTCAGCAGACAAATAATGATGTTTTGGCGTATTTGGTTTTGGTATCTATACCTGTAGTCAAGTGTGGGGTTCATCATAGGCCATAGGCCTGGACGTGTGTTTTGATGCAAAAAATCTTTAAAGATTGGAAGTGTAGAAGAGGATATGGAAAAAGGAAAAATAAATAAATTAAAAAGAACACGGGCTCGGGCTCGGCCGAGCCCGATCGAGAGACTTCTGGATGAACCTCTCTGGCTTCTCTCTATCCCAGCCGCCGCCGACTGCTGGTGGGCCGCAGCACCACTACCACCGGCTTCGCCCCAGTTCGGCGATGGTAGGGGGCCACCGCCCACGACCACGCCGCCCATGACCGTGCCACTCTGTCTGCTCCCAGTTAGTTCCCTTTTTCTCTGCATATTGTGATTCCGCCGCTGCCATTAGTCGGCAAGGGCTGGCCGGACGGCTATGGCTCCGCCATGGGCCAGCGACAGCGGGAGGGCACCCCTCCCGGACCCATTTGGCCTCCTCCGCCGTCCCACGCCGTTTTCCCTCTTTGGAGCCCTATTTTTTGCCCCCTTCCATCCAGCTCTCCGGCCGGCTTTGGATGTCGTTGGACGACCTAACTATGCTTAGTCTGACTCGCCTTGGTCTGGTGACGATGATGGGCCACTCCTCCCAGCCCCAAAGGCCTCCATTCCGCCGCCCTACACTTTCCCGTGTACTCTATTTTTCTCCGAACAAACCACTCCCCTCTGGTTTGGACTTTGTAGCCACCAGTGATGGCCGGCAGTGGCTAGCCAGCCACCGTGGGTTCTGCCCCGGCTTGGTGACGGCCACGGATGACCCCAACCAGTCGGCTCCACCTCCATTTCCTCCCCTGCGTATTTTCCCTCCGCCCTGTGTTATGCCAAAACCCGTTCTGATATTTGTTTCTGGTGGTTGGCTGTGGCCAGTTGGACTTCGTCCGGCCAGCCTCGACCCGGCGGCACTGGTGTATCCGCCTCCACCCAGCCCCGTCCTGCTCCGGTCACTCTTTGGTCTGACGACGGCGATGGGCTACCCCTTGGGGCCCATCACCGCCTCAGCCCAAACATGTCGCCATGACCATTTTTCGGTCCTCTAATGTTTGTTTGTGCCCACTTTGGGCTAGTTTGACTACTATTGCCAGCCAAATGCTGGACTTGGTCGATCGAACTTTCTTCCAGTTATGCCCCGGTAGGGGCAATGATGTCTGGATGTTTTCCTCGTCCTATTCTTCCTCCGCCCCCTCCGCTTCTCCTCTACTTATGCCCGATGCCTCTCCACTATACTGTCTCATTGTGTTGTGCTACGGACGGGTTGCTGCCACCATCTTACCCTCGCCGAATGCCGATTGGCCTCTAGTTGGCCTACCCAGCATGGCAACGACAAAGGCCGCCTTTGTTGGTCACTACCCTTGGGCATGGCCCTACTGCCCTTCCGAGCTTTGGGCCAACATCGTCTAGCCCTTTCTCCCTCCCTTTGGCCGCATGTGCAAGTAGCCACGTGTGCGAGTTAGGGTTTTGGTGCCGCCTTACCGTCAGATGGCTCCGCCATCATCTGGAGTTGACATCGGAGTCCTCCACCACCTCTCCTCCATCCTTTAGTGTCGCCCTACGCCCTCCGCCCATATGTGGGCCCTTGTAAACATAAAATCAACGCCGTTGGGTGTTGTCCATGGCTGATTTCGACGTTTTGTGACTGGTTGGGTATTATTCAACTATCCGTCAAATTTTAGTGAGTATACTCTGCCTTTCGGTCGCACGTGCCACTCATTGGCACGATCTTTCTCCTAGCCGCCCCTAGTGTGCTGTCGTGGATCGTGGATTTTATCGTGTTGACTTTGACACCCTATTTGGCCATGTGTAGTTCATGTGTTTCCTAAACCCTCGGGACAAGAGCTCTCTCAACTTGGCAAAGCTTTTGGCTACCAACTCCGCCACCGATGCCACCACCATCATATGCTCTCCATCAAACATCATGATTATGAGGTAGGGGAGCTTTGAACTCGTAATTTCATGATAGCATGCTTGAATGAGTAGTAGCATGCTAGGAATTGCATGATGTGCATATAAGCATGATTATATGGTATGTTTAGATACATATGGCATGCATATGAGCTGTAAGTACGGTTGATGTATGTGAATACGTGTGCTAAGTATGATTGATATGTATGAGTACTACGTATGTTTTATGGATGTGGAATATGTATGTGTTAGTGATGGCTAGCGATTAGGTTAGTACGCTATGGATGCGTATTATGGACATGCTAGTAATGGCTAGCGATTTTGATTAAGTTATGTATGTGGACTGTGTGTGTGGGCAGAGGTATGGGTGAAGGACCGTAAGAAGTGGTAAGGTTTTTGGTATGGAGTTGGATGTGGATGGGTAAGCATGTGATAGAAGACGACAAACGTAAGTATGACAAACAAAGAATGGAGCGGATTGGATCGATTTGGTGTGAAGCAAAGTTAGGGGTTGGTTTCTGTAAGTAAGAGAACTTAGGCTTGAAGCCTTATGTGAGTTTGTTAGACGGTAAGAGTCTGCATAATTATACAAGCATAACATACAAATTATAAAGTGAAAAGTAAGCATAATCAGTGAGGTGTAAGTAAAGGGGGATAACGAGGATCTGCTTTGAGGAGCTCAGTTTGACGATGTAAGTAAGATGTTTTGATTGTAAGGTGGATGACAGAGGATGTATGATTACGTAAGGATCTATGTACGGTGAGTTATGTTGTGACTTGGACGGGTAAGTGAAGTTTGCTGCCCCAACGAACTAGGGTTTTGATCAGGCTCAGCTTCGGTTTGATCTGTCGAGGTCTGTGAGTCAATTTGGCATAATTATACCGTATAACTTACTTAATTCAAACTTGAATTATGAGAAAGCTAATAATAGCGTTGTGAGTTTGAGACCTAAGGGTTCGACGAATTGAGTTCCATGTTTGAGCTAGCCGATTAGCATTTCCCATGTCTTTCCATGGTGTTTATCCTGCGGGATGTTGTCTGTGTGCTGTATAGAGCACCAGACGTCTGATGCTCTGTTGAGAGCGATGTATGTTTTGATTTGGTATGTGTGTTGTATTAAGCCTAGACGTTTGATGCTCTGTTGAGAGTGCTGTGAGTTTCCACCCTTTGTGGGCTCTATATGTTTCTGCCTATAGATGGCACTGTATGTTCTGCCGAAGAGTGGCATTATAAGATTACTGCCCTAGAGTGGCACTGTATGTTTTCCACCCTTAGTTGGCATTGTATGGCCCCAGAGAGTGGGTATTTGCGCGCTCAGGTAAGTAGTATCATGGATCTACTCTTACATGTTTGATCTTGTACCCCATGAACATAGGTGTGCCTTGCCTTCAGAAAAGTCCATGGCGTCTAGTTGCTCCCCGATGGTTAAGGTGATGCCTTTGTGGCATTCCCTTCCTTTCCAACGTTGGAGTTTGTTAATTGTAATGAGCTTCAGTTGTCGCTAGTATGTGTACAATAGTGAGAGTATGTTGTATGCTTCAGATTCTTAGTAAGTTGTACGCGTAAGATCCAGAGTAAGTGTAAGTGTAAGATCCTAAGGAAGATGTAAGAATACATTTATGTGTAAGCATATGATTGTACTATTAAGGTCGTACAAGTACGTGTAAGTTGTGTGAGTATGAGTACGATTGTAAGATGATGATTTTGAGTAAGAATGTAAGTGTAAGTTTCTGAGTAAGACAGTAAGTGTATGATTCTAAGCACGATTGTAAGTATATGATTCTGAGAAAGACTATAAGTGTAAGATTGTACGAGTATGGTCATCCGAGTATATGTAAGGTTTTGAGTATGCATATTTTGAAAGTTGTAAGACCCTGATTAAGGATGTTTGTGTAAGTTTGCTTTCATTGGCGTGTTTTGCATTTTATATGTAGATGTATATGATTATATTATGTTGGCTGCTTAATGTTTGAGTTGCATGAATGCATGTATTTATGAACTTACCGAGTTCAATGTTTAGAATTTCCCAACTGGGTATTTTCCTACTGAGTATGAAAATATTCATCCTACTTTTTTAGCCCCGTTGTTCGGGAGGCTTTTGCAGGTTGTGTTGGAGAACTCCTGGAGATGGATGCTTGATTCTGCAGTAGATTGTTTCTCCTTTTAATTCAGGTATATTTGACTCAATAAGAGTATATTTTGTGCCACAATCTGATTTATTGGGTGAGATGAGATTTAAGAGTTTATATCTTCTGGACTTTTAATTTAGATCAGATAATAGACTGTTTATGGGACTTGTACTCGGGGATGCTTGGGAGTTATTTGCATTTAAAAATCCATGATTATGGTAATTTAGTCGTACGTGTGTTTTCGAGTAGCGTCTGAGGATATTTGCTTTGGCCATATGATGTTTGACCGTATGATGGAAATATTTCGATGAAAAATTGATGTTTAGTGTTTTAAATTATAAATTATTTTATCAGGTTTGATTTCATCATTTTTCCTCCGATTTATAGACGTTATATTGCAAAAAAATTTCGTAAATTTTAAGGAAAATGTATGAAAAATCTCGGGCATTACAGGACCGGGAGGGAGGAGGGGGCACCAGAGGGGGTGCAAGGCCAAAGGACGGCAGGGTGTGGGCGGTGGGGGTGGGGGTTAGCGGAGGTCGGCGCCTCCCAGCCGACCTCTAGTCCTTGTGGAGGGGGGACAACAGGACAGAAGGGGGACTGGGAAGGACGAGGGAGCACCGAAGGGGGTGGGGGGCCGGAGGATGGCAGGGCATGGGTGGAGGGCAGGGGGGTGGCAGAGGCAGCGGGAGGTGGGGCACAAATGGGACTAGGGGGCAATTTATAAGTAGAGGGCAAAATTTCGCCCACATAAATTAGTTTTTTTTACAAAAATAATTATTAGCGACGGTCCTCATAGGCATCACTATTAGTAATTTTTAGTGACGTATCATATATATGTCGCTAAAAATACTATATTTGGTGACATATACTACTATACGTCGCTACCTACTATAGTTAGCGACGTATAGAACTATATGTCGCTAAAATAGATATTTTATTGTTTTAAAATTTCTTTTTCTCCTCATTCTCTCTCTACACTATTCACTCACTATCTTCCTTCTTTCCCTCTCCTCTCCCTCCTCTCTCTCCACTCTTTCCCTCTCCTCTCTCTCTCTCCGTCTCCTCTCTCCTCTTTCCCTCTCCCTCTCCTCTCTCTTTCCCTCTCCTCTCTCTTTCTCTCTCTCACTCTCTCCCCTCTTTCCCTCTCCTCTCTCTTTCCCTCTCCTCTCTCTCCTCTCTCTCTCTCCCTCTCACCTTTCTCTCCTCTCTCTCTCTTCACTATCTCCTCTCTCTCCCCCTCTCCTCTCTCTCTCTCTCCCCCCTCTCTCTCTCTCTCTCTCTCCTTCCTCTCTTCTCTGTCTCTCTCCTCTGTCTCTCTCCCTCTCTCCTCCTTCTCTCCTTCCTCTCCTCTCTCTCTCTCTTCTCTGTCTCCTCTCTCTCTCTCCTCCCTCTCCTCTCTCTCCCCTCTCCCCCCTTTCTCCTTCCTCTCCTCTCTCTCCCTCTCCCCTCTCTCTATCCTCTCTCTCTCCTCCCTTTTTCTCTCCTCTCTCTCTTCTCTGTCTCCTCTCTCTCTCCCTCTCTCCTCCCTCTCTCCTTCCTCTCCTCTCTCTCTCTCTCTCTCTCTCTCCCTCTCCCCTCTCCTCTCTCCCTCTCTCCCCCCTCTCTCCTTCCTCTCCTCTCTCTCCCTCTCCCCTCTCTCTATCCTCTCTCTCTCCTCCCTTCCTCTCTCCTCTCTCTCTCCTCCCTTTTTCTCTCCTCTCTCTCTCTACACACTATCTCTCTTCCAATTTTAATTTTTTTTATTTTTTATTTTTAAAAATTAATTTTTCAAATAAATAAATAAGATAAAAAAATATTATTAGCAACATATAAAAATATATGTCGATAATAGTATATGTATTAGCGAAGTATAGAAAATGTGTTGCTATTACCAATACTGTTAGTGATGAATATTTCTATACGTCGCGAATAACATTTTTTTATTTTTTATATTTCAAATATAATAATATCCCTCTCCTCTCTCCCTCTCCCCTCTTTCCCTCTCCTCTCTCCCTCTCCTCTCTCTCCTCTCTCCCTCTCCTCTCTCCCCCTCCCCTCTATCTCTCTTCTCCCTCTCCTCTCTCTCTCCCCTCTCCTCTCTCAATCATCTCTCTCCTCCCTCTCTCTCCTCTCTCTCTCCTCTCCCCTCTCCTCTCTCAATCCTCTCTCTCCTCTCTCTCTCCTCCCTCTCTCCCCTCTCTCTACACACTTTCTCCTCTAATTTTTAATTTTTTATTATTTTTAAATTTAATTTTCAAAATCAATAAATAAAATAAAAAATATCATTAGTGACGTATAGAAATATACGTCGCTAATAATATATGTATTAGTGAGGTATATTTATATACATCGCTAATAGTATTTATTTTTTAAAATATAATAATATATAAAAAAAACTAAAAATTAAACTCTCCTCCCTCTCCTCTCTCCCATTCTCACTCTCACTCTCCTCTCTCTCTCTCTCTATCTCTCCTCTCTCTCCCCTCCCCTCTCCTCTCTCCTCTCTCTCCCCCTCTCCCCTCTCCTCTCTCCTTTCTCTCTCCCTCTCCCTTCTCCTCTCTCCTCTCTCCTTTCTCTCTCCCTCTCCCTTCTCCTCTCTCCTCTCTCTCCCTCTCCCCTCTCCTCTCTCCTCTCTCTCCCTCTCTCCTCTCCCTCTCCTCTCTCTCCATCTCTCTCCTCTCTCTCTCCCTCTCCCTCTCCTCTCTCTCCATCTTTCTCCTCTCTATCTCTCCCTCTCACCTCTCCTCTCTATCTCTCCCTCTCCTCTCTCTTTCCTGTCTCTCTCCCTCTCTCTCTCTCTCTCTCCTGTCTCTCTCCCTCTCTCTCTCTCTCTCTCTCTCCCGTCTCTTTCCCTCTCCTCTCTCTCTTGTCTCTCTCCCTCTCTCTCATCTCTCTCCCTCTCTCCTCTCTCTCTCTCCTCTCTCTCCCCTCTTCTCCCTCTCTCTCCTCTCTCTCTCCCTCTCTCTCCCTCTCTCTCCCCTCTCTCTCCCTCTCTCTCCCTCTCTCTCCCTCTCTCTCCTCTCTCTCTCCCTCTCTCCTCTCTCTCTCCTCTCTCTCCCCTCTTCTCCCTCTCTCTCCTCTCTCTCTCCCTCTCTCTCCCTCTCTCTCCCCTCTCTCTCCTCTCTCTCCCTCTCTCTCCTCTCTCTCTCCCTCTCTCTCCTCTCTCTACACACTATCTCTCCTCTAATTTCAATTTTTTAAGATTTTTTATTTTTTAAAATTAATTTTAAAAATAAAGAATTAAAATGTACTATTAGTGACATTAAGAAATATATGTCGCTAATAGTGTATTTATTAGCGACATATACGAATATACGTCGCTAATACCTATACTATTAGCGACGTATATTTCTATACCTCATTAACAGTATTTATTTTTTATTTTTATTATTTTTAATTAATAACTACTAGCGACACTCATTTCTAAGCGTGATTAATAGTTATAATTTTTTTATTTAAAATATACATCTTTTAGCGACGTTTGTATAAAGTGTCGCAAATAGGTTAACTATTAGCAACATTCATAATAAATTGTTGCTAATATTTGACTATTAGCGATGTATAGATTTATGTGTCGCTAATAATTGATTTTATTGCGACGCTTCTCTATGAGTCGCAAATAATTGTTTTTAGCAACGCTTTGTTTTCCGTCACTAATACTACATTTTGTTGTAGTGCTTCTCTTTTTATGTGTCTTCATGAATCCATCATTAACATGTGTAAAACTTTTTCGTGAACTCTCTAGGAAAATAATAATAACAATAAAGGGACTCTCCTTCTTTCTCAATTATTTTTTAGGTTTTTCTCTCTTAAAATTCATGGTTCTATAGTGTTTAGATAAGTCTCTAAGTCAGTTTAAAACTTTGACTCTAACTAGGAATAAAAGCTCTTCTAGAAAGGCTTAAACTAGGTAACCAAAACTACTAGTTATTGATCATTCCAAACAATAATTCATCATCTATTGTTTCTTTTGTGCATAACTTTGTTAGCAATCAATCGTTCACTAGGGCGATCGATCAATAAACTCTCAGTCTATTTTTTACAAAGGGGTGTGTAAGGTGTCGATCGATTGTTTGTTTAAGTGATCAATTGATTCAACATTGTTCCATGCTACTATTCATAACCATTTGAGCGGTTTATCCTCTATATTTTTGTAGCGATTGATCGATTACATAGTAGATTTATAGTTTTACCCTTTTTACACTAATTTGGTTTCAAACTCTCTAAAATCAATTCCAAAACCATTCTAAATGATTTATGTATGTGAGTGTGTGCAAAATTAATCCTTTTATCCTTCAACAATCTTAGTCTTTAACGTTGATCCATAAGAACATGTATGTTCATATTTTTAAAGTCTTTCAATTCCAATACCAAAACCATTTTAGTAAGATTTCTAAGATTAATTACATATGTGAAGTTTAAACATAATTTTGATCAACAAAATTAGCCAATTACAATACATATGCCTCATATGTTCTTTTATTGATTGCATCATTTGGCCACAAGGCGGTCTTTGTAACATTCAATATTGTCATTAGACCATTGTTTCAGTTGTTAGACCCATTTATAGCTCACTACATTTGTGGAAAGATGAAAGGAGACAAGAATCTACATCCCATTATGCTAATGTGTTGAGAACTCTTTACTTGAACCTAGTCAGAGTCAACAACCACTTGTGTGTAAGAAGTAGGTTCAGGCAAATGAAGAAAAGAGCAACAAACAACCCTACTAGTGGGGGTTGATTTGTCACAAAGTAAACCTTGTAAGAACATAAGTGTCCTTATGTCATATATTGACTGACTGTCGTGATCAAAATAATGTCATTAATGTATATTTTGAGTCATTTTATAGTTTTAATAACGATTTTTGAAGGTAGAATGAAAGGAAGACTCAAATTCATGTTTTCGTAAGTAAAAATATGCACACATATCACATTTTCACACACTTTAGGGTAAAAAGGATCTTAAGTAAAAGAATGGTGATAATTGGAGATTTGAATATTGAAAAATAAAAAAATCTAGTTAGAATGATCGATTGCTAGAAAGAAATAATCAATTGATACCTAAAAATGCTCTATGTAAAACAAAGCCGAGAGTGAGCGATCAATTGCTAGGTAGAACAATAAATTGGTTGAAAACTCACGAGGAAAAATATAAGGAGCGTGTAAGAACATATGTGGTCATATATATTGTATTGGCTTATTTTGATAAACAAAATAATGTCAAATTGATGTGTAATTTGAGTCATAGAATATAATGCTTACTACTTATGATCACATGGCAAAGATGAAGTAGATCAGAAGAATTAGAAGTGTTTTCACAGGTAAAAATATCCATACATGTCACATTCACTCATTTAGGATCAAGGGCTTATTATATTAGAATGTGAGAAAAAAACAAGTGGAAAATGAGTAAAAAATTGCATATGTAAAATTTTTCATTCCAGATTAATTGGGATTAAAAAATAGATTAATAAAAAAAATTGAATTTTGGTGTTGTACCAGTACTGTAGCAACATTGTAGTAGTACTATAGCAGCAATCAATGGATGAACAATAGTGATCGATCGATTTGTAGCTGTTTTCACAAAATGAAGTTGAGAGTTGGCTTTCAATCGATTACTATAGCGATCAACTGCTAGAGCCCGTAATTTTCTAAAACATACCATTTTGAGCTGAATTTGATTTCTACTTAATGTCTAACACCTACACCAATGTATTGTATTGGCTTATTTTGATAAACAAAATAATGTCAAATTGATGTGTAATTTGAGTCATAGAATATAATGCTTACTACTTACGATCACATGGCGAAGATGAAGTAGATAAGAAGAATTAGAAGTGTTTTCACAGGTAGAAATATGCATACACGTCACATTCACTCATTTAGGATCAAGGGCTTATCATATTAGAGTGTGAGAAAAAAATGAGTGGAAAATGAGTAAAAAATTGCATATGTAAAAATTTTCATTCCAAATTAATTGGGATTAAAAAATGGATTAATAAAAAAAAGTGAATTTTGGTGTTGTACCAGTACTGTAGTAACATTGTAGTAGTACTATAGTAGCAATCAATGGATGAACAATAGTGATTGATCGATTTGTAGCTATTTTCACAAAATGAAGCTGAGAGTTGGCTTTCAATGGATTACTATAGTGATCAACTGCTAGAGCCCGTAATTTTCTAAAACATACCATTTTGAGCTGAATTTGATTTCTACTTAATGTCTAACACCTACACCAACTTAATTTTTATATAAGGGGTGTTTTGGATGCAAGAAAAGAGGAAGGAGTCATTGTTAGTATAGAGATAGATTGGTGAGTCTACTATATTGGGTTTCAAGAGTATAGATCTTTCCTTTGACAACATGCTTTGAATATCAATTCAATTAGCCAAAAGGAAACAGAAGTTCACAACACAGCACATACAAGAGTTTGAGGAGTTGCAGCAAATTTCTTCATTAAGGAGTGATTGAAGAAACACAATGGAAGATGTATAATTAAAGAATAAATCTTTGATTGAGTTGCTAGAAGAAAACGAAAATGAAATACAAAGAGAGAAAGCTTCAAGATTTTGAAGGAAGGAGAAACTTTAGGGCCAACAACAAAGAAGACTAAACAAAGAAAAGATATTTTCATTTGTGTTGGGTCAAGAGGTTGGTTGGTTGCTATTCTGTCTTGTAAGTTTTTGCATGGTAGTGCGTTAATTTGGCATTATGAGGTTGTCATGGTTTTTACCCTAGTTTAGATTTTTCACGTTTAAGGTTTTTGGTTTGGCTTGTATTCCAAATTGAAGTCTTATTCCTTTTAAGGCTTGAGAGTTTGTAAAAATGACTGGAAGTTGGAAGAGGAGAGAAGACCTAGAAAAGTAAAGAGCTTGTGTGGAGTTGTTCTAATGGTGCTTTGAGAGAGTTGTCTTCTAACTTGAAAAAATTTCAACCGTAAATAAAAAAAAAGTAATTAGAGGTGAGAATAATGCACAAAAACATATTTGTAACGTGATATTTGTTGAAGATTGTTGTTGAGAAGATCAAGTGCATAGAAGTTTCATTTCAAGGAAGAGATGAAAGATCTACTTTGATCAAAAGAGTACAAATGAGAAGAAGATTAAGTTATAGCCAATAAACAATCAAAGAGTGATTGATTAAGAATTCAAGAGTAGTGTGGAGAACCATCTATTTAAAGAAAATGAGTCTTTTAACTTTATAATTAGTAATTTTATAATATAAGGTTTACATAATGTATAGTTAATTTGGACAGAGTGTCCTGTAGTTTTTTCTTTATTGGGTTTCCACTTAAAAATTCTATTGTGATTTGTTTGTTAATTTGATTGTAAAATTCTTATTAGAACACATTGGAATTATGCACATTAATTTGAACAAAATCGATACTTATTTTGTTTAAAAGGGAAGATTTCTTAATTGCAAGTTAGAGATATTTATTTTTCTCGGTTTATCTATGCCACACATAGTTCACAAACCAACAAACCTTGTGGAAAAAGGTTTTGTCTTGCAATCTAGTGATCATGGGATGGCACATCACCAACATTGAAGGGTATGTGGTAGACAGCAATGTTTCTTTTAGGAGAAGTTGGTACAAAAGTGGCCTCATCTAGGTCTTTGCAAAAGAATCCTCAATGTTTTCAAATCCTTGTTAACAATACACCATGGATAAAATATAAAACAAAACTAGTTATCTTGGGTAAACTGAGATACACTTAATAGGTTCTTCTTTAAGACAGGTACAATTAAAACACACTCATGTGGAAGATTAGATGAGGGAAGATGGATACAAACAATATGAGAGGTAGCGAGGCCATTACCCTTGCCAGTGAGTAGTCAGTTACAATAATAGGGACCATACCTTCAACATGCTGAGCTTTTTGTTGTCATGTGGTTGGTGGCTCTGGTGTCTAGGTACCAAGCATGATCATGCTGATCTGCTAATGTCATGGTTGCAAGAATAGGTTTAGATGAGAGGTCAAGTAACTCACAATGGTTCTCCTTGTGGTTAGGATGACCACATCTATAAAATCAAGAGAATAAAGATAGCCATTGATAGGTGTAGCACGACCATGCCCATGGCCATGGGATTGTTGACCCCAACCACGAGCAAGATTTGAATATTCTGGGATTGAAGGATGACCACCAACAAATTGTCTACGATTTTGGCCAACAGATTCTCCACCCTTGGAGGATGAGCCTTGCCCTTATTCTGTTGTGTACTTGGCAGTTGGATTAGTAGATGGAACATGAGCTCCTTGAATCTGAATCTCGAAGTCAAAGACAAGGGTTATAAGTTGATCAATAGAGGGAGTGAAGGTTGTGAGATTAATGTCTGGCACCATTGAGTTGAACTACGATATGAGACCATTCAGCACCCACATGATAAATTGATCGTGGTCGATTGGCTTGCCGGAACTTAGCCATATCATGTGGAGGGGCTTTGAGCTTCTGGAGATATTCAATGATAGACAGTGCACCCTTGGAGATGGAATGAAGTTCAACTTTCATTGTTGTAAGAAGGATTTAGTTAATATTCCATAGAGAAAAAAGCAGCATATACACAATGGAGACCTTGAGTGAGAATTGAATAGTTTATGATAACAAATTGGTGAGCCAAGTGAAGATCATTTGATCCAAGCACAACCACTAAACAATTGAGGGCAAGTTAGAGTCACCTCGGGGCAGGGACCGAAGCTATGAATTATCGCACCTAAAAAATTTCAAATTCATTTTTTAAAATTTCACTGTAGAAAATCAGCAATAATATTTAACTTCTTGCTTTCCAAAATTATGAATATCAAATAAAAGTACTTTATATCCATCATCAAATCATTGCGTAAAGGAAATGTGTCTAGAAAAGTTGTCATTGCCACACACACCAATTCCTCTTAGAAACTCAATCCTCTTAAATACTTACATCAAAGGAAACTAGGAATACGAATATATTTAGGATGACTAAATAAAAATCATAACTTATAATAATGAGATAAATAATCCAAAAATCATATTTCAAAATCTACCAGTACACACTAAAGATAATGTCACACCCCATATCTTTCTCCATTTACTTTTAAATTAAAAAATAACAAAAATAATTTAAAGAAAACTTATTTGTCAAATCATTCTATGAATATATATTAATTTAGTATGTATGACACTTATTTTCAAACATATAAATAACTAAATCATTATATGTATACAGAGAGAAAGAGCTAGATGACTGATATAGTCTCTCAACTCATTTTTATCTATATAGCCTATTTGTCACCCTCAATCCCTCTGTAAACGACATACTATCAGGCGTTGTAAACAACCAAATAAATGTTGTTTCCCTATTTCCCCACCTTACTCCTCCCTCCTATGACCATCCCCTTCCCTGCACTCTTCACCTGATCCACTAGAGGAACTCCACCCAACCCAGCTTCACCCCGACCGCTAGAGGATGTATGTATTGCTCCACCTCTCTTTCATCCCTCTCCTTCTTGATCTCATGCTCCGCCCTGACTGCCTCTAGCTCATTCCTCTTGTTCCGATCTCCTCACTGTTTGGCTCCGCCCAACTTGACCTTCTGCTCCAGTCTAATTGGATGCTCTGTCCCAGCTGCCTCTTTCTCATCCCTATCCTCCCAACCTCCTCGCTGCCTGGCTCCATCTCAACTATGAATCGCCAAAGGTCTCGGTGCTCATCATTGCTCCTATGCCCCAAGCGCCTCTGGTCACCCAGATCCGTTTCAACCACTAGAGTTAGGGTCTGCTCTTGATCTTCTCTTTGACCTCTGCCCTAACTGCTAGTGGCTGCTGGACTCCGCCTCCTGACCATGATACCTAACAATTTCCTCTTTCTATATAAGTCTTAAGTATATTTGAGTATGCTATAAAGAATATTTCATACTAATAACTGGGGCAAACAATGTTTATATGTTAGTCTGGTGTCATTCTTCGAATGAAAAAGAAATTCCCATGCCCTTGTCATCAAATTACAAAATTTATCGATTTATGTTGGTGCATATTAGTAATCATTCTATTGCATTTCCATGATTTTTTTGAAAGAAAAGAAAATGTATTGAGCATTTTCTTGTTAAGTGTTTCTTTTTTTGCTAAAGGTTTTTATTTAATCATTGTTTGAGGAAGAGAGTAGAGAGAGAAGCATTAGGCCAGCTATTTTATGTTCTATATTTTTTCTTGAGAAGAAATGGGGCTAGCTATTCATGAGAACAATCTCAATTACATGGCAACATGTATTTTCATGACTTGATCTTCCCCTTTGATAATGCAGACACGTTTGTGTTGTATGACTTTTTTCTATCCATGAGTCTTTGATAAAAATTTCTCTCGGTTTGTGTTATGCAGGAAACACTCAAACGATAATAAACAATCAAATTGTTGGAACATTGATAAATTTTTCAACCCTCTATGCACCACTTATCATGATGGGAGGATGGAGAAATTTTACTAGTGTTGATCCTTTCTTTGTTTTACTGGTACATGAACAATCTAGCTAATGTGTAGTTCAAACTTTAACAATAGGTATGTCTATACAATTGACTAATTGCAGAACTTAAAATAAAGTAAAAATTGCATAAGAATATGTAGAAACATCAAAGAATAGAGGCAAAAGAAATTTTACAATAGAACTGGTGACCATTGCAATAATCACTTTGTGAAATCTCATTGTTTGTAGACAGTCATCAATCTCATATTTATGCATTGAAGGGTATTATGAAATAGATGTAGTTGGCCATTCATTTTGTAGACAATTATCAATCTCATAATTTTTTCCATTGACCAAAAATAATCTTTTGGTCCATCCCATTTATCTTGTTTGTTAGGTCAATTCGGGCAAATAGGTTGAGTAGATTTTTAATTGCTGGTAATTGCCCTGAAACTACACATTTTCTACATGTTCTGAGCTAGATGAAAGAGTGTAGTCACCCCGAGACATGTTGAGTACACACAAAACAATTGTGTGACGGGAAACATTTGCTTTTATTTCTGATCTCAATGTCAGAGTTTCTACTATTGAAAGCCCAAGTTACATTTTACTATTGGAGGGTACGACATCAATCCGGTTTGGTCAACCCATTATCACACACAAACACAAACAAAATTCAATGAAGTGTAACAAGTAAATAGAATAATTACACAAAGCTTACAGATAAACTCTCAACAAAATTAAGGAAAAAATGTATGTGCATGTACCTAACTCACAATAACTATGAGTACTTGAACCACCCTTTTCCTGCTTTGAGATGTTGAACAGAACAAAGCATGAAAGAAATGGTCCCTAAGGAAGAAATTAAATGGTTGTATCCTTAATTGCACTCCTAAGGAATTAGAAATTTAGAACACACAAGGCAAATTATCTACACTTGTTCTTCAGTGCTGCAAAAGTTATTCTCTCTAAAGCATCTAAAGCACTTCTCAATGAAGGTCTTCTTTAAAGATTTGCATGAGCACGAGCCATAGCAATTCTAAGTACTGCAGCTATCTCGTCTTCGTGCTCATATTTTTGAGCTAAAAAGGGTCCAATACTTTAGAAAGTGGTTTTTTTTCATGAATACTAGCATGAGCTCATCTAACAATGTCAATATCAGAAGTGCCCAAAATTATTATAGGGAAAGTATCAAAAGAGTCAAAGTTGACCTTAAGAAATAACAGTAGCTAGCACTGAAATTTCTTGAAAGATACATATAGAATTATAAGTGCAGTCCATATGTGTAAGATTTTTAATTTTATTTGGTTTATTTTTTTTAATTGTGTGAATTTGTGTAGTTTTGCTTGTTTACCAGTTTGATTTGATTTTGGGGTTATGGGTTACTAATTATGAATTTAATAAGATCAAATTTTATTTTTATGAGTTTTAGTGTTAAGTTTTGTTTACCTAAAATTTACTGATTTAATGACATTTTCTCATAAAATTTTCTTAATTTAGGGAGCAAACCCCACCGTGGGCCCCAAGTCTATGTAAGACAATGTGCGACCTATTGACTATCTAGTCTTCTATTATTTTAATTAAGTGTGATTGGGTATAATTAGATTCATTTTTAGATAAAAAATAACATTAATTAACCACTTAGAGCACATTTTAACCTATTTTATAGCCCAACAATTTCTATACCCAGCCCAAAATCCTTACTATATAAGAAAAACCCTAGCATATTAACCAGATGAGGAAGGGCTTTGTTAGAAGGGAAGAAGTACTCTACCCCTATTTCCCAAAGGAAAATTTTAGATTAAAGTGTGTTTTCTTCCCCTATTCATCCATAAACCTTCAATTTTAGTCTTAATCACATCTATCTTCATTTCCCCTATCTTGATCTCTCATTTCCTTCCATCAAAAACTTATTTTTAATTTTGATTTAGAACCCTAATGAGGTGATTTCCATTTTTAACCTAAGGATATCCTTAGATCTATCAATTGTCAAGTTTATTTGAGTCTATTAGCTAATTTTAAGTAGGTTTAACTAAAAATCATAATTTTTGGGTGGGATTTCTTGAGGATTAAAGTTATTTCATTAATTCAAAGGCCTGTTAGAGGTAAGAATTTTTACCTTATGTTGTTTTTCTTCATTAGATTGCATGATTATAGGTTTATTTGAGTTTTTACTTCATTTCGAGGTTTAATGGTGATTTGTTAAGAGCATACAATTTATGGGTATTTTCCTTTAATTAAGCATGAAAATGATTAGATCAATCATGCCCTGGGCTTAGATTTTGATTATATGATGCTCTATGATGATTTTTGAATTTAAATAGAATTTTAGAATATTTTTTAATTTGAATTTTGAAAGGTTGAAGATGAACCAGAAAAGTAAACTATTACGTGCCTTTGAACGGCCTATTTAGGCCAATCGTATGTTCACGCATTCGAACAGTTTGTCAGGGTGTTTGAATGACAATAAAATATTTTTTTAAATAGGCTATTTTTGTAGATTTTTAGCCATTTATTGTTCTTTTCTCATGATTCCAATTTTCTATGACTATGATGAGTTATGAATACAGATAAATGTTACTTAATTATATATGTACTTTCTTTGAACTATGATCTAGCTCAAGCATGAATATGACTATACTTGTTTATTTTAAATATGATATTCTACATGTGTAAATCTATATTTGATTATTTTTTAGTATTTATTCCATGATTATAATAGGTTATAACCATGATAAATTTTGCATGCTTGTACATGTCATATTGATTATAGATGATTCATGTTCCGCATATTTTAACTTAAATATGAACACTACTATATATATATATATATATATATATATATATATATATATATATATATATATATATATATATATTCCCTGGGTTGAGAATAGTGGATTTACTAAACTATTATGTTATCTTGACTTTGAGAATCTAGGATGGTATGTCCCTATGCACCGGCTTACCAGGGATTGCTCTAGTTTTTCTTTTTAGGAATTCGAACCTTCCCCATAAGGGATTGTCCTGAGTGAGTCAGAACTGCTCTAGTTTTCCCTTTTATAGGAATTCAAACCTTCCCTACAAGGATTGCCCTGGGTGAGTAGGGGTCACAGTTAGGGAACTTACCTAAACCACTTAGTTTTTCTTCTGTTTAGGAATTTGAACCTTCCCCGCAAGGGATTGTTGTAGGTAAGCTGGTTTGATTATTTTTCTCAATTGTGAGGCATTCACCAATGATTGATGCATGTGTATGAAATATAACGCACATTGACACAGGTTGTGTAGGACAATGATGCTTATATTATACATGGTATTATGGAATGTTTATGCTTGAACATGCAGGATGGGATGTGGTAATACACTTGATTTATGCAAGGTGAATGTGTATATTGAGAATTGATTATGCAAAATGTGGTTATTGATACTTGATTCATGCAAGATGTGAATGTTATAATCAGATTCGTATGATTACAAGTCATGTGTATATGTGTTATGAACTAGGGATGAACATATGATGCGCAGGTGGCATGAATATGTGTCTATAGAATGGGGTTTACATTATGATACACAGGTGGCATGAACATGTGTTTATGGAATGTAGATTATAATATGATGCACAAGTGGCATTGTAAAGCCCGAGATTTTTCCATACATTTTCCTTATAAATCACAAAAAAAATTGTAATATAACGGCTATAAATCGGGAAAAATGACGAATACAAAACCTGTGAAAATAGTTTAAAAATTTAAAACATCACACATCAATCATTTTCCTATCCAAATTTTTTACTCATTTGATCAAACATTGTACGGCCAAACCAAAATCTTCAGGCACTACTCGAAAATAAATGTACGAATAAATTGCTATGATCATAGACTTTAAATACAAATCTCTCCCAGGCATCCCTGAGTGCAAGTCCCATAACAGTCCACAGTCTAATCCAAATTACAAGTCCATAAAGATAAACAACTTAATTCACATCTCACCCAATACAAGAGATCGTGACACAAACATTACTCACAGTGAGTCAAGAATATACCTGAGTCTAAGGGAATCAATCCACCATGGAAACGAGCATCCATCTTCAGGAACTCTCCATCACAAACCTACAAAAGCCTCCCGAACAACGGGGCTAAGTATAGGGTAATGAGTATTTTCATCCTCAATAGGAAAATACCCAGTAGGGGAGTTCTAAATAGTGAACTCAATAAGTCTATACATAGATGTGCTCATGCAACTCAAACATGAAGCAGACAACATATAATAATCTTGCTCATACGCATACAATCATGCATAACGCACCATCAAACCAAACTTACACAAACACCCTTAATCGGGGTTTTACAACTTATTTATATAATCATACGCTTACTCAAACAACATACACATACCTGTACGACTTTACACGTACAATCATACACTTACTCATATAACTTACACATACTTGTACACCCTTACTCGTACAATCTTACTCGTACGACTTTACTCGTACATTCTTACACTTATAGTCTTGTTCAGAATCACATTCTTAAAGCCTTACTCACATTCATACTCTTCCAGTTGTACTCATATTCATACTCTTATAGTCATGCTCATACACATAATCTTACATTCATGCTCATACTATTGACCATTGAAGCTCATTACAACTAATAAGCTCTAATGTCGAAAATGAAAAGGATGTCACTGGGGCATCACCTTAACCTCCGGGGAGTGACTAGATGCCATGGACTTTTTTGAAGGCAAGACACACTAATGCTCATGGGGCATAAGATCAAACAGGTAAGAGCAGGTCCATGATACTACTTATCTGAGTGCGCAAACGTAAATACCCACACATAAGGGGTTATACAATTGCCTACCATTATGGGTCTTATAGTGTCAATGCCACTCTTGGGCAGAATCATACAGTGCCACTCTTGGGCAGAATCATACAGTGCCACTATTGGGCAAAAATCATACAGTGCCACTATTGGGCAAAAATCATACAGTGCCACTATTGGGCAAAATTATACAATGCCACTTTTGGGCAGAATCATACGATGCTCTTAATAGAGCATCAAACGTCTAAGCTTAATACAGCACATAGACTAAATCGAAAACATAAATCGCTCTCAACAGAGCATCAGATGTCTAGGTTTCATACAACACATAGACTAAATCAAAAATATACATCACTCTCAACATAGCATCAGACATCAAGTGTTCTATACAACACACAGACAATATCCTGCAGGATAAACACCATGACAAGACATGAGAAATGCTCAGCCGACTCATTATTCAAGTCGCAAACCCACAATGTTATCATTAGCTTTTTTTATAATTCAAGTTTGAATTAAGTACATTATGAGGTACAATTATTCCACATAAACACTCTAACATAGAGTGCTCCACTAATAAAACCGAAGCTAAGCCCGATCTGAAACCCTAGTTCATCAGGGCAGCAGATTTCCTTAACCCATCCATCTCATACCATAACTCACCATACACCCAAACTTACATATTCATATAATCTCCGCCATCCACCTTTTGGCCAAAACATCTTACTCGGAAGTCCTCAAACTAAGCTCCTTAGAGCCAACCCTAGTTATCACCCTCTTACTAATGCCTCACTTATTGAACTTACTTTTCACTTCATAATTTATACGTTATGCTTCTATAATTATGCACACTCTTACTATCTAACAATCCCTAAGCATACACTCTAATCCAAACAAGCCTCTCCAATCCTCGCCCATCAAACTTACATTATATGTCTTCCGTCATATGCTTACACATCCACAACAAATCTAGACGAAAACCTTTGTCATCTCTTATTGTCCATCGCCCATACTTTTACCCCCCACACGCATACACATATCCATCAAATATGCATATAGTCCTCATACATACGTATGCCCATCACACATATGTATAACATATACATACTTTCATACATTGCTCCCAACATACTTGCTAGCAATCACTAGCACACATATACACATTCATACACGTAGCTTACTAACATACTCGCTAGCCATCACTAGCACATACAAATTACACATATGCAACTTACAAATATACATGTTAGCCATCACTAGCACATACCTACTTCCACATACGTAGCTTACAAATATACATGCTAGCCATCACTAGCACATACATACTTTCACATACGTAGCTTACAAACATACACGCTAGCCATCACTAGCACATACATACTTTAACATGCATAGCTTATAAACATACACGCTAGCCATTACTAGCACATACATACTTCCACATACGTAGCTTTCACACATACAGACAACATGCATGTCATATGCATTTCAACATGGCATAATCCATCCTCTTATATCATGTAAATGGATCATAATCTAACATCTATAGCATTCAATCATATAGTCCTAGCATACTACTACTCATTCAAAGCATGCTATCATGAAATTACGAGTTCAAAGCTCCCCCTACCTTGTAATCATAATGTTTGATGGCGAGCACACGATAGTGGTGGCGTCAACGACCAAAAGCTTTGCCAAGTTGAGAGAGCTACTGTTCTGAGGGTTTAGGAAGCGCTAAAAGAAATCACAACCAAATGGGATGACACAAATTAGTGCGGTAAAATTCACAATCTACAGCGGCACACTAGGGCGTACGAGAGAAAGGTCATGCTAACATAAGTGGTGGTGCGACCAGAAGTTGAGGGTGTACTCACTGAAGGTTGGCCAATGGATAAGAAGTACTCCGCCGGCCGCACGACGACGAAATCGGCTGCGGACAGCAGCCAACAACGACGATTTTGCGTCAACGGCGGCAATTTCACGTCGAAGCGCATGGGGCGATGGTCAAGGATAGAGAAGAGGTGGTGGAAGACTCTGATGTCAACTCCATTCAATGGCAGAGCCAACCGATGGTTAGGCGGTACAAATACAACGCCTAAATCCAAAAATACACGCGTGGCCACATGTACACGCAGCCAAAAAGTACCACTCTAGGGGGAGATGGGTTTGATGGTGGCAGCCCAAGGCCCATAAAGGGACAACGGAGATCGGGCCAGGAAGTGGTGGCTGATCGAAGCGACAACATCGTCAATCACCACCCACAACCAACACTTTTGGTGAGGGCAGCTATGCATCTCGCACAGTATATGAAAAAGGCAAGTGGCCCATTCCAGGCAGGGGTGTAATTGGCCAAGTGGGGCTGGCCCTCGTTTTTGCCGAGCCAAGGTAGAGCCCACGATGGCCAAATGGCACACGGTTCGCCTATGACAATGACCCGAGATGCACCCAAAGCGTCGGGCAGAGCAATACAATAGGGCAAAGTGGGGTCAGAAATGGAAACCCCCAACCGACACTGGGTTGAGGTAGGCTGCACAGAATTCGACCAAAGTTCGTCTGATGGCTAGACGACGACCGAAAACACTAGCGTCTAAAAAAAATGTCACAGACAGTGAGATGAAAATATAAACAAAACCCAACCAAAGTACCAGTAGCTCACAGTGAAGCAAAGAAAGCATGGCAACGGCTCTAGCCAGCGCCTATGGGTTCCTAGTAGCCAAACAAACATAAGTCTAGTTGAGGGCGGCCACAAACGACATCAAAATTGCACCCCTGTCTCAAAAACGAGAACAAGAGGGGAGAAAAACTAAAGAAAAGTTGGGTACCTTGTGGATGAGGAAAGAGGCCATAGCGGTGGTCATATCCGGTACCTACGGACTCGTAGCGGTGAGGTAAAGAGGATTCCGGCAAGAACCGACTAAATCAGACAACGGAGGAGGGAGAACAAAGCGATCGAAATCTCACTCGGGTTCTCACAAAACTTACTGGACTTTGAAAAAGTTACTAGAAGTCGCTCCTGGAATCTGATCTTCGGATTTTGATATTTATATAATTTCTTTTTAATTTTTTCATCTACGTCCTCAACACGCATTCACTTACTGTTTATGCATTGTACCTCCAAAATTTGTACCGTAAGCGCGCAGTGAGGCCCGCGGCCTGCGACTAAGCCCCACACCTAACCCTATAGGTATAAATATGGGGCAAATACATAAATAAAAATATGCTGAAGCATCACATTTTTCCACTGAAATTGACAAGAAAAATAGCAAGAAAATCGTAAAAAATCGTAAAAAATCAGGGACATTACAAGCATGAATATATGCAATTTATCTCATGATGTATAGGTGTGGTGAATGAATATGTGGTGCAGTTATATTGAGAATGCATGTGATATTTTCATGAGTTTACTTTCTATATTAAAACCCTTGCTAAGCAAAGCTCACCCCTCTTTATTTGTGGCTTCTGTTTTGGGGCTGCATGTCTTGTCATACAGGTGCTTCGGATGGGCTCTATGTTGAGCATAAGGTTGGATGCACACCATGAGGAGCTAGAGTTATTAGGTTATGTTAGACTTATTTTTAAGACATGTTGAACTTATATTTGACCTAACTTCACATTATGTTAAGCTATTGTTGGCTTAGACTTGTTTAGCCCTTGTGGCTTATTTTTATGCATCAACTAGATGATGTGGGTGTGTGTGGACTAAGTTCATTAATTAATAGTCATTTATATTTCTCTATTTTCTTTTGCACAAAGAGCACATGTGCTCATTTCGATGTATATTTCACCCAAGTATGGGTTAAGTCTTCTAAATTTCCACTTCACTACGTCGGGTCGCGTATTACTTTCTCTTTGGACCAGGTTTGGGTCAAGGGTGGCATGTGCCGGGGAATGACAATATGTCATGCACCAATACATTAAGAAAAATGATATTTCTAGTCTACCTTCTGTACACCACAAACCTACTCCCGTCTCTGACGGGATTGAAAAAAGTAAATCTCCCTATTGTTAGGTGTGACTCACCTTTTCTCTTCAGTCAGAGGTTGAAGTAAGTTTTTGGTGTAAAAAAAGTGAAGTAAGAATATCATCTTCCAATTCAACTTCATACATTCTTGAGATTGAAATTCTAGACAAGCGATAACACCACTAAGAGTACAAAATATTTGGTATTCTCTCATGGATCTGATACATGTCAAATGTCCATATTACAACATAAAAAATAGCATTTAATTATAATTTGAAACATAGTTGAAAGGGGAAAAGATGAATGAAAGCCAATAACTTTGACTTTTTATAGACAGCCAAACTATAGTTGTTTATGAGCAATGGATACATAGGGCTTCAATGAATTACTCCCTCCGTCCTAAATTAATAGCTCCGTTTAGTTTTTTAAAATAAACTAATATTAATTCATTTTAAGAAACCAAATAGAGCTATTAATATGGGACAGGGGGAGTATAAATTTCAAAGAAATTCCCCATTCAAAGATGGCACAGTCAAGTAGGCAATAACATGTAAAAGTAAACATTTATTGAATAACAATTCAGACAAATCAAATCCTCATCTTAATAAAATGCTTCAATTACTACTTTTAGGAACCACAAAAGATTGTCAGACAATCGACAAGTGAAAGGAAATAAAAACACACACATCTCTAATTGATTTTGTAGTGTCTCCGATATTTTCCTATTTTCTTGTCAAATTTTTTGAATGTAAATCTTAGTATCTAAACAAAATAACACAAAAAATGAGATAATCTACTTTCAAAATTCTTACCATGAAGTGGAGTGGCAAGACTCCTATTTGTCTATAACCTCCACCTTTGTCTGGAACAATTTAAGCCTCTGCAAGCCCCTCTAAGCTTTCTTTTATCAAAGTTGAGTTGTGGATCCAACGTGACAAGGTCCAACAATAGAGTATCCGAGTCATTTTCCCTAAAATATAAACACTGCTTCCCTCCTAGTTGTCCATCACAAGTGCTACCACCCACATTTTTGCCTTTACATGAAACTACCCTTCATCAACAATAATAGAATACCAATCCGACCAGAATGATTCCCACAATATCACAAGCTATCGCAATCACAACATTTTTACTCAAGGGTTTTCTTTTGGTGCCATGGGTACTATTACTATCATCCAAAACTGGAGGTGAGAAACTATTGGGTAGATGAGGGAGAGAGGATGGATCAGTGGCCTGACTAATAGAAGAACATGGATTCTTCAATGGGGGTCCGCATAGCACAGGTTGCCCAGAAACAAGGTGGGACCCCTATTTACATGACTCAGTCTAGTAGTCGAGATGAAGCAGGGCATCGAGGAGAATGGGAGGATAGGGATGAGAGAGAGGCGGCCAGGGTGGAGATTTCGATGAGATCGGGGGAGCCTTCTACTTACGAGATCATAGAGGAGAGGGATGAAAGAGAGGTGGAGTTCCGCATCCTCTATCAGTCAGGACAGAGCTCGGTGGAGTTCCTTTGGTGGATTGGGTGAAGAGTGCAGGGAAGGGGATGGTCATATGGAAAAATATTTGTTTGGCTGTTTACAATGCCTGAGAATATGCCGTTTGATGAGGAATTAAGGGTGATGATGTGGCACTCTGTATTCCGATTACGCTTAACCCAAAGAGGGTTAGGGATAATATATAATATTAATTAAATTTTCAAAGGTTTTAGGGATGAAATTTTCATATTTAGTTAAAGCTCAAAGTAACAAGCACAACGAATCAAAGAATACGTAAAACAGAGGTCGGGAACGGAAGTTATGACCTCAGGAAGCGTGCCACATGGGCGGGACCCACTTTAAAAGTGTGAGATAACCTACCCATGTAGGGTCTAGTTTTGAAGGGTTGGTTGATACGAGTTCATCGGTACCAAGATTGTACAATTCCGACTTCCGGATAAAAAATTATTGTGTTTTGAAGTTGAAATTGTATTTGAATAAAATAATAATAAAATATTTAAGAAATGACGGAATAGCTGATGTTAGCTAGCTGAGCCAAAGACGGAGCGAAACCGCCGCGCCAGTGCGCCACTGAGTAGTAGATGCGTCGCACAATCGCGGCCAGTGGGTCCCGCGCGACATGCGTGGGACGTGCGACAGATGTGCAAGTCGTCCATCAAACGCACAGCGCGGCCTCGGGTGTCGTGTGCAGCGCAGTGATGCACGCCTTACATGCGCATCACTCATGCCAACCAAAATGGCAGCCCATTTAAAATGCATCACATGGCACAAGCGTGTGCACACGTATTCCACCTTTTGTACGCTTGCACATCTTTTCCTATAAATTCTCATTTCCGTTCATTCTTCCAGAAGAGTTTCAGGAGTCATTCTAAGTCTGTTTTCTTCCATTTAAAAAACGTTCTTAGCTAATTCGAGGGTGTTCTACGTAATGGAAGTGTCCATTATGTTAGTGAACCAATATGAGGAAAACGCCCTGGGGTAAGAGGAGGTTCTGTCCGCCGCCTACGTGGGCGGGAAGGGTAAATTATCCCCAGGCAAGGGGAAGTTCTATCTGCCGCCTACGGGCGTGGGAAGGGTAAAGTGTCATCGGGCAAGGGGAGGCTTTGTCCGCTGCCTATGGGTGCAGGAAGGGTAAAGTGTCCCCAGGCAAGGGGAGGTTTTGTCTGCCGCTTTCGAGCGTGTTGTGAGAAAAGTATCCCGGGTCAAAGGTAAGTTCTGTTTATAGCTTATGGGCATGGAAAGTAAAAAATATTCTGGATTTAGAGGAGGTTTTGCCCGCCATCTCCGAACCTGAAAGGGAAGACGCCCTAAGGATACAAGCAACTCAGAATGTTGCCACTTCTGGAACTTTAAGGGAGTACGCTTTTCTGACATTATAATTTAATATAATTTATATGCATGCATATCTTAATTAGTAATATATTAATTAAGATAT
Organism: Saururus chinensis; assembly: GCA_035235625.1. NCBI lineage: Eukaryota > Viridiplantae > Streptophyta > Magnoliopsida > Piperales > Saururaceae > Saururus > Saururus chinensis. The sequence continues at coordinate 12,353,605 of CP141142.1, read as the reverse complement.
ATAAATTGCTATGGTCTGATTTATGTTCATATGTTTCTATTCGATCTACTTTGTTATATTCTGTGGTTATCCGAATTACTCTAAAATGCTCTATTATGATCTGATATACTTCAATCTGATCTGATATGATCAATATGGTCGAATGAAATTTGATATTATCTAATAGGATCTTATATGATCCAACATGCTCTGTTGTGTGTTATGTTCCGCTCTATGATAGAGTGGGATGTGTGGTTTTGTTAGTATTTTACTCACCTTTGTGAGATGTCTATTTCGCTGATTTATTGGCATTCATTTGACTCCGATGATTTATAAGCTTTCTCTCTGATTCCAAATAAATTATTCAGATATAAAGTATATATATTTTATTGTATATGATTTTCTGATGTTTAATGAATGTATTAGCCATTAGGCAGAACTACATTTGGATCCGATCGTATTGAAATAATATCGTGGATGGTATCCAATACGTACGTAGGCAACTAACGGTAAGGTAATATTAGCCCGATCCAAATTAGTTATAAAATTATGTTTGTTCTAATCTACGCACAATGAAACATTAAAGCTCTGTAGTGTGTAGAAGGACGTTATAACTCTCGCATTCAAAGTTTGCAGCTCCTAGTCAGTCCGATTTTAATTTTTCTGCTTATTTAATACACTCTAATTCTGTCTTCCGAACTATCCCCAGTCCGGGTCGGGTTTTCTGGGTTATAGATGAATAGACTGGCGCAACAGTAGATGAAAATAAGTGGTAGACTATATCAATCCTATATATATATATATATATATATATATATATAAGACATGATAAAATCACAACCAAATTTCACATGGTATTGCCCGAGTACGTATCAATTTGTATAATATACATAACTATTAAGTAATTGGCACTCTTGTGCATATCTCTTAATATTATATGTCAATCTAAAGTTTAATATCAAGATCACAAAATCCTAAATCGAACTAAGAGCTTCACATCCTCTCTTAGCACAAGAGTCCCCCACCTAGTTATTTTTTTGAAGAACCTATATCAAAATGGATGTTGAGTTTATGAATATACCCAGTGAGATAGCAAAACTAGAACTATAATACTTTCAATAATTATTTCACAACAATATTTCAAAAGGAGTATAGTAACCAGCATGAATTCTATTTTAAGGAATATCATTTTTGAAATCATAAAAAACATAACAATTAAGCATGCACTAATATTCTTCCAAATATCATATAACTCTCACTCAAAAGTTTTCAAATTTATAAGTGCAAGTCAAATGGTCTCTATGACACAATATCACATCTAGGTGTACAGTCTTGCCTTAGTAGACCATGAACTATATATATTTAGACTTCATGTGCTCTGAAGTCTGCCCGCTCTTTTCACACTATGAAGCTAAGGCCCACAGGTGTTCATCGACCCAAGTTGTTGAAGTTTTGACTTTCATGATCATCAAAATCTCTTATATTACGCTACATGCAACTAATCATCTTTTAATGCACCAAGTTTATTTGAATATGACTCCTATGCCAGGGAAGCAATTCTACATAACTCTTATCCTTAGAAAGTCAGGAGACCTTGGTCCTATTTCATACCAAACCCTTTTTATCTACATGACTGAAGACTTACTTGAGAAGCCAAAACACTAAGGATTCCTCCAACCACATATGCCAAAATACATTGATCTTGGGGTGAGATCTAATAAAAGGATATTCACATATAGAGGTATATACACTCAATCATAATTCATTACATTATCACATATAATTTGTAATTCATACAACAAATAACATGTTATTACTTCTCGTAATAATGGACTAACATTCATAGCAATACCTACTAAAAAATCCAAAATTGACTTATTGTCGGTGGACTCATCAACATATCAAACAAGTCACCAATGACCATCTATTACTCATCAGCACGTTGAACCCCTAGCTGGAAGTGGAATGAATGTTAAAATCATCCTCATGTACATCTTCATCAACAAGTTGACATTACTAAAGGTGATCCATTGGTAAGACACTAATGTACTAGCAGTTCACCGGTATTGTTCCATCTTCCCACATTGGTAGCATCATCAATTCGTTGATGAATGTGTCGATGAATGGGAAAAATACAAAAATCGTGCATCATTATCAATATAACTTTCTAGAATTAAATCTAATCATTTAAACAATTGTGAAATAACCCTTATCTATCACATGTAGAGATTAAAGGGATTTTCATCAGCATAACAAGAAAGATCCATACATGATTCGTAGATATCATGAACAACAAAGCATATCATTCATAAAAGGTAAAAATCTAAATTTAGCACATATACTAATCTATCATCATTCAACAACATGAATTTCTTACTCAAGTATCACAGTTTTAGGTTAGCAATTTGACCTCTAATCAAACAATGAAGAAGAGTTCTCCATAAATTCAATTCCTGCTTCATTTTCCAAAACTTTAACTTGCCCTAACCCGTTAAGCTCCCCCAAAGTCGGAGTCTGCACCCTTTAGGTGGATAATTGGTCAAATATAATTATAAGGAAGTCTAGAAACCAAATTTTGGTGCTTAACCGACTCTAAAAACTAACTGAACCTGTTTCAATTGCAATTTTGCAACCATTAGTATATTGGTTCCAACAACATCAATTTGTCAAACCATGTCGACAAAGGAAATACAACTTCATCAGAGAGTTTGTCGACACGTCGAACCTTGTCGACAAAGGATTTATTGTCTCATTGGTAGGTTCATCAACACATTAAACTTCGCCGACAGTGACAACATTGTTTCACAAGCGAGTTTATTGATGTGTCGATGACTCACAGATAGAACTCTAACCTTAAAAATAAATATTATTCTATATATTCTTACTTATCATTGTTACTCTTTCTTAAGTAATTTACTCCATAATATTATAATTCAAAGGTTCGAGAATTCTCTTTATAAATTACAGGCGTTACAAATAAAACACAAGGTCACTAAAACTCCATGACAACATCAAGGAGATCTCTATAACTCTTTGACATGTATGTCACTACACTAGTCAGCTTCAAATTTTTGCTAAAGACTCTCACTTGCTCCATTCATGCCATGAAGTTAAGGCCCACAAGGGATCATGGGTCCAAGTGGTTAAGACTCTTAACTTTTATGATCATCGAGACCTCCTTTGTTGCATTGTATTAGGTCATTCATCTTTTCATGGTATAACCAGTTCAAACCAACTCCCAGGCTACAAACAAAATTCTCAAGCATTTGAAGGACCCATGAGTCAATACTCTATCTTGAGTCTCCTACTAACTTGCTAAAAGGACTCGCTTTGGATTTAAGTAGACACTAGACCCATATGTCATTGAGTATCAAATACAATAGTTAAGGGACATTTACACATTACAAGGATCAAATATAGGATTTTATTACCCCACTATCCTATATATAATCCTACCATGTATTTATATATCCATCATGTAAAAAAAATATGTTATTATATATCACATTTATAACATAAACAATATTAAAACCTTGTTTGAAATCATAAACCAATAAACCATTAGTAGACCTATCGACATGTCGGTGTAGATATCAATGATAATCGACACCATCATCGTTGTGTCAAACCATTGCTGACATTGAATAAATTGTGAAAGTCGAATTTTTAGACATTGTCACTAATACATTGATCTCACTATTGATGCCCAGTCTAACACCAATGAGTCCCTACATGTTGATGTAAGTACTATTCATCTTTCTCTAACCATCAACATCATCAGTAATGTGTCAATTGTCATGTTGATGATCAGGATAGAAGAAAAATAGTAATTGTATTGGTGCTCAAATCATTTCTTTTTGTAAAACCATTAAACCACAACATCTAGGACTATAAAATCTTATGTGTAAACTATAAATTGCTACTTGTTAAGTGCACACAAACAAAAAATAGATGTGGACAAAGAGTTGTCCGTGTCCGACTGCTATATGCATATCTTTCATCTCCCTATTATGTTTTGTCTAAGTCATAGACATGGGCGAACACATACAGATACTAAAAACCCCAATTCTTAGTATCAAATAGCTATGTAATATGTTAGGCAAAATCCTAACTTGCTATATAGCTACTAGATCACAATTTTTTCATCCTAACATGGTACATAGCTTCTAGACAAATCCAAAAATAGTGCATAACCATTGATCCTTCTTTTTTTTAACTATAGTCCCTATTACTATTAAAATGGGCGGACACAGATGTCTGCAAACACGGACAATTATTTGTGCATGTCCATAGCTACCTATTAAGGTAGACAAAATTAGTTGGCCCATGTTTGTATCCATATCGGCTACGGACATAAAAAATTATCCACCCTATATAAATACTGACAGAGACATGGACGGACAACTGGACAATGGCATCCCTAAACACCCCTACTCTTTAATCCTCACAATTCATGATTACCATCATTAATTTAAATTATGATACAATCTTTGGAATGAACTATAATAATTGAACATGCTTCACACCAAATCACCAAAACATACTTTCTAACTAAGAACAAATAGTCAAGCAAGCATATGGTTTCAAGGTTTGCATTCAAACATTCCTTGTTTGCTTACAACATATTAGGTCTCCGACGTTCTATTCATTTTTCCATGTTTCTCCAATCTTTAACATACCTATGTGTAAGAGAAAAAATTAATAAATTTAGTACATAACCATGTATAATTGTTTACTTTGAATGGTTTTTAATCTTGTCAATAAAACTTCTTTGACCTCCAACAAATAAGAACTATCGATGCCTTTACGGACTTGTTGTTTGCCGATTGTAGATTTATGACTTTGTTTATGTGCCTATCGATGTTTCAGTGTATCGACATTAAATTTGTGACTTCATTAATACACCTATCAACCTGTTAGTATCAGCATCAATGACACTATCAAGTAAGTTTTCTTTTAAATTCCACTAATACTAGCATTTTTATCACATAAAATACCTCATAAATTAAGGAGTGTCACATGGACAATGGCCAATAGTCCATGACAACAAAAAATATGCAGTATTTGATCATTCCAAATAAAATAATGTGATAACACAAGCTTCATTGGAACCTCCTCGTTAATAGCCTTCACCGCCAGAAAAGAGGAGGAAGTCTCAGTCACAGTCTATGAAGGTGAAAGTGAAAAAAGGGTCAAGACTTTGACTCAAGATCAAGAAAAGTCCTCAACTACCATGTGAGAAAAGTTTGAGACCAGCGCACAATCACTGGTATATAGATTACATTCGATTTGTTATACCAGAAAAGGATCTTGATGATCTTCATAATATTCTATCTACCATATCAATTATAGATTATTTACCATATACAGAGGATATAGGGAGGATATCAATTACAGAATTTACAGGGGATAATTATAGGAGTGGAAGCTATTGATGACTCATTGCTGGCATTACTCCTCATAGATGGTGTTACTACTCATAGCTGCCACATTGTAAAATCGACAATCTAACTTGATCATAAATTAGCTCTTTAAATCTTCATTTCGAAGCCAAGAGAAGCTCAAGCTTTTTTATTTAAATCTTCATATTGTGCTCCAATCCATCTGCGATGAGTCGTGGCTCCAGACTTTGCTCATTAAGACAAGTTCAAGCTTTGGCTGGAGTGATTCAGCTTGGCTTGATAAATATTGGACTCATTTGTACAATGTGTTTTATTAATAATAATTTTCTATAGGAACTTTACGTAAATTTATTCATGCAAATTTAATTTGTTGCCTATTATACTTAAAATATATATTCTTAATGTTTCTCTTTGAAATAGAAAATTTAAGAGAAATATTATATTTTAATATTAAATTTGCAAAAGATAAATTGTATAAAAGAAAAGATAGGGCTCAATCATGAAATAAAGTTAGTTTGACCTGGACACTTGGCTCGATTTTATTTATTCATTCATTTTGACAAATAATTGGGCTGAAAATCTAGTCAAACTCAAGCCGATCATTTAAAAGGTCAACTGATGCATCCTTGTGGTGCATGTTCTTCCCATGAATAAGAGACAAGCAACAAAGTAAATCAAGGCATGACGTTCATAGATATCTTTAGTTAGTAGTCCTAGATATTTGCTACTTTTATTGATGTAGGCATGTGAATGAGCTAGTTTTATTTAATGTTAGTAACTTGTAGTTTGATAAAATACTCGACAAACCTATACTCAATTTCATTTGATGATTTTGGGCAATTATTTATCGTACACTGCTTTGGTATTTAGTATGTTCAAAAAACATACCTTAGAATTAGCAAATTACTTTATTTACTCAAGAATGTTTTATAAAAATTCCAGGGTTGTGACACTTTTGACTTGTAGTTTGATTATCAAAATATTTGTAATAATGAGCTTTGAGGATTTAAATCCTTTTAATATATTGAAGATTAATTATTAGGTAACGTTTAAAAAATTTTAAAATTTTTGAAGTTGGCCACATGTAAAATAAGATGTTTAACCCCTTGACCTTTTTGGTAAAATAACTTCATCAATATATGAAATTTAGGCTAGGACCTATTTGGATAGGATATATATTAAAAGTGCTTTAAAACGCCACCAAGAACACACAAATCAGAGTTCAGATGATAGAGATACAACTATCTAAAGTGAAGCATAAGGTCTATTTACCCAAATTTGGTGTACATTTGGGTTGCGATTAATTTTGGTAACAAAAATTATTAAAAATTAGCCCAAGTAGTCAGTCTTGGCCCAACTTCTAAGGGGTTAAGAACTCTAATCCCCATGATTATAAAAAAATTATTTTAAACTTCTTTAGGAGAGCTTTTTTTGGGGCCAAAGAAAGGAAAGAGGGTTGAGAGTTTTTCAGCGAGTCTAACCGGCAATAGAGCCAGGGAAGACTGTGCATGAATACCGACGTTTGACAAGGTAGGATGCACAATATCCTAAATTTTTAAATTGGAATGAGTTTAAGTAATTGGCTTAAAAATCTCTATTTTTACTTTATTTATTTTAGTGTTGTCGGCTGGTAGGAAGCGTGGGCTAGCTAGTTGCACGATGGCCATGCTGGATAGTTGGCCAACACAATGGCTGATGGCACTAGCCAACAATGCTAGCCGGTGGCAATGGCCTTGGATTTGCTGACAAGGGTCACCTAGGACCAGGCTGTGCAGGACTAGGTAACCTAGGCATCGGCCGCACGATGCTTGCTGCATAGACGCCAACAATGTAGCCCACACTATGCAGGTAAATACTCTCGCTCGCCGATCTAGAATCAGTGGTGCAGTGTGGTTGGCTCCAACCAGAAGGTGAGGTAGGGCCACCGTCTTCTCCCCTACTCCACTAGAAGCCAACACCTACTAGCCAAAACGGGTGAAGACGATCAGCTCTGGTCTGTTATTGCTCCCTCACCACTGGCGTCGGGGCTAGGTTGATCAAAATCACTCCTTGGTGATCTGAGCCAACCCATCTATTCACTAGTCAGTTGCAGCAGATGATGCACTGCTGGAGGCCAACATCTATTGGTCGAAAAGGGTGAAGACCCACTCAAGACCATCTCTTGTTTGGCCCGAACCCGACTGGCCTAGACTTGGTTTGGGTCTGGTCTAGCTCGATATAAAATAAAATAAATAAATGGTGGGTAAACTAGGACTGGTATAGAAGGTCCCATAAAAATTATTGAAAGACTGTTAGAGTATGTTAAGTACCCTAACCAAGTTTCAACTGAGGAAAAATTCTCTAGGCAATAAAATATCCAATTTGCCCTTAAAATTAAATCGTAGAATAATATTCAATCACCTAATTTAGGGGCGGCTCCAATTCAGGGGCACATAAGTAGTTTTAAAATTTAAAAAATCCCAATCATAGGCGTATATATACCCTAAATATTGACAAATTCAAATGGTGGGGGAAAATCCTAGTAAATGGTTAATTGACTATTTTACCCTTAGGGTTACGAGTAAACCAGGGTCGGTTCAAGGGGTTCATGACCCCGTGAAACTCTGTAAAATTACCAAGGGTACGTGACGTCAAGGAATACCCTTGAGCTCAGTTATGGACCCATTGAATTTTAGGAAAGCCTTGAATAAAATAACAAAAATACCCCTATGAGCGGACCTCTCATATTCTTGTGAATAGAAGCATGCATCAATTAGAAAGTGAAGCCTTTGGAGAGATCAATGATTTGAAATCAATAGAATAATAATGAGATGACTAGAATGACCCAAAAGAGCACAACATATCCTAGGTGGTAGAATTATTTCAATGCCCTTAGGGGCAATCTATCCCATTTTTACTTAAATAGATGCCCTATTCAAAGGTAAGTTAAAGCACCCAATAATAATAATAATAAAGGTCTTTTAATAGAACGGGTGGGACTAGTAGATGACACAAAAATCATTATACGTCACAATGTCATGAAAAATAAGGAGAAAAACCCTTATTCTCAGGGTTTAAGACAGGGTATTACACATGTCTACAATACAATGCATTGATCTACTAATGTAATATATATATAACTTGCATAATGCGTAGGAGTTATTTACATTTTTTGCTTAAATTTGTAAGTCCTAACCCTACAAATGAGTATAGTGGGCCTCTATTTATTATTAATAGACTTGTATGAATGTTATTTTATGTTTACTTACTATAATGTATATTTTTTATGTTGATGATGTGCAAGTAATATAATAGTAACTTAAGATTAATGAAGATTAATTAAAAGTGATTGGTTAGATTTGGATTAGGGGAAGAATACCTAATCAAGATAAATTCTAAAACACCTTCAATAGGGTTTGAGACTAGTTTATAGAGTGAACGAGGGCTATGATATAGAAGCTTATATTGGTGAATGAATTGAAGATAATTATAGGAGTTTACCCTACTCTCATGGGGACTAATAAAGTTTGAGTTAATTTCTGAGTCATAGTTCATTAGATGAGTTGTTTATTTGGTCGATTCACAGTAAGAAGATGACCTAATGATTTAGATAAATACTTAACTAAATAAAATTAATTAAGTCTAAGTTTTAAATATTTTAGGGAGTTAATAGTTATATAGACCCTAAGTTTCTATGGACTACATTATTTATGTCATTGAAAATATTTCACCTAAAGTCGGGGAAGGTGGAAATTGTGATACTTGCACACTTTCTTCACGGCTACAATGGTTTAGATATTCGCTAGAGAGAGGTCTTTACTGCGGGTGACTTTACATGACCATATAATACGTATGAAAAACGGAGTTTTGTGAGCATCATAGAAAACTTGTATTTCTATGTCCATGAGCATAGTTCAGATCTACTTCTTCATATTCATGATAAGCTATTGAGAGCCATATGAATTTGGGTCAACCTGCTGTTAAAATAATCTAACTCCAATGTTAAAGTTGAGTATTTGGAGATTTCTTCGAGAGTTGAGATATCTACGATTTTAATGTATTTACCTTCTTCGAGAGTTATATTCTATTAAACCTAGAGTTAATCAAAATAATGAAGTAATTAGTATCATGTGTCATTTTAGTTAACATATGATGTATCTTTCTATATAAGGGATTAGATAGGATTATTAATTATTGAACAAAGGTTGTGAAATAATAAATAATATTACTTCCTATTAATTTTTAATTAACACAAGTGAAACAATTAACTAAATTATATAAAATATAGGTTGGTTAAAAATACTTAAGCATTGCATATTTAATGTTATGTTTCTTGAGATATTGTAATTTTTAGGCAAACCTAACATCTCAATCCGATTTTGTTGGAACTAACATTAGAGATGTTATCTAATGAATATGTAGACAATAACATTTAGATGATGTGGCCCAATCTAAAAAAATATTAGTAAATTTTTTTATTTTTTTAGAAACTCTTCTCCTGATAGTGGAAAGGTTCTTTTGTTGTTTAGTTTTTTATTTAGTCAATTGCAAGTTCTTAAGGCGAGGACTAGTGGATCAAGACTAACAAGCGTGGGATGTAGTTCCTTATTTTTGTAATTTTACCAAGTAATTATATCTTTGGCACGATAGCCAACTTAGTTATTCATTTTCTAACTAATGACATACTTGTATTTAGATAGATAGCATGCTCTCTATAAATTTTTAAAATATATAATAATATTATATATTTTGATATTCAAATTTGTAAAATTCAGTTATCATATTCAATTGAATGACAAACTTGTACTTAGATAAATAACCTGCTCTTTATGAATTTCTTAAACATGTAATAATATCAAAAGTTTTGATATTTGTATTCATAAACCTCAATTATTAGGATATTTAATTAAATAATTTATTTTTTATTAAGAAAAAATAAATAAATTTCCTCTAACTTACCATTCGAGCTATTGAAAAAAGGTTTTAAAAATCAAAGTCGTGACATATTATTTATCGGTTTAGTTTTACTAATTTTTTGTTTTGATGTGATTTCAAGCTTGTGTTTGGGCTTTATTGGTAATTATGATGGGGGAAAAATTTAATCCACATTTTTGAGCTAACAGTCTAGCCATTAGCGTGCTGGATAGAACCTCTCTCAAAGAAAAGTACATAGTAGCGTGCACCCACTCAATTGGGGCATGAAATGAATTAAGAATGGTTAATGTAGTCCTAAGTCCCTACTTTTATAATAATTCTTAACTAGTCAATTTAACTCCTTTTATAGGGGTTTGTAATTTGTAGAAGAGAAAGAAAACCCTACTCTGCTTGGTTGGTGCAGAGCCGAGATTATCAACATAAATTGAATTCGTTTCACTTTGTGCACAGAGGGTATGTCTCATCCGAGGGTAAAAATAAGTTGATTTAAAGATCCAAGGGATTGAAGTCAGGCAAAACCTATAGAAAATGGGGGTAAGAAATGAGGGAAAGAGAAAGGGAGAAAGGTTGAGAGGATGCAGCTAATAGAGCTGAAAGGAGATGTTTGGACAAGCGTATTTCCATGATATCCCATTCATTGAGGGTTCAAGCCGGCGTTGGTCCAAGAACGGGCCACAAATTTCAGAGATATCTTTCTCCCCAGTCCCCACAGACGGGCCATAAATTTCAAAGTTCTCTTTCCCCCACCTTGATGTTTTGAGCTCTTCCCCAGTTCCACTTTCACCATTTGAATTAAATTACGCCTTCCGTCTTAAATTATTAGTTTCATTTGACAAAAAAATTTATTCTACATTAATATCTACATTTTGTTAAATTTAAATAATTTGATACTTAAAAAAAATTCAAAGACTTATTTTTCCTTCTCTTAACTATAAGTTTCACTATTTAATAAAAACTATTATTTTTTAAATATATCTAATTATATAAGACGGAGGTAATATTTCTTCAAGTAGTTTCCTTGTAATGTCTGTTGATAGATACCTATAGTATTTACATCTAAACAAAAGTACGTGCTATGCAAAATTTGAAAAAAATTCATATGTTGAGGCCCGTTACGCTAGAAAATTTGGAAAAAGTTCCCATGTTGAGACCAGTTTATATCGACGCTCACACCATGTCTCATGTCATTCTTGTAATTTTCATCGCATGTCCCATAAAATATGGGCCATACAGGTTTACTATCACCCCTCCACCCCCTAAAAATTGTGCAATGACAGATTCAAATCCAACTGCACATACCGGTGCGTGAGAGCCTAGGCTCATATTAATTTTTCAGTTAAGTATTATCCTATGTACATGAGCCCAAGCTCACGGGCATGTTGAGCCGAGAGCTGCCGGATTTCGGATGGCAAGCACACATCTTGAGCCAAGTGCCCACGTCACAGGTGCAGACCTGTCTAAGCACGGACTAAAGGTTTGATTAAATGTACTGATAAACTTTAATGGATAACATAGGAATTGATTAAAAAAATTATTCATAATTATAAACTAAACTTCAGTTGCACCCGTCACTAATAATTCAAACAATATTTTCTTGTGAAGTTACAACCATCAAATAGAAAATTAGCTTCGTAATGAAAAGGATAGTGGCATTCCTACACTTAATATATACTCATAGGCCTTACACCACTTATCACTTCTAATTAGATAGGGAAAAGCGAATGTCATTGCCAAATGAGACCCACTTTTCCTATCTAATCAAAGGTTGGTGTAAGGCCTTTGGAATAGAGAAAATAAAGTATAAATATCATTTTTCTAATTAAAATTGTACACAAATTAAAAACTTCAGTAATATGAATGTGAAGATAGAACCATCAAACAGAAAATAGCTTTCTAATTAGATTGTACAAACTCATAACTTCAGTAATATGAATGCGAAGCTACAACCATCCAACAGAAACTAGCTTTGTAATTAAATTGTACGCAAAATAATAACTTCAGTTATATGAATGCTCAAGACCTATAGAATTTAAACATGCATGATAAATGCAATACAATTATCTTCAAACATTTTATTTTCCTACCATGCGGATCCATGCAAAGGAAATTAAATAATATCATTTGCACCTTACATATTCTATATACAATCAATTCATAATCACCTTAAATATTTTAAATATAGCCAATTCAAATTTATCCACATATCGGCACACTTAATCAAGATTTTCTTCTTTTTTGGGGCTACTTTGCTTCTACTAATGCAAAAAATGTCTGGAACTCAAATGGTTCTGCCCCTTTTAAATGGAACAAAGTTATGAAAAACCTTTCCTCCCCATCAAAATATGATAATAGGCATTTTGAAGATTTTTTATTTGGTATTTTGTGAATTTTTTTCCTGATTTGGCAGTTTGTAGTTCAACTCAGGATGATAGTGATGAAGGATGTCAGGCAAAGATCTTGAGTATATTCAAACCGCATTAGATTCATGAACTTCATAGTTGAGTTGAGAATTCTTTAAAGACAAAATGTTTCCTTTTCTCCCAATAAAAGATGTAACCATTTAATTAACTCAATTTGTTGATGTTGAAACAAATTTGATGTACAGGTGAATTACCAAAAATATAAAAATACAGCAATCAGGCATGGAACATGTAAACCTCAGGTTAGTCATAAATCAGAAATGCACCTCAGATATTGCCTATAATTCAAGTGACAAATTTGAAAGTAGGTAGCTTTCATAAATACCTGCAGAAAACATGACAAATATATTTTTATTGTTCCATAAATACAGGCAAAACATAGCTAACAAAATAGCAGCAATTGATTAAAATGCAATCTAACCTCTTTGACCTATTCATTTAATTAAACCAGATAGATTCCATCCAAAACAGCAAATCCTGCAGCCACACCACCCTCATTTGATGAAGAAACCTTTGTCCTCGTCAAGTAACCACAATGATCATTGATAATCACCTGCTCTTTGTTCCTTGTAAATCACAAAGCTTTTAGCCCAAAGTACTAAATCAATTATGAAGTCTGATTAAATCAGTGTAAATAATTTGTTACCTTAGGTAAGCACTGTAAATTCCAAGCTCTGAAATTGCTTGATCTTGATAACACATTCCATCCCGAATCATATAAGCTAAAGAAGTTTTGGGGAAAATTCTCTGCATCAGGATAAATGCTGCAAGTCCTTCACTGCCTTCCTTTTGCAATCTGCTGAGGGTCTCCCTAACATTTTCTCCATAGATATTATTTCCTGGTCGGCAAGAAAACAATCAGGAATAGCAGGTTTAAATGAAAATAAAGCATTGGTTGGATTAAACAGAGGTGAAAATAACCTCCTCCTTCCCGTTGGGGTTTGAGAACAAATAGTTCAGGTTTTTCCATGGCTGCTTTAACAGCATCCAAATCATCCAAACTCCACAATCCAGCAAAGCATTTTCTAAGCTTTGTAACGTCATCCTTGTCGAGGAACCTGATAATTGCAGGAACAAACTATTTCTTAGCAGTACAAACTACAAAAAGTTGTGTACAGCCGATCTTCTAACATTTAAATTAACAGGAAAAGTAGAGATGTTCAAGGAACATAAGAGAAGTGTATAATTGATAGATCAATAAGAATAGAAAACTGTAATATACTCACCTCTGTTGAGAATATATTTCATATAGTTTTATACTCTTGTTTATTTATGTTTTTATTCTATTTATGTCCAAATAGGTCTGTTTATCCACTCAGACTCACACAGAACTGAATTTTGTAGTGTTTGCCAGCAGATTGACCCATTAGGGAAGCATGCATGTGGTAGATTATGGTTGGCTCTATCAGGATGAAGACGCTGAGACAGGGTGTCAGTTGGACTCGGGGGCAATGTTTGGGACATGGGCCCAATAACCAATAAATGCTTTCAAATTCATATCCATAATTCAGGTTCTAGGTTTTTGGTCTTTTAGGAAACGGGTGTGGGTAGCCGCTCAACCCCCTTTGTCAGATTGCCCACTTGTATTCTCCATCTCCCTCAATTCAGAATCTCCCCAAATTGCCTATCAAACAAATTTTCTGACCAGTCTCCATCGTCAGAGTCCAACATATGCAGATCTTCCCCTCACACTGACGCTGTCTCCACTTCAAAACGTACCCACTGGCTACAGCTGCTCCTCCACAACCTCCTCTCTTTTCCCTTCATACTTGCAGCTCCAGGAAATCTCCTGCAACTAACAGCCAATCCTCAACTAGCAAGTGATTGGTAGGAGCTCCGGCAGGTCATCATGGGAGATCAATGAAGGGAGCGGGGAGCAACTTAATGGGAGTTGCGGTGAGCCTTGGAAATGCTTAGAAAGAGCAAGACACCGCCTCCTAGTTGTCTCGGCCAATTTTGTTTATATAATGAAAATTTCATAGGGGCGCAAACAGCATTTTTGAAAATATGTACAGATCTGCCATTTCATAAGGGTGGTGCAAGCGGCATTTTTTAAAATATGGAAAGCTCTTACTGAGTTTTTTGAAAGATCTTGCTGAGAGACAAAAACTTAGCGACTTCATGGACACCAAGATCTTGCGAGCTTGCAGTTCTCCTTGTTATGTCTGAAAATTTAGCAGATTTCTATATTTTTCACAGTTAAGAGAGTTGCAAGGTGTTAAATTTTTTACTTCCCCACCCAACAAGGACATTGGCAACAGCATAACTAGATTGCCTTCCACTCCCAAGCCCCAACCCATGTGCAACCCATCATCTAAATAAGTGATTGCATAGTTCAACTCTTTTATGCATCATTTGAATCTGTAATTACTTGCCAACATGTTAAGCTAATCATTTATACCTAGAGAACAAGTGCATGGGTTAGGACCCTAGCACTAATATTGTTTGATCCAAGAGTTATTCTCAGTCATGCATTGCATCCTCTCCTGTTTTAGTCTCTTATCCCATCTAGCTTCCAATAAGAGGAAGGCCTATCAAATTCAGTCAAGTCAGATCTACCAAAAACGAAGACAGCTGAGGATTGGGATGCAAATCAATAGCATTTTTTCCAATTCAAAGAAGACTTCAACTTAAATGAATTCTTGTTCTGACATACCAATCTCTTTTAAGATTATATGAATCCCAATGCACAGTATATAGACACACAAAATACCTGATTTTATAGAAGAGTCAACAGCAAAAAAGGAGTCAGGGAGGAGCATTGCATCTTAACTTTTGGCTCTTTGGGAAGAAACTAAGATAAGACTCATGTTTGTTTGTTTTTTTTTAATTCTCCTCACTGTATTTTTTCATAAATATAATCCATCACATAGCTCAATACAGCACAGGCCAAAAGGAAAAGACCCAATTTTCGATACCCATTAGTATTTGCCATTCATGCGCCGGACACACCACCACCGCACAATTTTGATTGTGCAGCAGACCTTACTAAGAGGGCAGGTGGGTTTGATCCACCCCCCGCAACCTTTGATCTGATGGGCGCCGTGGGATGGCCCCCTTAATTTGATGCGCACCGTCAGATCCCCATCTGACAATGTGCAAGGCACTGGGCATATATTTGAAGCATATTATCTTTCTCCTTTGTGTCAAACATATAAAATTGTTATATTTCATGTCTTTTCTTATCTATGATATTCTTTTTCACCTAGACATTTACTATTGCAATATAAGTAATAATGCTGCTACAGTATGACAGCATTTATTTTGTATGTAATTAACTGTTTGGAGTCAAATTTGTGATTACCCATTATACAACCTTTACGACATGAATATTAGAACTAATATTAAACGTTTGTTGATTATTGGTAGTACTTCATTTCTGAGTGGAAAGCTTGAACGTTTTAGGGAGTGCAAATACATTTTACTTGTTATGTTTTATGAATACTAAAGTGAATGCTAATTCTAGCCAAGAATATGATTAAAAATAAAAATGCTTCTAAGTTGAAAAGAAAATTCTGGAGCGTCCAGATCCTGGACAATCACTCAAAGTTCTAGTTAACCTACATATGGTATAACTACTGACCACTGGTTGCCCTCTGCCTAAAAATACTGGCTCCACTTGTTATGATTTATGAATCCTAAAACGACAGCTAATTCTAGCCAAGAATATGATTAAAAATAAAAACGCTTCTAAGTTGAAAAGAAAAAATTTGGAGCGTCCAGATCCTGGACAATCACTCAAAGTTCTAATTAACCTACATATGGTATAACTACTGACCGCTGGTTGCCCCTGCCTAAAATTACTGGTTCCACTTGTTATGATTTATGAATCCTAAAATGAGTGCTAATGCTAGCCAAGAACATGATTAAAAATGAAAATGCTTCTAAGTTGAAAAGAAAAAATTTGGAGCGTCCATGTCCTGGACCATCACTCAAAGTTCTAATTAACATACATATGGTATAACTACTGACCACTGGTTGCCCCCTGCCTAAAAATACTGGCTCCACTAGTCGCCAGTTAGCCCTCTTTAGAACTCCATGGTCCTTTTAAAAGAGGAGAAAACGAGAGCCCTGCCTGGGCCCTTTTTACGCCACCAAGTTTCTGTACTCATTTTAATATTTCTTTAAATGCAAAAAGTGTCATGCAGCAGCAATGTCAATAAATTAAAAATTGCTTTACTAGCAATTAAACAAATTTCTTACCTTTCCAGTACAGTGGGCTTCGCAAGCTCTTGCTGAATCTTCTTGGTGCCCACTAAATGGTATGAAATAGAGGGGCATTTTACAGCTGAGGACTGTTCCATCACTAGTCTAGCTCTCCACTCCTGTGGAGTAGAATGAGTATGACCACCATGACAAATGAATGCCAAACATAATCATATAAACAGGTATTGAAGCATCATCTAAATATTATGTAAAAAACAGGAAAAGTTTAGTTCATTATTTTAATACATATAACTTAGTTGAAACAACCAATACCCCAAAAATGTGCGTCCACCAACCATGAATGTTCCCCAAAGGAAAATCCCATGTCCATAGAAAGCCAGACATGCAAAAACTGGCCTTCATGGAAATTTAAGAAGGAACAATTCATGAACTAAATTCATCACATTCTCTAAATATCTTTTTTCAGTAGTATTAGTTGTTCAAGAGTTGAAACAAGCACTAGAAACTTACAACCAAGGATGAAGAGCTAATACATAAGAAGCAAATTATAAAGAGGAATTATATATTACTGCTTCTGAAGGATAATCATTTGGAGAATAACCAGCTCTAAAATAGATGACTCCAATTGTATGTTTGTTTCTGCAAAGACAAGACAACAATATAAAAGTGCACAGATGACAAATCACTACTACAAAAAACATGAGAAGTAAACTGATCACTTATTCACTTTGTTATTAAGCATAGGCCAAATTAGTTCATACACTTGGAGTGATCCATCAGGTAGAAGTCTGCCTTCAGCATCTATTTCTGCTAAGGTTTTCCTGATGGTTGTCACATTGTGTGTGTTACCAGCTAAGGAAAATACTTCAAGAGATCTTGCAGCAAATTATATTGGTTCCATTGGAATTAAGAAACTAGTGATGCTTTCTGTAGTAAAATTCATCATACAATATGAGGATTGAAATGACAAGCCCATGACAAAGTTAACAATTGTAAAGGAATAATTGCCATCATTATATTAACTAACATTCAAAATGATTCTCACCTATTTGCTAAAGCTAATCCAGAAAGACAAAAAACGTAAGCTACTAAACTGAAAAGCAATAAATTAAGGATATCTTTCCTTCAGTACTACACAAAGCCAATGCTGATCATACATGTTCCGCTCTTCTGTTTGAACAACGACCATAACCACTGCACTGTCAGTACATATTCACATAAGTGACCTAATTAAGAGTCATTCAGATATATATCTCACAGAAGAAGAAATCGAAGTAAGCATCTCAATTTTCTGGTGATGAACCTGCTGTTATTGTATTCATTAAAAGCTTTAGCTATTGCCTCAGCAAATTGACTAACAGCAGTATTTTCTGGGACTCCTTTTGACTCCAACCCAAGGTGCTCACCATGGTGATCAATTAGGTTCCTGCAAAATGGCTGACCCAATTCATGTACTTGATGCTTCAACAAACTTCATACTCTACACAGAAAACTAACAAGATAATACATCGTTACATTTTCTGTAGACCCTAGATATAGAGCTTAACCTGTGAAGATCAGTCACACGACTGCTAAGACCAGGAAATGAAGATGAAATTGTGTTCAGCTCAATTTGAAGCAGCTCTTTGGTCTCCGAATCTAGCATATAATCTGAACGATGCAAACCCAGACGTATTTCCTAGGAAACAACAAAAAATGAGGCCAACTATCTAATTTAATAAATTGAGCTCCTTAATCTTGGCAAGAAAGCACAAGCATACCAAAAATTACTGATTCAGTCCAGTACCCATAAAGGTATGATTGGTAGGATTGACATTTTTATAACAAAAAGATATTTCTGTAATTTACTGTGATTGAAGGTAGCCATTCAAGGAGTTTGCTTGGGTGCTAACATATGAATCATGGTTCACAATCTGAGATATATCTCAGATATATCTGTATTTGTCATTTGACCGATAAGAGATATGGGGGAAGATTACATCTCAGATATATCTGTGAAATTTGAGATATATCTCAGATATTAGTGATATATATGAGCTATATTATGCCCACCCCCACTTTCTAGAGCCCTTGCAAGCACCCAGTGATGGTGTTTGGACACTCCAATGCCTGTACTAGCATCTTCTCCGGCATCAACAATCAATACACAATCGTGTTCTCCATAACATAATCTTGTTTTGACTTTTAAACTTTATTTAGATATACATCATCATGTTCTCCACTTAATCATTGATAATACATTCAAACTTGTTTTTCTGTACCATTATTGATCATGTTTTTCTCTTGATAAATGTAATTTATGTTAGTATAGTGTACTCACATGGAGTTATGATTGTTTGAAATTAGTATTAGGGGTTTCAGATGTTAATATATGCCTAGATTAACAAGATACTTGTGAAAATGTTTTTGGTTTGCCGATATATCTTGGATATATCTCCAATACTTCCTATCTGTAGGTCACCGATATATGTCCGATAAAAGATATTGTGAACCATGATTTGAATAAAAGTAAAATCTGGACATAGGTCTTCTATTTTATAATATGACCTTTATTATAATTACGAGTAAACGATTGCATAAACTACGTAAAATAAAATGCAGCTGGATGATCAGCAGTCAGTTTTGAACAATAAAGTTTATCTCCTCTAATTTTACTCACTCCCTTTCCATCATCCTCCGACTCCTTCCATTTCTTTCCTATCTTCTTCTCCTATAACTTCTTTCCTTTCCAACATCGCCTTGTCTATCTTCCGCCCTCTATCCCCATCTTGGTCTCCTTTGTTTTCCTGTCCTCATCTCAGCTTGTTCCATTACCTTTGCAAAAAACTTTGCCCTTCTTCCTTCTTATGTTTCCCTTTTGCTAGTCATCAGCTAGATAATACCAATTATCTGCAACCCCATCACTCGGTTTTAATCACCCATCTACCATTATCTGGAATAACTCTCGCCGGTTTCCCCATCAAACACACATTTCCACTTCCCTTATCCTAACCGCATGCCAATGGATGCCAGCTCTTCTCACCCAGACCAAATTGTTAACCCAACATTCCCATTAAATACTATATTTTCTTCACACACAAATAAGTTCTTCATTTCTATTCATGATAAAAAAAAATATACAATATAGACAGGTTAAAAAGTATTAACCGCTTTTGTGTCAAGTAAATGGTATTCCATCTCGCCAAAATCTCCCAACATCTTGGCGAGATATTGGGAGATCTCAGCCAAGACATTCTGCTGTCTAACAGCAGCTTCCGCTCAACGATAATATGAAAGGTACACAAATAATTTTGTAAGTATTAAATACATACACATCTGCAGATCGTTTTATAGTAATATTCATATTTAGGTGGTAAATATACATACACATCAATTCTGTATGTAAATTAGTGTTTAGTGTTTCCTCATCATTGAAATCACATCCCCCATCTCTCCGAGATCTATTTAAGATCATTCCAAGATATCTTATTTTCAGCGGGCTAGATGCGAACTGAACTGAGATGGCAAACCAAGGTCCGGTCATGATAAAAAAATGACAGGTTAAAAAAACATTCACCTCCTTTTTGTTGACTTCAAGCATCTTGGAATGGATATCTAAGAGCCTACGGGTAAAAGTATCAACCTTCTTTGTTCTGCAAGGTAATAAAATATGACAACATGCCTGAACTTATGAATGTTACACATTTTTAGGGCTGCCAACATTAGATGTAAAAGTAACACAGTTACCATCAACGCTAAAAACAAAATAAGAAGTCGACACACAAATGTTATTTCAATTAGAAAAAGAAACTACAAGTAGAACCATCATGGTAAGAGAAAACCACAAAAGATGACTACAAAGGCCATGGATTATTGTCTCAGAATTCTCTTATGTAGTCAGCTGTCGGTGATAAATAACCCCCAAAACATTCATCTTTGCGCAATCCACATAAATATGTTTATGAATAAATAAAGTGCTTGCTATCACCAAAAGTAATTACAAAATTAGTTACAATTGAAGCATAGACTTTCCATATTGCACTTCAAACTTTGGTTTAAGCCTCGGGCTATATGCCTATATACCCCAAATAAAGACTACACAAACGTTAAAATCCTAGAAAAATATAAGTTATAGCGATGACAATCCAGAAAACAAATCAAAAAAACAGAGATGATACGGAGCAAAAAACACAGTCAATAAAACAAATCAGAGAGAGAACCTAGATAAAGAATCCTGCAAGAACTCTGCATCCAAGCTCACACGATCCACAAGCTCATTGAAAATGGGAGCAAGCTCACATGCTTGTTTCCAGTGACTTTGAGGGAAAGATGTGGGAAGAAGGGAAATGGGTGCATGAACCAATCCAACACCAGGAATTATTCCTGACTTCTGCAAGGCATGAACAAATATATCAATAGTTGCAACAAGGAAGCTCTTCACGGAACATATTCAAGAAAGGAAAGCTCATCACCACTAGTTCCAACTAATACATAGCCCCACGAAACTAAAATTCTTAATCTGAAGGAAGATAGATTTAAGAGCCAATTCTTATAGATCTTTCTTTACCAATGAGCCATTTGACTAAAAACATAATCGGCGCAATTTATTATACTGTGAGATAGGATTCTATAACACAGATTCTACTGCACTCAGCAGTCTAAAATATCGAGTCAACATGTCACCTCAAACTCGGTGATAAAGGAAGCGTGACTTCCTGGACCTCAAATTGGCCAAATGCAATAATATCAATTCCAGCAAATAAATTTCCATTTATTGGACAATCAGGCTTCTACTCTGATTAACCTTCCCTTAAAAAGGTTCTCTTTATTTCTCAATTTCCTTTCAAACATTTTGCAACAGTACCCAAGTAGGCATCCAACCAGAGCACCAAAACTTGAGTAATTTAAATAATAAAAATGAGAAATCAACCATATTGTGCATATATCCCCACAACTACATCAAGTTTTACAGTAGCCCACCATTGTTTAAGAATCAATACCAAAGAAAAGCAAATAAATTTCAACGATCTCACCACCAAGATACACAAAATTTCAGAATTATGCAAAAAAAAGACATTTTTGCCTACCTGATTGTTTCTGTCACCAACGACAAGCCCGTGAAGAGAGCACCACACCAGCGCCTCCGACGCCAGCTCCTGCAGCAGCTCCGGCGAAAGGTTGTGGGGGCCGTAGAGGGGCAGATTGTCCATCCGATCATCAACTTTTTCTGGGTTTTCAGACTCTTTAGAGCCCAGCCGGCGAAGGGAAGAGGAGTGGCAAGAAAGGGAGGACGTTTCCATGGTTTTGGCGGGTCTGCCGAGATGGGTCCGGAGGATATCCAAGGAAGGAGTAAGGAGTGGACGGGCTCTGGGGAGTTGATAAGGGAAAGTAGTGGGAGTCGTCGTATACGGTGAGGGAGAGAGGAAGCGAGAGCAGCAGCCCATGCCCGTCTCTCTTAACCGCCGGTTCTCTACAATTACTTGAGATTTCTGCATATACAGACACGCCTGGAGGTCTTGCAGTAGGTTGATTTTTTTAATGAATAAACCCAATTAGACCCATATACATTTATATACCCGTCTGATTACATTGTTGCTTCGTTGATATTTAAGATTAACGGTGTACATATTAATATATATAAATATAAATATATTGACATTAACATAGGTGAATATGTGCACATTGATCGTATGGATCCACGGCTCCCATGCTGAGCTTATGCTCGACTAATTGTTAAGAGGGAGCATGAAAAGCTCTTCATGTGATGGACTTGTTTATATGGGGTAGGAATTTTATCTATTGATCGCTATTGGCAACAACTTGGCAAGAAGTCTCCACCCTAGTCTCTTTCTTTAGTGTTGTCACCTACACCTTCACCTCGTTGGCGACCTCCTAATTTCTAGTGACATCTTCCTCCCTAATAGTCCTCTATTCTTCTTATCTGTCTCTCTATGTTAGGGCTTCGTTTAGGTCTACACAGTCATGAAATGGAGGGGACCATCATCTTTCCTATACTCATAATCTTCTTTATCCACTTACTTTCCTCTTTCTAGTATTATGTTGAGAAGGAAGAGAAGATGGTATAACAATGAATGTTTGTTAGTACAACAATGGTCATGTTAGGATCTAGGACAAAAATTTGTAATTCCTGTTTGCAAAGTTTTCTCTTTAAAGATAGTGAATAGATTGCGGACCATATTGTTCAACAAGGTTAGCTTCCATATTGCAAAAACTAGAAAATTGTAAGTAAGAAGGAGATGGAATGGGATACAAAAGTTTTGTTATGTGGCTAGGGCACTCAAATAGGAGGAAATGGAATTTGGATTATATAGTTACATAACTCATTGAAGTTCCATGCAAGGTCACCTTATGATGCTATTTTGAATATGCTACATGAAGTCAGTAACATAATTGAAGAATGAGTACTCATTAACATTGTTTTAGATATCCTATTGTAGTTCCTATATCCCCTCCACCATTTGATATACATGATACTCGAAGTCTTCATTACTTCCTCTGAGAGAATAAGTTGAAGTTGAATAGAATACCATTGATGACGACTAAAATTAAAAAAGATAATGTTACTAATGGGAACATCTGTGTCAATATATCAAATTAAATGGGAAGAAGAAGATTGGAACAAAAAGAGTAAAGTGTTTTCCAATAACAACCAAGGAGGAGACTCTAGCAACAAAAATATATGAGTAAAGTATTCCAAATGTAATGGTCAAGAAGAGTACTTGCTTACATATGGATGTTTACACATCATATAACATAACTATGAATTTTAGTTGTGATGAGGAAAAACTCAAATTAGATGAGTTATTTCGTTCGGTGGAGCGCAAGTTAAAGAAAACTCTTGAAACCCACATTGACCTTGATTCGGATGTATCAAATGTAGAGCTAGCAAGTGAAAAACAAGATTGTGATTTCGATTTAAGCATAAACAAGTATGCCCCAAACATATTTGCAGCAGTTTTTGAATTGGACATAGGAGGAGCTAAAGAAGATAGCAATTACTTTGATTGTGGCTCACCGTCGGCACATGAAAATTAAGATATTAATGATTATTTCATTTCATTTCTTGTAAAAGGGGTGAGTCATGTTGTAGCAAAACATGCAACTAGTGCTTCTCCAAAGCCTGAAGATCAACCTATGTAATGCCCTGACCCGAAAAACCAACCCAGATCGGGGGTTATTCAAAAAACAAAATTAGAGTAAATTAAATTAACTTAAAAATTAAGACCAACCAGGAGCGGCAGACTCTGTGTGTGAAAGTCATAACGTTCTTCTATGCACTACAGAGCTTTTAGTGTTTCGTTGCACATAGGTTAAAACAAACATAAGTATATAACTAATTTGTATCGGGCCAATGTTATTATACCGTTGGTTGCCTACGTACGTATTGGATAACATTAAAATATTATTCTAATACAATCAGATCCAAATGTAGTTCTACCTAATAGCTAATACATGCATCAGGCATCACAAAATCATATACGTTAAAATATGTATATCCTTATATCTAAAAAATCAGAGTTAGACTGAAATCTCATAAATCATCGGAGTCTAATGAAAGCCAATAAATCAGCAAAATCACACATCCCACTCTATCTCAGAGCAGAACACACAACAAAGACAAATTTGATCATATCAGATCATATCAGATTTCATCTCATCATAACAAATTGTATCATATCAGATCGGAGCATATCAATCAAAATAGAGTATTTTAAAGCAGATCAGATCAAAACAAAACATGTCAAAGCATATCGATCAAAACATATCAGGATCCATCAGATCATAGCAAATTATATATTTTAATTAGTATATTAAATATACTAAGTAAGATGTGCATGCATATAAATCATATTAAATTGGAAATTCAGAAAAGCTTACTCCCCTATAGTTCCAGAAGTCGCTGTGTTCAAAGTTGCTTATTTCTTTAGGGCGTCCTCCCTTTCAGATTTAGAGATGGTGGGCAGAATCTCCTCTAGCTCTACAGTGTTTTCCTCATTGTGTTTGAAGGTGGCAAACATCAACTCTCTTTAACCTTGGACGTTTCTCTCTTTATGGCCCGAAGGCAGCAGACAGAACCTCCACTTAACCCAGGACACTTTACACTTCCTGCTCCCCTAGGCGGCGGACAGAACCTCCCATACCTTAAGACATTCTCTCAACGCGCCCGTTGGAGATAAACAAACTTCCCCCTTACCCAGAGACACTTTTCTCTCAATGCACTTGTAGGCGACGAACAAACCTTCCCTTTACCCGGAGACTTTTTTCTCTTCCCGTGCCTATAAGATGTGATAAGAACCTCCCCTTAACCCGAGGATGTTTCTCTCATTGTGTGGCCTTTTGGTGGAGGATGTAACCTCCCCTACTCAAAGCCACTTCCCTCATTGTGGCCCGACAACGAAAGACGGAACCTCCTCTTACTGTGGGACACTTCTCTCTCTTTGGGGCTCGAGGGTGACAGGCAAAGTCTCCTCTTGCCCCAAGGTGTTTCTCCCTTATATAATAACCAACTCAAGAAATCAATACTTTCATTACGTAGAAAACTCTTAAATTAGCTAAGAACGCCTTTTGAATGACTCAAATCGGACTTAAAAAGAGTGAGGAACAAAGAAAGAAGTTTTAGAATGTTTCTGAATATGAAGGATCGACATATATATAGAGAGAGAAATGGCTTAACACACGTCTAATGCATATTAGCGCTTCAAATGCATGTCTGTCTTATCTAATGCATCGCCGCGTGGCGCACGCGGCTCACGCACTTCCATGTGGCGACAATTTAATATTTATTTATTTTCTTCTTTTTGTAAAACTTAAAAATGTGATATCTTCCTACCTTGAAGTTGTTCTTGGTACCGATAGACTCGTATCGATGAGCGCTTCAAAATTGGACCACACATGGGTAAGTTATCTCACACTTTTCAAGTGGATCCTACCCATGTGACACACTTCCCAATGTTATAATTTTCACTCCCGACCTCAATTTTGCGTGTTCTTTGGTTCGTTACGTTCGTTACTTTCAGCTCTACTCATATCCCAAAAATTTATCCCTTGAAACACCCTTAAAATTAAACTAAAAAATACATAATTACCTCCAACCCTCTGGGTTAAGTGTAATCATAACACAGGGTGTTACAACCTCTGCCAAACAATGAAAGGTAATAATAAAATTTGTTTAAAATATTTCTTAGTTAGTCTTATGCATATAGATGTATGCAATGATTGAAATATATTGTGCGGAAATGTGCAAACATATCAATAGCTTGCAAACAATGAATGTTAAAGAGGTGTCAAGTTTGAAAAGGAAAATAATAATAACCCAAGAATATATACCCAACAACTTGGTTGGTGAGAACATGTGGTCCCAAGTTAGTTTTGTGTGAGGTTGCCTTCAACCAAAAACTAATTGGGTGAGTTTATAAGGTGTGCATATCACTATCCGTTCGAAAATAGGTAGAACAATGGAAACGAAATGTGGTCATCCTAAAGTTTTAGATGACAAATAAGAACCTATGAATCCTCCACCAATATTAGTGGAAAGGTAAGTCTTTGAAACAACATAGAGTTGAAGGTTGATAGTATGGTAGTTTTTCAATTTGGCAATTTTATAGTTTTGTGATTCTAAATTGGCGATTTCAAAACTAACATTTTATCAATAAGACTGAGATATGATGATGATGCTCATCCAACAACTACAACGTAATTCACATTCAAAAGGTGGATAAATGAAAATTCAATTAGCTAACAATTATATGTGAGACTTGCATTGTTGATCTTTTATGTTTTTCCTCTTCTTCCTACATGCATGATGAGCCATTTGACAAGGTTTGTAATCCAAGGTTGATTTACATTGGTTAATAATGTAAGTACGACAAGGTTTGTAATCCAAGGACAAAGGTACACTTAAATGTCTGCAACATAGCCATGTATAATAAGTTCTAGTTCAAAGTCAAATATTAAATTAATTCATTATTGACAATTGTGCTCAGAGATTACATGCCTTAAGAATAAGTGGATATCCAAGGTTTAAAATAAAATAAATGAATTCGACTCACATATGCTCCAAGGAACTACTTGGTGAAGTTCATCATCAATTAATGAGTAGGACAATCGTTGATGTTGTGGACCATCGCTTGGAGGGTTGTGTGTATTTATCTCGGCCTGTTCATGACTATGCTCTTACTCAGCCCCATAAAAGGACCTAGTTGTGCCAAGCCGTGGTTTTAGGCCCTTGGGCCTATTTCGGCCCAGCCGGTCAAGCCCTCAAGCCCATATTATAATGCCTGAGATTTTTCAACACCTTTTCTTAAAATTCATCAAAATTTTTTGTAACATAATGGTTGTAAATTTGGGAAAATGATGAAATATGAAACCTATGAAAACAGTTTTATAATTTAAAACACACATTAATTTTTCCCATACAAAATTTTCTTTTCAATCAAACATCATATGACCAAACCAAACATCCTCAGGCACTACTCGAAAACAAACATACGAAATAAATTATTATAATCATAGGCTTTAAATAAAAATCTCTCTCAGGCATCCTTCAGTACAAGTCCCATAACAGTCCATAGCCTAATCCAAATTATAAGCCAAGAAAGTAGAAACACTTTTATTCTCATCATACTCAATACAAGAGATCATCACACAAATAATAATAATAATAAAGACTTGCAATGAGTCAGAGAGTATACCTGAACCCATGGAATTCGATTCACCATGGAAATAAGTGTCCATCTTCAAGAGCTCTCTATCACAAACCTGCAAAAGCCTCCGGAATATCAAGGCTAAAAATAGGGAAATGAGTATTTTTATACACAGTAGAGGAGTTCTAAATAGTGAACTCTACAATTCCATACATATATGCATTCATGCACTCAACCATGAAACATAAAGCATATAAGCACATCAGAGTTGTATAAAATAACCGTCATGCAAATACATAAATCATCTTACCAATCTTACGCTTACTCTTACACTTACAATCTTACGCATACCATTTTTACACTTACAGCCTTACTCATACCATTTTATACAAATTCTTACTTTTATAGTCTTGCTCAAAACATATGCTTACAGTCTTGCTTAAAAACATATGCTTATAGTCTTGCTTAGAACCAATTTGCATACATATGCTTATAGTCGTACTTAGAACATACTCTTATAGTCATACTCAGGCATTACTCTTACACTTACAGTCTTACTCAAAATCTTGTAAACCTACTCAAAACATATATTCTCACTTATATAGTCATACACATACTATCGACCACTAAAACTCATTACAATTAATAAGTTCTAATATCAAAATGGAAAGGAATGCCACTAGGGTATCATTAATGCCACGAGGGAGTGACTAGATGTCATGAACTTTTTTGAAGGCAAGGCACACCAATACCTATGGGGCACATGATCAAATAGGTAAGAGCAATTCCATGATACTACTTACCTGAGCACACAAATGCCCACACTCCAGGGGCCATAGAGTGCCAACTAAGGGCGGAATCATAAAGTGTCACTCTTGGACCAGAAGCATACAGTGCCACTCTTGGGTAGAATCATACAGTGCCAACTAAGGGCAGAAACATATAACGCTCTCAATATAGCATTGAACATCAGGGCTTAATACAACACACAAACAAAATCAAAATATGCACTGCTCTCAATAGAGTATTAGACGTCTGGGGCTCAAATACAACACACGGACAACATCCCACAAGATATGATAAATGCTCAGCTGACATATTATCGGCTAGCTCAAACATGGAATTTAATTTGTCAAAACCCTCAAGTCACAAATTCACAATGCTATCATTAGCTTTGCTTATAATTCAATTTTGAATGAAGTTATGTGATACAATTATGACATAAAAACTCTCATATTGTAATGCCTGAGATTGTTTATCACGTTTTCTCAAAATTCATGGAATATTTTTGCTATATAATTGCTGTAAATTGGGAAAAATGACGAAATACAAAACCTGTGAAAGCAATTTATAATTTAAAATGTCACACGTCAATTTTCTTATCCAATTTTTTGCTCATTCGATCAAACATCGTACGGCCAAACCAAATATCCTCAGGTGCTACTCAAAAATAAATGTTCGAATAAAATACCATGATCATGGGTTTTAAATACAAATCTATCTCAAACATCCATGAGTGCCAGTCCCATAACAGTCCGTAGTCTAATCCAAATTACAAGTTGAGAAAGCATAAACACCTTAATTCTCATCTCACCCAATACATTAGATGACACAAAATAACACTCACAATGAGTCAAGGATATACCTGAGTCAAAGGGAATTAAACCACCATGGAAATGAGCATCCATCTCCAAGAGCTCTCTGACACAAACCTACAAAAGCCTCCCAACCATCGGGGCTAATAATATAGGGTAAATGAGTATTTTCATACTCAATAGGAAAATACTCAATAAGAGAGCTCTAAACAGTGAACTCAGTAAGTCCATACATGGATGCGTTCATGCAACTCAAACATGAAGCAGGCAGGTATATAATAATCATGCGCATACGCATACAATCATGCAAAAAATATATCATCAAACCAATCTTACACTTACACTCTTAATGAGAGTCTTACCAACTTACTCGTATAATTGTACACTTACTTATATAACTACACATATTTGTACGACCTTACTAGTATAGTCTTACTCGTACGACCTTACTCGTATGACCTTACTCAGAAACATACGCTTACAATCCTGCTCAGAATCATACTCTTACAGTCTTGCTCAAAATCATACTCTTATAGTTGTACTCAGAAACTTACACTTACTTAGAAATATACATACTCACTCATATAGTCAAACATATACTATCAACCACTGAAGCTCATTACAATTAATGAGCTCAGCATCGAAATGAAAAAGAATGTCACTAGGACATCACCTTAACCTCTGGGGAGTGACTAGACGTCATGGACTTTTCCAAAGGTAAGGCACAACAATGGTCATGAGGCATATGATCAAACAAGTAAGAACAGTTCCATGATACCGCTTATCTTAGAGCGCAAACATAAATGGCCACACATTATGGGCCATACAATTGCCTACACTTTAGGGGTCTTATAATGCCAGTGCCACTTTTGGGCATAAATCATATAGTGCCACTCTTGGGCAGAATCATACAACGCTCTCAATACAGCACATAGACCAAATAAAAAACATGCATCGTTCTCAACAAAGCATCAGACTCTGGGCTTATATGCAACACACATACAACATCTCGCAGGATAAACATCATGGCAATACATAAGAAATGCTCAACAAACTCATTATCGGCTAACTCAAACACAAAACTTAACCCATCAAAACCCTTAGATTTCAAACTTACAAGGCTATCATTAGCTTTACTTATAATTCAAGTTTGAATTAAGTTAGTTATGCAATACAATTATGCCACAATAATTCTCAAACATACAGTGCTCCATTGATCAAACCGAAGTTGAGCCTGATCTAAAACCCTAGTTCATTATGGCAGCAGACTTCACTTCACCCATCCATCTCATGATCATAACTCACCATATATCAAATCCTTACATATTCATACAATCTCTGCCATCCACCCTATAGCCAACACATCTTACTCGGAAGTCATCAAATTGAGCTCTGATAAGTATGAAATATATATTTATTTTATATGCCTTTTTGCCTTATTTGCTAGTATATATTAGGTTAATTTAGAGTTAGTTATGGTTTATTTAGATTAAGATAGATATTAGTATTTTAGTTTAATTATTAATAATTTTATAGTTATTAGTAGTTTAGACATGTATTTGAACAAAGTTGGGATTTTAATTACATTGTACATGTCTAAAGGATGATATTTTATGTTTTGTAGGTAAAGTACACTTATCGAGGTACTCGGACGATGTTTAAAATAATTTAAAATAGTCTTGGCATGCTTTAAAGTGATTTAGATAACTTTTCGGAGTTATAAACAAGTTGGAAATTAATATGGACATGAAGAAAAACTTAATGAACAGGAAATTGGATTGTCTAAAAAAACTGTCCAGATTGCAGAAACAGTGTAGGCGTTCAAACGGGGTGTTTGAAGTATCAAACGGGATAACGTGAATTCGGACAAAAACACAGTACAGGTGTTCGAACGGGCATGTAGGGCGTTCAAACAGAATAACGCGCAGTTTCCTAGTTTTAGCCAATTTTCAATCCTTTTCATATTGGACTTCTTTCTCCGGCTCTTATGCTTATATAAAGACATATTTGGCTTAAAATTGGGGGATTCTAGGAGATTTTATGAAGAGAAAAAGGAAGAAGAAGATGAAAGAGAACTCAAAGCTTTCAATGGAGATTCAAGTACTTTCTTCTATAATGGAAGGCTAGACTTTTCTTTTACTTAGGAGTTGATGAAGCTATAGATAAGTTTCAGTTTCTTTTCTTTTTAATTTAGATCTCAGTTGTGAATGATGACAATTATATAATAAAGATTTCCTTTTTAATAGAAGAGCTTTTAATGTTTATTCAAGTCTATGTTGATTTATTGTCTTGTAGATGATAGATTGATGTGGTTTTGATATTTTCATTAATTCTAATTTCTGTGATTTAGATGAGATGGTCAATCATACAATAGTTTTAATATTCAGATAATTAATGACTTGGATGAGTTATACTAAGATTAGACGGGTCATGCCTATAGCTAGTTTAGTGTAGATGAGTTGTGCTATTGTCGAAGATAGTTCATGCCATGGAATTTAATTAATGATTCTTTCTGAAGTAATTCTAACTTGTAGCTGAGAATACCTGTTCATATTCACACTAGATTTAGATTAAAAGTTAAGGAATTGTTATGGTTCTATAGTGGATTCGATTTCCTAAGTAATTTCCATCATATTAATCTCTTGTTTTTAAACTAGTTGATTTCTTTCCTTTACTTAATTAAAGTTTAAGTTTGTTTTAGTTTTTAATCAGCAAATTCCTCTTTAGATTTAGTAATAATTCATCCGTCCCTGAGGTTCAACAACCCTTAAATACTTATCCTAGTATAATTACCTTGTACACTTGCAAAGGGTTTAATTATAAACGATCAAGTTTTTGGCGCCGTTGCTGGGGACAATGTTGATTTGTTACTAAATTAGTATTAGGATAATTCTATCTAATTTAGATTCAATTTACTTTAGTTTTTAGGTTAATTCTTAGTTTATTACCTTCTTTTAATTTGATCTTGTAGGTTGAGTTGAAGATCGTGCTCTCTACATTTGTGGCCATAAGTAGACATCGACAAGCATAGTGCTTCTCTTCGGTTTGCAAGATCATTTTCTCTCTTTATTTTGATTTATTTTTAGTTATTTTTTGCTTGTTATTCCCCTTTTACATTTAAAATTGTGTGGTGTGTTTATGGTGTATGCATGGTCGTCGCTCCTTACTCCCCCGATTAGTACCATTTGACCCTGAGCCTGAGCGGACATCTAGGAGAGCTGAGTTGCCCTCGACCTACATCTCTACACCCCCAAACTCTCCCACCAATTCCTCCTCCCACACTACTTCTACCCTCATCATGGCTGAACATCAGTTAGTAGATGCACCACTTAAAGCTCTAAGGGAGTATTACACTCCCAATGAGTACACCTCTCCTTCATGCATTAGGTTGTCAGTGGTCGCTGCTCAAAATTATGAAATTAAGCCTAATGTCATTCAAATGCTTCCATCTTTTTATGGGCTTAATAATGAAAACCCGTTTTGGCACCTAGATGACTTCTTGGAAATATGCACAACTTTTAAGCTCTCAAATTTAACCGATGAAGTTGTTAAACTTCGCCTTTTTCCTTTCACATTAAAAGATAAGGCTAAGGAATGACTTCACTCATTATAGCCAAACATTATTACAACATGGGCCCAAATGCAACAAGAGTTCCTTAAAAAATATCTTTCTAAGCTCCTTAGAGCCAACTCCAGTTATTACCCTCTTACTTAAAATTCACTTATTATACTTACTTTTCACTTCATAATATATCAATTATACTTGTACAATTATGTAACACTCTTACTGTCTGACAAGCCCCCAACATACTCTCGAGTCCAAACCAATTAACTTCAATCCTCGCCTGTCAAACTTGCATCGATCTTCTGTCATACTCTTACACATCCACATCCATGTCAAAATCTCTGTCACCTCTTACCGTCGATCGCCCATACTTCTGCCCCCACACACATGCACATGTCCATCACATAGGCATATAGCCATCATACATACGTATGTCCATCACACATATGTTCATACATACAATTCCATACATAGCTTACCAACATACTCGCTAGCCATCACTAGCACACACTCAATCCACATAAGTAATTTATCCACATACTCGCTAGCCATCACTAGGACACACATAATCCATGTACGTAGCTTACCAACATACTTGCTAGCCATCACTAGCACACACATTCCGCATATATCAAACATACTTACAACTCACATGCATGTCATATGAATTTTGTTATGGCATAATTTATCCTCTTTTATCATGCAAACAAATCATGATTTAACATCCAAAGCATTGAATCATACAATCCTAGCATGCTGCTACACATTTAAAGCATGTTATCATGAAATTACAAGTTCAAAGCTCCCCTACCTCGTAATCCATGATGTTTGATGGTGAGCACATGACAGTGGTGATAGCGGCGGAGTTGGCACTATAAAGCATTGCCAAGTTGAGAGAGTTGTTATCTCAAGGGTTTAGGAAACGCCAAAAGTACCCACGAGCAAACAGGGTGACACAAATCAACACGACAAAATACTCGATCCACGATGGCGTACTAAGGGCGACCGGGAGAAAGGTCGTGCCAACGAGTGGCAAGTACAACTGAAAATTGAGGTGTACTCACTAAAGGTTGACCAGCGACTGAGAAGTACTCGTCCGGCTGCACGACGTCAAAATCGGTTGTGGACAACACCCAACGGCATCAATTTCAAGTCTACAAGGGCTCACATAAGGGCAGAGGGCATGGAGTGATGCTCAAGGATGGAGGAGAGGAGGAGGAGGGCTCTGGTGGTCAACTCAAATGGTGACGGAGCCATCTGATGGTCAAGCGGTGTGAATGCAATGTATAAACCCTAAACTGCTTGCATGGCCAAATGCACAGACGGCCAAAGGGGAAGGGAGAGGGCTGGATGGAGGCAGCCCAAGGCTCACAAAAGGACAACAACGATAGGGCCAGCAGAGATGACAACATTGCCGGTCTGCACCCACAACCAAAACAATTAGCACAGGCGGCTGTGCATCTCACATGGTAGAGGGCAGAGGGTGTCTCGGGGTCGAGCAAAGGCAGAGAGAAGGCCACAAGGCCATTGTCGCGCCAGGGCTGGCTGGCTAGGGACCAAACGGAGGCCAGAAAGAGTCCAACAACTTATGGCAGTTGCAGGACAGAGAAACAGATGAGTGGGGCAAAACTCATCCACAATCGAGGC
Organism: Saururus chinensis; assembly: GCA_035235625.1. Taxonomy (NCBI): domain Eukaryota; kingdom Viridiplantae; phylum Streptophyta; class Magnoliopsida; order Piperales; family Saururaceae; genus Saururus; species Saururus chinensis. Next base: position 12,319,273 of record CP141142.1, on the reverse strand, counting down.
GGAGGAAAGGAGTGGAGGGGACCGGGGCCAAAGTGGCAGCGGGGCTGAGCTAGGGTGGCCCCTACCATCATCACCAGTCCGGGACAGAGCCAAACAAAGGTTGGCTAGCCCCAACCAGCCACCAACAACAATGGTGGCAGACAAAAATAGAGCCTCTTGCTCAAATATACCGAAAAGAAAATGCATCATTTTCAAGCCACACACGACTAATAAGTGGTGGGTCTGGTTCCAACGGAGCGGAGGGAGCAGAGGTTGAACCAGGCCAAGTGGGGTTGCCCACCACCATTGTCAGTGCCTTTGATTAATTCGTATATTCAGTGTAACTAATTGAGGTGTGTATTGCAAAGAGAATCCCTCCTCTGTATAACTTCCAATCTGGGACGAGCCATGCTCTCCTCTCTATAAAGTTCATACTTATATATAATATAGAAAATCACTAGATCACTATAACACCTGAGATTTTTCATATATTTTTCTTAAATTTCATGGAAGATTTTTGCAATACAACTGTTATAAATCAGGAAAAATGAAGAATACAAAACCTGTGAAAATAGTTTTATAATTTAAAACATAACACATCAGTTTTTCTCATCCAAATTGTTACTCAATTGATCAAACATCGTACGGCCAAACCAAACATCCACAGGCACTACTTGAAAATCAAACGTACGAATAAATTGCTATGACATAGACATTAAATACAAATCACTCCCAGGCATCCCTGGGTGCAAGTCCCATAACAATCCATAGTCTAATCCAAATGAAAGTCCACATATATATAAACATCTTAATTCTCGTCTCACCCAATACATCGGATTGTGGCACAAAGAAGACTCGCAGTGAGTCGAGGATATACCTGAGTCAAAGGGAGTCAAACCATCACCAAAAAGAGCATCCATCTCCAGGAGCTCTCCATCACAAACCTGTAAAAGCCTCCCGAACAACGGGGCTAAAAATAGGGTAATGAATATTTTCATACTCAATAGGAAAATACCCAGTAAGGGAGTTCTAAATAGTGAACTTAGTAAATCTATACATAGATGCGTTCATGCAACTCAAATATGAAGCAAACATGCATATCATAATCATGCTCATATGCATACAATCATGCATATCATCATATCATCGAATCAAACTTACACAAACACCCTTATTTAGGGTTTTACAAACTTACTCGTACCACCATACACTTACTCAAACAACTTACACATACATGTATGACCCTACTCATACAATCATATGCTTACTCATACAACTTACACATACTTGTACCACCTTACTTGTACAATCATATGTTTACTCATAAACTTACACATACTTGTACGACCTTACTCATACAATATTACACTTATTGTCTTGCTCAGAAACATACTCTTACAGTCTTATTTAGAATCATACTCTTATAGTTGTGCTCATACACATACTCTTACAGTCATGCTCATACGCATACTTATACAGTTGTACTCATACTCATAATCGTACACCTACTATCTATCACTGAAGCTTTTTACAACTAATAAGCTCCAGCATCGAAAAGGAAAAGAATGTCACTGAGGCATCACCTTCACCTCCGAGGAGTGACTAGACGCCAAGGACTTTTTCGAAGGTAAGGCACACCAATGCTCATGGGTAGGGCTACACCAGAAAATCGGAACCGAACCGGGTGAAACCAAACCGAAATTTTGTGGTTTGGTTTAGTTCCTGATTCGGTTTTGGTTCGGTTCTTATAAAAAAATCGAATGAATTTTGGTTCAATTTTAAGAAAAAAAACCAAAACCGGAACCAAACTGAAACCGAATCAATTTAATTAAAATAATTTCGGTTTGGTTTGGTTTTAAGGGAAAAAATCAAATTTTTATATAAAAATGTGTAATTTTATATTATATCTGCCTGATTTTGATTTATTAAAGTAATTTAATTAAAATATACAATTTTTATTCAGTTTTGGCTTAGTTTCGATTCCTATGTCGATTTAGTTCGATTTTTATATTTCGGTTTTAAATTTCGATTCGGTTCTTGAATTTTGGTTCTTGAATTCGGTTCGGTTCCGAGATGCAGCCCTACTCATGGGGCACAGTGTAAGGATTCTCATTTTTGAACCAGTTTATTTTAATATTATTTATCGGTTATTGTGTGGTTTAAGCATTTTTTTAGTTAAATTCGGTGGGTTTTCAAAAATAAATGGGGTTTCTAAAGGTTTAAAACAAAGCTAACTCTATATTTATGAGTTTTAAGTAGTTTTTGGTCAATTCTGAATTTATGGGATTTTTCTAATTTTTTCACTCATTTTCCAAAAATTAGGGTTTGGCAGGGCCCCTGTGGGCCCCACTAACGAAATTGAGGTTTTTAGACCAAAACGACCCATGCATCAACATAAGCTTATAAAAAAAATTAAAATTTTTCTGAATTTAATTAGTGCTCAAATCATCAAAATATCTATTTTTAGCTAGAATTTTTATTTATACCCTTCTAGTTCGATTGGATGCAATGTGGTGAAATTACATACCGATTTAATCGGTTGTTTGGCTTAATCGAAACTTGATTGGTCCGAAAGGACATGTTTTTATTTGAGTTCCTTTGTGGAACATGTGCACTCCCCGGGTTGAGTCGAGTCAAGTTTGGTCGTTCTGAATTGTTAACGCGGTTGAGATTTATTTATTGAGACAGTCGAACTTGGACCCTGAGAATCCAGTATGGTATGCTCTTTACACCAGCTACCATGTGTTCATAGGTTTTCTACGTGGGAACTCAGGCTCTCCCCTCCACAGGAGATGTCCCTGGGCGAACACACCTGCTCTAGGTTCTCTTCGTGAGAATGTGACATCCTTGGCCAGGATCGTCTGGGGTGAGCAGCAATTAAGGATTGACTACCCCGATCTTCTTAAATTCTTATGTAGAATTTGGATCATGACATGCCTACGTGGCCTTGTCGGTGTTCCCATCTTTGTGACGCCATTTGTGATTACTCCTTGCATGACACGCCTACAAGGCCTTGTCTGTGTTCCCGTCTTCGTGATGCTATTTGTAATTACTCCTTGATGGAAGTGTGCATTATATGATGTTGAAGCATGACTGATATGTATGTTAGAGATACATCTTATGCAAATTGATATGATGTTAATGTCACTAGGTGGATTATACACTATGACGTAGGTTTTAGGTGATGTGTATGTATGATCAGAAAATGATGCACCTTGCTAATCTTTAATCTGAATGATTATATTGCTATGCTATCGTATTTTCGATGTTGATAGTGATATTTAAAAACCATTGCTAAGTTTGTTATACTCACCCCTCTTTCTTGTGTTTTGTTTTGGGGCTGCGTGGTGCGACACGCAGACGGACAGGATCTCCTCTCTGAGGAAAGGTTGGAGATGACTTGGATGTGATCGTGGGGATCTTTGTGTGACTTATTTTCCTTGGTTTATACTTTATGTTTAGAACCTTTGTGTAGGGTTCTTTGTTTTGGATTTATCTTACATTTTACAGTTGTGATGCTTATGACTTATTTTGAGCCGGTGTGGGCTTTAGTTAACTAAGCATGTGGGTTTGAGATTAGTTGTTTACTTTGTGATAAGCAACACTCTTTCTTTCCTTCTTATTTACTCTTGCTCAAAAGATTGTGCATACTCCGTAATTCTGTTAATCGCCCGTGGTTAGGGTTAAGTCTTCCGCTAGATCGTTTCTCAATTTTCCCTTCGTCGCTCCCGCGCCCTTGACCGGCCCCTGGACCAGGTTCGGCTTGGGTCGAGCATCGCCAGGGTGTGACAGTTTTCATCCATTTTGAAAGCATAAAACTACTGATTTACCTCTCTTCTCCAAGCCTTAATCTTCAAAATCTCATTTTTAGGCTTCTAAAACCGTAGATCTAATGTTTACTTTTGATTTCTCAAAACTAAATCAAGATTAGTTGTATGTTAACTTAAAATCGTATTTTTGGATGGTGTTGGAGGAGATTGAAGGTTCATTCCAGCCCAATTCAACAAGGAAAGCTAATGGGTTCTTCAATCTCAACTTTGGGTAGTAAAAAATCTCGGTTTTTATGATGTTATTTGAAGTGGGTTTTGTTTGATTTTGGCTCTAATGGTAGGTTTAATAAATGCTAATCTTTCACTTCAATTTTTTTAGGTTTCTTCTTAGATTGGTTTAGATTAATGTTCTGGAAAGTTTGATGAGTTTTTTATAATGTTTGGTACCATGGATGAAGATTTGAAGGTGTTATCATGGTGTCTCGATTTTTATTTTAGAAATGAAGAAGGTCAAAACTGTTTTATTAGCAATCAAACGGCCTGCAAGGTTGATCAATCGGCAACACTACATTTTTGGCAGATTTTCAGTTTAGTCGATCAAACGGCTACACAACAGTTTTGCAATTTTAAAAATTTATGCTCATTTCAAGGTTTTACTTCCTTTGGTAATTCTAATGGTTATGAGGGGTGTGTTATGATGAAATTAGGCTACTATAGGTGTAGAATTGGTGATGGAAGTTTATGGAATGTGTTTAAGTGTGGTCATGTGGCATCATATTATGTTGATAATTATACATATTGATATTGAAGTACCTTGAACTTTTGAATGTTGGAATTCTTATTATTAGAATATGTTTTCGGCAGGGATATTATATGGAAAATGGTGAGATGTGTTCTCTTATAATGAGGATGGTTTATGGGTAATGGATGTGATCATGTTGTGGCTTAATGTGTGGAAAAATCATGTTTGTGGGAGTGAATGTTCAATTTCACATGGATGGATTTAAACTTTATGGTGGATTGTGCTTTAATTTCAGTTGGGAATCATTGTTTTGAATGTGTTTAACCATGTGTATATTGTCTTATGAGTTTATGTCAAACATTGGTCATGTGCTTAGATATGCATGAATATACACACATGGGGGGTATCTACTATGAAATTGTAGTTAATTATGCCTTGATTATGATGCATGAGGGGACTGATTGAGAGCACATTTCATGTGTTGGAACCCATGTAGGTCTTGCTCACGGATGTATTATGCTACCATGCATCATGGATTGGTATTCATGGATGAAGTTTTACTGATGTTTAACTAGAATTAAGCGATTGTATGCAATGGTTGAGATTGCATGCCGGATTAATCGCTTGGTAAATTACTCAAAACTTGGTTGGTCCAAAAGGACATGTTTTTGATTTAAGTTCCTGTGTGGAACATGTATACTCCCCAGGTTAAGTCTAGTTAAATGGAATTATGTTGGGACAAGTTGTGTACTTGTCTTGCAGATTGAGATTATTATGATTGTCTTCTGGACCCTGAGAATCCAGAGTGGTATACTTTGTGCACCGGCTACCACGTGTTCTATGGTTCCCTGTGTGGGAATTCAGCCTCTCCCCACCACAGAAAATGTCCCTCGATGAACACCCCTACTATAGGTTCTCTATGTGAGAATCGGACATCCTTGGCCAGGATAGTCTAGGGCGAGCAACTTTAAGGGCTGACAACCCTGACCCTCTTACATTTCCTATGTGGAAAATTTTACCGTGTCTCACCCTCATGGCCTTGACCGTGTCATGCCTGTGTGGCCATACTTGTGTTTACTCATTGATGGAGGCATTCACCATTTTTATTGATGCATGTTTATTATGAATGTTATGTATGATTGTGTATCATGTGTTTAACACGTTTGTCGTACAAGGTGGATAAAGTTGATGTGATATAAATGCATAATCAGAAATGGTGTAATTGAGATACTATTATGGAGGTTTATGTGATATGAATGCATGATCAGAAAGTGTGTGAATGTGACACTATTGTGCAGGTTTATGTGATATGAATGCATGATCAGAAATGGTGTGATTGAGACACTATTATGCAGGCTTATGTGATATGAATGCATGATCAGAAAGTATGTGATTGAGACACTATTATGCAGGTTTATGTGATATGAATGCATGATAAAAAATGGTGTGATTGAGATACTATTATGCAGGTTTATGTGATATGAATGCATGATCAGAAAATGTATGATTGAGACACTATTATGTAGGTTTATGTGATATGAATGCAAGATCAGAAAGTGATATAGCATGTTAATTTTATATCTGAATTGCTACATTGTCATGTTATCGTGTTTTCTGATTATTATAGTTGTATTCAAACCATTATTGAGTTTTTATACTCACCCCACTTTCATTATTTTGTTTTGGGGTTGCATGGTGTGACATGTAGTCGGACAGGATCCTCTTTACGAGGAAAGATCGGAGAGAGCTTGGGAGTAGGAGTGAAGGCCACTAGTTTTTGCATCTCTCACATTATTTTGTTTTGATGTTAGAACCCTTGTAGAATAGTTCTTGTTTTCATACTTTTGATACATTATATCTTTAGCTTTGTTGATGCCTTGTTTTGGAGCCGTGTGTTGGCCATGGATTATTAGTATGTGGGTTTGAGATTTGTGGTTTAATTTAGAGTTTAAGTAACTCTTTTAGTTCTACCTATTTACTCTTGCTCAAAGTAGTGTGTTACTCCGTTAATTAGACCGCATGTAGTAAGGGCATAAGTCTTCCGCTATTTCTTTAACCGTTTTCAATACCGTCGCCCCCGTGCACTAGACCGGCCCTTGGACCGGGTTTGGCTCGGGTCGGGCAGTACTGGGACGTGATACACAAGATCAAATAGGTAAGAGCATGTCCATGATACTACTTACCTGAGCACGCAAACATAAACACCCATACATAAGCGGTCATATAGTTGCCCACCATAATGGGTCTTATAGTGCCACTCTTGGGTAAAAATCATACAGTGTCACTATTGGGCAAAAATCATACAAAGCTCTCAATAGAGTATCAAACGTCTAGGCTTATACAGCACACAGACCAAATTGAAAACATACATCACTCTCAACAGAGCATCAGACGTATGGGCTTCACATAGCACACAGACAAAGTCAGAAACATACATCGCTCTCAATAGAGCATCAAACGCCTGATGCTCTATACAGCACACAAACAACATCCTGCAGGATAAACACCATATCAAGACATGAGAAATGCTTAGCCGACTCATTATCAACTCGCTCAAACACGGAACTTAATCTATCAAACCCTCAGGTCTCAAACTCACAACCATTAGCTTTCTTATAATTCAAGTTTGAATTAAGTAAATTATGTGGTACAATTATGCCACACAAGCACTCAAGCATACCGTGCTCTACTGATCAAACCAAAGCTGAGCCCGATCCGAAACCCCAGTTCGTCAGGGTAGCACACTTCACTTAACTCGTCCATATCATGATCTTAACTCATTGTACATCAAATCCTTACAGTTTTACATACTATGTCATCCACCTTATGGCTAAAACATCATACACAAACATCATCAAACTAAGCTCCTCAGAGCCAAACCTAGTTATCACCCTCTTACTTATACCTCACTATTATGCTTACTTTTTACTTTATAATCTGTACGTTATGCCTGTACAATTATGCACACTTTTACTATCTGACAATCCCCCAACATGTGCTCTAATCCAAAACAATCAACTCCAATCCTCGCCCATCATACTCATATCCTGTCATCTGTCATACGCTTACACATCCATATCCAAATCCATCCCAAACACTGTCACTTCTTACCATCCGTATTACCTCTGCCTACATGCACATACACATGTCCATAGCATAGGCAAATAGCCATCATACATATGTAGCTTACAAACATGCTCACTAGCCATCACTAGCACATGCATAATCCATATTCGTAGAAACATCCTTGCTAGCTATCACTAGCGCACACGTAATCCATATTTGTAGAAATATCCTCGCTAGCCATCACTAGCGCACACGTAATCCACATATGTAGAAACATACTCGCTAGCCATCACTAGCACATACATACATATTTATACACGTAGCTTACCAACAAACACGCTAGCCATCACTAGCACATATATACACATACGAAGCTTACCAACAAACACGCTAGTCATTACTAGCACATACATACACATATGAAGCTTACCAACAACACGCTAGTCATCACTAGCACATACTCAATCAACATACGAAGCTTGCCAACAACATGCTAGTCATCACTAGCACATACTCAATCAACATACGAAGCTTACCAACAAACACGCTAGCCATCACTAGCATATACTCAATCCATATATGAAACTTACCAACATACTTTAAACATACATACAGCCCACATGCATGTCATATGCATTTCAACATGGCTTAATATATCCTCTTACATCATGCAAACGGATCATGATTTAGCATCCAAAGCATTGAATCATACAATCCTAGCATGCTGCTACTCATTCAAAGCATGCTATCATGAAATTACGAGTTCAAAGCTCCCCTACCTCATAATCATGACGTTTGATGGCCAGCACACGATGGTGGCGGCGTTGGTGGCGGAGTTGGCAACCAAAAGCATTGCCAATTTGAGAGAGTTGTTGTCCCGAGGGTTTAGGAAGCGCCAGAAGAAATCACGGCCAAATGGGGTGACACAAATCAGTGCGGCAAAATTCGCAATCCACGGCAGCACACTAGGTCGGCTAGGAGAAAGGTCGTGACAACATAAGTGGCGGTGCGACCATATGTCGAGGGTGTACTCACTGAAGGTTGGCCGGCGGCTGAGAAGTACTCGATTGGCCACAAGACATCAAAATTGGTCATAGACAGCACCCAACGACATCAATTTCTGCATCAACGAGGGCCCACATAAGGGCGGAGGGCGTGGGACAACACTCAAGGACAAAGGAGAGGTGGAGGAGGGCTATGTGTCAACTCCACTTGGTGGCGAAGTCATCCAATGGTCAGGCGGTGCGAATACGACGCCTAAACCCAAAAACACACGTGTGGCCACATGCACACGTGGCCAAAAAGTGCCACTCTAGGGGGAAATGGGTCAGACAGTGGCAGCCTAAGGCCCCAAGAGGGCGGCAGGGCTAAGGCCTAGTGGTGGCCGGTAGAGACGACAACACTACCGATCGCCAACCACAACCAAAATCATGGTGCGGGCGGTTGTGCATCTAGCAAGGTCAAGGGCAGAGGGGTAGGAGCATGGCGGCCAATGCCAACAAGGGCCATCAAGATGAAATCGGGCTAGATGGGGCTAGCCCTCGCTATGCTGAGGTAGGCCGAGCAAAAGCCAACCAAAAATGACTCACGTAGACGATAAAACTATCGCCCGACAAAACACACATAGACAGAACATCGACCAAAAGATCGGCCGACACATAGGGAAGCCCAAGGGTGTTAGCAGTGGCTCTGGCTAGTGCCTCTTGGGTCCTGGTGGCCGCATGGGACTAAGTCCGGTGGAGGGAGGCAACATGTGATGGCAAACAACCTTCGTCGACTCAAAAAATACTCCGGACAGTGAGATAAAACAAGAACAAAAACTCAACCAAAGTACCAATAGCTCACAGTGGAGCAAAGAAAGCATGGCGCTGGCTCTAGCTAACACCTATGGGTTCCTAGCGGCCAACTAAACATAAGTCTAGTTGAAGGCGAATGCAAACAACGTTAAAATTGCACCCCCACGGCTCAAAAACAAGATTATAAGGAGAAAAAAACTAAAAAAAAGTTTGGTACCTTGTGGAGGAGCGAAGAGGCCATGGTAGCGGTCATATTCGATACCTATAAACTCATGGCAGTGAGGCAAAGAGGATCCCAACAAGAATCGGAGAGATCTGACGACAGAAGAGGAAGAACGGAGCAACCGGAATCTCACTCGGGTTCTCACAAAAGTCATTGGACATGAAAAATGTTACTGGACGTCCTGGAATCCAATCAACGGATTTTATATATAATCTTTTTAATTTTTTTATTTACGTCATTAACACGCATTAACCTCCCACTTACGCATTGTATCTCCAAAATTTTAGTCGTAAGCGCACAGTAAGGTTTGCGGCCCGCGACTAAGCCCCACACCCGGACTTTGGGTATAAATATAGGGTAAATGCTCAAATACAAATATGTCAAAATATCACATTTTCCCGCCAAAAATGACCCAAAAAATAACATAAAAATTACAAAAAGTTATAGGAAAATTAAAGACATTACAATCACAATTAACGGGTTCCAAATATTTCATGGTATGAGGCCAAGTTGTCTCCTCCACCATGTCTTATGTTTCTTCCATTGCAACCTCTCCAACACGCCCTCCTCCTATACCTTCCCAATTATCAAATCCATTCAACAGGATATTACCATCAAGTTAACCCAATCGAATTACCATCTGTGCCACACCCATGTTCTGCCCATACTTCATTCCTATGATCTCATGGGCTTCGTCCTAGGCACTACGCCAAAACCACTTCTTGCTCCAGATGTCTCTAATGCTTTTGAACTTTGTCAATGGGTAAGCTTGGATCAGATGATTGTTGGCCGGCTTATGGAATCCTTGTCCTACTCCGTCTTATCTCTTGTTGTTGGTAAATAGACTAGGCATGCCTTTCCCTGGCTCTTCTATTTGGTGCTTAAACTCTGAGTTCATATTCAATGTCTCAAGACAAAACTCCAGACCATCACCAAAGGATCACGAACGATTGCCAACTATGTGGAACACACCAAGTCCTTAGGCTCTATCTATAGCTAGCACTGACAAATTGATGGACAATGAAGATTTATATCACTGGATACTTCATGGCCTAGGATCTGATTTTGATCCCATGGTGGCTTCCATCAATGCTTAACGTCTTGCCCCATCTTTTGAATAAATTATTGGTTTGCTTCATGATTTTGATCTCCTCCTGGCTTCCTCTGATATTTCTTGTGCATTCAATACTCGGACTCAGCTGAACAACCCCTCTCAACTCCAGTCTCATGGGCAGGGTGGCTCTTTCAGTAGTTGGGGCCGTGGAGCCTTTTCTCGCCACATTCCCGCCTCCCCTCTACCAACCGCCTTTCCCATGTCACATCCATGAGTTAGTTTTAGATCTTGGGTGCCATTTTCAGTTGAAACCTCTTGAGGATCTTCATTTCTTTCTTGGCATGCACGTTCATCGGACAAAATCTGCACTTATTATTTCATAGACTCGCTATGCAGTGAATCTCCTCAAGAGCTTTCGCATGGATGGTGCCAACCCGTGGCTACTCCTCTTGCCTCCTCTCAGCGTCTCTCTTTCTTGGATAGTGAGCTTCTTCTTGATGCTACAGAATATTGGCAACTTTTCGCACTCTAAATAAAGTTTATATCATTTGTTGTAAGTAAAGTTTGTCAGTTTATGCATGCCCCAAGAGACGCTCATCTTATTACAACCAAGAGGATCATTTGCTTTGTCAAAGCCACTCTTGGGTTTGGCCTCTGTTTCTCCTCCTCGTCCAATCTCCCTCTTCATGGATTCTGTGATGCCAATTGGGCCAGAGATAAGGATGATAGGCGCTCTATTACTGGCTTTTGTATCTTCCATGGACCAAATGTAATCACTTGGGGCAAGCCACAATGTCTCACTCTAGCTCTAAGGTGGGGTAAAGGGTGGTTACCGCCAATGGAGCTAAACTCCTATGGCTACTCAATATTTTACGTTTTATCAAACATCATCCTCCCAAGACTCCAAAGATCTTGTGTGACAATGTTAGTGCTCAATTCTACCATTCTCTCCATTCAACCATCCTGGGCTCTCATCAACCTGCTCACCTATTTGCCAAGGCTCTTTCTCATGTCCGCTTCCGATCACTTTCGTACCAAGCTTTGTGTTGGTCTCTCTCCCACTTTAGCTTGCAGAAGAGTGTTATAGGATACGTGACTCTCCAACCTTTCCCTCCATATTTTTGCCTAATTCAAATGTATATTTTGTGTAACTAATTTAGGTGTAAATTAAGGAGAGAATCCCTCCTCTGTATAAATTCCAATTTGGGATGAGCCATGCTCTCCCCTCTTGTAAAGTTCCTTCTCATATTTAATATAGAAAATCACCCGATCACAATTGACAGGTTCCAAATCTTTCAGCATGTGCTTTTTTGGTGGGTCTTATTCTTCTATCGACACTATGAATTTTCTATGTCCTATACAAATTGTCTGCTTATTGATCGAAAGTTGAAAGATTTCTTCCGTTTACATATGTATGCAGACTATGGTGTTGATTTTAGTAATGTTTCATAGATTATCCCACTTACTGAAGTGTCTTTTTTCTAACTAGTGTATTTATGAGAGGGGCGATGAAAGGGTTTTTCTTTTGCTATTATGCCAGCCAGGGTGACGCACCGGTTAAACCACCTGGGCAGTTAGACCGACTTGACTCAACCCAGCTACCAATCTGGGTCAATAGCCGGGTCAGTTCTGAAAACACTGGGTACACGTGCAACAAATCCTTTTTCAGTTCTGCGCTTAATTTTCAGCTTAGAGAATTATGGAACCCATCGACCGCATTATCCAAAAAAGAAAACGAAAATAAAGTGAACTTCGATGCAAGATGGATGGGCTCTCACATTACGGAGAGCCTCATTTTTTTTTTGCGAGGCCTCATATTTTTTTAGACACCAAGGCTAATATTTTCCTCGAATAATATTAACTCGGAAACATTTCTTCCGTTAATAGAAATTGACTGCTTTTCCATTTTTTCCCAATCAATTTGCAGCTCGTTTTCGTCATTTACAAGTGTTGTTGAGCGAAAGGGTAGAAAGGGAAGGCATGGGCGGCAAATACAAAACTGCCAAATATTGCAATAGCAGGAACAAACTGTACAGTAACATATATGGACCTCAACACCCTTGCCCTTTTCCAAATCTTCTCTCATTTCTTGTCATTTATCTTCGTTAAAAGTTATCTACATGAAGAAAAAAGAACCCGACTATCCAATTACACTCCTCAACCAAAACCAAATCCTTCGCTCCCTTCATGAATGGCCATTAGCAATCTATCTTGTAGTTGCTGTTTAGAAGGATATTCTGGAAGATCCAGCTGGTTAAAACTGCAATGGACATAGGGAAACAACGAAAATCAGGATTTCAGGTTCGGTATAGAACAATTACAAATATTGTGCATAAACACCGAACTGTTGTGGAAAGATATTTCTGTTGAAAAAGATGAAAAAGGAAAAGCGTGTATTTCTAACAAATTCTGATCAACATGTACCACGTATGAGCAGAAGGCAAGTGATTGGCACTTCCATAAGCTTTATGGATCTGGAACCGCTGTGAGCCCGATATTCCCTGAAGAGCACTAAAGCCTTCTAAAGGCACCTGAAATTTGGTCATAAAAAACTTTTAGCGGAATAAAAATAAAGTAACAAAAAGAAGACGAGCCATACATAGCGGAAGTAGCATATGAAATTTCATTGATCAAGGAAATAAGAGTTTAAAAAGCAAGTGAGATTATTCGCAAATACTTCCACATCGTGTGCCATAAGGACTTGTACCAAAATAACTGCTTCCAGTATCTTCCAAACTGTAGAAGAAAATACTGACTGATAAGACTAGCCACTGGCATAATTCACAACCATGAACCCAGTTGAGAACCCTCATAGTAGTCATCATGCAGCTTCTCCCAGCTATGGATTGATGATAAAAGGCTTTTATCAAGATATGCAAATTTTCTTGCAAGTCCTTGTTTTTGTTTTCTTGTAATAATCATTGGTCTCATTAGCATAAAGACCATAAGATAATTTGCTTGCAGTTAGCTACTTACCTATTTTTTATATTTAAATATTAATTAGCAACATTAGCTAAATGGAAAGTACCAGCTTTAGAGGAAAATAAAACACAGATTATGCACAATATACCTTTGATGTTCCGGTTACAAATTGCAAGAGACGAGCTTTATCCTCCTTGCTAAATCCTTGAACTACTTCCCAAAACCATTGAATGACAGGTGATGCAGCACTATATCCAGAGTATTCCGTATTTGCCCTCAAGTCATCCACTACATGTAGAAAGGGGCTCCCTATATAAATTATGCTAAGGAACTATAAACAATGTATAAAAAATTCAGTAAACTCACAGTCAATTTCTGGAAGTCCACTTATCAATAATTCCAATTCTTTGTCGTTGAAGATTGATATTAGTTCCCGAGGAATCAATTCATTAAAACCTTCCAAGAAGGCATTTATTTGAGGACGAATGGCAGTTGTCAACCTATGCTCAGCAACAAGATTGACATACTGGTGCTTGTTCTCCTCAGTGACTTTGATGTTTCGGCCCCCAGGTATCAATTCGTAATCCGTGACCTGATGTTCCCAGGAAAGCTTATATAAATATGATATAATATAATCACCTATGTAAAAATCAATTCTTTTCTGGCTCAATATCTACCTCTGTCTTTTCATATAATATTAGCTTCTCCTCATCCGCATCCATGCTGAAAGTCAGGTCTAGCACATCGCTTTTGTCATTCTACAGGATCAGATAATTAAGAGAAGATATTTAAATCCCCTAACAGTAAACGCAAAGCAGCAATACAGCCAAACATGAACAGATTCACGCACCTCAAGCATCCATTTCAAGTTTCTAAAATAATCAGGATCAATGGCCTCAATGTCATGGTATGTCACCTTGACACCAAGAATGTGCTTGTAGAAAGAACGTGTGAAATGTACATCTAGAAGCTGCCCATCAAAAAGAGCCTTCCCAACCTAGAAAACAAACAAAGCAGTAGTAGAATCAGCTAGCAATTACGACTCTTGACTTAATGTGTAAATGAAAGTATGTAAATGAAAAGACACCCACCACTCTTCCAACAAACTTGAAATAGGATAAATGCTCAGTCTGGTAACCAGAATTAGGGTTGGGCTGAAAAGTTGATTCATTGCCCACAGTTGTAAAAAGTAGGGCCCCCTTGTCAAAGATGACCCTGGACAACAATTGATACCATTCTCTTGTGAGCCCACCAGCATCAATCCCTTCCTCCCCTTGGAAATGAACTGTTAATCTTCCCTTTAAATCTTGAGTAGAACGCAGCCTAAGCTGATTATATGAATCCTCCAAAATGTATGCCCTCCTCACCGATATCCTGAGGGGGCTATGATGATCATGTTGATGCTTTATTTTTGATCTGAAGTGTGCACGTTTGTTATCGAAATCAATGAACCGTGGCACCTGCAACATAAGAGAGAATGATTTCTCCAGCAATCCAGGGTTTTGGCGAATAAACGCATTCAAGAGCTTCCTGTGCTTCTCCGAGAATTTTACAAAAGCAACTTGCTTTTCATCAGCTTTTGCCTGCAAACAGGACGACTTTTGTGCGCTGGAACTTGTAGTAGCATCCTTGAGCTCAGATGGAACACCAGCAATGACATCATGTCCAGATCCAGTCTGTCCAGGATGCAGCTTTTCACATGTCACAAAGAAAGATTCAATATAGGGCAAGATATTCTGGGTTCCAGCCGGAAGAGGGGACACAGCACTAGCATTTGTCAATCTAGAAGATCCAGCAGATGTGGAAGGCATCTCTAACACAGAATCTGGAGAATTCTCTATTTTACTTATGCAAGAGCTCAGCTCCATCCATAAAGGCTCCAAAGTTGAATTAATGCCTGAAATTTGCGAGAGAGCATCACCATAGTCTTTTTCAGAAAGAACCGAAGTATCCTTTTCCTTCTCAAGCAACAATGAGACCAGAGAGCTAAGTGCCTGAAGGACTCTTAAAATTGCAGTCCCATCTGTTGATGCAGTGGTGATGAGCACTTTCTCCACTTCCCCATATGTGTGCAATTCATTCATGGAAGACTCGGTTAAATTTTGCACAGAATCCGCCAATTCAGTTATAAACAGATGGCAATGAGTGGGGGCAATTGCCACCAGCTTCTTCAGCACCTCAGACACTAACACATATGCATTGTCTGATAAACTGTAAATAGGAGTAACGGACATAATTAAGTTGCCAATGTGACAGTAAAAATAAGGTAAATGCAATAATATATCAAAAAAATTTGTCCAGACATCTAGTTTTTAAGTTGTCTGTATACGTAGTTTAAATCATGCTCTGAAACTGCCTTTCCCTAGAAAACTCCATTTCATTGCCATTCAAAGAAAAGTTCTAAGTTTCACCTATAAGAAAGTGGAATTTTAACTCCCTCCATCCGTTAAAAATTGTCCAGATCTGACTGAATAGTGTTTTTTTCCCTCTCTCTGCCTAGTGTGCAGGGTAAGATGGAGTAGGTTTATAGGGAGCTACAATGTACGGTTTGAAGAACCGGAAAATAGGCAAAAAAAGTGGGATGGTGGTTGTGTTATGGAGGCAGGAGAGAAGAGTATGTGAAAATGGTGTGGGTCCCAAAGTAGAATAGGTGGATGTCAGAGTGGTACTCTGTTTTAAACATGAGAAGCATATGTGATGCTAAGTACCCAATTTGGCCAATTAGCCACTTTTTATGAGACAAAATTGTTCAAAATCTGGACTATTATTTTAGAATGGAGGGTGTAAAATAGAATGCTTTTTGCGAATAGCTGCAATTAAGGGATTATAACTATCAAATTCTGAAAATAGCAATTTTTTAGATATATAACATATCATCATACCCATCACGAGCCAGCAAAGAACATAGAAGACGAAGTTCCGAATGCGGTAGGCTGAGAAGTACAGAAGAGGTATCCTTTTCATTGTTCACGGCTGAAACTGAAGTCTCAGTGGTTAGTTTCGACGCCTCATTAACTATCCGTGTATCTGTCTCAGAGCTTTGAGAACCAGAAGGTTCCTCGGCTGAAGAAGATTTCTTACTTTGTTCAGAGTTGGTATCCACATTGTCAATGACAACTTCCAGCAAGCTGAGGAGCTATAACAAGGGAAGAACATAATGCAATCATTGCAAAACTGTATAAAGAAAGGAAAGGAGAACAAAACAGGAATGCAATACAAAATGAGGCAGAAGATACAAGAACTGCACGATTGCTACCTGTTCAAGATGAGCGATACTCCTTATATATAGAGGTAGATTCAGAAGGCCTAAAAGCAAAACTACAGCAAAATCTCTGTCTCTGTCTTTATCCTCATCCACGATCATCACAGCCTTCCCACGAGTCTGATCAAGCTCATTAAGATTTTGTGCAGGTGGCCTAGGCAACTCAAGATGTAGTAACAGCTTAGCAACATAGGGATGATTTCTAGCCAAGTAAGTCAGAGTTTCCAGAATCCGTCTAGACACAAGGGGTGGCACTCCTGAACAAAGGCCAATTCCAGGTATAAAATGAGATATGACTATCATTAGACCAAGTTATCGCTTTGAAACTCCAACGCTTATGATCAACCATCATGAAGAAGTGTGGACCAAAATCCAACACGAAAATGAAGCATGTCTTAATTTCCTCATAATGTAAATGATACCTTTCAAGGTGTAAACAGACTGGAACGGGTGGACTGAAATTCTAAAAACTCTAGAACATCCAATCAGTCAGCAATTCAGAAAATTTTCTCTTAAAAATTGGGTGAGTACCAGTACATAGGTCAAGACACGGCCATAAATGTTAAACTGAATAAACAATCCCTGTGTCCTCTTCAAACTCTGCAGATATGCTTTATGCTTTCATCTAGCAATGTGATCTAAATTTTTTAACTATTCGATAATAGGAAAAAAAATTTAGATCACATTGGACTGGGAGTAGCTGACAGGCACTCCTAATGGCAAGCAATTAGGTTCCTTATAAAGCCAATTAGATTTGTGTGCCTTATGACCTTAAATTTTTCAAAAAGAAAATCATAGGTGGAATCTATTCTGCAACTTAAATAAGGATGCTTTTATCTAGATAACTATCAAAAAAGCGAGAGATAAAAACCTACCATTTGAATATTGGGGCCGAGAGTACATAACATGGCTTTGACAAGCATAAAGTCTATATGGTGGTTCCTCAGAACCATCTAAAACCCTCACTGGCCCTCTTATATCAAGCATCAGCATGTCAATAAGAATTTGAACTAAAGAAGTTCTAGTTTCAGAATGCGCACAAAGGTTCAAAAGAAGCCTCTGCAATTGACCTTTATAAAGAGGCTGCAAAGCAGACAATAAAGGACATGTCAATTAATATAAACTACTCAGAAAATTAAACACAAGAAGGTTTAAAAACAAATTTGCAGACAGTAAAGGACATGTCCATTAATATAATCTACTCAGAAAATTAAACTAAGGAAAAGATTTAAGAATAAAGGATCACCTGAACAACACGAAGCAACCTAATCATGCTTTTCAAAGCTTCTTGGTCAACTAAAGGAGCCCCATCAGCTTCAATCACCTTCCCTCCAACCCTGCGAGAGCCAACAGATCCCACAGCTCTTTCAAGGCCAGAACCAATACCATCAACCCGCCTAGAAGTCTCACCCCGCCTGCTTCTTGGGTACATTCCAAGAAAATTACGACTGTATCTATGTGCAAACCTCTCACGTAACATGTTTGCCTCCGCAACAAGTGCTGGGGTCAAATTTGCCAAAATAGCATCTGAAGATGTCAACAGCACCTGAATAATGCAAAATAAGTGCATGTTCACATCACACTCATGTAACAAAATATATCAATAAAGACTTGTAGAGAAAAAACTACAAACAGGTTCCCATACCTCTTCACGTAGATCAGAGGGAAAAGTTGCAATTATGGAAACAGTGTCCATTTCAACAGGTTGCCCCTCCAGCTCTTGTGACTGGTGGAGTCTTTGAGCTTGTTGCTGGGCTAGGACTTCAGCACGGATATCAGGAGGTAGAGCTGCTAGAAATTCTGGGTCAATCTCACCTGCAGCCTGAGTTTGCTCGTTTGGTGGTTGTGCCACTTGATTCTGCTGGGCAGACAAAACCTCAGCTCGCAACTCCTCTGGAAGAGCTTCAAGGAATGCAGGATCAATTGAGCCTGCCTCAACTTCCCTTTGCTGCTCCTCACCCTCACCCACATTTGGATGAAGCTCTGGATTTGAAAGAGGAAGAACCTCATTTACACTTTGAAGAAGTGAAGCATCTCTGCTAATAGTTGGTGTGGCAGTCCCAGAGGAGGCAGTGACCCTTCTTAATCTCTCAGGAGGCCCTTGTCTTTCTCCCCCATCATCATGTCCATCTGCACTTCCAATCTCCACTTCTAAACTGCGGAGGCTCTCCCCCAAAGTAGCACCACTTCCACCACTTTCTTGGCTCACTGCTTCAACATCACGCACAGTGGCATCACTGCGTTCAAACTGCATATCATTGTCAGTAGGCTCCATACCAACATTGCTTGCTCCTTCTGAACCCACATCACATGAGGCAATAGTGATGACCTCATTGTTCACATTACCCTCAACAGATATTTCCTCCCTTAGTCCTACCATTTCTTGTGACTGGTTGGCATCTACATTATCCTGTGCTTGCAGTGTTGTGTTCTGATTAGATGATTGATGTTGGGAGGGCTGTCTCAGTTGAGACACAAGCAACTCCTCAACGCCTTGTGGTATAATAGGCCCACTAGATCCAGTACTGCGAGGCTGACTCTCATCCAACCACATATTAAAACGGTGTCCATGTCGTCCATTCCTCAGCGATCGGAAGATAGCATCTAACCGAGACAAACTGCTCTCTATGCCTCGATCTGTGAAACCATCATCACCAGCACCATCTGTCAAGATATACACAATAAAGATTTCACTGAATATACAAGCCAATCAACACAAAAGCCAAATTTCGTACATTAAATAATCAAAAAGGCTGTTTTACCTGCTTGCCTGTGAGTAACTGGATGCGATGATGACAACGGAGATGATTCAACCAAGAGTGGGTGTTGAAGAGGAGTTCCATGGTCCCCACCTCTTCCAAGGAGATTATAGATAGATGTTGTACGCCCTTGGCGGCGGGAACCAAAGACTTCAACAGGCATAACATGAAGCGCATCATTGGCAATATTATTATCGCGGCCAAAAACCTCAATTTGTTCAAGCACATTAATACCATTTATGCTTTCTTCCAGCCTGAGTATAACCCCATCCTCATCATCCTCATCATCTTCATCCTCTTCCTCCAATAGGTCTTCATCAAAGTCATCCTCATCAATCTCATGGTCATCTTGATCTGTATCTGGATGTGACATGTGATGGACCTCATCTTCCTCTAAATTATTATGTTCCTCCTCTTCTTCGTCTTCTTCATCTTCATCTCCATCATCTCCCTCTTCTCCTGTCATCTCCTCCTCATCATCCTCATCATCCGAGTTCTCTTGCAAATTATGAGGAATATCAAATCTTATTTCAACGCTTCCAATATTTCCATTTTCCAGACCTCCGCCTTCTTCTGAAGTTTCACGCATAAAATCATCTTCATTACCATCCAAGTCATGGTCATGGTCCATATCATCAGTGTTAGAGTCTGAACTTCCTGATGTCTGGACTCCATTGAATGACTGTAAATGTGCAGGACTCACTTCATTCTGATCTGGTTGTGATGCAGTTTCCAAGACCTGGAACCTATTATTACCATCATTGTTGTCAGCTCTTATAGATTGGTTTTCATCAGACGCAGGATTTGAGGAGCTTGGCCCCTTTAAAGCGGTCTGATGTGCAGAGTGAACATGCTCCTTAGTTACAGATTCCAGTGCCTTGACAATTCCACTAGCAATTTTGGAAGACTCTGGATGATCCAAATCCAATATCTGAAGGGTACGAGTCAAGGAGCAAACTAATCCAACATCAATAAAAGTAGCTGATGCTTCTGCAGAAATATAAGATCCTGTGGGTGAACGTGCAGCTAAGATATCATTTAGAAGATCAATGTAGGCATCGATATTGCAGTCTGGAACCCTGTATCCATCAGTTGAATCAACAAATTCATTAAAGACATTATTAATCTCGAGGAAGACCCTTTTGCGACTCTCAGCAGAACGGATAGAAGATGCCACCAACAACTGGCTTGCTCTAGATGCTAATTTGTGCCTCCAGTCACCTTCCAACTTTTTGCTGCCATCTTTCTTATAGCTGCCAGAATAAGGAAGCAGCTTGTGGATAACATGATGAAATATCCCATTCCCACCACTTCCACTGTAATTCCGCTGAATAGGTCCTCGAATGTTACTAATTTCTGTATCTCTTCTGAGCAGAATGTGCACAGAAGAAGCATATGTCAAAAAAGTTTCAGTCAATAACTTCAAAATGAAAACAGTCTTAGCTAGAGTAGCTGTAGCATCCTGACCCCCTGCGCTACTCTCTTCAGAGACAGCAGCAACAGCTTTTCCTTTGGCCTTACTGGCTGCAGTCCCATCAATCTCCATGTCTGCTAAGGACAGGGCAGCAGAGGACCCAGTGGTTGGACTGCCATCTTTCTGAGGAGGTATAAAAGTCACTATGGCATCCAGGAGAAACTCAATAACACTAACAAAACTATGTGGAGGCTTCCGATGAGTTTTACCAACTCTAGCATTTGAATCAGGCGGTTTACTATGGACATTCCCTGAGGCCAAATCAACTTTTCCATCTGATCCTTGCTGCTTCTCCTTCTCACTCTCCCTTTCCTTTGACTTGTCTTTCTCACGGTCTTTCAACAAAACTATGTGTGGGCGTTCTCCAACCATCTCAACCTGACATACTGATTGTGCAGCTAACATAAAAATTTCAGGATCCCGCAAGACAACAGCAGACAAATTTTGAAGGAAATTTCTTGGTGTTATCCTCCCATTTGAGTGCCTGCTGGTGGCTCCAAGCAGGCTGTGTCGTATTTCTGTTTCCATGGCTTGCTGAAGAGTTTGCGGATCTTCAAGTATATGCCTCACTATTGTAGCAGCAACACTATCAAATCCTGTAAACAAGCTGCTTGTGGGCAATGATAGCAAAGATGGCAGGCCTCCTGCCTCAAGGAAAGTGATTGCAACTGAATGGACTTTGGTAAGTGTTGCACATAATTGAAGAACCACATGCATGGTTTCAGAAGGAAGCTGACTTTGAATACATCGACAGCCAATCTCAATAAGCCTTTTCTGCTCTGTTAAATCAATGTTTCTTGGATTCACTCCCAATATTGATCGCAGGTTATTTGATTTGTCATTAGCATTCACTGGTGTTTGGTTATTAACATCAACCTTTTTTGATTGTTCTGCAGAAGACAATTCAGAATTCTGTTTTGGATCCAACTGCAACATTCGATCAATTGCAAGAAAAGCTGCAGTGACCCACTTTGGCACTTGAGGACTATCACCACTACAGAAACTAGGGTCCCATTGAGAGAGAATTTCCAGAGCAATTTTTACCAGACCACCTTTTAAGGCAACTTCTCTGGCTGCTGAATCTTCATGTAGAACTAATGCAAGAACATGAAAGAGAGCAGACAATAAAACATTATTACCACTAGAGAGCTTCACATGATCAAGGATAAAAGTAACAACTTTGGCACGGTAATGACCATCATTTTGCGAGCAAATCATCACAAGAAGATCACGGACAGGAAATGCTAGAGGCTCTTTCATTTGCAAAAGCTTAATGCAAGTAGATAGAAACTCATCAACTGAAGGAAGTTGTACCATTTCTTCTTCCTGCTCAGAGCTGACAGGGCTGGCAGTATCATCATCTTTCATGGATGTATCCGAGCTCCCCAGGGACATAGCAAGGGCACGGGCAAGTTCATCATCTTCTTGGGTTTCTTCAGGGTGTGAGAACAGCCATTCCATTGCCATCTCCACACTATTTGTCCCCACTTGCCTAAGTGCTTCTTCAGCCCTAGACCTAGAAAAACCCATCTCAACAATCATAGAAATTGCTGATTCATCTGGAGGAGGCCCCGTTATGCGAGCCCCACCGCTTATATGGACAACATTCTTCACTTCAACTCCTGAGTAAATGTGCCGCATGATGGAAATAATAGCTGTTATAAATTCATAACTGCAGTCACTAAACTGAGGATGAGTCCAGATAGGCAGCACTGCCTTGAGAACTTTTGACTGTAGTACTTTAACAAATGTTTCAGGATCACGAGGAAAAGGGACATTAGCATTAATGAGAGGCTGTGCAAGTAAATGCTTTGTAAAGGGAGAAATGACAAAAGATGAAGTCACCAAATGGTCCATAAGGTTACCATAACTAGCCAAGGGACCATATATCCATAAATTGTTATTTTCTTTCTTTTCATCTTGTCTTGAACTTCCCTCATCAGTATCCATAGGAGAAGCAGGCCCCCTATTAACTGCAAAAAGCAACTGGCTTGTAGCTTCAAATGTGGTCAAGATTGTCTGAACAACTCCATGGCCGTAAAAACAATTCACCAGAATTGGATTGCACGACTCTGCCCGATCCAATAGGATGCTATCAACAAAATCAACAACTTTACCCAAAAAACGGCATTTTTTCGATATCACATCTTCTGAATTTGATGGATCAGCGGGGCCAACAAAATTCAGGTGGTCTAACACAATGGAGGCCACCGTAGAAACAACAGCTTTAGTGGAAGGAGAGATATTTATAGGATCATCACGCCGCCTCGAAGGAGATAACATCACTTTCCCCAACTCTAAGAATAGATGACTTATATGGAAGCAGAGCGACCTCAACATGTCACAGCAAGAAGAATAATATGATCTCTGTTTATCACTTTCTGTTCTGCTAGATGCCACACCATCCTGTACACTGGTTTGACAGGTAGATGCAGGCCTAATGCTAGATGTCCCTTCAATACCAGATCGCTGATGGAAACCAGTACCACGACCAAGATCACGATACAAGTTAATTAGATCAAAAAATTGAGATTCAACACTCCAACCAGAGGCCCTTCTTCTCAACAGAGGATCAATAAACTGTCGGAAAGAATTAAACCTTTGTTCCTCTGGCTCATGGGGGGAACTTGTGTCCAACCTTCGTGATTCACCAGAAACAGAACCAGAACCATTACCCCCCATTTCAACTTTTGAATCATCTAATAGTGCAATTTGCCATAAAATTTCCCTATGGACACGCCCAATATCTACAAGCACATCCTGGCTTCCATCTCCAAACTCGGAAAGCAATGCAGTCACCCATCGAGTATCCTTTGATGCAGCAAGGAAAAGGAGAAACTCAACAATAAAGAGAGATGAGAAGATCTCACTATCCGGAGTGGTCCCAGGTGCAAGTAAGAAGGAGCCTCCAGCAGAACTTATCCCACTCAAAGCTTTCTTTAAATGATCTCGTAGAGAAGAACAAAAAGCCTGTGCCAGTGGACCTGAATGATACTGTGTAAATCCTTTAAAAACTACAGTGCTGTGCAGAGCAATGGACATCCCTTCAGATGACTGTGCAATGCTAGGCCGAAGAAGAAGCTTCATCAAAGCTTCTATACCTTTCTTCTCAACAAATAACCTACAAGTTTCAGAGTTCTCCATTATTCGATGCACAAGCACCATCAGATGAAAAATGCAAAGTTGAAGAAACCGCTCATTGCTCATGCTATCCAAGGTGGGGTCTCCCGCACAAAATAGACTGTCATGGGAATCTGTTTCCATTGCACTAGCTCCATCCACATTTGAAGAGGAAGCACCAGAGGTTACTTCCCCCACCAAAGCAAGTTTTTCAACAATATCAATAATTATTTCTACACCAGTGCTTCTCAATGAAGATACATGTCGCAAGAGCTCCTCCACAGCATTTGCAAGAGGCACCACACCCTCATTCATTGCAACCACATACTTCTTGCTAGTAAAAGTGTCTACTAAAAAACGAAGTGGAGCAGTTTCTTTGACCCTCTCCAAACCTTTTGCATTCAGGCAAATGGCACCAAGCCCACTAGGTACACATGTTAGAGCTTTGGAAGAAGGGAGAATCCCAGCCTTTACAGAAGACAAAAAAGCATCTGGAAGACCCATTTCATGCAAAACCGAGAAGCACGTGGGATCCTTGTGAATAATTTCACTCATTACAGTCACTGCAGAAAAGTATATGTCGCCTCCAAATTTGTTCACATTGTAAAATATCGCTGATAAGGATGAAATTAGGGAGTTGTCAGGATTATTGGGAGCTCTTCCAGAATTTGCAGGAGCATAAGTGGCAGATCCTAGTGCCTTGAGTAATGCTTTTATAAGCCTTTTCTGGGCATAAAGAAAATCATCAGATTTTGCGAAGTCTCCAATGACCATCAAATCATTACTCCCACAATTTACTCTATCAACTTCTGTCTTCAGCCTGTGTGCCAAAAGTTCAACTCCACCAAGATCTTTGAACAAGGATACAGCAGCATTGCTGTAATCCATAAGCTTTTGAAGTGTTTTTACTGCAGAGCATACGAGACCCATATGAGCTGAATCAGCATCCTGCAGGAGGGGTAAAAGAGTAGGCACCATCCCTGATCCTCTTATGGCACTGCCCGAACTTGAAGAAGAGATAACATGAAGCAAGTAGAACTGCAACAGAGCTTCAACAAATGAAAGAGAAGATGGGTCACTGGAGTTAGCATTCAATAGATGAACAGCTTTCTGAAGAACACTCAAGAGAAGCATCCGATTTCCACTGGCAGATATAATGCTGGATCCACTTAGTATCCGAGCCCGCTCATGAGATGACGAATATGCCGCTAATTGCGCTCCCAGAGCAAGCATAGCAAGAGTCCGTATTGTTCCAGGAACAGCTTCTTCAGACCGAACAAGCCGAATGAGTTCATTCGTGTACTCAGGTTCATTCGCAAAAAAGGATACAAGTTCATCATGAGCATCGTTAGACTGAACCAACACAATAAAAGCAAGAAGGCAGATTCTACTGTACAGCCGGCAAGTTTTGGGCAATTTGAATGCACGGGCATACCTAATGCGAGTTAGCAAGGAGAATCTGTGCTCTTGAGGCACATCATATTCATCAACAAGCTGCTTCAAAAGGGTCATATCATCCTCCATACGTAAATGAACATCTGGTATGTGTATTACCTGCAGTTTGGAAGAATGCTGCTTGTTTTCCCTGGGTTTCTCACTATAGAATTCGAAATGGAGTGTAGAACCTAGTCGAAACTGTGATCTGTCAGAATTATTTTGTATGTCAGACGGAAATAAAGAAAAGCCTTCCTCCTGGTTTTTCTCATTTGCCATCACGCATGTATATAAACCTAATCCTTCTTCCTTGCTTCCCCATCCTTGTGCTAAAGAGAGAAGGTAGCTGTTTAAGGAGCCACACCCAATCAATTTTCCACTCACATGCAGCTTGGATGGATTGATCTTTACCAAAGCCGAAAGAGTCTCCAGAGTAGCTATAAGAATCTCCGGGTCCGTAGATGCAAGCAGCGGTTTAAAATGCTGATACAGAGTCAGCATCAAAATTAGAGCATAACCATATTTAGGTTTACATGCACATAGATTTAAAACACAATACGCTTGCATTGTCAAAGCAAAATAAGGAAAGTTATGACATTATGAAAAGTCAAATGGCTTTCAGGGCTCTACTTCACCAGATATGATCGATTCTAACCCTAAAATTAATATGTTAAAAAAACTCCTCACTATAAGTCCAAACATTGTTTGGAAAAAATCATGAAAGTCAAAGTAGGCTTCAAACAAACAAAAAAAGAGTCCTCACCTCCAGGCCACTGAATGAAGCCTTGCTGTGGCAATTTTCCAATATTATTTGCATTACCCTTAATATTTGAAGTACAGCATGTTTGGGGAATGAATTGCTGCTGTCTGACATGTCATCTGACAAAAGAAGGTCTTTTCTACAAGAAACATAAGTCTCGAAGTATGTATCAAATTGTAAAAACAAAGGTGTCCAATGATGGAAATTGCCCTGAACCAATGAAGACGAGAATAGAAAGAAAGAGTGAGAATTTGAACAGTTGCATAAAGTTTGCAGTTGCTATAATAAAAATGTAAAACCAGTAGTGTTCACTGATGGAAATTGCCTTGAATTCCTAAACCAATATTTAAGAGAAAAGAAGGAAATAGAATGAGAAATTGAACAGTTGCATAAGCTTTTCCAGTTGCTATAAGCAGATATTACGTAGACACACCTTATTGTACTCCCACCGAAATCCTGAAAGAGGTATAGCTATATCTTGTAATGGACTCTTTATCACCTTGTCAATGAAATTTTTAACCTCTGGAGGCTGCACAAAAATGGATGGCATGTAAAAATTCCACACAAATATATTCATTATTCTTACATTACATCTGAGGGAAAGCAAAGAAGGAACTCTAAAGAATGCAAGTTTTACTAAATATACCCAAGAAAGGCAAAAGAGACAGAAATACAGCTACTTAAAATATTATCTGGAAGGCTACAGCAGACATACAGATCAGTTTATAAACTAACTTAAAATAACAAAAAAAAAACGGTAAACAAAAAAACCTTCTAGGATAATATCTTTATAAGATTATTTCTCACTAATAGCTCCTTCAAAAAATATACTGATATACTTCACTGAATTCATTTGGCGTGTAGACCTATATATTCCTTAATAAGACGAAAACATTAAAACTTGATGATGTAATCCTAATCTATATTCCGAAAGCAAACAACTAATGCTGCCCTCCGGACCACTCACATGTCCGCAATGTATAGGACCATATACAGCAACCCCAATCTATTTTCTGTACTAACTTTTTAAAGCACCAGTAATCCCGTGAAAAGAAAATGCAAGGAACATACAAAACACCAGAGTTAAGCAAGTTGATATGCTTGTTATATCTGTAACAAGCCAATTCCTACGTACAATCAAGCTGATAACTACAGCTTCTTCCTGTACTACTCAACTTGCGTGCAAAAGAAATTAAAATTAATTAAGAACCCCATCCACATATCTTCGTCAGAAGCATAGGAAGCCGTCCAAATCAGTAGGAGGGAGAGAGATAGAGAGATAGAAAGATGATAATATGAAATTCGTCGATGCGTTAGCAAAGTGTAAGAATACAACAATCAATTTGCATCCAACAGGTTCCGTTACAAGGAATGGCCAATTACTCCACATATACAACCCTACTCAAATACTAGAAAGCTTTCATATTAACCAAACAAGTAGTCACAACAAAAAAATGAAAAGAAACACTCACCATAACGAAATCTACTAAGAATACAAAAGAAAGAAGTATGCGATGATACTTACAGGCTCAGACTCCAACTTGAGGGAGGGCCCGAGGGCGCTCTCGCCGGAAAGCAGCTGGCGGAGCCGCAGAGGCAGGCTCGATCTCAGCGCCGCCATCGAACCCAGAAAAAGCCGACAACTTTCGCGTTCTTCAAACTGCAAGAAAAACCCAAAGCTTGAGCCGCAAACCAGCACCAAAAACCCCCCGAAAAATCACCAAAAATTCAGAAAAAAATGCAAAACACGGATTTTCGATGACGATGACGACGGAAGCAGAAATGGAGGAGGAACCCATACGCATCGAGAGTCGACGAAACCCCACTGCCGGTCGGGGGAAGATCGTCGGAGGAGGGTTTCGGGGGAAAAGGAGGGATTTTTTTGTACACAGAGACAGCGAGAGAGAGGGGAGGGGGGGGGGAGGAGTGGGAACACGGGCCTGGTGAAATGCAAGCGCGGATACTTATATATAAAGGGACGGCGCAGGGTAGGGGTATAAAGCGGAGACCCGCTACGCTACGCGGGGTAGAGATCTGCGCTTCCTTAGGAGCTCTGGGGCTCTTATTGGAACTTTCGCTGCCTGGGGTATGGCGGCTGATGCGTTCTTCCACCGCCGTGCTGTGGGGGTGAGGGCAAATTTTGGGTGATATGATAGATGACGAAGATTCAGGGTTTTTTTTAGGTCCAAATGAAAATGTAATAGAATTTTTTATTGGGGTGGGGGAGTAATTTTTTTTGCTAAACGAAAATTAAATTGACCTAGCAAAGAAAACACCTAACACGTTGCCTTCCAAAGTCATGCAAAAAAAAAAATCTTCTTTCAATGCCTTAGGTAAGAAGTTATGTGATCCAAGAGCAAGTGGCTGAATCAAAAAATACATATTCTTATGATTAAGATGTAACACACATTCCTGAATGTCCTCTTCACTAATTTCTTTTGGATACCATCTATGCCCAAGAGTAGAGTTGAGAATTGCTTCCAATGTATGAGCCTGCCCCCTGCCTCATCACTTTTATACTCCGCTCTATTAGGAAAAAAAAGTAGGAAAAGTAATTCTTATTGAATAGATATACTCATATCTAAGACAATAGAAAATAAACTTCTAAGCTACTTTTGAAGTATTTAGCCACTTAAATTGGGCTAAATAGAGCGATTAATATGAGACCAACTTGTTTGCACAAATATAGGTATTAATATGGGACAAAGGAAATACTTGTTAGCATCTTCGATACTAAACTTTAGATGTAGCTTTAGCTTCTAAGAAGGATCCATTTTTTAAATACTTATGTTTCATTATGCTATCACTTCACGGAGTCTTCTAGCTTCATTGCCATCCTTTCTTAGAAAGAAGTGCAAGGTTGAATGCTACGCCCCCAAATTTTCACTTTGAATATATTTTTTTCGTAAAATGAAAAATGATGCAATAGAGTGAATAAAACAAGATAATTAAATTGTGAATGATCAAATCACAATGGCTTAGAAACCTTTTGGGGACATGAGTACCAATTTTTATAATTCAATACATTTGCATAAATAGAATAATTACATGGTTAATCAAATAAGTTAAAATAAAGAAGAAATATAAGATCTGTAGTCAGTCACTTGTCTATCATTACACTACTTTGATTACAAACTAAAACAAATGGCATATTATTGTGACTACATTTTACTCTTGCTAGATATTAGAAAGAATTTTATGAGGTTAAGTGATCAATTGTATGTCCTTCCTTGCCCTAATTGCAAATATTTTCCACCTGTAACACACATATACCATAACGATATTGAGTATACGAGTATACTCATTGGGATAGCTAAACAATAATGTCGATAAATAAATTAACAAAAAAAGAATAATCAATTCATTAAGTTTCATACTCCACTTAGCATTATTAAATAAAAGAAAAGAGAAGGGGTCACTAAATTTTATGACAACTTCAAGAAGATCACCACGACTCCCTAAAATGTATGTCACACTACAAGAAAAAAGAATATTAGCGACGCTTTTAAGCATTGCTAATGGTAATAAAAATGTCACTAATTACTATTAGTAACGCTTAAAAAGAGTCTCCAAATGCATCACTAATAGTCCCATTCTCTAAATGCATCGCTAATAGTTCCATCACAACTGCTTATTAGCGACGCATCTCTTTGCATTGCTAATATCAACTTTTTTGCAACGCTTTATAAAGCTTAGCTAATAGTAAATAATTAGCAACACTTATTCACATGCATCTCTAATAGTAAATTATTAGTGACCCTTTATAAATCATCATTAATATTAAAATATTTAAAAAAATTATTAACAATGCTTAAATGTACGTCGCTAAAAATAAAGATTTTAAAAAATTATTAGCAATAGTTTTCAAAGCGTTGCTAATAAGAAAAAATTAAAAAAATTTATTAGCTATGTTTTGAAAAGCATCACTAATAAAAAATAAATGTAAAACATATTATAAGCGACGCTTTCAAAAACATTGCTAATAAAGAAAAATTATAAAAATAATTATTAGCGGCACTTTTAAAAGCACTGCTAATAGAAAATACAAAATAAAAAAAATAAAATCCCACCTTTGGCGGGATTTCGGAGAGGGGTGTTGGAGTTGGGCACTCTGATCATTTATAATTAAATATTTTCCAAGTGTATAAGGTAACTGTACTAAGATAAGTATTTAAGAGTTGTCGAACCTCAAGGATGGATGAATTATTACTAAATCTAAGAGATGAATTTATTTATTAAAAACTAAAAGAACTTAAACTTTAATTAAGGAAAGAAAATAATCAATTAACTTAAAAGGAAGAGATTAATATGATGAACATTACTTAGGAAATCGAATCCACTATAGAACCATAGCAATTTTTTAACATTGATTCTAAATCTAGTGTGAATATGAACAAATATTCTCAACTACAAATACTTCAAAAAGAATCATTAATTAAATTCATGGCGTGAACTATCTTTGACAATATATAGCACGAATCATCTACACTAAGCTAAACTATAGGCATGACTCGTTTAATCTTATTATAACTCATCTAATTCATTAATCATATTAACATTAAAACTATTACATGACCATCTCATCTAAATCACAAAAATTAGAATCAATATAAATATCCAAACCACATCAATTTATTATCTACAAGATAATAAATCAACATAGATTTGAATAAAAATGAAAAGTTCTTCTATTGAAAAGAAAATCCTTGTCATACAATTGTAATTATTCATAACTGAGATCTAAATTAAAAATAAAAGAAACTAAAATTTATCTATAGGTTCATCAACTCCTAAGTAAAAAAAAAATATAACCTACCATTATAGAAAAAAGCTTCTGAATCTCCATTGAAAACTTTAATTAATCTTTTATATTCTTCTCCATTTTTCTCTTTAGAAAATCTACTACAATCCTTCAATTTCGAACCAAAGACGTTTTTATAAAGGCATAAGAATCATATGAGGAAGTCAAATATGAAAAAGACTCAAAATTGGCCTAAAATAGGAAAGTGTGCATTATCCCATTCGAACGCCTTGCCTGCCCTTTCGAAAGGTTATACTATTTCTGTAATTTGGACAGGTCTGTTTAGTTTCATGTCCAGTTTCTGTTTAGGAAGCTAAGTCTATTCACTAGACAGTCTATATTTCTATCTAGTTTTCTACTATGTTCATTAAGCTCTTTCTTTACTTCTATATTAGTTTCCAACTTGTTTGTAACTTTGAAAAGTTATCCAAATCATTTTAAAGCATGTCAACAGTAATTTAAATTACTCTAAATATCGTACAAGGGCCTTGATAAGCGCACCTTACCTACAAAATATAAAAACTTCACATTTTAGACATGTAGAATATAATTAAAATATTAAATTGATTTAAATACATGCCTAAACTGCTAATAACTCCCGAATTAATTAATAATTAAACTAAAATACTAATATCTATCGTAATATAAATAAACCATAACTAACTATTAATTAACCTAATCTATACTAGCAAGTAAGATAAAAAGATAATATATATATATATATATATATATATATATATATATATATATATATATATATTTCATTCTTATCACACACCTACTTCGACAGGAAGGGGGGGGAGGGGCTCCAGCCAGAGGATCCGATTGGAGCCCCTCCTTTGCTTCCAATGAGGGGGGAGAAGAAGGGGGAGCAGGGGGAAGCAGTGGGCGGAGGTGGGCACCCCCCTCCTCTGCTTCCACATACCAGGGTGAGCATAGGGGGGGAAGGTCTCTGGCCGCCACTGGGGGAAGGAGAAGAAGGGGGAGCAGAGGAGGGGGGTGCGGTTGACGGAGTGGCTATGGGGCGGAAGGGGCTCTCGGGCAGCTAGGGATGCCACTCGGGTCGGATATATGATAAAACTCGACTCGACCCTAATGGGTCAGGTTTGGTTTTTTAAATTTAGCCCAAATAGCTATTCGAGTCGGGTTCAGTTTAGGTGATCCAATCAGACCCGACTGGATATAATTATAAATATAAAATTTTAATTTATATATATATATATTTTTTTTTAAAAAAAAAAATTTAATATAATTTTAAAAATATTTTTTATTCTAAACAGGTTGGTTCGGGTCGGGTCAGGTTCAGGTTACAATTTTATTAAGTGGTATCAGGTTCGAGTTTGATAAAACCCGACCCAGTGGCAACACTAGGGGTAGTGGTGGAAACCTAAGTAGTAGACGGCTAGTAGGGGGAGGGGGATAAATACCGCGTGGCGAAATTTTGCCTGTGCAGGCTAAATTATTCGATGCATGAAATTTCACTTGCATGCAATTTTTTTAGCGACGCTTCTAATCGTAATATATTTGCAACACTTCCTTATAAGAGTCGATCTCAAATAGGCGTACATTTGAGACAGTTATAGATGAGGGTCTCAAATAAAGTTAGTGTTTGCAACGCTTATTCTTAAGCGTCGCAAATACTATTATTTTTAAAAATAAAATCCTCTGTCACCCTCCTCGCTCTCTGCCCACTCTCTCTTCTCTCTCCTCTCTCTCTCCCTCTCTCATCTCTCCACCCTCTCTCTTTATCTCTCTCCCTCTCTTCTACCTCTCTCCTCACTTTCTACCCACTCTATCTCTCTCCTCTCTTCTCTCTTCTCTCTCCCTCTCCCTCTTCTTATAAGATCTCTAATTTTATTTTGATTTAATTCTTTTTTAATTATGTAAATTTGTATGGTTTTGCTTGCTTGCCGGTTTGATTTGATTTTGGGGTTATGGGTTAGTTAATTATAACTTTAATAAGGTTTATTTTTTTATTTTTATAAGTATTAGTGTCAAACTTGATTTATCCAATTTTTATCAATTTAATGGCATTTTATCTTAATTTTTCCTTAATTATGGGAGCGGACCCCACCCATGTCCTTGTGGGTGGACATGTGACCCATTTGACCCTTTAATCTTTTATTATTTTATTTCAGTGGGTTTAAGTATGATTAAATTTATTTTTAAGCCAAAAATAACTTTAATTAGCCACTTAGGGCATTTTACCTATTTTTTAGCCCAACTATTTTTATTTATAGCCCAAAACCCTTACTATATAAGGAAAATCCTAGCCTATTAGCTAAATGGGGAAGGTCTGTATTAGGAGAGAGGAAGTGCTCTACTACCATTTTCCAAATGAGAAACTTGGATTAAGGTGTATTTTCTTTCCCTAATCATCCATAATCTTTCGATTTTGGTCTTAATCACTTCTATTTTCATTTCCCCCAATCTTGATTCTTGATTTTCTTCCATCAAAAATATTATTTTTAATTTCAATTTAGAACCCTAATTAGATGATTTTTGTTTTTAACCTAAGGATATCCTAGATCTACCTATTTTCAAGTTGATTTGTGTCTATTAACTAATTTTAAGTAGGTTTAACTAAAACCCTAATTTTTGGATTAAGGATTTTGTGAGGATTGAAGCTCTTTCGTGGATTCAAAGGCTTGTTAGAGGTAAGGAATTTTTACCTTGTGTGGTTTTTTTCATTGAAATGCATGATTATAGGTTTATTTGAGTTCTTGCTTCATGAAGTTTAATGGTGATTTGTTAAAATAATGTGATTTATGGTTATTTTCTTATGGTTAAGCATGAAAATGATTAGATACATCATGTTCTAGGCTTATATTTTGATTATATGGTGTTTCTATTATTATTTTTGAATTTCTTGAAAATTTGGAATGTTTTCGGTTTGAATTTTGAAAGGTTGAAGACGAACTAAAAAAGTGAACTATTCCAACCGATGGAACGGGCTAACAGTTGTTCCAATAGTCAGTCATTCAAACGGGCTGTCTGGCCATTCAAATGCCTAGGCATTTGAATAACCTGCCAGGGCGTTCCAATGACAACAAGGTAGTTTTGTGATTTTTGGGCTATTTTGTGGTTTTTTGTCCATTTCATGTTATTTTCTCATGATTCTAATTTTTTATAACTATGATGAGTTATGATTACTTATGTCATTTAATTGCATGTGAACTTTTTTTGGATTATGATTTAGCTTAAGCATGATGATGACTATACATGTCTAAGTTTAACATGATGTTATACTTGTTTTGAATCTGTATTTTGATGATTTATTCGCATTTACTCCATGATTTTAGTATGTTATGACCATGATAAATTATAGATGTTTGTACATATCACATTGATTATGGGTGATTCATGTTCCACATGTTTTAGCTTAAGTATGCGCTATTATATATGTAGACTCTTGCATATGCTTACATGATTCTATTTGTCACAAATGGACCATGTTTCATATGCACATATGGACTTATTAGAGTATGCTTACCTATACTTATACTAATCTAACATACACTCACATATATATCATGTCGCATGCATCATATAAATGATTTATAAATGAAGGTTAATCATGATTAGTCGTGATTGATTGATTAGATGCAATTGGATACCATTGGTTGCCGGATTAGTCACTTAGAGCCTTATCGAATAGGTTTTACATCTAAAATGACAGGGTTTTTGTTTTACGTCCCTTTGAGGACATGTTGCCTCATTGGGGAGCGGATTTGCTATATAAGTTAAACTGATGTGTTATTTGGGCCCTAAGAATCCAGGATGGTATATCTGTGTACACCGGCTTACCAGGCGCTCTAGTTATCCTTTCTATGAATTCAGACCTTCCCCGAAAGGAGGGGGTACCTTCCTAGTTAGAAAACTTACCCAAACTACTTTAGTTTTCCTTTTAGGAATTTCAACCTTCCCCGCAAGGGAATGTCTTAGACAAGCGGTCTACTTGTGCTTCAACTAGAATTATGCATAATTATTTTTTGAATTGTGAGATAGTCATGTAACATCCCCAATTTTTCTGTAATTTTTTGCATATTTTTGCTATTTTATGTAATGTTCTGTAGTTTTGTGCTTGTATTTTTTATGAAGAAATTTGACACTTCAGCGTATCTGTATTCATAATATTCATGTCTGTAAGAGTCGGAACTAGTGTTTAGTCACAGGTCATGGGCCTCGACGCATCCCAGAATGGCGTGAAAATCATACGAAACGCAGGATATCATAAACGAGAAGAAAAGAAGAAAAAAAGAGAGAATAGAAAAATATATAACGCAGATCGTGCACACCTTAGCATGCCTGACCCACAAAGTGTACAATGAATGGGGGCAGCCCTTCACTATTTCTGGCCGGAGGTGGCGCCACGGGTGGCCACTGGCTTTCACCCAGCTGGCCTCTACTTGGCGATGTCGTCGCCGCCTCCCTGACCTGGCTCAGCCACCCCGGCCACCACTCTTCCTCTCTTTCCCATTTTGGCCCAGTGACCCCTTTTCAAATTTTTGTCGGATCTTCTGCTGCCTCCGCTTGCATGGCCGCTAGCACACCACCACAACTTCGTCCCGGCCTCCCTGCCCCTCCTTCGCTGTCACGAGATAAAAACCCTACCACCTTTCTTTTTGCTGTTATTCTGTCTGTGTTGTGGCTGCCGGCTATGCCGACGGTGGCCGACCGCCGCCAAATGGCCTTTGTCCCCACCTCGGCCCGGTGGCGACAAGACCACCACCCCCAAACTGGACCGCCATCCTCCCGGCCAGTCACCTCTCCTTCCACCATTTTTCGATCTGGTGAGATCTTTTTTGCCCTTTTTGGTTCTTTTTGTTCTATCTTTCATTGGCTATGAGTAACCAGAAGAGCTTTGGCTCACCGTTGCCGGCTCTATCTCAAGCCGATGACGGTAGGTAACCACCACTCATGCATTTTTTTCTCTCTTCCACCCCATTGCTCCGCTCAGTTCGAAGCACAGTTTCGGTCTGGTGGTGTCAATTCACCACCGTTAGACTTTAGACGAACACCGATCGGTGTCTGTTCAGCTCGCAACAATTTGCGATTGCTAGGTCATCACCGTATTCTAAGTCCGGCCCCGTCTGCCATTCATGGCCCTATGATGCGTGTCTGCTACCCCAACTCAGCACCCTATCACCCTAATCAAATTGGGTGTCTTCGTTTCTCTGAGCGGCTGTTTTGCCACCCGGCATCGACTAGCGGACAACTTTGGATGTTGGCTTGGCCCAATATTGGCAAAGGGCTACCACTCCTAGCCTTTGCACGTCTTCTGCACACACCAGATGTTCTATACTCTAGGGTACACTGTTAATGGGCCCCGCTCCAACCCAAGCCAACATGCATGGCTTGATATTGCGTGGACATGGGCCACATGTTCGACTAACGTGGGCTCTACCCCGGGCCCAATGACTACAAGGGCCAGCACTTCTGGCCCGATTCCACCTATCCACCCCCACTTTTGTCACACATGATCCAAAACCTACGGGAAAGAGTCCCCAAATTCATATCCTTCTAAGGGGAAGTAACATTGTTAGCTATTAGACTCTATCCATTGAAGGCTCGACCGATGCCGTGCCCATAACCTCCATCGTAAGCCGTGCTTGATGCACAATCGTTCGTATAAAGATGTGATTGTGGGTAAGCGTTTAGAAATGACACCACCTTTGTTGGCCACTTTCTCCAGCCCTTAGTGCCCTCAACTTTTGTTTGGGCAACCGCCACTGGCGAACCCCACCTCTTCCGCGTTTGACCACCGATTGTCTATCCTCCCCTAGGGTTCCCTTTTCCCGCTCATGCTTGTGTTGCGCATGTAGTCTATGTTAAAGACACTGCCTCAACGAGGTATGATGAGTGAACGATTCCACCACTAGGCAATTTGGCCATTAAAGCCCTCCCTTTGTCTCCCTTATGTCCGTAAGTACACAACAAAGTCCTCTGCCATGTTGTGAGGTTTCGACAATGCGGAATTGTTACCACTGGATATGGTCTACGGTCTATTTTAATGTTTTGTGGCCAACCAAGTGTTTTAAATTGTTGGCCAACCTCCAATCAGTTACCCCTCATTCTGTGGTCGCTTTTGCCAGTTCTAATGGCATAACCTTGTGTTCGGTATCCTAGTGCACCCAGTCTTATGCTTTGAGTGAAATTAATCTAACCTTATCAAGATTAATTCCAACATCTTTGAAAATCCTCGAGACAACAATGACTCTCTCAATGCGATGTTTTTGGCTACCTTTTTCGCTATCGACGCCGTCACCGTCATTTGTTCTCCATCAAACTCTAGTGGATTACAAGGTAGGGGACCTTGAACTCATAATTTCATTATAGCATGCTTTGATTGTGTAGTAGCATGCTAGGAGTTTATAA
This sequence comes from Saururus chinensis, assembly GCA_035235625.1. NCBI lineage: Eukaryota > Viridiplantae > Streptophyta > Magnoliopsida > Piperales > Saururaceae > Saururus > Saururus chinensis. The sequence continues at coordinate 12,281,733 of CP141142.1, read as the reverse complement.
TTTAATGTTTTGCATGACTATGCTGATTATAAAAGCATGTTGTATGTATGTGAATTGTGTGCGTATGTTAATGAAGACTAAGGGTACATAGTAAGTTGCTATGAATCATATGTATGTGAGTAGAGTGTGTGATCTTCGTTGTGGACTGGTGGTATGTGATTGATGGGCATGAGTAGAAGTGTTTGAATGTAAGTTTAGTGAAGGGGTACTTCGTGGGCTATGACGTGGAAACTTGATTGTATGTCAGGTGAGGAAAGACGTAAGATTGACAAGTGAAGGTTGGATTTGATGAGATTGAAAAGTTAGTTTGGATTGAGTCAAGTGGCACGTTGGAGCAATGAGCAGCATATGTGAGCAATGTAAGGATGTGGAAGATTTAAGGTTCTTAACATCAGGGGGAATTTGTGAATTAGTGAGAGTGGACAACATAATTATACATGCATAATGTACGTAATATGAATTGTAATGAAAGAATAATGAGTAAGGAATTAGTAAGGGTTTGATGACAGGACTTAGGTCAAAAGTGTCTCATTTGAGGAGTTCGAGTAAGATGATTCAGTTTTAAGGCGGACGGTGTAAGATATAAGGCTGTAAGTGTATGATGGTAAGATTATCAGTATGGAATTCAAGTTTAAGTAAGGCTATGCAGAGATCGATAAGGTTGTAAGTGTAAGGGTGGGGGATGAGTTAAGTAAAGAATGCTACCTTTGTGGATTGGAACTTTTGAACGAACATATTTCTAGCCTTGTTGGCTGAAGAATGTAAGACGGAAGTAGTTCCAAACATAATTGTACATACATAAGTTACCTAATATGAACTTGAATGGTAAGTCACTCTAATTTGATAACAATGTGAGTTTGAGACTGAGGGTTTCGACAAATTAAGTTCTATTTTGTGCCAGTCGATAAGTAATCGGTTGAGTGTCCTTCTTGGTCTAGTCATGGTGTTATTCTGCGGGATTTGGTCTTGGTGCTATATTTTAGCCCAAATGTTTGATGCTCTGTTGAGAGCGCTGTAAGTTTCCGCCCTTCGTGGGCTCCGTATGTTTTCTACCTATAGATGACACTGTATGTTCTGCCCAAGAGAGGCACTATAAGATTCTTGCCCAAGAGTGGCACTGTATGTTTTTCCGCCCTTAGTTGGCACTGTATGGCCCTAGAGAGTGGGCATTTCGTGCTCAAGTAAGCAATATCATGGACCTGCTCTTACCTATTTGATCCTGTGCCCCATGAGCATAGGTGTGCCTTGCCTTTGGAAAAGTCCATGTTGTCTAGTTGCTCCCCGAAGGTTAAGGTGACACCCCAGTGACATTCCCTTCCTTTTCGACACTGGAGCTTATTAATTGTAATGAGTTTCAGTTGTCAGTAGTATGTGTATGATAGTAAGAGTAGGTTGTATGTTTCAGATTTTGAGTAAGTTGTAAGTTTAAGATCCAGAGTAAGTGTGAGCTTCTAAGGAGGACAGTAAGAGTAAGTTTATGAGTATGAGTAAGATTGTACGAGTAAGTTGCTGAGACTTTGATTCAGGCGGTAAGTGTAAGTGTAAGCTTCTAAGGAAGATGTAAGAGTACGTTTATGTGTAAGAGTAAGATTGTACGAGTAAGGTCGTACAAGTAAGTTCATACAAATAAGGTCGTATGAGTAGGTATATGTTGTAAGTGTAAGTGTACACTTGTACGAGTAAACTGATAAGACTGATTCATAGTGTAAGTGTAAGAGCATGTTATATGAGTAAGTATAAGTTCATCTTATATGATGATTTGTTTGCATGACCATATTTATGTTTCTTATTCTGTTTGCTTCATATGTCTTTGCATGGAAGCATCTATATATGAACATACAGAGTTCATTGATTTATTTTTCCCTTACTGGGTATTTTCCTACTGAGTATGAAAATACTCACCCTATTTTTTAGCCCCTTCATTTGGAGGCTTTTGCAGGTCGATCGATAACTTTTTGGACTGGACTTCTCCCCATGATGGACTATCCTTCCTCGACTTGGAGTGCAACAAAATCGTAGTGAGGCTATGTAGATTTTAGTGCCACAATCTCATGTATTAGTTAAGGTAAGAAAACTGTATTATTTTCTGGACTTGTGTACATATATATGAATCAGAACACATATTGTTGAAGAACTTGTACTCAGAAAGGCCTAGGATGTATTTGTTTTTAAAGACCATGGCCATGATGAGTTTTCCTTATATGTTTTCGTTCCAGGTCACACCTAAGAATTTTAGTTTTGTTGTATGATGAAATAATTTACGAAAGTTGTTTTCTCATGTTTTGAATTTTGTTAATTAATTTGATTTACATCCGTGTTATGAAAAAGAAATTTTAGTTAAATTTTAAAGTAAATGTGTGGAAAGACCTCGGGCATGACAATTCACCTGATAGTGAATGCATGTGTATGGTTGATAATGCTCATTGACACAAGTTGTGTAAGAATAATGAAGCTTATGTTACACATGATGCATAAGCATGGAGATTCTTGAACGTGCAAGATGGAATTTGATATGTTACGATTGATTATGCAGGGTGAGTGTACATATTGAGATATGATGTTGTAGGATGTGAATTTTGAGGCTTGATTCATGCACGATGTGAATGATACAATTAGATTCATATGATTAAATGTGATGTATATGTGTTATGAACTGTGGATGAACCTATGATGTGCAGATGGCTTGAATATGTGTTTATAGAATGCATTTTATACTATGATGTGCAGGTGACAGGAATATATGTTTGTGGAATGTGTTTTACATCATGATGCATAAGTGGCATGAATATGTGTTTATGGAATGTTAGTTATATCATGATGTACATGTGACATGATCATGAGTTTATGGAATGTAATCTATTTCATGATGCACATGTTTAGAGAATAGATATATGATGCATGTTTTGATTGAGAATGTATGCGGTGTTTTCATGAGTTTATATTCCATTTTAAAAACCCTTACTGAGCTAAGCTTACCCCTCTTTGTTTGTGGTTTTTGTTTTGGGGCTGCGTGTTATGTCATGCAGGTACTTCAAATGGGCTCTACGTTGAGTATGAAGATGGCCACATACATATAGAGGGGATATAGGTGTTTGGGGTTATGTTAGTTTGGATTTATGTTATGATTAACTTATACATTTGACTCTACTTCACATTATGATTAGCCATTGTTGGCTTAGAATTGTTTAGCCCTTGAGGCTTGTTTTTATGTGTTAACTAAATGATGTGGGTATGTATGGACTAAGATTAATAATTAATAGTCCTTTATAATTTTCTATTTTCTTTTGCACAAATGGAACATGCACTTACTTCGATGTTTTTCACCAAAGGATGGGTTTTTTGCATTTCCACTTCACTTGTCATGTTGCGTACCATCTCCTCCTTGGATCAGGTTCGGATCCAGGGTGGCGTGTATCGGGGCGTGACACCTCTCTCCACTCACTCTCTAGCTACTCTCTCTCCTCCCTCTACCCATTCTCTCCCCTCTCTCTTGCACACGCGTTAGCGTGAGCCCCAACTTTGAGGAGGAGAAGTGAGAGGGTAGGGGAATTTAATTTTAAATTTTTTTGAATTATTTTATTATTTATTATATTTTAAAAATAATAAAAATAAAATAAACTTGAAAGTATTAGCGACACATAGTAATAAGCGTTGCTAATACCGTAGATATTTGCAACGCATAGCCATATGCGTCGCAAATACCTACTGTATTATCGACGTATATACTTATGCATCACTAATACATTTTACTTTATTTTTTAATTTTTAAACTGCTCTAGTTTTCCTTTTAGGGTGTCATAACTTTCTTTCGGCCAGGGTATTTGTTTCAAAGAAAATGGGGTAGACTACTCTTAAGGGCATTGGGGTAATTCTACCACCTGAGGTATGGTTCCCTCCCTTAGGTCATTTTGGTCATCTAACTGTCATTCTATTGATTTTAAGTCATTAACCTCTCTAGAGGCTATACTTTCAATTGACTCGCACTTCTATTCACAAGAATGTGGGCTACCGCTCATAAGGGTATTTATGTTATTTTGTTTAGAGCTTTTCTAAACTCTAATGGGTTCGTAACTGATCTCAAGGATATGCCTTGATGTCATGGACTCAGGGTAATTTTTCTGGCATTTCATAGGGTCATGAACCCCTTGAATTGACCATGGTTCACTTAGCAGTTCACTCACAACCCTAAGGGTAAAATGGTTAATTAATGCTTTATTAGAATTTTTTCCCTACCATGTGAATTAGTTTATGTCTAGGGTATGCATACACCTATCAATATGATTTTCCCCAATTTTTAAACCCACCCATAAGCCCCTAAACTGGAGCCCCTAAGAAGTGTAATTAAATGTTATTCTATGATTCAATAAAAATGGATAAATTGCTCATTTCATATCCTCTAGAATTTTTCCCTAGGCTGAAACTTAGTCAAGGAACTCGGCAAGTTCTCTTGGTTGTTTGGTAATTTTTACAAAAATTTCCCAAGTCTTTGACCTTGTGAACCAGACCCAGTTCAATTTCTATAAAATTTCTTTTTGTAAAACCAAAATGGACCGAGCCGGGCCAGGGCATAACACCCGACCCAGGCTTGGATACGATTTCCTTCTCCACACACGGCCAGAGGCTTCTGGACTCTTGCCAGTGTGGCAACCAACCACCAAGGCCAGGCAAGGGGCCAGCTCAACTGGACAACTGTTGTACGATGAGTGTGGGAGTCTAGGTCCTGTCATCGTCCCGGATCCGATCCACACTGCGGGTTATTCTTCTCCATGCACAACCAGGGTTTTGGCCTCTGGCCAATGTAGCGGCTAACAGTCATAGCCTGACAAGGGGCTAGCTCAACTATACCACCATCATATATGTAAGATCTCCAACTTCAACCTGGTTTAATTTTTTAATTGTGGTGTTATTGTGTGGTTTTGGTTAAATTTGTCGATTTGACTTGATTTTGGGGTTAATGGATAGTAATTATGGTTTTAACAAGGTTTAATAATATTTTTATAAGTTTTAATATCAAACTTGATTTACACTATTTTTAGGGATTTTATGGTAATTTTTTCTTAATTAAGGGTGTGGACCTCACCGTGGGCCCCACATCCACAATTGGATGGAATGTAACATACTTGACACTACACTTCAATTATCTTATTTTAATGAGTTTTAGAAGTTCTAAAGTCTTTTTTAGCCTTAAAATGACCCTAATTAGCCACTTAGGGCATTTTAATTTATTTTTACAGCCCAACAGTTTGTATACACAACCCAATAGTTTACTATATAAGGGAAACCCTAGCCCATTTCCCAATTTGGAAAGGTCTGTGCTTGGACGCAAGGTGGTGCCCTAACCCCACTACCCAAAGAGCAAAATTTGATTTAGGTGAGTTTTTAGCACTAATCTTCCATAATCTTTCAGTTTTACTCTTAATCTCTCTTATCCTCACTTTCCCAAATGGATTCTTGATTTATTTCATTAAAAATATTTTTTTTAATTTCTATTTTAAACCATAAATGGGTGATTATTCATTTTTAATTGAAGAAAATCATAGATCTACTTGTTTTTAAGGTAGGTTAGGACTATGATAAAATCCTGGATGCATGTATATCACATTGATTATGGCTTATTCATGTTTTACATGTTTCAGCTTAGACTTGAACACTACTACTTATGTACACACTTGTGTAGATATTTATAATGTTATTTGACACCAATAGACCATGTTTGATGCACATGTGGATTGATTTGAGCATGTCTCTTGTATTGGGACTCATGTAGCATTGCTCACGTATGTACAATGTTGCATGCATCATGAAAATTATTTATAAATTAGATTAATCATGTTTAGCCGTGTTTGATCGATTAGATGCAATTATGTCATTAATTGTCAGATTAATCTATCGAAGGCTTATCGATTTAGTGTTACATTCGAAAGGATGAGGTTTTATGTCCAATGGAATGGTTTTACATCCCTTTGAGGACGGGTTTCCTCCCTGGGTTGAGAAGAGCGGAATGCATTATGTGCATTATTTGATAAGTTATTTGGACCCTGAGAATCCAGGATGATATGTTTGAGTGCACCGGCTTACCACATATAATGCTCGGGACTTTCAGTCTTGATGAGCAGTTGTGCTCGAGGCTTTGGCCTTGATGAGTAGTTGTGCTCGGGGCTTTGACCTTGATGACCAGTTATGCTTGGGGTTTTTAACCTTGATGAGCAGGTTTATTTCTCTCAATTTGTGAGACATTCACCATTTGTTATTGCATGTGTATGTAAGATTATACTCATTGACATAGGTTGTCTAGGGATAATGGAGCTTATGTTACACATGAGGTTATGACTTAATTTGCATGATATGCAGGATAATGTGTTTAAGACACTTGATTTGCAAGGTGAATGTTTTTGTTGAGAAATAAATATGCATAATAAGTTTATGTTGAGAAGTTATTCATGCATGATGTGATTATGTTAATAGATTTCATATGTTTACACATGAGGTGTATGTGTGTTATAAGCTATGTTGGACCCATGATATGCAAGTAGCATGATTATGTGATGATGAGATATGTTACATATAACATGATATGCATGTGACATGGATATGTGATGATGTGATATGTCATTTAGCATGATATGCAGGTGGCATAAAAATGTGTTGATGAGATTTATTACACATAGTATGATATGAAAGTGGTATGAATATGTATTGATGAGATATGTTATAGATAGCATGACATGCATGTGGCATGAGTAGATGCTTATAGATTGTAAATTGTGACATGAATGCTCAGGTTTATGTAGATATCCCATGAGGAATGCGCATTGTGGTTGATTGTGTGATGAGTATTATGTGATTATACTTGTGTTGTCATGTTTGGATTTACTTTTTGTATTAAAATCCTTGTTGAGCTTGTGGCTCACCCCTCTTGTTTGTGTTTCATTTTGGGGCTGCAATGTCGTGCTATGTAGGTTGCTCGGATGGATTTTTTGTGGAACATGGGGTTGACGTTGACCTTTGAGGGAATGGGTTTTATAGAGATGCCTTAATTATGTTAGTTGATTATGTCACGCCCCGGCACTGGCCGACCTGAGCTGAACCCGGTCTGAGGGCTGGACCAATGCACAGGGGTGATGAATTGAAACGATTGAGGAAAATAGCGGAAGACTTGTGCCCCAACTACAGGCAATCTAATTTGCGGAGTTTACGCACTACTTTGAGCAAGAGTAAATAGGTAGAACCAAAAGAGTTAAACTATAATTAAAACATAATATCAAACCCACATACTAATAATTCATAGTCACACACTTGGCTCCAAAACAAGTCTAGAAACTAAAAACATAGTATCTCACAAATCTAAGACAAGGATCATCCACAGGGTTCTAACATCAAAATAAGATAAACGAAGAGACATGCAAAACTAAGAGCCTCCACGACTACTCCCAAGCTCTCTCCGACCTTTCCTCATATAGAGGATCCTGTCCATCTGCGTGTCACGCCACGCAGCCCCAAAACAAAATAAGAAAGTGGGGTAAGTATAAAAACTCAATAATGGTTTTGAATATAACTATAATCACCAGAAAACACAATGACATGATAATGAAACAAATCAAATCTAAGATTAACATGCTATACCACTTTCTGATCTTACATTCAAATCACATAAACATGCATAATATGTATCTCTAACATACATTTCCGATCATGCATCAACATCATATAAACCTGCATGAGATGTATCTCTAACATACATTTCATTTCAGATAATGCATTAACATCATATAAACCTGCATGAGATGTATCTCTAACATACATTCCAGATCATGCATCAACATTCTCATTCATTATGCATGTATAAGTGTCACACACCCACTAGTCTAACATGCAAGTCCATACACATAGAGACTTAACCTGCTCTTCAAGGCCGGAGCCCTTAAGCAAACACTTATCAAATAGACATGCTCCTCAAGGTCAAAGCCTTCGAGCAACTCCTGCTCCTCAAGGCCAACGCCTTCGAGCAACTCCTGCTCCTCAAGGCCAACGCCTTCAAGCAACTCCTGCTCTTCAAAGCCAACGCCTTCGAGCAACTCTTGCCCATCAAGTCTAAACTCCCGGGCAACCCTTCTTGTCAAGACTAATGTCCCAAGCAACAATACCTGGTAAGCCGGTGCACTCGGACAAACCAGCTGGATTCTTAGGGTCCAGATATCATAATAATTTCAATCCGCAAGACAAGTACACAACTCGTCCCTACATAACCCCATTTAACTAGACTCAACTCGGGGAGTACACTCGTTCCACACAGGAACTCAAATCAAAACATGTCCTTTCGGACCAATCAAGTTTCAATTAAGCCACGACTGATCAATTCGGCACGCAATTTCACCACATTGCATCCAATCGATCAAATTCGATTAACCTCGATAAAGCCTCAATTGGAAATCTATTTTCATGATGCATGCAACATGGTACATACTTGGGCAAGGCATACATGAATCTTAATTCATGATAAGTGCTCTCATCAGCCCCTAATGCACTACATTACATCTATACATCGCTATTAGCATTTTTATTTAATTTTTTTTATTTTTTAAAATTAATTTTAAATAATAAAAAAGCTTTAAAATTTGAAATTAGAGGAGAGCGAGTGAGACAATAGGGAAGAGAGAGAGGGGAGGGAAGAGAGAGAGATAGAGGGAGTGGAGGGAGGAGAGAGAGGGGGAGGGAGAGAGAGAAATGGAAGAGAGAGAGAGGGGAGGGAAGAGAGAGAGAGAAAGGGAAGAGAGAGAGAGGGAGTGAAGGGAGGAAAGAGAGAGGGGGAGGGAGAGAGAGAGGGGGAGGGAGAGAGAGAGAGGGAGGGAGAGAGAGGAGAGAGAGAGAAAGGGAAGAGAGAAAGAGAGGGAAGAGAGAATAATAGTATTTTGATTTTTTAACATTTTTATTAATTTTTTAATTTTTAAAATAAAGAAAATAAAATAAAAAATAAAATACTAATAGTGACGTATAGAGTTATACGTCGCTATTAGTATTTATAGTAGCGACATATATGAGTATGCGTTGCTACTAGGTGTACTAATAGCGACGTATACATCTATACGTCACTATTAGCATTTTTATTTAATTTTTTTTATTTTTTAAAATTAATTTTAAATAATAAAAAAGCTTTAAAATTTGAAATTAGAGGAGAGAGAGTGAGATAATAGGGAAGAGAGAGAGTGGAGGGAAGAGAGAGAGAAAGGGAAGAGAGAGAGATAGAGGGAGTGGAGGGAGGAGAGAGAGAGGGGGAGGGAGAGAGAGTGGGGGAGGGAGGGAGGGGAGGGAGAGAGAGAGAGGAGGGAGAGAGAGAGAGAGAGAGAGAGAGAGAGAGAGAGAGAGAAATGGAAGAGAGAGAGAGAGGAGGGAGGGAGAGAGAGAGAGGGGAGGGAAGAGAGAGAGAGAGGGAGGGAAGAGAGAGAGAGAGAGAAAGGGAAGAGAGAGAGAGGGAGTGGAGGGAGGAAAGAGAGAGGGGGAGGGAGCGAGAGGGAGGGAGAGAGAGAGAGAGGGAGAGAGAGAGAGAGAGAGAGAGAGAGAGAGAGGGAGAGAGAGGAGAGGGAGAGGAGAGAGAGAGATAGGAGAGAGAGAGAGAGGAGAGGGAAAGAGAGTTGAGGGAGAGGGAGGGAGGAGAGAGGGGAGGGAGGAGAGAGAGAGAGGGGAGAGGGGAGAAGGAGAGAGAGAGAGAGAGAGAGAGGGAGAGAGAGAGAGGGAGAGGGGAGAAGGGAGAGAGAGAGAGGAGAGAGGGAGAGAGAGAGAGGAGAGGGGAGAAGGGAGAGAGAGAGAGAGAGAGGGAGAGAGAGAGAGGGAGAGAGGGGAGAAGGGAGAGAGAGAGAGGAGAGAGGCAGACAGAGAGGAAGACGGGAGAAGCGAGAGAGAGAGAAGAGAGAGAGAGAGAGGAGAGGGAGATGGGAGAGGAGGGAGGAGAGAGAGGAGGGATAGAGAGAGAGGAGAGAGAGGAGAGAGAGGGGGGAGATAGATGAGGGGAAAGGAGAGTAGATACCAATTGCGACGTTTTTAAACATCGCAATATCGAAAAGTAGTAGCGACGCTTGCTAGAAACGTCGCAATATATAATTTTTTAGTGACGTTTATAGTAAAACGTTGTAAGATGTAACTTTATAGCGACGTTTCCTATGATACGTTGCTAAAACCAAATACCGCACAGAAAATATTCATCCTCCCGCGCGGGCGAAATAAAAATACCGCTGGCGAAAATGCCTGCACGGTATTTATTTCCTCCCCCCCAGCGTTTCTTCTATCCCAGTCTTCCACCATTCCTCCAACTTTGCATTGGCACTTCTCCCTTCCACCGCTACTCCCTTCTGCCGTCGTCCTGGCCCAACTGCCTCCCTCCCCTTCCCCTTCCCCTCCCCCTCCCCCCACCCTCCTCCCTTCCCTTCCCCGCGCCCTTCCCAGCGTCCCTCCCCGCCTCGGCCTGCGCCGCGCATCGTCGCACCCTGCACAACCCCTGCTGCGTCGCACCCCGCATAGCCCCTGCCGCCCAGCCCAGCGTCCCTCCCCGCCTCGGCCCGCGTTGCGCATCGTCGCACCCCGCACAACGCCATGTTGCACCCGCACAACCCCTGCCGCCCCGCCCAGCCTCCCTCCCCGCATTGTGCCCGTTGTTCCGTGCCCGCCGTTTTGTCCCGTGCATGCTGGCCCGCCCCGCGCCCGCCATCCCGCCCCTCGCCCGCCTTCCCATCCCGCGCCCTCCGTCCCCATGCCATCCTGCTCCGACCCGCCGTCCGACCTTGTGCCGGTGCATAGGGCCCTGAGCACCACGCCCCGCCCGCCCTGCTCCCCGCGACCGCCGTCCCCATGCCGTCCAGCCGGAGTGCGCTGTCCCACCCCGTGCACCACATCCCGCCCCTCCCTGCTCCCTGCGCGGGGTGCAGGTGACCTGTGACGCGGGTCAGCTTCCAAACCGGGTCACTACCCGATTTGGTTTTTTATTTTCTTTTAACTTTTTTTATTTAATAAAAAATACAATTTTTTATTATTTTTATTTTTTTAATACTTTTAGCGACGTATTCATAAACGTCGTTAATTGTAATAATTTATTTTTTATTTACAAATAAATTTTTTTATTATTTATTTAAATAATTATACACATTAGCAACGTTTACATAAACATCGCTAATACTAATTTTTAATTTTTTAAAATTAGTTTTTTTAAAATTTTTTCAAATTATATTTTAGCAAAAAAAATAAATTTTTTTTATTAGCGACGTTTGGTAAACGTCGCTAATAGTATATTAATAGCGACGTTTAGTATACGTCGCTAATACATACTTTTAGCAACATTTTGTTATGTGCGTCGCTAATATGCAATAGCGACTGTAGTTTTATCGACGGATTTAGCGACGTATTTTATGCATCGCTAATACGTATTAGCGACATTTACAGTATTATTAGCGACACTTAAAAGCATCGCTAATAGTTATTTTTGTTGTAGTGCATGTTGGCCCTCGCCAAAGACCCATCTCGAAAATTGCTCATGAAGGTCGAGTTCAACGCGGAAAGAGCCGAGGCTTGAAGGGCCTCAGCCCTCAGGGCAGTTGATGGAAGCAAAAGTGAAGCCGCAGCCAGTGCCATTTTTTACATTGAACCGAGTGAGGAAGATGACTGATGCAGCGGCAAGAGAAGTGTCTGTATGCAGCGCGAGAAACGTCTGCATGGAAAACATTAAGCGGCGATGGAGATTTCGTTGTTTGGTAGGACAAAATCGTCTATGGTGATTTCGTCCTTCTAAAGAACGAAATTGGGTTAAGTGTTAGCGCCAGCTGCTTGTCTGGCGCTTGCGTGGCAAAAAATAATATCACTGAGAATATTTTCCAAAGTGGTCCAAATCAGTAAATATTTTTTAAATTATTATTTAAATAATTTTTCCTTGTCTAATTCATACTAAACTCTAAATTCTCATATCTTCAAGTTTCTTAAATTTCACATTCAAGTTCTTCTTTAAAATTGAAGTAAGTCTCATAATGTGTGTAATGTTTTAAATAATAAAAATACTTTATTATAGTATTTATTAGACTTAATCATGAATTTTCAGTATTACATAGATTGAGCTAAACATAAACAAAAGAACAAACTAAACACATGCATCTACCTAAAAGTTCTTAAAACCATTTTTTGTGTTTTTCTATTTTTTTAATATGACTTTATGAATAACATCAAACAAAAACAAAAAGTAATAAAAAATAAAAAACTAAAATTTTGTCCCAAATGATTGATTGAATTAAATCAAGGACAATTTTGAAATTCTCTTTATTTCAAAGACTTACCCATTTGTTCTAACAAATAGGCCCTCAATGCAAAGGGGGAAAAGATAAAGGGAGTGGGGATCTCCATGTCGAATCCCTCTTGTATGATGAAGTTCAATGGTTTGCATTTGGGATCACCAAGAGGTTGGTGGTGGTAAAGCGACTGACCATGAGGTCCACCCAATGCTATGAGAATTTCATCTTACATAACCATTTGACCTGATCATACACTTTTGACATATCCAACTTGATAGCCATGTGCCAGATTTTCCCTCTTCATTTTCACCTCATAGAATGAAGGGTTTCGAAGGCCACCAAACTGTTATTCGTGATCAATATCCTAGAGATAAATGCACTTTGGGCTTCAGAAATAACATGGGGAAGGACGGTCTTCAAGCTATTGTCCTACACCGTGGCAACGATTTTGTAGAGCACATTTCAAAGGCATATAGGCCAAAAGTTAGCAACCTCACATTTTTGCACTTCAGATAAAACACAATATATGTGAGTCTTGTTGATTTCATAAGGAATCATCCCCACATTTAGCCACCTGAGTATTGGATCGGAAACGTTGGCTCGCACAGTATCCCAATAGTGTTGATAGAAAGCCGCGAGGAGACCATTGGGTTAGGGGGCCTTGGATGGGGCCATATGGTTACTGGCCATAACCAGATCCTCCAATCCAAAAGTGGTGGTCAAACTTTGGTTCATGGCTTCTGAAACAATGGGCTTGACTTTTTCCTCATCTAGGTTGCAACGGTTGTTGGTAGTAAACAACTTTTTAAAATATGCTTGTCATCCTACCGATCTCCAGTTCTCAGTGACCTGGTTACTAGCCTTATCTTCCAGACCCTTGATTTGATTTCTAGCCTTTCTTTGAAAGAAATGAGTGTTACTACCCCGTTCCTTCAGAAAAAGGTCATTTGACCAATGTCTCCACGTGATTTCTTCTTGGAGAAGGAGGTCAGACAGCTCGTTGTGCACCACCTTGAATTTGGCCCATGCCTGCTCAGAGCCCTCAACCTCTAACACAAACAACTTCCTCTTGAGCTTCCTCTTTTGGGCCAAAATGTGACCAAAAGTGGCCTTATTCCATCCATCTAACCTTCACTACACATGCCAAGGGTGTTGCTCAAGTCCCTCCACCCCTAGTCCTCTGGACATTGGCCTAGTAGTCCCCCTCCATCCCAGTTCTCTAGACATTTGCCCAGTAGTCCCTCCCCTAGGACTTTACAACTGTAGTGGGGAATGATCTTCAATTTGAATACCTAGATTAAGTTGCCGATTTTTACTCATGAGTCTCTTTGGATAGAGGGTAAATATTCTAAGTTCTTTACAAAGTTGTCCTAGTTTGCCTACATAAATACCTATACCATCCTAATAAGTACTAAGTGAGAAATCTTTCTCAACCAATGCCCAAGCCAAAAACTATTGGGTTAAGAAGGGATCAACACAAATTAGACATTAGGTTTGCGTCAAGGACGACACATAATCCACCTATTGTCTGTCACTGTGTTCATCACTTTATTGTTGAGGACTAGGTTGGTAGCAGCAACAACAAGTGGCGATTGCGTGGCATTGGGCTACTGACCAATGTCATTGCTGCTAGACTACAACTAAGATATCGATTGGTGTGCCACAACCTAGGCATCCTGTGCAAGGATGACGCTGCTATTGCACGCGATGGTCGATGCTATCACTAGTGTTCTGGCTACTACTATATGATGCGCTGGCCAACACTAACACCTCAAAAGCACCGACTTTCGTAATTGCCATGTCCAATATGGCTCACCACAGGGGCGCTAGACAACTCAGATGTTGCGAAAGCCAACATTCGTCCATTGGGGTTTACAAGTGGTCATTTAAATGTGAGTCATAATGTACATGATAATCACTTAACCTCATAAGGAGGTGATAGGTATAGTCATATGATTAGGATAAGGTAAAGGGTTATACATTGTACCAATGGTTAATTCCTATGCCTAAAGGTAAGTGTTTTTTTTGTTTTGTATCATTGTATGACCCAATAGCCTTATCATGAAACAATGCATAATAATTAAAAGTTTCTACAAAGGTCAGTACTATTTGGTGCATAATGCAATCTTTTACCAAATGGAGGTTCAAATTTTACTTATTTATTTTAGCATTGACTATTTGGTAATAATTTTTTTGATTGAAAGGAAAATATTATTTTGTTGTTAGTGTGTATGAACTTGGATTTGGTGCTTTGTGTAAATGCATCCATTGTTCTCATGAAGAAAAGCACACCTAGTGAGGTAACATTATAGGAAACTGGGAGCATTCTAATCGCTTAAACATGATGCTCATGAAGTTTAACATCAATAAAAATATTAGGGAATTTACCCTAGCTCTCAATACTACGATCATTGTTCAACCTTTTGATTTTATATCTTTCTTGGTGTCCATCTAATATCAAGGAGTGCCAAGAGAAACATGCAATTGTGCCCTGATCAAGTGTTAAGTTGGAGTTTTAGTGTCTTGGTCTCATAGCTGATTCAAAACCTTTGCTAGGAATTGGGTATCTTTCTTCCTCGTGCTCTATTTATTTAGTATGATAACGTCAGCACAACATATATGACAACTAATTTAGTATTTCATGGAAATACAAAACATATAGAAATTGACTACCACTTTGTTTGTGAGAGTGTTACCCAGAGTTCTCTCTTTATTCAGTATGTCTCTATAGCAGATCAGGTAGGTGGCATCTTCATGAAAAGCCAACATCATCAATTATTAAGATCCAAACTCACTCTGGTTGAGAAACCCACTTCGTTTGCGGGGGAGGTAATAGAGTATAATCCAACTCACCATCAAATCCTGTCAGCCTGTTTTGACTTCCCCTAATTTTGTGCAATGTACAACACTATCCCTTGGTTTATGCATACAACCCAACCTTCCTTAACTGTTTCAATTAGTATTGTTGTAATCTCTACAATATCTCATGTAATCTTTAGACCCAACATTATATGATACAATACAAGAGCAACCCTCCGAATGTGGGAGTTATCAAATCTTTCTCTAGGATATATAAATCTTTACCCATGGTTGTATGAAAAGAAGTGAAATATTACAAGAAAAGGCACTCTATCCTAGCTACTGCAAACAGTCCAGTGTCACATTAGAATACAATATAATGAAAAACTCCATACCTTGACAATTTTACATATGTCTTAACCCCTAAGGTAGTGATATGTTTTGCAATCTTTCCCTTTTTTACCCTCACCAAAGCTACTCCTTTTTTGGAGAACTTGCTGTAGCTTCATATAATTAACCACCTTCAAATTGCTCTCATTCCCATCTACAACAAGAAACAAGCCACTTCCACCCATTAAGAAGAGGTAATGTTGGAGAGAAGTAGGTCTAAATCCATGTAAGCAACATACATGGCTGCTTAAGCAGATCACATATCCACTAAGCACACTCAATTGCATTTGGCATTGTAGCTAAAAGGAAGGCCATCTTAATTGTGGGAGACAAGAACCTAATACTCTACTCTAAATCCACCCATCACACCCAATCCTTCACATTGGTGGATATCATCAAAGTTGAACAACACAACCACTTTTAGGTTTTATCAAATGGGAATAATTGTAAGTTGACTCATGTGCAAGAAGGTAGCAACCCCATAGTATTAAATAAAAAATATTTCAAATAACTAGATATAATAATTTGGGAATTGTTTTATCAGCCGTTTAGAACCTGCTACTATGTATTGACACCAAAATCTGGGGCAAAGGCTTTAGCAAATATAATCCACACTTGAACAAACTCATTTGTTGCGATCCATGTATTAGAGTATGAAAGCGTTGAAATGCTCTTGAAAACGTGAAAGGTTAACATTTATGCAATGTCATGGAAAGTCATTGCCAATATTTTAAGCAAACACACTTGAAAAAATTTATGTTCCACAAGAAGGGGCTTGCTCTTTTTTAAACTAAATTTCACCTTCTAACAAATTTTTATCTTAGAAAATAAATATTGTAAAAGGAAATAATCCATGAAATAATATATTTCAAAATATTGACCCCTAATGTGGAGTAAGACAGAGAGATGAAAGGAACAATTTTACAAATAGAGCGAGTTTGCAGATATTTACCATGGCTTATTCCCTTATTGGCTGCTGCAATTTTCTCTGCAAAGTAACCTTCCTGACAGCATGAACAACCTTGCCCAATTGGGAACACCATAACAACAAATTAGAAGTTGCATTGTTTCCCACACGCCTACAACTTGCTTAAAACATAAATGTTGAAAACACAACACTACTTAGTTGTGGTTGTATTAATAAAAACAAGAAAGGAGAAGTTTTAAGCAAGCACAGAGCAAATGTTAATATGTGTCATCCAAATAAACTGGTGTCAATTACTTTGAGATGAACTACAAAAGCTTTGTCACATAAAAGAAGCTATTATATTATTGCATGATATATTTTACCAAATGAGTATGCAAAACATAGTATGTAAGTGGCTAATCACTCTTGGATGGGTTATTCCAAAGCACATTTACCTTCTCAATGTTGTATTTATTTTGCACCAAATCCCCCAAAAATAGGGTTCATACACTTCTCCATATCCATATTGTAAACTAAAAATTTCAAAACAATGGTGTATATATATACATGATAACCGCAAGAAAATTGCATTATAGATACGACAAGGTCAGAAAAAAAATTTGTTATGAGTGAATAAGTAAAATAAGAAAAGTTCAAAGATCTAAAACCTCTAACCAACAATAGTTGACATCCATATAGCTCATTTAGATACCTCCACCATTATCTACAACTTTCTTTTTAAAAAAATTTTAGAGGCTATGGAAGAGACACAAAACCTCTCCCTCCAACTTGCTATTTAAGTTCACTTAGTTGTATCTAGGTGAGCACATATATCCATCAATTCACATACATATGTTAACCAATCAAATTCTAAGCAAGGATAAGATGGAACAAAAGCAATTTCTTGAAGATGAAGTGGCTTCAATTGACTTACTTTTTAAATGCATTTGCTCAGTGGACTTATCCTCCATGTATAAAACAACTAGCAAGAAACACAAGTCAATATTGATCAAGATAATTGAATATAACTAACAATGCAAAGAACCAAACCTTTCTTTTGATAAAAAACTAAAACTTACCAAAACTAATAAAGTTTTGTTCACATATGCATTTGTAGAGCCCTTCCTTTTAGTTGTACAAGCACTATTTAGAATCATCATGCCCAGGCTCCTCAATATCCATGCATAATTTTCCAATTTATCACAAAATTTTGAAGCTGTTGAATTAAAACACAAAGAAGTGAACAACATATGAAATGCCACTCACTTACGCAAACTCTAATGCCATAAAGTGGTTGTTAGCAGGTACAAAATTAGGAATGCCCTTTTGAAAAGGAGAGTGGGGACACACTGCTTAAATCCAATCCACATGTCTCCCATGAAGCAAAAGTATTTTAATTGTTAATAAATATAATGTCTCGATTTCCACTGCATGCATCTTCTTAAAAAATACTCTAGAACGCAATATAGTCAACATTGCAAATATAAACTACCAAGTTGGTAATGATAACAAAATAGTTTACACTAGAGCAAGGTTATGATAGAGATAGCTGTGCATAGCCGAGTAAAAGTAGGAAAAAATGTAGAGTAAAGAGAATAATGAATGATAAGAAATTTTTTATGGACACAACATGACGAAGATTCTATGGTGTTATTGTATTGCACAAGATAACCATTTCGAAATTAAAGTTGTCAACATTAAAGTAGAGGACTTCTATCATTATGGAAAAATGCGTAAGTGAATATTACACAAACTATCTTGACAAGTAAAAATATTAATGCATGCCATTCCATACTTGAGACTCATGCATATTTTATAGAAGCCATTAAGTTTCATTATTCACGTCATCTTTTTTTTGTAAAGATTACATTTATTGCTCACTTTCATTGGACAATAAAAGCAAATAACACACACATTAAAAATGAATTTTTAATCATGCTTTGAGTTGAATGTAGAACTTGGAACTGAATGATTAAAAATAGATATCCCAAGCCTACGAACAAAAAGTTGATTAAAGTAGTTAAGCATAATTTGTTGCATTAAAAAGATGTTGTAATAATGGATACCATTTCCCATAACATTAAAAATGAACAAGTAGAAACTACAAACCTTATGTACCGGATGGGCAAATAACTTTTGCTCAAGTTCATCTAGTTGATTAACCAATAAAAAAACTCCGAATCCTTGATTCTCATATATTGGTTAATGATGAAAAAAATGAAAATCAATAGTATGCTAGCATGACATTCATAGAAGAAGCTCTTTCAAAATTCCATGTCATGTGTAGTAGGTTATAAATGAACCCAAACACACACATGCATGCGAACAAACATATGTATGTGTGCACATGTAGAGAGAGAGAGATCAATATAAATTGCTTTTGCAATGGGCAGATCCAACAAAAAGGGGAACCAAGCAAATAATCTAGCAAATTTGTCATCTTTTACTACCTTACTAAAGCATGTACCATAGGCAAGGAAGGCCGTATCGATACAGATGAGAGTATCGATAACTATAGATATGGGTACGCGTCGATGATACGCTTAGTATGCATCGAAACGGGCATAAACCCTTTTATAAACATAAAAAAATATTATAACTAATAATATATCAATATAATACTTCTTTTAGAGCATAATAAGATCATATAATGTCGTATCAACTAATACGGATATTCTAAAATTAGTTCATTTAGAACTATACACTATTATGCTCTCCGTCCCATACAAATTATTGCTCTTTCTTTCTCAGTACTTTAAAATTAGTTTATTTTAAAAATAAATAATATACTTAATATGAGTCTAAGTTATATGTTTAAATAAATATATATTTGTGGAGCACTATATATAAAAAAATAATTATGTAAATTGCATGAACCTACCCGTATTGATCTTATATAACTTTAAAAATATTATTTTTAATATAATAAAAATTTAAACTTTTAAAGAAGTTGGGTTTGAATTGCGTTTTTGTTTTTAAGGAAAAAATTTTTAATATTTTTTAAAAAAAGTTTAATTTTTTTAATTAAAAAATATATTTTTTTAATATGGTATCGATATGTATCGGCTATAATGATATGGTATGGCCGATACAGCCGATATGTATCGATATTCTGACCTATACGGCCTTCCATGACCATAGGTGTCATCTCTTTAACCCCCTTAGAAGTTCTATTCTAATATTCTCCATGCCCTCTTTTCTCAAAATACATAATGTTTTGCATATTTTCTTTTGGCAAAATTTCATAGGTAACAAAAGCTTCAACACATACCATACTTTTATGGATTCATGTTAAAGACCTTTTTCATATGTAACAAAAGCATCTACACATACCATATGTTCCCAGTATGCTGAATGTTTCCATATAGTATATACAAATAAAATACAAGGAAAAAATATGAACTTTTACACGATCAAGTTTTGGAAGGCTTTAAGTGAAATGAGTTTTAAATATATGTTTGTGTGAAGCATGTTTTGTCTTGCTTGCACTAGTCTAATATCATATGGAAGATGTATAATTATACAGTTGAGAGTATGGGTTAAAGGTAATCAAAGAACAACATACAACAAACAACAATTCCAACAGTCACTTGCTAGAGACAAAAAACAAACATCTTGCCTAAGAATGCTCTTGGATTAAACTGCCAAGCTGAGTAAAGACAAATGAACCTGCCACATAAACTTGTCCAATCTGTTGCACCATCCTTGACCTTCACCTCTAATATTAAAAAAATTTACAAACCATTTAAAAAACACATTTTCACATGATTGAACATAAGAAGCTGGTTGCAAAAAAAAAGGAAAAATGTAAGAAAGCTACTAATTCTAACACATAGCATGACTAAAAACATACCAGCTTCCCATGAGGGAGAAAAAATAGAATTTTTAAGGTCTAATCGTTCTAGTAGCATGACTAAAAATGCAACAGTTTAGCGAACATCTTCTCCAGTAGTGATGTCATACTGAGTCTCAGCTTATGGTATTGATCAAGTTTAACATGAATAAAAACAATGCATTAAGAGTTGGTAATTCATAAAATTAATCAATAAGTTCAACACAAGAAAAAACCTCACCCGAGGCATCAAACATGGTAGTTACCTTTCAAGTTTTGATACTTTTCTCCAATATCCCATAATGCCTCAAGATATAGTAGTTTAGTTTAGAATTCCCTTTACAAGACTTTAAAATTTCTAAAGTTATGAGTATTTTTCTCTTTTTCTTTTTGAAAAAAGGAAAATACCATAAGAGAGCCTTGTAGTGAAATTGAAGAAAAATATTCTTGATGACATGATTAGCAGTGAACTCCTCTGCTCAACTCATTAAATTTTAAATAACTTAGAATCATGTCATTTAGGTATTCATCTCCATCTATCTAAATTATCAATACAAATAGAAAAATAAAAATGTTCAAGGTCAATGAATACATAGCTATCTTCTTAAATGTCTATGTAGATTATCAACATATTTATTTCAACAAAATGATTTAAACTCAAAATATGGACTCAAGCTGTAATCAATACCTATCGATTGTGACATACATTTGTTTGATTTCTCCTCTCCTAGAAACACATTCATAACTTAACCATCATGTTCTTCATCTGATACAAATATTTCTTTAATCTCTCCTCTCTGAAAAACATATTCCTTATTCCCTAGTCAGGTTCTTCATTTAATATAGATACTTTGATTTCTTCTCACCTAGAAACATTCATTCCTTCCCCATTCAGGTTCTTCAATTTTTTTCTTAAAAAACCACCTTATCAATTGGGTGTTTGTCATGGACCCCTACCAGTTTATTAATATGGAAAAAAAGTATAAGAGGGGGGGCATTAAAGCCTTACCCCATAAAAAGTACACAAACTTCGTTTAAAAAAGGGTGTTGATAGCCCTACTCCCAATATGTCCTACAAAAACCTACATGGGCTTTGATTAGATAGAGAAAAGTGGATCTCATACGACAATAAGGGGTCTACTTTTCTCTGTCCAATCAAAACCTAAGTATATGGTTTTGTTGGGCAGATTTGGAGTATAAAATCATCCCAAATAACAAAGAGAGGTACAAAAACAAACTAATGGACATGTATAAAAAATTTTAGATTAAGATTAGTACATACGAAAACAGTCAAATTTATCATTTGGTGAAACTCACATTAAAAAAGGACTGACATATGTTGTTTTGCCCATAGGCTTGGATCCTTGAGGACTTCCAAACACATTCCAAAATCTTAGTGTCTCATCTCCTGTAGGAGAAGCTACTGTGCATCCATCTGGCTCTACAATTTATGAAAAATCATATGTTTAAGGAACAACAAAACTAAAGAACTAAGATTTTGCAATTAGGTGGAAAAATCTTTTGTTTCCCGTGTCATGAAAACCACTTGTTTAGTATGGCCAGTGAGGTCAGCCATCTTAACTATGGATAGATACTTCCACAAAGTGAGCCGGTTTTGTGGAGGACCATGAGAGCTTAGCAACTCTCTTTCATTCTAACTCCAAATCAAGGACCAAACTTTTGAGCCAACATTCACAAAATGCAATAAAGCACTAGATTTTGTCTTCCAAAATTTGATGCAACCATTTCCAACCCCACCACCGAATGTAAGCAAATTACTTTGAAAAGGGCACCATGCAAGAGCCTTGATAGAAGTGTGGTGATCAAATTGGTGAAGCCACCGAGTTGCAGAATTTGAGGAGGTCATGGATTAGTCCCAAATAAGTAGAAGATTATGTTTCCCTCCACTTGAGCTTAGAATTCGACCATTTTAAACCAAAAATCTCCTCCTAATGGCCTATATAAGTGTCAACAATGTGGGACCTCACTTTCACATTGTTGTTGACAATGAAACCATCCATTCCCCCTTTGCTAAGATGTGGTTGTTCCATGATAGAGAGCCAACTTGAGATTCATGTCCCCCTTGTAAGGTTCTCAACAATAGGAGGAAAATGTTGGAGTTAGCAATGAAATACTAGTGAAAATATGTGGATATGAAGAACAGGAATGATTTGAACTAGTTAAATAGTTTCATTCATTAAAATGAATTCTCTAGATAGGATAATAGTAGATAAACACCAATTCAGTAGTGCAAAGCACGAAAACCAGAAATTCAAAAGTACTTCAAAATGAGGACATAATTCATGCAGATGATATATAATATACTAAGATAATTTAGTAGAACAAGCAAGCAAATTTTGAATTAGAAGAATTCAAAAACTAGTTAACTGTCATGCCCCATAGCTTAACTTTTGAACTATTCAACCCAATAGTTAAACTCTGCACATCATTAACCCAGCTAGAACTAGTAATCAAACCATTTTCATCATCAATGGTCACTAGGTTTGAAATGTTCCTGTTTGATGCATCCCACAGATAAACCATATCCTCGAGGGCAATGGCCGTAATGTTGATGCTACTCCAATCCAACAAATTCATAGATCCATCATCAACAAGATCCAGACCTTCCAACATCCTATAGGGCCTTTATAAGAAGAAACAAGAAAGAAAATCAAAACACAAGAAACCCAGTGAGTGCATTAATCAAAACCAACCTATGAAATATATCTTCATGGAAGCCTGGATTGACAAGAGCCGTTCTCAAAGCTATTTTCTTGGAACGCACATATCCTCCTCCAAGGCTGAAATTTTAACTTGAAAACTATTGAGTTTTAATCATAAAGCAATCAATCAATGTAGGAACTGATCGATCAATTTTATCTTGGCCTAATTTTGTGAAGGATTCATTTTACTGATGATTGATTTGTTCCATGAATTGATTAGTGAAATGTTTTTCTATTTTTTCTCAATCAATCGATTGGTATGTGTGGATGATCAATTGTTGCACATATCTTTGCATGGTTTACGGGTCAGAAACGTCTATTTTGGAAGGGTTTTGGTGTATCTTCTTTTGGGATGTCTTTTTCTATGTGTTTATAGATAAATATACTAAGTGTATATTTAGTACAAGAGTTTTTGTGTTTTCTCAAAAACGAAACTAGCCACCTCTTTCACAAAAGCCTCAAAGAGAGAACGAGGGGGTTTCTTCACTTTTGCTGAGTGCAAATCCCATAAGGCTTTGACTATCCTAGAAGGAGAGTTTGCCTGAGAACCCCACAACAATTTGGTTTACCAAAGGGGGCAAATATTTCCTTAAGGAAGGTTGTACTCTATGCAATTCAGAGCCATTCTTTGTGTATACTCGTAGAGCTAGGTGTGGGGCAATAACCAAATCCAAACATCATAGAAATAAAAAAATGGGATATTGCATTCTAGAACATCTGGAACGTCCAGAAGGGTGGAGAAGAAACCCGAGAGTCATTTTGAACCTTCCGTCATGCCTCCCCCATTTCCCGATTCTTCTGCTTCTTGCTAGGATCCACTTTGCCTTGCTAACATGAGTCCGTTGGTACCGTCAAGGACCGCTGCCATGCCGTCCTTGCTCCTCCATGAGCTACCGGTGTTTCCCCCCAATTTTCACTATATTTCATTGGTGTTGGGCCATCAAAGAGTTTTTCGCCGCCAGCTGCTGCTGCTCTCCATAGGACTTTGCTTTGTCCAGCCACCAGGACCCTAGAGGAGCACATTCGAGCTGTTGCCACCCTCTCCTTGCTCCTCATCGAGCTGCAGGTATTGTTCCTCATTTTTTCACTGTTTACCACGTTTTTGAGCCACCGGTGTGCTACTGGCTGCAGTCCTGCCTCCCGATCACCTCCTTCTGGTTGTTCATGGGTTGGCGAAGGTATGGCCACCACCCTAGCTCATCCCCACTGCCTCTATACCCATGCTGCCCACCGCACCAGTCCATCACCCCATTTTTTAGACCTCACAGTGTTGCCCTCCCCTATTTTGCTTCACTTTGGTCGAACAAAGCTTCTGGGTGAGTCTTTGGCCACCGTCGATGGCCATCCCGCCTTCAGTTGGCTTTGTCAATTGTGCTGCAATGGCGGGATGCCTCCAATTCCAACTCTATCCTGCCTATGAGGGCCCCGTTTCACACCTATGCTCTGCAACAAGCCGCATGATGGCTAACATCTCCTGCTTCCCATTTTGTTTTTCGACATATGCCAAAGGGCCACCGGTCTCCATATGCCTCCGCCTTAGGATGACATCGACAAGGGGCTGCCGTCTAAAACCGCTTGGCCTTCTCCGCATTGAATGGGCCACTTTTCCCATGCCCTCTACTGTGTGAGATGTATAGTTGCCCTCACCAATTATTTTGGTTGTGGGTGACAATCGGCGATGTCATTGCTTCGGTTGGTCACCACATCCTAGCCTTAGCTTTCTTGCCCTTGTGGGCCTAGAGTGCCTCTAGGCCCATTGATCACCCCTCTTCCCCTCGCTTTGCCCTCTTTGCTGTGTCTGCAAGTGGCCACATGTGCATTTTAGGGTATGGATGCTGATTTTTCTTTACCTGACCATCAGATGGCACCACCATAGACTAGGTTTGATTTTCAGAGTCTCTTCCCCCTCTCCTATATCCTCAAGCGTCGCCCCATTCCCTTTGCCCCTTATATGGTCCATAGTCAAAGCAAAATCGCCACTGTTGGGTTCTTTCCTTAGCTGATTTCAGCATCTTATGGTCGGTTGAGTGCTTCTTAGCCACCAATTGTCTTCTATTTAGTCCACCCTCGACTTCTGATCGCATCTGCCACTCGTTGTTGGCACAACCTTTCTCCCGAAAGCCCTTAGTACACTGTCGTGGATCGCGAATTATGCCGCATAGACTTGGGTTACCCCCAGCTTACCGTGATTACTTCTGGTGCTTCCTAAACCTTGGGACAACGTCTATCTCAACTAAGCGATACTTTTGGCCGCCAACTCTGCCACCGATGATGCCACCTTCGTGTGCTCACCATCAAATGTCATAGATTACGAGGTTGGGGAGCTTTGAACTTGTAATTTTATGATAGCATGCCTTAAATGTTTAGTAGCATGCTAGGACTGTGATTAATGCTTTGGATATTAAATAACGATTTGATTGCAAGATGTGCATGTAAGCATGATTATATGGAAAGTTTAAAAATGCATATGACATGCATGTAAGCTAAAAGTATGTATGATGCATGTGGATTATGTGTATGTTAGTAATGGCTAGCGAGTATGTTAGTAGGCATATGTTTCTAAGCAAGACTGTAAGCGTATGTTTTTGAGCAAAATTGTAAGCATATATTTCTGAGTAAGACTATAAGAGTATGTTCAGAATGAGACTATAAGCATATTTTTCTAAGCAAGACAGTAAGACTAAGAATTTGAGTAAGATGGTACGAGTAAGACTGTAAGAATTTGTTGAATAAGACTATAAGTGTAAGGGTTGTATGAGTATGACTGTAAGTATAAGAGTAGTGTAAGAGAGGTAAGATGGTATATGTTTGTGCATGATTGTCATATTATGCGACTCTGTTGTGATTTGTATGCTTTATGCTTCATGGTTGAGTGCATGAACGCATATATATATATATATATATATATATATATATATATATATATATATATATATATATATATATATATATATATATATATATATATATATATATATATATATATATATATATATGGAATTACATAATTCACTGTTTAGATTTCCCCTAAAAACAGGAGGCTTTTGCTAGTTTGTGACGGAGAGATCCAAGAGATGGACACTTATTTATGTGGGTGGATTGAATTCCATTGGCTCAGGTATACCCTTGTCTCATTGCAAGTCTTTATTATTTGTACCACAATTTGATGTATTGGGTGAGATAAAAATTAAGGTGTTTATATTTTTTGGACTTGTGATTTGGATTAGACTGTGGTCTATTTATGGGACTTGTACGCTAAGATGCCTAAGAGAGATTTGTATTTAAAGTCTATGATCATAGTAATTTCTTTCATATGTTTGTTTTTTAGTAGCGCATGAGAACGTTTGGTTTGGTTGTACGATATTTGATTGAAAAGAAAAAAAAATATATGGGAAAAATTGATGTGTGATATTTTAAATTATAAAACTTCTTTCACAGGTTTTGTATTTTTTCATTTTCCCAATTTACAACCATTATGTTGTAAAATATTTCTGTGATTTTTTTAGAAAATGTATTAAAAATATCGGGCATTACACATGCAATAAGAAAAGATTAATTATATCAACACTTATGCTCTTGTAGCACACCTCACTTCTATTAGAAAATTGTTTGCATTAGCATTTATTTTTAAACTTTACATACATCAAATGGATGTTAAAATTGCATTTTTAAATGGAGATCTTCATGGACCAACATGAAGGTATTGTACTTCCTAGTCAAGAGAAGAATGCAAACTTGTGAATTTCTTAAATGAACTTAAACAAGCACCTAAACAATGTCATGAGAATTTAATTAAGTTATTTTGTCAAATGGATTTAAGCATAAATACGCTGACAAGTGTATTTATGCTAAGTCTACTAATACCTATTTCATGGTGGTGTGCTTGTATGTGGATGACATGTTGATTATGAGTACCAACGTGGTAAGGGTGACTAAAAATAAGGTGTATTTGACTTCTACCTACAAGATGAAGGATTGATACAATTCTAGGTATCAAAGTCACAAGGCATACTATGCTTTAGATTAGTCACATTATATTCATTTTTATACAAATTTCAATCATCTTGGACCCCGTGTGATAAAAGTGTTACCTTAATGGAAGATCAATTACCCAACTACAATTTTCTAGTGCAATTGGTAGTGTAATGTATGCCATACATTGCAATAGGCCTGCATCACATATGCTATTTGCAAATTGAGTAGGTACACAAGCAATCCCAGTGGCGAGCATTGGAAGGCCATTGGAATAATTTTTGGTTATCTAAAACATACTAAAGACTATAAAGTTTGTTATGGGGATTATCTTGTTGTCCTTTAGGGAGATATATATAGATGCAAGTTGGATGACTAGAGTTGGGGATAATGAATCTAGGATAACGAATCTACCTCAGGGTGGGTTTTTACCCTAGGAGGCTGAGCTGCTACGATGGGAAAAGAAGCTGAATGGAATAGAAACTTATTGTTGGACATCAAGTTGTGCCTAGTCCAATGCTGCATATATCTATCAATTGTGTTAGTGAGGCTACTGTGGCTTAGGTCTATAGTAGTGTATCTAATGGCAAGTTTAGACACATTAGTCTTAAACATGAGTATGTGAGGCAATTTATACAAGATGGTCCATAATACTTGCTTATGTGAGGTCAAGTAAAAACTTGGCTAATTCTCTTACTAAAAGTCTTCTGCGGGATGTAGAGAGTGACAACTTTGGAGATGGGCTGAAACCCTCGTTGAGTTTGGTCAATAGTGATGGTAACCCAACCAAGCCCTAGTTTATGACTAGTGTAAGATTCAATGGGTAAGAACAAGTTGTTGTTTTGATTAATATACTAGCACAAGAGCTTATGTGTTTGCTAGTTGTGTGAACTCCTTTACGGAATTAGTTGTGAATATCACTTGTGAAGGTTGAGTTTTAAGCTCTTAATGAGGTTCAAGTAAGATGTCTAAATGACAGAGACATAAGAGAACTTCACCTATGGGGACATAGAACTGGTGCCACTTCTTATGGAAAAAAAAGGTTTATTTCCTAGTGTCTTCCGAGAACCGGGATAACACGTGGCCAAATAAGTGCTGAACATGTGATTCGTTCTTATCATAGAGGCTTGATCTTTTGTAGAGTTATTAGCTTTGTAGCTAGAGTGGGTGGTTCAATACTAGCAATATACCACAAACTTTTACATAGCTTTGTAATTCATGTACTAATTGGAGGTTCAATTTGAAAGAAACCTTCTTGTATTTAGTGAAATGTCAGTGGTTTTGTTGGTTGGTTTTCTATTTTTTTAAGATAAAAAGTGGGGGATTGTTGAATTTTTATCATAAAGCAATCGATCAGTGTGTGAATCGATCACGAAATCTATCAGTTTATTAAGTGATAGATCAATTTTGTCTTAGTCTAATTTTTTGAAGGATTCATTTTATTGGATCAATCAGTTCCATGAATCAATTGATCGGTGAAATCTTCTCTAGTTTTTCTCAATCGACCGATCTTTATGTGTGGGAATCGATCGCTGCACATACTTTTTCATGGTTTAACAGTAAAAAACGTTTCTTTTGGAAGAGTTTGGTTGTCTCTTCTTGTGGGATATATTTTCTACATATTTAGACATAATATACAAAGAGTGAATGTTTAGTACAAGAGTGTTTTTATGTTTTCTTGGAATTAGAATTAGCCAATTCTTTCACAAAAGCCTCAAGGAGAGAACAAGGGGATTCTTCTCTTTTGGTGAGTGCATATCCCATAATACTCTGACTATCCTGGGAGGAGAGTTTGCTTGAGAAGCCCCCACAAGAATTTGGTTTTCCAAAGGGGGCAAATATTTCTTTAAGGAAAGTTGTACTTTATACGATTCAGAGCTATTCTTTGTATATTCTTCTTCAAATTCAAATTGTTCAACACGAACTTTCTAACAAAAACAAACATCTGAGTCATGTTCGTCCCCAACGCATTAGCTAGATGCTTTCAGTAGGCAATCGACAACAAAGAAACCAATGTGTCATTTTCACTTCTCTTCTCCTCCCATTGGTCAACATGTAGTGTGCAATGCAAAATCCGTTTTAGCTCTCATTGGGATAAACCGCTATCCCACCTGCACGGATCCTAGAAGACTGCAATCGATCCCAAATGGGTTTCAATCAAATACCCAAAAAAAACAAAAAAAGAAGAAGCTGAGAAGAGATCAAACAAAAATTCCTCCTCCTCCTCCTCGAAGATGCGGAGCCTGGGAGCAAGGGATGGGTGGCCGAGCCGTTGTCTTCACTACCTGCAACCATGAATATAGAAAATAAAAACAAACCCAAAAAGTAATATAGAAATAGACACAAAAACAATAATCAAATGGGAAAAAAAGAAAAAGAGAGATAGTGCGAGCTTTCTCTTCTTTATCCCCCTCGGTGCGAGAATGACAATGGAGTAGGGACAGATGAATTGATGGTGCAAGAAAGAGCTTCATTGTTCGTCCGTTGCGAGATAGCAGAATAGAGAGAGACAAATGACAAGATCTTTCCTTAGGAAGATGATATCATTACTTTGAATTTTATACACTATCCCTACACCGCCACCATGTCACCAATCACAAAATACCACATCAGGGCTTACTATACAGAAAGACACGTTGGGGTAATTTTGAATTTTAGATAAAAATTGGGAGTAGGAATATTATTTCCACTATAAATAGGAAACTCATGTAAGTTCCGAAGGAGGTTTGATCATCCATTTTTGTTCGATTTTGCCTATTTATGAGGCATTATTAACTAATTTGAGGGTGTTCTACGACATGGAAGTGCCCACTCCTCGAGTTAGAGATTCTAGAGAGGGGAAACAACCTGGGCTAAGAGGAGGTTCTGTCTGATGCCCCCGGACCCAAAGAGAGAGATAGAAGTAGCCTGAAGTGAGAAGAGGTTTTATCCTCTGCCATCGGGCCTCACTGAGAGAAGTGGCCTAGAGTAAGGGAATGCTTCATCCTTCACCAACGGGCCACACTCTTTGGGAAATGTCTCTGGTTGAAGGTAGATTTTTCTTGCCGCTTTTGAGTGAGTAGACAAAGGTACATCCCCGGGTAAGGGAAAATTTTGTTTGTCATCTACAGACATGATAAGATGGAAGTGCCTCCAGGTAAGGGGATATTTTGTCCATAGCTTACAGGCATGGAATGTGGTAAGCATCTTCGGGTAAGGGGAGGCTATGTCTGTTGCCTATGGACATGAGAAGTGGGAAGTGTCTCCGAGTAAGAGAGGTTCTATCTGTTACCTATAGGCATGGGAAGAGGGATGTGTCTCTGGGTAAGGGGAGGTTCTATTTACTGCCTATGTGCATAGAAAGTGAGAAGCATCTCCGGGTAAGGTTATATTTGCTGCTTTCAAGCATGCAAAGAGAAATACGTCTCTGGGTAAGGAGAGGTTATGTCTCTTGTTTTTAGACAAAAAGAGTAAGAAGAGCACTAGGAAAGGGAAGTGTCTTTCTATCACTTTTGGGCGGAATGAGAAAAACATTCCAAAGCAAGAGAAGGCTTCATCCGCTGTCTCTAGATCTAAAGGGGAGGATGCCCTAAAGGAAGGAGCAACTTTGAAGGCCGCTTCTTCTAGAACTACAAGGGAGTAAGTGTTTCTGATCTTTTGATTTGATATATGATTATATGAATGCATGCGCTAATTAAGATACATGCTTTGATCTAATATGATCAGATAAGCTTTGGTATATTCTATTTTGATTTGATAAGCTCTGATCTAATTTGATATGGTCGGATGAGATCTAGTATGATCTGATGTTATATGAGATGATCTAATATGCTCGATGTGTCTTGCTCACTATGTGATCGAGCAAGATGTGTTATTTCACTCATTTATTAGCTTTCATATAACTCCGATGATTATCGCTTGACTCCAATTAAATAGTCAGATATACATATTTGACATATACGTGTTTTTGTACTGCCTGATGTGTAATGTCCCTGATTTTCTAAGATTTTTTGTGATTTTCTTGCTATTTTTCTCATCATTTTTGATGGGAAAATTTAACGCTTTGGCATATTTATATTTGTGTATCTACCCCAGTATTAATACCTGTAGAGTCGGGTGTGGGGCTTAGTCGCAGGCCGCAGGCCTCTCATTGCACTTGCGGTGCAAATTTTGGAGGTATAACGTGTAAACAATAAGTTAATGCGTGTTAGGGATGTAGATGGATAAATAAAAAAGAATATAAATTTGGAATAGATCGACACATTCCATAAACTCATAGATGCCTAGAGAAAAATTTCACGTCCAGTAACTTTGTGAGAAAACCCGAGTGAGATTCTAGTCGCTCCGTTCTCCCTCCTCTGTCGTCTGTTTCTGCTGGTTCTTGTTGGGATCCTCTTTGCCTCACTGCCATGAGTCCGTAGGTACTGGCTATGACTGTCGCCATGTCGTCTTTGCTCCTCCACGAGGTACCAGACCTTTCTTCAATTTTTCTCTCCTTCAAAATTCGTTTTTGGGTTGTGGGGGTGCGATTTTGATGCTGCTTGTGGTCGCCCTCAACTAGACTTATCTTCATTTGGCCGCTAGGAACCCATAAGCACTGGCTAGAGCCTCCTTCATGCTTTCTTTGCTCCTCTGTGAGCTACCAGTACTTTGGTCGGTTTTTGTTCTCATTTTCATCTCACTGTCCAATGTTTTTTTAGACGCCGGTGTGTTTCTGGTTGTCGTTCGGACACTGGACGAACTCTGTCCAGCCTACCTCAACTTGGTGTTAGTTGGGGGTTGCCATTTCCAACCTGCGTCGCCCCTATTGACCTGCTCCGTCCTTATGCATTGATTTGGGTCTTGTTGTACGACTCTTTGTGGCCATTTTGCCATTATGATGCCTTCGGTCACCGAATGGCCTCCAACTGGCCTTGGGGTTGGCCTTGTTTCACCATGGCCTTTGCATTGCCACTGCTCGACCTTGAGTCACCCTTTGCCCCTTTGACGCGTGAGATGCACAACCACCCACACCATTGGATTTGGTTGTGGGTGGCTATCGGCGATGTTGCTATTTTAGTTGGCTACCACCTCCTGGCCCTAGCTTGGTTGCCCTTTTGTGGGTCTTGGGCCACCACCATCCGACCCATCTCCCCCTAGAGTAGCCCTTTTTGGCCGTGTGTGTATGTGTCCATAAGTGTGTTTCAGGGCTTAGGCGCCGCTTTTGCACCGCCTGACCATCAAATGGTTTTTCCACCGAATGGAATTGACCACTAGAGACCTCCTCCACCTCTTGTCCATCCTCGAGCATTGCCCCATGCCCTCCGCCCTTATGTGGGCCCTTGTAAACATGAAATTGATGCCATTGGGTGTTGTCGATGGCCGATTTTGACGTCTTGCGGCAGGCCAAGTACTTCTCACTTGTCAGTCTACCTTTAGTGAGTACACCCTCGACTTCTGGTCACACCACCACTTATGTTGGCATGACCTTTCTCTCGGCTGCCTTGGTGCGCCACCGTGGATTGCAAATTTTGCCGCATTGACATCTGACACCCCGTTTGGCCGTGAGTAGTTTCGATGCTTCCTAAACCCTCAGGACAACAACTCTCTCAACTTGGCAATGCTTTTGGCCACCAACTCTGCCACCGTTGCCACCACCGTCATGTGCTCACCATCAAACGTCATGATTACGATGTAGTGGAGCTTTGAATTCGTAATTTCATGATAGCATGCTTCAACTAAGTAGCAGAATGCTAGGATCATATGAATCAATGATTTGGATGTTAAATCATGATCCGTTTGCATGATGTAAGAGGATGAATTTTGCCATATTGAAATGCATATGACATGCGTGTGGAATGTACGAATGTTTGAAGTATGTGTGTGCTAGTGATGGCTAGCGTGTATGTTGGTAAGCTACGTGTATGGATGTGTATGTATGTGCTAGTGATGGCTAGCGAGTATGTTGGTAAAAAATGTATGAAAGTATGTGTATGTTATATGTATATATGATGGACATATGTATGTATGATGACTATATGCCTATTTGATGGATATGTGTATGTGTTTGAGGGCAAAAGTATGGGCGATGGACAGTAAGAGGTGATAGAGGGTTTTATATGGGTTTGTTGTGGATGTGTAAGCATATGACGGAAGACAAAGGAGGTAAGTTTGAAGGGCAAGGATTGGAGTGGATTGGCTTGGATTGGAGCGTATGTTGGGGGATTGTTAGACAGTAAGAGTGTTGCATAATTGTACAAGCATAACGTACAAATTATTAAGTGAAAAGTAAGCTCAATAAGTGAGGTATTAGTAAGAGGGTGATAACTGGGTTTGGCTTTGAGGAGCTTAGTTTAATAACTTCTGAGTAAGATGTTTTGGCCGTACTGTGGATGGTGGAGATTTTATAAATACGTAAGGATTTGTGGACGGTGTGTTATGTTGTAAGATGGACTATTTAAGTGAAGTTTGCTGCCTTGACAAACTAGGGTTTCGGATCGGGCTCAACTTCAGTTTTATCAGTGAAGCACTATATGTTTGAGATTTTTTATGGCATAGTTGTACCACATAACTTACTTAATTCAAACTTGAATTATAAACAAAGCTAATGATAGTGTTGTGAGTTTGAGACTTGAGGGTTCGACGGATTAAGTTCTGTGTTTGAGCTAATTGATAATGAGTCGGCTGAGCATTTCTCATGTCTTGCCATGGTGTTTCTCTTGCGGGATGTTGTCTATGTGCTGTATCAATCACATAGATGTCTGATGCTCTGTTGAGAGCGATGTATATTTTGATTTGGTCTGTGTGTTGTATTAAGCCCAGACGTTTGATGCTCTATTGAGAGTGTTGTATGATTTTGCCCAAGAGTGGCATTATATGATTTCTCCCCAAGAGTGGCTCTGGCACTATAAGACCCATAATGGTGGGTAATTATATGGCACTATAAGACCCCTAAAGTGTGGGTAATTGTATGACCCCTTATGTGTGGGTGTTTATGTTTGATCCTGTTCCCCATGAGCATTGGTGTGCCTTGCCTTCGGAAAAGTCCATGGCGTCTAGTCACTCCCTGGAGGTTAAGGTGATGCCCTAATGACATTCTTTTCCATTTCGATGCTAGATCTTATGAGTTGTAATGAGCTTCAGTGGTTGATTGTATGTGTAGGATTGTAAGAATATAAGTATGAGCACGATGTAAGAGTAAGAGTATGAGCACGACTGTAAGAGTATGAGTATGAGCACAATTGTAAGAGTATGAGTATGAGTAAGACTATAAGAGTATGATTCTGAGTAAGACTGTAAGAGTATCATTCTGAGCAAGACAGTAAGCATACGTTTATGAGTAAGATTATTCGAGTAAGGTCATACGAGTAAGTGTAAGATTGTATGAGTAAGGTTGTACAAGTATGTGTAAGTAATATGAGTAAGTTTATGATTATACGAGTAAGTTTGTAAGACCCTGAATAAGGGTGTTTGCGTAAGTTTGGTTTGATGGTGTGTTATGCGTGATTATGTGCATAGTTATGATATATTTTCCTGCATCATGTTTTAGTTGCATGAATGCATCTATGTATGGACTTATTGAGTTCACTTTTTAGAACTCCCCTACTGGGTATTGATAAGTATGAAATCTATATCTATTTTATATGCCTTTTTACCTTATTTGCTAGTATAGATTAGGTTAATTTAGAATTAGTTATGGTTTATTTAGATTAAGATAGATATTAGTATTTTAGTTTAATTATTAATAATTTTGTAGTTATTAGTTGTTAGACATGTATTTAAATTAAGATGAAATTTTTATTATATTCTACATGTCTAAAATATGGTATTTTATATTTTGTAGATAAAGTGTGCTTATCGAGGTACTTGGACGATGTTTTGAATAGTTCAAAGTAGTCTTCTCATGCTTTAAAGTGATTTGGACAACTTTTCGGAGTTATAAACAAGTTAGAAATTAATATGGACACGAAGGAAAGCTTAATGAACAGAATATGAACTGTCCAGGAAAACTGTCCAGATTGCAGAAACACTATAGCCGATCGAACGGGGTCACTTACCGATCGATTGGGATAATGTGAATTCAGACAAAAATACAGTGTAGCCATTTGAAAGGGCATGCAGGGTGTTTGAACGGCATAACGTGCAGTTTCCTTGTTTGACCCAAATTCCAATACTTTTCATATTGGACTTCTTCCTACGGAACTTATGCCTATAAAAAGACATATTTGGCTTAAAATTGGGGGATTCCAGTAGATTTTAGGAAGAGAAAAAGGAAGAGGAAGATGGAAGAGAACTCAAAGCTTTCAATGGAGATTCAAATGCTTTCTTCTACCATGGAAGGCTAGACTTTTCTTTTACTTAGGAGTTGATGAAGCTATAGATAAGTTTCAGTTTCTTTTCTTTTTAATTTAGATCTCAGTTGTGAATGATGACAATTGTATGATATGGATTTCCTTTTTAATGGAAGAGCTTTTAATGTTTATTTAAATCTTTGTTGATTTATTGTCTTGTAGATGATAGATTGATGTAGTTTTGATATTTGCATCGATTCTAATTTCTATGATTTATATAAAATGGTCATACAATAGTTTTAATGTTTAGATAATTAATGACTTGGATGAATTATACTAAGATTAGATGGGTCATGCCTATAGCTAGTTTAGTGTAGATGATTCGTGCTATTGTCGAAGATAGTTAATGCCATGGAAGTTAATTAATGATTCTTTTTGAAGTAATTCTAGCTTGTAGCTGAGAATACTTGTTAATATTCACACTAGATTTAGATTAAAAGTTAAGGAATTGTTATGGTTCTATAGTGGATTCAATTTCCTAAGTAAATTCCATCGAATTAATCTATTGCTTTTAAACTAGTTGATTTATTTCTTTTGCTTAATTTAAGTTTAAGTTTGTTTTAGTTTTTAATTAGCAAATTTCTCTTTAGATTTAGTAATAATTCATCTGTCCCTAAGGTTCGACGACCCTTAAATACTTATCCTAGTACAATTACCTTGTACACTTGCAAAGGGTTTAATTATAAACGCTCAAGTATTTTCCTACTGAGGATAAAAATGCTCATTACCTATTTTTTAGCCCTGTTGTTTGGGAGGCTTTTGCAGGTTTGTGTCAGGGAGCTCTTGGAGATGGATGCTTGTTTCTGCATTGGTTTGATTCCCTGTGATTCAGGTATATCTTTGACTCACTATGAGTATTATTTGTGCCACAATTTGATGTATTGGGTGAGATGAGAATTAAGTTGTTTATGTATTTTGGACTTTTAGTTTGGATTAGACTGTGGGCTGTTATGGGACTTGTACTCAGGGATGCTTGGAAGAGATTTGTATTTAAAGTCTATGATCATAGCAATTTATTCACACATTTCTTTTTGAGTAGCGACTGAGGATGTTTGGTTTGGCCGTACGATGATTGATCAAATGAGCAAAAATTTGTATGGGAAAAATGGATTTGTAATGTTTTAAATTATAAAACTGCTTTCACAGGTTTGGTATTAGTCATTTTTATTAATTTACAGCCGTTATATTGCAAAATTTTTTCTTGAATTTTAAAGAAAATGTGATAAAAAATCCCGGGCATTACATGATGCGTGTACCACCCATTAGGCAGAACTACATTTAGATCTGATCATATTGGAATAACATCGTAGATGTTATCCAATACATACGTATGCAACCAATGTCACAAAAATGTTGGCCCGATCCAAATTAGAATAGAATATAGTTTTATTTTGGCCTACACATGATGGAACACTTAAGTTTCGTAGTGCGTAGAAGACATTATGGCTCTCGCACTTAGACTCCGTCACTCCTATTTTTTCTAAAGCCCGTTATTCTGGGTCTCCAAAACCCTCGTCTCCAGTTAGATCTCGGGCCTGGGTGTTACAAATGGTATCAGAGCATTGCTCTGTTTGCGAGAGAAAAATATTTGAAGACTTATATATATTGATTTGATTCAATTTTGATTTTTAAAATTAGAATTATTATGAAAATTTCTGTTTTACATGTGTTTCAATTGATTTAATTTGAATTCCAATTTAGATTTTTGTTTCAAATATGTTATATCGGATTTAATACAAACTCCGATTTTGGAACTCTCCGTTCTGCATGAGTAACATCAGATTTAATACGAACTCCAGTTTTGAACTTTCCATTCTACATGTGTTGTATCGGATTTAAGGCAAACTCCGAATTTGAACTTTCATTCCACATATGTGACATCATTTTAATACGAACTCCGATTTTGAACTTTCTGTTCTGCATAACGTTGGCTTTAATACAAACTCCGATTATAAATTTTCAGTTCTATATGTGTGACATCGGATTTAGTACAAACTTTGATTTTTAAGAGCTTTGTTTCTCAAGTGGATTTTAATTTGAAATTCATGTTTTCTTGTGTTGCAAGGAATTTGATGCGAACATCAATTTTATGAATTTTGATTTTGAATAATAAATTATTTAAAAGTTTTGTCTAAATCTACTGCATCGGGTTTTATAAAAATTCTAATTTTGAATTTAAATCAATCGGAAACTTTTGTTCTAAATTTGTTACATTGAAAATCATGTGAAGAATTTGATTTCAAACTTTTTATATTTTGATATTCAATTGTGAATGGTCCGAAATTTGGAAAGTTATTTGGGTGAAGAAACGGTAGGGCTATGAAGGAGTAACCACCGAACAACTGTGGTATGGGATACAAGGTGCTAGTGGATGCTCTACGGTTAATTCTACTTGAGTATTGAAATAAAAAATTTGATTTTGAATTGTCTATTTTTGAAAATTTATTTGATTAAGAAATGAATTTGTTTTGGAAAAATAGTGGAATTGCCTAGGAGAACCACTAAACGCCCCTAGTATGAGATACACGGTATTGGTGAATCGCTCTCGGGTTAGTTCCATTGGTGCATTGAAATTTAATTCAATTTTGAAAGTCATATTTTGAAAGTTCGCATTAACTTAGAGTGAATCAGTTTTTGATGGCAGTGGCATTCTGGAAGAGAAATCGTCCAAACACCCGTGGTATAGGATATGAGGTGTTAATGGATTGCTCTAAGGTTGAGTCTACTAATGGATTTGATAAAAAGGTTAACTTCAAATCGCTTGTATTATGTGAATTATTTTGGAAGATAGTGGCATTCCCGAAGATAAGCTCTCAAATGCCCATGGTATATGACATGCGGTGTTAGTGAATCATTTTAAAGTTGAGTCTACTGGCGGCTTTGATATAAAAACTTAATTTGAAATCCTTTGTGTTATGAAATGTGATTAGAATTTGTAAAGTTGTCCTGATGGACAGCGGACTTATTACAGAGAAACCATAAAATACCCGAGCTATGGGACTTGTAGCATTAGTGGGTATCTCCTAGGTTGATCTGCTCATATATTGATACGAATTTCGATTTCTAGTTTGCTTTGGAATATTTGTTCCAAATGTGATTTGAATTTGGACTAATGTGTTGATGCCCACCAAGAAAAATAATCGACAAGTGGCTCGCATAAGTGTGGAGCATCTGGGAAAGATCCTATCCTTAGTGATCTCTATTGCCCATGAGCGTAAGGTAGGTTGTCGGGTATCGCGGCTTGAGGAGTGATTTGTGAGATGAGTGTTTTAGTTTTGTGGTTGATTAATTAAGCAGGAATTATTGTGCAGATGACTACTGAGAAAAATAATTGACAATTGATGTGCGCATTTTGGTGTGCAACATCATGGGAAAGCTCATATCCTTGTGAGCCTCCTGTTGTTCGATGAGTGTCGAGGGAACACCTTTGGTATCATATGTTTGATTTGTTCGCTATGTTTGTTGTGTTTTGAGCCAATTTGCTCCGCTGTAATTCTGAAAAGTAAAATACCCAATTATAAATTAATAATCAAACTTGTTCAAAACAATTTATCTGATTCTAGATTAAATTATCGGATTTTGATTTTATATGAGTTATCGGATAATGAAATTTTTGAGAGCTTCTAGAATTGTTTCTGAATGGCTTTGATTAGTTCCGTTTTGCTATGTTTTGTTTTTGACTTTGGATAATGATTTATTTGATTTTGAAGTAACAATTAGATTTTGTTTAAAGTGTTTTATCTGATCATAAACTATGAGATTATGTTTCTGAAAGTTTTATCCAATCTTAATTATCGCATTCTATTTATGCATGTGATACCCAATTATAACTTAAATCAAATTTTATTTTTGTTTGATTTATCTAATTTGGGATTAACTTATTGGATTCTATTTATAATCGGACTCTAATTAAAATGATTTATCTGATTATAAACAATCAAATTTTGTTTGTGTTGGTGTTATCCGATCTTAACTATCAGATTTAGATTTTGAAAGTTTTATTTGATATTAACTATCAGATTTTGTTTACATGTGTTATCCGATTATAAATTATCAAATTATATTTTATTTTATCCAATCTTATCTATTAGATTATGTTTTCAAAAGTCTTATTCGATGATAAATTATTGGATTTTGTTTGTGCATGTGTTATCCGATTATAACCTATTGGATTATGCTTTTGAATGTTTTATCTGATTTTTAACCTGTCAGATTCTGCTTACGTTGTTTGTCCAATTTATTATTAGATTTTGTTAGATATATGTTCTGACTTGATGTGTTTGGAAGAGTGTTTTTGGGCAAATTTCTAAGACGCAGATCATTTAAAGGGAGAAGATTGTAACACCCCATTTTTTGATTATGTTTAACTGAGGGGTTAGGGGTAATTATAGAATTTTGGATATGATTTAGGGGGTTTCTGTCGTGCCTCACATCCGCTTGACCTAAGCCGAACCCGGTCTAGGGGTTGGTCAAAGTTCACAGAGGTGACAATTGTTGGTTGAAATACGTCGCAGAAGACTTTAACCCCTTAATTGGGTGAATTTCACACACGGAGTGTGCACCTTTAAACCTTTGTGCAAGAGAAATAAGGAAAAATAAAAAATAGACTTTAACTCTGAACTAATCGACATGTCATACACCCACAAACTTAAAATCTTGAGCCTAAACGCATGGCTTGAGTCAGAAAGTCTGAAAAAGATCTAAAAACATAAGATATACATGCGTCTAAAACAGGAGCCACCATACATGATGTTCTATAATCATAATAGCATAAATCAGAAGACAAAACAAGGTCCAAAGGCATTCATGCCTACTCCCATGCTCTCCCCGACCGTTACTTATAAAGAGGATCCTGGTTAACTACATGTCATGCCATGCAGCCCCAAAACAAAAACATAGAAAGTGGAGTGAATAAAACTCAGTAAGGTTTGAATTACGATAACGTTAATCAGAGAACAACCACGACACGTCAAACATGGTATTTTAGATCCACATTTCATATATTATCGCAGTTCTAATTAATTTCCTTACCATACTCCTACTTACCCATAAGAAATTATGCTGCATACAAGTACCTCATACGTACTAATCATGACATGAATAATCACATTATGACATTATCCATCCTGCATAATAAGTGATTCTCACACAATCACATCATGCATAATCATTACATATAACTTACATGAGAAGTGTCTCTAATACACATTCAGATCATGCATAAATATAATATATAACCTACATGAGAAGTGTCTCTAATATGCATTTAGATCATGCATATTCATCACATATAACCTGCATGAGAAGTGTCTCTAACACACATTCAGATCACATATAACCTGCATGAGAAGTGTCTCTAACACACATTCAGATCATGCATATTCATCACATTTAACCTGCATGAGAAGTGTCTCCACCACATAGTTATGTCATGCATAATTAAAATCCATTAACCTGCATATCAAATGTCTCTAACACACACAATCATAACCGTGCAAGTCGATAAAACAACCCTGCTCAATCAGCCGAAGCATAAGCAGCCCCTGCTCACTCCAAGCAATCCCCAATAGGAAAGTCTGAAGGAATTCTGTAGTTTGGGTAAATTCCCTAACGGGGAAGAATAACCCCTAGTAAGCCATTGCACTCGGCTACACTAGCCTGGATTCTCAAGGTCTAGATGGTCTCAACCATTTATCTCCTTATACCATTGCCGCTCTTCTCAGCTCAGGGAGGAAAACCCATCCTCAAGGGACTAAAACCATGTCCTTTCCGATGTAAAACCCGATCGTTTTAGGCGTAAAACTGAATCGATAAGCCTTCGATCGATTAACCCGGTAAGCAATATCACACAATTGCACCCAATTGATCAACACGGCCAATCTTGATAAAATCTCATTCGTAAATCCGTCTCATGATGTTATGCAACATGGTACATATGTGAGCAATAACTACATTTTAATTCATGAAACATTCTCCCCATCATCCATACATGTATCATTTCTAATCATAAACATCAACAATCACCATAATTACCCTCACATGTGTGTATACATGGTAGAATCATTACATACTAAGCATATGGGCATGTATTATAAACATCCCATTAACATACCACACATATGCTATGTAACATTTAATCATGGCTTCTTACTGAAATCATAAGTGAAAACCATCGAAAAACACAATTCGAATCAAGTGCAATCTCATGCTAGACTTAAGTAGGCATAACCATCACCACACTTAGAGCTAAACATGTCACTATCATTCACCCATAGTTTATTCATAACATATGAAGACATACAATTCCATTCTCATGCTATAATCATGCTGGAATCATACTTAAAATATGAGGAATCATTCAACATGGATTCAAGACAAGAATCTATCACATGCTTAATCGAATGACATAAAATTCACACAATACTTAATCATTCATCATAGCTTCCATCATCAAATTCATACCCTTCTAGTAGCTTATCATAACATATATTACTCATCAAAGTCATAAGAAACAATATTTAAGAGTAAAAACTCAAAAATGAGAAAAATAACAAAAAACCCAAAATCTTCTGTGTTGGCATTCAAACGCCCTGCAAAGCTATTTGAACGCCTAGCCGTTCAATCGGCTTGTCTGGCCATTTGAATGCCTGACTGTTCGATCGGCCGCCTAGTCATTTGATTGCCACAATGGGCTTTTCTGGTTTGTCTTCCCCACTCCGAATCCAAAACTGAAACTTCACACAATCATCTTAAACTACCAAATCTCACTCAAAAATGTTGTAATAATTAAATACATGTGTAATAAATTGTAGATCTAGCCATTAACAATAAAAACACAAATAAATTAGAAAAAAGATTAGACTTTCCTAAAACCATCATTAAAGCTTACATCTATGGAAACCCACTTCAAACTCTATCAAAACTCAAATATGAAATCATAGTCACGTTTAGGTAGAAAACACTTACCTTTAACAAGCTTCTTCACTTGAAATCGCTCCTCTAACACCTTCAAAACCTACCCAACATATGGTTTTTATTAATACCTCCATAAATTCAGTTTAAAATACCTAAATCCCTAAAAAACTATTAGATCTAAGGTTCAAGAAGCTCAAAAATGAAATTCTCATTATTAGGGTTTTAAATAACAATTCAAATCAGTAGCTTTTTGAGTAGAAATCGAGATTAAACCATAACAAAAGAAGAGATTTGGATGATTTAGGGAAAAAAACCCTAAGAGATTAGTGAAAGATTAAGATCTCTTTTCCTTTTTTGGAAAATGAGGATTAGGCTCCTAAGCTCCTGGTCTCAGCCCTTTTCCAATTAGGAAACTGGTTGCGTCATTCCTTTTATAGTAAAGGTTGGGGTAAACCTAATAAATAGGTGGGGTATAGATAGGATTTACTACTAAAAATGGAAAAACATGCTTAATTTAGACCCAAATTGAAGTTTAAAAATATTGAAATAATTATTTTCTATCTTAGGATGTTGTTAGGGTTATTTGAGACTAATAATCCCAATTTCGGGGCCCATGGTGAGTCCCGCCCCCTTACTTTTCAAGAAAAATAGTAAAAATTCCAAAAAAATTCCAAATGACTTATATTAACATAAAAACCATTAATGTGAAGAAAAGTTTGGCTAAAATCTTTGTTAACTACTTTTAATTTAAAAAATATTCAAATCGATCAGAATTAGCATTAAACGACACATTAATAATTAAATAGAATAAAAATAAACTGGTTTAACTTTAGGGATCTTACAATTTAAAGGGATAAAATTCAGGATATGGGTAGAGCTCGAAGTAACAAGTATAACGAATTGAAGAACATTCAAAACGGAGGTCGGGAGCAAAAGTTATGACCACAAGAAGCATACCATATGGGTGGGACCCACTTAAAAAGTGGAGGATAACCTATATATATGGTTTGGTTTTAAAGGGCTCATCGATACAAGTCCATCGATATAAAGAATGCACGATTTCGACTTCACGGTAGGAAGTTATCGCGTTTTGAAGTTGGGATGTTATTTGAATAAAATAATATAGGAAAAATATTAAAATATAGAGAAAATAACAAAAATAGCTGATGCAGCGCTGATGCTAGTAGATGGTGTTAGGTGCTCCAGATGGTGTGTGGTGCTGCACAATCATGGTTGTTGCCAGGCTGGGCCAGGGCGATGTAGCTTGGGGTTGAGTCGTGTGACGAGCGGGGTAGAACGTCATGTGTCTGTGTGACGTGGCTATGGTTCACACTCCACATGCAGCTAGTGAGCATGTACATCATGTGTTGGCCTGCATTGTAGCCTCATAGGCACACGATGTGGGGCATGAGTGCCTGCTCTCGTTCTACATATGCTTGCTAGTTATTCCACTATAAATAGGAAACTCGTGTGACTTCCGGAGGAGTTTTGCTGGTCTATTTTGAGTCCAATTTCGCCCATTCAAGATGTATTCTTAGCTAATTTGAGGGTTTTCTACATAATGGAAGCATCCACTCCTCGAGTTAATGACTCTAGAGAGGGTAAATGGCATGGGGTAAGACGAGGCTCTGTCTGACGCCCCCAGGCCCAAACAGAGAGAGAAGTGGCCCAAAGTGAGAAGAGGTTTTATCCTCTACCATCAGGCTGCACTGAGAGAAGTGGCCCGGAGTAAGAGAAGGCTTCGTCTTTCATCGATGAGCCATGCAGTGTGAGAAAGGTCTCTAGGTAAGGGGAGGTTTTGCCCACCGACTACAAGCACTGGAAGTGTGAAGTGTCTCCGGGTAAGGGGAAGTTCTATCCACTGCCCATGGACATAGAAAGTGGGAAGTGTGTTCAGGTAAGGGGAGGTTTTGTCCACCACCTATGTGCACAGAAAGTGAGAAGTGTCTCTGGGTAAGGTTATGTCTGCCACTTTTGAGCATGGAAAGAGAAATACATTTATGGGTAATGAGAGGTTTTCT
The DNA here is from genome assembly GCA_035235625.1 of Saururus chinensis. NCBI lineage: Eukaryota > Viridiplantae > Streptophyta > Magnoliopsida > Piperales > Saururaceae > Saururus > Saururus chinensis. Next base: position 12,237,602 of record CP141142.1, on the reverse strand, counting down.
GTGTCGCCTTCTGGCATAAAGAGTGAGAAGAGCACTGGGAATGGGGAGTGTCTATCTGTCACCTTGAATGGACTGAGACAAATGTTTTGGAGCAAGAGGAGGCTCCGTCCTTTGTCTTGAACCTGAAGGGGTGGATGCTCTAAAGGGAGGTGTAACTCCGAATGTTGCTACTTCCGGAACTATAGAGGAATACGAATTTTTGATCTTCTGATTTAATATATGATTATATAAATGCATGTGCTAATTAAGATATATTCTATACTTTGATCCAATGTGTTTGGTTATGCTTTGATCTAATATGATCTGATAAGCTCAGATGTATTTTTCTTGTTATGTGATAGAACGAGATGTCTGATCTCACTAATTTGTTAACTTGTGTATAACTCCAATGATTTTTGTCTAACTCCGATTAGATTGTTGGATATACATATTGTGATGTATATGTGTTTTTGTATTGTTTGATGCATGTACTAGCCATTAGGCAAAACTACGTTTGGATGCAATCGTATTGGAATACCATCATAGATATTATCCAATTTGTACGTCGGCAACTAGCAACACGATAATGTTGACCCAATCCAAATAAAAATAAAATATGATTTTACTTTGTCCTACGCACGATGGAGTGCTTAAGTTCCATAGTGCGTAGAGGAACATTACGGCTCTCTTACATAGACTTTGTCGCTCCTGTTTTATTTTTTTAAAAGTTGTTATTCTAGGTCTCTAGATTCCCCTGCTTGGGATGGATCTCGGGCCGGGGTGTTATAATGCATGATGAGAATGCGGATGATGCTAGACCATCCACTTCTAGACCCACGACTTAATAGTGATTTGATGTCATTTCGCTTGGAGATTATTGACGAAGTTTATTAGTTGCGGACCTTCAGAGGCTTATTCTTGATTGATTTCCATCTTTTGATAGTGATAGAAAGCCTAATGATGATGATGGAGGTGCAACATGATTTTACTTCTTGTTTTTTATTATGATATGTCTATGTATTTTCTTGATTGAAACTTGTGATAGTTCATGAGTCAAGAGTTATAATTTTTCGTTGATATTCATTCATATAGTGTTTTGTCACGAAATAGCCAAAGGAAGAGATTATAAGAATATATGAGGCGTAAATGATGTTATTGGCTGATTTCAATGATCTAAATAATGTCAAAACTTCATGTGCGTTTTAGTCTTAAGAGTTTACTAGATGTTGTTGTGGTCGAATGAGATTTGGAATTGATGGACATGAAAAATAAGAGTAGACATGTTTTGAAAGTTCCAGGTTAAGTGCCAAAGGTAATGCTTTTATTTCACAACTCACGTACACAAATTACTTAGTTTTGATTAGGAATAATTAATTACAAGTGATTCTAGAAATTTTAAAGAAAAATAGGGTAAAATTGGAAATTCACTACTACATCGATTAATCGCTTGATGAATTTTACCTTAATATAAACAGTGACAAATCGATCACTGCTTGAACCAATCTCTCTCTACTTGAACCTATCTACCGGTTTCTTTCTAAGTTACCTAGTTTAAGCATTCAGGGGAAGAGAACATTCCTAATTGAACTCTATGACCTAAACCAACTTGATGACCTATATAAGGGCTAGGTAAACAGGAAAATAAAGAGAGAAAAACTTAGAATTTGAGAGAAAAAATTGAGAGTCCTTTTGCTATAGTTTTTCAACAAAATCATCATGTGCTTGAGTGAGCAGTTTTAATGGTGATTGCTTTTGTAAGAGATACACTAATAAGAGTATTTTCATGCACAAACCTGAGGAGATTGTCATCCAAGTCAATGGGAGATTAAATAGACTAAAAGCAAAATTAGTAATAAAGAGGAGCTTGAATGAGGAAACTATAAGGAGACAAAGTGACAGTAAGGAGGGAGAAAACTTCAAGACTGTGGAAAAGACTTGAAGGCCATCAACAAAAGAAGGAGATCTAAATAAGAGGGAGTTGTGTTAGATTTTTTATGAGAGGTTAGTGGTTTATTTGTGTCATAAAAAGTCTTGCTTTCTCATGCATTGATTTTAGGCCAATAGTGGTGTTGTGGTTTTTTACCCTAGTTGGGGTTTTCCACGTAAAATTTATTGTGTGAATTTGCATAACTATAGTTTGAAGGTTGATTAATAGAATAGTCATGACATATGCTCAAGGTTAATTGACAATTTCTATTATAGAAGAAATTCTTTCATAAAGAGGATAAAACTCTTAATTCTTGCTCTTATTAAGCACTAGGGTTAGGAGCATTCTAGTGATTTGCTTGGTTGGAGATGGATATTAAATTCTCAAATACTACGCCTAATGTAATTATAATTAAAAAAGACTACCAATTACTAATGAATATAGGAAATTAATCTTAAATTAAGCAAGTAGAACAAATCCATAACATTCCACCACTCTCCACATTACTTTGTCCTCAAAGTGACCAATCTGGGTACTATTGAAGGAACTCATCTTGACTCATCTAAGTAGCATCCTTAGGAGAATGGTCTAACCAAGCAATAAAAACTTCACAAATAACGCATTCATGATGGCGAACACAATGTTGGTCTACAATTGCAGGAGGTATTGGATGGGCTAGATATGACGATACTTGTATTGCCCCTCAAGCTCTTAATTTGGCCCTTCAAGTATCTTAATTTGGCATATTGTTTTGTTAGAAAATTATTATTAATGTGTAATATTGAGTCCATTTGACTATGAAGATTAGCTTATGAAGATGGAATGAAAGGAAAACTAAAATCCATGTTTTTGACAAGTGAAAGCATGCACACACATGACATTCGTATGCTTTATGGTAAAAGAGATCTTAGGTGGAAGAATTGTGAGAGTTGGAGCTTTTTCGTATGAAAAATAAAAAATCTATTCAGAGCAATCGATCGTTACACAAAAATTATCAATTAGCACCTGAAAATTCACTGTTGAAAACGATGTTGAGAGTTTATTGATAGATCGCGGGAATGAGTCATAATGTAATAGGTACAGGGACCAATCGATCACCCTATGAGCACAAAGTTGCCTAATTTAAACTTTTTTGGTTTGGTTTAGATTCTTAGTTGGAGTCAAGTGTATAAAAAGGGGTAAGAACATGAGGAAAATAAGAGAGAAAAGTTAGAAAAATTAGAGAACTTGTGTAGAGTTGCTTTATTGGAGCTTTGAGAGAATTAGTCTTTTAGAGTGAGATTTCGCCTACCTTATTCAAAAGAGTGATTAGAGGTGAGACGTGTGCACTTGTGTTTGATGAAGATTTTTTTGAGAAGATCAAGGAGAAAGAAGATTCATTCCAAAGGAGGAGATGAAAGATCTGCATTGATCGAAGAGCACAAAGAGGAGAAGATCGAATTATTGCACATAAATAACCAAGGAGTGGTTAATTTCAGAATCGAGTGTGATGTGAAGTGTTGGTTTGTGGAACTATGTGTGTGGCATAGACAAATTGTGAAAATAAAGTGCCTCTAACTTGTAATTAAGTTATAAGATTTATTCCCCCCTTTAAATATAATAAACCTAGAATTTAACCATATTCCATTGTGTTCCAATGATAAATTCACAATCAAATCAACAAACCAAACACACAATAATTTTTACGCGAAAACCCAACCAGAAAAAAACATGGGACACTCTATCTAGATTAACTATGCACTATGTAAACTCAAGATTGTAACATTACCAATTACATAGACAAAAGACTCATTTTTCTTCAAATTGGTTAGATCTTCACAACATACTTAAATTTTGAATAAACTACTCCTTAGTTGTTTACTTGTCATAGCTTGATCTTCTTCTCCTTTGTGCTCTCTTGATCAACATAGATCTTTCATTTCTTCTTTAAATAAATCTTCTATTCACATGATCTTCTCAACAATAAACTTCAGCAAATACATAGTGTTTTGTGCTCTCTCACATATAATCACTCTTTTTTATTTATAGCAGAGATTCTCACAATTTAGAAGACAACTCTCTCAAAACTCCATTGTAGAGACTCCACACAGAAAGATCTTAATTTTAGGAATCTGCCACTCAAATGATGGATCATAACCACAGGGCGATCAATCGTTCCTTGTATTTTTTGACACAACTCTTCAAATGATCGATCACTTCATCAAGCGAATTGATCTCTAACTCTTAGCTTCTATTTATACATAGAGATTTTAGGTGATGATCGATCCCTCTACAAAATCAATCGATCGTTTTGTCAATTTTTTGAAACTTTTGATTTTTCACAATTAAAAAATTCAAACTTCCCCATTCTTTCACTTAAGGTCACTTTTACTCTAAAGTGTGTGAATGTGATGTGTGTGCATGCCTTTACATGAGAAAAACGCTGATTTCGGTCTTCTTTTTGTTGCACCTTCAGAAATTCATCTTCAGACTTGAAATTGACTCAAAATACATATTTAATGACATTGTTTGGATCACGACAATAAGTCAATACATGAAATAATTGTAATGCTTGAGATTTTTTTATCACATTTTCTTTAAAATTCACGATTTTTTTTTGCAATATAACAGCTGTAAATCGGGAAAAATGAGGAATACAAAACTTGTGAAAGAAGTTTTTATAATTTAAAACATCACGCATCATTTTTTCTTATACAAATTTTTACTCATTTGATCAAACATCGTACAACCAAACCAAACATCCTCATGTGCTACTCAAAAGCAAACATAAGAATAAATTGTTATGATCATAGACTTTAAATATAAATATCTCACAGGCATCCTTGAGTGCAAGTCCCATAACAGTCCATAGTCTAATCCAAATTATAAGTCTAGAAAGCATACACACTTTAATTCTCATCTCACCCAATACATCAGATCGTGACACAAATAATACTCACAGTGAGTAAAAGATATACATGAGTTAAAGAGAATCAATCCACCACGGAAATGAGCATCCATCTTTAGGAGCTCTCCGTCACAAGCCTGCAAAGGCCTCTTGAACAACGGGGCTAAAACATAGGGTAATGAGTATTTTGATACTTAGTAGGAAAATACCTAGTAGGGGAGTTCTAAACAGTAAACTCAGTAAGTCCATACATAGATGCGTTCATGTAACTAAAACATGAAGCAGACAGGCATATAATAATCATGCTCATACACATACAATCACGCATACCATCAAACTAATCTTACACAGACACTCTTAATTAGAGTCTTACAAACTTACTCGTATAATCATATGCTTACTCATGCAACTTATACATACCTGTACAACCTTACTCATACAATCATACGCTTACTCATATAACTTACACATACTTGTATGACCTTACTTATACAATGTAAGGACCCTCATCTTTAAACTGGTTTTGGTTTTCTTTAATTGTTGGTTATCGTGAGATTAACGTGTTTTCTGATCCTATTCGGTGATTTCGTGAATAAATAATGTTTGCGATGGTTTTAACCAATAATCAACCTTAGTATTAGTGGTTTTAAGTGATTTTAAACCAAATGTGAATTTTTGAGATTTTTTAAAATTTTTACTATTTTCCCAAAAATTAGGGTTTTGGCGGGACCCCTGTGGGCCCCACCGTCGAAAATTTTATTTTTGGGTCAAATGAACTTAGACATCTACCTAAGGTTATACAAAAATTTTCAGAATTTTCCTAGGCTTAATTAGTGCTTAAATTTGCAAAATATCTATTTTTAGCCAACTTTTCATATTTACACCCCAAAACTTACCCATGCATACCCCAACCCTTACTATAAAAGGGCAGACCTGAGCCATTTCCATTTTTGGGAATAGGCTAAGGAGAGAGGGTTGGCCTAATCCCCATTTAGGCCCGAATTAGAAACCGATTAAGGTAAGTTTACTCTAATTAAGCACTAATCCATGACTTTCTTCTTAATCTCTTCCAAATCTACTATTTCCCCCTTGATTCAATTCGTTTTTGGGCATCAAAAACTACTGATTTGTGTTTTACTACAAACCATAACATTCAAAATTCGATTTTTACTACCAACAAGCCCTAGATCTAAGATTTAATTAGGGATTTCTTGGGTAAATCGATTTCTATTAGACTTTAATTCAAACTCATTGTGTTTTCAAGGATTTCAAGAAGGGTGACTCTTCAATCCGAGCTTAATCAAGTGCTGAGGTAATGGGTCTTCAAAATCTCTGTTTATCCATGGTAAAATTCTTCATTTTTGGCTTATTTCGAAATGAGTTGCTTGATTTGGTGTGTTAATGGTAAGATTAGAGAATGGAATTATTTAATCCCGATTTCTTAGGGTTTTGCACTATTATGATATGGTTTGATGTTCTGGAAGTCAAGAAGGACTTTTGATGATAATTAGGGTGTTAGGTGTGGATTTGAAGTGTTATCAATGATGTTTCGGTTTGAATTTGCGAAAGGAAGAAGATGGACTGTTCTGCCTTGTTGGCGTTCGAACGGCCCTTCTGGGCGATCGAACGGCAACACTGCCAGAACGACACTTTTCTAGTTCAGTCGATTGAACGGCCTGCTGGGCGTTCGAATGGCAAAACTGTGAAATTCAAAATTCTATGTTTAACTGATCGAACGGCCTGAAGGGCGTTCGAACGGCTACACAGTAAATTGTATGTTGTGCATATGATGTCTATTTTGATGATTCCACTTTAGCTTGCCAATTTTATATGAATGTGGTGTGTTTTGAGCCATATTATGCTACTGAAAATGCATGCTATTGAGGTTGTGAAGTTGGGATATATGCTTAGAGATTTATAGAATGACTTATGTTTTATGGCATGATGTTGGAATTGTCATCTTGAAATTGTGAATGGTTGATTCCCTTTGGTTAAGCATATTTTCAGTAGGACTACAACCTATTATTGGATTGATTTGTCATGATAGAGTGTGGTTAGTTGGTGTGTGGATGTTGGTGAATGCCATGACTCAATGATGAAATGGGTGATTTTATATGTGTTTAGCCTTTGTGGTTGAGATTTGAATTGGGACACAATTTCAACGATTTTTTTTCTATGATTTCCGCTGGAATTCATGTTTAGATGGAAATTCACATGTGTAGTGTAGTAGTGAGTTTAATTTCAAGCATGTTGACATGCATTGTATGAAATGCTTCTACTAGTTACACACACACATGTGGGGGTTAAATGATGATGTTGAAGCTTGATATTGTGATTATGAATGATGCATTAGGGGCTGATGTGAGCACTTATCATGGATTAGGATTCATGTATGCCTTGCCCACATATGTACCATGTTGCATGCATCATGAAAATGGATTTCCAATTGAGTCTTCATCGTGATTAATCGAATTTGACCAATTGGATGAAATGTGATGAAATTGTGTGCCGGATTGATCAGTCGTGGATTAATTGCAAGTTGATTGGTCCGAAAGGACATATTTTGATTTGAGTTCCTGTGTGGAACGAGTGCACTCCCCGGGTTGAGTCTAATTAAATGGGATTATGTGGGGACGAGTTGTGTACTTGTCTTGCGGATTGTGAGAATGTTATTATGAGTGTCATCTAGACCCTGAGAATCCAGTGTGGTATGCCGTGTGCACCCCGCTACCACGTGTTCTAGGGTTCTCTGTGTGAGGACTCGGGCTCTTCCCTCCGCAGGAGATGTCCCTGGGCGAACACCCTTGCTCTAGATTCTCTGTGTGAGAATGGGACATCCTTGGCAAGGATCGTCCAGGGCGAGCAGCATTAGGGATTGACAACCCCGATCTTTCTTTAATTCTTGTGTAGAATTTTGGATCATGACACGCCTTCGTGGCCTTGTCCATGCTCCCGTCTGTGTGACATTAATGTGTGATTACTCCTTGATGGAGGTTGTGATGATATAATGCATGATGAAATATGTATGTTAGAGATACATTCATGCAGGGTCTTATGATATAATGCATGTGGGAATATATATGTTAGAGATACATCAATGCAGTCTAATTTTGGATATAATGCATGTGGGAATATTTATGTTAGAGATACATCCATGCAGGTTGATTATGCACCATGATGCAGTGTTAGGTGATATGTATGTGTGATCAGAAAATGATGCACCATGAAAATCTTTGAGCTGAATGATCTTATTACTATGCTATTGTATATTCGACGTTGATAGTGATACTAAAACCATTGCTGAGTTTGTTAAACTCACCCCTCTTTTTGTGTTTTGATTTGGGGCTGCGTGGTGTGACACGCAGACGGACAGGATCTCCTCTTCGAGGAAAGGTCGGAGATAGCTTGGATGTGATCTTGGAGATCGTTGTGTGACTTACCTTCTTTTGTTTTATGTTTTATGATTTGAACCTTTGTGTAGGGTTCTTTGTTTTGGATTTATGCCACATTTTACAGTTGTGATGCTTATGACTTATTTTAAGCCGGTGTGGGCTTTAGTTAACTAAGTTTGTGGGTTTGAGAATTGTTGTTTACTTTGTGATAAGCAATACTCTTTTCCCCTTTTATTTACTCTTGCTCAAAGGATTGTGCATACTCCGTATTTCTATTAATCGCCCGTGGTTAGGGTTAAGTCTTCCGCTAGATCGTTTCTAAATTTTCACTTCGTCGCCCCTGCGTGCTTGACCGGCCCCTGGACCGGGTTTGGCTTGGGTCGGGCATCGCCGGGGCGTGACATACAATCTTACTCGTACGACCTTACTCCTACATTCTTACTCATATGACCTTACTCGTACAGTCTTACTCATAAACATATGCTTACTGTCTTGCTTAGAATTGTACTCTTACAGTTGTGTTCATAATCATATGCTTACAGTCTTACTCAGAATCATATTCTTACAGTCTTGGTCAAAAACTTACACTCACTCATACAGTCATATACATACTCATACATTCATATACATACTATCGACCACTAAAACTCATTACAACTAATAAACTCTAGCATAAAAAATGGAAAGGAATGCCACTTGGGCATCACCTTAACCTCCGGGGAGTGACTAGATGCCATGGGCTTTTCCGAAGGCAAGGCACACCAATGCTCATGGGGCATAGGATCAAACATGTAAGAGTAGTTCTATGATACTACTTACTTGAGCGCGCAACTATAAACACCCACACATAAGGGGTCATACAATTGCCCACACTCTAGGGGTTTTATAGTGCCAGTGTCACTCTTGGGTAGAAATCATACAGTACCCCTTTTGGGCAGAAACATACAATGCCACTCTTAGGCAGAATTATACAGTGCCACTCTTGGGTAGAATTATACAATGCTCTCAATAGCACATCAAATGTCTGGGCTTAATACAACACACAGACTAAATCGAAAATATACATCGCTATCAAACACGAAACTTAATCCGTCGAACCCTCAGGTCTCAAACTCACAATGCTATCATTACTTTTACTTATAATTCAAGTTTGAATTAAGTAAGTTATGCAATACAATTATGCCCACACACACAGACACATCCTTTGCACAGGCGTATAACCATCATGCATATGTATGTCGATCACACATACGTATAACATACACATACTTCCATATATAGCTTACTAACATACTCGCTAGCCATCACTAGCACACACATAATCTACATACATTAGCTTACCAACGTACTCACTAGCCATCACTAGCACATACATACACATCCATACACGTAGCTTACCAACATACTCGCTATCCATCACTAGCACATACATACATATCCATACATGTAGCTTACCAACATACTCGATAGCCATCACTAGCATACACACAATCCACATACGTAGCTTACTAACAAGCACACTAGCCATCACTAGCACACACATACTTGAAACATACATACAGCCCACATGCATGTCATGTGCATTTCAACATGGCATAATTTATCCTCTTACATCATGCAAATGGATCATGATTTAACATCCAAAGCATTGAATCATACAATCATAGCATGCTGCTACTCATTTAAAGCATGCTATCATGAAATTACGAGTTCAAAGCTCCCCTACCTCGTAATTATGATGTTTGATGGTGAGCACATGACGATGGTGGAAGAGTTGGCAACCAAAAATATTGCCAAGTTGAGAGGGCTGCACTCTTGAGCGTTTAGGAAGCACCAGAAGTACGCACGGCCAAATGGGGTGACTCAAGGTTGAGCAGTGGCGGGGCAAAGGGCATGGTGAAGCAGGGTCAACCCCAAGGCTAGCCAGAGTTGAATTGGTGACCGGAGGTGTCATAATGGCAAAACGGCCATGACGGATCATACGAGTAAGACCCAAATCTAGGCATAAGGGTGAAGCATAACAATAGGGGCGAAGCGGGTTTGGAAACAGCAACCCCCACTTGACACCAGGTCGAGGTAGGCTGGACGGAGTTTGACCAATGGCTAGATGACGATCGAAAGCACCAGCGTCTAAAAAAATATCATGGATAGTGAAATGAAAACAAGAACAAAAACTGAATAAAGTACCGGTGGCTCACAGAGGAGCAAGGAGAGCATGGTGGCAACCCTAGTTGGCACCTATGGGTTCCTAGCGGCCAAATGAAGATAAGTCTAGTTGAGGGCGGCCGCAAATGACATCAAAATTTCCCTCCTATGGCCAAAAAAAAGAATTTAAGAGGTGAGAAAAATCGAAGAAAAAACTAGTACCTCGTGGAGGAGGGAAGAGGACATGGAGGCGGTCATAGCTAGTACCTACGGACTTGTGGCAGTATGGCAAAGTGGATCCTGACAAGAACTGACGGAATCTGACGACGGAGGAGGGACAACGAAGCGACCGGAAATTTACTTGGGTTTTCTCACAAAGTCACTAGATGGTTGCAATATTTTTGGGCATCTCATGTTTTTGGAATTCGATTGATAGGTCCAGAAACTTATAGTCTTTTTTTATTTTTCCATCTATGTCCCCAACACTCATTAACTTACTGTTTATGCATTATACCTGCAAAATTCTCACCAAAAGCATGCGGCCTGTGACTAAACCCCACACCTGACTTTACGGTATAATACCTTGGTCAAATATGCAAATATAAATACATCGAAGTGTCACATTTTCCCGCCAAAAATGATAAGACAAATAGCAAAAAAATCATAGAAAATTATAGAAAAATCAGGGACATTACAATAATAATACTTATCCTCTTACAATCTCTCCATTTGACTATTTTACTACAAAACACTACAACCCATTATGTCAAAGATAAAAAATACATCTGTATTGTGCATAATCAGATTTAGACAAGTTATCAAACAAAGACTCCCCCCCTTAATCTATAACACTCTATCCTATTGTGGTTTTGGTCTTCAACATGTAATCAACCTGCACATCATAACTAGAAAATACCCGCATAATATTGTTCCAAGTAACAAGTAAATAAAAAATTAAATACTCAAGTAAGCAAAAGTTAACCAAATTATAACCAAATACAAATATTTCTCTTTTTAATATTTCAACACAGTTCTTTTTTATTAAGATCTCTGTTAGCTTTCTACCCTCAAGATGTAAGGTTTTTTATAAACCAAATTTCTCCCCTTTTTTGTCACAAATAGACAAAAGGAAATCGAGGTAAAGAAGATATAAAATAGAGAAAAACTTTTAAAAATAATTTGAAACCACATTAAAAAACCACTTGAAGGAGAATCAATGATAGAACTTTTTCATTTTAAACAAAGTGTTCTGGTAACCATAAAATATTATTATTTGACAACTACACTTTCTAAGGTTCAGTGTACCACAATCATGTATCCCACATTAGTATAACATAATCTCATTAACCTCTAACCAAAGAATCATAATTTCAGGTTACAATCTTCGTAATAAGAGAAGATTCAACTGTGTTTTACATAAAGTCCTCGACTATACCATAATCATTCAAAATAATTATGAGGATATCAATAAATAATATAGTAAAAAAATAGCCATTCTCCTCCAATACTTTGGCAAATGAGTTTGTTGAGAAACTTGGCCCAATGAGGCCAATGTAAACAACTAGCTTAGGTGGTAAAAACTACATCTTAGTGATGGTAGATGACCCATCAAGATTCACTTGGGTAGATTTCCTTAGAGAGAAATCTGATACTTTTGAAGCATTCAAAACCATTGCCCTTACCATCCAAAATAAAAGTGGCGTGAACGTCAAGACCATTAGAAGTGACAAAGGTAGTGAATTCACTTACTTTAGGTTTAAAGAGTTTTGTGCAAAAAATGGGAATCACCATGAGTTCTTAGCCCCCAAAATTCGTCAACAAAATGATGTAGCTGAAAGGAAGAATAAAAGTATTCATAAAATAGCTAGGGTGATGCTTAATGAGAAGAATATAGAAAAATATTTTTGGGCAGATGATGTGAATACTCCCACATACACCCTTAATAGAATTTATTTAAGGCATGGGACAATAAAAAAAGTGTATGCTATGGGGAGGTGAAAAACCTATTGTTAGACATGCTAGTCTTTGGAAGTCCTTGTCACATCTTGAGAGATAGGGAACCTTTGCGAAAATTTAATAGCAAGAGTGATGATGGAACAAACCTTAGATATTCTTTGACAAGTAGGGAATATAGGGTATTTGACAAAATAACTTAAACTGTCATGAAGTCATCTAATGTGGTTGTGCATGATTTACAAAAATCATTGACGATGAAAAGAGTTAAAAAGAGAAAGAAAAATAAAAAGTTGATGATTTTATGATTTTAATGATTCACCTAATCCTTTTAGAGATGTAGATAAAAAAGAATAAGTGCAAGTGGATGTAGATGATGATAATCGTATGCATAAATATGAAGTTTATGAAGAGGAGCAATAACCACATATTTAATCTAGTCAAGTCCCTAATTAGGTTCAAAAAGGGCTATCTTGAAACCAATATGATTGGTGGCATTAACGAAGGAGTTAGAAGAAGACATCAACTGAAAGAACAAATAAAATTTTCTCACTACGTGTCTCTTATAGAACCAAATAAATTTGATGAAGCTCTACACAATGAAAATTAGATAAATGCAATGCAGGAAGAATTAGGTCTATTCATAATGAATGATGTTTGGTTTCTTGTTCCTAGACGTAAACAATGGAATGTGGTAGGTACGAATTGGATCTACAAGAACAAAATAGATGAAAAAGAAAATGTAGTAAGAAACATAGTAAGATTGGTTGCTCAAGGCTAGACACAGGTAGAAGGCATAAATTTTGATGAAACATTTTCACCTGATGCTATACTTAAATATATTAGATTACTTCTTACTATGGCTTGCCATTTAAAATTTAAGGTAGATCAAATGTATGTTAAGAGTGCCTTTTGTTGTTATGTCTAAACCAATACTTTGAAGTAGTCAAATTCAGATTTGTATTACTTTCTAATTGTAGTAGACAAGGTCGACCTAATAGGAAATCCTTGTGCAACAAAGAAAATGATTACTAAAAATACAGAAAAGAAAAATTAAGAGAGAAAGAGTAGAAGAGTATTGAGGCAATAAAGAGTTAAGAAATCAATAAGAGAAAACATTAAGACATTGAGGGTCATTGTAACATCTAGTAATGTTCTTCAGGTGTTATGTTAGTTTAGTTAGAATCGAATGAAGATTCTATCTAACCGAAAGATATGAAAATTAAAAGTAAAAATAAAGATAAAAAATACTTTGGATAGATGAAGGATAAAAAGAATCATTTCTTCGAGAGTTCTATGTATCAAAACTATAAAAGATTAAGAATGGGAGCCTTCCAACATCTTATGTGTCAAAATAACAAATAAACAAGAAGATAAACTATTTTAAATAAATATTACTTCAGATAACTAATACTTACTTGAAGCCATTGATTAAACATTAATAGATCTCCATTAAATTGTTAAAAATCACCTCTAGCCTTAGCTAGAGAGCTTAGAAAGTCATTACAATAAAACTAAAAATAAAAGAAGAGAAGAAAAGTAGGAGAAGAAAGTTCGAAAGAGGAGGGGATGATGTCTCTACTATGTCCACCCCTCGATTTATAGGAGTAGAAGGGGTTGCTTCAAAGGGGAAGGTTCATTCATATCCCTTGATTGCATCCTGATTGATTGATTAATTGTTTCTTTGGTAATGATTAGATTCTAAATCAATCAAATAAATTAATAATTTATTTAACAAATAAGTAACTTTTAGTCTTCCTTTAGTTATCCAATCAACCTTATTATCTTTCCTAATGTGTATCAATCACAACAAATAAAAAAATGCTCCATGTATTAGCCTCGGGTTAATTGACTAGCTGCCTCTTTACATGTCAGATTTGACCTATATATATTTGGAATTATGAATTTCTTCATAAAATAGTGATTATAGACATGGAAGTTTTATTTCGAATGCCTTAAGAATGATATCAATCCAAATTATACATGGAAAGATGTTGCCGAAATACTAAGGTCGTATCAATCTGTCCAAATCAGCTTCTTCTACAATTTAGTTCTCTTGATGCAAATATGAAATCGAACGGGCCACAAGGTCAACCATTCCATGCATGTTTAGACAATTAGGAGCCCATTATTGACTTTTAACTAATTTTGGGTAGTTGGGCTTCACTTCCTCTTCTACTTAGATCCTGTTGAAGCCTGTTTAGACTTATAAACACTACGAAGGTCCAATTCACCTATTCAAAATATAAATGGCCTAAGTAAGTAATGAATTAACACAAAATATGATTGTAATTGAAGATTTTGAAGCATCTAATTGAATATTATTTTAGTGCATCAAATACTCCTAAACCTACTTTTTGCTAGTCCTTGAGCAAAATTTAAATAAAATAATAGAAAACAAAACTAACTACTCCACTTTCGCAGGAAATCTCGATTACATTTAGCATATGCAACAAGCTTTAAATCCCCTAGCTTACACTAGTGGACGAGTTATAGTCTTGTGAGGGATTGTAGTGAATCTACCCACAAAATTCAAAACTAAAAAGATAAAAGAAAATTAAAATTTAAACCACAGAAAATTTACAAATCAACTCCTCCTAAACATGAGACTTCATTTAGTAAAATCAATCATGCATAATACTACTTGTCTTCTAAAACAATAATTCATTCAGACAACTTCATATTAGGTGCAAGTACTCATACATACATAATAGTTTTTTAAAAACAGACATTGCCAAGTAATTATGCACTCCCAATTTCATGAATCGAACAACTCAATATGTCTCATGTCCACTCAACAATTTCAATTTTAATACTAAAAAAAAATCAAGAGATCATAATAGACAATCATGCAAAACCTTTATTGAAATGTAAAACACCTAGATCACCTGACAACTCATTTAGGGTATAAATGCACAATGTCCTACTAGAATTTTATGCTCATCTCACATGACATGTGTAAGGCTTAGCCTTCTTAAACTTTCTATAGGATCCATATAACAAGTGTTAGGCCAGTGACTCCTAATCCAGTTGGCCCAGAGCACTAGGATTTTAAAGCACCCTTCAGGCTTAATAACTTGAACTAAATAGGCTTTAAGGCTATGCATATGATAAATTAGTCAACTCCACCTTTTGACTCGAACACCTTATGCTTAGTGAGGCATGCCGAGTCCCGGTCTACTTGTAATGTCCCTAATTTTTTTACAATTTTTTGTGATTTTCTTGCTATTTTTCTGGTCATTTTCAGCGGGCAAATGTGATGCTTAGGCATATTTGTATTTATGTATTTAGCCTGTATTTATTCCCATAGAGTCAGGTGTGGAGCTTAGTAGCAGACCGCGGGCCTTGTTGCGCGCTTTCAATGCAAGTTTTAGACATATAACGTGTAAATAGGAGGTTAATGTGTGATGAGGATATAATTGGAAAAAAAATAAATAAAAGAAAGGATCGGGCTCGGGCTCGGGCTCGGCTGAGCCCCATCCTAAACCTTCTGGATAGTGCACTATGCACCCCCTCTAGCTTCTCTGTCCAACTGCCACCGGCTGCAAGTGGGCCACAGGGCCGCCACCACCGGTTCTGCCCTGGCGGTGTGACGACAGGGGGCCACTGCCCCGGCCCCCATGGCCGCTCCGCCCTCCGCCCCATCTCTCCCGGTTAGCCTTCCCCTCTCTGTGTTTTGATTTAGAATCGCTGCCACTCATCTGCAGTTGCCAGATGGCCGCTGTGGGCTCTGCCTCGGCTTGGCAACAAGCTAGTGACGACGAGGTCACCTCCTCAGCCCGGCTCGATGGGCCCTGCTGGCTTCCCCATCTCACCTTGGCTCCACCTCCGTTTTAGTATTTTTGCTGCCGCTGCTAGCCAGTGAGGGCCGGCCGACTGCCTACAGCTCTGCCCCGGCACGGCGACGGCAATGGGCCACCTCTCCCAGCCCCGATTGGGCTCCCTGCGGTTCCAATTTTTCCACCATCTCCTCCCTTGTTTGCCACCAGTTCACTGTTTTGATCAAACAGTGGCCAGTGGTGGCGAGACACAGCCATCCAAACCTCCTTTCGACTTCTTCTTTGTCTGGCAAAGTCAGGGGGACACCCTACCTGACCCGGTTCCTTCTCCTTTCCACTTTGTCTCTCCTCTGCTCAGTCCGAATGTCCCCTATTTGTGGTCTACACCCATTTTGGACGTTGTGACTGCCGCTGCCAGTCGAACGCTGAACTTGACCTAGCGGACCTTTTGTCCAGCTCTGCCCCGACCCGGTGATGCCAGTGGGCCACCCCCCAGGACTTGTTCATAGGGGTGTTCACGGACAAATACGGACGCGGATAGAGGTATGTCTGCGTCCGTCCGCTAATTCAATAAGTATTGTCCATGTCTGTCCGTGTCCACTAATGTCCATAGCATCTATTGTCCAAGTCCGTCCGTCACGGACATGGACGGATACAGACGGACGCAGACAATTAAGCCAAATCCCTATTTTTACATGTACAGTCCTTATGTAGCATGTTAGAACTGTCCTAACATGCTACATAAGGTCTGTATTTATATTTTTACATGTACAGTCCTTATGTAGCATGTTAGAACTGTCCTAACATGCTACATAAAATCTGTATTTATATTTTTACCTAAAAAATACATATACAAAATGCTAAAATAAGTTAAAAATCACCCATAATTAAACAAGACTAAATCAATTATAATAAAAACAAAGTCTTATTTGTAATTAAGTCAATTATAATTATCAAGTACTTAATATAACTATAAACCAAAATTTCAAAATATTCCATCCAACAAAACACTCCAAAAGAGAAAACTAAAACTATTAATAACATTAAAAGAACATAAGGAACTACAACATTTTTTCACTCTCATACAATCTGATATCTTCATTATTTCTTTTACATAAAAACCTATTCCACCACCAAAATATTGTTCTTCCTCATACATCCCATGACAATGATCAATAAACCCAAGTCTTCATTGTTGTTCCTACAAAAAATAACTTTTCTTCGTCATAAATGAATCATAATCATACAAAAATAAGAATTTAATAATTAAAGTTACCACCAAAAAACCTTTATTAAACTTCAAATTCATCTTCATCTTCATCTTCTAAGCCAATATAAAAAATGCTTAAATCATCACCCCCCTCGGATTCCTCTAATGGTAAACCTACAAAACAAATGATAATCCAACATAAAAGTATCTTATAAGCTTAAAAAATATATAACCAAAGCAAATTAAATATACAAATAATTACCTTCAAACTTAGCCCTCAACCAACTTTGTGCACATATCAATTTTTGAACCGTCTCCGTGTTCATCTTGTTTCTTGATTGACTAATAGTTCTCCCCCCCGTACTAAAAGATGACTCGGATGCAACAGTGGATAATGGAATAGCCAAGATGTCTTTTGCAATTTGTAATAAGATAGGATATTTTGGTGCAAACTTTTTCTACCAAGCCAAAATATTAAATGTATCACTAAAAGCATCTTTTAAAATAGGTTCTTCCAAATATAGCTCATATTCGGCTTTTGTCTTTTGACTTGACTTACTTTCCATGAACTAAGTGAATTTATCCCTCCAAGCCTCACATCCACCACTAGTAATTGAAGTTCTCTCACTACTTGAAGATGCTTGACTATTTAGAGCCAAACTATCAAATTCACTTGATCCGGATGCCCGTGAAGCATATTCATCATAAAGTCTTCCCAAAACATCATAAACTTCCTTAATTTTCACCTTTCCCAATGCTTCACCATAGAGTAATGAAAAATAAAGTTCAATCATTCCCAATTTCATTCTTGGATCCAAAACGGAAGCTATTACTAACACCATAAAACACCTTCAAAACATTTATTCACACTTCTAACTTTTACCCACTCTTGAATGGAAGGCAAAAAAGTATATTTAGAATCAAGTGAAGCCATACAAGTAAATACATCCTTCAATTCTAAAGCCACTTCAAGCATAATATATGTTGAATTCCATCTTGTGGGCACATCAAGAATTAATTTCTTTTTTGACAACTTAAGTAGTTCGGCATGCTTGTAAAAATTTTGTGATCTTTGTGGAGAAGATTTTACATACTTGACACTCTCACGTACATTGTCCACAATATCCTTTATTATATTTATCCCATCTTGCACAATCAACTTAAGTATATGTGTACAACACCTTACATGAAGTAAGCTACCACCATCCAACACAAGGTGACCCCTATAAAGGAGATGGTCTTTGAACTCACGAGCTGCTACATCATTAGCATTACAATTATCCAATACAAGACCAAAGATTTTCCTCTCAATGTTCTAATCCACACAATTTTCATAAATAGTGTTAGCAATAAACTCACCCATGTGACGGGATTCAACATTGCAAAAATTAAGAATTCTCTTTTGCAACTTCCAATCATCATCAATATAATGAGCCGTCAAAACAATATAAGCAATATTTTGAATAGAGGTCCACAAATCACTTGTCATACTAATTCGACTATCAAGTTTCTCCAAAGCATCAAATGTCTCTTTAAATTCACTATCATAAACTTTTGAGCATTCTCTTGCAATAGTTATACTACTCACAAACTTAAACCGTGGTTGCAAATTCTTCACCCATCTCTTAAAACCTTGGTGATTCACAATAGAAAAGGGATACTCATGTAATATGATAGCCTCAGCTAGTTGTCTTCTACTTCTTTTTTGGTTAAAATTGAAGGTCTCAATTGAACATGTTCCATCACTATTTTTCTCCCCCAATACTAAATTTTGTTGGCCCTTAACTTGAGTATTCCTCATCTCTTGTTTATATTTAGGACAATCCCGCTCTAAGTGCCTTCTTAGTGGGTTAGTTCCTTGCCTTCTAGTTTCCCTGGTTACCTTCTTTGAACAATAGTTGTAAATAGCCCATTGATTCTCATCTTTATCCACTTGTTTCTTAAAATAATCTCACCATTTGGATGTAAATATTTTATTTTTTGGAGAGACCTTAACTGATTCATCAGTTGTTTTACTTTTCTTTGGAGACACAAAGATTTTAGTTGCTTCTAATGTATCAGTAGATGGCCCAATTTCACTTGATGCTAACCCATTATGTGAATTTTCTTCTACTTCATTAGTAGTTTGATTTGGACTTGAAGAACCAATTTCAGTTTGACTATCAAGAACTCTTTTCCTTTTATGACTAGACATAATAATAACTCAATGAGAACCAATACCCAATCCTGAATAAAAATATCACACATCATTATTGTTAGAACAAAATTAATAAAGCTTATATGTATCATAAATAAACCAAAAAATAAACATAAGCCAAAAAATAATAATTGCATGCAACAAACGGGCAAGAAATATTTTTTATTTGCCAAACCAAATAAACAAAAATGTATTGCAATTCAATTAAACAATTTAATGAGATTAGGTTGTCATACCGTGCAAAAAAAGTCAAAAAAAGTACTTAACTAATATAAAATTAAATGTTAGAGCAAACCCATCTAAACATAAGAAATATAACCACTATAAATCTATATTAAAATAACAATTAACTCATATATATCTAAAGACACAAAGACCAAAAAAAAAATTCAATCCAACAACCACGGTTATCACACAAACGACAAAGCAAGAAAAAAAGATAAAAGAGGCAGCCCTGAACCTTATGATAAAAAATACCCAATTTGATGATTAGGAAAGAGGCCAAAGCCTTCACATCATTACACAATATTTTAAGGCTATGTTGGACAAAGCCTTCACACATCTCGGTATGTTTGGACAAAACTTCCGGTTCCAATTAGCAAACGCATTTCAAGGCTATGTTTGGACAAAGCTTTCGGTTCTGATTAGCAGTCAGACGATACAAAAGCAGAAGTTGCAGGGAGAACTCGTAGTCGACGATAAGAAAGCAAAAGTTGCAGGGAGAACTCACGGAGAGATAGGGGAGATCGGACGCTGCAAAAGAAATTTACAGCGGAGCGGTGGCGAATGGATGGCACTGCAACACAAATCCCGTCTTCGAGCCGGAACACCTTTATGCACGCTTCCCCTATTCCGATTAGCAGCAACCATCAGCACCAAAATTTGCCCAGCTAGATGCAATACAGATTCCGAAAATCAACTAAGAGCAAGGAGAACTCACAGAGAGGGGAGATCGGACGCTGGAGAAGCAAAGTTTGAGGCAGAGCGGCAGCGAAATGACGGAGTGGCAACAACGCGAAGGTATGAGCCAGAGCAGTGCAAATCCAATCTCCTCGCCCAATTGCTTGTCAATGACTGCGGAGGAGACAACCATGGCGAAGAGGAATCACCACCACTCGCTCACGCCTCACAGCGCCAACAGAGTCAGTTTTGGGAGGGGGGAGAAATCATCGCTCTCAGGTGGAGGGGCCAACGGCGGGACGATGGAGATGGTTATGATCCAAAGGTAGGGCAGGGGCGGAGATGTAAAGGTGTATATTTTAGTTGGTTTTCGGAGAGGGCCAAGAGGCAGAGCAGGGGCGGAGTGGCTGCGCTCCGGTGAACAGTAAAGTTGTGTTGCCTAACCTGTAACCAAGCCCTCACTAAACAGTAAAATAGATAGAACATTATTTTCTGGCGGACATGGACATCTGCGGACACGGACAACAGTTTGTCCGCGTCCGCAGGCACCTACAAGGATGGACAAATTTAATGGTCCGTGTCCGTGTCCGTCCCGGACTAAAAAATTTGTCCGCTCTATGTATTATTGGACGCGGACACGGATGGACAAACGGACGTTGGACGTTCGTGAACACCCCTACTTGTTCAGCCTATTCTTTAGAACCATGTCTAGAATGCGATGCATTTTTCGGTCGATTTGAGCGAGAGGCTCTATTTTTGGTTGCCATCGTGTCGTTGGTGGTTGGCTGGGGCTGGTCACCTTTGTTCAGCTTTGCCCCGGCTTGGTGATGATGGCAAGGGCCACCCTAGCCTGGCCCAACCTAACCCAGTGTGATTTCCTTTGACCCGTGCTCTTCTTTGTGGCCCGTAGCAGCAACTAGCTATGTCTCACCGACATGTTTGCCCGTTGACCCCTCTTGCCAATTTTATGCTATTAGTACCGAATGGCCTCTGGCAAGATTCTGTATGACCTACCTTGACCAAAGGTGGACGAGTTCACTTGCATAGGCCTTGGCCAGTGATGGCCTCCTTTCTCGACCCTGACCCTTCCCCCTGCCCTCTGTCGTGCGAGATGCACAACCACCAGTACCATTAGTTTTGGTTGTGGGTGGTGATCGGCGATGTTGCTACTTTGATTGGCCACCGCTAGGGCCCTTAGCCCTGTCAGCCTTTTTTGCGGACCTTGGGCTGCCTCCGTTTAGCCCTCTCCCTTGCCCCTTTGGGGCCGTGTGTGCGGTTTAGGGTTTAGGTGCCACATTCGCACCACCTGACCATCGGATGGTTGTGCCACCGAATGGAGTTGACATCAAGGTCCTCCACCACCTCTCCTTTGTCCTCGAGCATCGCTCCATGCCCTTGGGTGCTATCCACGGCCAATTTCAACATCTTGCGGCTGGCTGAGTACTTCTCAGCCGCCAGCCGATCTTCAGTGAGTACACCCTTATGTTCTGGTTGCACCGCCACTTATGTTGGCTTAACCTTTCTCCCGGCCACCCTAATGTGCTGCCATAGATCGCGGATTTTGCCACACTGACTTCTGACACCCCGTTTGGCCATGATTGTTTCCAGCACTTCCTAAAAATCCTCGGGACGGTGGCTCTCTCAACTTGGCAATGCTCTTAGCCGCCAACTTCGCCGTTGACGCTGCCACCATCGTGTGCTCACCATCAAATGTCATGATTACGAGGTAGGGGAGCTTTGAACTCATAATTTCATGATAGCATGCTTTAAATGAGTAGCAGCATGCTAGGGTTGTATAATTCAATGCTTTGGATGCTAAATCATGATCCGTTTGCATGATGTAAGAGGATATATTATGCCATGTTGAAATGCATATGACATGTATGTGGGCTGTATGTATGTTTAAAGTATGTTGGTAAACTTTGTATGTGGATTGAGTATGTGCTAGTGATGGCTAGCGTGTTTGTTGGTAAGCTTCGTATGTGTATGTATGTGCTAGTGATGGCTAGCGTATTTGTTAGTAAGCTTCATATGTAGATTGAGTATGTGTTAGTGATGGCTAGCGTGTTTGTTGGTAAGCTTCGTATGTTGATTGAGTATGTGCTAGTGATGGCTAGTGTGTTTGTTGGTAAGCTTCGTATGTGGATTGAGTATGTGCTAGTGATGGCTAGCGTGTTTATTGGTAAGCTTCGTATGTGTATGTATGTGCTAGTGATGGCTAGTGCACATTTTTGCAAGTTACATATGTATGAAAATATATGTATGTTATATGTATGTGTGATGGACATACATATGTATGATGACTATTTGCCTATGCTATGGATATGTGTATGTGTATATGGGCAAAGGTATGGGCTATGGATGGTAAGAAGTGACAATGTTTGGTATGGATTTAGATATGGATGTGTAAGCGTATGAAGGATGACAGAGGATATGCGTATGATGAGCGAGGATTGGAGTGAATTGTTTTGGATCAGAGCGCATGTTGGGGGATTGTCAGACAGTAAGAGTGTGCATAATTGTACAAGCATAACGTATAGATTATAAAGTGAAAAGTAAGCATAATAAGTGAGGTATAAGTAAGAGGGTGATAACTGGGTTTGGCTTTGAGGAGCTTAGTTTGATGACGTTTGTGTAAGATGTTTTGGACATAAGGTGGATGGCGGAGTATGTAAGACTGTAAGGATTTGATGTACGATGAGTTATGATCATGATATGGACGGGTTAAGTGAAGTCTATTGCCCCTACGAACTAGGGTTTTGGATCGGGCTTAGCTTCTGTTTGACCAGTGGAGCACGATATGTTTGAGAGTTGTGTGGCATAATTATACCACATAAATTACTTAATTCAAACTTGAATTATAAGCACAACTAATGATAGCGTTGTGAGTTTGAGACCTGAGGGTTCGATGGATTAAGTTTCGTGTTTGAGCTAGCCGATAATGAGTTATCTGAGCATTTCTCATATTTTTCCATCTTGTTTATCCTCCGGGATGTTGTCTGTGTGTTGTATAGAGCACCAGACATCTGATGCTCTATTGCGAGCAATGTATGTTTCCGATTTAGTCTGTTTAGCACATTATACAATCAACCTTAATTGTGTTGAAAAAAAGTCCTAGACTGTTCTACACACCAATAATAGTCAAGCCCAAAACTCTATTATGATAACATGAGTACTACTAGATCATGCCAAAGTTTTACTCTCATAAAAAAATAATTACTTAGATTCAATGATATCTACCAAGATGTAAGACCATAATCAAAGGCTCAAATTCTCATTTAGACAAATGTCTTTCTTAATTTTTCAAAATAGGAGCACAAGAAACCAATATGCCGTCGTAATCAGAACTCAAAATCATTAAATCTGTCAAGTCATGTTGAAAACAGTATGATATCATTAAACACAATCACATGTCTAAAAGAAGGATTAGTGTAAATAAGAAAAACATAAAATAAAATAAATCTAATTAATTTTTTTGTGAATTTTTTATTTTTTAAGTAAAACTAAAACACATAAAATAAAAATCTCTTTCTACACCCCCAAACCTAAATTAAATATTGTCCTCAATGTATAAAAGAAAATAAATGCAATGCAAATTAAGAAAAAAGGAAAAAGAAGAGATAGTACATTGGTTGATGTACTCATGTACATAGCTATCAAAAGAAAAATAGTCAACAAAGCCTAAGCATAGTCACATAAGAGTGAATTAATAATGAATCATATAAACACACCCTAATAATGACTAGAGCATTCGACAAAGATAATAAATTGAAAACTAACTAAAGAATGGACTAACTATTAAATTAAACAAAAATAACTATCAAAGCCTAAAGTTGGGTTGCCTTCCAAGAGTGCTAAGTTTACTGTCTTCATCCAGACACACCTCCATCTAAACTCATCCAGGGTCTTTTAAAACAATTATCTTTTCTTTATCAATTCTACATGTCAAATCAGAGTGAGTTAAATAAATATTTAGTGGTTCACTAGAATAAATGAAAGAAAAAACATCCTCAACTAGACTGTCAATTATGTCAACCTCAAAAGTATCATTGAAGTCTATTGGTTGTTTACTTGCATCAAATACACTTAATTCACATGTCAAGTTCCCAAAAGAAAGCCTCATCACTCCATTCCGACAATTTATTGGATGTAGCAAGTAATAGATGACCCAAAATCACAGGGATTTGAGAAGATGCATTCAGAACCGGTTGTGTGCATAAAACAATGAAGTCTACCGGAAAATAGAATTTGTCCACTTGAACAAGGACATCTTCCACTATTTCTCTTAGCCTTTTGACTGAACGGTCAGCAAGTTGAAGTGTTATGTTGGTGGGTTTCAAATTTGCTAGACCCAATTGCTCAAAAGCAAAAAAAGGTAAAAGATTTACACTCACCCCTAAATCAAGAAAAGCTTCTTCAATTTGAAAGTTCCCAATTACACGAGATATGGTTGGACAACCTGGATCCCTATATTTGGGTGGGGTATTGCGTTGCAAAATTGAGCCCACTTGTTTCATCCAAAAGGCCTTTTTTGTATATTTAACTTACGTTTAATTGTACAAAGGTCCTTCAAAATTTTTGCACATGATGGAACTTGTTTGATGGCATCCAAGAGAGGAATATTAATTTTCACTTGCTTGAAAATCTCTAGGATGTCGGAATGAGAAACCATTTTTTATTCTATCTAATTTTCATTATGTAGTTTAAGCCATTTCTTATCATTTTTGATGTTTTTAAAAATTTAAAGTAGTTACCAAAGGATTTAAAAATAATTATCTTCATATTTATGAGTTTTAAGTGAATTTAAATCATTTGTGAATTTTTGAAATTTTATCAATAATTTTTAAAAATTAGGGTTTGGTGGAACCCCTATGGGCCCCACAACGAAAATCGAGATTTTTAACCCAAAACATCCCTAACATCAAACTAAGGCATGAAAAAATTATTTTAATTTTTTTTAATGTTAATTAGGGTTTAAATAGCCAAATTACCCACTTTTAGTTATAAATTCTATTTGTACCCCCATATTTGATTAGGTCTAACCCCTTCTTCACTATTTAAGGAAAGAGGCTGGCTCTTTCCCATTTGGGAAAAGGCTAAGCCTGGGATCAAGAGGCTTAATCCCCCATTTACCTAAAAAGGAAAGAGACTAAGGTTTGATTTTCTTGATTTTTTCTATAGTCCATTAGGGGTTTTGCCTAAATCTTTCAAATCTCTTCCTTTTGCTTTGAATCAATCTTGGTTTTACTTAAAAACTACTTATTTGGGTTTATATTTCAAAAACTAATGTTTAAAATTCATTTTTTGGTCTCTAGAACCCTAGATCTACTTGTTCTTGAAGGTTTTTAGTGTTCCAAAATTGGATTTGAGAAGTATTAATGAAAATCCTGTTTTTGGGTAGGTTTCAGAGGAGATTAATGATCTATTCAGACCCAAAGAGTGGTGAAAGGTAATGGATTTAAACCTCAATCTTGTTGTGATTTCAAATTTTTGTTTTTAATGTGTTTTCTTCAATAGATTCCATGTTTAGTGCTCTAATTGTAGATTAGTAAAAACATAATCTTTTGTATTAATTTCTTAGGGCTTTGATTGAAAATGAGTAGGTTTAGCACTCTGAAAGTTTTAATTAGATTTTTATGAAGTTTAGAGCTTTCATTAGAGGTTTTAAGTTTGATTGATGGTGTATCAATTTGGTTTTCAAAATGGAGAAGATCAACCAGATCTGTTGTTATGGCGATCAATCGGGCTTATAGGTTGATCGATCGGCAGTACAGAAGATTTTGGACATTTTAATTTCTTTCTTTATTTTGATATTTCTACTCCCAAATGTTATTTCTCAGGTTTATGTGGGTTGATTTGAGTTAGAATAAACTACTGGAAGGGTATACTAGTGATGTTGGAATGTATGAAGAATAATTAGGTATTATGCGGAATTACATGATGTTGGTTAAATATATTAGATTTATTAACTTGAATCCATGATTTTAATGATGGTTTCAGATAGTTTTTACTCCTGATTTCAGTTTAGATCCATGATTAGATGTTAGAAAAAAATATATGTGTGTAGTACCTTGTGAGTTATTGTCAAATCATGGTCATATGCTTAGGAATGTATGTTGTATTTTAAACATACACATGCGGGGGAATTAATTATGAAATCATAGTTGTTTATGGCTTGAATATGATGTATGTGGGGACTGATAGGAGCACATTCCATATGTTGGAATTAACATAGAGATTGCTCATGTATGTTTCGTGTTATATGCATCATGAGATGGATTTTATGAATGAGACTTTACCGATGTTTAACCATGGTTAATCGATTTAATGTAATGATGTGAGATTGCGTGTTAGATTAGTCGATTATTAACTTAATTGAAACTTGGCTAGTCCAAAAGGACATGATTTCGATTTGAGTCCCTGTGTGGAACATGGATACTCCCTGGGTTTAGTCGATCTGAATTAAGTTGAGATAAATGGGGATGAGTTGTGTATTTGTATTGCGGTTGAGATTTCTTGAGATAGTTATTTGGACCTTGAGAATCCAAAGTGGTATGCCTTTGTGCACCAGCTATCACGTGTTCTATGTTTCCTGTATTGAATTCAGACTCTTCCTACTATAAAAGATGTTCTAGGGCGAACACACTTGATCTAGGTTCTCTATGTAAGATTCGGATTTATGCTGAAAGAAGTTGATAAATTGTTGGAATTTAGACTGTACTCACAGTAGTAAAAAGGTAGTTTTCAGGGTTGCTTAGCAGGTGCAACTTAGAATTTCTGTCTGTGAGGTGCTTGCTATTTTAGAATGTTGTTTATGCAAAAGTACAAACTTCTTCTAGTTTAAGTACGTTTAGATGAATGATTAACTCTTGATATTATTGAAGACACAAGGGACTATTATGAAGGGGGGACAGGCAAACACGAGTACTAAAAAAGATATATCATTTTTCTTTTTTATGTTTGATAAAGAATAGTCCAATTCGTTTCTTGATTAGGCATTAATTGTCCAATTCAGAAACACTAAAAATCTGCCAAGAATTTGGTGTTCTCTATGTTGAAAACGTTATATTGTTAGTGATGGTGTCAAAACAAAATAGGAGTTTAGATAGCAAACGCTTGAAATGTCCCCTGATGCAGCTATGATTTGCATGTGGGGCATGTAAAACTTTATCTTTGATGGGATTTTTGCCTCATTATTTATAAATTATCAGACAATTCTAGTAAGAGGTCCCACTAATATTAATTGATTCACTTTTTCTTCTCTAATTAGAAAAATCAGAAAAAGTGAAGTAAAAATATCACATGCTTGATTAGATCATTTTGAATTTTGGGTAGATTCTAGGACATCGTGGTGTCCCGGTGTCATCCAGAATTGTGTTGATAGAATAATGTAAAGGCTGTGGTCCATGTGATATGCCGTGTCCCATCCTATTCAGCAGAACTTGGCGAATGAGCAAAGGATAGTGATAGCTACTTTTTATACATTTAAAAGCTTTACACTGACTAGATATGAAAAAGTAAATCTTATATTACGAAGGAGACCTATTTTTTCTATATAAACAAGAATAGTATAGTGCCTATGAAATAAAAATAGGTATGCAACACGCAAATTTAACTAACTGAGACTTAGCGGGAGCAGAATGAGCATCGCATCCGTCGAATGCTTGTATGTCATTTAATCCAGTAGTAGCTGGAAGTTAATCTAAAAAAACTACTATGGTCTAATTGTACCAAAAAAACTCTAATATTTTTAATCTAAATAAGAAGTGTCTGTAGTTGTTGGATGATTTGGACCAGTAATTAGATGAGGGGCAGATGGTCGAGTACTTGTGGTCACCTGGCGAGCATTTTCTATGTTTTGCTTTGACTGTGAGCCGAGCATAAAGAACGTTTGGGATGCGTCGGATTTTAAGATCGATGGTGCATATGCTAGCGTATACTTACGCAATGTGCGCTAGCATGTGCGCCGTCAATCTTAAAATTTTACGCTTCTTAAGCATTCTTTACGCTCGGCTCACGTTAAAGAAAGAGCATTAAAAACACTTCTATTGATATGATGGTAATAGGGGGAAAAGCTAAGGTACAATTGTTTTCAACGTGTTGTTATTTTCACACTTTTATTAAGCATGGAAAAAAATGTGGCATGTTTGGCAACCACTTTAGTTTTCAAAGTCACTTTCCTTACGAGTTATATTACTATAATAAGTGTCATAACATAAAGAAAATGGCAACCACAAAAGATACTTTTCCTTATAAGGAGGGTTTGTTTACTAATAGTAAACAAACCCTCCTTGTAAGGAAAAGTATCTTTTGTGCCCTTCATCAAATTTGCAGTAGAAGTTGCTTAAAAAAAGATATAACCAAATACCCTATTAACCTATAGTGATTTCCACAACTAAAAAGCATTTCAAAGAGTGATAGAGAGAATTATATCTAACGTGTTTTTATATGTTTCCACCAAACTATCACTAATATATGCAAATATTTTTCTGGAAGAAGCCTTTGATGAAGATAAATTTTTTAGCCATGGTCTTAAAAACACTTCTAAAAATGACAATAATAATACTCCTCTTTGTCTTATATTTATTGTCCTTATTGGAAAAAAGTGATATTTAAAGAATCTAATTAATTAACTTTTTACTTCATCTACTAGCCTTTTTTGCATCATCCCGTAATTACTAGATGAGAATTAATAGGGAATATTATTTTCTGTGATTATTGGTGATAATTATGGAAGGCAGTATTGATACGAATGACAGTATCGATGATCATAGATAGGGGTATACACCGATGATACATTTGGTACACGCTGAAATAGTGGTAAACCCTTTAATATGCATAAAAAAATATTTTAACTAATTATATATCATTATAATACTTCATTTAGAGCATGATAATATAACATAAGGTCATATTAGTTAATACGAGAACCATACACTTTATTCCCTCTGTTCTCTACAAACTATTATTCCCTCTATTCCATATTAAGTACTCTGAAATTAATTTATTTTGAAACCAATTAAGATATTTAATATGAGGCACATGAATAACTCATACAATATATGTTTAAGTAAATGCATAATTATGGAGCACTGTATTTAAAAAAAATTATGTAAACTATATAGACCCGCCTATATTGATCTCATATAATATTTTTTAAAATATTTTTAATATAATAAAAATATCATCATCTTTAAACTTTCTAAGAGGTTGAATTTGAATTATGTTTTTGTTTTTAAGAAAAAAATTAATTTTTTTGAAAAAATTAAATTTAAAAATAATAAAATATTAAAGTATCGATACATGTAGGCCATATTGATACGATATAGCCGATACATATCGAAGATACGTGTGGGAGCATATTGCCTCTCGTACCATTTATTATCAAACAATACGGGTCAATACGACCTTCCATGGTGATAATGGGCCCATTTCAACTAAAAGAATAAGATGTGGTTTCTAACTTTTAAGTACAGCTAAATCCACTGTTTAATCAACTCATTTTTTAATTCAGATTTCGATTTAAATCAATGCCATGTGGATTTGATTCAGAATACAGGCTTTACATGGAAGAGAGGATTCAGAAATCCAGGTTTTAAAACATTTGGCATTGAACTTAGCCTCACTCCCCTTTGCCCATGGGCTCTCCCCTCTCTTCTCTCTCATGTTAGTCACATTCCATGGCACCCTCCCCTTCCTCATTCACCTATATCTCCCCTCTTTGCAACTTCCCCTTAGTCCTAAAATTCCTACCATATGTTTGCCCTCTTCTTTGTAACTGATTTGGATTGGCTGTGAGAACACTCACAACCCAAGATAAGTGAGTACTCGATCTGATGCCCCTGGCCACGAATATGCATAAAAATGCATAAAATTTGCGCCCACCTTTATATGTATTTTCACTGCCGTCGATAGCTTGTAACACCCTAAAAATATGAATATTTGTTTTTGATAAATTAATTTTGGGAGTGAAATTTTTGTCAATGAGTTAAACCAGACCACAACAATAACTTAACTTTTGCCTCTTAATCATTATGGGTAGGAAATTGGAACTTTCCTAAATTAGCTTGGAATGTGAGGTTGTCCAGTAAACCTAGTCAGCTTAGCTAATTGAAACCCTAGAACCCTGACCAAATGTTTAGGAAGGGAAAAATATACCACTTAATCAAACGGTTCATTTTCTATTAGTGAGTGGACCTGCCAATAGAACTTAATACTAGTACATTTTTAAAAGTATATCTCCTACTATATAAATAATTTTTATGTGAAACCTCTTGAACTATAAACCTAAACTTGAAGACAAACAAAACACACTCAAGAAAGCCTAAAAACAGACTTTAGATGGCTGAAATATGACCATTTGAAAATTAGCGTACACTACAATTTTAAGCCCATATCACAAATTTTAAAGTAAGACCTACATAGGCACACGGGGGCTACTACCCAAATTCATCACAAGTGAGCCTATATGACCTTAGACGAATGACTAAGATTTTCTAAGTTTAAAGTACGTATTTGTTCGGTAAGAAGCTTCCGGGAACCTTACAGGTTAACTAAGAATGAGGATAAGATCAAACAGAATATATTCAATAAGATCATAGTAAAATGACCATATTCCTAGCACAAAATTTCAATCCATACAATCTTAGATGATTGTCAAATCTGGTTCAAAGGCCTACAAAATTACATCTCATAACCATTTTCATGATCCAGACATTCTCTAGTAAAATTCAGTGTCTAATTAGAGCCCAAGAAACTGACACTTCTACTCTCTCTCTCTCTCTCTCTCTCTCTCTCGATTTTTGTAAAAATTGGAGGCTAAAAATTCTATAGATAGCCCTGCACCTCTCCCTCTCTTCTCTTTTCTTTGACCACCATCAACACCCTCTTCATACTCCAATTCTCTATTATCAAAGCCTCTTGTTCCTTGAGTACTGTTGCAGTGCTTTGCAGATGGAGTAGTCGAATCGGCAAGGGAGGAGTGGCTTCTAGTAGGAGAGGATTTTCTTAAGTTTAAGGTAGGAATTGATCATATTCTTTAGTAGATTATGATGCTAGGATTGGATTGTGCTTAATTGTATGTTTTAATGGCTGTTTTGATTGAGAGGATTTATGATGATTAGCAAGCATGATGTAGAGGTTTGATTTCCATGATAAAGATGTAGTTTTGATGCATGTACATGTGAGATATAACTATACAATGCTAGAATTTATGTTCCACATGATTTCAGTGATATATCATGCTGTGATTGGGAAAACAAGGAGGGGAAAGGATGTAAAGAAGGAAACATGGTGATGTGCCCGATGTAGGCACGATCGATATCAAGGAGAATTACGCAGGGAAAGGGGAGAAGTAATGGAGAAAGGAGAGAATCTGGGATTCAATACTTGCATAACTGTCAAAAGAAAGGAGATCGCCCCATATAGGGGACGACTAGTCCCCTAGGGAGTTGCGCCAACCCAACTCAGGCCGACCCACTTCCCTAGGGACACACGCCAGTCAGTGGTTCGGCTAACCCGGGCCACTGACTGAACCAACCCAAAATAAATATCCATACTACTAACTATTACAATAGCAAATCGTCCCAAAGCAACTATGGAAATAATAAATGAAAGAACTGGTCGAGTATGGTCATCGTGCACAACACTCCACCATGCTTCGCTATTCGCCTTGTCCTCAAGGCGACCAATCTAGATAATGGGCCAGAAAATCATCTTCCAGCATCCACGTGGCATCCTCCAAAGGCTGACCCTGCCAAGAAAGCAAGACCTTAGTAATAATACGGCTAGAGCGTCGCACCCTACGCTTCTGCAGGACAACAGCAGGGACAGGATCATCGGGCACAAGTGGCCCCATCAAGGGAGGAGGAGGAGTGTCCCGCGTCAAGGCAGCATCACCCACAAAGTGGCGCAGACGAGAGACATGAAACACCGGATGAACTAAAGAATCAAGGGGAAGAGTCAGGCGGTAGGCCACCGGTCCAACACATGCCTCAATAACATACGGACCATGGAAGCGGGGCACAAGCTTGGAGTGCGCCGGCTGAAACAGTGAAGTCTGGCGCTGAGGAAGAACGGAGACATAGACCAAATCACCAACAGCAAATTCCCGATCCGTGTGATGATGATCATAAACCTGCTTCATCCGATTTTGAGCAGCCGACAAATTTTCCTTAAGCTGGCGTAAGACCTCATCACGCGTCTGCAACATATAATCCACCTCAGCCACAGAGGAGCGACTCGGCACATAAGATAAAATAGTCGGCGGTGGCCGCCCATAGAGCACCTCAAACAAGGTGAAACTAGCGCACGTATGATAGGCCGTATTATAAGACCATTCAGCCCAAGGAAGGAGCTGAAGCCACCGGCGGGGTTGCATCATGGTGAAGCAGCGGAGGTACTGCTCCAAGCAACGGTTAACCACCTCCGTCTGGCCGTCCATCTGAGGATGATAAGCGGTGCTCATATGTAAAGAAGACCCCTGCAATATGAAAAACTCCTGCCAGAACTGTGAGAGAAATACCCAGTCCCGATCAGAGACAATTGTGCGCGGCATACCATGCAGGCGCGCCACCTCGCAAACAAAGAGCTCAGCAACCGTCTTCGCGGTAAAGGGATGGCCTAGTGTGCAAAAATGAGCATATTTTGACATTTGGTCCACCACAACCATGATTACGGACTTACCCTGCACCACCGGTAAAGCCTCGACAAAATCCATCGAAATGTCGTCCCAAACCTTCTCTGGAATAGGCAAGGGTTGGAGCAACCCGGCTAGGAAGGTGGTCGTGGCTTTAGCCTGCTGACAAGCATCACAAGCAGCGACATAATCGTGGATTGCACAACGGACTCCTCTCCATAAGAAACTCTGATTTACCCTCTTATACGTACGGAAGGACCCCTTGTGACTAGCCACAGGAGTGTCATGGAAATGCGAAATGATACGGCTGCGTAGATCAGAAACCTCCGGAACCCACAAACGGTCTTTCCAGAAGAGAAGACCATCTCGCCACACAAAGAAAGGCCGGGCTGCTGGATCGGCCTGAATGGCGTCAATAACCTCATGTGTCCATGAATCCATACCATAAGTCCGCTGTAGCTCCTCAATAAACGGGCAAGAAAGGATGGAGATGGTGAAGTAGGAGCCCGGAAGAGGACTACGAGAGAGCACATCAGCGACGATATTTTTGGACCCCTTTTTGTACACCAACTCATAGTCATAGCCGAGCAATTTACTCACCCACCACTGTTGAGCCGGAGTAGACACTCGCTGATCCAAAAAATATTTCAGTGGTTGGTGGTCTGTGCAAATCTGAAAACGACGACCCAATAAATACGGACACCATTTGGTAACAGTGAGGATGATAGCCATCATTTCCTTCTCATACACTGACAAAGACAAGGAACAACCAGCGAGAGCCTTGCTGAAATAAGTGAGAGGGCGGTCATCCTGCAAGAGGACAGCGCCCAAGCCTTTCTCCGATGCATCCGTCTCCACCACAAACGGCTGACTAAAATCTGGCAAGAGCAAGACTGGTGCGGACACCATGGCCTGCTTGAGCTCTTCGAAGGCTGTTTGGGCTGCGGGTGACCAGACGAATGCCCCCTTCTTCAACAGTTCTGTAAGAGGACGAGCCAACTCACCGTACCGAGGGATAAACCGACGATAATAACCTGTAAGGCCAAGAAAACCTCAGAGCACCCTGACACATGATGGAGTCGGCCAAGAGAGCATAGTGGCCACTTTGGCCGGATCAGTAGCAACACCATTCTGGGAGATAATGTGACCCAAATACTCAACCTGGGGGCTGCCAAAGGAACACTTCAAATGCTTCAGAAATAAGGAATTAGCATGCAATATAGAGAAAACCGACCTGAGATGCGTCAAGTGTTCTTCCCACGACCGACTGTACACCAAGATATCGTCGAAGAAGACCAATATGTGGCGACGAAGAAAGGGCCGAAAAATATCATTCATAAGAGACTGGAACGTGGAGGGGGCGTTGGTCAAACGAAAAGGCATGACCAAGAACTCGAAATGGCCATCGTGAGTCTGGAAGGCTGTCTTGTGCACATCAGGATGCTGCACACGAATTTGGTGATACCCGGAACGAAGATCGAGCTTACTAAAGACGCTGGCACCTGTCAATTCATCCAACAACTCTTCAATCACAGGAATGGGATACTTATCTTTGACAGGATAGCGTTCAAAGCACGGTAATCCACACAAAACCGCCACGATCCATCTTTCTTGCGAACCAACAACATAGGAGACGAATAAGAGCTCGTACTAGGACGAATGTTTCCGGACTGTAGCATGTCCACCACCAACCGTTCTATCTCAGACTTCTGGATGTGAGGATAACGGTAAGGGCGAACATTGGCTGGTGCCGCCCTTGGAATAATGGAAATCCGGTGGTCATGAGGCCAGACGGGAGGCAGCCCCTATGGCTTTGCAAACAAATCCTCATGGTCTGTTAGTAGCACCTGCAAATCAAAGGGAATCCGAGCCTGTGGGACGCCCATAATAGCCCACTGCTGTAAGAGAAGTCCCTGAGGGGTAAACCGGAAGAAGGAGCTCATGTCCTGGGCCGAAAGAAGAGTGCCAGGCCGTGACCCCTCCAACCGAACCTGTTGTCCATGATGCTCGAATTCCATCACCATATCCCAAAAATTCCACACAACATCACCCAATTCCTGCAGCCACTGTACTCCCAAGACGACATCCGCCCCTTTTGTGGGCAACAAGAATAGGTCAGTAACAAAAGCGTTACCCTGAATCGAAAGGGTAATCTGAGCGCACACACCGGCACTCCTAAGATGCTTACCATTGCCAATCAACACATCAAATGGTTTCGAGTCCGACACTAAACACCCGAGGCGATGAGCTACCTTATCATTAATAAAATTATGAGTAGAACCACTATCGATCAAGATAGCTACCTGTTCTCGCTTATGGAATCCCTACACCCACATAGTGCATGGAGTGAAAGCGCCAAAGAATGCATGAACTAAAATTTCCGGTAGCACGTCCTCTGGTTCAACGCTGGCTGGACTGTCCATGTCGTCGTCTACCTCCTCCACGAGCAAGCTGCCCTTCACAGCGCAGTGATGGCCAGGCATGAATTTTTCATCACAAAGAAAGCACAAGCCCTTGGCCCAGCGTTCGTCCATCTGGGCGGGGGTGAGACGACGAACAATCGGAGTGGGCGCTGCAGCCGGTTGGCCAGGGCGGCCAGCTGCCGGATTGCTAGAAGAAGCCGCCATAGGATTAGAGCTTAGTACAGACCGGGGTGGAGGTCCTAGGCGTCCGCCCCTGCGCTGTCGGGACAACTTTTCCTCCTCAATGCGGGCATGACGCACCACATCCCGCATACTGGTGCAAGGGAAATAGCGCATCTCTTCTGAAATTTCTGGTTTTAACCCCCTCTTGAACATGCCCACCAGGGCGGCCATCAGCCATTTAGGGAGTCTGTTGGCGATCTTCATGAATTCTGTATAGTAGGCACGCACAGTGGTGGTCTGGCGTAGAGCTGATAACATCTCATTGAAGTCTGAAATTCGTTCGGGCCAAACTGGATGCAGAGCTCGTCAGAGAACTCTGCCTAGGTAGGATAGCATACTTCTTTCTCAAAGTTTTGGAACCAAACCGATGCATCGCCATCCAAGTGAAAGGCCGCGATGCGCAGACGCTCTGTCTTAGAGTGTGTTCCCTGGTAGGAGAAGAACTTCTCTACTTTGTATAGCCATTCCACCGGATCGTCATCCCCATTGTAGCGAGGGAACTGTAGCCGGGCCAAACGGGGTC
Organism: Saururus chinensis; assembly: GCA_035235625.1. Lineage (NCBI taxonomy): Eukaryota > Viridiplantae > Streptophyta > Magnoliopsida > Piperales > Saururaceae > Saururus > Saururus chinensis. The sequence goes on along the minus strand of CP141142.1, from coordinate 12,201,428 downwards.
CAGCCCCACCTCGTTGCCCACCACGATGGCCGAGATACTCGTCCCACTCTTCCTCAGCTCCTGGAACTGGTTTGGAGGGGGCGGCATCACAGGGACATTTTCCCGAACATCTGGTGAGCCTCGCATGCCCCAGGCCTGGCGTCTCCCTTCCAGTGCTGGATTTCCAATGCCCAGGCACACGGGATCTGGAAAGCCTTGCGTGCCCACGTCTACAGGCACTGGAGGACAGGGAACGGTTGGAGCGAAAGGCTTAGATGGCCCTCCCCACTCTGAAGCAGCATGGGGTGGACCTGGTAGGACAGCCATTGTTCGCGTAGTTTCCACATTCATCAAACGAATGTTCATGGCCTGCAGCAATGCCATGAGCTCGGACATGGTGGGTTCGCTGGCTGCTGCAGGAGATTCCTTTGAATTGTCTGTGGGCGCTGACGCCGAAACTTCCTTCTCCGTGGGAACCTCAGAAACCGCTGCAGCTTGCTTACCTCTCGCCATGGCCAAGGATCGTAATTGCTCCGATACCAATGATGTGCCCGATGCAGGCACAATCGATATCAAGGAGAATTACGCAGGGAAAGGGAGAAGTAATGGAGAAAGGGGAGAAATTGGGATTCAATACTTGCATAACTGTCAAAAGAAAGGAGATCGCCCCATATAGGGGACGACCAGTCCCCTAGGGAGTCGTGCCAACCCAACCCAGGCCAACCCACTTCCCTAGGGACACACGCCAGTTAGTGGTTCGGCTAATCCAAGCCACTGACTGAACCAACCCAAAATAAATATCCATACTACTAACTATTACAATAGCAAATCGTCCCAAAGTAACTATGGAAATAATAAATGAAAGAACTGGTCGAGTCTGGTCATCGTGCACAACACATGGTGGTGGTGTGAGGATGTGCAAAGAGTTCTCAAGGAAAAGAAATGTTATTTCAAGGAGTGGCAAAACTGTAAAAGTAAAGAGTTGGGAGATTTATATTAAGGTTAGAAGAGAGGCCAAAAAAGTAGTGAGTGAAGCTAGATTAATTAAAGCGTTTGATGATTTGTAAAATAGATTAGGATCGAAGGAGGGGAGGATATTTATAAGATAGCTAAGTTAAGAGAGACGAGAAGTAGGGACTTAGATCAAGTTAGATGCATTAAGAGTGGCAATCAATGGGTTTTGGTAAATGATAAGGAAATTAAGGAGAGATGGAGAGGGTATTTCAGCAGCTTTTGAATGAAGACTATGGTGGTGGTCTTGTTAGTGAGTCTAGTCTTGTTAATGATATAACTTATTTTAGGAAATTTACAATGGAGGAGGTAGGAGTTACCTTCAAGAAGATGAAGAAAAGTAAAACACTACGATCTGATGGAATTCCTATTGAAGATTGGAAGTGCCGTGGGGGTATTGGCTTAACTTGGTTGACTAAGTTGTTCAACAATATTTGGAAGTCAAAGATGATGGCAGAGGAGTAGAGGAAAAACACTCTTATATTGCTATATAAAAATAAAGAGGATATCCAAAGTTGTACAAATTATAGGGGTATAAAACTTTGAGTCATACTATGAAGTTATGAGAGAGAGTGGTTGAAGGATGTTTGCAGAAAGTAACTAAAGTAATTGAGAACCAGTTTGGTTTAATACCAGAGATATCAACAATGGAGGCTATCTTCTAGTTACGATAATTAATTAAGAAGAGTAAGGATAGGAGACAAAACCTCTATATGACCTTTATTGATTTGGAAAAAGGTAATGATATAGTGTCTTAAGAGCTCATTTGGAGTGCCTTGAAGAAGAAGGGAGCTATAAAAGGTTACATGGATATTATTAAAGATATATACAATGGGGTAGTAACCAGTGTACGAACAATTGAGGGAGAAACTACGGAGTTCTTGGTCACAATAGGTCTTCATCAAGGGTCAACATTATGCCCTTATCATTTCTCTTTAGTTATATATGAGCTAATTATACATATACAAGATAGGATATCGTTGTGCCTACTTTTTGCAGATGATGTAGTCTTAGTTGATGAGACTATAATAGGGTTAAATGCCAAATCAGAGTTATGGAGGGAAGCTCTAGAATCAAAAGGTTTTAAAATAAGCAGGATGAAGGCATAGTATCTGGAATTCAACTTTAAGGATATATAGTAGAAGTATAGGTAGAATTTTAGTCAAAATAGATGGACAAGAAGTACCAAGATGTGAGCAAATTCGATATTTGGGCTCTATTATCCACAAAGAGGGAGATATTGCAAGTGATGTGATACATGTGATCAATACAAGGTGGGTAAAATGGAGGGCGGCATTAGTAGTTTTGTGTGATAGGTGAGTCCCAAATAGGCTTAAAGGTAAGTTCTATAGGATTGTTATTAGGCCTGCAGTATTTTATGGAGAAGAATGTTGGGCACCGAAGAAAAGTCATATAGATAAACTAAATATAGCTAAAATGAGCTAAGGTGGATGTGTGGAATAACTAAGAAAAATAGGATTAGAAATGAGTATATACGTGAGAACTTAGGGTTAGCTCCTTTAGGGGAGAAGCTCAGAGAGTGTAGGTTGCATTAGTATGAGCATGTAAAGAAGACCAATAGATGCCCCTGTAAGAAGGTTAGAAGAGTTTTACATAAATAATGTCAAAAAATGGAGAGGGAGGCCTAAGAGAACTTGAATAAAATTAATAAGGAAGGATATGATTATGTTATCTCTTACAAAAAAGTTGGCACAAAAGAGGCTTGAATGAAGGCATAAGATCTATGTCGTCAACCCTAAATTGTTAGGAAAATGCACTACTTAATTATGATTATGATCAAGATACATGTTGTTGACCCCAAATTGTTGGGAAAAGGCACTACCTAATTATGATTATCATCATGCTATGAATGAGTGTTTGAGGCATGTTTGTGTTTTTCAATGGTTTACATTGATGAGGATTCTGTTGGTCATGATTTGAAGAAGCTTTGCATTAAAGATTTAATTTACCTCAATTTTCTCTTTGCTCCCACATTTGGTCAAACCTTTTTTGAACCTTCTAGTAGTTATTTATCCAAAATTTTTATGAGATTTCTTCTTAAACCATGTATGGTTACAATTTTAAACATTTCATTAAGTGTTCATGGGTCAATCTTTGGCATCTTTCTTGACCTAGTTTGCTCTTGATTAAAATGGGACTCGTTTCCAAATTATGTTCTTGGACATTACCCCATAGAATGACTTTAGGGAAATTTTTAGAGACTCTTGGAAGTGTCTAGTTTTATTAGTGAATTTTCCTTACTTTTTTTATATATGATTTATTTCTTAGGCCTTTTGAAATAAAAAAGGCCCAAATTTCTAATTTCTATATATAGAGGTTCTACGCATTTTTAGAGGACCAAACCATTTTAGACAATCCTCAAACTTTCAGGAGACATTCCCATATGACTCCTGAATCAAATGCAAAAACCTTGAATCAAATTGGATCTTTTTAGGCCAAGTGACGACTTTAGAAACCCAACTGCACATAAAATTCTATACTGCATGATAATTTTTTAGAATTCTTAGACTTTAGGAGACCATTCAAGTATTTTTCCACCAAGTAGAATGTGAAACAATGTCTGATTAGGGTTTTGGTACTTATATTGTTTTACGACATGTACTTTTCTTGATTAATGAATCTGATTTAACTGAATATTTTTATCCTCAAAATCAACACATTTTAAGTTTATTTTCACATGCTAAAAGTGATTGAATGATGCATGGCGAGGTGTATGCATGTGATGGCAACGAGATTATATGTAGAAATATCATGTGGTTATATGAATTGCAAGGGTATGTGGTGTAATTTAGAATTATATATGAGGTTTATGCATGGGGAATATGGTTAAAGAATACACGTTGATGCATGATCATGTTGTATAATTATGTTGTTGTTTACTATGATGTTTATACTTAATCTTATGATTTAGGACCAAGTAACAGAATGGTGAGACCAAAAGGCATAACTAAGAACTCATAATGCCCATATCGGGTACGGGATCTTGTCTTTGACACTTTATCAAGACAGAGCCGAAGTTTGTAATAACCCGATCTCAGATCGATTTTAGAAAAGACATGTGTTTGCTGCAATTGATCAAACAAATCGTCAATCCTTGGTAAAATGGTACTTATTTTTTATGGTTACCTGATTTAACATTTGGTAGTCAGTGCACAATAGAAGAGAATCATCCTTCTTCTATACAAACAAGACCGGCGCGCCCCAAGGAGATGCACTCGGTCGGATGTAACCCTTATCCATAGGTCTTGCAACTAAGCCTTAAGCTCCTTGAGTTCAGCTAAAACCATACGATAGGGAGCTTTAGAAATGGGATTTGTGCCTGGAATGAGATCGATATAGAACTCTATCTTCCTCTCTAGTGGCAAACCCGATAAGTCACTAGGGAAGACATTAGAAAACTCCGCTACAGCTTGAACGGTATCCAAATAAGGCAACTTTATGTTCATCCAAAAGAAACTTGCAAGGTAAGCCTCGCATCCTTTATCAATCTACTTCTTGGCTTTAGCCGAAGATACCAACAACTTAACACTAGGACGCTTAACCCCTTGAAAGATAAAAGGCTTAGCTCCTGCCAAATCGAATATCACCTTTCTCCCTCGATAATCCACATACACATGACACTTAGACATCATATCAATGCCAAAAATTACATCAATGTCGATCCTCGGCAATATAATCAAATCAATATGCAACACATGCCCATCAATCACCATGGAAACCATCTCAATATACTCGTCCGTCCGAAGTGAAGACGAAGGTGTAGACATTCACAAAGGAACGGATAACAATTTATGACCAACACCAATCTCATAAGAAAAATGCATGGAGATGAAAGAATGAGAGGAACCAGTATCAAAAAGGACTCTAGCATAGTGGGAGGCAATGAGGATCACACCTTCCACCACACCTGAGGAGTTGTCTGCCTCATGCGGTGATATAGCAAACACTCTCCTATCAAGAGCTGGCTTCTTACCCTTGGCATCCAGCTGCCCAGTCAGTGGTCTAGCCTAAGGCCTCACCTGTGGTGCTCCTTGCTACCTAGGAGTGGCGATAGATGGCACCGGTGGACGTATCAGTGCACCATTAGCCCTCTGAGGACACTCGTTAGCATAATGCCCCTTCTGCCGACATCCAAAGCAAGTCACCTTAGCACAATGATCATGGTGGTACTGCTACACCTGCTGAGTGTTATGCCTCACCTGGTGACCATCCCGATGCTTATGGTCTCGGCGGTTATGGGCATACTCAGGTCTCGGTCTCTTGGGCTGCTGCCCCTTTTCTACATATAATCATTCGAATCCTGCTCCACTACAATGACAGTCTTGAGTACCTCTGCTAGGGTCTTGTGCCTGAAGGGCACCACTCGGCCTTTAATGAAAAACCTCAAACCATCCTCAACCTTCCTCGTACACTCATATTCATTGCTGAAGTAGCAAGCTGCGAAGTGCTCGAGCTCCATGAAATTAGTCTCATAGGCCAAGACTGTCATGGATCCCTGCTGTAGACTCAAGAACTTCTCCTTCTGTTCTCGCACATAATAAAGAAAATACTTGTCATTGGAAGCCGACAAGAACTCCTCCCAAGGGATGTCCACACAACCCTGAAACATCGGCTGCTCCATTGATAGCGACCACCGCTGAGCCTCGCCTCACCCTCGAAAGTTTAGACTACAAATCAAGTCTTCTCCTCGTCTACGCATCGTTGGGCATTGAAGATCTTCTCCATGTGAAGTCTCCAGTTATCAGCCTCCGAAGAATCTAACCCACCCTTGAAGCTAGGGGGGTTAAGCTTCTTGAATCCCTCAAGTGAGAGAGAATTAGAACCACTACCATGAGTGTGCTTAGCTTGGACGATTTGTGTTAAGCCTTCTATGGCAGTTAAGACATCGTTGACCCTCGGGTCTCTAGCACCTCGATGGTTATTATCGCTTAAATGATTAAAGCCAGCCATCTACGAAACAATTAGATATTAATCATACTGCCTAATAACTCAGAGCCACACAAGCAATCAAGTAAGACAAACAACATGACATCTAGCAAACAAGTATTCAAGGAAACAACTAACAAAATTTCACATCGCAAGTTATGTCTAGACCTTGATCATCTTACAACCCATTAACCCTTAAAACTCGTCACCCAACCTTATTTACTCTTGGATAAAGAGGTGCTTTGATACCAAAATCTTTCTATCATGCCCCGGTACCCACCCAAGCCAAGCCAAACTAGGTCTAAGGGCCGATTGAAACACATGGGGGCGACTAGATTACATTGTAGAAGACTTTAACCCCTTAATCGAGTATTTAACATAAATACGGAGTCACACACCTTTAGTCCTTTGAGTAAGAGTAATAAGGTAAAAAAGAAGAAGATAATAACTCTGACGTAAATCCTCACAAACAACCCACAAGCTGATATCCTGAGTTGACACGTGGCTTGAATCAGAAAATTTAAGATAAGTCTAAAAGTAGAAGATACACACAAGTATAAAACATAACCATCCATATAAGGTGTTCTATAAGTATGATGACATAAATCAGAAGACAAAACAATGTCTAAAGGCATCCATGCCTACTCCCATGCATATCCCGATCGTCTCTCATGCAAGGATTCTTGATCAACTACATGTCGTACAATGTAGCCCCAAAACAAAACACAGAAAAAGGGGTGAGTAATACTCAGTAGGGTTTGAAATACGGTAACATTAATTAGAAAACAATCACATAATATCCTCATTTCTGATTCATCCCCATATCATACCCCTAATTCCATAAATAACCAACCTGTATACAAGTATCTCATTCATACCAATCATAGTATGCTTAACCACATTATGACATAACTCATACTGCATAATAAGTGATTCTCACACAATCACATTCACAATCATGCATATCAAGTCATTCTCCTTCATGACATTCAATCTACATGATGCGTGTACACAACACGTATTCACATAATATATATTCATATTATTCATCTATAAGTCATTCACCCTACATAATAAGAATCTCAATTACATGATATTAAATAAAGCATAATAAATCATATTTGCATGTGTCACATAATCTCAATTATCCCTATACAACCTGTGTGACATGGGTATAATATTATCTCATACAAATGCATTATTAACAAATGATGAATGTCTCCATCATCGAGAGAATAAAAACAAGCCACACAGGCTAAACATAGTTCGGTTTTCACACGGGAAACATAAAATGTTTGGGGTAGTCAGCCCCTAAATCTGCTTGCCCAGGACAATCCTGGCAAAGAAATGTCTGAATCTCACATAGAGAACATAGAGTAGGTGTGTTCGCCTTAGAACATCTTCTGCAGTGGGAAGAGTCTGAATTCTACACGAAAAAACTAGAACATGTGGTAGCCGATGCACGAAGGCATACCACTTTGGATTCTCAGGGTCTAGATGACTATCTCAAGAAATCTCAACTGCAAGACAAGTACACAAGTCATCCCATTTAACTCAACTCAATTCAGATTGACTCAACCCGGGGTGTATCCATGTTCCACACAAGAACTCAAATTGAAATCAAGTCCTTTATAATTAACAAATTTCTAATAAGCCAACGATTGACTTATCTGGCACGTAATTTCACATCATTGCACCAATCGATCAAACATGGGTAATCTCTATAAAGTCTTAATCGGAAATTCATTTCATGATGCAACATGGTACATACGTGGGCAAGACATACATGAACCTAATTCATGATAAGTGCTCTCATCAGCCCCTCGTGCATCATTTATAATCATAATACTAAGCATCATCATAATCAACCTCCACATGTGTGTGTACATGGTAGAAACATTTAACTCAAGCATGAACATGCCTTATAATTAACTCATCATCATACCACACATGCGCATTAACATCTAATCATGGTTCTAATTGAAATCATGGGTGAAAACCATCAATTCAAGTCAAGTGTATCTTCATGCTAAACCTATGCAAGCATATTCACACCACACTTGAATCTAGACATAACATCATTAATCACCCATAATTTGATCACATTACATGAAGACATATCAATTCATTCCCATGCTATAAGCTTGTTAGAATCATACTAAAACATAAGGAATCATTCAATTATAGAATCGAGATAGCCATTCTAACATTTGTAGCCAACAACATGCATTTTCACATATTACTCAAATATTTTTCATAATTTCTAACATTAATAATATACCCTTCTAGTAGCTCATTATAACCCAATCTACTCAACATGAATATAGGAAATGGTATTAAAGAATAAAAATATCAAAATAAGCAAAAGGAACAAAAGTGGCCAAACTGCAATACTACTGTTAGATCGGCCTATAAGGCCATTCAAACGGTTGGCCTTACAATCGGCCTGCAATGTCGTTTGGCTGTTCGATCAGCCTATAAGGCCGTGCGATCGCTATAACAACATATTCTAGTTCGTCTTCTCCACTTCGAATTCAAAACGGAAACTTCACATATCATTCATAAAACATCAAATCTCATACCCAAACTTCACGATAATCAACTCAATACTTATAGAACATCAAATCTAACCATTACTAAGCATAAACCCCAAGAAATTTCATTAAAAATCAAACTTTTCTCAAATTATCATTAAAGCTCATAATCATGGAACCCATTTGAAAACCACATCAAAACTTAAATCCAAATTGCAGTAATGTTTGAGACTAAAAACCTTACCTTCCAGCAAGTTCTTGATTCGAAATAGCTCCTTAAACTCATTCAAAACCTACTCAAAAATATGATTTTTATTAATACTTCTAAAATTCGACTTTAAAACACCTAAAAACTTCAAGAACAAATAGATCTAGGGTTCAAGAGACCCAAAAATAAAATTCTAAATATTAGGTTTTGAAATAGAAACCAAAATCAGTAGTTTTTAATGAAGTATTTTGCAAAATCTTACCTTAATCTTCTTTCTTCTTTAGGAAAATGGGGACTAGGCTCTAATGCTCTAGGTCTCAGCCCTTTCCTAATTGGGAAAGTGGCTGAGCCTTTCCTTTTGTAAATATAGTTTTATACTAAAAATAATAAAACTTGCTTATTTAAAATTAAATTTAATGTCTAAAAATTCTAAAAAAATTACCCACAATCTTAGGTTGATATTAGGGTCACTTAGAGCTATAAATACCAATTTTACTCATGGGGCCCATAGTGGGTATTGCCAACAATACCCATTCCACCGTTCTACCATATGTACCATACCGTTAATAAGTTAAATGGTATGGTTAAATTTATTCGATGGGTAAATAAGAGAATAATTTTATTTGACTGTTATCTAAATGGAAGGTATTAGAAAATGTTCTTCGATACCCGTTTATCTGTTACTTGTTTGTCATAATTAAAAATTACACATTTATACCCATTAGTTATAAGTGTTTTCATTTAAAAAGAGATTGACTTATGGTCTTTTACAATAATTTTCATGTCATGATTTACACTGGGATTTATTGAACGAAAGATATCATTCAAATCACAAATATTTATTTAATTATTTTAACCACTTACAACCATTCATTATAGTTGTTACAAGCTGCTACTTGGAAGATGATTTGCTCTTTCTAACATTTCATATCCAACTGCATTTTTTTATAAAAAAATATTCATTTGTAATTTATAATTTATGTTCTCTTAAACTCACTTCGTTTTGGTGTTTCCCATTAGGTTGCTTTGTCTAATTTCTCTAGTCTTATTAGGTTTGTGTTCCTCTTTAATTATATGTGATATAATCTTAACTAGCTACACATATACTTTGTAAAAAATATTTTTGCAGCTCTCAGATTAGTTAAGAGTCTGTTTTTATAACTCAAACACATGAATATTTTTTATTTTTTATAATTAAACTAATGGAGTGTTTGTTTATGCAAGAAAATAATTAGTGGGTTTGGAGTGGGATTACTGAGCTAACTCTATTCTATTTAAGGTTAGACTCAAGTTAGCTCAAATCAAAGCTCGAACTTAGGCTAATAGAACCAAACTCTTGCTTGACCCTTCTCAAACTGACTTGGTTTGAGTGTTAGTTTGCTTCTTTAAATGAGTGGTGTAGGTGGTTTATTCTGAGTTTTGGTATATGTTGGTTGGAATCATGATAATGTTATAAATCATATTTGCATATGAGATAGTAAAATTTTGATTGATAATTTACTTATTGAAATAGGTTGGAATCAACAAGTTTTGAATGACCAAACAAGTATAAGTAAAATTTTAAAAATGTTTAAGTAAAATTTTAAAAATATTTAAGTAAATTTTTTTCTAAAATATGGGGGACTCTTTAAATTTTTTTAGGTGAAGATGTCATTATCCGGTCAACCTGGGTAGACCTAGTTCAACAACTGATTTGGGTTAGGCTCCGGGTTAAGTTTTAAAATATTGCTTCAAAGAGACACTAATAGATGATGTGAATCACTACATGTGGTTTTATTCTTCCCTACAAGACACATGACCGTAAGAAGGCAATTGTCATTCTTCTCACATTTGGGATTCTTCTGAAATAGACAGTTGATGAATATTTTGGAGTTGGACTCATATGATAAGAAAGAACTATTAGAAAATAAGTAGTTCTATTTGGTATATGCTTAATATATGTGTCCATTTACGTTTAATGTTTAATCCTTACAATTTATTCGCAACAACTATAAATAACTGTATTAATGATGTTAGTTATTTACCTTAGTAATATCTAATTAAGTGGATAAAAAAATATTTATTTTAGCCTTTTTTAGCACATTTAATAAAATGTAATGGATAATAGTTATCTGATTAACCGACTGATTATTAGTTAAAGGAACGGTTATAGAAGTACCTACACCGTTTACTTAATGGAACGATTATGGATAAAGATTTAGAAAATAATTATAGTAATGGAATAGGTTATATCGTAACCGTATCATTCCGTTGGCAGCCCTACTACCAACACTAATTTTTAGGAAAATAGTAAAATTTTAAAAATTCCAAAAAAAATAAAATGACTTAAATTAAATTAAAAACTTGAAATGTGAAGAAATTTTTTAGTTAAAACCTTTTTTAACAACTTAAATTTCGAAAATAGTCAACACTGATAAGAAATTAGCATTAAACCATAAAATAACAATCAAATGGAATAAGATAAACCAGTTCAAGTTTAGAGATCTTACAATAGATACTTGAATAACAAGATAATCAATATAGGAAATAATTATGTGCCAAGTATACAATGAATGTTTTATGATATAAGTCCACGTGGGTTTTCGAGGACTTTTGGATATGCAGTATATAATACCTTTAGGACTAGTATCGGATACATATGGGTGATCTATGTTACAGGCCCTTGGGTCAAAGGTGTTGAGTAAAGTCGAAGATGAAAGTATATTTTCATGTAAATCCAGGTGTGTTTTACTTAAAAAAGTTAATAGACTGATATGTCTTTAGGTTTAGTTTTTACAGTTTATTCTAATCATGATGTGTAAGTATTCATGCTAGTTAAACTCTTAATTATGTGTTTATCTTGGTTTGATTAACTATGATCGTTCTTAATTATTAAAGAATAACACTTGAGTATGTTATACTTGAAATTATGCTTATGAGAACATGTTATAGTGATATGATATAGCATATGCATGGCATGATATAGTATTTTACATGATCATTTAAATTAAAGATGTAAATAGAATTGCATCACATTGGTATACAACATATAGTTCCATGTGTATGCTCTAAGGTACAGTGCATGTATGTCATTAACTAGAGTAGATGTAGGCCAAGTTTACTACGTTTATATAGGTACATGTTGTTATGATAGAAGATAGTTATAAGGATTCTGCCACACTCAGTAATGTCGGGCTTAATTTAGTTCCTCATAAGACTATTTATTTGTAATAATTTTTAAAATGTTATTAATTATAACATTCGAAATTATTTGGGGAGCTAAGTGGAAACACCTGGGCATAGTATCGTAGATTTGTGGTTGCATTATACACTATTTGGACTGAGTCCTTGTATAGTATTTGCAACTAGAGTCGGCTGAAAACGTAGCTCGTTGTCAATGGTCCTCCAATAGTAAAATTCTTTTGGCATCATGCGTTGCCGTTGATGGACCTGTGACCCGTTGTCACTTGTCAAGACTTCTGGTTCGAGGTCTAAAACCTTGTTGAGCAGCCGTAGCCATCCCATCCTTGGGCCCAGATCAAGCGAATCCATTAAAACGTGCATGAAAGTTTGTTATAATGTCCTTGATCTACGTCCGCGAATGAATCAATCTGGCAGAGAAGGGTAGATGGTCAGGAAGAAAGGTCGGTGAACTGTCACTCTACAATGCCAATGACCAAATAGCCCTTGGAAGATGGGGTTGAAGCAAAGACAAGCAGTGGAAGGAATACCGGTGATAGCAAATGATTGGAGGAGCGTATGGGCAAGACACAAAATAATTGAAGTTTGTGTCATCCCCATGGTTTTGGAGCAATATAAAGGGGGTGCAAGACTGTTGTCTCTGTGCTCCTCGAGACTGGGGCATCCATCTTCTCTCCCTTGCTCTCTCTGTACCTCATGGGGAGAGCTCCTTGCTGCTCTAAGGTAGGGTTGCACAGGGGTCCCTGGTCTGCAAAAGAAGACGCATTGCTTAGTAAGTACATTGAGGCCAATAGAGAAGGAAACTGGAGATCATTGCCTAAGAAAGCAGGTAAAAATGACAGTTTTTATGAGAAAACCTTCCCGCTTTATGATCTTCGTAATGCGTTCGCTTTCACCTGTCTATGTTTTTTTATGTCAATTCTTTTGTCTGATATTGATATCTGTATCAAATTTTGTTTCTAGTATCTACTATATATCGTCATGAACGTACAATTGACTTCAGCATTCTTTAAATTCTAAATAATGTTAGATCATTGCCACATTTCTATTTAAAAAAAAACTATTATTATTGTAGTTGATATTTTATGATGAAAAATATCAATTAACTCCCTTCAAATAATTTAACAGACAGCCCACAAGCCTTTACTTAAGTTCTCCTTGTTTACTTGCTAATCAAAATAGAGATATGTTTCCTTATAATTAACAAATCTTTACATGCATAACTATGTTGTATCAAAGTAGATGAAGTAGTTATAATTGTTTTAGTTCAAAATTTTGTCTTCTTGTTCCATGTTACTCTTATTGATCAAGTTCCATAATAATGACTCTTTTCCTAGTTAATTATAATGAATTTTGCGCTTACAACGTTCGCCAAACTTGAAGTGACACTCTTGACAACTTTCTTGGCTTCTTCAGTGTGGCCTGCTTCTCTCTTAAAGACAATGCCTTTCATGCTACAAGTGAAAAGCAAAAACAAAATTACTTTACATGAAAGTTAGCAATTGGAACATTTGGGGTCCATCACCTTTAATTAAAGAAAAATGATTTCGCGACGTCATTCTCCTAATTAAAAGGGTACTTAGTGCCTATAAACGTGTTACATGTTTTCTTATGGGTGTCCAGGGCTTCTTAGATGTGGAAAGAGTTGCAGGCTCAGATGGATGAACTATCTGAGGCCTGACATCAAGCGAGGAAACATCAGCCCTGAGGAAGAAGATCTCATAATCAGACTGCATAATCTGCTTGGCAACCGATGGTCACTAATCGCTGGACGATTACCCGGCCGGACCGACAATGAAATAAAAAATTACTGGAATACCCATATCAGTAAGAAGCTCAAAAGCCAGGCAAGTCCCCAAAATTTTCATAAATCAGCAACTAAAAAGTGCGAAGCGAAAAGGAGTACCAAAAATGGGAAGAAAGAGAGAAGAAATTTGGCCGAAGAAACTGAAGAGAGGTCCACAAAAACCATAGTGTTCATCCCTAAGCCCACAAGGTTGGCATCATTTAAAACAACAAAACAATATAGCACAATGGAGAGCAGTGATGATGGTTCAGTTGACAAAAGCCAAGGGCCAGTGTCAGGAGCGGAGGGAGAGGCCATTGAGGAGGTCGCGCACATTCTTCTTTGGCAGGTTCACAATGATCAGTATGAGCATAACGAACTTTTAAATGCAGATTTCTTCGTACAGTCAGAATTCACTATGAACAATAACATGCTTGACAAGCTCTATGAGGAGTATTTGGAACTCATCAAAGCCCAGGAGGGACAAGTGCAGGAATGCTCATTGGAAGAATCTTTATGGGATTAAATAATTGCCCTTGATGAATGCCACTCCAATAATCTCCTCAAAACCCTGTCGAGTAAATAAAAAATTATATATTAAATAGTTTATTGGGGTGCATATAGACGCCTTCTTTTGATTTTTGGTGAGAATCCCCTCCTATCAGACAGTGAAACGGCGGAGGAAAGTGTTCGGCACATCGTCTTCATACGAGGAGACCATTTAATATGTGTAATTCCCATAATGTTGCTGCTACTGAAAAATAAACCCATGTGGATGTGGGCCAACCCTTGAGAAAAGGGTTTAAGTTTGGGTTAGCATTTAGACAGAACCTACGCCTTTATGGGTTATGAACTTTTGTTTACTCAAATAAGTCCTTGTTATGTTCTAAAGCCCGCTAAATTAAGAAAAATTATAGTTATACTTATTTTTTTTATACTATATATTTTACACCACCTTTAATTGGATAGTGATGGTAGCCCCACCTAATAGCATTTCCCTATTTAATCATAAGTAGTATAAGATCTATGAATGTGAGTTGTGTAGACATATCGCTATCCATTATATTAAACAACTGTAGGGTATTTTAGTGATGATGGAATCAATCAATGATTTAATTATGGATATATTCAAGTAATAATTTTTTTATTGTAATAAGGACAGGCTTTTCATATGGAAAAAAATGCTCTTATCTCCCACCTTCCTTAAACCCACTTTTTTCACTACCTACTAGATCCACCAGTGGAGTTCTGCTGGAACTTTGCCAAACCGCCACACATCTACAATAAATGGTAATTATTTGAAATAAAAAAAAATATTTTTATTTGAATGGTTACGAGAAGGGAAAATAAGCTTATAATAATCTTTTTAAATAGTCAACTATTTGAATTTAACAAAATGCAGCTATTAATATAGAACCAATTTTTTTGTCAAATGAACCTATTAATGTAAGGTAGAGGGAATATATTATTTGTATTAAATGGATATTATTTGTGTTAAATGTATTTACTCTGCGTGTTTAAAATATATATTGTTCATGTTAAATCTATACTTTTTTTTTTGCTGCTAGCTTGATTGTTTGTCCTGGCTTTAGGCTATGAGATAAATATCTAGCGGCCAATGGTTGGTTTGTGGTGGCTAGATCTAACCATGGCAGCTAGCTAGAGCTTGGCCATGCATATATATCTAACTTGGAAATTGTTGCAAGGCACAACCCAGCTCTAGCCACTGGCCACGGTGGCCAAAGCATGGCCACACCCACATATGGTTGCCATGGATAGAGTTTGGACATCGTGGCCAAGAGATGTCAATCTCTGTTGCTAACCATGGTTAGATCTAGCCACCACAATTAAAACATGGCCATCACTTCGTAGGTGAAGACATAACTATATGGGCGAAGCATTCATATTGGTTCAACAATGACTATGTCTAGTCCTATCGCAACCCTAGGCTATGAGCATGTTGTACAAACAAATCCATAGGTAAGGCTTTAAAATTAACAAATCTGCCAACATTTCAGTAGTAGAAAGATGACTAATTGTCGGCTTTCCTTTTTGTAGCCTGTCAAAGATAAAGTCGTAATGCACCTCAATGCGTTTTCCTCTGGTGTTTATCTCCTCATTCTTTAGTGTCGACATGGTAGCCAGATTATCACAATATATCTGGAACGGAGAATCAAACCCGTCTTCTAGCCCTAGCCTAGCTAGAAATTCCTTAATCCATAATGCTTCTGAGGCTACTAAACTGCATGTATAACACTCAACCTCCATAGTGGACTTAGCAATGCACTTTTGCTTCTTACTAGTTCATGTTATGGCTATGCCTCCAAATATAAAGATATAACCAGCAATGGATTTCCTATCATCTGGGTCCCGTGCATGCATCGTTAGAATTATCATACCCAACCAATGACAACTCTTAGTGTGACATGTGAGTCTCATACCTTTAGTGCCTAATAGGTACCTGAACACCCACTTAATAGCTTGCTAGTGTTGCATTCCTAGGTTAGATTGGTATCTACTTATCAAGCCTACAATGAAGCTTAAATCAGGTTGAGTACAGGTCCTAGTGTATATCAAGCTACCTATAGCCTGTACGTATGACACTAACTCCATCTTTAATCTTTTCTCACCTCTTGAGGGTGTCATTCTTTTAGAGAAAATCGTGTCTTTGTAAATACGGGAATCAATAGTTTTTCAACCAACTACATTGAAGCATTTCAAGATGCTTTCAATATAAACTTCTTGAGATATACTAAACTCATGAGCTTTTTTATCTCATTCAATCTTCATCCCTAGGATGGCCTCACCTATGTCTTTCATCTCAGATTGGGTTTTAAGCCACTCCTGAGACTGACAATTAAGCTTAAGTCATTTCTCATTAATAGGATATCATCAACATAGAGATAAAGTAATATAAATATACTTACATCATTGAAGGAGTAGACAAAATAATTATACTCATTTGCTATGAATTCATTCTCATCAATCACCTTATGAAAAGTGAAGTATCATTACTTAGGCGACTGGTAAATATTAATTAAGCCTATATAAAGACTTTATGAGTTTACACACCTGGTGTTCCTTTCCAAGAATGGCAAAGCCCTCAGGTTCTATGTAAATCTCATCCTCTAAATTACCATTTTAAAATATAACCTTTACATTCATTTAGTGTAACTCTACGTCCAACTGAGCCACTATAGCTAATAAACTCCTGATAAATATAAATCTAGTCACAAGTGAATATGTTTCGTTGAAGTCAATGTCCTTGACTTGGGTGAAACCCTTAGCTACTAGTTTTGCCTTATATTTATCTATAGACTTATCTGCCTTGAGTTTATTTTTAATGATTCATTTACAGCCAATAAGCTTTTTTTCACTAGGCAAGTCAACAACTTCCCAAACTTAGTTCTTCATAATGGAATCCATTTCCTCTTAGATAACTATTGACTATTCCTCGGATCTGGACTATCCATTACCTGCTCATAGGTCAAAGGATCATCGGACAAGGGTTCATATATAATTACTTCATCCTCTCCTATCATGGCATACAATTCCCACAATAAGGTTGAAGGTCTTCTCTCTTTTACCTCCTTACATAAGACTCAACCCTATGTTCAGATCCTACTACTACCTCAGAAGTAGTAGAGTCTTGATCTTTCTCCTACATCAAACAGTTCAATTCTATACTAGAAATTATAGGGTCTAGGTCTTCTTTTAGGTTATAGGCTTCCCTAGATTCAAACCTTACTGTCCCATCAAAATAGTGCACTACAAACATGTACCCCTTAGAGTGTTTAATGTACCCTGTAAAGTTAGAGTGCAATACAAAGGACAATGATTCCCGTTCAAGCCCATCGTGGCCACACATCAAGGCAATTCCAATCCGGCAAAGACTATTGACAGCTTCGTCATGCTAGTGGATGTCATGACCAGGATCATTGACGTGGTTTTGGAGAAGGCCATTCTCTTTGGGGAGCGGGGTTGAAGCACGAATAGTATGCAAGTTGAGCTCCATAGGGTCAAACATGTTCTGGAGGTGGCAACAAGCTTAATAAAACAAATGCAATCCCCACTTGTACCTGAGAGTGAGCAGCCACACGGACCCCTCAACTGGAAATCCGGCATGCAGAAACCCTTTTGCCAAAAACAGAAGGAGGGATATTGGTTCAGGTCAAGGCTAGAGCTTCCAAATCAAGTGAAGTTGTTCACCAATCCGCTCGTGAAGAGGAAAGAAAATCTATCACTCAGTCTTTTAATGAGGATTTCATTTTGCGTAAGTACATTTTCAATTACATGTAATGTTCACTTATCATGTTAGTTTGGGGATCATCGTGTCATCGATCACACGCAAACACACAGTTGTTTTATAAGAAAATGGTATGGTAGTGGTTGTATGATCGATAACACGACCGTACATATTAATGTATCACTTTCAATATGATAGGTCAACAAGTCATGTCATCAATAACAACTTTCTCCGCATGTCGTCTATTTACTAATACAAATTGTTACATGTTATATTCAGAGAAAAGGGAGCCAAAAGCTGGCTCCCCAATAAAGAAGAAGAAGGGTCTTAAGGTTAAAAGGACCATAATCATTCCTCAAAAAAATTAACAAGGAAGTGGTTCAATCCTAGTTCAGTCAAGGAACAATCACGGGAGGAAAAAGAGGCAGAAATCATAAATAAAACTGAAGATAAAGAAGCAGTGCCACAAAAGCAAATAAAAGTGAAGATAAAGAAGTGAAAAGCTTCAAATGCTAGCCCTATTGCATCCTTGCTACCTACCATGCCTATGAGAACGAGGCACACGATGGCTAATCCACTTGCTCATCCATCTAAGGGGGAGGAACCAGCTAAGAAGGTGGCCGTTGAGGGTGCAAAGAAGCCAAAGGCATACAATAGCTACATTGAAAAGAAGATTGCACAGACAAAGCTCCTAGCAAGTGAGGAGCAAAAGGCAAAGCCAAAGGATGAAGTTCCATTGGCATTCATCCCTGATCCATATATCCCTGCACCACAGGCATTTTCAGCAAAGTCTCTGACACCGAAAATGGTGGACTTAAATGTCACTTCCAACAGTGCCACTATATGAGATACCCTCCAGTTGAACAGGAACTACAAGAAAGTATCCAACATATGATAGCCATAGAAGAGCATGCTGAGTAGCATAAGGACAAGGAGGAGGTCACTATGCTGCCACACAACTACCTTGATCTACATATAGTGTTCCACACGGAGATTCAATGGGTTGAAGATCAGGGGACCATCTAGGACTTTTTGGCACACCCACAAAAGGAATGGCCCATGGTGACACTTCTCCACACTGACTATGTGTCTCTAAAGATTGTGGTGTGTTCCTCATATGTTATATAACGAAGCTTGCCAAAGGAGTCCTTTAACCTGATTTTACCCAAGTGGAGATCACAAATTTGGTGAGGCCTCAGATTTGTGCAGCAATTCTTTGTGGGCGAATTGATAAGGAATTCAAACCAGAAGTGGATAAATTGTAATATGGTTTACTATTTTTTATGGAGTGTTACTAACTTTACAAAATTATAAAGTATACTCAATTGTTTTATTTTAATTCCCTATCGTGTAACCTGTGATAGCCAATTGTGTAATCAACTACGTGACTTTACTTCTATCGTATAATTGATAACATGACTCATGTACATTCTATTAATATAGGATTCATATTGTGTAATTTGTGATAGTTGATCGTGTAATCAACTATGCAACTTTATGTTAGTTGTGTATCTTCTAAACATGACTTATGTATGTGCAACTAATGTATGGCTGATTTGAGTTGAGTCTAGCATGAAAAATTGGGGAGGTGTTCTCTTGAATTGGTGACTCGGACTTATAGAGTGACTCTTCAGAAATTAATCATTAATTTAATGCTATTGTCGTGTTATCAATATTAAAACATTAAGGATATCATGTTAATAGTGACACATAGTGTAGAAAAAACATTATATTTATGACTTTCTTATCGTGAAATTGGTAACACGTAAAACCTTTGGCCATGTTACCGGTTACATGATATGTATATAGTATAGAATGTTTACAAACAAAAATAAAAATATCGTGTTATCAACAGCAAGATTCTTTAGTAGATCGTGATGTTGAAAACATAATGCATAAAGAAAATTGTGTTGCTAAGAACACGGTTGTACAATGGCATTTCTTGCAATCAGCTAAAGAAAGGGGGTGGCAAAGGCAACCCCGATTGGTGTTCCCCTTCGTTTCTGTAGAGTATAATTTTTTGCAGTAGTCAGACACATAGAAGTGTCTGTCATTAATTGTTGCAATTCCATGTTTACACGGTAGCCCCAGATGTTGAAACTTTCTACATGTGCAACTACGCTCGACTAGATTCACAACATCCTGTTAAATGAATATCGTGTGCATGAGAACATGTTAAAGAATCCATGCTGTGTAATCAAGAACACGACCCACTAACAATAGACTTACTATCACAACTATCATGTTATTTTAACAATTAAACTTACACGAGATGGACAATAATGTATGAATGTACACACGATAGTAATTGCATTTTATCTGGTGATATAGCAAGTTAACTTGAAATTCATACATTAATACCAAAAATAGATGCACATTCCTTGCTTCTTCTCTTCTGTTTTCAATGTGTTTATGGGCAAATGGGGAAACCTATTCATTCATCTTTTGTCCATCTGTCTAATGTTTCTCAAAGAGTGTGGTTGTATGCCCCCTTGTATGCTTAATTAACCTAGTTATAGGCATCGACTTGGCTTTTTTGAACATTGCATTAGCACTTTCAAACCCATTTGAGCTGTGTTCCATATCTTTTTTTTGGAAATACAACATTGGCCTAGTGCTCTGAACCTATCTTATTTAGCCAAGCAAATGCTTCAAGATCATGTTCTTCAATGTTATTTATCATGTCGTCAAACATGTTTTGTCTGAAAGTTTCAGTTGTCATATGGAGTTGGTTCTTTAGGTAGTTGTCTTTGAATCTATCTAATATACTTGTTTCCATGTGACAAATGCAATATTTGTGGTGTGTAGAGGGAAAATACTGCTTAACAGCATTTGCCAAGCCCTTCATTCTATAAAAAATAATTATATCCAACTTGGCTAGAGGGTCTAAAAATTGATTATTTGTAAGCAATTCAATAAGTCAGCACCATATTTTCTCATACTCATTCTCGACCAATGCAAGTGTGATGTATAACATATTATTGTTCTCGTTTAGTGCAGTTGCTACCAATAGATGTCCAAGATACTTTCCCTTCAAGAAAGTCGCATCTACCATTAGCAATGGCCTTAGTGTTGTTCTGAATGCTCTTGCAACTGGCCCAAATATCTAAAATACTCTTTTAAAATTGTACCACCTATAGGTTCGGGAATATCACATGATCTAATTGGAACAACTACACTTCCTGAATTTATCCTTTTTATCTAAATTTCGTATGCAGGAAGTATGCGACAGGATTCATCTGGTTCACCATCTATTAAATCAGTTAGTGTTTTACCTAGAGGACCAAATATTAGATAACATTCTAATAAAGGTTATATGACAACTTATTCTTTATATCCCCTATAACACGAGAACATTCATAGTTGTGATATTGTAAACCTAAACTATTTATGCATCGTGTTCATGTTAATACAATAGGTAATTAGGTCATGTTGTAAGAAAATGTGACCGTAGGCTTCTCGTGTGCTTGATAACACGTCATATTTCATTCAATGTTGTGTTACTAAACGCACGATGCAAGGAGTCTCATAAAGTTTATTTTACCTACATGCCAACATTTCTTGTAGTTCGCAGTTATACCCCAGTTCTTCGAAATATAATTTGCTATGCTTTTCGGTGTAATGTCTACCGAATCTTTAAACAACCCATAACATTTTCTCGCAGTATAAAGGCACAATGCTAGAGGATAGTCAGTTGACTGCCTTTGCATTCCACACGAATGGTTGAGCATTGATCTCATCACAGTCACATGATCTCTAATATTTGAAGCCCTTATGTACCAGTTACAAGAATGATTGGAGTACTTTGCAGCGTACGTAGAGGAATGGGGTGATGAGAATGGATTTGTGGTTGAGGATGTAGACTGCAATGGACTAGACCTGGTGCTAGGGGCAAAATTTGACATCAAGAGGCAGTTTAAGTATATTCCGCATGACTTTGCAATTAAAAACAACTCCACGTTGGTCATTATAAAAGAGAATCATTCCACTTATGCCACCTAGTGTACATATGACTTGCAAGTGGTATATAAGGGTGTTGTACTTGCTTGATGGGGTGAAGGTGACATGGTATGTGCCTGAGTGTAAATGTGGAAGTACACAATGCTCTTCCTACGACCACATTTTTTACATATACGTGGATTGCAAGGAAACGTTATGGGTTGCATAAGGTTTATGGAGACAATATACCTTGGTAGTTGTAATCATACATTGGAAAGCATTCGGGTATCAAAGCATACATGAAGTTGCATGATAGGCAAAGGAAGTGTTGTGTGAGATAATGGATGGAAATCATGATGAATCTTCAAAAATTCTACTTGCCTATGCCAACAAGTTATAGACGTAGAACCCCACAAGAGTGGATGTAATTGTGAGGGAATACAAGATCGGATTGGGAAATTATGATTTCAAACTTGTCTTTTGGATGTTTGGACCGTCAATTAGAGCATCTAGAAGTACACTAACGCCATTGCTAACAATCAATGCTACATTTTTAAAGGGCATGTATCTTGGACAACTTCTTGTTGCAGCTACCATAGATAGGGATAATAGGATGGTCTAAGTTGCATATGCAATTGTTGAGAAAGAGTCAAAGGTGACATGGACATGGTTCCTAACTTTGGTACAACAACATGTGTTTGAGGTGGCAATGTGACACTAAATACCATTATTTCATACAAGGCCATAGGCTTATTGAATGTCGTGGAAAGGATTTTGCCCACCAATCACCATGGTGATTGTTTGTGACACATGTCACAAACTTTCTATGATTAAATCCATTGTCAATCATGCAAAGACCTATTGTAAAAGGTGGTATTAACCAACAAGCAGGCTTAATTTGATGACTTCATGAAGGAAATGAAGGAGAACAATCCATTGGCATGGGAATGGGTTGAGAGAATGGATAAGAAATGGTGGACCGATGTTCATTTCACTGGGTAGAAATACAATACAATGACAACATCATGTCAGAAAGCGCAAACTTAATACTTAAAAATGCTAGAACTTTGCTTGTGACTTGGTTGAGTGACCATACAAGTCAAGTCTCAGTTTAATATCTTGACAAACGCCATCAAAATGGTCAAAACAATAATAAAGCACCCATAAAACACTTTGATAAAATATTGAATACATCGAGGAAGTCATGTAGTCATTGCCACCCTCTCCTTGTTTACTTAAATAAATTCTAGGTTAACTCTGTATGCCATAAGGTGATGTACATGTATTGAAATAACCTTCTATGTTCTTTAGTCTATACATATAGCTCATAATTTCAAAACTATAATAATTGATTAGACTACCAAACCCTATTTATGTCCTTCATGTGGGCTTAAAAGGCTCCAATAGTAAAGTGAAATAAATTGGAGTATCTAGATTGAACTATAGTATTGTTATGTATCATATGTGCTATAATATATGTGTCATTGTGATAATATATTTTTGGTTGCAGGATGCGCCCAAACTAGACACTAGAACATGCAGTAGCAACAGGTTTCACTCTATGAGTCTCCCATGAATATTGTTAAGTATCATATATGCTATAATATATGTCATTGTGATAATATATATTTGGTTGCAGGATGCGCCCAAACTAGACACTAGGACATGCAGTAGCAACAGGTTTCACTCTATGAGTCTCCCATGAATATATTTTATTGTGGTCATTGATCATCAGGGACTTGATCCAATCACATTTTCTGAGTCCTTTTACTTAACTAGCATGTACTACAAGACATATGATGAGGTAATACATCATACATTAGATAGACAACAATAGGCTCCCCCCCCCCCCAAAAAAAAATTACCACTAATCTCTCCCTCCTTTTGGTTTGTCTCTCCCTGTCTCTTTTCTTGTCTTGGTGTCTTTCTCTGTCTACACATATTCCTTTCTCTCTACTTTCTTTCTCTTCCAATTCTCTATCCCTAATTTTTCACTCCTTCATAATTTTCTTCAAGTATGGTATTCAATTTCCTTCTTAATTTTTTATTGTATACTTTATTATTGATCATTTCAAATTTATCCTAACATAGGAAACTATTATGCAAAAGTTGTGTCCAATCCAGAAATTAGAGATAAGGGAAGTTATATGTGATTTGTGACGATATGAACCTTCGTTAGAAACATTAGAATTTTTCAGTATTAATGATTTAATTAGATACTTGTTTATGTGGTTTGGTGAATTTTTTTATGTTTTGTGGTTTTCCATGTTTCTTTAATGTTTGATATAATCCTTGCTTACTTTGGAGATAAATAACTAATTCTATATAAGTTAAAAAATCATGAAATTTTTATGTGATCTTAATGTACTTGTTTTGACCTTCCATAATTTGTTCACAATTTCAAAGTCCGCTAAACATGTCAAATGACCAAATGATCCCTTAGACTAAATTTGCAATTCTACTCCCTCAAATGATTTATTTATAGGGTAAAATAATTTGTAAGCAATATTGTCATGACAATAGCATCCTATTAAACTTTCATGAATGTTTTAACCATATATTATTTTCTATGATTTAATTAACAAAAGACTTCCTTTTATGGTATTTTTTATACAAATTGTAGGAAATTCATGATTAATCATTTTTTTTAATATGCACATACTTGATGATTCTACTACTATAATGATATTATAAGTAATATATAGATATATTGTGTATGCATCTTGTGTATGTATGCAATTACGATGATATGAATAATATTATTTACTACATGCATCACTTAATAATATGTAAAAAAAAATCATGTTCATGCATTATCAGGAAAGGTGATGATAAGTTTGTAAATTAACCAAATAGAGTCATGAAACAATTGGGTAATATCCAACATGATGGAAAAAACTCAAGATTCTCCCATTTCTTAATTTAAAAATGGTGCATGACAATTGTTTCATTAAATGACAATGTATCATGAATGTATGGAAATCTTTAAAAGGATGAGGGTCTAACATAGTCGTGCAACTCCCCAAATCTCTTTAGCAATTTTTCCACTAAAATTGTGTAATTGACTTAGTGAAGCATTGTAATTGTAAGTGGACACAACAAGATATCTTGGCTAACAACCAATGATAATGTATAATGGAATTGAACTTGGTTCAACAATGGAATGATGATGAATTTAATTATTTATTTATTTATTAAATAATTTATTTCTCAACATTGTTTATGAAAGTTCATGATGATTACATTGATAGTTATTTTTCTTATTGAGCTTTTCTTACTCGTGTTTTATCATTTGTCAAAAATTTTCTCCTTATTGTTATGATACATAGAGGTAATGGAGTATTTGAATCACTTCGGAGCTGATGCCAATGTGATTGTGGAGTGAACATGACTTACTAAGATATTCAATTTACAATGCTGCTTATTGTAGGAAGACTTTATGAATTGGTTTTATTCAATAATGTAATAGACTATTTCAATAGTTCATGGCTAACTTCATAATGCAATTAAGTATTTTTCTTTGATTAAATGTTATCGTTATGTGCTTAGCCAATCTAATTCTTCAAAATTAGGCACACACATCCAACCCCTCAACGCTAGTTTGAGTAAGTATCCTAGCATGATATTAGTTATTTAGGCTTCACTCCCTCTTCAAGTTGGATCATTTTTAGGCCCGTTAGACATATAAACAAAAGTAGAGGTCTAATTTAGCTCCTGAATTGATTCAAATTAACCTATTTGAAATATAAATAGCCTAATCAATTGTGAATTAACATAAATAAGGATTAAAATCTAAGAGTTTAAGACATTTAATTCAACATAATTTAAGTACATTAGGCATTCTAGGGATGAAGGTTCTTCTACTTTAGAATTGCCAATGTAGCCACTATGGGAATATCTTGTGAGGCTAACAACAACTAGGGAAAAAGTCATGTTGTTGCATAGTTTTGTAGTTACGTCTAGTGCCATTTTTCTAGATTGTATATATATATATATATATATATATATATATGAGTCCCGTTTATATAAGCTCGGGCTCATATATACTTACGTGAGCCCGGGCTCCATGGGCCATCGGATTTACATCCGGTGGCTCACAATTTTCATGGGTAATACTCATGGGTTTAAACCCATGAATATTATAGGTCACCGGATGTAAATCCGATGGCCTATAGAGCCCGGGCTCACGTAGGCGTATATGAGCCCGGGCTCAGATAAACTTTTTCCTATATATATATGTATATGTATGTATGTATATGCATGAGACATGGTTTGACTTGTCATTCAACTTCAGTTTATTGTAACAATATAAATTATGTAATTTATGTATGCATTTTTTTATCTGTATGTGTGAAAAGCAATGGTCTCAGTTTGGATAATAGCATAATCTTTGCTTTGATTTTATTTAAAACATGAAAATATTCATTCACATTTATGCACTCCAATAAATTCAAAAAAATAAATTTAAAAATCCTATATTGTGACACTTAGAGTCATTAATTTTCTACTAGTTTGATGAAAATTATTCAATTGCTTAAGAGATTGGGAATTCTTTAGGGGTGTGTTTGGCAATAGGGATTTGGGTCATGTGATTTATAAATGGCTGCAATTTAGCCTTAGTTCCCTATTTGGCAACATATTTTGGGTGGGATTTGATTTTGTTCCAAATCACATGATTTCTTTTATAATTAGAAAAGGAGTAAATAGAAATCACAGGGTCAATTGTGTTTTTTGTAAATCTCACCTAACTAAGATTCAAATACAAATCTCAAGCTTAAAATCACATAGTTCCCGACACACTCAATTCTTAAATACAAATTTCTCTTATCTCGTAATTTACAATGACATGATTTAACAATCACACATTTAAATTCAAATTAAGGTTGCCAAATGCACTCTAGTGGAATCTGGAAATGAAGATGTTGGATGCATAGGAGGTATAGAGGATCATAGATGATGAATGTTGAATCAAAGGTATTGGCATGGATAGTGTTAAATGAAGGTGGTTTTGATGTAAATCAATGGTTGATTGTACCTATATTGACTTAGTAATATGATTCTTTATTAGTGAAAGTTTAACAGTTGGATGTAGTCCCATAATATTTCCCAAAAGGGTTTTCCAGGTAAAAAATTTGGTGTGTGCTTTGTGATTGCTTGTCATTCTCTTTTGCTCATGATAGTTAATTTATTTATATGTAACCAGCTAATGAAATTTGCAAGGGTTGATTAGTGAAAGTAACACCCTTCGAAATCATACAAGAAATCTCATACTACCCATCTAATAGTGGGTCCTATTAAGAAGCTTAAAATTGTTTTACTTTTTTAGTAGTCTATGTAAGGTCAAAATTTTATGTTGGATGTATTTCGTAACAAAGCAATGTTATGAATGATATGTAATTTTAAGTCCATAGTTAAGTTATTATCGATGTGTCAATCCACATGTATAGCTACAAATGAGAGTTTTAAGTTTAAGAAGAAGCTAAACACTTAAACGAAATTGTCATAATAATTCATGTCATGGCAGGTAAGATGCTCACGACATATCAAACACCTAGTGCTAAATAGTTACAATTTACTATGGTGAATTGTGGAATTAAATAATATTTTGAAAGAACTGATTAAATTGTGTGACCAAAATTAAGATCAATTGGCATGAGCTGTAACTACTTCTTGAACATTGCAAACCTTCACATGGATATTGTTTGGTATCGCTACAAAGTTCTAGAAAATAGTTTACTATTATATGGTAATGAACATAATATAGAATTATTAGATGGGTGATCAACATGAATCTACCATCACTCATCTTCATTAAACATGATTAGTTTTGTATTGTTAATAGAGGTTATTAATCGCCTAATTGAAGACATCAATTGAACACCATAAGATTTAATCATTTGTTTGTGTACTATATACTTCCTGTGTACTATATACTTCCTATGTACCATAATAAGGGTCTAGATTAGAAATACCAAACTGAACTGATTTTTGTTCATTTTTGTTTTCTAATCCATATACTTATTACCGGATTAACGGAGCATAAATCACCAAATTTAATTTCAAAATTGATTTAGGAAGATAGGGATTCAACCTCTACACATCATTTATGTATAAATAAGGAAATAAAACATGGGAGAAATGCATTAGTATTATTTTCTTTTGTATGATCTTTTCACCCTTCTACAACAATGATTTGTTCAAACATCCTTCGATTTTTACTTTGTTTTCCCTAAAAGATCATTTAGTGATTATATGTGGCAAGTTCACGCATATGTTATAGTACTTGCGGCCATTAATTTTTTTTTTCTTGCTCATGCTTTATTCTCCATCTTTGAGCTTCAATTCTATCACTTTCAAAATATTTTTCTAGATGATTTTGGAGGATGGAATTGAATTGTTTCCCCTCTGGTTCGTGATTCTTCTCCTCCCTTCCAGTCTAAATTTCTCATTTGGTTTTAAATAATTTTGGACAACACCTCTTTCCTTGTTCATGCTATTAATTTTGTCCCAAAATAGATGCTGTTTGCTTTGTTTAATCATTCCTATTTATAAGCTTTTTTCTTGCTTAATTCTTTCCCTCTTAAAGTCTTATTTCCTTTCTTTGAACTCTTTCCAATTTATTCTCTATTTTCTGCTCTTCTCTACAACTACGAATTTTGGACTATTCTATTCTTTGTTGAGCCCCTTTGTTGATTGTTCCTTTCGTTTTTTTTTCTTGGCCATAAGCTGCTAGGTTTTATTTACTTCCTTTAGTAAGCTTTTGTCTATATATTGACTTACTAGCTTGCTGGTTTAGTCTATTTCTGAACTCTAATTTTCTGGCCGCCCTTAAATTAGAATGTTGGTTGCACCTTTGAAGTAGAATTTATGATTCTCTCTTCTCTCCATGTTGATTCTTTTCTACCTTTCTTTACTTCTCTTGATGCATAGCCTTCTCCTAATGTCTGATCCGTTTGAGATATTTGAATCGTGTCCAAATATGTTGCAAGTAATATGAGCATTTAGAAAGTTATTCGTGTGACATTCACCTGCAAAGCACAATATGACCATAATTGAGACATGTAAAAATTAAATAAAATCGTGATTTAGCTCAAATACATGCTTAATCTACCAATGTCACCTGAATTAATTGATAATTAAATCAAACTACTAATATATATATATAGATATCGTAACATAAATAAACCCTAATTAACCCTAAATTAGCTTTATCTTACACTGGAAAATAAAGTAAACAAACATATAAAATGTGTAAAAACTACACGTATCAAGAGGGATGTGAGGAAGATAGGGGAGAGGGGCTAGAGGCACCTCTTTTATAGTTAGGGCTTCCCCTTCTCAGTTGGGCTTGAGCTTAGGCCCAATTGTCTTATCCGGGCGATTGTTCTCTTGTTGTGTCTTGTTCATGTATGTGGGCTCGTGTCCACAAGCCCATGAAGGACATGCACATTCCTATAGGGAGGCCGGCCCCCTAAAATTCTCAAGCAGGTCCCACAGTAGGTCGCACATGTTTGAGATTCCATAAATTGTATGCAATGCGTGCACACCTAATATATAACTAATATATATAATAGAGACCCGTTTATATGAGCATGGGCTCATATAAACTTATGTGAGCTCGGGCTCTATGGGCCGCCGGATTTACATCCGACGGCTCATAATATTCATGGGTTATACTCATTGGTTAAACCCATGAGTATTATGGGCCGCCGGATGTAAATCCGATGGCCCATTGAGCTCGGGCTCACGTAGATTTATATGAGCCCGGGCTCATATAAACTTTTTCCTATATAATATATATATAGTGTGTGTATATGTGTACGTATGAGCCGGGCCCACTAAACCTAGGTGACATGTGTACAAGGTCACCCTACCCACTTATATGACCAATATGGGCTGTCCGCATGACCAATATGAGCTGAGCCCACAACTTGGTTCAACAGGAAGGAAGCCCATAACTTGGTCCAAGAGGAAGGAGGACCTAGACATTGTGGCCTTGTTTTATTCAACCATGTGCGCCACTCGCTTGGCCCTTTTAGTTCACATGCGTGGCCAGGACATTAGAAAATAATTTTTGGGGACAAGGTCCTTTTATTTTACTAACCTATTTTTTTTGTCCGGTTTTGTATATGTCCATTCTAGATGGACGCATTTATTTGGACGTGGTTTTTCTTCAACGGAGTATTCTTCTCTGTTTTAAAAATAATATGTTTTTGTCTGTGTCAATATCTTGTACAACTTTTCTAATGTCTCTCTGTCTTAGCTCTTAGCTAGAGAGAGGACGAACACAGTTCTAATCATGCGGATTTTATTGTTTCTTCTGGTATCTTAAGAGATATACATACAACACAAGAGATCCTAATTAACATACAAAAAAATGCAATTTTGTCCTAAAGGACAGAGTACTAAATACTTACCTTGATCGTTTCATTGTTAATGTACAAAATTATTGTAAGTCATAATCACATCAGCTTATAACCGGTAACATAACTTTCCTTTTAATTCAAGCTAATTTTGACATAAAAAGTTAAAACATAAGGCTCTGACAGAATTTGCTCAAATGGTTTATATCCATCTGCATCTATCCAAAGGGGGGCCCTGAGTGTGCTGTGTTTTTCCTATTTGCTATACATAATATGCTGTACTCTGCCTCTCCTTTACAAGCCTAAATATTTATTAAGCAAATGCAAACTGCATTTTTGGCCAGGCCCATGGTAGACCACGTGCACACACATGATCACCTACCACAAATCCTTCCCACCACCAAACATACAAATCCCACCTCATAGGTGTCAATACATATGCGGATCTAGATTAGTGGGAGCTTTTCTTTCTCCTTGCTTCTTTCATCTACCGTCTTCTTCTCAACCCACTATAACAGAACTGCCAAAAACCTCCCTCAATGTACAAGCTATCAAGTTATGGAGATAGAAATGCAAGAAATAGTTACTGCGCCAACAACAATGGATGAAAGCCCTATCAAGCTAGGCCTTTCTTCCCCAAATATCTACATCCTCCCATGGCTTACAAAAATGGAGATAGAGTTGCAAGAAAGCTGGGAAAGTGTAAAAGCTGATGCTGGTTTGGACAATCATCCTCGGTACACCAGCTTGAAAGATATCATTCAGCTTTCTGCAGGCCCTGTGGAAGTCACCCATGAACTCTGTGACTTGGGCATAACGATCAAAAACCACTTAGTCAAGAGGGCAGCCTCGGCCTACCTGCAGTCCTCGCCCATTACCCCAATCAGAAAGAGGAATTGCTTGGGGAGGCTATGGCAGAGGCTCATGAAGAACCAGGCTCTGGCTCGATGTTGGACTGACCAGGTACAGGATTGTAGGTGTTACTTCGCTCGGCGAATAAGCAGGTTTCTCACTTCCATGGATAGGAGACTGAGGGTTCTTGGAAGGAGATAGACCCATGCTCGAATTATGTTATAGTTTTAGGTACTGGTTTTTGCCTTGTGCCATTTCTCTCTCACTGATAGATTTAGAATATGTAGATTAAAGTGGAATTACAGCATGATATGGCTAGAATTTTACATATATAGCTACTTGTAAAGATGAAGAGTGTTGATTCAAACATTTCTTGTATGCTGTAAATAGATCATGGCTTATGACTTCTTGTGAATTACTCTTACTTGGTCTTCCACTTAGGATACTATCACGGGTTCAAAGCTTTTCCTAATGTTCACTTTCGTGATGGCCTACTTGCAACATGCAACTAGCAGCCAATCTCTCCGACCTTCCCACTCATATGTGCAAAGTGAACAAACAATCAAGAACACAAAGTCGTCTATGGTGCAAAGGGTGAAAGGGGCTCTGCCCAATGCTATATAAATCAGTCCATCAAAATGCAATGGCAGGGAGAGGGCAAGGTGCTGCTCAACTAGGTCGGAATTCTCTCTCAGAACTCTGGCTCGTTATGCATAAACTGTTTGCCATGGCCACCCTTGCGATCTCCCTTAATAGACACAGCCCAAGGCCGGTCCTAGTACTAGTAGAAGTTACATAACCCACCCATACAAGAGTTCTCACCCTGACCAACTCTCTTCCCATGAACAACTCTCTCCCTAAGAATAGACTGCCCAAGCCTAAATCAGGAAAGCAAAGAGAAGTCCTTCTCCAAATAGGAGTCCAGCGCCCTGCTGCCTTCAAAAGTCCAATCCATCCAGGGAACTTGCTGCATCGACTCCCACTCGAGCTAGGAGTATGGATGTCCTGCATAAGTGAGTCTTAACCACCTTAGGAGTCCGTCCCCAAGTGTATGTGGCACCCAACTCGCCACCAGAGTCCTGCTAGCGAGGGACACCTCCTCAGCCTGCACCGCAAGGCAAGTATCCATCCGGAACTTCTCCAACGCTGCTCCAACATCCGTCCATGCCCGAAGAGCTACCTAGGCTGTCCGTCGCCCATACTGACTTAGGTGTCCGTCGCCAAGTGTAGAGGGTAGTTGCCCCCTTTCTTTATAGGACAAGTTGAGGGGCCAACAGATATCTTGATAGGGTAAACTGCAATTTGAGATAAGCTTACTTCCAAATCTTTTTCCTTGTGAGTCAATGGTGTTAAAGTAGTACTTTTTATATCATCAATTTGGAAATTTCCATGCACATGTTATTAAAAACATTAAACGGAACAGTTTTATCAACATCATGGTACTTGGCCTATCACCTGGGTGCCCATTTAATCTGTTTTCCCCGTAAGGGACCAATTTTCATGGACAATAAAAATTTGGATCATGAAATGCTACTTGCTAAACTTAAAGTTGAGGCACTTATTAGATTCCTAGATTTCATACACTTGGTCTAATTTTTGTCTAATCCATTCATCATTGTTCGATACATTTGATCATATATAGTCCTCGTTACAAGCAAAGGCTGTGAAAGACGTAACAATATATACAAATTGAGGCGGTTTGATCCCTTCTGTCTCTCTTTGTTCTTCCTTGGTGTTGCTCACTTTCTAGTGAAAATATGTAAAAAACATAAAAGCGAATCTGTGTTGTCTTATGTGAAACACGCTATAGAAAACATTCAATCAAAGTGAATATATGGTAGCCATATGAACATTGAAATCTTAATTAAAAAACTCAACATTGTATTGCTCTGAGGGAATAAGACTAAACTGAACTTGCTTTGCTATTTGTGGGCCAACAATACTATATATTTTGCCATAGCAAGAAACTATTAGAATCGTTAAACCAAAATAAGCGAAAAACGATCCTGTATTTAATGATTGTACCACAAAATCAGTTATAATGTTTGCAAACAAGATCAACAATTATGTAACACAATTTAACTTGAATTTAAGTTATGAAATACTCCCTCTTTCCTACATTAATAGCTACAATTGGTTTTTCAAAATGAACAGAAAATACATATAGAGCAATTAATGTGGGACGGAGGGAATACAACTATTGAATTTTTTTTGCATTTGATGCAAAAACATTACACATACTACACAAGTGGAGTTTTAATACAGAACATAAAAACAAAAGAACGGCTAAGATGAAATGGTCCCAGGAATGTTGTCACACCATTTTAAGCGCAATGCTTGATAGATTATAGGGAACTGCTGGCTATAATCAGTCCAAATTAAAGTTTGCATCCTTTTCCGTAATTGCTGCTTTAGTGTATCATGGGCTTGATCCATTTAATTTTAGTGTCAACAGCCAACCACCAAAATCCTGATAGATATAATTGATTGTCCGCCAAAAGTGTCTGATGTCCAGTAGGGGTAGTGGTTCACGTGACTCTTCCACATTAGACCAGAATGTGCCCGAGCTAACTTCTCTTTTTCCTCGAGATTAGGGCAACAAGAAACCCGTGGGCAGTGGTAAACTGACCTCTTTTTTGTTCTCCTGGAGATAACCTTCACTTTACAGGAGCTGTCGATCATCATGATCAACAACGTATATGCTACATGTCAAATTTACAAATACATGCACTAACCTGTATTTGTGTGCGCGCCATTGATCCTGATGATCGATGGCTCCCATAAAGTGAGTGATATAGTACAGGATGCAATTGAAAGACCAACAAAATCCTCCCTTTTTCACATGATCAGGTGCCACTCATTCTGAAATGATCCTAAAATTACGTACTAGACAAATACCCATTGACACCTTTCAAATTGGCCTGTCTTCTCTTAATTGAGATGAGTGAGATGTTCATTCAAGAATTCCATAAGGGTGCGTTTGGGAACCTTCATTTGATTTTTGATGTATAATTATCAAATCATGTAATTATATAAATCATAGAATAAGTGAGATTTGTAACGGCCGCCAATTAATTATGTGGTAATAATCATAATACTTATCGTCTTACATATGTTATTAGTTTGCACGTGACAGAACATGATGGCCGTCGGTGTAGAACAAACGTAACACTCAAGTCTATTATTAGGTTAATAATCATTGAATGTAACAGAGTAATTACACAGCTAAAATATTTAAATAATATTATAATGTATAATAAAATAACAGATTTAGCAAAAGTTCAAATAATATAATACATAGGCCAAGGACCACTGTGCATAGAGCTTATAGTTATACAGAGTTCACAACCTGCAATGCATATTGTGCCTTTTAACATCAGTCATATGAATATTTACAAAAAAGTTTATTACAACAACCTGATAACTCAATCAAAATTCTCTTCCATTTTCACCTTCGTCAATGCTGCAACACCTACAGTGACTAGGGGTTTGTAAGTACATATATACTCAGTAGGTTAAACTAAAATCTAAGGTAGTGCTAAGCATAAATCCCAAAAAATAGATATAATCTTTTCAAAATATCTTTCATCAAAAAAATACTAATTATTCAGAAGAAATCCAATTCAAAAACAAATCTAGAACTTGTTAGTTCATACAATGACAATAAAATCAAGAGTCGTAATACCGAATGCCATTCCCCCCCGATGCTTATGGGCTGGGCAATTAGAAAGTTCAGAAAAATGAGTTTTCCTATGATGCTCCACACTTTTTTATGCACACGCTAGAGCCTATTCTTTTTTTATCAGTGGCTATCCAAGTAATGGTACATTATTGGTTCTTTAGCCAAGGAACTACCATGGTAGAGCATGCAATCAAAACATAATGCAATGCATGCTAATCATTTCTCACATATATCATATTTTTTTAAAAAAAAACATAGCTCATAAGCATGACCAAGCAAAATCATTCAAAAGAATTAACTTCTACGGGCAAAGCATAGATTTAGAGTTTAAAACCCCCGAACTTAACTTTGATATAGTAATTTTGTAATTGTAGAGGCCTTGAACAGTAAAAGTGGCCCCATCACAGCATCGGGCACGATCAATTTAGTGGAGAACGCCTTTTGAATGACTCAATTTCAACTTAAAACGTCTTAGAATGAAGGGAAAAAAATTGAGCAGTGGAAAACTGCTGAAAATACCCCCCTAGGCATTATTTATAGTGCGTGCGTGGAGGACCACGCGTGATATGTGCCTTGCATGACGTGTGTGTCATGCGTGCATGACACATGTGACATGCGTATCACTTGCTCATCTGGCCCTTTGTCGCGGTGCCTCGCATCGCTCGATCACATGGGCCTAGTCTCGTGATGCGAACCCAACACGCATCACATGGCTTGCCAACAATTGTGCGAGCCAGGTTCCTTGTGGGCCGCACTAGGCACAGCTAAAGCCAACCATGTGCCAACCACCGATTTCTTTATTATTTTTTATTCTTTTCTTGTTTCTAAAATTCAAAGCATGACATCTTTCTAACTATTAAGTCAAAATCGTAACGTTCTTAGTACCAATGGGCTCGTATCGATGAGCCCTACAATATAAGATGACTCATAGGTAGGTTATCCTGCAATCTATGAGGCACATTTCTCGAAGCTATAACTAACGGCCCCAAAGTCCAATCTGAGTGGTTCGAGGTTTGTTACCCTCGTCTTTCATAGCCTTACCATAAACTTATAAAATTTTATGACATAACAATTTTAGCTAATTTAAAATTGTTAAATGAGGCTATAATTATTACCAGAAATGCAGGGCATTACATTTGTATTTAATAATTGAGTGCTTGGGAACTATATGAATTTAAGAGTGAGATTTTGAATTTCCTTGTTGGGGAACGTGAAATTTATTGATTACGTAGGGAACAAAAATAGCATCATGATAAGCTTGGAATAATTAACAAGGGCTCACCTTGACAATGAGAGCAGAGAAGCCTAGGAAGAGGAGATGTGGGAGAGGAGAAAACTGGGAAGAGGAGAAGTGGAACAGAAAAAGTACTCTTATACAAATCCAAGTTAGGTGATATTTATAAAAGACATGGTCAACCTTGGGATCTGAGTATATGTACTTTATAGTTATACAACAAATAATGTGATTTGGAGTGTGATTTGGACAAAATCAAATTCCACTCCAAAATATGTTGCCAAACATGGGATTTGGGCTAAATCACACATTTACAAATCACATGGCCTAAATAGTCGTTCCAAAATGCACCCTAATAATACTTGCATGCAGTTCTCATTAGCTCTTATTGCTGGAAAATGTAACTTAGCCTAGCCATCAAATTTTAGACACATTATGAAAGGTCATTTAATGTAAATAGACTCTAACAATTAGGTATTAAACCAAATGTGTGCAACTCTTACCTATTGACACAAATAGACTTATACACATGTAAAAGACTACATGCGGCATAAAATGATGTAACTAACCCCCATCCCATTCATCTTCCACTCTAGCCCCGGTAATCCACTTAACTTGTTATTCCTAACCTCCTCCTCTATCTATTCTGCCTCCATCTCTACCATATCTCCTACCTCTTCCTCCTAGTCGAATGGTGCCTCCCCTACCTCAACCACTGCCTTATTCTTCTTATTGTTCTCTTTTTCCTCATTTTCGGTATTAGCAGGACTGGATACAATCTAGCCAAACTACTAAAAAAATGAATATTAGCGATGCTTAAAAAACATCATCACAAGCGTCAAAAGAGTGTTGTTGCAACTCGCAACTGCTAATTAATGATGCATATGAAAAAGTGTTGGTAATAAATTATTTTTTACACCACTTTTTATTTACATCGCTAAAAGATATTTATTAGCAAAGCTTGTTGAAAAGCGTGCTAATGTGGAATAATACTTAAAAAAAACTCCTACTAGCGACACTATTTTGTGCAATGTGAATAAGATAAAAATAAAAGAACTCCTATTAGCGACACTTTTTTGTGCATCGCTAATAAAAAAATTGCTATTAGCGACCTTTTTATGCGTCGCTCATAAAAAATAAATCAATAAACTCCTATTAGTGATGCAATTAAACTATCGCTAATAAAAAATTATATCCTACTAGAGGCAAGATGAGGGGAGAGGGAGGGACCGGCTAGGCATGGGGTAGCCAGATTTAGCACCTCTCCTCCTCCTCATGTGTCGGAGAATGCAAGGGGGAAAGGGGAAGGGGTGTCAGTGGCAGAGCTAGATCCAGCACCAGTTCGTAGGGGGGAGGATAGAAGATTAAGGGGGGAGCGGCGGGGAAGGGGGAGGGAGCCGGGAGGGGAAGAGTGGGAGGAGCTTCAGATGGTCACCAGACGGGAGCCAGACGCCAGTGCGAGAGCCACTCTCCTCCTCTAGCCCTAGACTTCTCATGGGGTAGCTGGGGGATTGGGGGGAGGAGAGGAGCCGGAGGGGGATAAATAATCGTAGGGGAAATTTTGTCCACGTTTTTTATTTTTGACACTTCATCAGAAGTATTGTAAATATGACACTTTTTGCGATGCTTATGGATAAGCGTCTCAAATACTACCCCTATTTGCAACGTTTAGTCAGAAACATCACAAATACTCTCTCTCGTCTCTCTCTCTCTCCTCTAACTCTTTCTTAGTCTCTCTCTCTCTTTTCTTTCTCTGTCTCTCTCTCTTCCTCACTCTCTTCTTTCTCTCCTCTCTCTTCTCTCCCTCTTCTCTCTCTACTCTCTCTCTCTATCTTCTCTCTCTTTCTTCTCTCTCATGTGCATTAGTGTGAACCCTTGCTCTATGGGCTATCAAATCTCAATTCGATTGTTCACAAAGCCCGATCACACAACTGGGAATAAATAAAAAATTTTACGTAATAATATAGTATGTGTGTATATGTTAAATAATATACTTTATATAATAAATACATTTTTATTCCAAAATAAATTATTTATTATATAAATATATAGTATATAATTATTTAAAAGTGTAAATTAATATTTTCATTCCATATAACTAAGTGTATGCAGGTTGCATGCAACTTTGTGTTGTCAGTTTTAAATTTGTTTACTTAATATCTTAATTCCATTATTCATAAGGTTGGGCTCACGCACGTGAGTGCCAACACTGACTATGTGGGACATTTAATAGAAATTGGACAACACATAACTCATTTGATAGGAAGGATGCATGCCCCATGTGTCGTTGAACCTTGATTCAATAATTTTCAAAGCCAAAGCACAAACAACCGGGACTAAATAAGTTAAATTTTAAATTTATTACTTAATAATATAGTTGCTAATGTCGTGTCAGAAAAATAGTGTATTCTCCCACCTAGACGATTGTCAATTTTTGTGATAAATTTGTGAGTGAGCCCGTGAGTTATTTAGGTGAAGTCAATTTGAAGAGAATACCACAAGATAGCAAACTGAAGCTCCAAATCATCTCCAAATTCCATTAAGCTCAATATTTGGACCAATTACAACTGGCACTCCCATCATGACTCTTACATACACTTCTTTCCGCCCTTAAGACCTTATAGTAAATAACTAATTCTCTAGGGTCACTTATAAACATTTGTCTAACCCACCATAGGTAGACTCACCTACACATGGGTAGTCTTACCCACTCATGGGTAGACTTACCCACACATGGGTAGTCTTACCTACACTTGGGTAGGCTCACCCACACATGGGTAGACTCACCCACACATGGGTAGTCTTACCTACACATGGGTAGTCTTACCCACTCTTGGGTAGGCTTACCCACTAATGAGTAGTCTTACCCACACATGGGTAGACTCACCTACCAATGGGTAAGAAGTATCATCTCTTGGCCTCTATAAATACCCATATCATAGGAAGAGGTGATCATCAAGTAGAGTTAAACCCTCTCAAGTCCCCCCAAGCATTCTTGTAGCTTCCTTGCCTTATTTTTGGAAAGCCTTGGGCCACTTGTCTTGAATTTCCTCTCTCATTCAAAGGAATATTGACGGAGTCTCTCTTGAGAGCCATGGAAGAAATTCAAGCTTGATGGTTTTTAGTTTCTTGTTCCTATAGAGTTGAATCTTTAGAAACCATTCCCTTCTACCCGACTCCCTTGGCTTTTGAAATATTTCCTTCCAAAGCCTTGAATTTGTCATAAGTACCCATCCTCCCCTTGGTAATGGCTATAGAAGATTCTCAATGAGGAAATAGGAAGGTGCTTATGACTATTTGGCCAAAGTTTCCTTCATTTTATGAAAAACCACCTAAAAACCCCAAAACCCCCCCATCTAATAAGCCTCAGCAATTTCAGAGCATTGATTTAGATCTAAGGTTAGATGTGGGATGGCCAAAGATTGAACACTCTTCAAGTGCATACGTACTACTTGCAAGGGCAAACTATTGTAAGTGTTCTTAAGATCTCTTCTTCCTAAATTTCTGGTTGGTGGAGTAATTGAAACACCTTGGTGAGAGGGATGAGTTGTGCATAACCCATAGAGTGTGGATTCAATTAAATGTATGTACGGTTACCAGTGAACCAAGAAAAATCGGGGTTTGTAAATGGTTGTGGGATAGACGAAACCCTCACTTAATGGATGTCAGAGGTGCCTTAGATTAGGTGCTCTGAGAGTGGATGTACCTGTCTAAGCAAGTATTTGACGGTGAACCACTATAAATCTCTTTGTGCATGATATCTTTATTTTTTTGATGTTGTGATGACTTTACATATCTAACTTCACATCGCTTGAGTCCCTCTCTCTCACCTCTGTGCATTCTAAATATGAATATTTGCCTTCACTGAATGTACACATGATTGATTTCTTTTGTCTTTGATCATCATTGTCATGTCGCATGGAATTAAATTTACAAGTGACTTTTAAGTGGTTGTCCTATTCACCCCCCTCTAGGACTCTCTCTCCTAAGCGTATTTTCAATAGTATGTATTTATCTATTAAATTATATATTTTTAAAAATAAAATATATATTAAATAATTATATAGTTACCTTAAAAAGTAGACATGAATATGAAAAATTCGACACAGACTAAAATAAGGTGAGCAGGAAGGGCATTATACTCCAGCGAGAAGAGGGGGAGAGGAGAAAAGGTAAAGAAATTTAATTTAAAATTTTTTAGTATTTTTTATTATATATTAAAATAATAAATATCAAATAAAATATAAGGTATTTGAGATGCAAAAGCATATACATAAAAAATACCCTATGTATTTACGAAGTATAAAACTATGCATCTCAAATACATAGGGTTTTTGCAATGCATACAAATTTATGTCGCAAATACAATATATTTTATTTAAAGTTTATTATTTAAATATATAATATAAACAAATAAATACATAATATTTAAAATAAAGTCCCCTACTTTCTCCCTTCTCCTCCTCTTTCTGAAGCTCGGCGCACACTCTTGCACGCCCTATTTTGGTTTGTGTCGAATTTCTTATATTTGCGTCTACTCATTAAGGTAAATATATAATTATTTAATATATATAATTATTTAAAATATATTATTAAATATATAAATACATAGTATATTATTACATAAAATTTTTTAATAATTTATTTAGTCCTAATTGTGTGAGATCGGGCTTTGAAAACTGTCGGATTGAGATTCGACGGCGCATGGGCTAGGCATCCTTCTTGTCCAATGAGTTATGTGTGTCATCTAATTTCTCCGATGTCCCACTTAACTGGGGATGGCACTGATGCGCATGAGCCCATCCTCACAAATATTGGAATTAAGATATTAAGGAAATTTTTTTTATAACCAATGGCTCAAATGAGCATGCACACTTGGTTATAATATGCGTATTCGAATCGAAATTCAACATCTCACATAGCCAGGGCTCACCCTGATGTTTGTGAGCCTAGTCCTACACATACATGAATGAAAATATTAATTATATTTTTTAAATAATTATACAATATATGTTTATATATTAAATATTATATTTTGGAATAAAAATGTATGTTAAATAAAATTTAGGTATTTGGGACACAAAATAGTATGCAGCACAAATACCCTAGAGTATTTGGGATGCTTAGCCATATAAATGAGTCGCAAACACCCTACATTTTATTTAATATATATTTTATTTTATAAAATATAATATTTAATATATAAGTTCATACTATGTTATTACTTAAAAAATTATTTCTTCCTGGTTGTGTGAGCTCGGGCTTTGAAAACTGGCAAATCGAGATTGGACAGCCCTAAGAAAAAAATTATCATCCTCAGTTATCCAAAGCATTCATCAAGATATTCCTTGGGGTGCGATCCACTTGCTTTTCAAATATACAAATATTTTATTAGAATACATATTAAGCAACATCAAACCATATTGTAAAACAAAATAGGTCTTGCCCACGTACATATTTGAGAACCATAATACATACCAATATAAATAAATTGCTACTCATGTGCCTACAGTCATCTATGTAAGTCTAAGTGTCAACATAAAAGATAAAGGGGATCCTACATTCTTTATAGCCTGAATCAGACGTCCTCTTCATACACACCAAATCCTCCTAGAAGCTTACTCCTCTTAAGCACCTTCATCATATGGATGTTGAGTTATTGTACACCTAATAAGATGGCTAAACAAGAACTACATAAAAAATATTATGAAAATAACCAAACTGGTAAGACACTTCAAATCAACTCTTAATACAAGGTACAAGAGGGTTCATTAACATCATGGCCACATCAAAGAGATCTCTATGACTCCTCGAAATGTGTACCACTCTATGAAGTAACTTTAGACTCTTGTTAAATATTACCGTCCACTCCATCTATGCCATGAACCTTAGGCCCAAAAGGGCTGATGAACCCAAATGGTCGAGATTCTCAAATTTCTATGATTATCAAGAGTTTTTTTATTATGCTACATTGGACTTGTACTTCTTTTAAAGCTATAACATGTTCAAATCATCTCTCAAGCCTAGGGGGAGGCTCTATAAACAAGAAACTCTCCTCGGGAAGTCAAAAACTCCTGATTTTTTTCCAAACCCTGAATCT
Source organism: Saururus chinensis (assembly GCA_035235625.1). Lineage (NCBI taxonomy): Eukaryota > Viridiplantae > Streptophyta > Magnoliopsida > Piperales > Saururaceae > Saururus > Saururus chinensis. Next base: position 12,159,367 of record CP141142.1, on the reverse strand, counting down.
CCTCTACATGGTACTCATGTCCTTAAGTATCTTACACAATGGTTTAAGGTCTTTACCCTTTTGTTTTGTTAAAACCAAGGGTTTACTTACTCATTATTCACACACATCTTCCATTATGTGTTAGATAATTACTTACATTCATTATGCAAGTAAAATATATGAAAAAACTCCTAATTAGTAGTAAAATGATATGTGAAAATATCACTTTGAAAACATAGACCTAAGTGTCATCAATCATCCCACTAATGTGTTAGTGTTTATGTCGATGGCTGTAAACACCAACATCAACACGTTGATACCCTACATCAACACGTTGATACCCTACTCACTGCAAATAGACTAAAATAAGTCAGGTTCACTTATGTCATCATCAACATGTTGGCCCCATTGTTGATGCCCAATACAACACCGACTTCGACACCATCATCGACATATTGATAAACGTGTCAATGGCCAAAGCAAAAAATTAAAAGTTTCCGCTTTTGTGTTATAGCAATTCCCCTTGGAAAGAATCATTCAGTAAAACTTGTATGTCCATAAAACTTTAAATTCATAACACTTTTAAACACAAAAAATACTTGGCAGCCTAGAATCATAATCTCAACCAAAGATTTCATAGCAATGATCATAATACTATCTCAAAAAAAGTGACAATCACAAAATCATGAACTCAAATAACTTAACTAACTCATTATCCCTAAATCATAATCTTTTTCAAGACTAAAGAATATATGGGATTTAAAGTTAGCAATTTAACCTTTCTCATGTCTATGCTACTCACCGATCCTACATAATTCAATTTTTCCTCCTTTTACTCTAGATTTTGACACACCCTTGTCTCCCCTTTTGAAGAGATGTGGGTCATAGGGTATTTATATGAGAGAAATAACTGAATCATGTACATAACCATCAATTTCAAATAATTCTTATTCTTGTAGGCTAGACCGTCTTGCACCTATGCGTCATTAAAACTACCAACGAAACCCATATATTCACCTATGTTTCACCCATGCGTCATTGCCTACAATACTACAAAGGGTTACACAATAACACACTCACCAATACATCAGTGATAGAGTCAATGACATCCCTAGAAAAAATTTAAAATCTATTCTAATTCCAACATTTTTTATATGTAAAATTAACTCTAAAATTGAGGGTGTCATAGCCATGGCCAAATTGTTTTCAGTATTGCCAAATAATTGAGGAGGAGGAGCAGAAGAAGAAGTGATGGAGCCGGCGACAAAGGTATAGGGAGTGGTTTCAGTGGCAGGGACAAATGAAGAGTTGAAACAGGGCTGAGAGATAATGTAGGAGGTTAGGCATAACTGATTAAGTGGGTAACTTGGGTAACTAGAGATGGAGTGGAAGAAGAATGGGGTGGAGGTAATGAGGTCTTTTATGCCACATGTGTAGTCTTTTATGTGTATATAAGTCTATTCGAGTCAATAGGTAACACTTGCATACATTTAGGTTAAAACATAATTGTTAGTGTCTATTTATGTCAAATGGCTAATACTAAATTGTAAATTTTGTATTAATTCTTGAAGGGAGTACAAATTATTTAACTTAGTATTATAGGAATCAAATGTTAAAAATGATGTTTTTGTCTTAAGTTTGTGCGAGTGAATAAATCACTAGTGGAGCCACTGACAAAGGTAGCGGTGGCCATGTTAGTGGCATCGGTTGAGTTTGAGGCGAGGCAGATGTGTGATCTTTTAATACCTACCCTATTAGCGACCTATATTCCTATACATCGCTAATAGAATTTATTTTTTATTTTTTATTTTTTATTTTTAAAATATAACAATTTATAAAGAAATCTTAAAAAATTAAAATTTAACTAATCTCTCTCTCGTCTCTCTTCTCCCTCTCTTTCCCTCTCCCTCTCTCCTCTCTCCTCTCTCTCCATCTCCTCTCACTCCCTCTCCTTTCTCTCCATCTCCTCTCTCTCTTCCTCTCCTCTCTCTCTCCCTCTCCTCTCTCTCTCTCTTTCTCTCTCTTCCTCTCCTCTCTCTCCTTCTCTCTTTCTTCCTCTCTCTCTCTCTCTCTCCTCTCTCTCTCCCCTCTCCTCTCTCTCTTCCTCTCCTCTGTCTCTCCCCTCTCCTCTCTCTCCCCTCTCCTCTCTCTCTCCCTTTCTCTCTTCCTCTCCTCTCTCTCTCCCTTTCTCTCTTCCTCTCCTCTCTCTCCCCTCTCCTCTCTCTCTCCCTCCCTCTCTCTTCCTCTCCTCTCTCTCTTCCTCTCCTCTATCTCCCTCTCTCTCTCTCTCTCTGCCTCTCCTCTCTCTCTCCCTCTCTCTCTTCCTCTCCACTCTCTCTCTTCCTCTCCTCTCTCTCTCCCTCTCTCTTCCTCTCCTCTCTCTCCCTCTCTCTTCCTCTCCTCTCTCTCTCCCTCTCTCTCTTCCTCTCCACTCTCTCTCTTCCTCTCCTCTCTCTCTTCCTCTCCTCTCTCTCTCCCTCTCTCTTCCTCTCCTCTCTCTCTTCCTCTCCTCTCTCTCTTCCACTCCTCTCTCTCTCCCTCTCTCTTCCTCTCCTCTCTCTCTCCCTCTCTCTTCCTCTCCTCTCTCTCTCCCTCTCTCTTCCTCTCCTCTCTCTTCCTCTCCTCTCTCTCTCCCTCTCTCTTCCTCTCCTCTCTCTTCCTCTCCTCTCTCTCCCTCTCTCTCCCTCTCTCTCTTCCTCTCCTCTCTCCCTCCCTCTCTCTTCCTCTCCTCTCTCTCTTCCTCTCCTCTCTCTCTCCCTCTCTCTTCCTCTCCTCTCTCTCTCCGTCTTTTCCTCTCCTCTCTCTCCCTCTCTCTCTTCCTCTCCTCTCTCTCTCCCTCTTCCTCTCCTCTCCTCTCTCTCTCCCTCTTCCTCTCCTCTCTCTCTCCCTCTCTCTCTTCCTCTCCTCTCTTTCTCTCCCTCTCCTCTCTCTTTCATCTTTCTCTCCCTCCCCTCCCCTCACTATCATGCCTCCCCCTCTCCTCTCCTCTCTCTCTACACACTATCTCTACTCAAATTTTATTTTTTTTATTTTATAAATTAATTATAAAAATAAATACTATTAGCGACGCATAGGAATATGCGTCGCTAATAGGGTAGGTATTAGCGACGTATAATACTATACATTGCTAATACCTACCCTATTAGCTCGTATATTCTTATACGTCGCTAATAATAATTATTTTATTTTTTATTTTAAAAATAAATAATTTATAAAAAACTTAAAAAATTAAAAATTAACTAATCTTCCTCTCCTCTAATTTAAATTTTTTTATGATTTTTTATTTTAAAAAAACAATTTTAAAAATAAAAAATAAAATAAATACTTTTAGCAATGCATAGGAATATGTGTTGCTAATAAAAATTATTTTATTTTTTATTTTAAAAATATAATAATTTATAAAAAAAATCTTAAATAATTTAATATTAATTAATCTCCTTCTCCTCTCTCTCCTCCTACTCCTCTCTCTCTCTCCTCTCTTTCCCTCTCCTCTCACCCACTCCTCTCTCCCTCTCCTCTCTCTCCACTCCCTCTCTCTCCTTTCTCCATCCTCTCCCTCTCTCCATCTCTCTCTCCTTTCTCCATCCTCTCCCTCTCTCCATCTCTCTCTCCTCTCCTCTCTCTCCTCTCCCTCTCTTTCTCTCTCCTCCTTCTTTCTCCTCTCTCTCCTCCCTTTCTCTCTCCTCACCCTCTCTCTTCCTCTCTCTCCTCACCCTCTGATCTCCATCTCACACTTCCCTCTCTCTCTCTCACCTTCCCCTCTTTCTACTTTCTCTCTCTTTATTCTCTCTCTCCTCACTCTCACCCTCTCCTCACTCTCTCTTCACTCCCTCTTTTATTATAAATTATATTATAAAATTAATAAGAAATTTAAAGATATAAAATATATTATATATAAAGAGTGAAAGTATATATTAGTAACACTACTTTTTATTAAAAATTTAATATTTATTTATTATATATGCAAATAGTAAATATTGTATGAAACATATTATATTTAGGAAGATTATTTTAAATTTTTTAATATTTATTTTTTAATAAAAATTATTTAATAAAGCTATTCACAAGTGTCGCTATTATCAATGCTATTTGCGATGTTCATTTATAAGCGTTGCTAATAATTCAAAATTTTTATTTTTTTATTTTTAATTCATAACTATTAGTGACGCTTAGCATGACTATTAGCGACGCTTAAAACAACATTGCTAATAGTTATTTTTTTATTTGGAATATATATTTTTTTAGCGACGTTTGTATAAAGCGCCGCAAATAGATTAACTATTAGTGACGATCACAATAAAACGTCGCTAATATGATCAGTATTAGCAATGTTTTAAACTAAGCGTTGCTAATAGCTTACTATTAGCGACGTATATATTTATGCGTCACTAATAGTTGACTTTATTGTGACATTTTTTTTGCGTCGCAAGTAGTTATTTTTAGCGACGCTTGGTTTTGCGTTGCTAATACTACAATTTGTTATAGTGAAATATGGAGGTAATTTTACCTACGTATTTATTAATCGGGTAGGGTATAAGTACCCCCTCCTCCATACCCGTTACTAGATTCATGATATACCCAATTACCTATCAAATAGTTTACATTCATTATCATAATTCAATTGTTAATGACAATTACCTTTATGCCAAAGTGGAAACTTTTATTTAAATCAAATCAAAATTGTCTGAGGAGAAATTGCGAGGCTTGGGAGATATACTTAGGGACAAGCATAATGCAAAGATGGTTGTTGAAGCAACTAAAGCATCCATGGGTTAGTTCTAAAAATACAGAATTAAGTTTGGTTGTTAAGTTTTTTTTGCATTATAAGAGTTTAATATTCGTCTAATCAATCAAGTGGATCACCTAATTGCCCCCTAATCCGATTATCTTAAAAAGATAAAGACTACAATATATGACTTTATTGCGCAAAATTTTCTTATATAACATAAACAATTATAACCAAATCTCTATGCGCAATATCTATGCCAATCACACACAAAGGCACATAGATTTATTGTGGAAAACCCAACTTGGGTGAAAAACCATGACAAACTCAACAAGGTCAAACCAATGCACTATCAAGCAAGAATTTATAAGACCTAAAAACAACCAACCAACCTCTTGACTCGACACAAATGAAAATTATTTTTTTTTGTTCAGTCTTCTTCATTGTTGGCATTCAAGTTTCTCCCTCTCTCAAATATTAGTAGTTTTCCCTCTTTGTGTTCTATTCTTTTTCTTTTTCTAGCAACTCAACTAAATACTCCTTCTTTGATTGTTAATTCACATTTAAGATTTTGCAATTGCCTTGAAGAATTTGTTATGCCTTCTCTTTTGTTTGTTGTGTGAGAATCTTCTCTTTCAATTATGCATCTTCATAAATCTATCACTAAGATGTGCTTAAAGTTTTTGTGGTCTCTCTAGAAAAATAATGATGAAGGACGTCTCCTTTCTTCTCTAATATTTTCTAACACTCCAAATTTGTCATACTTTAGCCTTTATATAGGTGTCCCAGTCCGTTTAAAACATTGACTCCAACTAGGAATGAAATCTCTTCTAGAAAAGCTTATCTTAGGCAACTAAAACTCCTAGCTATGGATTTTTTTGTTTCCTTAGGGCATGATACTTCGAATGTTTGATCTCTTGATACAACGATCAATTAATATACTCTTGGTTTTGTTTTATAAAGGATTGTTCATGTGTTGATCAATCATTTGCTAAAGCAATCGATCAATTCAACTCTTTTGTACTACAGTGCATAACCGATTCATCAATTTGTCATGCATATGTTGTAGCAATCTCTTGATGACACTGGTCATTTATAGTTTTACCCTTTTTACTCTAAATCAGTCTTTTACCCTCAATACTCTTTAGTCTTCAACTTTGATCCATAAGAACACGTCTGCTCCTATTTTTCAAGTTTATCAATTCTAAACCTGACTCGACTACAACTACATCAATAAAATTCCTAAGACTAATTATATACTTGAAGTTTCAACATAATTTTGATCAACAAAATCAGCCAATTACATTCCACATGACACATATGTTATCCCAATAATTTCTTTTATAGTTTTTCATTTATCACGACAAGATTTGTCACCGATTAATTTGATAAATGTTCACTAATCTTCTCATAGAGTAATGGTCCTACCATAATATACAAAAAAGCTTTATGAACATCTTGTTACAAAGATGAATGGCATTGCTCCAAATTTAGCTTCTCAAATAGGAAAAGTTGTTGGGGCTTATTTGATAATCTTCTAAGTGCCCTTTTGGTATCACATATGTTACTCTTTTTATTTACTTCTTGTGATGAAGGTTCATGAGCCATCAATAATTTTGAAGTGTGCAATTTGTGCTCAACTCAAGTTGCTTAATTGGCTATTTACCTGTTACTTGCCCATTTTCCCAATGGGTAATGGGTAACGGGTAAGGTATGGGTAATGATTAAGAAAATGGGTAATGGGTAGGGTACAAATAAAATTTTGAGAAACGACTATAGATTAGTGCAAAGCCTTACCTGACCCATACCCAACTCGTTGACAACCCTACTTTCAATTACTATCCTTGTGAGTTTTAGTCCTACATGGGATAGTAAATTGGACTTGAAAGGGCTCACAAACACACACTTCCATCATCATGGACAAAAGTGAGTCATATGTAGACCAAACAAGTTGATCCAAGCCCATAGGCCATAAAGACGATAATGGACACTATTTTCCCAATTACTATCTACAATTGTAGCATCATCACATGTTATTTTAATATACTATATTATTTGGAAATTATTATTATTATTATTATCATCATTCTTCCCAATTTAAGATCTTTATATTTTAAAAATTTTATATGCACATGTCCTTTTATTTGTACTATATTATGTCATTCATAGTCGGTGAAATTGCCCATGTAGGCAATCGTTTTACTATTTATTTTATCTTGAGGGCAACTAGAGATGACATTCAAGTTACTCAATCCAACTAAACCTACTCATAGTGGTTCAGGTCAGGGTTTGGGATTTGGACCCGAATAATTGAATTGTGCTAGTCCTGGGGTTTAGTGGACATGACTACCCAAACTCAACCTATTTGACTCTTTTAGAATGAAAATATATAAATTTTAAAATTATCTTTTCAATTTTAAAAAAATTACTTACCTATTAAAAAAGGAGTTATTATTAATATATAAAAAAATTATATTTAATTGGGTTAGATCGAGTTCGTCATCTTAAACCCAACCCAAATAGTTATTCATGTTGAATTTAGAAAACAAACTTGTCCCATTAGGGCCAGATTAGGTTGGGTTTTACCATATACCCGACTTGAGTGGCAACCCTAGACATGACTAGTTAACTTGACCGAAATTGACTTATTTAGGCTGTAATAAAAAAATCATAATAGTTTCTTGTTTTTTTAAAAAATAACTTTTATTGTTTTTAGGATGAGAGAGAGAATCATTATTTAGACCAAATCACCATTTAAAGTATCAATTTTAGTAATTACGATTTTTTTTAATTTACAAAAAACAAACTCAACCATTGTGGGGCAGCCAGGTTTGGCAATACCCAACCCCGGTGACATCTCTAAGTGTTGCTTAGGCATGACCATCAAATCTTACAACTGAGAGTCCCCACCCCCACACACTAAAGATGAAAACTCTCATGCAAGAAATAAGATACCAAATAAGCTTGTGTGCATATACATGTGCGTGTTTGTGTGTTTGTGTGTTTGTGTGAGTATTTTATAGAAAACTTCTATGTGTATGTGTGTGTGTGAGTAGTTCAATAGTGCTGCTATTTCCTCTCCAATATTGTCTTAGAACCCCCATTTATTTATACCCCCCCCCCCCCCCCGCCCCGACGTCCCCCATTAAGTAATTTAAAATCTTTCACATCAACCCCACTTCTCATTCCCCATTAAACAAATATATCTAACCTCCACTCCATCATCCCTCATGCAAGCGTTAACAACAGAGATGGTTGGAGCTGCCACTGGCATGTTACATCTTGTTGGAGCTAGAGCCAAGTACGCGTGGTCACGGTGAAGGTGGCCCTTATTACTCATGGCCACTAGAGACCCTTCCTTCTTCCTCCTTTTTTTCCTCCTCCTTTTTGGTAGGTAGCCGGTAGGATGGGCAGCACTTCTGGTCATCAAAGGTATAGTCCACGCTGGCGGAAGAAGGGAAAGAAGCTAGGGAGAGGGGGATACATGGACTAGGACAATAGGGAGAGAATTAGTAGGGGGGGCAAATAATAGAAAATAGTGGGGGTATTGAGACAATATTGAGAGGAAATAGCAACATCCTATTTTATATTCTAAGGAGAGGATGAATAATTTGAAGTGGACCAACAAATTATAGTTCATAACGAAGATTTTAAATGAGGAAACAAAAATTGATGAGAAATTTTTAGTGGAAGTTACTATCCATAAATTATTACCTTCATGTAAGTGACTACAAAAACTCCGTTATGCATAAATCCAAAGATTTATCGGTTCGAGATCTAATTGCCCCACTCATAACAAAATATATGACATGATTGGAGAAGGAGAAACTTCCGAAAAATGTGAATGAGGCGATAGAAAACAAGCACCAAAAACTGGATGTTTCTCCTAGTTTGAGAAAGAAATATTTTGACTGAAAATGGAACCAAAGCTAGAGGACCTCCAACAATAGAGTTAAGACAAAACCTGGAAGTCGAAAGCATAATTAGGACAAAATGCCGACTATAACATGATATGTTTTGTCCATTAAAGGACTGAGTATCACCAAAATACTCCCTTCATCCTAAATTAATCGGACTAGTTGGCAAAAAAATTTGATCTATATTAATAGCTCAAGTTTGTTAAATTTAATTAGTTAGGTACTTAAAAAAAGTGTCATAAGCTTATTTTTCCTTTCTCTTAGATGTGGGTTTTACCATTCAATAAAAACTACTATTTTTTTAAATGTAGCTATTAATATAAAACAGATAGAGTATATCAACATTGAAAAGTGAAGTTTTTTTTACCACACCATAAAGTAGAGCTTGACACTATGACACCTCGTGTTCTCAAATAAAAAATTCACTCTTTTTACTTAAAAATTTTAAAAAGGTATTTTTGATTGTTGTGACTATTGACACATCGATAAGTTATCGATGGAATTGTGTTGTCACTATTGGCAGACATCGACATGTAATGGTTTGTTGATGATGATTACATGCATCAGTTATCTTTAAAAACGAGGTAGTTTTGCGGTTATGAGACTCCATAAGTACTTATCTTTGTATAAATAGAGTGAGAACCAAAATTGGGAGATAAAAGGGAATCCAAAAGAAGTCATAGCATCGGGAGACTAGTGGTTGAGTGCACATCAGGAGGAAAACTCCGTATGAAAAAGAAAATTTTGCATCAAAACATGTCGATTGCAATATATACTTGATTTTAAGAAAAATACTTAAATTTTTTATTTTCTTCAAGTTCTTGATGATCATGAACTATTCATTTTTTTTATTTTGAAGTATACCATGTTTTGATGGGGCTTTCATGGTGAATTCAAATTACAAGTAGTTTAATATTAGTGTTGTGTCTCAAATAGCTTAATATTCTATTTTGAAATGATTATTTATCGGATTTTAATCAAAGAAAAGTGTTTGGAATAAAAAAGGAGTTTTTGTTCTTATTTTTCTAATCACCAGAAAGGTCATTGATACGTCAATGACTTCATTTTCAAAAGGAGAAGGATGAATATTATTCTTGCATGTATGCAGTACCATGCATGTTGGCTAGTCATCGGCATTTAGGTTGATGCATCGGTGAGGTGGGCTTACCTAGCCAACCCATTGTCGGTGAGGGTTCGACACATCGGCGAATCACCGATGGTGATCTATGATCATACTAACCCATCAGTGAAGTAGACTTACCCAACCATCCAAGTATCAGTGAGGGTTTGACACATCAATGGATCTACCAATAATCATCGGTGATCTAGCTGACATATTGGTGAGGCTACCAATAGTGCCTCATGGTTTGGATTTTAATTGTGATTCATAACATGTAATAAGTTTTATAACAATTACATATAATTGCATATTTTTTTAGGATTTTGTGATGTGTATGGAATGCTTAATAAGCACATACTAAGTAAGGGTTACTAAACCCTAATGCATATGTATGAAACCATGTAATGTGATAATTTGGTTAACCCAAACTGATGTATTTGGCACGAAAGGATCTAAATTTCTAGTACTTTATTGGCTCCTAAAATGAGTCGTTTAGCCATGAAAACCGGAAAGGTATTGTATAAAATAGGATCATGGTCTTTCGACTCTCTAAGGGTGGTAGTTATGTAGAGTTGCTTCCCTAGCCCAGGAGTCAAGTTCAAATAGACTAAAGTATAAAAAGATGATTAGTCCCATGCAGTGAAATATATGAGGTTTCGATAATTATGGCAATCAAGATCTTGGCACTAGGCCATGAACCCTAGTAAGCCTTTATTTTATGTAGTAGATGAGGTGGGGTAGGCTTCAAGAAAAGACTGAGGTTGGATTCGTGGTAGTTCAATATCTACTCGAGTGGGAACTCTTAGATAAGGATATCGTGTCTAGAGAAACCTAATGTGTAATTTCATGTTGTAAGACACCAAAAGGTATGTGTAAATTTTATTCTCTATGTTATTTGTATTGACTTTGACTGCATATTCTCTATTGGTATGTTAATCGAATTATTTGTTGTCTTTATATTGCAATTCCACTGAATATACTCGTTTACTCGGCATCTTTGTAGTGCAGGTTCCTAGGGTGAAGACTTTAAAGGTAACTCCAAAGTCATAGCCATAGAGCAAAGCCTACCTTCAATTTTCTGATTTATTTTCTTTATAGCTTTCATGTTAGGCATGAGAGGGTGTCATTTATCTTTTCATTAACTTGTACATTTGTAGTAGCTAAGTATTTAGTTGTGGGTCCTCTGAAATACTTCAAATATTTAGATGATTATCTATTATGATATAACAACAGATATTTTGTGAAAAGATGGCTATCATGTCCCCAATTTTATATTTTTAATATTTTGTAAATGCATAATATGATTTTGTCCTCTTCATAGTGTGAAGGGGAATGTTTTACAATTTTTTAAGTGAAGACAAATGCCTTTCTTGAAAAATAATTGTGAAAACTTGGAGCATGATAGACATACTGAGGGACGTGGACGAAAAGCCTTTCTTAGTTATGTTAAGAGAAGTTTATTCTAATTTTATGGGAAAAATTAGCATGTGCTCATGCCATCATAAGGTATCAAATTTTGATTCAATAGTACATGTTAAGAGAGGGAGTGATTTAAACTCGCCTACCCCTGAGTAATGTGCACCATCAAATGAAAATTCCAATGTTGTGGCTCATGAGGTCGTGTGTGAAAATGGGCTCATATAAATAGGACAATTAGGTGGTACTGGGTGATGTGCATGTTACAATGACCCTTATAAATTGTGATATGGAATAAAATTTTACCAATATGCATGTTCTTATTTATAAGTAATTCACAAAAAAACCCTCAATTACAATATATTTCATAAAATGTTACTAACTTCTGAATATTACTAGAAATGGCCATGCTCTCATGTGAACCCGACAAATGTGCCAAGAAATATCTTAATTACCTCTCTTCTTCCTTTTCACTCATCATCCTACATGTATGGATGTGTATGTATGTGCTATTGATGGCTAGCGAGTACATTGGTAAACTAATGTATGTGGATTATGTGTATGCTAGTGATGGCTAGCGTGTATGTTAGTAAGCTATGTATGGAAGTATGTATATGTTATACATATGTGTGATGGCTATACTCCTGTGCAATAGATGTATATGTGTGTGGGGGCAGAAATATGGACGATGCATAGTAAGAGGTGACAAAGTGTTTGGCATGGATTTGGATGTGGATGTGTAAGCTTATGATGGAAAATAGAGGACGTAAGTTTGACGGGCAAGGATTGGAATGGATCAGTTTGGATTGGAGCATATGTTGAGGGATGATCAGACAGTAAGAGTGTTGCATAATTGTACAAGCATAACGTACAAATTATAAAGTGAAAAGTAAGCATAATAAGTGAGGTATAAGTAAGAGGGTATAACTGGGTTTGGCTCTGAGGAGCTCAGTTTGATGACTTCCGAGTAAGATGTTTTGGTTATAAGGTGGATGACGGAAACTGTATGAATATGTAAGATTTTGGTATATGGTGTGTTATGTTATGAGATTGATGGGTTAAGGAAGTTTGCTACCTTGACGAACTAGGGTTTCAAATCAGGCTCAGCTTTGGTTTAATCAGTGGAGCACTATGAGTTTTTGTGGCATAATTATACTGCATAATTTACTTAATTTAAACTTAAATTATAAGCAAAGCTAATGATAGCGTTGTGAGTTTGAGACCTGAGGGTTCGACAGATTAAGCTCCGTGTTTGAGCTAGCCGATAATGAGTCAGTTAAGCATTTCTTATATCTTGCCATGGTATTTATCTTGCGGGATGTTGTCTGTGTATTGTATTCAACCCCAGACGTCTAATGCTCTGTTGAGAGCGTTGTATGTTTTCGATTTGGTCTATGTGTTGTATTAAGCCAAGATGTTTGATGCTATTTTGAGAGCGTTTTATGATTCTGCCTAAGAATGACACTATATGATTTCGACCCAAGAGTGGCACTATATGATTTCTACCCAAGACTAGTACTGACACTATAAGACCCCTAGAGTGTGGGCAATTGTATGACCCGTAGAGTGTGGCCAATTTTATGACCCTTTATGTATGAGTGTTTATGTTTACGTACTCAGGTAAGTTGTATCATGGAACTGCTCTTACCTGTTTGATTCTATGCCCCATGAGCATTAGTGTGTCTTGCCTTCAGAAAAGTCCATGGTGTCTAGTCACTCCTCGGAGGTTAAGGTGATGCCCCACTGACATTTCTTTCCTTTTCGACACTGGAGCTTATTAATTGTAATTAGCTTCAATGGTCGATAGTATATATACAATTGTATGAGTGAGTGTGTATGTTTCTGAGTAAGCGTAAGTTTTTTTAGTACAACTGTAAGAGTACGATTCTGAGTACGACTGTAAGAGTATGATTTTGAGTAAGACTATAAGAGTATGATTTTGGGTAAGACTGTAAGAGTATGATTCTGAGCACGACTGTAAAAGTATGATTCTAAGCACGACTGTAAGAGCATGATTCTGAGCAAGACTATAAGCGTATGTTTACGAGTAAGACTATACGAGTAAGGTCATATGAGGATGTGTAAGATTGTATAAGTAAGGTCGTACAAGTATGTGTAAGTTGTATGAGTAAGTGTACAATTGTATGAGTAAGTTTTTAAGTCTCTCATTAAGAGTGTATATGTAAGATTGGTTTGATGGTGTGTGTTTGGCATGATTGTATGCATATGTGCATGATTATTATATGTCTGCCCGCTTCATGTTTGAGTTACATGAATACATCTATGTATGGATTTACCAAGTTCACTGTTTAGAACTCCCCTACATGGTATTTTTCTACTAAGTATGAAAATACTCATTACCCAATTTTTTTAGCCCCGTTGTTCGGGAGGCTTTTGCAGGTTTGTGATGGAGTGCTCCTCGGGATGAATGCTCATTTCCGTAGTGGATTGATTCATTTTGACTCAGGTATATCTTTGACTCACTGCGAGTATTATTTTGTGTCATGATCTCTTATATTTAGTGAGATAAAAATTAAAGTATTTTTGCTTTCTAGACTTATAATTTGGATTAGAATGTGGATTGTTATGGGACTTACACTCAGGGATGCCTGGAAAAATTTTGTATTTAATGTATGATCATAGCAATTTACTTCATACATTTATTTTCGAATAACGCCTGAGGATGTTTGGTTTGGTTGTACAATGTTTGAATGAGTAAAAATTTATATGGGATAAATTGATGTGTGATTTTTTAAATTATAAAATTATTTTCACAGGTTTCATATTCGTCATTTTTCCCAATTTACTGCCATTATATTGCAAAAAAAATTTGTAAATTTTAAAGAAAATGTGATAAAAAATCTCGGGTGTTACAAATACAATCACTCAATATGCGGTCTTAGGTTTGTACGAAAAAACCCAACCCAACTTGACCCTAAACTTCCTGGGTTTGGTCAAGTCAAGCCCTATCTCAAATAGAGTTGGGTATAGGAAAACACTCTAGTAATTTGCAAATCATGTTCATAAAATACCTAAGAACTAGCCCCAGTCTACCCGGTAATTTGAGTATAAGAAAACTTGACCCTACCTAATATTTTTCCCATAAAACAACTTTTTTTATTCGAGTTTGTTTGAGTTTTTGGAACTGACCTAACCCAAGATAAATCTTGGATCCTATCTTGGATCAAGTCCGGTTTAGGAATCATGGGTACAATCTTGGGTTGGGTTGGGTAGTGCAATACCCAAAACAACCTGATTCTAGATGCAACCCTATTCTTACTATCCCATTTTCTATAATAATTATGGATGTTAACTATCGATTGTTAGTTGCCAGTTAACATGAGCTGCCATTAATGAAGCTTCAAGGTTTGTTCAACACTAAAAAAATATAAGAATTAAGTAAAAATAAAACTTAATGTTAGTTTTGAGTAGTTAAGTATGTTTATAGGTTCATTTTTTAGATTGGACCTTGTAGAGAAAAAAAATTGAATTGGCTTTGTCTCATGGTCAATCTTGTAGGATTTTGAGGAGACAAGGAAAAGAATGAGAAAGAGGAGGTGATGGAAAGGGAGAAGGAGGAGGTGGTGACAGAGGCGGAGGAAGAGTACAAGAGGAGGCGAAGGCAGAGGCACTAGAGTTTGAGGCAGAGCCAATGGGCGGAATTAATGGCATAGGGTGGACAGTTATGTTCAGCTGGTTAGTGAAGATATGCTACGTACTCTCAAGATTAGGAAGATCTGGTTTTTGCTACCCCTTAAACAAGGCTGGATCCAAAAAACCTGAAAATACTATCACTAAGTAATCATTTAGAATTGTCAATTTGTTGGGAAGTTGAACACTTCTTGTGTAACTAAACTCTGTAACTGTAATACATAGAACATCTATTAAGTGTGCACATCGATCACTTTCAGACTCCTTCGTATTTCAGGTGCAAAGTGGTCATACATTGACACTACTATCAAAGACACATGCATGTGGTCATCCACCCGTCCTACTTATACCAAGTTCAGACTCAGAATTAAAAGAAGTCTAGAGTCACAGTGTGATTCAGCTCTCCATCCAATTGAATTCTGGATGGTTCCAAATCATGCTAAAAGACAGGTGACTTGGCCTTTATCATACCAGTATCCAAAATTTGGCTACTTCTTTGCCTGTTTTTACTCCAGTTTAACCAATCCAGTGGTTTCTGGTCTGGAGCAAGTTCTGCAAGAAAAACACGGCCAAAATTCTCAGTTGTTGAAAAAGATTTGCTAAATGTGCAAAGATGGCCAAATGATTAGATTGCTAGCCTGTTAGAAAGTTGATGCAGCCAATCTCTGCAAAACATCATGCTATAGCCACCTCAATTTAAGTTAGAAGTCCGAGGACATTATTTTTACATAGCAGTGCATCTCACAATACAACCCTCACAATATAGAACGAGCAGTTTAAAAGACAATAATTAGGTAATAAGAAGCCATTAACTCATCCCAAGAAAATTTTGAAATCCTAAGGATTTCTTGGTTGTGCCAAAATTTTAATATAAATCAATGAATCCCACAGACATACAGATATCCGACAAGGAAATTAAATATGGAAACCCCAGGATTGATAATAAAGCATAATTCAAATAGAAAGATGGACAACAATGGCATCATAGATTAAGGTCTTGGATACCTCCAAATCAAACAACAATAGGAAAATAACATATGAAGCAGATTGCCTTCCAATAAAACAAATGGCGTAACTCCTAAACCGGCAACCTCTGATTTCAATCTAAAAAATAGCCAGTGAGAGACATAAATATTTTAGAAGTCTGATCGAACTTCAACCAGAAAGTCTACACTTCCTTACAACAAATTATTATCAAAGTTGATCAATGTCAACAAGGCTGAATAAATACGAAAAGACAGTTGACATTTTAGTAAATTTTCAGGAAACTGTGAGAATGATAGCAACAGATAGAAAGAAGGATCAAAATTTTCTAAACATCAAATTACCAGTATCATAAGGAGCTAGCTTACAAATCTAGAAGTTTGTGAACCGACATTAATCTTTGAAGTGAGCACTGTTCTGATGTCTCTGCATGCAATAATATCATACATTAGGATAGGATAAATTTCAATATAACATTTCACTGTTTTTTAACTAACATTTCTATAGCACGACGGTTCTCATCTTACTTTAGTGTGTCCCACTTTTTTGTGCAGTGCATAAACTGGACACCATGTCTGTTAAACCAAAGAATAGCAGCGATCCCAACAAAACTCTTACCCCCTGACAGAAGTCACCTACTGACATGAGAAAGGTGTCATCTTGAACACACAAAATGAAGAAACTTGCTAGAAAAGTTCCTTACATGTGGATTGCAGTTGAATTAGCATACACAACCTTTAATCTGGCTTCAAATCAACAACTTATTTGGAGAAAGTCCTTTCAAATATTGACCTGAACTAACTATTGAATCCCCAATTATTATTGTAATTATAGATATCCATCTTTCGCATATTTATTCCTGCTCAAGGAAATAATGCCCCATTGATGATTATAGGATGCCCTTTTACTGAGAATTATTACCTGCCTAATGAAATTAAGAGCCACAAAAGTAAAGCCTCCAATAGCCCTTGTCAATTCTTGGAAGACCTTTGTTATGGTGCATTAAGCTAGGACCCTGTTTTCGCACTGGCTTCTTAACCCAAGGAATATGAAGAACGAAAGGATATTTACCTCTCAAGCTTGACCCATCACGTTCATTAACAGTCCTCTATTATAATCTTCATAAGTATTTAATAAAGAGGACTTAATCCACAGGTCCCATCCATGACCAGGCTTGTGACGACTATGAGAATATCGCAGACGAAAATTTTAGCATGCCATCCATATTTTGCTATCATATTTAAAAACAAGAACTTCCTACTTGTAAAAACTACCACATCCCTCCCAATGCGAATTAGCTTAAGCATTAATCTCAACATCTAAATTAATTTAAAACACTTCACTTATTGCATTTAGAAGCACTCTAACCAGATAAAATACCCGATTTTCAGTCTCACCAACACTTAGAATCTTTGAGGCCACCTGCTACTAAACTTAAAGTATCTTAACTATTTACAATAATTCAGTTCCCATTTTGTGGGATAAACTAAAAATTTTAATTAATAAATTAAAATAAACATATCCCAGAGTAAGGAGTGGAGCAGACAGCATTTACAGGTACCAGTTCTCAAGCAGTTAAACTTGCCAGTAATATCAACCCAAGCCACCAAGTGCTCTCAGCCCCTAGGAGCGAAACAAACATGAAAAGCCCAAGTAAGAGATTCAGCTTATGCCCTAACTGAAACAACAGAATGACCAGGTTCCTTAATGCCACCATGATGCCGCAACTCTTGTCTAATGCCATAAACCTGTTCCCACATTCCTACTGAAGCATAGACATTTGAGAGTGCAACATAAGCCCCAGATACTTGCTGCTTCCTCTCCAGCATTTTCTTAGCCAGCATGGCCCCCATGGCCACATTCCCATGCAACTGACACCCACTAAGCAAGGCTCCCATTGCTTGTCCAACATCGTCATTCACATCATGTCTTATTTTTTCCACAAATCTGTAAGCGTCTACTAGTTGCCCAGCACGTCCCAAAAGATCAACCACACAAGTATAGTGATCGTGCTTTGGTACAATGCCATATTTTTCCTTCATCAACTTGAAGTAACTTAAACCCTCCTCAACCAATCCACAACGACTGCAAGCACTCAATACTGCAACAAATGTAACATCATTTGGTTCTTCTCCAGCTTTCACCATGTGCTCAAAACATTCTAGGGCCTGAGATCCATATCCATGAATAGCATACCCCATAATCATTGACGTCCATGACAACACATTCCTTTTGCGCATCTGACCAAAAACTCTCCTCGCATAATCAAGATTACCCACCTTTGAATACATGTCAACTAAAGTAGTTTCTACAACCACATAACCATTGTTATCTTGTAGTACAGTTCTAACAAATTGGGCATGAATCTGCTTACCCTCATCAAGTGCTGTTAAAAGACCACAGGCATCAAGAGCAGTAGAAAAAGTGAAGCAGTTTCCTCGCACCAATTCAACTTGCCTGTACATCTTGGCAAGCATTGACAACCCTTCTCTAGGCAACCCACTCTGCACATATCCAGAAATCATGGACGTCCAAGAAATCACATTTCTCTCAGGCATTTTGTCAAACAAGCTTGTAGCTCGCTCAATTAGATTATTGTGGATATACCCCATCATCAATGAATTATAATGTGATACATGTGGAAGTAGCAAAGAATGAAAATACCTTTGAGCATCTACAATGCTGCCACAATTGCAATACATATCAATCAATGCACTTCCCAAAACTACAGAATCATCCAAAGGGTAATCATGGTAATTGTTTGAAGTGATAATTATGCCATGGACCTGCCTTCCAATTTTAAGCAGTGAGAGGTTTGCACAAGCATGTAAAACAGAAAAAACCAAACTTCTATCCATAGTGAGTGCATCCATTATGTTGTGACCAATACTCATAAACACATCAAAGTATCTTCCATTCAAGTAATACCCTCTAATCATTATAAGCTTCCATGCAAGATTATCTGCTTTTCTCCTTAGCATACTTTCTGCACTAGGCACATCACCACAACGAAAATACATACTGCAGACAGCATATGCTGTCTCTAAATCTCTCCCAAATCCACTACGCACAATATAAGTGTGAATTTGCTTGCCTGATGACAAATCATTCGTAGCACCACAAGCAACTAATACTGTTGCAAGAGAGAATTCATCTGGAACTACATACTCAACGCAAACCATCCTATGAAAGAGCTCCAAAGCTTGAATTGGCATTCCATTGAGCACATGTCCAGAAACTAATGCATTCCAGGAAATCTGATTCCTTTGAGGCATCTCATTAAACATTTTACAAGACAAATCAATAGCGTAGCATTTTGCATACATGTCCAAGAGAGCAGTATTGACAACAACATTAGAGAGAAAAGCATGCTTCACAACACATGCATGCAAACTTTGTCCATATGTCAGGGAGGACGCAGCAGCACAAGCTCGAGCAGCAGTGGCAAAGGCATAGTGGTTGGGTCTAGGAAAGGATTGGCTATGCAAAAGGGCAAAAAGATGTAGAGCTTGTTCAGGGTGTCTGGAGCGAGAGTAGGCTGAAATGAGGGAGTTCCAGAGGATGATATCTTTGTGAGGGCATTGGTCAAACAGCTTTTGAGCATCGGACAGGGCTGCTGAGCCATAAGCATTGGCAATCTGTGTAGCAAATGCGGGGTGTGTATCCAGGCCAAACTTGATAAGACGAGCATGTAATGTCTTCATTCATGCTAGCTCACATCAAATATCCACTTCCTAGTGATGTACATGTCCAAATCCCTGTTTAGATTCTTAAAGCTGCTAAAAAGCTAGCTTTCTGTTTGTCAAGCCGTAATAATAAGAATTACTACAACCATTGAAGCATGATGCATGGGGGTGTCTATTCATTAAATCACAGAAAACACCATAAGCTAAGAATCTTTTATATAGTAGCGAATCTGAGCAATAACACATTGATCAAAGCCACAGCACCTGATTTCTCCCATGATTGATCAAAAACGAAAGTTTGTCTAGCTAAAATGAGGCGTAAATGGAACTCAAAATCACAAAAACAGGACAAATATGACTTCTAGACCATGCTTACAGCAAGAGAGACGTTCTATAAATACTGTCAAGAGAGGCCGTTTCAGATTCAGAACATAAGATATAATTAAAAAAATTGTCACGTTAGTTGCAGATGGCGATGGTGACTTTCCTTGATGATCAAGACGATGATGACGAAGGCGGTTGCTGCCCTCGCCGGGGACGGGAACGGCGACGGAGAAGAAGAGCCTGCAGGCTTGTTAGATCAAATGAATCGATTAAAGTAAAAGTGCCTTGGACCGGCTCGAACCGGTCTTAGTTTAACCGACCCGAACTTGATAGGAGAGGCCCACTCTGGATTGGGCTTCCGGCAATCCTCTCAAGTAGGGCTGTCAATGGGTAACCATTTACCCGCTTTACCCACTCGCTCGATTCAAAATTTATGGGCGGGTAATTAATAAATAGGTAAAGGGTAAACCAAGTGGATAATTTTACCCGTCATTTTATTATGTGGGTAGGGTATGGATAACCCTTTTATCCATACCCGTTGCCCATTACCTAATTTAATATATATAATACTTATCACTATTTTTATGTTTAATTATTTATATATACTTATAATTTACCCACTACCCAGTCCCCAGCCCAATAACCCATCCAGCCCATTAACCCGCCCAACCCAACTTAAATGCCTAAAGTCAGTACCCACTACCCACCTAACAAACCCTAAATCATAAGTGTGGCATTGGCTTTTTTTTTTATCGACCAGTCAAAGACAAGGGGATGGCGAATGAGGCATACGCAAGCCCGGCCCATAATTTTTTTTTTTCAAAACTAGGCCCAAAGCCCATAACTAAGTTCAAAATTTCGGCCCGGACCAAAATTTCAACGGGCTCAGGCCGGGCCACAGGCTTTCGGGCCGAAATCGACATGATATAAAAGTTTTCTTACAAATGATAAATCTATATCTTTAGCTATAATTCATGTCAATATACAATTATATATACCTACAAAATGTTATATCATCATTGTGCAATAATTTCTCCCAGTACCACACCCTCCATAATAGAATAATTTTTACACTTAAATTACATAGATCTGCTAAGGATTATAAAGAGCTATAAGGGGCTTTTCTGTTCTCATTTTGACTGATCTGGTTGGGAAATGAGTCGGAGTGCCTTCTTGATCTGTAAATCAAAGAATATGTAAGCATTTTTGTAGACTGTTAATTGACCATTCAAAATTTTCTCAAAAAACTATGAAAATACAGTTATAGCAAATAACATTGCAACTTCAGTCTAATTTAAGTCTTTAACTATAAACATAAAACATGCATATTACCCAAATGCAGTAAGACATGCAAAATTTAGCTCATACACTAGTTCCTTCTATAGGAGAAAAAAAAAGATTTAATGTAGTCAACTAAATATTTAAAATATCAAAGTGTCAATTTGCCCAATAACTCAATCAAAATCTAATTTACATGTATAAAAAAAGTGTGATAGTACCTGCTTGAAGATTTAAGCAAAGAGAAAAGGCACCAAGAGAAAATCATACCTTCACCCGATCAGCATCAGATAAAGGCCTGGATATTACATCTCGATTTAAAAGCTTAGTTACAAATTCAATAACTGGTAGGGGTTTGATAAAAGTAGTCCATGACATGTTTAGAAAGAAACAAGACAAAAGACATTCATGAGAACATTACTATATTTATAATTTCCACAATTCCAACTGCATCAGAATGATAATAGCGCCATTTGATATGAAGACTGTTATGAGACTTCTTGTGGTTCAGAAGTAAAAATTGGTGGTTCAGAAGTAAAACACACAAAACAGAAGAAGCTGTAATGAAATGCACAACACAAGCCACAATTATTATTCAACCAAAAGGTTGACTATAGAACTATCAAAATGATATAAACTTGTGTTGATTAACATGGACATGAATGAAGGTGCAAGTTAGGTGGAAGACATCATATGCTCAACATAACTAATTATTCGCATGTGCAAATACATACATGAGCCATAATATATGCTAAAGATTATTTCCACCATGGCTGCTTTATCCAATTGAAAAAGGCACACAACCAATTTTATAATTAAGAATGTACGTGCACACAATGAGGAAAATTCACATAGACAAAGGTCACAAAAAATTTACTTCCAACTTCAGAGAAATAAATGATAGATTAAAAAAAACCAACATTGAATTAACTTCAATGAAATCAAAACATCCTAGCAAAACCTTCAAGAAAAAATCAGACCAGTACATATTAAGCAGGTTCTTTAATTAAACATACCAATATTCAATGAGAGCCCCATTTGGGTTGGCAGGATGCTTTGGTAAAAGCCACGCCAACTTTCCAACCCCTCACCAAGAGTCTGCCTCCGACCTAGGTCTGGAGAATAAAATGATCGACCAACAGGCGTGTAACTACAAAGTATTCAAATTAGAATCTTTTAGCCAACCAATATGTATTTCAATAGAAACATGGGCACTTATAAGATCTCTAAACACAAGCATAAAAGGAATTTAGGGAGAGATCCCATGACCTATTAGTAGGAAGTTCACGCAACACAATATCGAGAACCTAAAGGGCTTCTTGTGGTGCATTAGCTTGTCTTCCCGCCAAAAACATTGCTAAATGGTGAAGATCTGCTCGAGCTGCCAATTTAATATATTATCCGCCATAAAAGGCCTAAGTTATAATAAAGAAGATGTATGACTCAGTCTCTTACTAAGACTCATTAGTTATCTATACTTTACTATTATGGTAAGTGGATAACAATAAAATTATATTATTACATATAATATAATTTTATTGTAGACTTATTAGTAAATATGAATGAACTCTAGGTCTTAACGGGAATTATCCCTATAAACCGATACTTAAACATAGACCGGAAACATAACTCATAAAAAAATTACGCAAAACTTACATCATATTGATAAAGGTCTTTGTCTGGCAGGTCTTCAAAAAAGTGGTTCGCCTTCACTATGCACTTAATTACAGTGCTACCCTTGCCAGGACGTAGAGGGAACCTTAAGGATTTGCTGGATGCAGGTGGAGGAGCCACAGGGTGGATGGCCTGGGATGTCATCCTGACTTCAGGTTGAATTGCAAGCTGTCCAAACTGTTGGACAACCTGCTGTTCAGGAGGTTGCGATGAAGAAGCCTGAAATGAACTTTGCTGTTGCTGGGAAGCATGGTGCAGCTCGGGTTTAGGAGAAGGACTGCCAGGCATTCCACGAATCTCCTCTACCCTGAAAGTCAGGGTATTGGCTAGCACCAGAATGCTGCCCACAGGAATGATATCCACCACTTCCGCGGCCAGGGTATCTCCCTGAACCACGGCCTCCACCCTTCTGATGTGGTTGTTCAGTGTTGTGGCCTCCATCAGTGCCTCTCCCTCCAGAAGAGCTTCCCCCACCTACTTGCTGGGGGTGTGGGCCTCCTGCCAATCGTTGGCCCCCGCGACCAGTGCCAGAGCTGGGCTAAGAAGACTCTGAGCTCTCTCCTGCCCCAACCCCCCCTGTTCTTTTCTTCCTCACCATAATTACTGCCAGGAATAAACAAGTTTTTAAAGTCAGAATAAATCTTGATAGAACATGAAAACCAACAGACTAGTACAAGTTACATGATACAAAGCAGGAAAGAACCAAAGCTAATATTTGTCACAAATGTGAAGAAAGAGACCTGCTAATTTTCAGAATGAGGAAATAAAACAGACAATGAGAAGCCCAAAACACTTTCTAACAAGGAAGAAAATCATTGTCAAGAAAGCCACAACTATAATATAACAAAAAAAACATGAAAATAATTATCAGTAACACTAAAAATATGTCACTCATCCATATAGAAGTAATAATGGGTTTAACCTGACAGATAAAACAGACAAATGAAGGTTCATATTATAAAATACTATCTTCCAAATAGGCGAGGTGGCATGAATCTTAACTGATCCAATTAATTAAGTATATAAAAAATGTAACTAATCTATTAGCACAGCATCAGCAAACCATTGGAAAAAAAATAAACTGACTGATAATGTAGACCAAACTCAGACATCATCCATCAATGTCCAATTCCATCACTAACAAACCAAAACTGATTACGTCTATGACCACAGAAAGAACTATTAACATAGAAAGCATTTTGCCTCCTCCTTTCTCATCCGGGCTTGGGACTGGCAACGACGGAGTTAAAAATATTTTTTTTCATTAGTAAACATAATAAACAAGAAGAGAACTAACAGATTAGATAACAAAACAAATACAAGAATTAACAGATTAGATAAGGAACTAACAGATTAGATAACAGAACAATTACAAGAACTAACAAATTAGATAATAACATAGTCAAATTAAATACACGAACTAACAGAATCAAAGAGAACAAATTTAGTACATAACAAATTACGTGATAGAACTAATTAATAGAATAAATTAGATAACAAACAAATACAGGATTACAGGAACTAACAAAGGCAAATTAAATACATGAACTAAGGGAGGCAAAGAGAACAAATTTGGTACATAACAAACTAGATGATAGAATGAATTAATTAACAAAATAAATGAGATGATAGAACTAAAAGCAACAAATTTGAGAAGAGAACCAGAGCAGTCAAAGCGGAGGTCTTTCGTCGATTCCATCGGTCCCACAAAGAGAACCAGAGCAGTCGAAGCGGAGGTCTTCCGTCAGTCCCACGAAGAGAACTAGAGCAGTGGAAGCGGAGGTCTTTCGTCAGTCCTACAAATGGAGAGCAATTAGCCAAAGCAGGAGATGACGGAAGAAGCAGGAGAGCGGCGAGGAAATTAGGGCTGCAGAGCAGCAGAAGATGCAAGAGACAACGGTTTGTAAATTAGGGCTGCAGAACAGCAGAAGATGCAAGAGACGACGGACAAACCAGGGGAACCATGGAGAAATTAGGCTATAGAGTGACAGAATAAGCGGGAGACGACAGACGAAGCAGGGGCGCGGTGGAGAAACTAGGCTGCATAGTGCCTGAAGAAGTGGGAAACGACGGACGAAGCAAGAGAGCGGCGAGGAATTAGGGCTGCAGAGCAGCTGAGACGATGGGCTGCTCTACTGGTGCTGGGCATTTATCCGATGATACCAAATAGACGCAGATGCAGGAGTCAGGATCGCACGATTAAAATGCATAATGATTAAACGGGCTAGAAAGGGCCGGGCCGGGCTTTTAAGAATTTTTGGCCCAGGCCCGAGCCCGGCCCAAAATTTTATAAACTTTAAAATTTCAAGCCCAGCCCATTAGATTCACCAAAATTTCAAGCCCAATGATATAAAATTTCGGGTTGGGTTGGGTCGGGTCGGGCCAGGCTTCCGGCCTATCCATATTTGTTGCAGCCCTAGGCATAGGGCAGTGGCAGCTTGGTGTAGTGCTTCTTCTCCGTTATTTCTCCTGCTCCTTTCTCTGGCTTCCTCTTAGTCTCTCATGGCGATTGACTAGCCACTGAGTGTTAAATCTGCTGATCTCTCACCTATCTCTGTTGTGGAACAGGTATCATCTATCCGCCCCCCAAAAGTCCCTCTCTTTCTCTGTCTTCATTGTTTTCTTTTGGAAGTGGTGGGCTGGTGGCTGAGATTGGTGGGGGGCCGTGTTCTAGCTCTGCATGATGAGCACTTGAGCTAGGTCCTCCTCGGTAGTCGTTTGTTTGTTATCGTTGCTGGTGGATGTGTAGAAGTTGGATGACTGGGTTCCGGCTAGCATTAGTTTTGGTTGAAATTGAAACCAGAGCTTTGTTTTCTACAAAAAATGTGTGCTTTGTTTTTTTTTTGTTAATTGCGTTAGTTGTTGGGGGAGAAGATTGCTGACTTATTACTCATTTCTGCTGCTGATTCATGTCTGTTCTGGACCCATTGCTTCTTTTGATTGCAAAAAAATAATTATTTTCTCTCACTATGAAATGTGCTCAGTTTGGACCATATGTGTAAAGATACTGACGAGTGGCAATTAACCTAGCTTGTAGTTAGTTTTGTTCTTTGGATGACCGGGTTCTGGCTAGCATTAGTGTTGGTTGAAATTGAAACCTGAGCTTTGTTTTCTACAAAAAATATATGCTTTGTTTTTTTTGGGTAATTGCGTTAGTTGTTGGGGGAGAAGATTGTTGCTGACTTCTTACTCATTTCTACTGCCGATTCATGTCTGTTTTGGACCCGCTGCTTCTTTTAATTGGAAAAAAAAATTATTTTCTCTCACTCTGAAATGTGCTCAATTTGGGCCATATGTGTATAGATACTGACGAGTGGCAATTAACCTAGCTTGTAGTCAGTTTTGTTCTTTATCTAAGTCTTTTGTTGTTGCTGGTTCATTTTGATATTATATGGTTCCATTCATATGTGCATAATCTATAGTGTTTATTTTAGCTTCTAGTAATACATTTGATTTATTAATGAAACTTATTAGTCATATGTTTTTATCCTTGATTACATCTTGCAGTAATATGTCAAAAAGTGTCAATCTAGGTGAAGTTGGAAATTGCAATGTTGTTGATGAACCAGAAATAGGTAATTCATCTGAACCACCTTTTAAGAGACAAAGAAAGCTTACTTCTAAGGTTTGGGATAATTTTGAGAGGGTTACTAAAGATGGTGAGTTGAAGGCAGTTTGTAATTATTGCAAATCTTCATATAGTGCCAAATCTAGGTCTGGGACTACTCATTTGAATTATCATCTTATTGCATGCACT
Organism: Saururus chinensis; assembly: GCA_035235625.1. Classification (NCBI taxonomy): domain Eukaryota; kingdom Viridiplantae; phylum Streptophyta; class Magnoliopsida; order Piperales; family Saururaceae; genus Saururus; species Saururus chinensis. The sequence goes on along the minus strand of CP141142.1, from coordinate 12,132,855 downwards.
TATTATAAAAGAAAGTTGTCAAGTAATCCTAATGTGAAGCAAATGCTTATAAATCCTGGGGGTGTAAAGAAGGATGGAACTATCAACTTAAAGAATTTTAAGTTTGATCAAAACTTAAGTCGTGAGGACCTTACTCGAGCAATAATTTTGCATGAGTATCCCTTTTCAATTGTTAATCATATTGGTTTTAGGATATTTTTGAAAATTTTGCAGCCACAGTTTAAGATAGTTACCAGAAACACTATCAAACAAGATTGCATGAAAATTTATGGAGAATTAAAAAAGAAGGTGTATGATTGTTTAGACAAGGTTCAATGTCGTGTTAGTCTTACTTCAGATTTTTGGACTTCGGGACAAAACAAGGGCTATATGTCATTGACAGTTCATTACATTGATGAGAAGTGGCACTTGCAAAAAAGAATTTTAAACTTTTCTCTAGTTGAGGGACCTCATTCAGGAGATGCAATTGGAAAAGTTATTTGGGATAAATTATGTGGTTGGAATATAGATATAAAGGTTTGTTGTATTGTTCTTGATAATGCTTCTGCTAATGATGTAGTCATTTGAGAACTCAAAAGGAAATTTGCACCTAAAGACAATCTTCTTTTAGATGGTGATATTTTTCATGTGCATTGTTGTGCTCATATTTTGAATCTGATTGTTCAAGATGGAATAGGGGAAATTAAAGACATTATTACTAAAATTCGTGATAGCATAAAGTATGTCAAGTCTTCCCCACAAAGGCAATCAAAATTTATGGAAGTTTGTAGTCAAGTTCGAGCCCCTGAAAAGATGGTGATTTTAGATGTTCCCACTAGATGGAATTCAACATACTTGATGTTAGAAACGGCATTGCAATTTAAAGATGCATTTAATCGTCTAGCTGATAGAGATGAATTATATAAAAGTGTACCATCAAAAGAAGAGTGGTCTAATGTTGAAATTGTTTGTGGTTGTTTGAAGTTATTTTATGATGTGACTAGATTGTGGTCTGGCAGTTTACTACAACTAATCATTATTTTCAAGAGGTTTGTAACATTCATTTGATGCCAAAACAATGTATGATAGTAGTGTTTTATTTGTTTCTTTAATGGCAAGGAGAATGCTAGTAAAATTTGAGAAATATTGGAGCATTACTTGTTTCGCTTTGGCTATTGCATCAATATTGGATCTCTGTCATAAGTTGATGTTGGTTGAATATTATTTTCCAATTATTTATGGTGTTGAGGCTGATGAAAAGATCGGTGATATTCGAAGAAGATTAACTGAATTATATAATGAGTATCAAGGCCATCTTTCTCGTGATTCTTATGGTTGTATGCTACCTTTAAGTTATGAAACTAGTGATTTCAACCAAAATGCAAGCAATGAATTAAACACATCTAGTTCAGGCTCTAGTTCAATAATTAGTGGGTGGAGTGTTGTGGTTTGTGGATATGACAAATTTGTGGAGCAAAGTTCATCAAGTAAGTATGTGAAATCAGATATGGAATTATATTTAGATGAAGCAGTTCACCCTAGGGTGAAGGGTGCATCTGAGCATTCATTTGATGTGCTATCATGGTGGGCACATAATGAAGCTAAATATCCAATTGTTACGAAAATGGCTTGAGATATTTTACCTATACTGGTAACTACAGTTGCTTCTGAAGCTGCATTTAGTACGGGAGGTCGTGTTTTAGATCAATATCGATCTTCTATGCATCCATCTACTCTAGAAGGACTTATATGTGCTCAAGATTGGATAAGAAGTGAACTTAAAGGTAAATGGTTAATATTATTATTTATATTCTAAATACCTTAGTATGTTTCTAATATATTATTTTTAAATCAATGTTCTAGAATCAAAGTTTGAATTGAGTGATGAGGTGTGTCTTGGTGTAATTATTACTAGTATTGGATTGGATGATGGATCTCTTGTGGATGCTTCTGTAGGCAATTCTGTTAGCAATTCTAATGTGAGTGCAATTTATCTCTAAAATTTACTTCTTTAAGCCATTACTCATAAACTTTTATAATTGATGGTTGTTGATATGTTTTCTTTGTTTTGTAGGTAGGGAATTGATGGTTTATGTTGGGAGTCCTTGATGGAGATAATCATTTTTTGCCTTTTGCAATTAATTTGGTCTTTATAGTGTTTGAAATTATTGAATTTTATGGTAAATCAGAGAAACTCTAATCAAATAGTGTAGAAATATGCATTATCATAAATGTCAATGTATGTGTAACATGTACTTAGATATTTTATAATTTTCATTGGATGAGTATGCATTAAACTTTTTATAGTGTTCATGTTTTTTTAGTTATCTGTAGCTTGAAACTTAAGTTTAATAAATATTTTCTTTCATAATTTGTGTTTGGTATTAGGTTCCAAATATATACTAAGAGCTATAGGATTCAATCAATTTTGGGAGGCGTTGCATTTCCATATGAAAAAGTGAGTGGTACATCTAATTAACAAGTGTGTTAGCTTTAAGCAGGATAACTTGATTTATGATTTACTTCTTACCATTTTTTATTAAAAAGAACATAATTATTTTGAATATAATTTAGTCTCAGGTAGAAGATTATGAACAAGAGCAAAACATACTTTTGTTTTTGTGTTTTCTTATAGGCATGAGTTTATGATCTGGACATACCTATACCTTTAGGTAGACAAAGTTGTATATGGTGTCTAGGAGAATGTTTTACCTTTGAAACATTTTGAAACTTCTATTGGAATATTTTGTAGTTTATGATCAGGACATACCTATACCTTTATGTAGACAAAGTTGTATATGGTGTCCAGGAGAAAGTTTTACCTTTGAAACATTTTGTAACTTCTATTGGAAAATTTTATAGTTTCATTGTGATACATTTGATAGAAAGCTTTTGAGATATATGTATAAACTTATAATGTAAATTTCTTAAAGAGAAAATGGAAGAGAACTTGGTAAAAAATTTTTGTCTTTGCTTTTTATATAAAATGGGTGCATTTTGTAGCTTGGTTGGTCGTTTACCCATTATTTGCCCATTTACCCGCCCATTTACCCAATAGGTAATAGGTAATGGGTAGGATATGGGTAATGAATGTGGAAATGGGTAATGGGTAGGGTATGGGTAAATTTTCTGAAAGCGGGTATGGATATGGGTAAACCCTTACCCAACCCATATCCTACCCATTGACAGCCCTACTCCCAAGCGTTTTTTATCTTCTGCTCGGATAATAATAAGCTAAGTATAAATAACACATAGGAAACATCCATTTTTAAAATTAATGGCGCACACACTAAGTACATATTAATGTAAATATTATTTGTGTTAACGTGTGCTAGTACGTGCATCGTCAATTTCGAAAATGAACACTTTATGTGTGTTCCTTATGCTCGACTTATAGTGAACATTGAGCATGAAAAATGCTTCCCTCCTGCCCTCATATTTTCCCTTTCGTGCCATAATTTTGCCCCTAGTCTGGATTCCCCCCACCCCCACCCTGACCCTTATTGCCTCCATTGACCTCCCTCTCCTCTAATCTTCTGTCATCCTTGAATATGTCTCACATAAAATTTAATAAATTGCTTTAGATGAGAAAATTTCCCCAAAAATATAAGGTGATAGTATACTAACTAAGATTTTAATAATTTTTCAGGGTAAAAAATACAAAGGAAAAGACTGAGAATTTCTTGGACACCCGTGATAGTGTCAATTGGTAGAAACTTGGTTATAGGAAAGGAAAGCTTTTTTCGAATAGAATATTTAGAGAAAAGACATAAAATTCTTAACCCGAGGAAGTCTATTGACTCAAAAAAATTTAAGGTGAAATTCGAACAAGAATGGAACAAGCCAATCCTTCCCAAAAAGGTGCTCACGAAAAATAGAAATTTAGTTGAAGAGAAGAAAAACCTAATCAACTTCAAAACAAAATTCTCAAAAAGGAAAAACAATAGAGCATGATTCAACATTACAAAACAAACTAGAATTAACAAGATCATTATATAAAACTTTGAGCAAATTTCAAAAAAGTACTCAAACTATATGTTATTTAAAATAGGTTCTTGGGCACTATTTCAATATTCAATTTCAAGTTGTTATAGGCAGGGGGAGTTGTAAAATTACAAAAAGTCAAAATACCCCTTGTACTGGTATGGAGACATGAGATAAAATAGGAAATGATGAAATAGCTCTTGTGAACCAAAACACATCGAAATGCCATTGAAATACACCAAAATAAATCAAAATGCACTCAAGCACATCTCGCTATACAGGAAACACTTCATGTAGTACAAGAAACACATCCCGCTTTGTGACATAGGAAAAGTATAATATTTTATTTCCTTAAAACTTTCTTTTTCATCAGCAAGCCACCGACACATTGGTACTTTACCAGTGAATTGTGTTTCATATTGTCGGTAGGCATTAACATGTCGATGGTCACATCGGTGAAACTGTATGTCTCGGTTATCTCAAAAAATATGGTAATTATGCAGTTTTATACTCTAGGGATGATTATTCACTATTTAAGGAGATTGAAACTCGTGATTTTAGGTGTGAGAGCAATCTCTAGGGAGTCTAATTACAAGTGGAGGGTTCGGAAGCATAACCATAGAGGATTTGTGTTGGGAAAGAGGAAGTTTTGCTCAAATTCAGGTCGGATCGCACTCTTCTTCCTTGATTAATCAAATAATTTGTATGAGAATGATTTTCTTCAAATTTTTGATGCAATTGAATGTAATGCTTGTTGATTTCTCTGAGTTATTTTACATATTAAAGTGCAATAATGGTGATTTCGAATTGGGATGGTTTTACTGTCCATATTTGTAAATAAAGTATGTTAACTTTGAATTTGAAAGAGTTTTAACCTTTTTAATTGGAAAAGTGTTTAAAGAACCAGTATGGTCTATGGTCATTTTCTTCCCAATAATTGGCAAGGTCATCTGTAAGAATGTAAGTGTCCTTAGGTCAACTATTGGCTTATTTCCATAATAAAAAATAATGTTATAAATGTGTGTAATTTTGAGTCAGTTAATTCTAAAGATGGATTTCTGAAGATGGAGTTAAAGCAAGACTCAAATCCGTGTTTTATCAAGTAAAAAAAAAACACACACACACACATCGCATTCACGCACTTTAGGGTAAAAAAACCTTTGGGTAAAAAAATGGTGAGAGTTGGAGGCTTTTTGAATGAAAAATTAATTTTTTGTTCGAAGCAATCGATCGATGCATGAGAACAATCAATCGGTCTTAAATGTAGCAAGGTTCTCCAGAAGATTATTGATCAATTGATTGATTAAATTAAATGATCATGGGATGAAAAACTATACTGAAAATTTAACCGAGATGAGAACAAATGATCGCTCGATAGAAGAAAATCGGGAATCGGTCAATGCCCTTGTGGAACGATGGATCAATCAAATGCAGAATTGTCTAAATTAGAACTTTTTGGTTTCATTTAGATTCTTAGTAGAAGACATATTCCTTTTTGAATTTGAGGAGTCTATAAAAGGGCTAGGAATATTAGGAGAGTAGGACAGAAGGCTTAGAAAACTTAGAGAACTTGTGTGGAGTTTCTCTAATGATGTTTAGAGATAATTAGTCTTCTAGGTTGTCATTTTTGTCAACCTTAATCAAAAGAGTGGTTAGAGGTGAGGTGAGTGCACAAAAACATATGTGAGGAATGGTGTTTTTTGAAGACTATTGTTGAGAAGAACAAGGAGAAAGAAGATTCATTCATTAGGAGGAAATGAAATATATATATTAATCGATGAGCACAAAGAGGAGGAGAGGATCAAACTAGTACCCGTAAACAACCATGGAGTTGTTGATTCGGAATTAGAATAGTGCAAAGAAAAAGGAGTATTTTTTCGTTGCAATCGGTAATTTTATCATCTTTAGTTTACATAGTGCATAGTTGATCTGGAAAGAGTGTCCCGTGGTTTTTTTGTAGTTAGGTTTCCATGTAAATTTTTTTTTGTATTTTGCTTATTATTTTGATTGCAAATTTTCGTTAACAAAATCTGTGTATTTTGTTTAAAAAGGGAAGATAAATCTTGTAACTCAATTACGGGTTAAGACACTTTACTTTTTTGGGTTTGTGTTTTCCACACACATTGATCACAAACCAACTTCATCAACACGTCAATATCCATGTCAATGAAAGGTGGAAGATGAACAATATTTATACATGCATGCAGGGTCATGCATATTCATTGGTCACTGGTGGTGAGATCGATGCATGGGCAAGGTAGGCTATCTCATCTAACCCACTATCAATAGGGGTTCAACGCATAGATGAGACGTTGATGACAGGAGCGGCTAGAGGCCTAGACAACTAAGGCAATTGCCTAAGGCCCCAACATGAAAGGGTCCCCCATATGTATATAATATATGTATTTGGGAGAGAATGACAATAAGGCAAGTATAGATGCTACATGGGAGAAAATATTGCAACTTCTTTACTGTCCATAACTTGCATTTTGCATCCCGTCATTCCTATAAATAAAAAGACATAATGAGTGATTATAAAATAATGTTTTTCAACAAACCAACAAGTGGGCATTTCTCTTGCCATAAACTATTATTACTAAATAAAAAAACTACTATTACTTACCATGTCGGTTACAATTTTATCATTAGAATATACTTCACCTATTAACCAAGCCCAAAGGCCTTGAACAAATTTTATACCGCATAGACACATACAACTCAATTTTCCAATACAATTATTAACCAAACCTAAAGGCCCCAAATCAGCAAACCTATTTCATACTACAAGTGATATATGATTGACGCTCCCTAAACCTTTGTTTTGGTAATTCAATTCACTAAACTTGAGTGGAGGACTCTCCCTCAATTTTGAAGGACACAAAAGACTATCATTTTTTTCTCTTATTAAAAAGAAAAAGCTTACCCGGTTATATTGTATTAATTTTTATATTTTGTTTATATTGTTCCTAGTTATTTCATTAAAAGACAAAGTCCACCAAGCTCTTATATCTTAGACAAATCCAATCTTATTGACCATACATGTAATTGGTGCTAATGTAAAATGAGGCTTTTATTGAAAATGATTTGTTAGCAAAATTTGATTGGTAAATTTGCATCTTAAGTAGTTAATCATATTAATCTTATCTTATTATTATAAAAAGTATTGATCAAAATCTTCACCTTAGGCCTCACATTGTCTTGAGCCGGCCCTGGTCGATGATCATCGAAACCATGGCCGACATGTCAGTGAGGTTACTAATGATGCCCTAAGTTTTGAGATTTTTAACATGTTTTGTACTAGTGTTCATATTATTCAATAATTAAATTATAACATAGTTTTATTGTATTTGAATGCATGATTAGATATTGTTAAGCATGTATTACGTAGGGGATTGTAATAACCCAAAAAAATTTAGTTTTGAAACTATAACTTTTGGACCCATATCGAGTTTTTGGGCCTACTATTTTACTTGAATTCAAATTGTTTCAAGCTTTATTCTTTTAAAGAAATTTTAAGGTATTTGATAGGGTCTAAGAATCAAACCAAGAATGCGTAAATCGAAAACCTGGATCTTAGGCTATGGGCTCGAGAAGTGTAATACCCCACATTTTCTAAAAGAAAATCCACTCTTTTTGTTATAAAGAAAAAAATTAACTTTTGGTGACCATCGACACATCAATTGAAGCTACCGATGAAAATGAAATCCCACTATGGGCAAGTTTCAATGCATCGATAGGGTGGCCGATGATAATAGTTATCATGGAACATGAAACGATTAAGCAGTTTTGGGCTTTGAGATAGTTATCTCAGTATTTAAGAAAGTAGAAACTGACTCTAAGTGGAAAAAGGAGTCTACTGAGAGACCAATCACTAGTTGGTGAGCATCTAGAGTACATTTGGCAAGAATGTCCGCAGAAGAGAGAAGGAGGATTTTGTTTAGAGGTTGGATCGCTCTCTAAACTTGGAATACTAAATTAAATGCTCTATTTTTTTATTTTCTTTAGGTTATTCATGATCTTGAACTTGTATTTTTGTTGTATTTAAGAGAAATCTAGTGTTTGAAATGGTCTTTGTGGAGTACTCTAGATTTTGTTGTGTTTGGTTAGAATTTTAGTTCAAGTACCTTAATTCTTCATTATGGAAAGGTTTTCATTAGATTTTCATAATAAAAACATGTTTGAAATTGGATTTCGAGTATCTTATCTTAATTTTTCGATTGTCAGTATGACCACCAACATGTTGGTGAATACATCAATAAGAGAAAAAGGATGAATGGTACTCTACATGCATACAGTTGCATGCACGATATTTTGGTCATCAGTAATGGAGTTGACGTGTCAGTGAAATGTCGATGACAGTCATCCCACTATCAGTAGAGTTCAATGTGTCGATAAACTCATTACTAATAATCGATGAGGTGGCTGATCCGTTAACAAGGTTGCCAATGCCACCTCTATTGTATTGTCAGTCGGGTTCGGTATGTCAATGAACCTACCGATGGTTATTGTGGAGGTAGCTGACATGTCGGTCTATCACGCCCCACTATACCCCCCTTGACCCAAACCTGACCAAAGAGATATGATAAAGACATCGCAAGTTGAATACTAACCCAAAACTGGACTAGATCAAAGTACACAACAATTAACTTTATGCAAAAGAAGATTCAAGAATATTTAAGTTCACCCATCCATAAACTTCAAGAATATGTTTTTATCTACAAACTTGGTATTAATGCAAGTAAAACCTCATCAGACAAAAACCCCTTACCTCAAATCAGATTGTAGACTCTTTAATCTTTTCCCAAGTTCAAAGAATCCCTACCCAACAAATTAGGTTACATTTGCAGTAAGGATATTCACCAAAAAGAGACTCAAAACTACAAATAGATTGCATATTTTACATCCACTTCTACCCAAAATAAAAATCACAAGAGTAGAAGAAGAAATTTGAATTTAGGGTTTCAGAACATGGGTAAAAGAATAAACTTTATAAGAAGAAAATCTAGAATCCAATTCAAGATGAGAAGAACATGGGATTGAAGGTAAAATCAAAAGAAAACATGGAAGAGAATAGAAGGATTTAGCTTGGATTAAGCTTTCCCTTCTTGAGAGGGGGTAGAACTCTCACAATGTCTTCCAAATCTCAGCGCACCCAAAATGGAGAAATGACGAATGTTTTTATTTATAGCTAGGGCAAGTACACGGGTTTGAAATGGGCCCAACAAAGGAATAAGTGAATCCATTAAGTGAAATAGACTAAAAATAAATTTGACAAAGCCAAAGCCCATTTAAAATATTAAGTGAGAGTCTGTGGCCATGTCACCCGTGGGTCCTAGCGTGGGGTCCACTTCCTTCAAAAAAAGTAATTACAGGGACAATGACAACAATTAGCTAGGCACTTGGTGGATTAAGTTAGGCACCAATGTTTTCCAATTAAAAATTAAAAGAAATCTAAGAAATTTCATAATTAAACCAAACTATCACACAAAATTAAAACACACACAAAAAACAGTAGAACTTTACATATCTTACATCCTACCCACTTATAGGAATTTTTCCTCAAAATTTGTTATTGACCGATAGTGAATAGGTAAGGATACTTCACTTTGACTTCATCCTCATGCTCCCATGTTGCTTCCTCAATGTTGTGATTCCACCATAGGGCTTTCACCAATGGAATCACCTTGTTCCTAAGCATCTTCTCCTTTTTGTCCACGATTTGCATTGGCATCTCAATGTAGGTAAGATCACTCATGAGCTCCAATGGCTCAAAGTCTAAAACATGGGATGGGTCTAGTTCATGCTTTTGTAGAAGAGAAATATGGAACACATCGTGTATGTTCACAAGATGTGGCAATAGACCCACCTGATAAGCCACCGCTCCAATCCACTCAAGAATCTTAAAAGGTCCAATGAACCTAGGAGATAACTTCCATCTCTTGCCGAATCATAAAAAGCCTTTCAAATGTGAGATCTTCAAGAAAACATGATCACCAACTTAAAATTATCTCTCTAATGCTTATCCAAATAACTCTTTTGTAGACTTTGAGTTGTCTACAATCGATCCCGAATGAGTCAAATCTTCTCAACTGATTGTTGCACAATCTCTGGCCCAGTTAGGAGATGCTCTCAACTTCACTCCAACAAAGAGGAGATCGGCAAGGATGTCCATACAATGCCTCAAAAGGTGACATAATGATGCTAGCTTGTAACTGTTGTTGTAAGTAAACCCCACCAAAGGCAAACTCCCAACTACCCTTCCACTCGAGGATGCACATTTGGAGCATATCTTCCAACGTCTAGATAGTTCACTCGGATTGTCCATCCATATGAGGATGGTGAAGCTGCACCAGCCCTATGTCACAAGAAATCCAAAAATCATAGTATATGTATGTGGCATGTGTATTAGCATATGCCTTGTCGATTTCTCATGATATGGGGCTCGTGAGGTTTGTAGAATTGTTAGTGTGTGCATGCCAATTTTTTTGTGATAGATGTATTAGTGCACTAATTTTACCCATGTCGCTTTCCACATACTTACTAACAAGAACCATTTAGGACACTAGATCATAACTTTCACTATATTGAAATTAAAATAATGATTAATTTAAATATAACAAAAAATGGTAATCAAATTTGATAAACAAGAGTGATCGTCTAGTGGGAAAATTAAAGGTTCCAATTTTCAACTAGAAGTAGTTAAGATGTGTTGATGCATCTCAGTGGTGCATGCACTAGGTTCATCATGCCCATTGGCCTGTGTCAAATTAAGGGATGGGCAGGTGATTCAAACTTGCCCTAATTTGATGCCCACTGTCGGATTGAGATCCGACAAATGTGATGCACTTGACACATATAAACATGCTTTTCAAGTAGAAGTAAATTCATAAGAAAACATGTAAAATCCCATGTAGAACTCTTTAATTTAGATGTTTTGCTTTAGTATCAAATCAATAAGTGTTCCTTATGCATTACCCCTTTTGTAGATGTTTTCCTTTAGTATCAAATCAATAATTGTTCCAAAACAAGAAATTAGTACTTTGGCAAAACTTAGCCATTAGAAAACTCTAAAAACTTTATTATTAGAAAAAAAATCTAAATACTTTATATCGTACTCCCTCCATCCCACATTAATCGCTTCATTTTGGCAGAAATATTTGTTCCATATTAATAGCTCCATATTGTTCAATTTAAGTAGTTAGGTACTTAAAAAAGAGTATCATACGCTTATTTTTCCTTCTCTTAAGTGTGCATTTTACTATTTAATAAAAACTCAAAAGCATAACAATTATGCATGCATTAAAATTCTTCCAAATATCACATAACTCTCACTTAGAAGTCTCCAACTTCATAAGTGCAAGTCCAAGGCTCTCTATGGCACGATAGCCACGTGTAGGAGCAAAACCTTGCCTCATTAAACTATGAACTACCTACATTCGGACTTCAGGTGTTCTAAAGTCTGCCCGCCCTGTCCATGCTATGAAGCTAAGCCCCACAAGGGCTCACGGACCCAAGTGATTAAGTTTTGACTTCCATGATCATCAAAACATCCTGTATTGTTCTAGTCCATTCGAATACGACTCCCGGGTTAGGAAAGCTATTCTACATAACTCTCATCCTTAGAGATCTGGAAGACCTTGATTCTATTTCATACCAAACCCTTTCTATCAACGTGGCTAAAGACTCACTTGAGGAGTGCATTCCTCCTACCTTACATGCCATAAGACATCAGTCTTGGAGTACGATCCAATACAAGTATATTCACACACAAATGTATATGCACCTAATCATAATACATCACATCATCACATACACATAATATGCTATTAATTCTCATAATAATAGCCTAAACATCACAACACTTTTTAATAACATACCTAAAATTGACTTACTGTTGGTGGACTCATTGACGTGTTGACTAAGTCACTGATGTAACACCCCATGTTCCAATTACACGTAAACCGAGGGGTTAAGGGTAATTGTATGCTTTTTAGTTAAATTTTAAGGTTTCAATGAATGGAATCTAAGTGTATGCGTAAAGCTCGAAGTAAAGAGCATAACGAATCGAAGAACAAAGGAAATGTAGATTGGGAACAAAAGTTATGACCTCAAGAAGCATGCCACTTAGGTAGGACCCTCATAAAAAGTGTGGAATAACAACCTACACAAGTGGGGTTTAATTTCGAAGGGCTCTTTAATATGAGTCCATCGGTACTAAGAACGTGCGATTCAACTCTGGGATAAGAAGTTATCGCATTTTGAAGTTAGAATTATATTTGAGTTAAATAATAATAGAATATTGAGAAATAGACGGAATAGATGATATCAGCGGTACGAGCAAGGCCGAGCTGCTCCGCACCACCGAATGAAAATGCGGTGCGAGAGCCACGCCGCGGAGAGGTTGGGCCACATGATCATGGCCATCAGCGCGATGCGGGGCCCGAGCAATCACGCGGTCGACCCCATGGTAGGCACGCGCATCACTCGTGCATTGCCATGTGCACGGTCCAATGGACGTGTGACATGTGGCTTGTGTGTGTGTGTGTGCACGTATACCCCTTTTTCCGCTGTACGCTAGCATGCCTTCCCCTATAAATTTCGATTTCCATCAAAACTTCAGGGAGAGTTTTCTGGGTCGTTTTGAGTCTGTTTTCATTTTTTCAAAAGGTGCTCTTAGCTAATTTGAGGGTGTTCTATGCAATGAAAGTGTCCATTCCTCGAGTTGAAAAATTATATGGGGGAAACTCCCTAGGGTAAGAGACTATGCTTGTCACCCTCAAGCCCCCAAGAGAGAGAAGTGGTCCAGAGCAAGAGGGAGCTTCATCCTCCTTCATCGGGCCACAACAAGGGAAGTAGCCCAAAGTAGGGGAAGCTCCATCCTCCACCAAAGTGCCACATAGTGAGAGAAACATCCCCAAGTTAAGGGGAGGTTCTATCCATAGCCTACGGGAACGGAAAAAAGAAAAAGTCTTCGGGTAATGGAAAGGTCTGTCTATTGCCCACAGGCGGTTAGAGAGAAAGTGTCTCTAGGTAGGGGAAGTTATGTCTTCCCCTACAGGTGCAGAAGTGTGAAACATCACAAGTTGAGGGGAAGTTATGCCTGCCGCCTTCGGGCCACAAAGAGAGAAATGTCCCGGGTGAAAAAGAGGTGATGTTCATCGCCTAAGAAATGTTCTAGAGCTCAAGGAGGTTCTACCCGCCGTCTCTAGACCTAAGGGAGGACATCCAAAGGAAACGAACAATACTGAAAGTCATGAATTCCAGGACTACAGGGAACTAAGCACTTCTGACTTTCTAATTTGATTTATATGCATATGTATCGTACTTAGTAATATTATTATATTAATTACGATATATGATTATATGAATGCATGTGTTACTTAAAATATATGTTATGCTCTGATTCGATGTGTTTTGATATGCTTGATCTAATATAATCTAATAAGCTCTGAAATACTTTGGTTACTCTAACATGTTCCAATCTGACTGGTTATGATATAATATAATCTAATGGGAACTAATATGAGCTAATTTGCTTTGTTGTTTGTTCTACTCACTTATGTGATAGAATGGGATGTGTGTTCTGCTGATTTATTGGCTTCCGTTCAACTCCGATGATTTATGAGGTTTTCGTCTGATTTTAGATGTTTTATTTCGATATAAGGATATATGTATCTTAATGTATACGATTTTGTAATGCTTGATGCATGTACTAGCCATTAGGCAGAACTACTTTTGGATATGATCGTATCAGAATAATATCGCAAATATTATCCAATACGTACATAGGCAACAAATAGAAAGGCAATGTTGGCCCGATCCAAATTAGTAATAATATTAGGTTTGTTCTGGCCTACGTGCAACAGAGCACTAAAGCTCCATAGTGCGTAGAGGTACATTACGACTCTTGCACTCAAAGTTTGTCACTCCTGGTTGGTTGATATGTTTTGATTTTTATGAAAATAATTAATTTACCCCAATTTTATTTTTCAAACACTCCCGGTCCGGATTGGTTTACGGGTCGAGGTGTTACAACAATGACCACTGGTAACTTTCGACGCATCGAACACCCCTTGTCAACAGTGGAATAAATAAGAAAATCATCTTCATTGACGTCTTCATTGACACGTCAATATCATTGTCGGTGATCCATCGGTAAGACACCAATGTACCATCGGTTCACCAGTAGTGTTCAATTTTCTTCTCCCTGCATCGGTAGCATATCAGCACATCGACAAATATGTTGATTAACAAGAAAGTTGCATAATCATATATTATCATCTAAATAACTTTCTAGAATAAAATCAAATCATGTAAACAAATTTTAATCAATTATCAATAATCACATGAAGAGAATAAAAGGATATTTATCGACATAATAAGAGATATTCATACAAGATTTGTAAACATCATGAGCAACATAGCATGTCATTCAACAATAGTCAAATCTAAATTTAAAGCACATACTACTCTATTATCATTCATCAACATGAATTTCTTGCTTTAGCATTACAATTTTAGGTTAGCAATCTGAACTTTGATCAAATAATGAAGAAATCTCCACAAATTCAGTTATTGCTTCCTTTGACTCACCCTAACCCGCTGATCTCCCCCAAAGTCGGAGAGTTTGTACCCTTTGGGTCAAAGATTTGTCAAAAGTATTTATAAGGTTGTCTAGAAACTAAATTTTGGTGCACAACCAACTCTAAAAACCATCTAAAACTACTTCAATTATAGTTTTGCAACCGTCAGATGGTTAGTTCTAGTGTCATCGATGTGTCGAACCCTGTCACAGAAGAAATATAGCTTCATCGGACTGAAACCAAATTTTGGTGCATAACCAACTCTAAAAACAATCTAAAACTACTTCAATTACAGATTCGCAACTGTCAGTAGGTTGGTCCCAATGTCATCGATGCGTCGAACCCCACCGACAGAAGAAATATAACTTCATCGGTGAGTCTGTTGACACGTCAAATCTTGCTAGTAGAGGATTTATAGTCTTATTGGTAGGTTCATCGACACATCAAACCTCACTGACAGTGAAAATATTGTTTCACCGGCAAGGTCATTGACGTGTTGGTGACTCATTGACAAAAACTCTGACATTCAAAATAAATAATAATTTCCATATCTTCTTATTTATCATCGTTACTATTTTATTAAATAATTTACTCCACAATATTATAATTTAAAAGGTTCAAGAATTTTCTTTGAAAATTACGGGTGTCACACTTCTGACTCTTCAAAAGTAGGAGTTGTGTGTAGGGCTACTTGCCCTAACCTGGGAGTTAGGTACAAACAAATTAGAGCATAAAAAGAATATTGGTCTAGTGATGAAAAATATAGGAGGTTATGATGATCATAGAAGTGATGATCTTGACCACTAGGGTCCATAAACTCTAGTGGGCCTTTTGCATTATGGCATAGATGGAGCGAGGCAGGCTTCAAGTAGAGATTGAAGTTGAGTTTGTAACAGTCTAATATATAATGAGTCGTGAACTCCTAAATGAGGCTATTGTGTCTAGAGAACTTTCTGTTATTGGCTTCCTTTTGCTTGTAAGTATGAATGTGGCATTGAAAGCTATGTTTGTTTTGACTTGACTTTTATTAAATTGATTACTTAAATGATTCCTTCTCAACATACTTTTGTCAAAATCTTTATTTTATTTTTGAAAATTCACTAAGTATGCCCATATACTAAGCATCCTTTGTAGTGCATGTTTCCCCGGAATAAGAGGTTGCGTAAGGTGGTAGCCGTAGTGAAGAGTCTTCCCTCTCAGTTGCCAATCTATTTTTTCTTTTGTAGGATTGTCATTAGGCACCTAAGGGTGTTATTTATTGTTTATATTAACTAAAGCATTATTGATAGACAAGTGCCCAACTTCGGACCCTTTGGTTAATTTAATATTACATAGATATTCTAGAAATGCAATTATAATAGTATCATAAACCATGATTTGGGAAAAATGTTAATATCATGTTCCTAATTTAACTTTTGAATAATTTTACACTCATAACAAATGAATTTCTCCACTGCAAATTATTCAATGTGTTACAACATGCTTTTCCAAAAAGAAAAATATTTAGAAATTAAGAGTGTAAAATTGGGAACATAACATGCTTTATACCAAAATACATCCCGGCTTATACCGAAACACATCTTGTTTTACACCAAAACACATTTAGTAGTGAATAAATGATGGTAAGGTATTATGGTGTAATTTTGAGATATATTTAATATGAACTGAAATTTTAATAGATCAAAATGCAATGAAATCCACAATCTTCTCTCTCCTGTGCAAAAGTGATAATTCATATAACAAGAAATCATGGAGTCCTAAAATATATTAGATGATATGATATTTCTATCATGTTATTCAAAATATTACCACTAGTCAAAGGGTATGCATTTTCAAACCCTCATTAGTTATGAGCCGGACACACTCATCTTCCACCCCAAGAGAGAAGTCTATTATATCTACCTCAATATGTGAGACAAAATTTTCATATGAATGATGTGCTTTCAAACAAGTTATTTTTAGGCTCACCTTTTTTTTCCACTCGAGCTCCCTTCTCTCGCTCGTGTTCGTCACCAATCTTGATAGAATATTCCTCTTTCTACCCTACCACTCTTCCTTAAGATAATATTATGAATGAGTATATATGTACCCCTATAATCTTACCTCATTTTACTTATAGATTTGTTTTACTCGTAAATTTATGAAGAAGTTTACACGGGGTTATTAGGGTTTTGAAGGGTTTATTAAGGTGTATATAAACTCATTTTAATATTATTTACAAAAATAAAGAAGCTAAGAACAAGAGGATGTAGTAACCCATATTTACCTGTACGCTTCTTTACTATTTCCTTATGCTTGTGTGTGTAATCCCCGATGTAGGCGTCTTCTCATTACAGTGATAGTGATATTAGTAGGCCTTCTTGTTTTTTCTAATAATTTAGATTAAAATATTTAAAATTAAGAGATTAAAGGGGTGTATAACGTGATGTGTGGGGTGAGCTGAGTAAGAATGATTCCGCTGCGTCTGCCGATGAAATTTTATTAAGATGATGTGGCATTGTGGGGTGTTGTTTATCAGTGAGGTGGAGAAATGGCTATCCTTAGTCCAAACCCAGCCAGCATATGTTCTATTGAAGTCCGCCAAATTCGGGCCACTCGTTTTCCCCAGTGAAGCGCTATGAGGTCGCTGGGCATCCCCACCACATCTTCCCCATTCCTCCCCCGGCTCAGCCCCCTCTCTGCCCGCCCCCGTTTCCGCACCGCCGCCTCCCCGGGGGGCAGCGGCGCGAACCCCTTCGGCGCCTTCTCCATCTCGGACGAGACCCTGGCCGCGCGAGGCTTCGACGTCCACCGGACAGCCGTGGGGTTGGACCTGGACGCGCTCAACTCGGTCTTCGTGGCCGTCGGGTTCCCGCGGCGGGACCCGGATAGGATCCGGGTGGCGCTGGAGCACACTCCGGCGCTGGTGTGGGCGGAGCACCGGCGGACCGGGAGGCCGGTGGCTTTCGCGCGGGCGACGGGGGACGGGGTGTTCAACGCCATCATCTGGGACGTGGTGGTGGAGCCCTCGTACCAGGGCATCGGCCTGGGCAAGGCGGTGGTGGAGCGGATCCTGGCGGACCTGCTCCGGATGGGGGTCACCAACATCGCCCTCTACTCGGAGCCGCGGGTACTCGGATTCTACCGGCCCCTCGGGTTCGCCGCGGACCCGGACGGGATCCGCGGGATGGTCTACTCCCGCAGGCTCAAGAAATAAATTTTTTTGTATATTTTCCTTGGAACAAAAATTGATTTATTTACAAAAGAGAAAAACAAAAATAAGTTGTTGGGATTTGTACAAAATAACGTAGGGAGATTGTCTTGCAATTTTTTCTTGTGGTGCAAATTGGCTTGAAGTTATGGCTTAATGGCAATCACATTGATTTTTCCTTTGTTAACGAATATTAAAGACCTGTTAGAAGGGGCCGGGTACGTATTAGATGAGAAGGTATTCAGTGAAATTGTTCTACCACGTCGCTATACATATATATATTAGAGTCAAAGCCAAAAATTTACTCACGTTTAAATACATAAAAATTATTAAAAGTTGTCGTATAATGAATGGAGATACCCACCAAGTGACTTGTGAAACCGTTTCACTCGATAGTGTTTCATCTTAAAGCATGCTGCCATAGTGTCAATCCCTTTGGTCCTCACCATCCCACAACAGTCAAGTGGTTAGGTCATATGGAATATCAATCTTATATTTCCATTTCTATAGCATGAGAAGTAATCTATGGTTTTTACGGTTCTGATAGCATTTGAATGGTGCAAATGCAATAGAAAATGAACTATGCGATCTCGATCCCGTAGTGTGCATACTCAAAAGTTGTTTTTGCCCTGAGTAATATGCACCACCATATCAAAATCTAAGAGGGCATGCATTAATGCAACTTTCTTACATGCACATGCACATACGTATACACACACATGTACACACATAGGAATAGTTGAAAAGCAGCCGTGCACCAAGACGCCTCTCAACCAATAGATGACAATCCTCCAACTGAGGGGGGTGAGAGGCTTTTCTGCCCCCTACTACTTTGGCCATGGGATCAGGATCCCAAAGCCGATATGCACGAGGTACATATAAATTGAACTCTACATATATATATATATATATATATAATTTTTCTTCTAAGTAAACTTGGAGATTTATATGTACACTGTGAAGTCAGACTGTTCACTGTGAAGTCAAGGCATCGGCCGTTTTGGCTGACTACCGGTCCCAGGCACTCTCCGTCAGAGTCAGTGGTAGCCGTGGTCGCCGTCTCCGTCTTCTCTGGAGCTAAGGCTCACCGGAGCAATGACATGTCGGCAGGGAAGAGGGCGGAGGGGACTTGGGAGAAGAAGGCACCGGGAGAAAAAAGGGTAGAGGGGCCGGGAGCGGGATTTTTACCAACTGGTCATGCGGTCTCCCAGTGGACCATTTATTTTGACCGCAACATGACCACAATATTCGGTCTATTTGGTCACGATCAATTGGTCTATTCGGTCTAATTATCTAGTTTATATAATAGCAATCTCATTAGAAACCTGTCGCAGATCCTTGAATTGAAAGTGTTGCTAGTACAAGTCTCTGTTTTGTTTTTAGATGGTTTCTGACAGTGTTTAGGAGGGCGTTCGAGACAATACTCAACTCTAGAAATCGGTCATACGTGTATGATATAGTACATATACAATCATCACTAAAAAATAATTTGAGCAGAATATGCCTGTAAACGGAATACAGACTAGTAGACAACCCCCCTTATTGTAAAACTTGCATTTATTGATCATCTTAGCACCACGAATTAGCAGTCGATTTTTCGATCATGAGGCCAGCCAAACTCCTCCAAAAATGCCAGTGCAACTCCATTGGACCAGCCAAACCCCGTCTGAGGCATAACAAAATAGAAAATGCATCAGTAAATGACAGTTGATTGGTCACTCCTATGGTAAACTAAAATTCCTTCTCTCGCATTGGAAATCGAAGATATAACTGCTTTCAGAACTAATGGCCATAGTATGTACCTGTGGCACATATTCACCACCACTTCCATATGCTCCGCAAGTTTGCACATCATATTTTTCGTGCATATCACCAAGTTTTTTGTAAGAGCCATAGTTTGTTCTTATCCATTTTATTGCAATATCTTCTGCTAACATCTTTGCATCTTTTGACCCAGATTTTACCAAACCCTCAACAATCATGTGCTGAAGTGGTGCCCAACCATTCGGGAAATCCCTGATCAAATAAGAAGGATAAAATTAGATTTTATTAAATTTCCATAAGACGTAAGGTTCTATAAATAAGAATTAGTTTGGGTTCAGCTGAGACTGCTCACCATTGTTGTCCTGAATTTACCAAAGAAGTAGCAATCCCAGCTGGATGAAGTAGGCCTGAGCTCTTGAGACTCTTAATAACTTTCTCCACGATCAAACCATCTTTCATTGTACGAGACAAAAGCCATCTTAGGAAGGTGTCCTCAAATCTCAAAAAAGTTTAATGTCTTCTAAATTAATCCATATATTTCAGTATAAACATGCATGAATAGGTTTGATACAAGATAAAAAAATCTTAAGATTTGTACTCTAATTTTTGGCTCAGTTATAGCACAATAAACCATTTGAAAACAATACAAAACTTTTATTATCTTCCTTAACAATTTTATATAATATATTTTGAAATTTTATATGGTTCATCAATGATCAGGACATTTCCTTGGTTGAAAATTAGTTTTAACATATATATAGGCTAAACACGTCAAGATATAAACCTGAATGGAACAACTCAATCCACAAAGGAACAAAGTTTGAGGCATAAATATTTTTGTTCTGGTTATGCCTTTTCCATTTATGAACACCCTGACAATTGACATCATCAGAATGGAATCAGTAAAAATGTCGTTTTGCCCAATCACAGAGTACATATGTCAAAGCTCTCAGGATGTTCACCTGGCAATTGCTATCACTGGTAGTCCAGTAATCAAGCCACTGGCCCATCTTCTCATTCCAAAAGATGGAGTTTATTCCTTCATGCCGAGATTTAGAAGCAGCAAAGAACTTCAACATTGTTTTGTTGTCTCCTAAAACTTTAGCAAAGAAGGCTAAGTCAAGTTCCATCTGACCAAATAAATAAAAATAAAAGTTAGTTGACTGACTTACACATGCTCTCATGATAAAAAATTATAGTTGCTAACACTGCCAATTCTTTTATTAGCATACTTCTTCCCATCTTTTCTATTCTCTCTTGACAGAGGAAACATCATACATTTTAGACTGGGAAGGATAAAAGGACAGTAGGATGCCCACTCCTCTCCTTTTTAGGCTTAAGAAATTAAATTTTGGGGAATTGTATATTCAACACTAATCATAATCTTGTCATTTGCTCAAGAATGATCCATAACATTGTTAGCAAGGTGGTTTTTATGAATTTTGCAAAAATTGGTGCAACACAGCAGTGAAGTTTTGTGACAAGAATATTGCAAGTCTCAGCTGAAACTGCCTAATTTCAATGGTACGGACACAGGTATCTATAAGAAAGCTGAACGTTTAACTCCTTGTTTTAGCATATAACCTTAGACAAATGAATGGTCTGCAGCTTGACCTTCCTTTCCTAATGTCTTTCATTGGAAAATGACAGCACATAAGTTAAATGGCCACTTTAGAGGGCCTTTTGGATGGTAACGAAGATTGTGAACCATGAAACTGTACTGCTACCATGCAGGGAAGGTAATCTTGCAAAAATCTTAATCTCGCCAAGCTGTCAAAATTATATCAGAGAGATGGAAAGAAAGATATTAGGGATCCTAGTTTATTTTTTCCATTTGTCATGAGATCTAGCCAAGATCTCATTTATCTAATGGCAAAGAAGAATCTTTATCAGACTTCAGATGGTGAATTGATCTAATAATAGCAAATCAATAAGCCTTAAATTAAGAGATATTTATGGAATATTAGGGATTTTAAAAATTATCAAAACTGAATTTAGATATAAAACCCAAGGTTATAGAATTAGAAAGCCAACTCTAAGCTGGAACTTCTCAAGTAGTTTTCTATATTTTAAAAATGAAAGTCCGACACTATTCTAATATATATATCTGTAGGATCTAGCCTATCATTAGCAACAAATTAATATAAGATTTTAGATTTAAAAGTTTGCATCTTCTATAAAATCTAATAGCCACTTGTTGGTGAAATTAAACTGACAGCAATTGCTATCTATCAATGGAGGTAATCCCGGATCAAATTAGCTCAAAGTTCTCAATTTTCATAAACCAAACAATATGTACCTTTGCTAACTTATTGAAACTACAAGAAAAAGCATTACCTTTTTGTTATCCTAAACTCTAAACTGAAAGTGCATTAGAAAGAACAGTCACCATCAAAATGGTGCAAACAGAAATGAGCAAAAAAAAATTTCTATTGAACTTTGAACATAAAAAAATTGCACCATAAATTTAAACTAAACAACTGGGTTACAAGAAACTGCTGCAATTCCTCTAATAACATTCTAAACCAACCTTAAGGATGTATGCGTTCAAATCCACAGGTACAATTGATGTGGTAGACAGTGTAGTAAGGTCGGAATGGTTACTGCAGAATATTGTAACTAAGTAAAACTTCATATCAAGTGTAAAAGAACTTCCAATACAGAAAACTTCATATTATTCCAATAGAAATTGGTAACAACAATGTCCATGTAACATAGATTCATTATGCATCACAATGATCATCATCATTCACAACAAAATACCACCTTATCCAAATCTGATGATGTTAAACGAACAATATACATTACATATCGAAATTATTGCTATATAAGGCAATGCAAGCAGCAGTTCCTAGATTCATTGTTGTAAGAGATTTACAAATATTCTATGCAAAACTGATTAATTGCTAATTGTAGAAAATAATTTATACCCTATAAACATTGATAAAGGTAAAATTTTCTCTGGTTGGCATCGGCCACAACAGGTCCTGATGCCTATTATGATGCAAACAGAACTCAATTGACTAATCTGTTGACATAATATTGCACCTTGCTACACACATCCTGGTCAGCTAAAATGAGAAGATTAACAGATGTGGCAGATGATGGAGCCATATATTACCGCATCCATCGGGTGCTGAAATCCCAGCCTGATTCAGCTGTTGAAGCCAATTCTCTGTAAAGATGTTCTTTCTCCCAATCATTTGAAAGTTTGGAAGCAGTTTCTTCATCCTATAAGTTCAGATCATATATTGCTTTTATTTCAGATAACTTATATGGAAGAGCTTTAGATGTTTGTTTACAATTTGAGTAATTTAAAAACCACAACATACAATAGTTCCACTTTCTGGCCTGGGTTTGTTCCACATGGCAAAATACCGACTCATGACATGGTTGCGTCCTTGAGCATCTTGAATTACCACTTTATGAATTCCTACAAGTGGACGCCACACAGAGAAACAACTAAGCTTATTAGTATAAGATATAGAATGACGTTGTATGAAGAAGTGTAAAAAATGTCTGGCCAAATGTACCTGAATTCCAAAAAGCGTGTTCATTAAGTAGAGAAGGAAATGCTCTTCTAACAAGTTCTATATCACCAGTAGCCTTGTAAATTTCTAATATCATTGAACTGAGAAGAGGCGGCTGGCTGAGGAAGAAGGTTCACAGTTAACAAAATTTAAACTTTAGCTGCATGTGAAATTTTACAACAACAAGCTAATGTTAAAGTAATTTTCCTTTTTATCAAAAGTAAAACAAAGAAATGTTTCTAGCAGAAGGACACCACCAAATACCTTCTATTTGTGTAGTAAATCCTGGCGCCATTCAAGACATGGCCGTATTCATCCAAGAGGGAGAGAAGATTGTTTACAATTGACTTTGCCGTGTCATACATTTTGCTAACATGCAAGCCCCTGAAATTCATGTAACGTTATACAAGTTTGCACAGAAAACAAATGGAAGAACAGTCGTATCATAAAAAAGCAGCGAATCATTAGACTCACCTTATCACCCAATAAGAATCCCAATAATAAACCTCTCTGAACCGAGAACCCGGCACAACAACTGCACCAGGAAGGGGAAGCAATGTGTGCAAGTCCTCATTCTTCTTCACCTCATCTGACATCCTCCGGCTCAAGTTCTTCCATATAGCATGCACCTCCAGCGCCCACTTCCGGACTTCCGAATTTCCCACTTTCGGCAAGAACCCATGGGGCTCCGCAACAAAATCCGGAGGATTCGCCAGCACCAAATCGCTCCCCGCCCCGCCAAAGTACCTCTGCACGAACCCCTCCAAGTCGCCAGCCGAAATCGACCCATTTCCCGACCGGCCCAATTCGCCAAACGCTTCCTCAACGACCGAAAGATCGAACTTCAGGGGGAGATCCACGTAGAGCTTGGGATCAAAGCCGGAAGGGC
Source organism: Saururus chinensis (assembly GCA_035235625.1). Lineage (NCBI taxonomy): Eukaryota > Viridiplantae > Streptophyta > Magnoliopsida > Piperales > Saururaceae > Saururus > Saururus chinensis. The sequence continues at coordinate 12,108,936 of CP141142.1, read as the reverse complement.
CGAGCGTGTGCAGCGCAGCAGACTGCAGCTTCGTGAGAAAAGCAATCAAAGGGGCGGTTGGCTTCACTGGGGCGTCGTCGGCAATGCAGGAATAGGTTGGAAGAGAAGAAGAAGAAGAAGACATGGGGACGGAGAGGAGGACGGAGAAGAGGAAGCGAAGGGCAAAGAGGGGAGATGGGCTCAATCGGGTAGTCGCCATTGTGGGAGCAGAGAGAAGGAAATGAGGTTTTGGAGGGAAATAAAGGAGGAGGGGATGGAAGCGGGAGGAGGAGAAGTCATCCTGGGCATGGTCCCGGGGCCGGGGAGGCGTGGACTTCTGGAGGGGAAGGGCCGGACAGGGACTCTTGGTTGTTGCTTACTGCTCTGGCCAACGAGAAATTTCTCTCCTGGCCGACAAGCAATTCGCTTCATTTGTTCTTTATTTTGTCTCCACTTTCAACATGGGGACCACCTCAAATTCAATGTCTTCAAAAGAAGGTGGGCAAACTTTTTCTTGTCTTCGAAGACTTGTTCTTCTTCGCGGGGATCCTAAGTTCTTGGAGCCAAAAAATCACGTTTTAAGGGTAAAAACATAGGGTATTAGGCAGTTTCAATAGATAATTAGATGGTGGGAATTGGGCGGGCAAGATTATTGTGCCTCATCCAGCGCATCCTAAAAATCAGTCACAAACGAGATTTTTAAATCCTAGCCCCGTGATGTGGCCTACCATGAGCTGTGTGTAGGAATATATATACTATAAAGAACGTATTGTATTACCCATATAAAATTATACATATAAATATAGATTAGATAAGAAAAAATAAAATAAATTAAAAATAAAATATGTATTGGACAAATATTTCCTTTGCATGTTATAGTTTTAATATATGTTTTCATGATGATATTGATTATAAATTACATGCACATATAATTATAAGTGTTAACCCATATACACTAGTATTGGTAACTGCAAGTCTAAATTTTTTAGGCTTATAGGCTTAATATAATATTGGCAAAGACAATGATATCAAATGATTTTACATCATGGAAAATGATTTATATTCAAGACCAATTTGAGGTTAGTCTCATTTGATAAAGCTTGCCAGAAGTTTTTTAATAACGTCAAAAATACGCAAATTGAACATGTGTAATATGGGTAAAAATATAAAAAATTATTATTGTGTTTTATACTTGAGACCCACAAAAAGAGTTTGAGGAAACATATTTATGTAAATCTCATTTGATAGTGCTTGTTGAGAGTTTTTTAAGGATATTAAGAACATATAAATCTAAGTTCGGGAGTGCAAGATATAACCTCACAAAGTTAAAATTAACATTACATAAAAAGTAGTGCAAAGGTTTTACCAAAGTTCAAGTCATTGTGTGAAAAATTCTGATTTTTTAGTTTTTTCCCCAAGAATTACCATTTCTCGTATTTTCCCCTTTTTTGACCTTTTTTCTATCACCCTCGCTCACATCTCCCTCCGTTTGATCTAGTAACCTCACGATGTCTTCTTTTGTCCTTCATTAGCATGTTCTCCCACCCTTCTTCCTTACGTCAATGTTGTGAAGGGGATTTCACCCGGACACTTCTTCTCCCACCTCCAACCCCTTCCTCAACTTCCCATCACCCATTATTCTGTGTATTTATGTAATACCCCATTTTTTATTACATTTAACGTGAAGAGTTAGTTATAATGTTTAAATTTTAGAGGGAGATTAGTTGGAACGGAGGGATGAAACTCTATTGTGTGGATAGAGCTCAAAGAAATGAGTTTAATGAGTTGAAAAACGTGAGAAATGAAGATCGAAAGTAAAAAGTATAACCCAGGAAGCATTCCATATGGGTAGGTCCTACTTAAAAAGTGCTAGATAATCTACCTATGTGGGGTCAAGTTTTCATAGGGTTCATTGATGTGAATCCAATAGTACCAAGAACATGTGAATCTGAGTTTGGGGTAGAAAGTTATTGCTATTTGAATTTAGAGAATTGTAAAAAAAAATGATGCAGTCACTCCACGCAGACCTACATGATACACAACAAGCCCACGCAACAATGCAAGTGCATGCCACACATTGCGACTCGGCTTGAAAAGTGGCGCAACACCTCCTTTTTAGCAGCATTGCACCCCTATTTAAATGAGGAGGTTGGATCTAAAGAAGTTCCGAGAATAAGGAGACTTCGCTCGCCTTGACCCAAGACGAGGAAAGGCTCTAACCACCACAACCAAAACCCCCAAGAGAGTAAGGTAAGTTGTTTTAATTTCAAAATCAATGCTGGAATTAACCAGTTTTCAATAAATTCTTCTAGGGCTATGCCCAAAACTCAGTTTTGAAAAACAATGTCATTAGGGGGATCCTAAAGACAATTTTTACAACTTTGTAATGAGATATTATATATTGTTTTGAAAATATTTTTTGTCTATTGAATGGAATTTTTCGATGGTTTGGGTCTTCATACTCTCTTGGTATAAAGACCAAAAGTTATTAATTTTGGATTATGATGTTTTGGGTCTTTAGACTCTCTAGATAGTTATTTAGTATAAGACCCAAAACCTATCAATTCTATATAGCTGCCACTTAGCTCTGGCGCATAAAAGAATTGAGATATCATAGAAAAATCTCTTTCCTTATAGCTCCCGTTACCCCATGAGCAAGGGAGTAAGTCGTTAGGTATCACGACTATGTGAAAAAATGATTTGTTTGAATCTAAATGATTTATCGGATTATGTTAACGAATGATTTATCTGATTATGTAAATAAGATATTTATCTAATTATGAAAATGATTTATCTTATTAGGTAGAACTACATTTGGATATGATCTTATTGAAATAATATTAGAGATGTTATTCAATAAGTATGTAGAGGATGATCCTGTAGATGGTAAAAAAATTAATTACGATACTTTAACCCCCAGGTAGGGTTTCGCCCTTCAATTTGAGGTGCTGAGGGCCCAGGGAGTTACAATTTATTACTACATTTTGCATATGTAGTAGTTTAGCAAGAGTCTAAGAAAATATGGGTATATATCTTGGCCATCGTGAAGCACTACACCCTTGACAAGAGTACGATACATTTGGACACCATTCTATTTATCAAATGTAATGCCCAAGAATTTTTAACACATTTTGAAAAAAATTCATAAATTTTTTTTTGCAATATAAAGGCTATAAATCTATAAAAATGACAAAATCAATACATATAAAAACAATTTCATAATTTAAAAGATCATACAACTGTTTTTCCCAATATCAAATTTTCTTTTTCAATCATCATATGGCCAAACAAACATTCTCATGCATGAATTAAAAGCAAACGTACAAAATAAATCACCATGATCATGGGCTTAAACACAAATCCATCCCAGACATCTATGAGTACAAGTCCCACCAACAGTCTAAAGTCTAATCCAGTATACAAATCTAGAAAGTACACACATCTTAATTTTTATCTCACCCAATACATTAGATTGTGGCAAAAAAATAAAGACTCACAATGAGTCAAAGGTATACCCGAGTCAATGGAAATCGGTCCACCCAAGGAAACAAACGTCCATCTCCATGAGCTATCCATAAAAATCAGCAAAAGCCTCCAAAACATATGGGGCTAAAAAGAATAGGAAAAATGAGTATTTTCATCTCGGTAAGAGAGTTCTAATTAGTGAACTTTGTAAGTCCATGTATAGATGTGTTCATGAAACTTTAACATGAAGCAAAAAGGTATATAAATACATCAGAGTCGCATACTATAACAATTATGTACAAACACATACTATCTTACTATTCTTACACTTACTCTACCACTTACAGCCTTACTCGTACCATCTCACCTAAATTCTTATGCCGACATTCTTGCTCAGAAATATACACTGACAGTTTTGCTTAGAAATATACTCTTACAGTCTTGCTCAATAACATACTCTTATAGTCTTGCAAAAACATATACTCTTAGAGTCTTTCTCAAAAACTTACACTTACTCAAAAACTTACATACTTACTCATACCGTTTATACACATATAATCGACAATTGAAGCTTATCAAAAAGGAAAGCAATGTCACTGGGGCATCACCTTAACCTCCAGTGAGTAATTAGACACTATAGACTTTTCCAAAGGCAAGGCACACCTATGCTCATGAAGCACAGGATTAAACAGGTAAGAGTAGATCCAGGATTAAACAGGTAAGGGTAGGGCATATAATACCAACTAAGGGCCATGCAGTGCCTACTAAGGGAAAAAATTATATGGTGCCACCCATGGGCAGAATCATACAGTGTCAACTAAAGGTAGAAGCATATAATGCTCTTAATAGAGCATCAAATGTCTAGGCTTAATACAATACCAAGACAATACTAATAAAACATACAACACTCTCAACAGAGCATTAGATGTTTGGGCTTAATTACAACATCAAGACAATATCCCGTAGGATAAACACTATGGCAAGACATGAGAAATACTCAGCTGACTAATTATTGGTTGGCTCAAACACATAACTTAATCCATTGACACCCTCAGGTCTCAAACTCACAATGTTATCATATTAACTTTACTTACAATTCAAATTTGGATTAAGTAATTTATGATGGTACAATTATCTCAAGAAGACCTTCCGTCTTACAATCTTCTACTAACCAATCCCAAGTTGAGCTCGTTCTAAAACTCAAGTCCATCAAGGCAACATACCTCACTTAATCCATCCATCTCATAACTATAACTCACCATACAACATATCTTTATATAATCATATATTCTCCGCCATCCACCTTATGGCCAAATCCAACTATCAACCTCTTACTAATACCTTACTTATTGTTCTTATTTTTCAAGGTCGGGTCAGGACTTGAATATAAATTTTAGGGCTAGGGCCTAGCTCTAGCCTGCCCCAATATGGCCCGATTTCAATCCTAGTCTTATGTGCAGCCTATGTGCTGATGAGTTCTATTTGGTTAGGACTTATTGAGGGACAGATTGTTCATTGGACTTTGTGGGGTTACTAATGATAAACACAAATGAGAGTTTGCTAATGGAGAAGAGTCCAAGACGTGGAGTATATCAAAACTAAAAGAGTCATCATGTGAGTGTAAATTCAAGCCAATGAAAACCATAGAAGAAAGTGGCAGACACAGAGAGAAGAAAAACAACAATTCTAAGAGAGGAAGAATTTGGTGTTTTTCATCTATGTCTCGTGTGAGGAGTGCTGAGTATGATCTTTGTAATTCTCTTGTAACTATTTCTCTATCTAGTGGAATTGTGTGATCCCATAGATATATGCAGCAAGGCTGAATCACGTTAAATTCCCTTGTATTCTTTGCTTTCTTATTGGCATGTCTATGATCCATTCTTCTTCTGTAGAGGCAAAGAACAGTAAATTTATACTCTGTTCGGCGAGAACTAGAGAATAGTAAATTTATACTATGCCTAGCAATGGTTGTTTTATTCCCTACAATTGGTATCAGAGATTTGGGTTAGGAGGAGATGGCCGATGATAGCAAGTTCAAGATAGAGAAGTTCAATGGCTAAAATTATAGATTTTGGCTCATGCAGATTGAGATTACTTGTACCATAAGGATCTCTACCAGCCAGTATTCATAACCAAGCCGACTGGTGTAGAGAAGGTGGATGAAATTGCCAGATGGGAAATGCTAGACCGCAAGGCCCTAGGGGTGGTCAGACTGTCTATTTCTTCGTCAGTGGCATCTAACATCACAAAGGCAAAGACTACGAAGGAATGCCTTGATCTGTTGGAGTAGTTGTATGCAAGTCCTTCTTCAACAAATAAGGTACATCTTGTGACTAGTTTCTTTGATTTGAAAATGTCTGATGATGAGACTATGGCCAATCACTTGAATTCGTTCCATGCTTTAGTTAATTAACTTGAGGCAGTAGATATTAATTTTACTTAAGATATATAGTCTATTGCTTTGCTTAAGTCTTTGCCATCTGATTATGAATTATTTAAAGTTGTTGTTCATAGTTCCCATAATACAGATAAATTTAAGTTGAATGATGTGTGTAGAATGATATTGGCTGAAGAAACACGCCATAAAGGTGGTTCTTCTTCATCCGGTTCAACCCTGACTATGGAAGAGAGGGGGCGGTGACCTTAAAGAGGCAAACCTAGATGGAGATGGAAGTCTAGGAGGGGGCAATCAAAGTCCAAGCATCATAAGGGTGATGGGGCTTATTGGCAGTGTGGGCAGAAAGGCACTTGGAGAAAAATTGCCCAAACCCTCCTCATGATGGAGCACAAAATCATGCTAAAAATAATGTTAATGTTGCTAAATCTGATTACATGTTATTATCTATAGAAAGTAAATGTGATGCTTGGATTATTGATAGTAGTGCCTCATTTCATGCTACTTCTAGAAAAGATTTAATGCAGAAATCTGCAGCTAGTGATTTGGGCAATGTCTATTTGGGTAATAATCAAGCTTATGAAATCATAGGCAAGGGTGACATACGTTTGTTGCTTGATGATAATGTTTTGTTTGTGCTAAAAGATGTTTGTCTTGTACCTCGTTTGACAAAGAATATTATTTTTGTTGGTTAATTGGTTGTTTGTAGTGTTACTACTAACTTCATGAGTGATAGTTGGAAAATGAATAAGGGTGTCATGGTTATGGCTAAGGGCAAGAAAATTAGGACACTATATATGACATCCAGTTGTTCTAAGCAATCCATTGGAGTGGCCTCTAATGCAGTTGATGTTAGTTTATGGCATTGCCGCCTTGGGCATAGTCAGAGAAAGGGATGAAGATGTTATAGGCTAAGGGGAAGTTACCTAGTTTGAGGTGTCCCGACCTGGATTTTTGTGAGCATTCCAACATGGGCAAGCAACACAAAGTTTCCTTCTCACGGCTACCCCAGAACACAAGTCAGAGCATCTTGAGCTTGTACCCACATATGTTTGGTGACCTGCATAGGTTCCATCCCTTACTTCATTACTTTTATTGATGATGTATCTCGCAAGTTATGGGTTTTCTTTGATAAGAATAAATTTGATGTATTTTCTATATTTGTGCAATGGAAAACATTTGTTGAGAATGAGATAGGATTAAAATTGAAGTATTTAAAGTCAGACAATGGAGGTAAATATTGCAGAAGGGAATTTCAGTCCTATTATAATAAGCATGACATTCGAAGATTGCTTACTACTCCCAGACAACCAAGATAGAATGGTGTTGATGAGTGGATGAACAAAACCATCATGGAGAGAGCACGCAACATGCAGCTTCATTGTGGTTTTCCACCCTCATTCTAGAGTTATGTTATTGACATTGCAACATACTTTATCAACAGGTCTCCAAGCTATCCCCTAGATGGAGGCATCCCTGAGGAGGCCTGGTCAAAGAAGGAGGTAAAGATTGATCACTTACATGTCTTTGGTTGTGTCACCTATGTACATGTTGATGCAAAGCACAAAGGATTCTAAGTCCAACAAATGCTACTTAATTGGCTATGGTGGAGATGCTTATGATTATAAAGTATGAGATTCAATCCATAAGAAGGTTGTCCGAAGCATTGATGTTGTATTTCATGAGACAGAGCTGTATAATTAGCACCATCAAGATCTACAAAAGGGAAAGATGAAAGAGGTTGAAACTAAGTTTGTAAAACTTGAGGCTAAAAAACACCAATTCGGCCTAGTTAGAACTAATGGAGCACATAGTGGAGCTGGTTCATCTAGTCATGAACAGGTAGCTAATGCTTCTTCTCAGACAGTTCCAAATGCAGATATTGTACCAGCTATCCCATTGTAGACACCTCTTGGTTGGACCAACTCTAGGCAGATTAAGAGGAAAATGATATTTGATCCCTCCAATCTAGAGAGCACATTTAGTATGTATTCCATTTTTTATCCTAGTCTAAATTATTTACTCTTAACTGACAGTGGTGAACCAGAAAGCTTTGAAGAAGCTTGCATGATAAACACTTTAGTTCAGTGGGAGTGTGCTATGGAGGATGAGATGGATTCACTGACATCTAATCAAACTTGGGAATTAGTTCCCCTACCTCCAAGTAAAAAGACATTACATAACAAGTGGGTTTACAAGCTGAAACATAAAGCTGATGGAAGCAAGAGGTACAAAGTTAGACTCGTTGTCAAAGACTTTCATTAGAAGTATGGAGTAGATTATGCAAAAATCATTGCTCATGTTGTCAGGATTGATACCATCAGAATGATGTTGTCCATCGTTGTAGTTGAGGATATTCACTTAGAGCAGTTGGATGTTAAAACAACTTTCTTACATGGTGACTTGGAAGAGGAGATCTACATGTATCAACCCCAAGGTTATGTGGTAAGAGGAAAGGAGAACATGGTTTGCAGGTTGTCTAAGAGCTTGTATGGTCTCAAGCAAGCTCCAAGATGGTGGTATAGAAAATTTGATGGGTTCATGTTATCCATTGGATTTTATCATTGCTATTCTAATCACTGTTGTTATTACAAAAAGTTGAGAACATCCTACTTGCTTTTTTCTATTATATGTGGATGATATGTTGATTGCAGGAACAGATTATGGTGAGATTGAAATGCTCAAGAGATAGTTATCTTCTAATTTTGCAATGAAGGATTTTGGACTAGCCAAGTAGATCCTTGGTATGCAAATTTCAAGAGATAGAAAGCAGAAAGTGCTAAAATTATCCCAAGAAGAATATGTTGAGAAGGTATTGATGAAATTCAACATATTGGGTGCCAAACCAGTTTGTACTCCCTTGGCAACTCACTTCAAGCTTTCTAATGAGCAGTCTCCTAGCACACAGGAGGAAATAACTCACATGAATAAGGTTCCTTATGCATCTATTGTAGGTTCATTGATGTATGCAGCCACATACACTAGACCAGATATAACTCATGCTATGAGTCAGGTTGCAAGGTTAATGGCAAATCCAGGAGAAGAGCATTGGAATGCAGTGAAATGGATTCTCAAATATCTGAAGGGTTCCTCAAGTGTGTCTTTGCACTTTGGTGGGAATTCTAAGATTAACCTAGTTGGTTTTGTTGATTGAGATTATGGAGGTAATCTAGATAGCATGAGAAGTACCACAAGTTTTGTCTTCACATTGGGCAGTGGTGCAGTTGCTTGACAGTCACAATTGCATAAAACTGTGACAAACTCATTTGCTGAAGCAGAGTATATTGCAGCCACTAAAGCTTACAAAATGATGTTGTGGTTAACAGTATTCTTGAAAGAGTTGGGAAAATCCCAAGAGAGATGTGTACTCTATTGTGATAATAAGAGTGCAATTGATATGGCAAAGAAACAGTGTGTTTCATTCTAGAACGAAACATATTGAAATCAAATATCATTTTGTGAGAGAACTTGTTGAAGAAAAGAAGGTTTTCTTGGAGATTATACATACAAAGGAAAATCTAACAGACATGCTTATTAAGGTGGTGACGATGGAGAAATTGAGCTTTTACTCAACCATCATCGGTCTTCTACACTAGAAAAATGGTGGTGATCACATAATTGCATTAGATATGAGTGGAACAATTGTCTTGCTTACAAATTACTCTATCTAAAAAGTGATTCGAAAGGGATCAATTTGGGTGGGAGAATAGTTGATGAAGATTACAGGCAAATAGGTTTCAAGTGGGAGATTGTCCGTAGATGAGTTCTATATGGTTAGGACTTATTGAGGAACGGATTGGTCATTGGACTTTGTGGTGTTACTAATGATAAACGCAAATTAGAGTTTGTTAGTGGAGAAGAGTCCAAGACGTGGAGTATATCAAAACTAAAAGAGTCGTCACGTGAGTGTGCATTCAAGCCAATGAAAACCAGAGAAGAAAGAGGCTAACACAGAGAAAAGCATAGAGAAGAAAAATAGCAATTCTAAGAGAGGAAGAATTTTTTATTTTTCATCTGTCTTGCATGAGGAGTGCTGAGTGTGATCTTTGTAATTCTCTTATAACTGTTTTTCTATTTAGTGGAATTGTGTGATCCTATGGATGTAGGCAGCAAGGCCAAACCATGTCAAATTTTATTGTGTTCTTTACTTTCTTGTTGGCGTGTCTACGATTCATTCTTCCACTGTACAGGCAGATAACAGTAAATTTATACTCTGTTCGGTGAGAACTAGAGAATAGTAAATTTTTACTCTACCTGGCGAGGGCTATTTTATTCCCTACACAGCATCATAGCAATATGCAGGCTTCACAGTTGTATCATGCTTAGCGTCGTTACACAATTACATACAACATTTTCCTCAGAATCATTGAAATAGCACTTCTCTTTTATTTTGTTAGAAACCTAGAAATCAGTTTTATGTTCTATTCATATTTTATTAAATTTATGATCGCCCAACACTATGGGTGTTTTTTTGTTTTTTACTTCAGCCCTCAATGCTTAATCAGACAATGCATACACAAGTGGAGTTATTGGTTCAATAACTTGTGCGTTGGATGCTCATATCTCAAAAGAAAGAAAAATAATAATTTTTTTATTTTTATTTCTGAAACAGTAAAACTGACAAAGCTCAAATATTCACTTTAAAAAGATTTAGCTCCAGCGAAGTCTATATTTAGCTTCTACTTTTAAAAATAGCTTGTTATTAGTGTTGAAAAACCCATGAGCGTGTTTGCTTAAAATGGTCTATTTAAGCCAACTTGCTTTCTAAGCTTACATGAGTAACTTGTAAAGTAGCTTGAAATTGCTTGTCAATAGGAAAATGCGCTTCTGGTACAAGCAAATTATTGCATAATGCATACCATCTCATGCATTTCACTACAAAGGAAAGCGTTAAAACCTATAACAAACCTTTTTTAAAGGTGGGATTGGTTCTTAATACCAAAACGGAAAACATGTGAACGGATGCAGACATTCAACCTACCTCAACACATGTATTAGGTTGGAGAAATTATTGGGTAGTCCCAATTTGTGTTTGTGGGGAACATAATGCACTTTGTGTTTTCCATATCATTGATTGTGGAAAACACACAGTGCTATGGGACCACCCAAAAGTTTCTCCCAAGGTTGAGTTTCTGAACGCTTCCAACAGCGACGTCAAAGTGAAGCTGCAGCCGCAAGGAGGTTCAATTAGGGATGCGCATCAAAACCTATTTCAGCCAATTTATATGGAGAACTACGAGTTCTAGGTCTGTTATGAGGTATGCATTGGCGTGTCATGACGCAAGTCTGCATGATGCAAAATCTGTTATTAAAATTAAAGTTATTCTAGACTTTGAAGCCAACCACGGGAGAAAATGCCTCCTAATGGTTGGCCTACAATGGCTGAAGTTCATTTGCATGAATAGACAGTGTTGAAAGCAGAAAAAAATGCATGGATAGACGACTTAGCAGCTGAAGTTGACTTGAAGAAAGCCAATGCCACTGCCCGAATCCGATTCCAAATAACATGAGGGGTTCCATCATTTTGATAATCTGATTCATATGGCTTTGTGACCTCATGTATGTCTAGTCTAGAACAATTTGACTCTGCTGGTTTGTAACGAGTCATGCTGCTCATCAATTTATTTTTATTTTTTTTGGAGCAAATTCGTCAAGATTATACCTATAGGAAGAAAAAATGACTCCCCCAGTTTGATGAGAAAAGTAAACTTTATAAAATATACTACCTTTATATTAAAATAAGTATCTTTATTAGTTTTTTTAAAATGAATTAATTTTAGTTCATCTAAAAATACTAAGTAGGACACTTATTTTGGGATGGAGGGAGAATTTTAAGGAGAGCAATTTTCATCTTGGCACAAGAAAGAAATTAGTTTTCCCTCCATCTCATATTAAGCATCTCATTTTAAAAAATACTTGTTCCACATTAAATGTCTTTTTTTTCATTCTCCTATTAATTAGGAAGCTTCTAAAATTAAGAGATATATTTGATTTTTTAGAATGAACTAAATTTAATTTTTTTTTAAATACCAAATGAAGGTATTAAGGTAGAACGGAAGGAGTATAATTTTTTTGTCTTTTTGTACTATGAAAGGGTGTTGAGGTTTTTTATGGCCTAAGGTGCTTTTCACCTTGTATAATTTTATATTTTTTTATAAATATAATACTTAATACAGGACAGAGAGAGTATATCAGATAAGAAAATTAATAGTGACAATTAAATAAATAAACAGTGCTTTTGCTAGGATTTGAAGTGGATATGTCCAGGTTTCTTGATTGACCTTTGACAAATTATACATGTACGAGTTTTACATTTCAAGGCGTTGAAACTATAATGGCCTAACTATCGAATTGTGAGGATTTTCAAAGGAGAATCCAATGACAGGTTTGAACTTCAACTATGGAGCAGCTGAAATTTTAAAATGCGTGCATGAAATTTATTATTTAACCAGAATTTTGAATGCGGGTTTTTCTCTTTGAACAATAACAAGCATGCAAACGCAATCTTGTTCTGAAAAAATTGAAATCTCTACTATCAAAATCTGAGGGATGCTACACAGTTGAAATGCTACACACTTCGCAGCCTGGCCTTTGAGTGGGATGCTTTATAAGAATCACAACCAACTATAATAACTTTTTAGATTAACTTTTTAGGTTAAAATCTCCTTGCTTAAACTATTTAACCTTCTTCCTTCCCCCTTTCTTCTAGTCGATCAATGTCTAAATAGGCAAAAACATAACCATGGGACCATCCAAAAGTTTCTCCCTAGGTTGCATTTCTCAACGCTCCCAGCAGAAATCAAAGTGAAGAAGCTGCAGCCGCAAGGGCATTCAATTAGGGATGCCATGAAAACCTATTTCAGCCAATTTATATGGAGAACTAGTAGTTCTTGGTCGGTGATGAGGTGTGTATTGGCGTGTGATGACGCAAGTCTGCATTATGCAAAGTCGGTATACAAATTAAAGTTATTCTAGACTTTGGACCTAGTTGGTTGATGCCAACCACGGGAGAAAGTGCCTTCAATTGGTTGGCCTACAATGACTGAAGTTCATTTGCATGAATAGACAATGTTAAAAGCAGAAAAAAAAATGCATGGATGTGATTTAGCAGCTGAAAGCTGAAGTTGACTTGAAGCAACCCAATGCCACTGCCCGAATCCGATCCCAAATAACATTAGGGGTTCCATCATTCTGATAATCTCATTCACATGGCTTTGTGACTTCGTTTATGTCTAGTCTAGAACAATTTGACTCTGCTAGCTTGTAAAGAGGATCGATTATGCTGTTCATCAACTTTTTTTTGGGTGCAAATTCGTCAAGATTATACCTATCGCAAAAAAAATGCTTCCCCAGTTTGACGAGAAGTAAATTTTATAAAATTATACTCTATCTATCCTAAAGTAAGTGTCTTATTTAATTTTTTAAAATAAACTAAGTTTAGTTCATTAAAAAAATTAAATTGGACACTTTTTTGGTATGGAGGGAGACAATTTTATGGGGAGCAATTTTCATCTTGGCTCAATAAATAAATTAGTTTTCCCTCCATCTATTATCTCATTTTAAAAAATAATTGTTCCGCATTAAATGTCCTATTTTCATTCTCCTATTAATTAAGAAGCTTCTAACATACTACTTCTTGTAAGTAGATGAACAAGGTAATCAAAATTAAAAAAAATTACTCCCTTTGTCATAAATTAATAGTTGCATTTGATTTTTCAGAATGAACTAAATTTAATTTAATTTTAAAACCAATTGAATGTATTAATGTTGAATGAAGGGAGTATAATTTTTTTGTGTGTTTGTACTATGAAAGGTGTTGAGCTTTTTTGTAGTTGTTTTTTATGGCCTAAGTTGTTTTCACCTTGTATAAATTTTTTGTTTTTTTACAAATAGAACAATTAATAAGGGACAAAGAGAGTATATCATATAAGAAAAATTAATAGTGACAACTAAAAAATAAACAATGCTTTTGCTTGGATTTGATGTGGATATCTCAAGGTTTCTTGATTGACCTTTTACAAATTATACATACTAGTATAATTTTATGCCCTAAACGGGCCTACAAGATTTTTGTCTCCCACCCTTAGCCCGCCTGAAAATTTCAAACCCGGTCTTAGCCAAGCCTTAAAATTTTATGCCCTAACCCGTATTTATATGTAAGGCCGGCCCATAAAAATTTTATCCCTAGGGATTATATATGTTTCAAAATCTAGTCTATGCATCTACTTACCCATTAACATCCTCCATGTCACTACCAAAATTGCTCAAACATGCAAAAATAGAAAGAAAAGGAATATTAAAAAAAAGGTGTTCAAAATAACCACGAATCTTGAACTAAACAGACTCGTCATATTTCCATAGACTGTGGACGTGACATAGCCTTGGGACGTTTTTTCTTCCCTTTCTTCTGTGTATTTACTTTTTTCTCTTCACTGTTGCTTGCAGGAGGTTGTGTACTCTGCAGGTATTGGTGAATGGCAGCAAATGGATCAGCCTTGAAAGCAGGATTCTGGAGAACTGCCTTCAACCGGGCACTCTCTTTCTCTCTGTGTCAATAGCATTCACTAAATTAGTCGAAGTAAACAGATCACCAGATTAACCAAAATAAATAAATTCAAGTTACAAAAGTTTGTACAATGTTAAAGACTACATACAACAACTTATGCCTAGATTTGCAGTTCAGCTTCAAGGTTTCACCGGCAGGTTTTTCGAGAGTGTTTACATCTGGAAGATATTTAGAAAGAGTAGAGAGATCATATGCCTTCAACTTTTTCTGTCGGCTTCTTAATTTCTTTTTCTACACAAATTGCAAAATTTTGGTTAGTTAACAAATATAAAAGTAAAGAAAGTACTGCAATAAATGGCATTTAATTAGCAAGTCAACAAAGAAAAACAAAAATATATTAGGCCTTTGCAGACATAAAATCATATTTTTGTTTTATAAAATCAGTCAAACAAGACAAAGAGAACAAGAAATAACCTTGACAATAGTTTTCTTAGCACTCAGAGAAGCAACAGAATCCCTAACCTCTGAAGTAAAATACACAAAACGTTAGCAACTGATGATAAAAAGTTCAAATATAATAATTATAGAAGAGAAAGATCAGGAACTACATGTCCCTTTTTCTAAATCATGAGAACTTATCACTACTTCGTCAATCCCATAACTCACAAGGTCTTTGTAGCTTTCATAGATACAAAGTCTATATCATGACTAGAATTAAAGTAATGCACGAAATGAGTACAAAAGAGTCCAGAACAACAAGATATTGGAACCAGCTGAACACCATATATAGTACCCATGGTCCATATGATTCATGAACCGCAACTGTCCATACCAATTAACACAAGTAATTACAGGGGCTAATACATCAAATCTCATAGACCAGCAAACCACCTGTCTGCAATTGTTAACCATCCATTCCACTCTGCATATGTAACAATATTTGTTGTCCAATGTCAACTACAGAAGCTTATTCTTGTCAAATAATTTAAACTGGTATCTACAAGATTACTAAATGGAAAAAGTAGACAAAAACTTCTACAAAACCAGCTTGGCAAAGGCAAAATACAGCAAGATAAGAAATTAAGGCAATTTCTTTCTCAATGAATAAGAAGAACAGCCCAACTCAAAATTACAACAGACATCAACAATAAGAAGGCTATGTGATACTCACTGGAATAGAAGTTAAGTTTTTTTTCAAATCTGCGCTTGCCATGTTTTTCTTTATCTGATGAATCAGACCTGAATCATGAAGAAAACAGGGAGCACGGACAAATAGACTATAGGTAAGAACAGGACACATACACACAACAAACATAGAAACAAGCACAAGATAATAAATGAACTAGGACAACATATAGATTCATAATCAACAACCTTTTAAATGAGTAATAGAGAAGTAAAAATTGTATGAAAGCACAGCCAAAGAAATGACATAAAACTTTGCAATTGATTAAACTTGTGAATTCAACATATTTTGGCATACAGAACGGATCAATTGATATGTTCCTATCCTAATTGGCGTACTTCTTTTACTTTCCTAGATTAGTCTCTTTCCTAATTTTACTTGATTAGTATTGCTTACCTTATTTCGGTAGGAATGCTACTTTAATCTTCTATAAATTGCAATGCACAACCTATTATGAATCAGATAATAGAAATTCAGATTACTTGTATTTAGATTTCTGCACTGATCCTTCTCTCCTCTTCCCTTTCTTTTAAACTATTCATGTGTAGGCCCTTTGGTCTACACCATTGGTAGCTGAGGGACATTTCTACTCCCTGTGCCCAACCACCCTACTTCTGCCATGAGTCTACCACGACAGAAAAGCCAACTCCGGGCACCACACTGCCTCTCACGGCAGCAGAGTCCTCGGCCCTCTGTGACGTGCCTGTCTCGGAGTTCTCTCCAGCTTGCCTTCACGGCTGCACACAACACTTAGAAAATCAAGTAAAAGCCGCAGTTTCAGAGCTTACCAATGTGAAGATTGCCCTCGCTGCCAACCAAATTTCGTTGAACATGTTTGCTGTTTTGAAGCGTATAGTGCATAAACCAGTAGGCACTTCAACGATTCGCGCCCGAATGCCGACGCCTCATCCTCCGCTACAATCTTCGGCCTTGTTGCCCCTTCTCCGCCGTTCGGCCAAGTAGCCTCCTTTCCGCCCCTTTCTCTTCTGCCGATGTCGTTTGCAGCCCCATTTGCCTCTAGATCATTGCTCCGCCGCCAATCGAGTCGCTGCGAACCTCCCCTGCAACTGCAGGGAACCAGGATGGCCCCATTGTTCCATTTTCTTCCTCTGTTGTCAGAGAGTCCCCCAGCTCACTCTTTATGGATGGTCCTACTCTATCCGCATCCCAGCTGCCCCCGATCCTGCCGCCGGTCACAGCATTTGCTCAGCTCTTACAAGATCGAGCGTCATCTGTAGTTCTGGCAACATCCATCCCGGCCATCGAGCCGCCTCTCTTGGTTGCTCGGCCACAGATCAACCAGATTGCCTCCCAGCACGGCACGCCTTCTACTTTGCCTTGGATTTCCTCTATAGCCATCAATGCAACTGTCCATAACCAAGGAGGAGCCTTTGCTGCCCAAGCCACCGCATTCGCTCTTCCTTCTCTTCTGCCAACATTGTCTCAAGCTCCGGCAGCCTCTCAATCCGTCATTGCACTGCAGATATTGCCGTCTCTGGTCTCCTCTGCCCCTGTCGGATCGTCTGCCCAGCTCTAAGACCACTCCACCACCCCGCCTCCAGCTGCCTCAATCGGCCAGGCCGCCACTCCCATCCTTCCGGCCAGCCATGGCTCGTCAGCTGTCAACCTGGCCGCCACCAAACTTCACTTCCACCCCCCTTTTCTTGAGCACCATATCCATCCATTAGACGCAAATCGCATTTCGAATGCACGGGATGCTGGTCCAGGCCACTTTTCATCAAGCCCCAGACCCACTCATCTCACTTATGGCCCCTTGGGCCACCGGGAACTGTGGCTCCCACTCAAGCCCACCTAGGCCTCCTCAATCAGCTGCCACGCCCTGTTTTGTGCGCTCATGGCCCCTATCATGATGCGCCAACCCCTTATCCTCTGGGTTACACCCCTCTCAACAATCAACTTGACTACTACGATGCTTTTATTGATGAAACGGACTAATGTGACTGCGTAGGTCACTTGCACGGCCATGGTTGTGTCCACATCGACTACCCTTATGGTGGTGCTCTTCCATATCAAAACCGTGCTATTCAGGCTTGCCTAATTTTCTGGTCTTCAAAGGCGACAACTAGGATAAATGGGTTCCTCGGGCGAAGCATTTCTTCCACTTTTATCGCACTCCGGCTCACAAATAGTGCAAATTAGCCTATTTCCATATGAAGGGCCGTGCTATGCGTTGGGTCGACCAGTTCCTTCCTCAACACCTAGAAGCTACTTAGCCTGAGTTCGAGCATGCTTTTCTTCTCCGTTTTGGCCAAACTCATTATCAAACATTTAACAATTTGTTGCCTCAAGTTCGACAATGGGGTTCTGTGCAAGATTACTAAGATAAGTTTGAGCACTTGGTAAACTACGTGCATGAATAGCCTGAACACTTTCTTATCGGTGTCTTTAAAGCTAGTCCTCAGCTTATTGCAAACTTTCCCACGCATCTCCTTCACAAAAATAATGTGTATAGCTCATATATGTGAGAAGTTAACCCAACTCGGTCGTTCTTCTTTCTCTCGCCCAATGGATACAACCCTTCCAACGTCTCATGCTACTTTGGAACGAAGACGTGCTCGCCTTCATGGACATGTTTTTTCATAGGTTTTTATTGCTTGGTTACACCGTTCTTAAGAGAATGCTATTTTGATGCAGGAAGTTGAGTTCCTTTATCAATATCCAAATTCGTCGCCTTGAGGACAAAGAGATGCAGTGCGTGGTAGAATAATATGTTCCTAATTAGATTACTATCCGAATTAGCTTACTTCTTTTACTTTCCTAGATTAGTCTCTTACATGGATTAGTATTGCTTACCTTATTTCAGAAGAAATGCTACTTAAATCTTCTATAAATTGTAATGCAAAACCTATTATGAATCAAACAATAGAAATTCATATTACTTTTATTTGAATTTCTGCCCTGATCTTTTTCTCCTCTTCCCTTTCTTTTAAATTATTCTTGTGTAGACCCCTTGGTATACACCATAAATATAGTTCTATGTCCATGTTTTAATTCTCAAAGATTGTGATATAGGGGGAAAAAAGCACCCTCATTTCTGAGATTTTGTAAAACTCATCCAAACTGTCCTAATGTATAGAACAAATTGCAGCACCTAAAGGACTTAAGCTCAGTGAAAACTACGAGGCATACCTATATTAACAGTTGATTGTTAATTATAAATCAAAAATAGATTTTAAAATGAATTAACACGTCGAGAGGTTTCATTTGGATCTAAATAAACCCTAAAAGGCCTTTATCAATATATACACAGTTATATACAATACTAGTCGTAGAATCCTTGCATTTATAATAGCAATGACTTGTATAAGTGGTTCATGTAATTTAAAATTTTCCTTTGTGGGATTCAGAATCGCATGAACAACATAACTGGTGATGACATCTACTAATGTTAATATGAAGCATCATTTTACCAAGAAAAGGAGGAAAGCATACTAAAGGAAATAACCTCAAGTTGGTCAACCCCATTTCCCCCAAGAATGCCCAATCAAAGAGTCAGCTGCCTGCAAAAAATAAATCATAAAATCACAAGAATATCTCACATAGATCAGATAAATTGTCAAACTCATCAAGTAAACCCAACTACTGCACGATATTAAATGATTAATACTACAAAAGCAAATTGAAATTTCCAAACTTGTACTCCTTCCGTCCTATATTAATAGCTCCAATAGAAAAAAAATACAGTTCTATATTAATTGCCCCATTTGGAGCAATTTAAGCCTAGATAGAGTCTCTGATACTTCTCACTTTTAAGTGGAGGCTCGCGTCCACCACGGATCCAAGGCAGACTTAAATTCAGCGTAAAAATAAAATCTTCACAGCAGAAAGCACAACATTCAATTCGTAATAAACAAAACAGATCGTTTAAAAGGCAATTACGAGTTCACTTTCAATTTTTCGTCGGTGTAGAGCGGCGAGCAGAAAGAGAAGAGGAATGGCGCCCTCGTAGAGGAGGTGCCGGAGAAAGGTCCACACGACTCACGAGAACAGAAATCAGGGCGGAAGGAGAGGAAGGAAGAGATCAGCGGCAACTGCAGAAGCCCGAAGTACTAAGGCGGAGCCGGTGGCGGCAGAGAAGAGCAGCGAGCAAGGCGAGAGAGGAGAGACATGGTGACGTCGAAAAGCAGACGCTGCAGAGAAGAGGACCGCGCGGAGAAGCGGAATCGGGGCAGATAAAAGGGGGACAGAGCCGGTGGAAATCAGATAAAGGGCAAAGCCGGCGGCGGAGGGGCGATACTCAGCCTGGATTCTGGAAACCGATGAGGAAGAGGCAGAGAGCTCGTTTGCGTTACTGTAAAAAAAGAGGGACTTTGGTTGGAATCGCAACTTGCCATTTTGCAGCAGCCGAGTGTATTTTTTGATGGCGAGCCTGTTTCCGATAACCATCTTATTTGCCGGAAGTTTTTATATCTCGAATCGAATCGTACGGGATTTCTTTACTATTGTAAGATGTCGAAGAGAGACGTGATTGTCATTTTGATAAAAATAACAAAAATTGGAAATGGAGCTGCTATCTGTCTTCCATGGCGGAAGTAATGAACGATTGTGAAACAAGGCCAGAGTACCTCAAAAAGAAAAAGACAATAATGGCGGAAAAGCGGGTTCTTAATCAGCACAATGAAGAATAAGCACATACCAGGGAATGCAACAATGAGTTGGATGGATGGATGGATCCTCTAGGCCGTCGCCGTCACCGATGCCGACGCCGTCGACGGGAATGGAGAAGAGGGTCGAAAGAGGAAACGGGCGGCGGAGGGGAAGGAAGGGTTTCAACGTCCAGCCCAGTTTATTTGAGACGGCTAATTGGTTGCGAACCGGATGGGTGAATGAATAAATAAGATTACAAGATAATTGGTCAACGAGGCCACCTTAGTGGAAGCGATTTTAGATTTCTTAATAACGAGCCTTAGCCTAAGTAATGCACCCTAAAACGTTTATTTTTAAGATTAATAGGGCACAAGTTAATAAATATTTATACTTAGTATTACTTACATTAATATGCACTAATGTGTGTATATACAGAGAGATGGTACGGTGAGTGACTGTATCATATGAGCCAAATAAGCCATGTGCATCTTGGCCATTAGAATTTAATGCAAAGACTAAAAATGGGGCGCTTAAATCTACCAATCATATTCTAACTTAACTTTTTTCAAAAATTCCTATAATACCCTCCCCTTCGCCTCCCATCTCCATGCCCTGCTCATCTCAACCTCTCCTCCCAAGCTGGCCCTCCCTCCCTCCTAGATGACCAGTCCATCCATCACCCCTCCCTCTTCAGTCACTGCCCGCTGGTTGCCACTATTTTTTACGTTGCCTCAGTTTTCACATAGTCTCTCTGCTCTTGAAAGACAAGCAAACTTGGGAGGAAAACAAACTGACGGGGTGGGATGAATTTGAATCTTCTCTTAAAGATTAGGGCTTTTTGGTTTTGGATCACTTTGATCATTCCATTCTCTTCTTCTCTCCCTCTGCTTTTTTCTCTTTTGATTGTTTTCTTCATTCCCCCCATGAAATCAAGTTTATAACTTTAGTATCATTAACATTAGATTCCAACTGACAAGACTGGATATTTTGATATGATTTACACTTTTATGCTTTTTTATATTCTGCCTTCTTCGAATCAATTAAGGCTTGATTTTTATTCTACTTCACTACTTCTAGTTCAGTTTGGGTTTTGTATCCTTATTTGATTTCAGTGAATGGGTCCTGATGTTGGGTATTTAACTGAAATTTTTGGATTTTGTTTTAGAAGAATAGATGAACGTGAATGTTCCATGGTAAATTTTTCTTCTTCTACTTTAGACATTTTTAGTTGTTTGCTATTGGCTCCATGGTAAATGTTTTTCTTCTTGTTTCTCCTCTTTATCACTTTTAATTTATATTGGTTCCTTTTTCCTTTGTAAGCCTTTAATTTTTGTTGTAATGTTAGTTTATCTGTCCATATGGCTTTCTGGTTGAATTGGTTTTGATGTTTGTCTGTGCATGTCCTTTTGTTCTTTATGCCTCTATTTTGGGCTCTGAGATGATTGAAATAATTTGGGCCATTCAGAAATAAAAAGATGTTTGAACCATACTAAGAGCAATGTTTATGAATAATCGATGTCCTCTTCTCCAAAACTATTCTCAATCCAAAAGTGATGCAGAGCTTCTCCTGCTTGACGAACCCTCTCTCATGACCACTCTCCAGCCACCACCCTTGAACCCTTCACCCTTCTCTCTCAATGGCCTACTTATCCTTTACATACTCTTGTTGTTGAGGAGCACATCAACGTAGAAAGGAGAAGTAATGCAGGTGGTTGAAACTATTCTGCTATTATCTATTGTGATTATTTCTTCTTGCTTTCCATCTATAGAGTTTGAACTTTTAATCTATGGCTCTTTCTTCATTGTTTTATGGAAATGTTTCTTCTTTGATTTCTGCATGGTAGATGTTTGTTAAAATCCTTAAGGGGATATGATTTGATTGGTCGAATCTTTTATGCATTTGATTAGTTAAATGCTTAAAAAAATATTAAATAGAATTTGTACAAGGATGGTGATTTAGGATCTTGGTCGTTATTGTGATTGTGAAAGTAAATTTTGAATGGCTCTTTAGCTCAATTGGTAGAGCATTTAGGAATTGGATTATTTCATTTTTCCGGAGAAGATGTTGGTTCAAATCCACCAAGAGCCTAAGTAATATTTAATGTGAGGTTGTCATGGAGAAAGCTCATTCAAGAGGATAGTGATGTGCTCTAGATATGCCATTTAAGAGGAGCACAGGGCCAAAGATGATTACCAATTGAGGACAACAATAAGCTGACGGCTCATAAATCTTTAAATCATACAATGCAACAACACATGGCAAAATGCGTTAGAGTCTAAATTGTACTACTAAATGAGCAAACAAAACAACTACACAATGGAGAGAGAGAGAGAGACTACTGCACCATCTACTTAATTTTAGAGAATTTTGTTTCTTCTTGCATTTTGTAGAAAGTAAGATTTTCCATGTATGACAAAAGAGCCTTTGAAAACATTGGTTGATGAGCAGGTCTTCTAAGGAAATCGCCAAAGACTATGTGCTCTTCATATAAGAAGAATTGTCACTGCCGCCTCTAAAATGAGAAGACATGTTGTTTTCTTTTGCAAGTAGAGTGTAATTGGTTTTTAAGAGAGGTTGCCATGAGGGCTTGAACCCCAATTCAACACTATTTCATTGAAATTATAAACCACAACAACTATGATGACGTACTTTGGTGGATCCAGTATAAAATTCGTAAAGATTGACAAAGCTTGTATAAGATTAATACTTTTTTCTCTTGGTTTTCTACAATGTTCTGATCTGTGGTTGAATTCTTTCCAAATTTTTGTCCTTGAACAACAGTTTGTTAGATGAACTTTATATTAAGTTTTTCAATGTTGTAGTAATGTTGTGGTTCTCATAAATCATTCACACTTTGCAAATTTATGTAAGCAGATGCCATTTTTGGTAGTCCTGCAAATTTATGTTACTACGACGGAACCTTGCATATCTCTATTTTTACTAATTCATTTATGAATTTATTTTCTTGCTTTGTGATAACTACTGAGGAAGGACTATAGTGGTCCATATTAAGCTTATTGCACATAAATAACCAATAAACAACCACCTTTAATCACCACATCTTCCACTTCCAACTTAGTAGCAAGAACCATGCCATTTTTTGCTGCAATGTTCTTCACTTCAATAATCTCTGCAATTTGACCCAATAAATAACATTAGCATGCCATTTTCTCTTTATATTCTCTTTTTATCACCCCAGCCTTCTTCATATTTGCCTACCAAGACCCATTAAAATTCAAAAACCTCATTCAAAACCAGCCTTGTTATTGTGATTGCTTGCTTTTTACATTCTTCCCACTCCTCCCAAGATGCATGTGCATGCACACATCCCCAAATAGCATGAACTCCAGTTTCCTTGACCTTGCCATAACGTTCATAGAACTCATTCAAAACCATAGTCCTGTTATTGAGATTGCTTTTAACTAGTAAAACTTCTTTAAAGAGTCTCCACATAAATTACTACCTTCTAGGAACATTTAGATTCCACAAGTGCTGTTGTATTTTCTTTTAGTTGTGAAACAATCGACAAAGTACAAATATAAGATAGTCATGTAAAATACAAAAATCAGTAGTTTCTCTCAATTTTATCATTGCACATTAAGTAATCTGCTCTGACACCATAAGACATGGACAAAATTCCCCTAAAAATAAACATTGTGAACATTCTATGTTGTACATCTTCTACTTAACTAAAAATAAAATAAAAAATAAATCACTTCCATTCTTGGTAAATGAAAGCAAGCTTCCTAAAGAGAGCATGAACAAAAAATTTCCACAATTTGTAGTTACTCCCATGAGATTTTATAGCTTACTTCCCTGATCGATGGAGGTTACTGCATTATCCAATGGAGTATGGGGATTCAAACATATTTAAATCTCATACATCTTAGAATGATATCTACATGAAGCACAAACTCTTGTACCTCTGTTAGTGGTCTCCTCTCCTTCTTGAGATGTGGAATATGATCTCCACCCATCACAAATAAAACATGAGCAAAAGTCCACTTACTCTCTCTCTCTCTTTCTTCTATTTTTCTGTAAAGTAAAAAATGCTTAAATTCTAAATAATGACCACAAAATCGTAGTAAATGAAAAATAACCACCTCAATGTTCTCCCTACATCAACATAGAACCTGTGTTCATTTCCAAAATGAAAAAGAGCAATATAAATTGCTAGTGGTTTATGTACTAAGAGTCGAAACTATATAAAAAAAAGCAGAGAATCATGAACTTAACTAAAAGTTTGTGTATGCATATGAAACCATTTAATCCAGCTTGCTACATGACACCTTCTTTCCTGCATGTAAATAGAAGTAGTTAATTATAAGAGTTGGGCTATACACAAATACATATGAAAATAAGTTTCTAAGTGTGTTACCTCATCGCTATTATCATAGGACAATTGCGTATGTCATGGCCCTATCCACGCAAATTATATCATTTGCATAGTTTTCCACCTTTAGCTACATTTTCCATAACAACCTCTTTTCCACTTTTAAGATGTTTTTCAAACCCCTTAGTTTTTGAAATGCTAGGGGGATGAGCATTGATCACAGTGGGCATGATCTTAGACTTAAGCTGAGATTCTTGTATATTCTCTTCTAATATATTTTCTTTTACATATTTCCCAATATTAATAATCATATCTTTCACATTTTCAAGTTTATCACCACTTGAAACACATGCAATGTCCAGCCACTCATCTATAAGAGATTGGAGCCTTCTTCTTATACCCGAAGGTTTAGGAACTTGTTCTAAATCACAACAAATTTACCTCCTTTTTTCATCTACCACAACTTTTTTTGTTATTTCCATGGTCCATCCTTTTAAAATCAACTCATTAGGTAAATATTCAATATCATTGTTCCTTAGGACAACCAAAATGTGCCTACATGGAATCCCCTGTGACTCATACATCTTACAAGAACATAATGCATGTCACAACCCGGATTTTTAAAAGAATTTTTAAATAGCACGAACGGTAAGTAGCAAAAAAAAATTTTCTTGTTGAATACAAGACAAACCATTCAATTAAATATCAAGGCCATGATAACTGGGGTTCACAAATATGGATATCAAATCATATGATATTATTTCACATCTAAAAATTCTTAAAGAACAGTTCATCCATCTAAGTACAAGTCTGTCATCCATCTGAAAATAAACAACTAAGTTGACTCTCACGCTAATGAAACACTTACATACCGGAGTTGTAGAAACATAGAAACTTCAACTTGTGCTCACCTGTCTTGGTCTTGAATGTCGTCACCTGGAGAATCTACAGCCAACCAAACAAAACCACAACAACAATAATGAAATCTCTCCGCCTTCAGGAGAAGAGCTTCCAAAGGACAAAAGGTTTTATTAATAGTTTTTGGATTGGGCCACATCACCTGATGTTAGTTGCCAATGTACTCATCAGATAACATCTCTAATGTTTCCACCAAAATCGGATCTAGACGTAGTTCTGCCTAGAAACTACTCTATCCTAAGAAGCATCGCATTATATGTGCAATGCTTAGGTATTTTTAACCAACCTACATTTTAATAAGTCATTTAATCGTTCCACTTGTCTAATTAACAAGTAATAACAAACAATGTTATTAATTATCTCACAACTCTTGTTCAATAAAATACTATCAAATCTGTAACTCAAAGATGACTCGCCCCTCGAGAAACTTCCAAACATAGTACTCCAACCTTGGAGTAGATTACTTAACAGTAGCCTGACCCAAATCCTCAGGGCTCTCAATAGCCTGCAACGAATCTGGAGAAGAGGATCCTAATTGTGCCCATGGACACAAATTGGTGAGAAACACATGCCTTCCATGATGCTCATACAACTCCACTTTTCGTACATACTAAATAGTCCTGGGAAGACCTGCGGGAGACCCGCGGTAAAGACCATCTGGTCAATACCCAAACCATCGTGGCGATGAAGAAGCATATCGCAATCTCCAGCATCCCAACTCTTGGAGAAAATGTCTTATAAGACATTACTAATGTATCTATAAAAGCCTCAAGTCTTTATGACTATTGACTCCCCCAAACATCTGAAACTTAAACTAGATTATCTCTATCCAGTTAAGTATCTGTAACGTATGAGAATTTTCTAAATTCCCAAAGTTGATCACGGGAAATTAGGGTGTTGGACCCCTTGACCTTCTCATTGGAATAACTTAATCAATGCTTAGACTTAGTAGGTTGAAATCTATATAGATGGAAAGTAGATAGAAAGAGTCTCAAACCACCAAGAATGCACAAATTGGAGTTCGTATGAGGGAGATACAACTGTTCGAAGTTGAACATATCGTGTAGAGCTCGTTTACCCAAATTGGATGCACAAAATGTCCGTTTAAGTCACTATACGGGCCCGATCAATTAGTATTCCGAATTTGTATTTTTGGGGCCCAATTTGGTTTCCAAATTGAGGAGATTTTTGCTCAACTCCTTATGGATTAAGAACCCTAATTGTATGCCTATAAAAAGGCTAATTAGGGCTAATGGAAGAGAAATTTTTTTTTGGACAGTGAAGGAAAGGAGGGAATTTTCTGGCAAAACTCCGGCGAAGCATTGGAGATGGTGGATCGACGACAACTCGGCCTTCGAGGTAGGATTTTGAATCGATATTAGAGATATTTTACTATTAAAATATAAATCATTTTTGTAAATGATGTGAATAGTGATTTCTACCATCGCTATTCACTTTCATTATACAGGGGATGTTTTTTGACTGTCGGCCAGTTACCGGTCGGCCACCGGCCGACCTCTAGCGGCTGGACCTATTGTGGGAGGGGCATGCCAGTCTTGGCCGCGCGGCTTTAGAACCAGCAACCTTGACGGCGGCAGATTTGCTACCGCTGGGTCATCACAAAATAAAAAGGAACCTTACAGCAGCGTGGAGCAGTCGCCAGCCAGAGGATGGACCAAGGCCGCCAGAATCGCCGGAAGATTGCGATCCGATCAAGCCCGGACCATCGGTCGGCCGTAGTAGCATGTTGTTGTGATGCCACTGCCGGATTCACAAAAAAAAGGACAAAGAAAGAAAAGGGGGTTTTTGCTCACCGGCTAGCCACTGGGTAGCGAAGGAACCAATGTCGGTTCCGCTATGTGCTGAAGGTCCAAGAACACCTGGGCCTCCCCCTCCTCTGCTGTGGTGCTGATGGTGCCGCCAGAGGGCGAATGGCCTCTGGCCGTTAGTGGAGAAGATGACCCACGACGGAGCTCATCAGCCACTAGACCGGGTTGGGTTTCCCAACCCGATTCGGTCCGGTCTAATAAAAATAAATATATAAATATATACTATACGAACCAGGTCTGGTTCAGTAAGCTAGAGTTGTCAAAATAATTTGAAAAAAATGATAGATTACTATGGGTGTATGAAGAGTGCCCTACTATAGTTTTAGACTTGGGAAAAAATCCCAAAGACTATAAAATGACCTTTTTACCCCTAGCAGTTAAGTCATCATGTGATAATCACCTACCTTATTTAGAGGCTCCGGTTCAAGGGCCTATGAGTTGATCTAAAAATTGGGAAAATTCTCAGTGAGAGTTTAATGTGTGACCGAATTATAGGCCCAACCACTTAGTGAGTAAAAATCACAATGATTGGTTAATTGACCCTTTTACCCTTAGGGTTTATAGTAAATTGTTAGTCAAAACCTAGGTCGGTTCAAGGGGTTCACGACCCCGTCATATGCCAGAAAAATTACAAAGAGTCCATGAAGTCAAGTAGTAACCCTTGATTTTAATTTTGGACTCATTGGATGTCAATAACGCTTTGAACCAAATGATAGAAATACCCTTTGCGTGGATCTGCCCACATTCGTGTGAATGGAAACGTGGGTCAGTTTGAGAGTGGAGCCTCTTGAGAGGTTTGTGACTTAAAATAAATAAAAGGGTAGTGAGATGACAAAATGACCTAAGAGAAAATACCATACCCTAGGTGGTAAAATTACCCTAATGCCCTTAAGGGCAGTATGTTCCGTTTCTATCAAAACTAATAACCTAACCACTAAGCTTTAGGATAAGCTATAGTGACGTGGAATGGCTTCAAAAGGAAGGGGTGTGACTGGTAAGTGACACGAAGACCTTGTTAGGTCATAGTGTCACAGGAAACAAGGGGAAGAACCCTAATTCTCAAGGTTTAAGGCAGCGTATTACAAGTGTTTGCAATTGAGTACATCAAACAACTAGAGTGCTTCATATGTAACTTGCGGGATGTGTTAGAGTTGTTTACACTCTTGAGCTTGAACTAGCTGAGCCCTAGCCCTGCAAATGAGTGCAACGGGCCTTTATTTATTATTTATGCATTGGTGTGAATGCATATTATTTATGTTGATTATGCTGATGCATGCTTTTATTATTGATGCTTTGATTTATATCGGTAACTTAAGATTAATGAAGTTTAATCAAGAGACGTTGGTTGCCATCGGATTGTGGGGAGAACACCTAATCAAGATAATGACTAAAATACCCTCTTTAGGGTTGGGACCAGTTCATGGATTGAATGGGCCATGACATAGAATCTTACCTAGGTTAATAAACCAAGGGTGATTTTGGGATGTTCTTTGAGTCATAGCTCAGTGGATGAGCTATTTAGTAGGTCAATTCAGAAGGTGAAGGGGACCCAAATGGTTGAGTGGACACTTGACTATATGTAAATAATATAGTCTAAGTTTCAGATGTTTGGGGGAGTCGATGGTCATAAGGACCTGAGGCTTTTATGGATATATTAGTAATGTCTTATAAGACATTTTCTCTCAGAGTTGGGATGCTGGAGATTGCGATATGCTTCTTCATCACCATGATGGTTTGGGTATTGACCAAAGGGTCTTTACCGCGGGTCTCTCGCAGGTAGGGCTGTCAATGGGTAACCATTTACCCGCTTCACCCACTCGCCTGATCTGAAATTCCTGGGTGGGTAATTAATAAATGGGTAAAGGGTAAACTAAGTGGGTAATTTTACCCACCCATTTATTATGTGGGTAGGGTATGGGTAACCACTTATCCATACCCGTTACCCGATTTAATATATATAATACTCATCATCATTCGTATGTTTAATTATTTATATATACTTATAATTTACCTACTACCCCAGTCCCCAATCTAATAACTTGTCCAACCCTAATGCCCAAGCCCAGTAACCCGCCCAGCCCAACTCAAATGCCTAAAGTAAGTGCCCACTACCCACCTAAAAAACCCTAAATCATAAGTGGCATTGACTATTTTCTTTTGATCGACCACCCACAAACCAAGGGATGGTGAATAGGGCATAGGGCAGTGGTGGCTTGGTGCAATGCTTCTTCTCTATTATTTCTCCTACTCCTTTCTCCAGCAACTAACCCGGCTTCCTCTTAATCTCTCTTGGCGATTGACCATCCGCTGAGTGATACATTGGATATGAGGCTTTTGAGAAATATGTATAAACTTATAATGCAAACTTCTTATAGAGAAAATGGAAGAGAACTTGGTAAATCTTTTTTGTCTTTGCTTTTTATATAAAAATGGTGCATTTTGTAGCATTTTGGTATAATGAGAAACATCTTTGAGTCTTAGTTTTTTTAATTATTTAAATTTATATAAGGTGTTAGATTCTTATTATGTTTTATTTTTTTATATGAATTGTGAGGTCCTTATAAGTTTATATTAGGTTAATTTTTTTGTACTTGGAATAGACTTTTAACATATATAATTATTATTATTTTTGTTTATTAATTGATTGACCGTTTACCCATTACCCGCCCATTTACCTGCCTATTTACCCGATGGTAATGGGTAATAGGTAGGATATGGATAATGAATGTGGAAATGGGTAATGGGTAGGGTATGGGTAAAATTTTTGGAAGCGGGTATGGATATGGGTAAAGCCTTACCCAACCCATACCCTACCCATTGACAACCCTACTCGCAGGTCTTCCCAGGACTATTTAGTACATACAAAAAGTGGAGTTGTATGAGCATTATGGAAGGCTTGTGTTTCTCACCAATCTGTGTCTATGAGCACAGTTGGGATCCTCTTCTCCAGATTCGTGGCAGGATATTGAGAGCCCTGGGGATTTGGATCAAGCTACTATTAAGCAGTCTACTCCAAGGTTGGAGTCCTTTGTTTGGAGATTTCTAGAGGGGTGAGTTATCTTTGAGTTACAGATTTAATAGTTTAAATTATCGAACAAGGGATGTGAGATAATTAATAACATTGTTTGTTATTACTTGTAAATTAGACAAGTGGAACGATTAAATGACTTACTAAAATGTAGGTTGGTTAAAAATGCCTAAGCATTGCATGTGTGATGCTATACTTTATAGGATAGAGTAGTTTCTAGGCAGAACTACGTCTAGATTTGATCTTGTTGGAAACTTTGGAGATGTTGTCTGATGAGTACGTAGGCAACTAACATCGGGTGATGTTGGCCCGATCCAAAAAATATTAATAAAATATTTTGTCCTTTGGAAGCTTTTCTTCTGAAGGCGGAGAGATTCCATTGTTGTTGTTGTGGTTGTTTCGTTTAGTTTGTTGCAGATTCTCCAGGCGACGACAAGTAAGACAGAGATAGGCGAGCACAAGAAGTTTTTGCATTTCTGCAACTCCGGTATGTTATTGTACCTTTAACATGAAAGTCAACTTGTTATTTATTTCCAGACGAATGATGGACTTGTACTTGGATGGATGAGCTGTTGTTGAAATTTTGAGACGTATAAATATCATATAATTTGATATTTGTATTTGTGAACCCCAGTTATCATGGCTTGAATATTTAATCAAATGATTTGTTTTGTATTGAAGGAAAAAAATTTATCTCTACTTACCATTCATGCTATTTAAAAATGCTTTTAAATATTTGGGTCGTGACAGTATCCGCTCAACCATTTGGGTCCTCTTCACCTTGTGAATTGACCCAATAAATGGCTCATCCACTGAGCTATGACTCAGAAAACATCCCATAACCACCCTCGGTTCATTAACCAAGGTAAAATTATATGTCAGGGCCCCGTTCACTCCATGAAAGGGCCCCGTTCACTCCATGAACGTGCCCCACCCTAATAAGTGTATTTTAGTCATTATCTTAATTAGATGTCCTCCCCCTAATCCAACGGCAACCCATGTCTCTTGATTAAACTTCATTAATTTTAAGTTACCGATATAAATCAAAGCATCAATAATAAAAGTATGCGCCAAAGTAAGCAACATAACTAACATTAAGTTATACAAGTTCATAATAATAAACATAGGCCCCTTGCACTCATTTGCAGGGCTAGGGCGCAGCAAATTCAAGCCCGATAGTGTAAACAACTCTAACACCTCCCGTGAGTTGCATATATAATACTTTAGTCGATCGATGTACTCGATTGCAAATACATGTAATACGCTGCCTTAAACCTTGAGAATTAAGATTCTTCCCCTTATTTTCCATCACACTGTGACCTGTTAAGGTCTTTGTGTCTCTTATTGGTCATACCCCTTCCTTTTGAAGCTATTTAACATTATTCTAGGGCACCCTAACGCTTGGTTGCTAGGTTATCCGTTTCAACAAAAATAGAACATACTGCCCCCTAAGATCATTAAGGCAATTCTACTACTTAGAGTATGCTACCCTCCCTTGGGACATTTGGTCATCTCACAACCCTTTTGTTTATTTTAAGTCATTAACCTTTCACAAGGCTCCACTTTCCAACTGACTCACCTTCCATTCACACAAATGTTAGCTATTCACTCAAAGGGTATTTTTATCATTTTATTTAAAGCCTTATTGACATCTGATGGGTCCAAAATTGAACTCAAGCATACTACTTGACTTCATGGACTCTATATAATTTTTCTGGCATGTGACGGGGTCGTGAACCCCTTGAACCGACCCAGGTTTCGACTAACGGTTTACTATAAACCCTAAGGGCAAAAAGGTCAATTAACCACTCATTGGGATTTTTCATCACTAAGTGGTTTGGCTTGTAATTAGGTTACCCATTACAATATTACTGAGAATTTTTTCAATTTTTAAGATTACTTATAGGCCACTAAACCGGAGCGCCTAAGTCGGGTAAGTGGTTTTCACATGGTAATTTAACTATAAGGGGTAAAAGGGTAATTTAACCTTTTGTCTTCTTCGGTTCCGACCAGCAGGAACACCTGCTAGCCTCTGGCAGCCACTGCCGGCCGCCAATGTTAGCTAACGGGCTTGGCCAATACGATTGCCTCCAAGAGGCAGTTACGTTAGATCTAATCCTATCGGCGCACGGTGGCTACCAAGCAGTCTGCAACGTGGCCAGATTTTTTCTTCCGCCGGTGAGTTGCACCGACGCCACCACCTCGTCCAGCCATGGGACCGGGGCTGCTCGATTTGCAGTCCAGCGGCGATTCCAAACACCCTGGTCTAGCCATAGGTCTGCCACCAGTAGTAATGTCTGCATTATCCTTTCCTCTGTAATTTCATAGAAAACTTGAGGATGAGAAGGGGCGCAGTGAAGCGTAGGTCCAAACTTCTAGCAAGGCTCTGCCTCCCGCTGGCCAATCATCAAAGAAGACAAAGACTTAAACTTTGCCCTCTGCTGACCGGGATAAATGATTTGGTTGGCGGCCAAATGTTTTCTGGCCGGCTCTTGTTAATTGGATTCATTCATATGCCATACATGCCTCTAATTTAAATTAAACAGATGTTTGAGCGATTCTACCTTACATGCCGGGTTGCTGTTGATCCACCATCTCCGGAGATTCGAGCTCCCCCATCCCCGACTTTGTCACCGGCCATGATCTTATTTCCAGTTGCCGGAAATCGAACGATTTTGTCTCTTCCATCTCCGGCAAAAAAAAAAACCTCTTCCAAAAATCCCTCCTTAACCCTTTTTAAAGACATGCGGATTTGGGTTCCCAATCCCCCCAAAGACTTGGGCCAAACCGCCCCCCTCCACCGCCTACTTAGGCTACCTAATTTGGCCTAAAAACACAATTTCAGAATACTAATTGATTGGCGTATAGTGACTTAAATGGACAATTCACACGTCTAATTCGGGTAAACGGGCCCTAACGATATGTTCAACTTTGAATGATCGTATCTCCCTCATCCGAACTCCAATTTGCACGTTCTTGGTGGAGTTTTAAAGATCTTTCTATCTACTTTCCATCCATATAGCCACCAATTCCAAGTATTTAATAAGTTATTCCAACGAGGAGCTCAAGGGGTCCAACACCCCAATTTCCCGTGGTCAACTTCGGGAATTTAGAAAATTCCCGGGCGTTACAATGCATATCCTTGAAACACATGAAACTCAACCTCCCATGGGCCCCCCTCATCTTTAGGACTCAATTACATAAAAAACTGAATGCTCATCAATTCTTTTCAAACTCAAAATACAATATGTGCTATCTTTTAATTCAGGCTGAAACTTGTTGGTAAATATATACCGACTATAACATTCACTCATTTGTCTTTCAATCTTGAAGGGAGTAATAAGGGTTGGCTTTGTTATATGAGAGTTAAAATAAGCAATTAACTCATTGTGTCTAAGCCTTTTAAGAGCCCTCTCATATCGTTGAATGAATTCCATCAATGTATTTTTTTTATTCACATATTTGTCCAAAAAAGAATTCACACTTTCACTATGTTGAGGGGTCCTAATACCGGCTAAAAAAACATGTTTGGAGAAAGCAAGAATCCATTTGTTTCAAATTTCATACAACGAGCAAAGCCATTCATTGTTTTCCAATTTATTTTCCACCATAACCTCCTTCCATTTTTTCTCAAATTCTTCTATTGTGTTTGAATCCCATATACAAGAATGAAATGCATTCCTAAATGAATTCCTATGAGTAATGGCACCCAATTTTTAAGTTTCTTTTTTTAAAATATGCCACATGCAAAACCTATAATAGGCTTGGGGGAAGACCTTACCAATTGCAAATCCTATGGCTGCATCTTAGTCTATGATAATTGTTCTTGGATGCCTTTGACTCATGCATTCTAAATTTTTTTGAAACAACCACACAAAAGATTCAATTTTTTCGTCCTTCATAAATCCACACCCAAAGCTAATTGACTGGTTGTGGTGGTTGACACTGGTAAATGGGGTAAAAATCAAGCAATACTGATTAGTGTCATATGTGATATCAAACACAATAACATCCCCAAACAAATGATAATCATGCCTAGAAATACCATCCGCCCAAAAACAACAAATTAGTTTATAATCTTCATCAACTTCATATGCATAATAAAATGAATTGTTCATTTCTTTTAAATCCTCAAAATGTGTCAAAAGATCATGAGCATCTACATCTTTGTTTTCTTGTCTTAATTGTGATACATAATTTCTAATATCTTTCTCTATAAACCCAACATTAGAAGGACCACCAGCTTAAATCTCAAGCATACTCATGAACTGTGAAGTTTTTATATTAGCCTCATTGCAAGTTTGAAACAAAGCCTTGTGTGCTACAAAAACTTCTCTATGTGATCTCAAATGATGAACTTTCCTAGGCGATGTGCATAAATGACCATGCTCCTCCACAAACCTAGAGATTTTATATTTTCCATCTTCTCCTTTGCAAACCCTCAAGTAGGCAGGGCATTGCTCTCTCACAATTTGATGTTGTTTACTTTTCCCCTTTTCCTTCAAACAAGAATCTTCTTCATAATTACCCATTGAATTCTTCAAAACACTATTTCCTTCTTTATAACAACACCACTTCCTTCCAACTACTTCACGAGTAACCTTGTCTAAGTGTGAGCCGCTCTTGCCGATACTATACCCTACTCTCTTGGCATATCTATTATTAAATATATGCACCTCATCTAATGAATTAAAATACATGCCAATAATAGGTACTAGTCCATCTTCAACTTGTGGGAGATACAAGTTTTTTCCCACAAAGGAGAGTTGCTTGTGGTGACTCGTTTATTTATTTTATCCATATTTAAAACCACCTAATACAAACATACACAAGCTGATAGGAAAGGTGAACAAAAAAAGAACATAGGCAATTCTACTACGAAGTTAGCAATTAAACTAGATAAAAGATAAAAATAGCTAAATATGGAGGAGGATTGTGAAAGCTATACCTATGATAGGAGTGAAAAGATGTGCATATGCCTTTTCTTCTTCTGCACCCTGTGGCTCCAGCGAGAATGAACCAAGCTCTTCCTCTGGCTCATATATCACATCATCTACTGGTTTGGGAGATTCAAGCCCATAATCTACAAAAGAAAGATGTGTAAGCTAAAAGAGTAATATGATATTTTAGGTCGCAGGGATAACAATAAATGGGTAGGATAAGAGATACTTTATGCAGTGCACATGATATCTTCATCATTCACAAACTTCGGTTCATTATCTGCTTCATCATTTTGCTATGCCTCTAGCATCTGCTTCAATATTTTTAAGTGCTCACCCAGCAGTTTTTCATTAATTTCCTTCGGGCATGCTTGAAAATTTGAAAGGTTAACTATACTCATCAAGCAAAGTTGGAGAATATTTGAAAAGTAGAACCAAACAAGCAGACACTATTTCTTCCTAAACACCTCTTTTCCCTATCAAGCAAGCAACTAAAAACATCTAAAGTAGAAGAAGAAAAACATTTTACCATGGAACATTCACATTCATTTGTTCTTCTAAAAAAAATCCAACAAATTTCTTGGTTTCAACTGCTCATTATATATTTGAAGTGTATCAGCTGACTGGTTTTGCATATCTATTCCAACTAAAAAAGATGCCTAGTATTTTGGAGAAGACAACATCAATTATTCATAAACATTGCTTTTAGTATGGTTCAAACATCTTTTTATTTCTGAATTGCCCAAATTATTTCAATCATCTCAGAGCCCAAAACAGAGGCTTAAAGAACAAAAGGACATGTACAAACAAACATCAAAACCAATTCAACCAGAAAGTCATACGGACAAATAAACTAACATTACAACGAAAATTAAAGGCTTACAAAGGAAAAAGGAACCAATATAAATTAAAAATGATAAAGAGGAGAAACATGAAGAAAAACATTTACCATGGAACCAATAGCAAACAACTAAAAACGTCTAAAGTAGAAGAAGAAAAACTTACCATGGAACATTCACGTTCATCTATTCTTCTAAAACAAAATTCAAAAAATTTCAATTAAATACCCAACATCAGGACCCATTCATTGAAATCAAATAAGGATACAAAACCCCAACTAAACTAGAAGTAGTGAAGCATAATAAAAATCAAGCCTTCGTCGATTGGAAGAAGGCAGAAGATAAAAAAGCATAAAAGTGTAAATCATATCAAAGTATCCAGTCTTGTCACTTGGAATCTCATGTTAATGATACTAAAGTTATAAACCTGATCTCGGTGGGGGGATGAAGGAAAACAATTAGAAGAGAAAAAAGCAGAGAGGGAGAGAAGAAGAGAATGGGGGGACACTTCTAATAGTCCAAACGATCAAAGTGATCCAAAACAAAAAAAGCCCTAATTTTTAGGAGAAGATTCAAACTCACCCCACCCCATCAGTTTGTTTTCCTCCCAGGTTTGCTTATTTTTTGAGATTAGAGAGACTATGTGAAAACTGAAGCAGAGTCAAAAATTGTGGCAACCGATAGGTGATGGCGGAAGAGGGAGGGGCAATGGACGGACTGGTTGCCCTGGAGGGAGGGAGGGAGGTCTGGCTTGGGAGGAGAGGTTGAGATGAGCAGGGCATGGAGATAGGAGGCTAAGGGAGGGGTATTGTAGAAATTTTTGAAAAAAATTTAAGTTAGAATGTGATTGGCATATTTGAGCGCCCCATTTTTGGTCTTTGGATTAAATTCTAATGCCTAAGATGCATGTGGCTTATTTGACTCATTTCTCTCTCTCTCTCTCTCTCTCTCTCTCTCTCTATATATATATATATATACTCTCTCTCTC
Organism: Saururus chinensis; assembly: GCA_035235625.1. Classification (NCBI taxonomy): domain Eukaryota; kingdom Viridiplantae; phylum Streptophyta; class Magnoliopsida; order Piperales; family Saururaceae; genus Saururus; species Saururus chinensis. The sequence continues at coordinate 12,071,921 of CP141142.1, read as the reverse complement.
TCTCTATATATATATATAGAGAGAGAGAGAGAGTCCTGTTTATATGAGCCCGGGCTCATATACGCCTATGTGAGCCCGGGCTTTATGGGCCGTCGGATTTATATCCGGCAGCCCATAATACTCATGGGTTTATAATTCTCATGAAACTCATGAGTATTATGGGCCGCCGGATGTACATCCAACGACCCATAGAGCCTAGGCTCATACCCAGGCTCACATAGGTATATATGAGCCTGGGCTCATATAAACTTTTTCCATATATATATATATATATATATATATGTGTGTGTGTGTGTGTGTGTGTGTCATTGATCTTATAAATTAATGCTCACCACACATTTCTTACAGTGGGCTTATACTAGTAAATATAAAAAACTCTTCCCATCTTATGGTAGTTATGAACCTGATATTTTCTATTATATTTAGTTGACTTAGTTTATTTTTGGGGACAAAAAATATTTGATTAATAAAGAAAAAGCTAAGCAAAGAGCTTTTGTTTTTTAATTTTCTATGAAGTATAATAGCCATTAAAAGGGGGACTACCATATTACATGATATGTTTGTTTTTTTTATAACAAGGAGTCCTTAAGCCCGACTAAAATAGATAGGACAATTGGAGTCCTGGAATATTGTATCCTGCAGGACAATTGGAGTCCTGGAATATTGTATTCTGCAGCCAATTTCCTTAGGCATGTGCAAGGGATACCTATCATATGAGTTGAGGAACATAGACAAGGTATACCTATCATATGAGTTGAGGAACATAGACAAGGTATACCTATCATACGAGTCAACAGAACACAGTGGGGGTTTGAACTTAGAACCTTCTCTTCCTGAAGTGTGTTCTCGCCATCTCATTTTTTCTATTCCACTTTTTAAAATCGTGGATTCTTAAATGTAGGTTTCCTCGAATATAACATTTTTTGAAATATGGACAATTAAAATGAGATGGACTGAGCAATTTTTTTAATATACTTTCATACATCCATAATACCCCCCTTCCCCCTCCCCAAATCATGTAATTGTTTCCAAAAAAATGTTTCCTCATTTCCTGTAATTGGTTGAACATGAAATTGAAAATTTTATCCAGATATCATATGTTATTTTGTTTTTCCATAATGAAAGAAGTTTCCACCACACAAATGGCCCTCAGCCCTACTTTAATGATTCTACTATGATTAGCAAATTTCCACTCATATGGCTGATTACCACATCATTTAGTATGCTCACCTTACATAGAAACGTAAAGCATTGCTTATCTGGCTCTGCACTCATATGTATGCTTTTTTTTCTCTTTTGAAACAATAGTATGTTTGAGTGCTCAATACAATCACATACTTAGAAAACCCGAGATGCAGAGGATGGCAAGCTAGAATAGAAGAGGATTACTTGCTGATCAATATGAGAATTTGTCATGTTCTATAAGCTAGGTCTGACTAGTGTCAAATTAATATCTACATAAGTTTTTTTATTCAATATCTACATAAATTAATTGAACAGTCGTGGACACCGTTAGAGAGCTGCTGGAACTCGGTATTGGCATAGGTGCAGAGTGCAGGTTTTGTCTATCAATGTGAAGATGTGATGAAGGTTTTAGGAAAACTTTTGATCCGCCGCTAAAGTGTCAACCGCAACATACTCCGCCAATGGGAAACAATTACATTGGATCAAATAGGCTCTTTTTTGTTCCCAAGTTTGATCTATTCTAACAAAAAATGATAATCACCCAACAAATCTGTTTAATTAAGTCCTTAACTTTGTTTTGATTGGACAAAATATGTGGGTCTGAGTTTGTATGAGGTTCACATGTTCTGCCCGACCCGAACAAAATTAGGTTGAAGGGTTTCGTTAAACAGATTTGGTGGGTATATCAGTATCATATGGTAGCTCAGATAGTCCGAATAGACTTGGAAATGAAAAAAACCAAGTTAGTTCCGGGTATTCTCCTTATTAGAGGAATACATTGGGATGGCCAGGGTGGGCTTGATCTCTAGACATAAATGTAGTCACAGATACAGAGCTTGGGGCATTCATTTTAAACAAATTTTTATCATGCCAAGAGTTTCTTTGGGAGCTCCTTGGTTGGTAAAATGGATGAACAGTGCTTCAGTTCCAATGCAGTTTAAAGGCCCCAAACCATTCTTACCAACATCAATGAGATTGGCGCTTCTATTATATTTAATTGGAGGGAACAAGTTGGCCCCTACATTGGCTGCCAATCCCACCAATAAACTCATTTAAAATCTGCAAATGAATGGAAAATGTATTTTCTTACCCTAATTACCCCTAATCTTTAAATTTTGGTGTTATTCCTTCTTATCTTCATTTTCCCCAATGTGATTCTTGATTTCTTCCATTAAAAATTTTATTTTTAATTTTGATTTAAAGCCCTAAATACATGGTTGTCATTTTTAACCAGAGGATATTCTAGATCTACCTATTTTCAAGTTGATTTAAGCCTATTAGTTGATTTTAATTAAGTATTAACAAAACCCCTAATTTTTTGGAAGAATTTCTTAAGGATTAAAGCTTATTTGTAGATCCAAAGGCTTCATAGGTGTAAGAGAGTTTTTCCTTCTATGGTTTTATCCATTGGAATGCATGATTATGGATTTAAGTGGGTTCTTGCTTCATTTGAGCTTTAATAGTGATTTACTAAAAACATGTTATTTATGGATATTTTCTTGTGATTGAGCATGAAATGAGTAGATCTATCATGTTCTACGGTTAGATTTTGACATTATGATGTTCTATGATGATTTTAGAATTGATCTTAAATTTTGGAATTTTTTTGTTTGAATTTAAGAAGGTTGAAGATGAACTAGGAAAAGGGGGAAAAATGAAATGTTAAGGGCGTTTGAATGGGCCAACATGGCATTCAAACGACCAGACATTTGAACGGCCTATCTAGCCGATCGAAAGGCCAGGCATGCGAACAACTTGTTGGGCCAATCGAACACCAACATGACAGTTTTGCCTTGGCCTATTTTTATGTATTTTTGGCTATTTCTTGTTCTCTTCTCATAAATCTAACTCTTTATGTTTATAATGACTTATGTTTACCTCTAATGCTACTGTGATTGCCTGAGAACTGTAACACCCCACTTTCTAATAATGTATAGCCATCGGGGTTAGAGGTAATTAGATAACCTTTCAATGAGTCTTAGAAGGTTTCAAAGGTTGAAACCTCCATATATGAGTAGAGCTTGAAGAAATGAGCATAATGAATTAAAGAACGCGCAAAATGGAGGTCGGGACCGGAAGTTACAACCTCGGAAAATTTGCTATATAGGCAGGACCCACTTAAAAATAGTGGGATATACTACTTTAAGTGGATATGTATCGAAGGGCTCGTCGATATGAGTCCAACGGTACCAAGAACGCGCGAATCCGAATCTGGGGTAGGAAGTTACGCACATTTGAAAATTTGATATAAAAACAAAGGAAAAATAGTGAGCAGCACGCGACTGGCAAGCGGCACGCATCGCAGCGTGCAGCCAGCATTGCAAGATCTCTGATCTTAAACCAGTTTTCGTTTCACTTTAATTATCGGTTATTGCATGGTTAACTCATTTTTCTGATTTATTCGGTGGTTTGAAAGATAGATGGTATTTTTTATGGTTTTAATCAAAATTAACTTTACAGATACTGGTTTTAAGTGATTTTGAGTCAAATGTGAATTTTTGGGACTTTTTAAAATTTTTACTATTTTTCCAAAAATTAGGGTTTGGCGGGACCCTTGTGGGCCCCACCGTCGAAATTTGGGTTTTTGGACCAAATGAACCCAGATATCAACTTAAGCTCATACAAAAAATTTTAGAATTTTCTCAAATTTAATTAGTGCTCAAATTTGTAAATTACCCATTTTTAGCCTATTTTTCTATTTATACCCCATAATTTACCCATACACACCCCAAAACTAACTATAAAAGGGAAGACCTGAGCCATTTTCCATTTTGGAAATAGGCTGAGAAGGAGAGGTGAGGCCTAATCCCCAATTAGGTCCAGATTAAAAGGTCTTTAAGGTAAGTTCCTTCTAATTAAGCACCAAATCCTAGTTTTTCTCTTAATCCCTTCTAGATTTACCATTTCCCCTTTATTTTGATTCATTTTTAAACATCAAAACTACTGATTTGCATCTTTATTTCAAACCCTAGCTCTAAAAATTCGATTTTTATGTTCAACAAGCCCTAGATCTAAGTTTTTAATTAGGGCTTTCTTTGTTAAATCGGTTTTAATGGAGTTTAATCCAAACTCTATGTCTTTGTAAGGTTTTCAAGAGGGGTGACCATCAAATCTAAGCCTAATCAAGGGATAAGGTAATTGACTTTTGAAATTCAGTCTTCCTGTGGTAAAACTCTTGATTTTGTAGTTTATTTTGAATGGAGTTACTTGATTTAGTGTTGTAATGACATGATTAGTAAATGGTAATCTTTAATCCCGATTTCATAAGGTTTTATCTTTTTATGATGTGGATTAGCATTCTGAAAGTTATGGTGAACTTTTAATGGCATTTAGGTTGTTAGATGGTGATTTTGAGTTTTATCAATGGAGTTTCGGTTTGAAAATGCGAAAGGAAGAAGAAAGTGGATTCTGCCTTGTTGGCGTTCGAACAGCCCTCCTGGGCGTTCGAACGGCAACACTGTCAGTTCAATAGATTTCCTGTTTAGCCGTTCGAACGGCCTTGCAGGGCGTTCGAATGGCTACACTGCAGAAATTAACAATTTTATGTATGTTGCTTATTTTGACATATCTACTTCAAAATATCATTTTTATGTTTATGTGGAGTGTTTTGATCTATAATAAGCTACTTGAAGAGCATTCTATTAATGTTTAGAATTTATGGTGTATATTTAAAGTTTATGTGAAATGGCTTGTAGTTGGATGTTCATGTTAGAGGTTTCTATCTTGAAGATATGAGTGGTTGATTCCTATGGTTTAAGCATGTTTTCAGTAGAGTTACAACATGATAATGGACTAATATGTTATGATAGGATGTGGTTAATTGATGTGTGAATGTTAGTGTTATGTCTTGACTCAAGTATGAGGTAAATGATCTTATATATGATTAGCTTGTGGTTAAGCTTTGATTTGAGTTATGATTTGAATGATTCTTCTCCTATGATTTCTGTTGGAATTCATGATTAGATGTTAATGCACGTATGTAGTGTGATGGTGAGTGAATTGCAAGCATATTGATATGCATTGAGTGAAGTGCTTCTATTAGGTATACACACACACTTGTGGGGTTTAATGATGATGATGAGCATTGATATTATAATTATGAATGATGCATTAGGGGCTGATGAGAGTACTTATCATGAATTAGGATTCATGTATGCCTTGCCCACATATGTACCATGTTGCATACATCATGAAAATGGATTTCCAATTGAGGCTTTATCGAGATTAGTCGAACTTGATTGATTGGATGCAATGTGGTGAAATTGCGTGCCGGATTAATCACTCGTTAAATTAATCAGAACTTGGTTGGTCCGAAAGGACATATTTTCGATTTAAGTCCTGTGTGGAACAGCCGAGGAGAAACAATTAGACATTTGTGGTATGGGACGCATTATGTCAATGGATAGCTCTAAGGTTCGTTGCGGTAGTACTTAGTTAAATTTGCTTCTATGGCATCACGAATACTCATGGTATGGGACGTGAGGACTAGAGTCGACAACGACGTATTTTTACGTGCACACTCCAAGTCGGGTTGAGTCTAGTTAAATGGAATTCATGGTTTATATTTGGTTTGATATTATGATATCATGCATCATGGATCGGACTTCATGAACGAGGTTTTACCGTTGGTTAATCAGAATTGATCAGTTGTATATGATGGTTGAGATTGCTTGCCGAATTAATCGCTCGGTAAATTAATCAAAACTTGGTTGGTCCGAAAGGACATGTTTTCGATTTGAGTTCCTGTGAGGAACATGTGCACTCCCTGGGTTGAGTCTAGTTAAGTGGAATTATATGGGGGACGAATTGTGTACTTGTCTTGCAATTTGAGATTATTGTTGTCATCTGGACCCTGGGAATCTAGTATGGTATGCTCTTTACACCAGCTACCATGTGTTTGTGGGTTTCCTACGTGGGAACTCGGGCTCTTCCCCATCGCAAGAGATGTCCCAAAACGAACACCCCTGCTCTAGGTTCTCTTCGTGAGAATGTGACATCCTTGGCCAGGATCGTCTGGGGCGAGCCACAATTAGGGATTGACAACTCCGAACTTCTTAAATTCTTGTGTAGAATTTGGACCATGACACGCCTACATGGGCTTGTCTATGTTCCCGTCTTCATGACACTATTTGTGATTACTCCTTGATGGAGGCATTCTTTATATGATGTGATCTTCTTAAATTCTTGTGTAGAATTTGGACCATGACACGCCTACGTGGCCTTGTCGATGTTCCCGTCTTCATGACACTATTTGTGATTACTCCTTGATGGACGCATTCTTTATATGATGTGATGCATAGTTGGATATGTATGTTAGAGATACATTTCATGCAGGTTGATATGATGTTGAGGCATAATTTGATATGTATGTTAGAGATACATTTCATGCAGGTTGATATGATGTTGAGTCATGGTTTGATATGTATGTTAGAGATACATTTCATGCAGGTTGATATGATGTGAATGGCACTATGTGGATTATACACTATGACACAGGTTTAGGTGATGTGTATGTGTGATCAGAAAATGATACATCTTGTCAATCTTTGATCAGAATGATTATATTGCTATGCTATCGTATTTCCGATGATGATAGTTATATCGTAAACCATTGCTGAGTTTGTTTTAACTGACCCCTCTTTACTGTGTTTTGCTTTGGGGCTGCGTAGTGCGACACATAGACGGACAGGATCTCCTCTTTGAGGAAATATCGGAGGCGACTTGGATGTGATCGTGGAGACTCTTATGTGACTTATTTTCCTTGGTTTATGCTTTATGTTTAGAACCTGTGTATGGTTCTCTATTGGATTTATGTTACTTTATACAGTTGTGTTGTCTAAGACCTGTTTTTGAGCCAGAGTAGGCTATGGTTGACTAAGCTTGTGGGTTTGAGACTAGTCGTTTATTTTGAGTTGAGCGACTCTTTTTCTTTTCTACTTATTTACTCTTACTCAAAGTGGTGCGCATACTCCGTAAATTCTGTGAAATCGCCTGTAATCAGGGCTAAGTCTTCGGCTAAACCGTATCTCAATTTCTCTTGTCGCCCCCGCGCGCTTGACCGGCCCCTGGATCGGGTTCGGCTTGAGTCGGGCAGCGCCGGGGCGTGACAGGCACGGCGTGGTGCAACGCACCCCTGCAAAACTGTGGGCGCCGCATTTCAACTGGCGCTTAGCGCGACGCGTTTCGACAAGTGCTACGGAGCGTGCCGCATGTTTCAGTGGGTGCTGCCACCCGAAACCAGCGGCACCGCCAAATTTGGCGGTGCGGTGCCGTGGTTTCGGAGCGCGGGGTCTATTTAAACCCCATTTTTGCCAGTTTTTCAGTGGGAATTTCATTTCCTCCGTTTTTGAGCGTTCTGAGTCCGATTAAGGCCGTTTAAGAGGCGTTCTTAAGTAAGTCAAGTGTGCTCTACGCAATGGAGGGATCCTTTCTTCGAGGTAGAGACCGTATAAGGAGGAAACACCCTCATATAAGGAGACGTCCTGCCCATTGTCCTCGAGCACTGACAAACTTCTTTTTCTCTGTTTTTGAGCATCCTAACTCCAATTTAGTCCGTTCAAGAGGCGTTCTTAACTAAATCAAGTGTTCTCTATGCAATGGAGGGGTCATTTCTTCAAGTTGAAGACTATATGAGGAGAACATGCTCTGATATAAGGAGAGGCCCTACCCATCATCCTCGAGCACCAAAGAAAGAGAAATGGGCCACGAATAAGATGAGGTTTTGTTCATAGTTGCCGGGTCACAACGAGAGATGCAATCCAAAGTCGGGGAGGCTCTGTCCTCCACCACCCAGTAAGAGAGGCATCCCCGAGCTAAAGGGAGACTCCGTCCATAGTTTAGAAGCACGGAAGGTGAAAAATGTCTCCGAAAAGAGGATGACTAATCTGTCAGCTCCGAGTACGGAAAGTAAGGAATGTCCCCAAGTTAAGGGATGCTACGTCTGCCTACTTTGAAGGTGATTCTGCCCACCATAACTGCATCTTAATAGAGGACGCTATGAAGAAATGAATAGCTTTAAAAGCTGCCGCTTTTGATGTCTTCTCTAGGTAAGTATACTTGATATTCTGTATGAGCATATGTATACATCTTAAGTAGTTAACTTAGGATGTTAAATTATTTGTATGTTTACACATCTTAATTAGTGATAATAATGTGCTAATTAAGATGTATGAATTGTTATGATTTAATATGTTCTGATTTGAATTACTTTGATATGCTTTATCTAATATGATCTGAAGTGTCATGCTATGCTTTGATCCTTTGTGTTCTAATATGCTATGCTTTGATGTGACTTGTTATGTTCCATCTCGCTCTAGGGTAGAGTGAGACATGTGGTGTGTTATGTTTGGTATTGGCTCAATGATAGAGTGAAACATGTGAATGTGTTTCATCCCCCTTTGTGGTAGAGCGAGATGTGTGATTTTGTTGATTTATTAAGTTTCGCTTGACTCCGATTGATTACAAATTTCAGTATGATTTTGATTGGATTTCAATATATACGTATTTTAACGTATATGATTTTGTGATGCCTAATGTATGTAGTAGCCGTTAGGCAAAACTACGTTCGGATCCGATTGTATTGGAATAATATCCAATTTGTACATAGGAAATCAACGGCAAGGCAACATTGGCCCGATCTAAATTAATTATAATAATAAGTTTTATTTTGGTTTACACACAACAAACTATGAAGCTTCGTTGTGTATGTGGCTGTTACAACGTGAGTCGACGTATAAGGAAGCTTTGATGCTCTATAGTGCATAGATGAATGTTGTATGTCTCGCATAGAGATGATGATTCCTGGCTTAAGGGAAGAAAAAAATTTATTAGAGATTTTTTGGACCCTGGATTGGGTCGGGGCGTTACAAGAACCATCTTTGAATTATGACTCAGCTCAAGCATGATTAGAACTATACTTGTTTAGTTTTAGTATAATATTCTACTTGTTTTAAATCCATGTTTGATGACTTCTTCATAATTACTTGATCATTCCAGCAAGTCTTAACCATGATAATGTATATATACTTGCACTTGTTATATTAATTTTACGTGATTCATGTTCCACATGTTTTAGCTTTAAGTATGGATATGTTTATACTTGTCTAGGTCTAGCATAATGTTATACTTGTCTTGAATTTGTATTTCAATGTTTTCTTCACATTTACTCCATGATTTCAGTTGGATAGGACTATGATAAAATTATGGAGGCTTGCATATATAACATTGAAGATAGTTTGTTCATTGTTTATATGACTTAGGTTTGAACACTATTACTTATGTACACTCTTGCATAGACTTATATAATTTTATTTGACACAAATGGATCATGTTTCATGCACATATGGATTAATTTTGAGCATGTTTATTTATACTTAGACTCATTTATCCTTTGCTCACATTTGTACCATGTTGCATGCATCATCAAAATAATTTATAAATGAGATTAATCGTGATTAGTTGTGGTTGATCGATTAGATGTAATTGGATGGCATTGGATGTTAGATTAATCATTTGGAGGCTTATCGAATGGGGTTTGCATTTGAAAGGACATGATTTCATTTTGCGTTCCTTCGAGAACGTGGTGCCTCCCCGAGTTGTGATAAGCATATTATTATATGGGTATATTTGATAAGTTATCTGGACCATGAGAATCTAGGATGGTATGTCCATGTGCACTGGCTTACCACGCAGCTCTAGTTTTCTTTTTTATATGAATTTGGACTTTCCCTATTAGGTTAGTCCTTAGCGAGTAGGCTGCTCTAATTTTCCTTCTTGGAATTCGGAACCTCCTTTCTAAGGATTGCCCTTAGTGAGCAAAGGGGTACCTTCCCAGTTAGGGAGCCAAACCAAAATGTTATAATTTTCCTTTTTATAGGTATTCAGACCTTCCCCACAAGGGATTGTCCTTAGCAAGCAGTTTGATTATTTTTCTCAATTGTGAGGCATTCACCATTGATTGTTGCATGTGTACAGGAAATAATGCTCATTGACACAAGTTGTGTAAGAATAATGATGTTTATTACACATGTGATTATTGTATGGATTTGTATGGATATGTAGGATAGTGTGTAGTTGATACACTTGATTTTACAAAGTAAATTTTTAAATTTGGTTAATCAATTTTGTTGTAGTCTCTGACATGTTAGTGGTCTAATGTTGGCAAGTCACACTAGCATTCGACATATCTTCAGTAGGTGTTTGAGTCAATATGAGAAGTTGGGAATGAAACTATCGCGCCCCAGGATTTTGGAAGCATATAAAATTTTCTTTTCGCAAAAATATCAAAGTTTACCTAAGCCTGCGACTGGAGTCGCTCGCCTTATGCAATAATATAATAATTGTTTACCCAGGAACCATGGTCCATGTATAAACACATAAGAGAAAAATAATAAGGAGAGTTGTTACTTATTTTGGTGCGGTTGAAATCCTCGAAATCACATCGATAAAACTTGAAGTAGGCCCATCTACCTGCACACTAAGCTTCATCGAGTCCTACAAAGTCTGGGGGGTGGTGAGTGTTTTAAAATACTCAGTATGGGAGTTTATACAATTAGGCATGAATAAACACATGGCAGTTTCACAACACATAACATATATAATATTTTTCATGAAAATAGGGTGTGCCTCTCATCCAAAACCACCCCTAGTGCTTCTTCCTATGTATCGAAGATGCTTCTAGGGTTTGTAAGCTCTCACGGCTTACTACTAATGTCCCAGACATATATATATATTAATAGGAATTTACTGCGGGTACAAAGCAGCGACCTCTTACTTCTCCACAGATCATTTCAAAATATTTCGTACAAAGCAGCGACCTCATGGGGCTCCGGGATCTAGAGAGTAGAGATCCTTCCCATGATACTCTCTACCCTAGCGCGCGTAGCTTTGATAGGTGTCATTCGTTAGGGGCTAATCAAGGGTTTTGCCCTTCATTAGGGGCTCACTAGATGAAAATAGGTATCATGCATTCAATTCCGAACCAGAATAATTGTGCCCTTAACTAGTCAATGGAGCTTTATCGAGGCGCCCAACAATAGCTCCGGATAACCAAAACACTCTTGAGTCCGAGACTCATAATCTTGAGTCCTAGACTCAATCAAAATATCCTAGAGTTCCGAGACTCCAAAAATGGCTATTTTCTTTTAAAACATTCTATCTCAATGTTTATCCTTTTGAAAACCCTAGCTCCGCCTCTACAAGCCATAGGAGCATCACTATCAACGACTACAAAGGCAAGGTTGGTCACTCATTCCAATGAGACAGTTACCCCTTCTTTGTCCCGCTTTAGTGACTCGATCATCATGCTTATACGTCTTTTCAAAAATAATCTTGAGTATCCTCCTTTCAACAAGGATGAGTCATCTAAAACCATCATTCAAATGTATTGTATTCATTCGCAATGAAAACAATGGTGAAGCTAGTTTGTCTCTATCTCACATGCTCCAACATATATAATTTATATCAAAATCCTTAGATAAACATTCGATCAAACTATGATATATGAGGCAATCATAAAGAATGTAGTAAAACATATTCGCTTCTAGCGGATAATCATTCGACTAATCGAATATACATAATAACATTATAAACATACAATATATAAATCATATTTCATCTCAACGATTTACCATTCAACAAATCCAATATATGTGCAAAAATCATAAATCATAACTTGAAAGTAATCTCTAACGCATAGCATGCGAGAGTCATACAAATAATAAGTTAAAAACACAACCAAAGTTTATAATCATGCCTTAAGAAAGGATAAAAGCCCCTACCTCGCTCTTCACGCGAGTTCAAAGTCGATAAACCGGACACCACGAAATTGGATGTCCACTTTTGGGGATCTGGAGATCTCCACCCAAAAAAATAACCCTGCCAAGACATCCGGCATGCTCGATTTAATTAAGAATGCCTCTTAAACGGAAGAAAAATGACTCAAATCGACTACAAAAACTCTTTTTTTGTGCCCGTAGGCTACGGACAGAACCTCCTCTTGACTCGGAATACTTTTCTCTTTCTGTACTCATAGGGTACAGACAGAATCTCCCCTTAACCCGGAACATTTTTCTTTTTCCGTGCCTGTAGGCTATAGACAAAATCTCCCCTTAACCTGGAACACTTTTCTCTTTCTATGCCCATAGGCTACGAATATAACCTCCCCTTGGTCCAAGATACTTTTCTCACAACATGCCCGTAGGCAATAGACATAATCTCCCATTCCCCAGAGACACTTTACCCTTCACGTACCTGTAAGAGGCAAACAGAACCTCCCCTTGCCCTGGGACATTTCCCTTGTATAAGGTCGCTGACTCGAAGAATGGACACTTCTATTGTGTAGAACACCCTCAAGTTAACTAAGAACGATTTTTGAATGCTCGAATCAAACTTAAAACAAGTGATAAATGAATAAAAGAAGTTTCGAAATGAATTTCAAAATGAAAGAGAACAGGTTTATATAGAGGATTGAGGTTGACACGCATTTGACGTGTGTCAGACACATGTCAGTTTCCTGACGCATCGCCATGTGGTGCGCGCATGGCTCGCACACTGCCACGTGGCAACAAATTTAATATTTTCTTTGTTTTATTTCCAAAACATAAAAATATGATATCTTTATACCCTGAAGTCGGAATTGTGCATTCTTTGTACTGATGGACTCGTATCGATGAGCCCTTCAAAACTAAACCCCACATGGGTAGCTTATCTTATACTTTTAAAGTGGGTCCTGCCCATATAACTCGCTTCCCGAGGTCATAAACTTTCACTTCTAACCTCCATTTCGTGCGTTCTTAAGTTCGTTACACTCATCTCACCGAGCTCTATCACACTCATATAAAAAGTATCTAAATATTTACCTCTAAATAATTTAAAACTCATAAAATACCTTTATTAGAGGCAAGAAATCATACCAAAAATTTATGGTTGTTACATAAACACGTTTTTCTAGACAACTATTTCGCAAGTTTCCTACATTTGTTGTAAGCAATTGCTTGTTCAATACATCTAAATACTTCCATTCTTATAGTATTTTTAGACTTAATTAGGGATTTTTGTTGTATTTAATTTTCTTCTATCAAAATAATGATCTCTCTGAGTTTGATGAATCTTGAGAGATCATAGAGAGTTTGGTTGATGCGTACAAGGCATGCGAATCACCATACTACCTTAAATGGGGGATGGAGATATCATAAACTAGAATGCCAACCTTGCTTTTCCTTCAATGTCAATCTATCTAATTCGTTGATTTTTTATTTTGTACAAGAACCTAGTCAAGCTATAACTAGCGAAGGCAGTTTAATGGGTAAGTCAGATTCAAAACTTGGTTTGTGATGGCCAAGTAAGTAACATGTAATCTTTACTTGGAACTCTGATTATATTTCTGCCTTCTTTGATTCATCTTTTGCATTATACACGTTTGTGAAGTCTATGGCTAAGAGATGGCCGTATTCATATTTTTTCATGAAGTGAAACCAAATTGGGAAACTAGCTGAACAATATTTGTGTGTGGATTCACAACTTCAGGTGCCTTTAAAATTCGTACAGATGTTTCCATGTACCCTGGTTAGAAGAGAGAAATGTTTTATTCTGCCTCTCCTTTTGCTTCTGCTATCAATTGTGGTGCTGCCACCAATTGATATAGGCAATTTGCAAGGTAGAGTGTAATTTGCTATCAATTTGTGGCGCTGTTATGAGATTTATGTATCCTAATTTAACAAGTCTCTATGATGATAACATAATTAATTTATGTTATTATATATGGAGTTAAAAAATTTATGCCTCCACTTTATATTCATCTCGTATAACTTTATGACGTCCCACCTCTAGGGACGGTCATCACAATGGATGGGGATGGAAGGAAGTCAATTCAGCTTCCCAGGGTGTGCAGCAGTTCATGCTTAAGCACTCCTATAGGTATTTTGTGTCTGATTTTCATGCCAGCCACCCTGGTTAGATCATTATTGATAGCCAATTAGTTTTTTTCTTTTTAAATATGTGGTTTATGTGTTCCATAAGTGAGCTCTACATCCAGAAACTTCAAGTGAAATTATCTCTAAAATATAGTTATGCTTTTTTTGTAGTAGTTCAACAATTTCATATGTTAAGTTTGTTTTATTTTAATTTTGTGTAGGCTAATGGAGAAACCATTACCCTCCCCGTAAGACTTGTACTCAAGCTATTTAATGCTAAAACTTTAAGAAAATAAAGTAGACCCAGAAAATATAAAAATATCACTATTGTATAGAGCCATGGAATATGATTTTTTAATAAAAAATGGTTAAAAATAAAAAGCAGCTTTACTAAGCTGACCAATTAGAAGGCTTAAAATCTCCACTCAAGCCATTGAAATTCAAGAAAAGACTATGTACCTCAAAACTAATAGTAGATAAAGCCAAATGCATAAAGAACAAATTGATGACAATCCTAATCATAAAAAAACAAGAAAAATAAAATATGGAATTTGACAAAAGAGAATAGAGCTCTTCAACTACATACAGTTCAGACCATTCAAAATAATTAAAAAAATAGCAAATTCAACTGTGTATCCATAATTTAAACAAAGCCCAGATATTTAAAGTTATTGAGAAATACTTACAGTACAAAAACATACACACGAAAGGAAAGTGAAGCAACTTTACTCATTACACTACATAGCCATCCAAAATTGGAAGATAGAAAATCACATTGACGCTAAAGTTGGCAAAGTCCCAATGTTTAAAGACCGTATTACACACAAAATATTATGAAAGAAAATACAAAGCAATTTAAAATTTTAGAAACAGCTGAAGAAAGCAGATCCATTACATACACGACAAATTTTCACTTTAATTCATTCGAAAAAAACAGAAAAAAACTAAAAGAAAAATCCCAAGAGCTACCAAAAATCAACAATGAAAAAACAAAAAATAGAAGAATTAAACAAAAGGGCACCTGAATCCAGCTAAAACAACTCACAATTTGTACTTAGACATTGTAAACAATTGGAAATATTGTATTTACAAACTTATTTTTCAACACTTATTGTAGTATGGACTTGATTTAAATAATTTTTGTTATTTTAAGATCAACATTTTTGTTTGAGAATACATAAAAGTGAAGTTCAAATAGATGAAAGGTGTATTTGAGAATATATTATGTTGTGAATATGAGAATGCAGAAAGTAAAGGTGATAAAAAGAAATTTAAATAAAATTTTGTATAAACAAAAATTTATTTTTAGTGGCGGTTTTGAATGACGCCGCAAAAAGTATTTAGCGATAGCTATCAAAACCGCTGCTAAATGCTTTAGATATTTTTGGAGCAATTTTCATATCACAAAAAATAATTGATATTTTAAAAACTATTAGTGGAGGTTGTAAGAGCAGCCGCTAAAGGTCTATTTTGTAGTGGCAGTAATGAAAACTGCCACAATTTTTCCTGCAGAAAGTTTCTGTAGGGCTGTTTTCAACGGCGACCTCAAAACCATCACTAAAAGTTTTAGCACCGGTTTTGAGGTCTTTAGAAATCCCCAATAAAAAAGAACTGTAGTAGAAATTCTATTAAGAGTAGGATTAGGATTACCAATTGCCTAAAAATATGTAAGGGTTATGCCCTATTTGAAGAATATAGAAATTCAGTTAAGTTAGATTATTTTAATTTTATTGTTAAGTTATTTTTCTTATCTTTTTATCTTTAATTCAACTTGTGTAGACATCAGTCAACATAAAAAATATGGCATTTGCATCTTACCTTGTTCTCTTTATATGTTTTCTTCTCTTCACTCCAAGTGGCTAGGTTTTCTCCATTTTATAGTTCTACGAAACCTTCTTTAATATACTCCTATAGATCCTTCGATATGAAGAGTGACCATATTATAGGCTCTAAAAATCGTAGTTGTCCCCATCGAATATAGACATTTTTAATACCCTTCTTACTTTGTAATTTTTATAAGGTTCCCAAAGCATATGAATTTCTCAATTGTTACCATCTTTGTGAGCACATCGGCTAATTAATCATTAGTTTTAATAAACTTCAACTCAACTGTACATTTTTCTACTAGCTCTCTTATGTAGCGAAGAACAAAACATCATTCTACCAAAAAGAAAAACTATAAGAATGGAGACTATTGTGTTCTGTTAAAATAAAAGAATGCTCATCCTGATTATTTTATATATTGTACTTTTCTGGCTGCAATTTTATGAAAATAACAATGGAAGAATCTTCTTACCAAAAATAAAAAGACAAAAAGGAAGAACCCAAAGTTAAGAAAGTCGTAGTACTGGATGTTGGACCATGGTATGGACTCGGGCCAGGTTAGGTCCAACGGTGTCGCGGTTCGGGTGAGCCGGTATGGGTCACGGGGTCCAAGGGTGGTGGGGCCAGTCACTCCGACCCTACATGTGCCTTCGTTACACATAATTCGAGTGGGACCCACATATGTCACACACGTATACTAGACATACATCTAGGTGTGCATTTACACATTGTGGGGCCCAGTCACGCGAATTAGGTGTCAAGGGTGGGACCCGTGATTAGCGAGGGGTCGACCCTATTGCGGGCTTAGCCGTGTGCAAGGGGTCCAGGCCTCTGCGGGCTCTGTGGCAACAGAGCCCGCTCCCGTTGTGTTATACCCTCTAGTGAAATCGAAAGGAATTATCCAAGTAGGCCCAATTTGAATCAACCCACATAAAAGCCCATGAAAGAATAGCCAAATTTAAGACCCGCCTTAATATGGTAAGAAGGGGAGTAATTAAGGTAGAGAATTAAAGAGAATAAAGAGGATTTATTTCAATGCCATAAGTAAGGGACGTCCCCCTCTTTTGGTGATTGATCTTCCCAATTGGACACCCCCCTCCTCTCTCTCCCTTGTTCTTCTTGGTGTGGCCTGCACAAACAAGGGGTGATCCTTGCTGTTGGCCACCCTCCTTCTCCCCTCTCTAAGGGTTTGTTGGCATGTTGAAAGAGGAAGAGGGATCTCCTCCTAGGCTGGGACGTGGAGGCTAAATGAAGTAAAGGGCTGATCTTGCTCAGTTGCTTCATCAATTCCAAGCAAGGTTTTGAGGGATCTGCACATTAGAAAGGTAAACCTTAATCTCCTCCTCTAGATCTTGTGTTTGGCATACAAGAACTAATTTGTGGAGGACGTGTAAGGGCTGGAACACCCAGGTCAGTCTGTCATCTCTCCTATATTTAATATTTCCCTTTGATTGATTGAATGAGATGCATGTTTATTGCTAATTGATATTTGATTCGTGCATGTTTTGTGTAGATGTATCTTAAAGTTGGATTTTTTATATGTGCGCCCTCCCCCTACCACCAAGCTTCCACTGGCTGGCCACTTGACCGTTAATTAGACTGCCCTTGGTTGGGGCATAAGTCTTCCACTATTTCTTTAACCGTTTTCAATACTGTCACCCCTGTGAGCTGGACCGGCCCTTGGACCGAGTTCGGCTCGGGTTGGGCAGTGTCGGGGCATGACAATTCTGACTTTCATGGAGCCTAAGATTGAAAGTCTCTTTGAGAAGTATAAAACTGCTAGAGAGATGCTGGAAGTAGTGCCTGTGAGGTATGGGGAGCAAACTGAAGCTCATAAGAAGATGCTATAATCTAAGTATCAAAACTCTAGGATGAGGGAGGTAGATGATGTGAATGGCACTCCAATGTCTCCATGGCTATCATTGCTAATGACCTGGAGACACTGGAGGACCCCATCTCTAAGGGAATCCAAGTGTCAACAGTGTTGAATAGCCTTCCCAAATCTTGGGAGAGAGTAGTGATCTATCTAAATATGAGTGACCAGAAGATCACAATGGAGGTTCTGACTGCCAAGCTAAGGCTTGAGCAAGAAAGGATGAACCATGTGAAGGCTTCTGGGGGTGCAGCTACTGCCAACCTGGTACACAACTCTGGTGGGGGCAAGAAAGGTGGACAGGGGCCTGGTCTCTCTTAGAAAGCTTTCATGAAGAAGAGGAAGAAGCCTCAGAACAAGGGCACTGGAAAAGGGAATGACAAACCCAAAGGTGCATGTTTCAAGTGTGACCAAATGGGTCATTTCAAGGCTAATTGTCCCCAGAAGGATAACCATTTAAGCAAGGACAAGGGCAAGAGCAAGGATATCTTCTATGTTGTCTCTGAAGTGATGCTTGCTGACATCAAAGAGAAGACTTGGTGGCTAGACTTAGGAGCTACTGTGCATGTTTCCCACTTTAGGGGAACCAGGGGCGAGATGGTCAATCTAATTCCTAGCTAGAACAAAGTCTTCATGGGGAACAACACGTACTGTGAAGTGGCGGCTATGGGGAGCTATAAGATTCCTCTGAAGAATGGGTCTAACCTAGTCCTGACAAATGTGCTCTTTGCTCCTTTCATCAGGAAGAACCTGATTTCAATCTCTGTTCTGACCAAGAAGGGGTTTGAAGTTAGGTTCAAGGGGAGTAAGACAACTGTGGGCAAGGGTGGGACCGTTTTATTTACTGCTTCTTTAGCTAATGGATTGCATTGTTTAGATGTAATGAACTCTATTTAATCTAATGAAATAAGCACTTCTGAGTATATTGTTTTGTTTGTGGATGATGCCTTACTTTGGCATGTGTTTGTGCCATGTAAATGTAGACAAGCTACATAGGATGTCAAGCGCAGGGTTGCTACCCAAAATTTCCAAAGACCTACGTGTGTGTGAGGATTTCTTATCGGGTAAGATGAGCAGACAATCCTTCCAAAGGGACAAAGGGCAAACAAACTCTTAGGGGTGGTACTTATGACATCTGTGGGCCCTTGAATGTTCAGACCCACAGAGGGATGACGTATTTTATTACGCTCATTGATGACTATTCAAGATATGGGTACATGTATTTAATAAGCAGGAAGTCTGATGCTTTAAATAAATTCAAGGAATTTAAAGCTGAGGTAGAGACTCAGTTAGGCAGGAAAGTAAAAATCCTGGGGACTGACAGGGGTGGCGAGTACACCTCTGACCTATTTAAAGACTTCTGTACTGATCAAGGAATAGTTCATCAGTACACCCTACCGTACACTCCACAGCAAAATGGAGTGGCAGAAAGGCGTAATAGGATGCTTATGGACATGGTACGGTCCATGTTAAATCACTCTGAGTTAGGAACCAACTTCTAGGGTGAGGCTTTAGATACCGCTGTGTACATCCTTAATCGTGTACCAACAAAGGTAGTCCAATGGACACCTTCTGAGTTATGGATAGGTCGACATCCAAACTTAGGGCATCTTAGAGTGTGGGGGTCTAGGGCACACGTAAAGGTGCCTGACCAGCATAGGTCAAAGCTAGACCCCAAGACCATAAAGTGCAACTTTATTGGTTACTGTGACCACTCTAAGTGGTACCGATTTGTGGTTCACCACACGGATGGGACAGTGGGGGGTTATTGAGTCTAAAGAGGCTTATTTGTTGGAAGAAGAATTAAACCTTAAAATTCCTAACAAGAAAGTTGATTTATTTGAGGTGGTTAAAGAGGCTTGTCCTAGCACTTCCCTAGAGGAAGTAATAAGATCAGATCAAAACTATACCGAACCTAAACCTAGGGCATTGAGGGAAAGAAGACCTTCAATACTGTTGAGGGACTTCTATACAATGATAGGGGAAGACAACGTCACGTTAGATGAACCTATTCTAGATGATCCAATTACCTTTGAGCAAACTTTAAGTCTTCCAGACGCTCAAGAATGACAGGTTGTTATTCAGGAAGAGATGAACTCTATCATAAAGAACAAGGTTTGAGAGATGGTAGATCTACCTAAAGGGCGAAAGCCCATTGGGTGTAAATGGATCTTCAAAAAGAAACTTAAGGCTGATGGGTCTATAGATAAGTACAAGGCGAGATTAGTGGCCAAGGGCTTCACCCAAGTGTATGGGATGGACTTTAAGGAGACATACTCACCGGTGTCAAGATTTGACTCGATTAGATGTCTCTTAGCATGCGTTTCTTTCTATGATTTAGAGCTACACCAAATGGATGTAAAGACTGTCTTCGTAAATGGAGATTTAGAGGAGGAGATTTAAATGGAACAATCTGAGGGTTTTGTGATTCCTGGAGAGGAACACAAGGTGTGTAAGCTCATAAAATTATTGTATGCCCTAAAACAATCTCCTAGGCAATGGTACTTCACTTTTCACAAGGTGATTAGTATATATGGGTTCATAGTGAATGAACATGATCATTGTGTCTATACCTTCTGAGATAGGACTAGGTATATGATGTTGTCACTGTATATAGATGATATACTCTTGATGGGGAATGACCTTAGTATGATAGTCAGTTTAAAAGAATGACTCAAAACCCAGTTTGAGATGAAAGACATGGGTGAGGCATCCTACATCCTCGGGATGAAAATTGATAGAGATAGAAAAGCTAGGAAGCTTAGTATATCTCAAGAGTCATACATAGAGAGCATTCTCAAACGCTTCAATGTCATTGGTTTAAAAACCATTGAATCCCCTATTTACAAGGGTACTGTGTTGTCTAAGAGTATGGCTCATCGGACAGAGGAAGACCGACTTTGGATGGAGTCAATGTCATATGCACAGGCTATTGGCAGCTTGATGTATTTCATGACCTGTACTCTACTTTATTTGAGTTTTGTGGTAAGCTTGTTAAGCCATTACCAAGCAGACTCTAGTCTTCAACACTGGCAAGCAGTGAAGAGGGTATTTCGGTACTTATTAGGGTCTAAGAGTCTAAAACTCACCTATCAGGTGAAAAGTTTGTCATTAGTTGGATATAGTGATTCAGACTATGTGGGAGATCCAGATGACAGAAAATCCACTGCTAGATATGTCTTCATGTTTGGAGGTTGTACTATATCATGGGCAAGTAAGAAACAGAAGAGTGTTTCTAAGTCTACGATAGAAGCTAAATTTATGCATGCAGTATTACAGCTTCCCAGGCAATATGGATTAAGGAGTTTCTAGCAAAATTGGGGCTAAAAAACTAGACTGATGTTCCTGTCTAGATGTATTGTGATAATCTGGCTATAGTGTTGACACTTAAGAATGGTGAGATCAATGCCAGGGGTAAGCACATTGAGATGCATTACTATTATATCTTTGACATGCTATAGAGGGGAAAAGTGACTGTGAGTCATCTTCCTACTTCTGAGATATTGGCAGATCCGTTCACTAAGACTTTAACGACTGATCTATTTTCTAAGCACGCTCACAGCATTGGTCTTCAACAGGACTAGTGCAAGTCATAGTTGGACCATATGAGCTTCACTCATAGTGGCGGATGTTGGACCATGGTATGCGCTCAGGCCTGGTTTGGTCCAATGGTGTCGTGGTTCGGGTGAGCTGGTACGGGTCACGGGGTCCAAGGGTGGTGGGGGCAGCCGCACTGACCCCACATGTGCCTTTGTTACACAAAATTTGAGTGGGACCCACATATGTCACACATGTACACTAGACATACATCTAGGTGTGCATTTACACATTATGGGGCCCAATCGCGCGAATTAGGTGTCGAGAGTGGGACCTATGATTAGCGAGGGGTTGACCTTGTTGCGGGCTTAGCTGTGTCTAGGGGGTCCAGGCCTCCGCGGGCTCTGTGGCAACAGAGCCCGCTCCCATTATGTTAGACCCTCTAGTGAAACTGAAAGGAATTATGCAAGTATGCCCAATTTAAATCAACCCACATAAAAGCCTATGAAAGAATAGCTAAATTTAAGACCCACCTTAATATGGTAAGAAGGGGAGTAATTAAGGTAGAGAATTAAAGAGAATAAAGAGGATTTATTTCAATGCCATAAGTAAGGGACATCCCCCTCTTTTGGTGATTAATCTTCCCAATTGGACACCCCCCTTCTCTCTCTCCCTTGTTCTTCTTGGTGCAGCCTGCACAAGCAAGGGGTGATCCTTGCTGCTGGCCGCCCTCCTTCTCCCCTCTCTAAGGGTTTGTTGGTGTGCTGAAAGAGGAAGAGGGATCTCCTCCTAGGCTGGGACGTGGAGGTTAAAGTAAAGGGCTGATTTTGCTGAGTTTCTTCGTCAATTCCAAGCAAGGTTTTGAGGAATCTGCACATTAGAAAGGTAAACCTTAATCTCCTCCTCTAGATCTTGTGTTTGGAGTACAATAACTGAATTGTGGAGGACGTGCAAGGGCTGGAATGCCCAGGTCAATCTGTCATCTCTCTTATATTTGATATTTTCCTTTGATTGATTGAATGAGATGCATGTTTATTACTAATTGATATTAGATTGATGCATATTTTGTGTAGATTTATCTGTGCGCCCTCCCCCTACCACCAAGCTTCCGCTAGCCGGCTGCTCTACATTGGATCAAATTAAGAAAAGAAGGTCATCGTATTAAGGAAGCTAGTTGCATAACATCAAATTGCTAAATATCTCAATCCTACTTCTCTTTTGGAGTTTTGTCAACACAGGCAAAAAAAAAATTCATGTCAACTTTGCATGACTCATTTGATAGCGAAAAAGAGAGCAAAAAGAAATTTATGTCAACTTACATGACTCATTGGATAGCGAAAAAGATATTAAAATTGCCTCAATTCTGACACAACCTTTTCATTGGCATAAAAAATGAATCGTAGCCATGTTGCCTCAGTGCATGGAAGTCAGTAATTTTTCAAGGTTGAAAACCACACTCAGCTACCGATATTGGTAACCGATTGACTATCGACACTAGTGGGTGGTCCTAACTCCGAACTGACCGACCAAAATGAGGTCCAACCGTCCAACAGCGACGTCCCATTACTGTATTACTGTAGATGAATCAGACTGTTTTTTTCTAGCTGGAGCAATTGACTGCTTCAGCATTTTTGGCTAGAGCAGTCGACTGAACCTCAAGTAGTGTGTGGTCAGAAAATCCGCGCTCGGAATCCACGTGAAACCTGTTTTTTGTTATTGCTAACAACGCCTCCCATGGTCCTCGTGCATGTCTTTTCCGCACGAGAAATGTGAACATTTTATGGTCCGCCTCCCATACTATGCCGGGAATTTATTAGCTCTTTTAGTAACCCATCTTTTTCCTAAAATTATGCGTGCCTAAAATCTACCGGTCTGGATGCGTTAATGTTACCGCGCATATTTCTCGTATGGCCCCTCGGCTATATTGGACATTATTTCATTGTTCTTTATAAAGGGGCTAATAGTCCATAATCATCGTAAAGTCCTTCGGTGTTGCATTAATAACTTAATTAAAAAATTATATAAATAATATTAAACAAATATTTACTAAAATAGTATAGAGAAAAAAATAATAAGTTTTTTCCATATTGCCTAGCCGAAGAATACAAAATTTCATATTATCTAGTTGTAACAAAAAAATGCCATCAAACCCAAACTTACACGACAACTTGATTTTTTTGGATAGAAACAACCCTAGGCAAGGGTTAGGGTTTTATATCTTGTTAAACCATCACGAAGTCGCATTCACATGTAAACGACTTCACAGACCAGTGATTCCTCCGTGATAAGCCTTCGTTCCGATTTCCGACTCATCTCACTGTCAATTTCAGCATTCAGAGCAGTGAGAAGCCTTCACGCAACATGAGTGAAGGTTTTTCAACCCATCCAACCAGCGATTGCAAAAAACTCCAGTTGATTTTCTTAAGATTAGGGTTTTCTTATTTCTAGAAGGAGATTTTGAAAAAACTCTGACGTTAGTTCTGTTTCATCTTGTTCTTGAAAGGTAATTTTGAAAACTTCTTCCCCAAATTAAGAAAGTTTCATCCGTGAAATGAGGTTTCATTTGATGCGATCTCAGTAAATGAGTGAACTTTGGAGAAAATCTCCAGCCAATTGAGGGGTTAATCCGGCTTGGATCAATTTCATGGTAAGACCTTTCTTGAAATCTACATTGTATATTTGTATGTATAATTTTTAATATTTCGTGTTTTAGAACACACTAAGTATGTATTCGCAATAGCTTATCTTGTTTTCAAGAATACAGTAAGTCATATATCATGTGTTCGAAAAGACGCTAATTGATATGCAAGTGTTGCGCTATCGTGTGTTCGATAATACGCTAATCTATATGTTGTGTCATTTGATAATACTCACAGGAGGTGTTCAACATTAGGAGCAAAATACTACCCCTTACGGTGGATGAAGTGACAATGATCACAGGTTTGAGTGGAAAAGGAAACCTGTATAAATTGGAAAGTGGTGAGGAGAATGTTGTCAAGGCAAGGAGCAATTCTTCAAGAAGTACATCATAGGGAAGTGGCCATAGAAGAAACTACATGAAGAAATATTAAAAGAAATGGCTGACAAAATACGGACTATGTTAGACAAGTACTTAACACGGTTGACTATCATACACATGATGTAAGGACTCTCATTTTTGAACCGGTTTATTTTAATGTTATTTATCTGTTATCATGTGGTTTAAAGTTTTCTGATTAAATTCAGTGGTTTTCAAAAATAAATGAGGTTTTTAAAGGTTTTAAGCAAAACTAACTCTACATTTATGAGTTCTAAGTAGTTTTTAGTCAATTCTAAATTTTTGAGATTTTTTAATAATTTTTCAAAAATTAAGGTTTGCCCCCTGTGGGCCCCACCGACGAAATTAAAGTTTTTAGACCAAATTAACCCAGACATCAACACAAGGTTGTATAAAAAATTTTAGAATTTGTTTGGATTTAATTAGTGCTCAAATCTTCAAAATATCTATTTTTAGCTAGAATTTCTATTTATACCCTACTAATTCATTAGGTATACCCCAAGTCTTACTATAAATAGAAAGTGTTGAGCCATTTCCCATTTGGGAATAGGCTGGGAGAGGGCGATTAAGGCTTAATTCTCCAATTAGGCCCGAATTAGAAAATAATTAAGGTATGTTCTCCTTTAATCAAGCTTACACCCTAGGTTTTCTCTTAATTCATTCTTAATCTTGACTTCAATCCTTGTTTTAATCCATTTTGAAAGCATAAAACTACTGATTTACCTCTCTTCTCCAAGCCTTAATCTTCAAAATCTCATTTTTAAGCTTCAAAAACCCTAGATCTAATGTTTACTTTTGGTTTTCAAAGCTAAATCGAGATTAGTTGTATATTAACTTAAAATCATGTTTTTAGAAGGTGTTGGAGGAGATTGAAGGTTCATTCCGGCCCAAATCAACAAGGAAAGGTAATGGGTTCTTCAATTTCAACTTTGGGTAGCAAAAATGTTGGTTTTATGATGTTATTTGAAGTGGATTTGCTTGATTTAGGCTCCAATGATGGGTTTAGTAAATGTTAATCTTTCACTTCGATTTCTTAGGGTTTTGTTTTAAAATGGTTTAGATTAGTATTTTGGAAGGTTTGATAAGTTTTTGATAATGTTTGGTACCATGGATGAAGATTTGAAGGTGTTTTTCTGGTGTTTAGGTTTTAATTTTCGAAATGAAGAAGAAGGTCAAAACTGCTTTGTTGGCGATCAAACGGCCTACTAGGGCGATCGATCAACAACACTACATTTTTGGCATATTTTTAGTTTAGCCGATTTAACGGCTTAGCATGGCGATCAATCGGCTACACGACAGTTTTTGCTATTTTTGAAACTTATGCACATTTTAATGTTTTACTCCATTTGATGATTCTAATGGTTATGAGAGGTGTATTATGATAAAATTAGGCTACTGAAGGTGTAGAATTGATGGTGGAAGTTTATAGAATGTGTTTAAGTGTGGTCATATGGCATTATATTATGTTGATAATTATGCATGTTGATATTGAAGTACCTTCAATTTTTGAATGTTGGAATTCTTATGATTAGATTATATTTTTTAGCAGGGATATTAAATAAAAAATGGTGAGATGTGTTCTCTCATAATGAAGATGTTTATGTATAATAGATGTGATCATGTTGTGGCTTAATGTGTGGAAGAATCATGTTTGTAGGAGTGAATGTTCGATTTTATATGGATGGATTTAAGCTTTATAGTGGATTTTGTTTTGATTTCAGTTGGGAATCATTGTTTTGAATGTGTTCAAGCATGTATAAATTGTCTTATGAGTTTATGTCAAACATTAGTCATGTGCTTAGATATACATGAATACACACACACATATGGGGAATCTACTATGAAATTGTAGTTAATTATGCCTTGATTATGATGCATGAGGGGACTAATTGTGAGCACGTTCTATGTGTTGGAACCCACGTAGGTCTTGCTCACGGATGTATCATGTTATCATGCATCATGGATCAGTATTCATGGATGAAGTTTTACCGATGTTTAACCAGAATTAATCGATTGTATGCAATGGTTGAGATTGCGTGCCGGATTAATCGCTCGGTGAATTAATCATAACTTGGTTGGTCCGAAAGGACATGTTTTCGATATAAGTTCCTGTGTGGAACATGTATACTCCCCGGGTTGAGTCTAGATAAATGGAATTATGTGGGGATGAGTTGTATACATAACTTGCGGATTGAGATTATTATGATTGTCTTTTGGACCCTGAGAATTCAAAGTGGTATGCTTTGTGCACCAGCTACCATGTGTTCTAGGGTTCCCTGTGTGGGAATTCGGGCTCTCCCCACCGCAAGAGATGTCCTTGGGCGAACACCCCTGCTCTAGATTCTCTATGTGAGAATGAGACATCCTTTGCCAGGATCGTCCAGGGCGAGCAGCTTTAGGGGCTGACAACCCCGACCCTCTTACATTTCCTGTGTGGAAATTTGACCGTGTCTCGCCTTCATGGCCTTGACCGTGTCCTGCCTGTGTGGCAATAGTTGTATTTACTCCTTGATGGAGGCATTCACCATTTGTATTGATGCATGTTTATTATAAATGTTATGCATGATTGTGTATCATGTGATTGAGACACTATTATGAGGTTTATTTGATATGAATGCATGATCAGAAATGGTGTGATTGAGACACTATTATGTAGGCTTATGTGATATGAATGCATGATTAGAAATAGTGTGATTAAGACACTATTATGTAGGTTTATGTGATATGAATACATAATCAGAAATGATGTGATTGAGACACTATTATACATGTTTATGATATATGAATGCATGATTAGAAAGTGTGTGATTGAGACACTATTATGAAAGTTTATGTGATATGAATGTATGATCAGAAAGTGGTATAGCGTGTTAGTTTTAGATCTAAATTGCTACATTGCTATTCCGTCGTGTTTTCTGATTATTATAGTTATATTCAAACCATTACTGAGTTTTATACTCACCCCACTTTCTTTGTCTTATTTTGGGGCTGCATGACGTGATATGCAGTCGAACAGGATCCTCTTTATGAGGAGAGGTCGGGGAGAGCTTGGTAGTAGGAGTAGAGGCCCCTAGACCTTGCATATTTTTCTGATTATTTTGTTTTGATGTTAGAACCCTTGTGGAATGGTTCTTATTTTCAGACTTCTGATACATTATATCTTTAGTGTTGTTGAGACCTTGTTTTGAGCCAAGTGTGTTGGCTATGGATTTTAGTATGTGGGTTTGAGATTTATGGTTTAATTTAGAGTTTAAGTAACTCTTTTGTTTATACCTATTTACTCTTGCTCAAAGTAGTGCGTAACTTTGTTAATTAGACCGCCTGTAGTTAGGGCATAAGTCTTCCGCTATTTCTTTAACCGTTTTCAAAACCGTCGCCCCCGTGCGCTGGACCGGCCCTTGGACCAGGTTCGGCTTAGGTCAGGCAGTGCCAGGGTGTGACACGTGGGGGTCCTAGTGTTATTCACACAGAGCAACAAATTTGTATCCCCAACTTTGTGTGATTTAATAGATGACCTAGCAGTTATGGGGAGGCACAATTGGGGTGGGGCGGTTCATGATATGTTGATATGAGGAATATCATTAGGCCATCGGAACATCATGAGCCGACAAGATGAGTGTTCCGCCACTGGTGGGATTCTTGTTGGGGCTTCATTTGTGCTCTAAGTAAATATTGTATTATCAATAGCACAATGCATTCGATTAGCGTAGTACTAATGGCACAATCACTTCTCCATACTCATACAAGTATAATCCTAATCATGCTTGAACTAAATCATAATTCAAAGATGACTCTCATGCAATCACAATAACATTTATAGGTAATTATAAGTCATTTTAATCATAAGGAATTAGATTTACAAGAAGAGAACAAGAAATGACTGAAAATACATAAAAATAGGCAAAACCACAAATATGTTTTGTTGGCATTCGATCAGTTTGGCAAGCGCCCTTAATAGTTCACTTTTTGCCCATATAATAGTTCGTCTTCAACCTTCCAAAATTCAAACTGAAAACATTCCAAAATTCAAGATAAATTCTAAAATTATAATAGAACATCATAATATCAAAATCTAACCCGAGAACATTATAGATCTAATCATTTTCATACTTAATTATAAGAAAATAGTCATAAATAACATACTTTTAACAAATCACCATTAAAGCTCAAAATAAAGCAGAAACCCACATAAATATAAAATTATGCATTCTAATGGATAAAACCACATAAGAAAAACTCTCTTACCTCTAAGAAGTCTTTGGATTTATGAAGAAGCTTCAATCCTCAAGAAATCCTTCCCAAAAATTTAATTAAAATCAACTAATAGGCTCAAATCAACTTAAAAATAGGTAGATATATGATTTCTTTTAGTTAAAAAATGAAAATCACCCACTTAGGGTTTTAAATAAAAATTTAAAATAAATTTTTTTATGGGAGAAATCAAGAATTAATTTGAGGATAATGAAGATAAGGAGGATTAAGACTGAAATTGAAAGATTAAGAATGATTAGGGTAAAAAAACACACCTTAATCTATTTTTCTTCTTTGGGAAATGGGGGTATAACACTTCCTTGTCTCCTAGCACATCCCTTTACTATTTGAGCAATGAGCTAAGGTTTTTTTTAAATACCAAGTGTTTTTGGCTTTATAAACAAATAGTTGGGCTGTAAAATATGTTAAAAATACCATAAGTGGCTAATTGGGGTTATTTTTTGTCTAAAAATGAATTTAAAAACTCTAAAGCCCACTGAAATAAATTAATAAAAGTTTATAGGTCATGTGGTTCACACACCATCCAACATGGATGTGGGGCCCACGGCATGGTCCACACCCTTAATTAAGGAAAAGTTAAAGTAAAATCCCATAAAATTCATAAAATTTAGATACATCGAGTTTAATTATAAAACTTATAAAAATAATATTAAATCTCACTAAAGCTATAATTACTAACGATTAACCCCAAAATCAAGTCAAACTGACAATTTAAGCAAAACCACACAAATTTACATAATTAAAATAGAAATAAAAATGGTCTAAGTTAGAGATCTTATAGGACTGGTAATGTTTAGTTGTAATCGGACTCAGCATGGGCCGAGCCTTTAAAAAAGGAGGGTCGTTAGGCAGGCCTGTAACGACCTATTTTTCGATTACGCTTAAACTGAGGGGTTAGGGTTAATTATATAATTTTTAGAGGGTACAACTGTTGTCAGCAACTGATGCTGGCATGGGTGTCAGCCATGCCGACCAATGCACGATGCGAAGCCACATGGTGTGGGGCCCACGGGCCTACATCATCATGGGCCACCCCTGCAATGCGTGGTGGGCTGCGCATCAACCTATCTGTTTGTGGGACAAGACCGGCGCACGCAAGAGCCACACGTTCAAGTGGCATTCTTTGCTAATTTGATGGTGTTCTACGCAATAGAGTCATCCATTCCTTGAGTTGGCAATTCTGAAAGGGGGAACGGCCTGGGCATGAGGAGGCATTGTCCAATACCCTTGGGCCCAAAGAGAGAGAGAAGAGGCCCAGAGTGAGAGGGGGGCTTCATTCACCATTGTCAGTCCTTCAAAGGGAGAAGTGTTTACGGGTAAGGGGAGGTTCGGACTACGGGCACATGAAGTATGAATTGTCTCTCGGTAAGGGGAGATCATGTTTGTCGTCTATGGGTGTAGGAAGTGTGAAGTGCCTCTAGGTTAGGGGGAGGTTCTATCTGCTTACAGGTGCGGGATGTGTGAAGTGTCTCTGGGTAAGGAGAAGTTTTTTCTGCCACCTACATGTACAGGAAGTGAGAAACATCTCCGGGTAAGGGTAGTTTTGTCTGTTGCCTTTGGGCATAAAAAGTGAGAAAAGCCTGTGAAAGGGGAATGTCTATCTACCGCCTTCAGGATGAATGAGAGAAACATGCTAGAGCAAGAGGAGGCTCCGTCCATCGTCTCCAAACCTAAAGGGGAGGACTCCATGAAGGTAGGAACAACTCCAAACACTGCTAATTGCAGGAATCTCAGGGGAGTAAGCATTTTTATTTTCTGATTTTATATATGATTATATTGGTGTGTGTGCATCTTAAGTAGTTAACTTAAGATGCTACACAAATATATATGCTTCGATGTGTTATAATATGCTTTGCTCTTATCTATTTTTCTATGAATGATCATCTATGATCTAATTTTGTTTGATAAACTCTGATATTGCTCCTATATGATCTAATATGGTCGGATGAGATTTGATATGATCTGATATAATATGCCCTGATGTGTTTTGCTCTGCTATGTGATAGAGTGGGACATGTGTTTCTGCTAGTGTTCTGCTCACCTTTGTTATAGAGTGAGATGTGTGACTCTGCTGATTATTGGCTTCCATTTGACTCATATCATTTAAGAGATTTTGGTATGATTCCGATTAAATATTCAGATTTACGTACTTTGACGTATGTGTTTTGTACTGTATGATGCATGTAATAGCTGTTAGGCAGAACTACATTCAGATAAGATCATATTGGAATAACATCATAGATGTTATCCAATATATGTGCGCATGCAACCAACGACACAACAACATTAGCCTGATCCAAATTAAAATAAAAGATAGTTTTATTATGGTCTATGCATTATGGAACGCTTAAGTTCCATAGTGCATAGAGGAACATTATGACTTTCGCATTCAGACTCCGTTGCTCCCAGTTGGTTAATCTTTTTAAAACCCGGTATATGGGTTTTTCGGAACCCCAGCTCAGGTCGGAGCTCAGGCTAGGGTGTTCCAAGGCTAGCCACTTTGGACTTTGAATTTTCATCTAGCCTCTCCTTGCCCTTGTTGCAATAGACTATAGCAATAAAGCAAGGTGGAGACCCTTTGCACAAAGACAATGTGTGTTGCTGAGATCATCTTCCCCTCGTGCATACAAATGGGAAAGACAAAATTGGTTGCTGGTTGCACGGTGTGGCCAGGCCATCATGTGAACGAACATTAGGCACAATTTCTCACCTGTGACAACTACCATAGTGATCTCGATTCTCAAGTCAAATTGAGAGGCTAACATATGTATTGTAAATAGAGATAAAACGTACTGAACTTAAAATTAGGAGATACATATAAGAGAGAGAAGTTATATATAATTTATCTTCATCGTTGCATTTCTTTTCTTATGTTCAATCATTCAAAAAATTTTCTTTAATATGTAATAATTATTTTACTTTGATAATTTACTTTTTGATCTTATTGTAGTTTTATTCATTAATTTAATAATGCACCATAACATTTGTTAGTCTTGTTGCTTGGCAATCTACTTCAAAACAAAATTTATGGCGATGCCATTTTTTTGTTGACTCATGACATTGGAAAATTTTCTCAAAAGAAATTTTGAGTTGCATCTTTTATTAAAAATAGAATGTGGTCTATGATATTTATTTTTGTAGTCAAATTATATCAGAAAAAAATTCTTTTAGACTTGGTAATTTTCTGACCACTTTGACTGAAATTCCTAAATTCATCGCTGATTCTCGGTCTTAGGCATATTATGCAGTCTAGTTATGCAAATGGACAATTATTTTATATTCCCCTCCTTTCTAGAAATCTAAATAAACCTAAATGGGAAAGTGAAATATTATTGAGGTGCATTTATCCTATTTGAAAGTAGGCATCCCTCAAACCAAAGCAGCGAGTGAGCCTCGTGACAAGGGAACCATAAAATTTACCCTATTGCTTTATTCATAGTAATACCACATTGATTCTATGGAATTAGGGTTGTCAATAGAACAAAATGGTTACGATATAACCTATTTCATTATCATAACCATTTTTTAACTTTTTTTTCATAATTGTTCCGTTAAATAAATGGTATAGGTACTTTTATAACTGTTTTATCCACTAATAATTGGCCGATTAATCGAATAATAATTATTTATTATACTTTTTTAAAAATGCTAAAAAATGTCAGAATACATATTTGCTATTAACTAAATCAGATATTACTAAGGTTAAAGAATAACATCATTATTAATGTTTTTTATAGTTGTTGCGCATACATTGTGAGGATCAAACATGAAACGTAAATGAACGCATACATTAGGCAAATACCGAATCAAACTCCTTATTTTCTAATAATTCTTTCTTATCCTATGAGTCCAACTCTAAAGTATCTCTCCACTTCCTATCCAAGTGTTTTGAAGGTGTCTTGAAGGCAACAATGAAGCAATGTTTTAAAACCTAGTTCGAACCTAACCCGGATTAGTGGCTAGGCCAGGTCAACCTAGTTGAACCATGGGTAAACTTGGGTTTACTCAAATGATGACATCGTCACATAAATTTTTTTAAAAAGAGTCCCCCCCCCCATATTTTTAAAAAAATTCACTTAAAACTGTTCAAAATTTTACTTAAACCTTTTTGGTAATTCAAAACTTATTCATTCCAACTTATTTCAATAAGTAAAGTATCATTCTAAATTTTCAATATGATATATACAAACATGATTTGTAACATAATCATGATTCCAATCAATATATATCAAATTTCAAAATAAATTATTTATACAACTCGTTCAAAGTTAAGCTAACTAATACTCAAACCAAGTTAGTTCAAGATAGGCCAAACAAGAGTTTGGTTCCACTAACCTAAGTTCGAGCTTTGATTTAAGCTAACTTGAGTCTAGCCTCAAGTAGAATACAATTGGCTCAGTAATCATATTCCAAATCCACCAATTATTTCCTTGCACAAACAAATACTCCATGAGTTTAATTATTAAAAATAAAAAAATACTCGCATGTTTGAGTTAATAGATCGGAATCTAAACTAACTTAAGAGCTGTAAAACCATTTTGCAGAGTATTTGTGTATGTAGTTAAGATTCCAACACATAAGATTAAAAATGAACCCTAACCTAATGAGACTAATAAAATTAGACAATGCAACCAAATTGGAAACATCTAAGCAAAGTAAGTTTAAGAGAATATATATCATAAATTACATATGAATATTTTTTAATAATTTTTTTTATAAATAGATATAAAATAAAAGAAAGAGCAAATCATCTTTCAAGTAGTTCATTGTAATAACTATAATAAATAGTTAATTTAATACGATAAATATTTTGAGATTTGAATGACATCTTCCATTGAGTAGATTAGAGTGGTGAATTATGACATGAAAATTATTATAAAAGACCGTAAGTCAATCTCTTTTAAAATTAAACCACTTAAGATAAATAAGCATAATATATTTATAATTTTTAAATATAACAAATAGGTAACTAATAAACAAGTATAAATTTTTTATTACCTTTTATTTAAATAATAGTTAAATTAAATTATCTTCTTATTTATGTATTAAATAAATAAAATTATACTATTTAACTTTTTAATAATATAATATAAATAATAAAATAAGTACTATTAGCAGCCTTATATAAAACCAAGAGTGACCTAAGGTACAGGACTACCACATGATTGAATACGTAGGCCCAATAAAAAATTTATATAACTCACTTACCAAATATATTTTTGTTATAAAAATATCATTTCCTTGTCCGTACTCACGATAAATATGAGGCCGCAATTCAGGCCGGGGAGCAGTTTTGTCCGGAAACGAAAGAGGCGGCGAGGGCTAGGCTCGACCTTCTCTCGTCTTTAAGGATCCTATCTGCCTCCATTCCGAAGGTCCCGCGACTGTCCCCACCTCACGTAGCCCGTCACCGCTTGCGTCATCAGACGGAAAACGTCCTTGCCCCGTTTCTTTCCCTGCACGCACCTGAGTCGCTATAAATACGCTCGCTCCTCCACACTCCCACTCCCATCTCTCTCCCTCGCTTTACCAGTCAAGAAGCAGGAAGAAAATGGCGAAATCTCCCGAGTCCGAGCACCCAAACAAGGCCTTCGGATTGGCGGCCCGGGACGCATCCGGCGCGCTCTCCCCCTTCCCGTTCTCCCGCAGGTCATCTCTTCCTTCCTCAACGCGTCTCATCATCGTTGTTTCGTCCTTCAAGCTCTCTGCGTTCTTATTTTCGTACTCTGAATGCGGACTTCGGGTCGCTTTTTCTTTTTCTTCTTAATAGATCGCCGTTTCCCTGCGCTTCTTTTGTTCCGCATGATGTTGACGACGTATTTTTCTTCAAAAATCTTCTTCATGCGTGTATAGACTCTAGTTCACCATGATTCCGATGCTCTCTTGATCAAGAGAGAGAGAGTGTGTGTGTGATTCGGATGCACTCTTCTGTTTCAAAAATTTTCCGAAATAAAATCGCTTCATGCGCGTGTGGATGTTATACAACGATTTGATGATTGATTATAGTCTAATGCATTATTTTGACCTTCTTTTAATACAGAAAAATCATGTTTTCGATTTGTACGAAGCTCTGTTTTCAATTTGGGCGATGATTATCATCTACTACATGAAATTCTTCCATGAACAAAGAAGAAAAAAATTCGTGATAGTTTATTGTTTTCTTCCATAATTGCTGTGTTCTCTGAGAACAATTTATTAGAGTGGGTGGCTGTGCAAAAGGTTTATTATGACGGTGGTTGTGACACTGACGGCGGATTTCTGTCAACAAACGTTTCAGGGCAAACGGCGATGGGGACGTGACA
Organism: Saururus chinensis; assembly: GCA_035235625.1. Taxonomy (NCBI): domain Eukaryota; kingdom Viridiplantae; phylum Streptophyta; class Magnoliopsida; order Piperales; family Saururaceae; genus Saururus; species Saururus chinensis. Next base: position 12,036,980 of record CP141142.1, on the reverse strand, counting down.
CTAAAAATCCTCTTCTGCGGCATCTGCCACTCGGACCTCCACTCCATCAAGAACGAGTGGGGCAACACCGTCTACCCCATTGTCCCTGGGTAAGTAACGCCGTTAAATTCTCCGTTAATAGTCATTAATAGCAAATATTCCCCGTCGCCCCATGCATTTTTATATCAACAACGAATAACATTGTTTAATATCAACTAGGAATAATGGTCATTACGAGAAAGGTCGAGAAGCTTGCTTAAATGAATACTTATATTTAAAATTTTAAAATTAATTTTTTTTAAATATAACTAGGGTCAAGTTAATCCTAATTTTTGTTTCTTTAATGGTTTTTTATTAACCGTCCCTAGTAAGCACGTCCGCGGTCCGCTTGCTTCCACGTTAATAGGCCCGTTCTTTCCTTGGCCTTCGGAGTAGCGGGACCCGTTGGTGGTTGGGTTAGTGGTGCGTCGACATAATTGTGACGTGACGAGGACACACTTGTGGGGTAGCAGACATTAGTAGCCTTTTGATGGCATCTAGCAAACGGACAAATCTTTTTGGCGAAGTGGTAAGAATATACCTACCATATGAGTTTTCAAAAACTTTATTAGTGACGCCCTAACTAATTATTTAGTCTTGTTTTCTCTTGGTTTTAAATTAATAAGTTTATTTATTAAAAATTTATTTCATATTAATAATTTTATTTTATTAAATTTAAATAATTAAGTAATTATAAAAAATTAAAAATTTATTTTTTTCTCTCGAGTTTTATCACTTAATAAAAACTACTACTTTTCTAGATATAACTATTAATATTAAACAAAAAGAATATTTATGTACCCCACACATACCAATAATACTAATAGATTGCCCTAGTATATTAAATCTTAACTTTAATCGGTATCTCCTTACTGTTCTACCATTTTTAAATAGAAAATTATACAAAAAATTCTTTTATATATGTTAATTATTATATATTTGATATAAAACATAAATATATTAAACATGTCCTCGTTAGTATAATCTATAGCCATCTTTAATCTTAATTGAACCTTATTGACGATTAGGTTGCTATTATTTAGTATGCTATAATTATTAACCTTGGGCCTAATTATTGAGCCAAGTCCACTAGCTGAAAGGTTCTTTTGAAGATATTTTTATTTTTACTTTAGATGCAACAAACTTTTTGACATATTATTTTGACAGTTAACTTTGAAATGTTGAATGTGTGAAGTCTTCTTCGAATTTAGAAATATGTGACGTTGAATTATTGTTAGTTAATAGATAAGGGGCTTATAAATTGGATATATAAAAATGTTATTATTTCAAATAAATATATCTTTTTAAAAAATAAATAAATTTACAGATTAATTAATTTTTATTGAATATAATGTCCATGTTGTAATGTTTTAGTTGCTTAGGAGAAATTAATTTTTGTTACAATATTTATCTCTTAAAATACATAATAACTTTTTCAATTAATCAATAATGAGTGTATTAAGTTATTTTTTATTTGGTTTAATTTTTTTAGATTAACTATTTGAAAAAAATATAAGATTATGTTAGATAAAAACCGTTATATTAAGAGTAATAAATAATTATCAAATAATTAATTGATCAAGTAGTGTAGGACAAAACAGATATAAAATCACCTATACTATATAGATGATAAAATACTTATAGATAAAAATATGACAAATAGTTATAATAATAAAATTAATTAATATCATTATGTTGATAGCCTTATTTTATTTGAACCTTTTAAGGATGTCCTGATAAAAATTAAAAGCGATGTGGTACTAATGCATGTTGCACAGAAGTTAATACTCCTTCCGTAGAAAAAAAATAATTTTTATTAAATGTTACAACCTATATCTAAAAGAAGGAAAAGTAAGCCTAACACATTTTTTAAGTACTCAATTAATTAAATAAAATATAATTATTAATATAAAATATAATTTTTAATAAAATAAAACTATTAATTTAAAACGAGGGAATATATTCTTAGAGCAGGTAGGCAACCTATGTAGCTCTCACCCGGAAGTGGATATCCAGAAAATAGCACGGAGGAAGACAAAATATTTTGAGAACAAAAATACTTTCACCTGCACAGAAGACCGCCCTGCCACTGTGCCACAGCTCGCTGTTTCGTTGGCATGGCTCGGGGCAATATATATGGCTAAGAATATTTTGGCGGCCATGTGTGGGATTGCCGTTCACACACAAGGCACGCGACGAAGAAGGGTGGCTGCCACTGTCAGTACGAGTTTGAATCCATCTCTTTTGTCAATTGAGGTTTGGTTGTTGTGAATACGCAGGCATGAGATAGTGGGAGAAGTGACGGCCGTGGGGGCGAAGGTGACCAAGTTCAAGGTGGGGGACAAGGCCGGGGTGGGGTGCCTGGTGGGCTCCTGCCGCTCCTGCCCCAGTTGCAAGCAGGACGCTGAAAACTACTGCCCCAAAATGATCCTCACCTACAACGCCCTCTACTCCGATGGCACCCTCACCTACGGTGGCTACTCCGATTCCTTAGTCGTCGATGAACACTTCGTCGTCCTCATGCCTGACGGCCTCCCCCTCGATGCTGCTGCCCCGCTACTCTGCGCTGGCATCACCGTCTACAGCCCCCTCCGCCATTACGGCCTGGCCAAACCCGGTCTCCACATCGGTGTTGTTGGCCTGGGCGGTCTCGGCCACGTAGCCGTCAAGTTCGCCAAGGCCTTCGGCGCCACGGTGACCGTCATCAGCACCTCCCCGGCGAAGAAGGAGGAGGCCGTCGACCGGCTCGGCGCTGATGCCTTCCTGGTCAGCAAGAACCCGGTCGAGATTAAGGTACACAACTCTTAACAAGATCTTATTGGACGAATTCAAAATGTTTGCGAAAATGACTCCGGTTGAACTAAGCATCACCTCTGTAGGTGGAAATGTTCGTTCTATGTGTTTATCGATTGTTTGTGAAAATGACTCGAACACTGATTGGAGTAATGAATGTGTTTGTGTGTGGCAGGCTGCAATGGGGACCATGGATGGTATTATCGACACAGTCTCTGCAACTCATCCCCTAGTGCCACTACTCAGTCTGCTGAAGACTGACGGGAAGCTGGTGATGGTGGGGGCGCCGGAGCGCCCGCTTGAGTTGCCAGCCTTTTCTCTGATCATGGGTAAGCAGATGGTGTCAGTCCATCTCTTTCGTGAGCACGTTGCTGATGTGGACTATGGAGATATGAATAGCTCTTTGTGTTGTGGTATATGCAGGAAGGAAGCTTGTTGGCGGGAGCGCTATCGGTGGGATGAAGGAGACTCAGGAGATGATCGACTTCGCTGCCAAGCACAATATCACTGCAGACATTGAGCTCATCCCGGCGGACTACGTGAACAAGGCCATGGAGAGGCTCGCCAAGGCCGACGTCCGTTACCGGTTTGTCATCGACATTGCCAATACCCTCAAGCCCGTCCATGATTGAGCTCTGTTTTTTTTCTAATGCTTGGACAGAGAAGTCTTGCTACTTGAATGAGCTCATATCTAGAGTAGGCTTTGCACTTTTAGTAGGCCGAAACTATGTGAGTTGCCTATATGAGCCCTCATTTAGTTATTTTGGTCTTGATAGACGAATGTCGCTTCTTGCATTACCTAAGATTGTGAGTGTTGCACTCTGCCCACATTGAAATATGGATGGTTTGATGTGTACGTTAGTTAGTCTCAAATGGATAATTTCTCAAAACAAAGTACTTTATGGATAACGTCCATGGGCACCATATAGATTTACTATATAGTGAATGCTCCATTTGTTTTATATTAATCGTTACATTTGAAAAAATAATATTTTTTAATAAAAATATAACTAATATTTATAAAAAGAGAAAATAAGTTTATGATACTCTATTTTAAGTACTTAATTATTTAAATTTAATAAAAGAGAGCTATTAATATAGAATATATTTTTTTACTAAATAAAGTTATTAATTTGGGATGGAGAGACTAAAAAAGAATCGGCATTGGCTACGTGGAACAAACTTTTTTTACCCTTCTTTTTTGGATTAACTTAGGTTTAAATATTTTTTTGAGCAAACTTTGTTGGACATTAAAAGTGCTCGACCACTTTGTAGCCAAAGCTTATTTTGTTCACAATATAAAAAAAATAAATAATTATACTTTTTTATATACAAGTGAGTAAATAATTACACTTTAAGTTAAAGAAAGCCAATAGCCTAGGTCATGGCCAAATCTGCCCAACAGCCCAAGCCGCACCCAGATTTGCCCAACAACTTAGGTCATGACTGTTGGGAGGGTGTTGTTTCCACCTCCTTTGCCGGCCACCTTCTACTCTCACTTCCACTTCAATCTTTGCCAATCGGTGCCTCTTTTGCATGTCACCACTCACCCCTTCTCCCTTTGCTTCCACTTTATCCTTTTACAAAATTTGCTCTAGTGATTAGAGCTAGTCATCAGCCATGAACAACAAGCCTGTGACACTTAGCTTGGTTGCGACCAGTATTTACACCTAGATCTAGACATGGAATTGATCATGACTCACTAGCTATTGCCGACGGCAGAAAGATATGAGCCAATTTTTGTAAGTATACAAGATAATTGTATTAGGATGAGTATGAATAGTTGTTGAACCTTAGGGACGAGATTGAATTTGTTAGAAGTGGGCATTTTATTTAATGGGTTAAGCCCATAACATTAAGGTGGGTATAATATTTACATGAGTTAAACGCATAATATTTATGTATGTCAAGCCTATATTGCTAATGAGGATCAAGCCCATATGGTAGAGAGCCCAAGCCCACTTTGTATTAAATGAGAATCACACATGAGAATTGGTTAAAAAACTAAATAGTCTCATATCGCTTAAAAGAAGGTGATGGTGTTGGTATATAAAGCACAAGTTTGGCCTTTCAAGTTAGGCCTTTGGGCCAACCCACTTTTGTGGGGGAGTGATATGTTGAACCCGTGCACCTAGGTGGGCTAACCCACGCGTGCGCTGTCATCCAACCAGTTTGGTTTGCACGCTTGACCAGCCGGGATGGGTTAGGTTAGGTCAATAAAATAATTATTTTTAGAACAAATTTATTTAGCTTGGTTTTTTATTTATTTGGTTCGGTTTCTATTAACCAAAACGGGTTCGGTTTGATTTCACTAAAGAATGTATCCATTAATGGATGGATATATCCGTTTAAACGGGATGGGGTGTATTCAACAAAATTTCATATAAAATCGTACAAAACGAATTCTACAAAAATACTTTTATGGATTTTCGTCTCCATACTTTCTATGAGAGAATTACATATTGTGGTGTGGTTTGCTGCACGTACTGTGTTGAAGGTGCTTCTACATTGATCATCTTATCTTCGGAGGTACACACCCAAGTGTATCCTAAGCACCATTAAGGAAGACGAATTCTATCTTAAGGGCAGATCGATTTGCTTGATTCAATCATAATTATTTCAGTAATATTTTTAATCACAATACTTATAAAGGTACGAAAATAACAATATTAAAACAAAATTTTTACATATTTTCGTACTTTATTATTTTGCATGTAGAATATTAAATTTCCAAATTATATTATACAAATTTCAAATTTTACTGTTCATTTCAAAAAAATTTGAATTTTCATTGTTCTGTGTGAGAATTTTTGAAATATTACTGTTATGTACGTAAATTTTCGAAATTGGAGTGTTCTGTGTGTAAAAATTTGAAATATTACTATTAAGTGTGTAGATTTATGAAATTCGTAAAATTTTGAAATTTTACTGCTCTATGCGTAAATTTTTGAAAGTTTACTGTTCTATATGTAAATTTTCCACACGTTACTGTTTTGTGTGTAATTTTTAAAAAATTTACTGCTCTTTGTGTAAATTTTTGATCATTTACTTTTCTTTGTGCAATTGTTCAAATTTTACTATTTAGCATGCAATATCAAAATTATATTATGTAATTTTTCACACTTTACTGCGCTACATGTATTTTTTTGCACTTTATTGTGTTATATGTAATTTTTGAAATTTACTGTGCTACATGTAATTTTTGAATTTTACTGGCATTAATTTTTCGAACTTTACTGAGTTATACATAATTTTTCGCACTCTACTGGGTGTAATTTTCTAAACTTTACTGAGTGATATGTAATTTTTCAAACTTTACTGGGTTGCATGCAATTTTTTAAATTGTAATATAATTTTGAAAATGAGATTATCTTCTGTTCATTGGAACAGAAATGACTATTGTGGGTACCAACTTGACTACAGTCATTATTCCCACTCCAATTAATGCTCTTGTTCAAATTAAAAGGGGAAAACCAGAAAAGTTTAGTGGTGTGGATTTCAAAAGATGACACCAGAAGATATTGTTCTATCTTACCACACTGAATCTAGCCCGATTCTTTTAAGAGGAAATACTCATTCTCACTAAGGAGAAATAAAATGACAAAACGGTTGTTGTGGTAATCGATGCTTGGAAGCATGCAGATTTTCTTTGTCGTAATTGCATCCTTAATGGGTTGGAGAACACATTATATAATGTGTATAGTCCGATGAAGAGTGCTAAGACACTTTGGGAGTCCTTAGACAAGTACAATACTGAGGATGTTGGAGCGAAGAAATTCATGGTCTGCAAATTTTTGGACTTCAAAATGATGGACTCTAAAATAGTGATCAGTTAAGTTCAAGAACTCCAAGTTATCTTGCATGATATTCATGCAGAGGGTATGACTTTAAGTGAGTCTTTCCAAGTGGTTGTAATAATAGAAAAATTGCCACATTCCTAGAAGAACTTTAAGAACTACTTAAAGTGTAAGCGTAAGGAGATGAACATGGAAGACTTGATCATAAGTTTAAGGATTGAAGAGGACAACTATTTTTTTGAAAAGAAAACCGGGGGTCATGACATAGAAGCCAAAGTTAATGTTGTGGAACAAAGGCATAAAAGTAATAGCTTTAACAACAAAAAGAGGAAGTATCCTGCTAGATAGTCAAACAATAACTCCGACCAGCCAAGTTCAAGGGCAAGTGCTATGTATACGACAAGATAGGCCATAAGGCTAAGGATTATTGTAAGCGGAAGAAACAAGATGATTCCAAGAAGAAAATGCACATGCCCACATGACTGAAGTGGAGAATCTCTCCAACAATGTGAATGACATCAACCTTTCTGATGTGATTTCTAAAGTTAACATGTTCACTAATGCTAAAGAGTGTTGGGTGGACACCGGGGCCACTCGTCATGTTTGCTCAAATATGAAAATGTTCTCCACTTATCAACCAGTAGAAAATGGAGAACAACTTTTCATTGGCAATTCTTCTACCACTAAGGTTGAAGGTACTGGAAAGGTGGTGCTCAAGATGACTTTGGGCAAGGAATTCACGCTCAACAATGTGTTGCATGTGCTAGAAATTCGAAAGAATTTAATATCAGGATCATTGCTAAGCTAAAATGGGTTCAAATTAGTGTTTAAGTCAGATAAATTTGTCTTAACTAAGGGTGGGATGTATGTAGGCAAAGGGTGCCCTAATGAGGGGCTTTTCAAGTTCAATGTACTAACTATTATACTTGTTGCTAATATTAAGAATGAGAATGCTTCTTCCTTTTTTATGATTGAGTCACGTGATGTGAGGCATAGTAGATTAGGGCATGTTAATTGTGACACTATGTGAAGATTAATTAATATAGAATATTTGCCCGAATTTAATATTGACTCTAATAATAAATGTGAAACTTGTGTGAATCAAAACTGACACGAAAATCATTTCAAAGCATTGAGAGATGTACTAAACCTATTGAGTTAATTCATAGCGATGTATGCGACTTAAAACTTGTTCAAACAAGAGGAGGTAAAAAGTACTTTATTATATTTATTGATAATTGTACTTGATATTGTTATGTATACTTGCTGAGAAGTAAAGATGAGGCTATAAACATGTTTATATTATATAAAACAGAGGTTGAGAATCAACTTGGCAAGAAAATAAAAGTTCTAAGAAGTGATAGATGTGCGGAATATAAATCACCTATTGGTAAATTCTATTCACAACATGGTATTATATACCAAACTACAATACCTTATTCACCTTACCAAAATGGTGTTGTTGAATGGAAAAATGGAACTTTAAAAGAGATGATGAATGTCATGTTAATAAGTTCTAAGTTACCCCAGAACATGCGGAGGGAAGCTTTGCTTTCAGCAAATCACTACAAGAAATTATAGTATTAGCGACACATATATGCGTCGCTAAGAGTCTCTAAATGTCACTAATACATATTAGCGACGTATAAAAATGTCGCTAAATACGTCGATAAAACTATAGTCGCTACTGCTTATTAGCGACACATATTATTATGCATCGCTAATAGTCTTAACATTAACGATATTTAAAAAATGTCGCTAAAAATCATAATATTAGCGACGCATATATATGTGTCTCTAATATATAACTATTAGCGACGTTTATCACTAAACCTCGCTAATTAACTATTAGTGACGCATATAAATGTGTCACTAATAAGAAATATTTTTTTAAAAAAATTTAAATTTTTAATAAAAAATGGAATACAAAAATTAATTTTGCTATTAGCGACGCTTCCAAAAGCGTCGCTAATATAAATAAAAAAATATAATAAGCCTTTAGCGACACTTTTGAAATTGTCGCTAATTACTTCAAAAATGTTTTAAAAAAAACCCACCGCCGGCAAGAGGAGCCACCTGCGGGGGATACTAGGGGGGAGGGGTTGATCAGAGGGAGGGCATAAGTGGTGCCGGAATCCGGTGGGGAGCCAAATTCTGGCCCAAAATCGATCTGTTGGAGGGGGAGGCAGAGGCGGTGGGGTGGAGCAGGCGGCAGGAGGTGGAGCCGGAGGTGGCGGCGGGGTGGAGTTGGAGGCGGCGTGGGGATTCTATATAGGAGGGGGACCGGGGACGGGGAGGGGGAGGGTGGAAGGGGGAGGCGAATCTGTCACAGGGGGAGAAGGGGGGGCTTTGGTGGTGGCTAATCCGGGAGGACGACGGCAGAGCCGGAGTTGGAGGCAGTGGCGGGGCGATGCTGGAGCTAGAGGCAGCGGCAGGGCGGAGCCGATGGCGGCTCTAGGCGGAGGCTTAGGGATTCTAGAGAAGAGGGGAAGACCGGGGAGAAGGGGGAGGCGGAGCCGGGGCAGGGGACAGCTCTGGCTGGGGCTGGTCCGGGACAGCCGTGGCAAGGCAGAGACAGACACAGAGGTGGCGGCGGGGCAGAGCCGGAGGAACATCTGGGCACGGGGGATTCAAGAGAACAGGGGAAGGGGAGGGAAGAGGGCGGAAGTGGGGCTGGGGAGGGTCTGAGCCAAAATGGTGGGATGGAGCAAAATGCAACAGAGGGGCAGAGGCGGAGGCGGCTCTGGGGAGGGATTCCAGGGTAGAGAGGGAACCAGGAAGGGAGAGGGAGGAGGGGGCTGAAAGGAGGATCTGACTATCGGGGGAGGCGGCGCACAGGGAGCAGGAGGAGGAGGCGACGGGGCGGAGCCAAAGCTGGCCGGGGGGAAGGCATAACAGTAATAGGGGGGACATAATAAATACCTCGCGTGCAAATTTTGCCCGCACAGAATTTTATTTTGACCGCGTGGTCAAAATTTTGCCCGCACGGTATTTTACTTTGGCCGTGAGGATAAAATTAAAAGTGGGTGAATTTTAGTGACACATATTACGCGTTGCTAAAATAAGCCATTTTGCGACATTTAGCTAAAAATGTCACAACAGTTAATGTATTTGCGACGTGTGTTTGTAAGTGTCGCAAATAACGTTTAAATTTGCAACGCTTGCTTATAAGCGTCTCAAATACTATTATTTAAAAATAAATTCCCTCTCCTCTCTCTCCTCCTTCTCTCTCCTCTCTCTCCCCCTTTCTCTCTCCCCCTTTCTCTCTCCCCTCTTTCTCTAATTCTCTATCCTCTCGCTCTTCTCCTTTCCTCCCTCTCCCTCCCTCCTTTCCTCCCTCTCTCTCCTTCCTCCGCCTTCTCTCTCTCCTTTCCTTGCTCTCTCTTCTCCCCCTCTCTCTCCTTTCCTCCCTCTCTCCCTCCTCCCCCACTCTCTCCTCTTTCTCCCCTCTTTCTCTCACTCTCTCTCCTCTCTCTCTCTCCTCCCTATCCCTCTCTCCTTTCTCTCTCTCACCACACTCTCTCACCTCCCGCTCTCTCCCCTCCCCCTCTCTCTCCCTTATGTTTCCTCTCCTCCCTCTCTCTCTCCTCCTCTCTCTCCCCTCTCTCTCCCTTCTCCTCCCTCTCTCTCCTCCCCTATCTCTCTCTCCTTTCCTCCCTCTCTCTCGTCCCCCCTCTCTCTCCTTTCCTCCCTCTCTCTATTTTATATTATTTATTTAAAAATCAATAAAAATAAAAGAGTATTAGCGATATATAGCATATATGTTGCTAATACTGAGGGTATTAGCGACGTATAGCCCTATACGTCACTAATACATAAAGGTATTAGCGACGTATAGGCCTATACGTCGCTAATACCCATAGTATTAGCGGTGGGTATTAGCAACGTATAGACCTATATGTTGCTAATACTCTTTTACTTTTTAATTTTTTAATTAATTTTATAAAAATAAATAACAAATAAAAATGTAAATAATATTCTATCTCTCTCTCATCCCTCTCTCCACCTTCTTCTCTCTCTCCTCTCTCACTCTCCTCCTCTCTCTCCCTTCTCTATCCTCTCCTCCCTCTCTCCCTTCTCTCTCCTCCTCTCTCTCCCCCTCTCTTTCTCTCCTCTCTCTCTACCCCTCTCTCCTCCTTCTCTCCCCTCTTTCTCACACACTCTTTCTCCTCTCTCTCTCCCCCTTCTCTCTTCTCTCTCTCTATAACAACCCTGATTTTTCTGTAATTTTTTTGCTATTCTCTGCAATATTCTGCAGTTTTTTGCTCGTATTTTTTATTGTGAAATTTAATGCTTCGGCGTATCCGTATTTATAATATTCGCAACCGTAAGCATCAAGAGTGGTGTTTGGATGCAAGGCATGGGCCTCGACGCATCACATAAATTTTTCAGCACGAAAATCGGATGAGACACGGGAAGACAGAAACATGAATAAAGGAAGGTTAAAAAAATGAAGGAAAATACATAACGCAGATTGGGCGCGCCTCAGCACGCCTGACCCGTGGAGTGTACAGTGAATGGGGGGCAGCCATTCACTGTTTGAGGCTGGAGGAGCTGCTACCGGTGGCCGCCGGCCTCCGCCTGGCCAGTCTCGGCCTGGTGACGCCACCGCCGCCTCCCTAGCCTAGCCCTGCCAGCCACCTCCGCCCCTCTTCCTCTTTTCATTTCGGCCGGAGATACACTGATTGTGGAATTTCACCTAGATTCGCCGCCGCAGCAAGCTCCATGGCCACCAGCTTGCCGCCACAGTTCTGCCCCAGCCAGAGCAACCTCCGGCCACCGCCGTCCCGGCCTCCCCACCATCCTCTGCTGCTCTTTTGCTTTCGCCCCATTTCGGTCCATGGATTGCCATTTTTACCCGATCCACCACCACCACCGATGCATGTCTTCCAAACTGCCGCCACGGCTCTGTCCCGGTCACTGTGACCTCCGGCCACCGCCATCCCAGCTTCCCAGCCTCTGTCGCCGGCGTAAGGTAAAATGCCACTGCCCTGTTTCGTTTTGTGTTTGTTTCTTTGTTTCTGTGTGATGCGGTCACCGGCGGTGCCGCAAGCTGCCAATCGCCATTGGCTGGCCTTTGGCCTAAGTTGGCCCAGCAATGGCAAGGCCGCCACCCCTGGTCCGGCCGCTGCCTCCCTCAGCCTCTCTGCCTCTCCTTCGCCGCCATTTAGTAAAACTCCGCGGCCCCCATTGTTTTTGCTATCTATGTGTTGTAGTTGTCGGTGGCCGGCCACCACGACTAGCCTTTGGCTTTCTCCTAGCCTAGAGATGACAAGGCCGCCACCTTGGCCTGAACTGCCACCTCCCCCGGTCTGGCACCCCTCCTTCCGCTATTTTCTGATCGGGACAAATCGTGTTTCTTTCCCTTTTATTTTCTGTGTTTGTGAATAGCCGGAGGAGCTTCGGCTTGCTATCACCGGCTCTGCCTCGGGCCGACGGCGGACTCTTGTGCCCATTCTCCTCTCTTCAGCCCCATTGCTCCGCTCAGTATGAGACATAGTTTCAATATAGTGGTGTCGATTTGCCACCGTTAGACTTCAGACAAACACCGATCAGTGTCCACCCAGCTCATAGCGGTTTGTGATTACTTGATCAACATCGTATTCCAAGTTTGGCCCCTAGCCCCATCGGCCGTTCATGGCCCTACACTGTCGCCCTAGTTAAATTGGGTCTCTTTGTTTCTCTTATTGAGTGTTCTGCTGTCTGGCATCGGCTAGCAGACAATTACGGATGTCAGCTTAACCATTATCAGCAAAGGGCCACAGCTTCATGCCTTCTCTACATGTCTCCTGCACACACCAGACGCCCTAAACTCTAGGGTACGTCTCTGACTGTCATTGATGGGCCCCGCTCCAACCCGAGCCAATGTGTCCCACTTGATATAGCGTGGACTTGGGTTGTAGGTCCGACCAAAATGGGCTTTGCCCCGGCCCAGTGATGGCAAGGGCCAACACTTTTGGCCCGATGTTACCATTGCACCCCCACTTTTGATATGCATGACCTAGAAGCTACGAGAAATAGTTCCCAAATTCTGATTCTTCTTAGGGGAAGTATTATTGTAAGCCATAGACTTAGCCCATCGAAGGCTTGACTGATGTCATGCCCGTGTCCTCTGTTGTAAGCCGTGCTTGATGCATGATCGTCCGAATGATGTTTTGGTTGGTGACATTTAGAATTGTCGCCACCTTTGTCGGCCACACTCTTTGATGCTAATGCTCTCAAGTTTGTTTAGGGTAACGCTACTGGCGAACCTCACCCCTTTCGTGACCGATCTCCAATTAGTCACCTCCTATTATGTGGTCGCTTTTGTCATCCTTAGTGGCACGACCTTGTGTCCGGTCGCCCTAGTGCACCCAATCATATGATTTGAGTGAAATTAATCTAGCCTTATTGAGATTAATTCCAGCATCTCTAAAAATCCTCAGGACAACAATGACTCTCTTAGTGCGATGCTTTGGCTGCCTATTCCGCTATCGACGCTGCCACCGTTGTTTGCTTGCCATCAAACTCGCATGGATTACGAGGTAGGGGACCTTGAACTCGTAATTTCATTATAGCATGCTTTGATTGTGTAGTAGCATGCTAGGAGTTTATAATTTAATGTTTTGCATGATTATGCTGATTATAAAAGCATATTGTATGTATATGAATTATGTACGTATGTTAGTGAAGACTAAGGGCACATAGTATTGTTTTGAATCATATGTATGTGACTAGAGTATGTGATCTTCATTGTGGACTGGTGGTATGTGATTGATGGCACGAGAAGTGTTTGATTGTAAGTTTGGCGAAGGGGTACTTTGTGGGACATGAGGTGGAAACTATGATTGTATGTCGGGCGAGGAAAGAAGGAAAATGGACAGGTGAAGGTTGAACTTGATGGTGTATTGGAGCAACGAGATAAAGGCTTCGGGGATGTAAAAATTTAGAAGACTTAAGGTTCAGAACATCTTGGGGGATTGTGAGTTAGTAAGAGGTAACAACATAATTGTATATACATAATGTACGTAATATGAATTGTAACGAAAGAATAATGTGTGAGGAATTAGTAAGGGTTTGATGTCGGGACTTAGGTCTAAGGGTTTCATTTGAGGAGTTCGAGTAAGAAGATTTAGTTTTAAGGCGGATGGTGTAAGTTGTAAGGCTGTAAGTGTATGATGGTTAGATTATCAGTATGGAATTCGAGTTTAAGTAAGGATATGCAGAGATCGGTAAGGTTGTAAGTGTAAGAGTGGGGCATAAGTTAAGTAAAGAAATTCTACCTTTGTGGATTGGAACTTCGGGACAGGCGTATTTCTAGCCTTGTTAGCTGAAGAATATAAGACGAAAGTCATTCTGAGCATAATTGTACATGCATAAGTTGCCTAATATAAACTTGAATGGTAAGTAACCCTAATTTGATAATGCTGTGAGTTTGAGATTGAGGGTTTCGACGGATTAAGTTCCGTTTTTGTGTCAGTCGATAGGTAATCGACTGAGCGTCCTTCTTGGTCTAGCCATGGTGTTTTCCTGCAGGATTTAGTCTTGGTGCTATATTTTGGCCCAGACGTTTGATGCTCTGTTGAGAGCGCTGTAAGTTTCCGCCCTTCATGGAATAGTATGTTTTCTACCTACAGATGGCACTGTATGTTCTGCCCAAGAGTGACACTGTAAGATTCCTACCCAAGAGTGGTGCCGTATGTTTTCCGCCCCTAGTTGGCACTGTATGGCCCCAGAGAGTAGGCATTTATGCATTTAGGTAAGTAGTATCATGGATCTGCTCTTACCTGTTTGATCCTGTGCCCCATGAGCATAGGTGTGCCTTGCCTTCGGAAAAGTCCATGGTGTCTGGTTGTTCCCCGAAGGTTAAGGTAATACCCTAGTGGAATTCCCTTCCTTTCTGACGTCAGAGCTTATTAATTGTATTGAGCTTCAGTTGTCAATAGTATGTGTGCGATAGTAAGAGTAAGTTATATGTTTCAGATTATGAGTAAGTTGTACGTGTAAGATTTAGAGTAAGTGTGGGCTTCTTTGGGAGATAGTAAGAGTAAGTTTATGAGTATAAGTTGTAAGAGTAAGTTTGTGAGACTTTGATTCATATGGTAAGTGTAAGTGTAAGCATAAGCATAAGCGTAAGTGTAAGTGTAAGCTTCTAAGGAAGATGTAAGAGTACGTTTATGTGTAAGAGTAAGATTGTACGAGTAAGGTCGTACAAGTGAGTTCATACGAATAAGGTTGTACGAGTATGTGTATGTTGTAAGTGTAAGCATGCGTTTGTACAAGTAAGCTAATAAAACTGATTCAGAGTGTAAGTGTAAGTGTAAGAGCATGATTTATGAGTAAGTGTAAGTTCAACTTGTACGATGATTTGTATGCGTGACTATATTTATTTTTCTTATTGTTTTTGCTTCATGTGTGATTGCATAGAAGCATCAATATATAAACTTACGGAGTTCATTGATTTATATTTCCCCTATTGGGTATTTTCTTACTAAGTATGAAAATACACACCCTATTTTTTAGCCCCTTCATCCGGAAGCATTTGCAGGTTGATTGATAGCTGTTTAAGATTGGATTTTCCCCGTGGTGGACAATTCATCTCTCTCCTCTCCTCTCCTCTCGCTCTCCTCCTCTCTCTCTACTCCCTCTCTCCTCTCATTCTCCTCTCTCTCTCTACCCTACTCTCCTCTCCTCCCTCTCTCTCTCCCCTCTCTCTCTCCCTCTCTCTCTCTCCCCTCTCTCTCCCTTCTCTCTGCCCATTTTCTCGCACTCTCTCTCCTCTCTCTCTCCCCTCTCTCTCTCTCCCTACTCTCTCCTATCTCCCCCTCACCTCCCCCTTCTCTCTCCTTTCCTCCATCTCTCTATTTTATTTTTTTATTTAAAAATTAATGAAAAATAAAAGAGTATTAGCGACGTATAGCATATACGTTGCTAATACTAAAGGTATTAGCGATGTATAGGGCTATATGTCGCTACCACACTTTCATTTTTTTTATTTTTTAAATAAATTTATAAAAATAAATAACAAATCAAAAATATAAATAATATTCTATCTCTCTCATCTCTCTCTCCACCTTCTTCTCTCTCTCCTCTCGTCTCCTCTCTCTCTCTCTCCTCTCCTCCCTCTCTCTCCGCCCCTCTCTCCCTTCTCTCTCCTATCCTCCCTCTCTCTCTCCTCCTCTCTCTACTACCTCTCTCCTCTCACTCTCTCCCTTCTCTCTCCTTTCCTCCCTCTCTCTCTCCTGTCTCTCTATACCCCTATCTCCTCTCTCTCTCTCCCTTCTTTCTCTCACCGTATCTCCTCTCCTCTCTCTCTCCCTTCTCTCTCCTCTCTCTCCCCCTCCCTCTCTCTCCTCCCCCACTCTCTCCTTTCCTCCCTCTCTCAATTTTTTATTTAAAAAATAATGAAAGATAAAAGAGTATTAGAGACGTATAGCCCTATACGTCGCTAATACCTTTAGTATTCGCGACGTATGTGCCATACATCACTACTACTCTTTTATTTTATCATTTTTTAATTAAATTTGTAAAAATAAATAACAAATAATAAATATAAATAATATTCTATCCCTCTCTCATACCTCTCTCCACCTTCTATCCTCATCTTTTCTCTCTCTCCCTCTCCACCT
The DNA here is from genome assembly GCA_035235625.1 of Saururus chinensis. Classification (NCBI taxonomy): domain Eukaryota; kingdom Viridiplantae; phylum Streptophyta; class Magnoliopsida; order Piperales; family Saururaceae; genus Saururus; species Saururus chinensis. The sequence goes on along the minus strand of CP141142.1, from coordinate 12,020,764 downwards.
TCTTCTCTCTCTCTCTCATCCCCTCTCCTACCTCTCTCTCCACCTTCTCTCTCTCATCTCCTCTCTCTCTCCTCTTGCTCTCCTCCGCTCTCTATTCCCTCTCTCCTCTCTCTCTACTCCCTCTCTCCTCTCGCCCTCCTCTCTCTCTCTACCCTTCTCTCCTCCCTCTCTCCTCTCCTCCCACTCTCTCCCCTCTCTCTCTCTCCCTTCTTTCTCCCTCTCCTCCTTCTCTCTCCTCCTCTCTTTCTCTCCTCTCTCACCTCCCTCTCTCTCTCCTCTATCTCTCTACCCCTCTCTCCCCTCTTTCTCTCACTCTCTCTCCTCTCCTCTCTCTCTCCCCTCTCGCTCTCTCCCTTCTCTCTCCTCTCTCTCCCCTCTCCTACCTCTCTCTCCTCCCCCTATCTCTCTCCTTTCCTCCCTCTCTCTATTTTATATTTTATATTTAAAAATTAATAAAATATAAAAGTGTATTTGCGACGTATAGCATATATGTCGCTAATACACTTTTATATTTTTATTTATTAATTAATTTTATAAAAATAGATAACAAATAAAAAATATAAATAATATTCTCTCTCCCTCATCCCTCTCTCCACCTTCTCTCTCTCCCCCCTCTCTCCCTTCTCTCTCCTCTCCTCCACTCTCTCTACCTCTCTTTCTCTTCTCTCTCCCCTCTCTTTCTCCCTCTCTTTTCCTCTCTCCTCCCCCTTCTTTCTCTCCTTTCCTCCCTCTCTCTATTTTATATTTTTATTTAAAAAGTATTGAAAAGTAAAAGCGTATTCGCGACGTATATCATATTTGTTGCTAATACTAAGGGTATTAGCGACGTATGTTCTATACGTCGCTACTACTCTTTCATTTTTTTATTTTTTAATTAATTTTCTAAAAATAAATAACAAATAAATAATATAAATAATATTCTATCTCTCTCTCATGCCTCTGATGTGCCTGATGCAGGCACAATTGGTACCTAGGAGAATTGCGCAGGGAAAGGGGAGAAATATTGAAGAAAGGGGAGAAGTCTGAGAATCACCAAATTGCATAAAATCCAACCAAAAGCAAAGGCTGCCCCATATAGGAGACAACCACCTAGGGAACCAGACCACCTAAACCATCCTGGTCCGGTTTACACCAAATAACCCAGTTAGTGGGTCGGCTACCCCAGCCACTAACCCAGACGATAATAAAGTATTACAACAACAAAATAAATAGTTCTATGCCATAGAATAATAAAAGAGAGTATGAGCATCGTGCACAATCGTACACAACACTCCACCACGCTTCCGCTAGTCGACTTGTCCTCAAGGCGACCAAGCTGGATAACGAGCCAAGAAATCATCCTCAAGCATCCACGTCGCATCCTCCACGGGCTGACCCTGCCAAGAAACCAAAACCTCAGTAACAATGCGACCTGAGGGACGAACCCGCCTCTTCTCAAGCACAGACGCAGGGTCAGGGTCAGGGGGCGAAAGAAGGCCCATCGGTGGCGGAGGAGATGCATCCACGGCCAAGTTTCGATCACCAACAAACCTGCGAAGGTGAGACACATGGAACACAGGATGGACCAAGGAAGCAGGCGGCAAGGAAAGGCGGTAAGCAACCAGACCAACGCGAGCCTCCACCAGATATGGACCATGAAACCTGGGAGCGAGCTTGGAGTGCTCGGGCTGAAATAAAGAAGTCTCGCGCTGTGGTAAGACAGAGACATAAACCAAGTCACCAACTTGGAATCCTGATCAGTACGGCGGCCATCATAAAGTTGTTTCATCCGATTCTGAGCCTCATCAAGATTCATCTTTAATTGACGCAAGACCTCATCACGGGTTTGTAACATATAATCCACCTCAGCCACCAAAGATCGATGCGGGACATATGACAAAATCCTAGGGGGAGGACGGCCATACAACACCTTGAATGGAGTGAAGCCCGCACATGTGCGATAGGCAGTATTATAGGACCACTCTACCCATGGAAGAAGTTGCAACCAACGGCGAGACTGTGACATCGTGAAGCACCGCAAGTACTGCTCCAAACAACGGTTGACGACTTCCGTTTGCCCATCCGTCTGAGGGTGATATGCAGTGCTCATGTGAAGGGATGTACCTTGTAAGGCAAAGAACTCCTGCCAAAATTGAGAAAGGAAGATACGATCACGATCAGACACAATGGTACGAGGCATACTATGAAGTTTCGCCACCTCCCGAACATACAGGTCCGCCACCGTTTTAGCAGTGAAGGGGTGACCCAACGCACAGAAGTGAGCATACTTAGACAGACGGTCAACCACCACCATGATCACTGATTTACCTTGCACCAGTGGCAAGGCCTCCACAAAGTCCATCAATACATCCTCCCATACTTTGTCCGGAATGGGTAGGGGTTGGAGCAACCCAACTGGAGAAGTGGTAGCAGCCTTGGCGCGCTGACAAATATCACAAGCCGTCACATACTCATGCACAGCCCGACAAACCCCCAACCATAAGAAACTCTGGCTGACCCACTTGTAAGTGCGAAAAACCCCCTCATGACCAGCAACCCACAAGCGATCTTTCTAGAACAACAAATCATCCCGCCAAGTGTAAAACGGATGGGCTGCCGGGTCCTGCTGAAGGGCAGCGATCAAAGTCTATGTCGAAACATCAGAACAGTAGGCATGCTTTAACTCATCAATAAAGGGACAAGAGAGTGTGGAGAATGTGAAACACGACCTTGGGGCAGGTATACGAGAAAGAGTGTCGGCCACTATGTTCTCTGACCCATTCTTATAGACCACTTCATAATCATAACCCAAAAGTTTACTGACCCAACACTGCTGAGATGGAGTGGACACCCGCTGTTCGAGGAAATACTTCAATGGCTGATGGTTAGTACGAATCAGGAACCATCGACCCAAGAGGTACAGTCACCATTTGGTGACAGCATGGATGATGGCCAGCATTTCCTTCTCATAGACGGACAGTGATAAGGATCGGCCCGCCAGCGCCTTGCTGAAATAGGCGATGGGACGCTCATCCTGTAACAAAATCGCCCCTAAGCTAGTGTCCGAAGCATCTATCTCGACCACAAAAGGGCGGCTGAAATCAGGCAGAATCAAGACTAGGGCGGAGGCCATGGCGTGCTTCAGCCCGTCAAATGCCGCCTGTGCATCTGGAGTCCAAGCAAAAGCACCCCGTTTGAGCAGCGCTGTCAACGGTCGAGCCAGTTCCCCATAGTGACTAATGAAGCGCCGATAGTACCCAGTGAGGCCTAGAAAACCATGAAGCGCTCGAACACACGTGGGAATAGGCCAAGACAGCATGGCGGCCACCTTGGCTGGGTTGGTGGCGACACCATTCCCCGATATAATGTGGCCCAAATAATCCACCTGCTGATTGCCAAAGGAGCACTTCAAACATTTAAGACAAAGAATTATCACGCAGAATAGAGAAAACCGACCTGAGGTGTGACAAATGCTCTGTCCAAGATCTGTTGTATACCAGAATATCATCAAAGAAAACCAAGATATAACGGCGCAGGAAGGGACGAAAGAGGTCGTTCATGAGGCACTGGAAGGTGGATGGAGCATTAGTCAAACCAAACGGCATAAATAGGAACTCGAAGTGGCCGTCGTGAGTCTGGAAAGCTGTCTTGTGCACATCGGCAGCATTCATGCGAATCTGGTGATAGCCTGAATGCAGGTCGAGCTTACTAAACACCGTAGTGCCGGTCAACTCATCGAGTAACACCTCAATCACTGGAATCGGGTACTTGTCTTTCACAGTCACCGCATTGAGGGCGTGGTAGTCAACACAGAAGTGCCATGTACCGTCCTTCTTACGCACAAGCAACACCGGCGATGAATAAGAACTTGTACTGGGCCTGATAATCCCTGCTTGAAGCATATCGGCCACCAGCCGCTCAATCTCAATCTTCTGAATATGTGGGTAGCAATATGGATGCACATTGGTTGGGGCTGTACCAGGGGTAATCGGAATCTGATGATCGTGGGAGCGGTGAGGCGGAAGGCCCTGTGGCTTAGCGAACAGGTCGTGGTAATCTGTCAAAAGCTCTTGGAGGTCGGTTGGCATGATATCTTGAGGAACCTCAATAACTGTTGTAAAAGGAGCCCTTGGGGGGCGTACTAGTACAAGATGCTCGAAGAATGGGCGGAGAGAAGAGTGCCCTGCCTAGAGCCTTCCAACCGGACGCGCTGCCCCTAGAGCTCAAAGTCCATCCACATCTCCCGAAAGTTCCAAATAACATCACCGAGCTCTTCCAGTCATTGCACACCTAACACAATGTCTGCCCCTTTGGTTGGTAGTAGGAAGAGATCAGTGACAAATGCATGGCCCTGTATAGACAAAGTAACCTGCGCACACACCCCATTGCTCCGGAGGTGCTTGCCATCTCCAATCAGTACATCAAAGGGTTTGGAGTCCGATACGAAACACCCAAGGCGGTTGGTGACCCTGTCATTAATAAAATTGTGAGTAGAACCACTGTCGATCAGGATAGCTACCTGTTGGCGCTTGAGGAACCCCCTGGACGCGCATCGTGTGAGGCGTAAAGGCTCTAGAGAATGCATGCACGGATATCTCCGGTATGAGCTCATCACCGGCAGACAGGGCAGAGCTGTCAGAACCGTCGTCGCCTTCGTCAATTTCTTCCACCAAAAGGCTGCCCTTAACAGAACAGCGATGCCCGGGCAAGAATTTCTCGTCACATCTGAAACAAAGTCCCTTCGAACAACGTTCCTCCATTTGAGCCAGAGTCAGATGTCGCACGATAGGACCAGCAGGAACGGTGGGCTGAATTGGGCGACCCGGTGTTGAACTGCTGAGGGGCGGGGGTAAGGGACTGGTGCTAGGAACAGAACAAGCCAACGGCCCCAGTCGCCCTCCTCTGCGCTGTCTGGCCAATTTTTCCTCTTCGATACGAGCATGATGCACCACTTCCCTCATGTTGGCACAAGGAAAATGCCGCATCTCTTCCGAAATTTCAGGTTTGAGGCCTCGCTTGAAGGTGCCCACCGGGGCGGCCATTGGCCAATCGGGCAACTGGTTCGCCACCTTTATGAATTCCGTATAGTATGCGTAGACAGTGGTAGTCTGGCGCAGGGCTGACAGGATCTCATTAAAATCCTGGAACTCATTTGGCCCAAATTGCACACATAGTTCATCGGCGAAGGCCGCCTAGGTCGGATAGCGCACTTCTTTCTCAAAGCTTTGGAACCAGATTGAGGCGACGCCATCCAAGTGAAAGGCCGCAATGCGCAAGCGTTCAGCCTCCGAGTGCATACCTTGATAGGCGAAAAATTTCTCCGCCTTATACAACCACTCCACCGGATCATCATCCCCGTTATAGCGAGGGAACTGCAGGCGAGCGAGGCGTGGTTCAGCGCCCCCTCGTTGACCCCCGCCATGCCTAGGAAACTCGTCCTACTCTTCAGCAGCGTCCTGGAACTGGTTCAGATGGGGCGGCATCATATGGGCATTTTTGCGAACACCTGGTGTGCCTCGCGTGTCCCAGGTTTGGCGTCTTCCTCCCAACACTGGCTGACCATCGCCATAGCGCGCCGTGTAGGGCTGTACTCCGATGTGGATGCCGGCCGGCACTGGGGGGTCTGGAAGGATCGGCTCTGGAGGCTGCGAGGGCCCGCCCTTCTCCGGATTAGTTGACATTGGTACAGGCAGGAAAGGGATGATGCACGCTTCCCATGCGTCCTGCCTTACCGTCATGTTGGCCATGCCTGTATTACGGTTTTGCAACGCCGAGAGTATCTCTGACAGCTTGGCGTCGCTGACCATGGAGCTTGGCTGTCCGCTGTGGATGGCGCTAGAGCCTCCTTCTCAAAAGGCACCTCCTGGACAAACACTTGTTTGCCACGAGCCATGGCCAGGGATCGCAAGAGCTCCGATACCAATGATGTGCCCGATGCAGGCACAATCGGTACCTAGGAGAATTGTGCAGGGAAAGGGGAGAAATATTGAAGAAAGGGGAGAAGTCTAAGAATCACCAAATTGCATAAAATCCAACCAAAAGCAAAGGCCGCCCCATATAGGAGACGGTCACCTGGGGAACCGGACCACCTGAACCATCCTGGTCCGGTTTACACCAAATAACCCAATTAGTGGGTCCTCTCTCTACTATCACTCTCCTCTCTCTCTACCCCCTCTCTCCTCTCGCTCTCCCCTCTCTTTCTACCCCTCTCTCCTCTCCTCTCTTTTCTCTCTCGTCTCCTCCCTCTCTCCCTCCCTCTCTTTCTCTCCTCTCTCTCCCCCTCTCTTTCTCCTCCCTCTTCTCTCGCTCCTTTCCTCCCTCTCTTTATTTTATATTTTTTATTTAAAAATAATGAAAAATAAAATCATATTCATGACGTATAGCATATATGTCGCTAATAATAAGGGTATTAGCGACGCATAGCCTATACGTCGCTAATACTCTTTTATTTTATAATTTTTTAATTAATTTTATAAAAAATAAAAATAATATTATCTCTCTCTCATCCCTCTCTCCTCCTTCTTCTCTCTCTCCTGTCCTCTCACTCTTTCCTCTCTCTCCCTTCTCTCTCCTCTCCTCTCCTCCCTCTCTCTCCATCTTCTTCTCTCTCTCTATCTCCTCTCTCTACTATCACTCTCCTCCTCTCTCTACTATCACTCTCCTCTCTCTCTAGTCCCTCTCTCCTCTCTCTTTCTACCCCTCTCTCCTTTCCTCTCTTTTCTCTCTTGTCTCCTCCCTCTCCCTCTCCCTCTCTTTCTCTCCTCTCTTTTTCTCCTCCCTCTCTCTCTCCCTCTCTTTCTCTCCTATCTCTCCCCCTCTTTTTCTCCTCCCTCTTCTCCGGCTCCTTTCCTCCCTCTCTTTATTTTATATTTTTTATTTAAAAATAATGAAAAATAAAATCATATTCATGACGTATAGCATATATGTCACTAATACTAAGGGTATTAGCGACGTATAGCCCTATACGTCGCTAATACTCTTTTATTTTTTTATTTTTAATTACATTTATAAAAATAAATAAAAAATAAAAAATATAAATAATATTCTCTCTCTCATCCCTCTCTCCACCTTCTCTCTCTCCTCTCCTGTCCACTCACTCTCTCCTCTCTCTCCCTTCTCTCTCCTCTCCTCTCCTCCCTCTCTCTCCACCTTCCTCTCTCTCTCCTCTCCTCTCTCTCTCCCTTCTCTCTCTCTCTCCCATCTCTCTCCTATCCTCTCCTCCCTCTCTCTCCCATCTCTCTCCTCTCCTCTCCGCACAATACTCTTATATTTTTTATTTAAAAATAATGAAAAAGAAAATCATATTCATGACGTATAGCATATATGTTACTAATACTAAGGGTATTAGCGATGTATAGCCCTATACGTCGCTAATACTTTTTTATTTTTTAATTACATTTATAAAAATAAATAACAAATAAAAAATATAAATAATATTCTCTCTCTCTCATCCCTCTCTCCACCTTCTCTCTCTCCTCTCCTGGCCACTCACTCTCTCCTCTCTCTCCCTTCTCTCTCCTCTCCTCTCCTCTCCTCCCTCTCTCTCCACCTTCTTCTCTCTCTCCTCCTCTCTCTCCCTCTCCCCTCTCTCTCTTCTCTCTCTCCTCTCTCTCTACTCCCTCTCTCCTCTACTCCCTCTCTCTCTCCCTTCTCTCTCCTCTCCTCCTCCTCTCTCTCTCTCTTTCTCTCCTCTCTCCCCTCTCTCTCACCCTCTTTCCTCCTCTCTCTCTCCCTCTCTTTCTCTCCTCTCTCTCCTCCCTCTCTCTACCCCTCTCCCCTCTCTCTCCCCCCTCTCTCTCCCTTCTCTCAACTCTCCTGCCACTCTCTCCTCCCCTCTCTCTCCTTTCCTCCCTCTTTCTATTTATATTTTTTATTTAAAAATTAATAAAAAATAAAAGGGTATTAGCGACGTATAGCATATACATCGCTAATATTAAAGGTATTAGCGACGTATTGGGTTATATGTCGCTACTACACTTTCATTCTTTTATTTTTTAAATATTTTTATAAAAATAAATAATAAATAAATAATATAAATAATATAGAATCTCTCTCTCGTCCCCCTCTCCACCTTTTTCTCTCTCTCCTCTCCTGTCCACTCACTCTCTCCTCTCCTCCCTCTCTCTCTCCTCCTCTCTCTACTGCCTCTCTCCTCTCGATCTCCTCTCACTCTCTCCCTTCTCTCTCCTCTCCTCCCTCTCTCTCCCTTCTCTCTCTCCCTTCCCTCTCCTCTCCTCTCCTCCCTCTCTCCTCTCTCTCTATTGCCTCTCTCCACTCGATCTCCTCTCACTCTCTCCCTTCTCTCTCCTCTCCTCCCTCTCCTCTCCCTTCCCTCTCCACTCCTCCCTCTCCCTCCCTCTCTCTCCTCCCTCTCTCCCCTCTTTCTCTCACTCTCTCACCTCCCCTCTGTCTCTCCTCTCTCCTCCCCCTCTCTCTCCTTTCCTCCCTCTCTTTATTTTTTATTTAAAAATTAATGAAAAATAAAAGAGTATTAGCGATGTATAGCCCTATACATTGCTAATACCTTTAGTATTCGCGACTCATGTGCTATACGTCGCTACTACTTTTCTATTCTTTTATTTTTTAATTAATTTTATAAAAATAAATAACAAAAAAAACATAACTAATATTCTATCCCTCTCTCATACCTCCCTCCACCTTCTTCTCTCTCTCCTCTCCTCTCTCTCTCCCTTCTCTCTCTCTCCCATCTCTCTCCTCTCCTCTCTCTCCACCTTCTTCTCTCTCCCTCTCCTCTCTCTCCTCTCGCTCTCCTCCCTCTCTCCTCTCCTCCCCTCTCTCCCCCTCTCTCTCCCTTCTCTCTTCTCTCCTCCCTCTCTCTCTCCTCTCTCCTCCCCTCTCTCTCCTCTCCTCTTCTCTCCCCTCTCGCTCTCTCCCTTCTCTCTTGCTCTCTCCCCTCTCCTCCCTCTCTCTCCTCCCCCTCTATCTCTCCTTTTCTCCCTCTTTATATTTTATATTTAATGAAATTTATAATGAAAAATAAAGGAGTATTTGCGACGTATAGTATATATATGTGGCTAATACTAAGGGTATTAACGACGTATAGCCCTATACGTCGTTAATACTCTTTTATATTTTATTTTTTAATTAATTTTATAAAAATAAATAACAAATAAAAAATATAAATAATATTCTCCCTCTCTCAGCCCTCTCTCCACCTTCTTCTCTCTCTCATCTCTCTCGCTCTCCTCCTCTCTCTCTAGTAGCTCTCTCCTCTCTCTCTCTCCTCCCTCTCTCCTCTCTCTTTCTACCCCTCTCTCCCTTCTCTCTCCTCTCCTCCTCTCTCTCCCTCTCTTTCTCTCATCCCTCTCTCCTCTCTCTCTACCCCTCTCTCCCTCTCTCTCCTCTTTCTCTCACTCTCTCTCCTCTCTCTCCCTTCTCTCCCCTCTCCTCTCTCTCTCCCCTATCCTCTCTCCCTCCTCCCCTCTCTCTTCTTTCCTCCCTCTCTCTATTTTATATTTAAAAATTAATGAAAAATAAAAGAGTATTAGCGACATATATGCTTTACGTCGCTAATACTCTTTTATTTTTTATTTTAAATTATTTTTATAAAAATTAATAACAAATAAAAATAAAAATAATATTCTATCTCTCTCTCATCCCTCTCTCCACCTTCTTCTCTCTCTCCTCTCTCTCTACTCTCTCTCTCCTCTCTCTTCTCCCTCTTCCTCTCTCTCTCCTCTCTCTACTCTCTCTCTCCTCTCTCGCTACTCTCTCTCTACTCCCTCTCTCCTCTCTCTCTACTCACTCTCTTTTCTCTCTCTCCTCCCCTCTCTCTTTACTCCCTCTCTTCTATCTCTCTCCTTCCCCCTCTCTCTACTCTCTCGCTTCTCTCTCTCCCCCCATCTCTCTCCTTTCCTCCCTCTCTCCCTCTCTCCCTCCTCCCCCACTCTCTCCTCTCTCTCCCCTCTTTCTCTCACTCTCTCCCTTCTCTCCCCTCTCCTCCCTTTCTCTCGTCCCCTCTCTCTCCTTTCCTCCCTCTCTCTATTTTATATTTTTTATTTAAAAATTAATAAAAAAATAAAAGAGTATTAGCGACGTATAGCATATACGTCGCTAATACTAGGGGTATTAGCGACATATAGCCGTGTGCGTCGCTAATACTCTTTTATTTTTTTATTTTTTAATTAATTTTATTGAAATAAATAATAAATAAAAATATAAATAATATTCTATCTTTCTCTCATCCCTCTCTTCACCTTCTTCTCTCTCTCTCCTCTCTCTCTCTACTCCCTCTCTCTCTCCTCTCTCTCTATTCCCTCTCTCCTCTCTCTCTACTCCCTCTCTTTTCTCCCTCTCCTCCCCCTCTCTCTACTTCCACTCTTCTCTCTCTCTCTCTCCTCCCCCTCTCTCTACTCCCTCTCTTCTCACTCTCCTCCCCTCTCTCTCCTCACTCTCACTCTCTCTCTCTTAATGCACTCTCTCTTTTATTAGAAATTATATTTTAAAATTAATAATAAAATCTAACAAATAAAATATATTATATATAAATAGTGAATTATTAACATTAGCTTTTATTGAAAACTTAATATTTATTTATTGTATATATAAATAGTAAATATTGAATAAAATATATTATATTTAGAAAGTTTATTCTAATTTTTTTAATATTTATTTATTAAATAAAATCAACCAATAAAGTTATTAGAGACATTTGTGAAGAAATGTCACTATTAGAGGAAGTATTTGCGACGCTTACTTACAAGCGTCACTACTAATTTAAAATTTGTATTTTTTTTATTTTTAATTCAATACTATTAGTGATGCTTTTGTAAGCGTCGTTAATAGCAGCCCTATTAGCGACACTTGGTTATATGCATTGTTATTAAGAAAGCTATTAGCGACGCTTATGAAAAGTGTCACTTATAGTTATATTTTTTTCTTTTTTATTTAAAATATGTATCTTTTAGCATCAGTTATACAAAGCGTCGCAAATAGAGGAACTATTAACGACGCTTATTATAAAGCGTCACTAATATTTAACTATTAGTGACACATATGAAAATTCGTCGCTAATAGTTTATTTTTTGCGATGCGTATTTATGCATCGTAAATAGTGATTTTTAGCGACGCTTAAATAAACGTCGCTAATATATGCGTCACTAATACTCTATTTTGTTGTAGTGAAATTATATTTTCAACAAAATACCTTATAAGAAAACCATGTAGACAACATATAAATTATGGAAAGGTCGAAAGCCTTGTTACAAATTCTTAAAGGTGTGGGGATGTTTAGCGAAAGTGGCGGTCCCTAATCCCAAGAGGATTAAAATTGGACCAAAGACCATTGATTGTGTATTCATTGATTATGTCAATAATAGCAATACATATCGCTTTCTAGTTCATAAATCGGATATTCTTGATGTAAATGTCAATACTGTGATTGAATCTAGGAATGCTTCATTTTCTAAACATAATTTTCAGTTGGAATTCTACACAAAAGGAAAGTTCTCATAAAAGAACTTTGGATGTTGCACTGGACAATAGTGAAGATCAAGAGGGAGAAGATGATGAACCTAGACATAGTAAACATGCTAGAACATCGAAATCCTTTAGTCCAGACTTTCTAACTTAATTGTTAGAAAATAAGCCTCAAAGCTTTAAGGAAGCCATGTCCTCTCCTAAAGCACAATATTGGAAAGAGGCTGTCAATAGTGAATTGAATTCATTATGCAAAATCATACTTGGGAGCTGGTGGACCTTCCATGAGGGAGTAAACCTCTGGGATACAAGTGGATATTCAAGAGGAAGATGAAGGTTGATGGATAAATTGGAAAATATAAAACCAGACTTGTTATCAAATGATACATGCAAAAGGAATGACAAGATTATTTTGATAAATATTCACCAGTTATAAGGATAACTTCCATTAGGATGTTAATCGTTATTGCTGTTTTGTGTAATCTTAAAATACATCAAATGGATGTGAAAATCGCATTCTTAAATGGTGACTTGAATGTGGAAATATATATATGCAACAACCTGAAGGGTTTGTTGTACCGAGTCAAAAAAATAAAGTATGTAGACTTGTTAAATCTCTCTATGGACTTAAACAAACACCCAAGCAATGACATGAAAAATTTGACAAAATAATAATGTCAAATGGATTAAAAATTAATGAATGTGACAAATGTGTTTATGTGATGGAAAGACCTGATGGCTATGTCATTGTATGTTTATATGTGGATGATATGCTCGTTATTGGTAGCAATAATGATATCATTAAAGCTACTAAGAAGATGTTAAACAAATAATTTGACATGAAAGATATGGGTGTTGTAGATGTTATACTAGAGATGAAAATCACTAGAACATCTGATGGATATGCATTATCTCAATCTCGTTATATTGAGAAAATTTTAGAGAAATTTAATAAAAATGATAATTATCCAGCGAGAACACCTGTAGATGTAACATTGCACTTAAGCAAAAAATACTGGTGAGAGTATATCACAACTTTAATATTTTTAAATTATTGGTGGTCTCAATTACATCATGAATCGTACGAAACCGGACATAGCAAACCAGGGGCAGACTTCTGGAAGGCTGTAGTTAAGGTTCTTAGATATCTAAAATATACCTTGAACTATGGACTACGTTATACAAGGTATCCAGCAGTACGAGAAGATAACTCTGATGCAAACTGGATATATGATACAAAAGACTCAAAATCCACAAGTGGATCTGTCTTTACTCTTATAGGTACAGTAGTGTCTAAACAAACGTGCATAGCAAGATCCACCATAGAATATGAATTAATTGCACTTGATAAAGCAGGTGAAGAGGATGAGTGACTTCATAATTTTTTAGAGTATATTCTAATGTGGGGGAAACCTATGCCACCTATTTGCATCTATTGTAATATTCAATCAGCTATAGGAAGGGCACAAAGTAACATGTATAATGGTAAGACTCGACATATACGTCGGAGACATAATATCATAAAATAATTGCTCTCTAGTGGAGTAATTTTTATTATGTTAGGTCAAAAGAAAATGTTGTAGATCTGCTTACTAAGGATTTGACCGAAGAACAAGTGAGCAGTTCATCGAGGGGAATGAGTTTGAAGCATATAAATTAAGAGTTACTATAATGGAAACCCAACCTAGTTGATTGGAGATCCCAAGATTTAGGTTTAAAGGGACAACCGAATTGTGGGGGATTGAAGGGGTATCACTATTGAGATAACATCTCGTTCCCATTCCTATGATGAGATAGTGATGTCTGCAGAGTGAATCAAGATAAATTTTGCTTTTAATGGTTCTTATAGCTTGAATTAGTTTAAGTGGGGTATAACAAGATACTCCTAATGAGAATAATCTATATGAGTTTGAAGGGGCCGCTTCTATAAGGATTTTAAGGCTAAATCTTCTAGAGCACTCATGAAAATCAGGTTTGTTCAAGGCCGAAATGAACACAATCATGAGAACCACGTTGTGTCTGAGAAGTGACTGTGTGAATTCTATTGTCTTGGTTTACACAAACAGTTGAACAGTTCAAGACATCACGTTTACTGATTATCTAGTAGACCCGATAGTTTTCACAATGGAAGGTTCAAAGCTAAAAGCTACCTTTCCCCATGCACGATCTTTTCAATATTTGCTCTCACAGTTTATATGTATTGTTTTGCATAGTTATCTAGCCAATTCTCATTCATGTGGGGGATTGTTAGAAGTGGGCATTATATTTAATGGGTTAAGCCCATAACATTAAGGTGGGTATAATATTTACATGGGTTAAGCCCATAATATTTATGTGGGTCAAGCCTATATTGCTAATGTGGGTCAAGCCTACTTTGTATTGAATGAGAATCACACATGTGAATTGGTTGAAGAAGTGAATAGTCCCACATCGCTTAGAAGAAGGTGATAATATTGGTATATAGGCACAAGTTTGGCCTTTTAAGTTAGGCCCTTGGGCTAACCCACTTTTGTAGGGGAGTGATATATTGGACTCATGCACCTAGGTGGGCTAACCCATACGTGCATGCCCGCCGCCGTCCGGTCATCTCAGTTCACATGCGTAACCGGCTAGGTCGGGCTGGGTCAATAAGATAATTATATTTGGGATAAATTCATTTGGTTTGGTTTTCTCTTAACCCAAATTTGGTTTGGTTTCTATTAACAAAAACAGGTCCGGTTTGATTTCACTAAAGAATGTTTGCGTTAACGGATGGACACATCCGTTTGAACGGGATGAGGTGTCTTCAACGGGATTTCTTATAAAATTATGGAAAATGATTTTTGCAAAAATCGTTTTCTGGATTTCCGTCTCCATACTTTCTGCGACAGCATTACATACTATGGTTTGCTGCATGTATTGTTAAAGGTGTTTCTACAGTACATGGTTGATCATCTTATCCTCGGAGGCAGATGCCCAAGTGTATCCTAAGCACCGTTAAGGAGATCGAATTTTGTCTTAAGGACAACGATTTGCTTGATTCAATCATAATTATTCCAATAAAATTTCTCATCACAATACTTACAAAGGTACAAAAATTACAAAATTATTACCAAACTTGAAGAAAATCTAATATATGTTGAAAACTAAAACTAATGCAAATGCAAATTGAACAAAAAAGTAATATTATGGGAACTAACTTAGAAAAGTGAATCCACCAGTAGAATCACAATAATGCCTCTCATAACAGTCATGTTCAAGTTTGTGTATGACATAGATGGTCTTAATTATAAGCGAGAACATTTCTAAAAACATTCATAATTATTTACATGACATAAATTATCCTTAACTTGGTATGAATTATCTATAATGCTATACTGATATAGAGTTACATGCATGACTCATCTAATCATAGCATAACTCATATGATAAATTAATCACATAAACATTAAATATTATTGCATGACCATCTTTTCTAAACTACAAGCATTAGAATTCATGTAAATACCAAAACCATAAGATAAAGTACATTGAATTGAATTAAACATTAAATATTTATTTTTTAAAGAATCTCTTGTTATGCAATCACATACAAAAATAATAATCTAAACAAGAGGACATTGCTACTCATTTATGGCTTCATCAAATTTCCAAGTTTAAAGCTTTAGCCTCTCATGGTTGATGGAGACCTTTGCATATTAATTAAAAATCTTAGTTAATCTTTTTCTGTCTTCACTTTATGCCTTTAGAAAGTAGGGTTAGATCTTCTGAATCCATGCTAAAAGATTGTTTATATAGGGCTCTATGTTGGTTTAAGAGTTGGGCGTTTAAACATAATCAAAATGTGTTCGATTTTCGTGCTACCCCATGTGATGTCGATCAATCCAAAAATCAAAATATAGAAATTTGCCATTTCCAACCGAAAATTCTTATAGGCCTCTAATACTATTATTAATTCTAATTTATAACTATCCAATTCTCATTAAGTCCATTACTAGAATACAAGACTGGACTTCAATTGGCTCCAGCTAATTTTAAATTATGATTTTAAGCATAGTTTTAAAAACTGGCCGATTGGACTGGGTATGAGGGCTTTTAAACATAATCAAAATGTGTTCAATTTCTGTGCTACCCCATTGATTACCATGTGATGTTGATCAATCCAAAAATCAAAATATAGAAATTAGCCATTTCCAACCAAAAATTCGTATAAGCCTCTAATACTATTATTAATTCTAATTTATAACTATCCAATTCTCATTAAGTCCACTGCTAGAATACTAGACTGGACTTCAAATGGCTCCAGTTAGAACTTAAGATTTTAAATTATGATTTTAAGCATAGTTTTAAAAATTGGCCGTTGGACTGGGTATGAATCAACGCGGTCAGCTTTCTTGATTGAGTAATGTTTTAGGTTTTCCTGAATTGAGCTCAAATTTGTCCCGTTTAATAAGGACTTTGTCGATCGCAAATTAAATTTAAAATATTATTTTTAAGTAATTATGGTTATATATATATGTATATATTGAAAGAAAAAAGTTAATATGAGCTTGGGTTCACACACACCAATAGGGCTGCCAATGGTACCCGTTTTACCGTTCTACCATCTGTACCGTACCATTAAGAAGTTAAATGGTATGGTTAAATTTATTCGATGGGTAAATAAGAGGATAATTTTATCTGACTGTTATCTTAATGGAAGGTAATGGAAAAAGTTCTTCCATACCCGTTTATCCGTTACCGTTTGTCATATTTAAAAATTATATATATATATATATATATATATATATATATATATATATATATATATATATATATATATATATATATATATATATATATATATATATAAAGTGGTTTAATTTCAAAAGAGATTGACTTATGATCTTTTAAAATAATCTTCATGTCATGATTCACCACGGTGATTTACTCAACGAAAGATATCATTCAAATCCAAATATTTGTTGTATTTATTTAACTACTTTCAACCATGTACTATAATTGTTAAAAGCTACTACTTGGAAGATAATTTCCTCTTTCTAGCATTTCATATCTAACTCTATTTTTTTAATAAAAAAATATATATTTATAATTTATATTCTCTCAAACTAACTTCGCTTTGATGTTTCCCATTTGGTTGATTTGTCTAATTTTTATGGTCTCATTAGGTCGCAAGTCATCTTTAATTATACGTGATAAAATCTTAACTAGCTACATATACACTCTATACAAAATATGATTACAATTCTCAGGTTAATTTAGATTCAATTTTGATAACTCAAACACATGAGTCTTTTTTATGTTTTTAATAATTAAACTTGTGGAATGTTTGTTTGTGTAAGGAAATAATTAGTGGGTTTGGAGTAGGATTGTTGAGTCAGCTTTATTTTACTCTAGGCTAGACTCAAGTTAGCTCAAATCAAAGCTTGAACCTGGGCTAATGGAATGAAACTCTTGTTTGGCCCATCTCGATTAGCTTGGTTTGAGTATTGGTTGGCTTAACTTTGAATGAGTGGTATAAGTGGTTTATTTTGAGATTTGGTATATGTTGGTTGGAATCGTGATTATGTTACAAATCATGTTTATATATGAGATTGCAAAATTTAGAATGATTTAGTTATTGAAATAGGTTGGAATCAATAAGTTTTGAATGACCAAATAGGTTTAAGTGAAACTTTGAATAGGTGTAAGTGAAACTTTATCTAAAATATGGGGAACTATTTTAAATTTTTTAGGTAATGATGTCATCATCTGATCAACATGGGTTGACTTAACCCAACCCAATGTTTTAAAAACCGGCCCGGCCATTGACCCAGATTGGTCATCGGGCCGGGTTAATTGGGTTCAACCGCCAGTCAACCTGGGTTGACCCGATTTTCCCATATATTAGAATAAATAGAAAGTTAGGTACAATATTCACACAAAATCATTATAACTCAGTTGGTAAGAGTATAAATGCTATTTTTATCACGACATGGGTTCGAATCCCGCCGTGGAGATTTTTTTTAGAGCAATGTAAAACAGATTAATATTAAATAAAATAAAAATATGTATAAACAAACTTGTTGCAGCCTGATGGGTTAGGGTTGCTGATGGGCTCTCACAGAATGTGAGTTGGAAACCTATCTCCAACATAAATTTTTTTCATGAGAGTATTAAACCGGTCTAACCCTGGCAACGGGTTGGTGGTTCAACAGGCCAGGTCGTGTTGACCCGGTTGGGTTAACTTAACTAGTTAAAGTAGATGAACCTATTAGATTTTTCAACTAGGTCCCGGTCGGACTGGCCGGGCTGACCTAGTTTTTAAAACATTGGCCCGACCACTAATCTGGGTCAGGCTCCCTGGTTGGGTTTTAAAAAATTGCTTAAAAAAGACATTAATGGATAATAAATATCACTACATGTGGTCGCATTTTTGCTTTAATGCACATTTAAATATAGATGGCTGTGAGAAGACAATTATTATTCTCACATTGGGATTCTTCTCAAACAGGCACTAGATGGATGTCTTGAAGCTGGACTCATATAATAGGAAATAATTATTAAAAAATAAGTAGTTTATATATATATATATATATATATATATATATATATATATATATATATATATATGCCTAATATATGTATCCTTTTTATGTTTCATGTTTAATCTTTACAATTTATTTGCAACAACTATAAATAAGAGTAGTAATGATGTTAGTTTTTTACCTTAGTAATATTTAATTAAGTGAATAAAAAATAATTATTTTAGCTTTTTTAGCACATTTTAAAAAAAGTCATGGATAATGGTTATCCGATTAACCGGCCGTTTATTAGTGGAAGGTACGGTTATGGAAGTACCTATACCGTTTACTTAATGGAACGGTTATGGATAAAGATTTTAGAAATGGTTATGGTAATAGAATAGGTTATACCGTAACCGTATCGTTCCGTTGGCAGCCCTACACACTAACACTAAATAGAGGAGGTCAGTGTGTGATTCAAATCCACCTACCCCCTTAGTGACATGTTGTCTGCCCTTGAATAACGTACATGGTCAGATCAAAATATGATGATTCTCTATGTGCAACGTGGCTTGGGATCACACTGATTAGATTCTTTTCTAAAATTTAATGTTAAATTGAATTCTTCATGGAAAATCACTTTATGAAGAATCCATGTAGCACCTAAATGGGGAGATAGTGAGACTTCCGTCTGTCCTAAATGTGAGAGAGTATGTTAAAATCATAATTAGTAGAATTAGACCCAGAATTTATTCATCTCCATTTATGGCATCGAGAGCAAGAGGTGACCAATGTTTTGAAAAAGTTCTTTTTTATGACATTGAAATGGTTTTTGAGGTTTGCATACAATGCGCCAAATCTTGATTTTCTCAAAGTTCGGGCTTGATTTGGTGAGAAAGACCATATGAATATATATGGAGAGAACAACAAATCTTCTAATTTTCTTCAAAGTTCAGGCTTGGTTCTTCTAATCTGATATAGTCATACATGATGCCATGAAATGGCATTGTACTTCTAGCTTGAGTAAAAAAAATAGTGTTTTCCCCTTCCTCCAGTGTTGAGCCCTCTAAATTAACACTAAACAACCTGTACATACCATGAATTCCATGTCTAGCAATGGAGTTGTCACGCCCAATTACTCCAGTTGTAAACTGTGGGGGATTCATCTCTGGATCATTGATTCGGATCTGGAGAAGGAAGATTACCGTTTCAAAAAAAAAATATTAGATACTTTAATGGGTTCTAACAAGTAGAAAAGAAATGTGATTTAATGGTATTTAGCTCATACTTGTAGTTCAGAATATGTAGCAGAGGCTAGTGCAACTCGTAGCTTGTATGTCCCATCATAACGATTATCAATGTTGAATTTTATCTGCCATGTTGTTGGTTGGTATGTTTGGTTTTCTACCTTTCTAGATTTTTTGAAAAAGAAAGATATTACATGCATGTTAGCAACAATATGTAAAGAGTCTTATTAACATGAGCCCAGGTTCACACTCTTGTGTTTTAGCTCGGGTATTACGGACTTGTTGGATTTCAATCCAATGACATGTGTTACTCAAGGGGCAGGCAGCCCTTGAGCAATCAGCATTGTTGGATTTTGATTTGATGACTCATGATGTCAAATCCAATGGCTCATGATGCCCCAGCTTGCATAGTTGTGCTTAAACTTGAGTTCTTGTTAATTTATTGAGATAAAATCATTGAAATACAACATCTCAGTGAAAAAATGATAAAACCAGTTTCAATAATTGAAATAATAAGAATAGATTAATTCTTGAATAACAAACCTCATTACTTGTGCATAAAACCAATCTTTACGGTAGTCGCTACTCCCTATAATGTAGATAAGATCATTAATAGGATATAGTTCTGTGTATCTTTCCCATAGGCCATACTGTCTAAACCTGCCAAGAAATATAGTTATCAATGTGCCACTAAGATTTTATGGATGAACATACAACAAATGATTTGAAGATATATGCTTATTAAATTTGCATTCAACATGTACTACTCAAGTTTGTGTGGTAAAATGAGATATTTCTAACATTAGAATAATGTTCTCACTTCTCTGGGTGATTCAAATATAGTTTGTTGATGTATTGAGGATTGGGATCTGGGATGTTGAAATCAAGTGCAGTTCGATTGGGTAAACCAATTTCCCATAAGGTGGGTCCATCTCGAGGTGGTTCATATAGAAGATCACCAAGATCAATATCAACTCCTAGAATACAACATTATGCAACTATTAATTATTTGAGTAATAAACTAAGAATCATGTAAATATTTCATTACTTAAAAAATGAAGTCATGCTTGTCGTCCGTAAATACCTTCAAATATTGTAATAATCTCTTCATATTTATAATCTCCAATGAAACCTGGAGCCCACCCATATAGGTTATAGTCACCAATCCTAACATTTGGTATTAAGAAGTACCCCTCGGTATCAGCTTTAGTCCAAAATTGATAATCCTGAACCAAAAAATATTTCAATTTAAAAAAACATAGAAAAAAGTATTTAAATGTTTAATAATTTGTCTTTATTATGTAGGATAGAATACAATAAAAGTAAACCTTGCATTCTCTTTGCCATGATCCAACATCTCCAGGTAAAGCTAAACCAATGTAGGCTGAATCCGCTAAAATATAATCATCACTTAGGCCCCTAATAAAATAAAAAGAAAATATTTACCAAACCAAAGATGTATGGAGACTCTCTTGTAAAATACTCCTCTGTCCTGAAAGAAGTGCCTCATTTTGACAAAGTCAAATATTTAAGATATGTTATACCACACAAAACCCAAGACACTATTTCCAAAAGTACCCTTTCTCTATTAACACATAAAAAAATACTGATAGAAGATATTAATTTTAGGAAAAATGTACTTAAAATTTATGAGATAGGAGAAAATGGTTGATAGCGAAGCAAGTATGTGATACATTTCAAGACTTCTTTTTTGAATTAGATACTTATTTTAGGATGAAGCGAGTATAGAAGAAAATCCATACTACTTTGTAGTAAATAATATGACATACATGTGAATTATATATAATCTACATACAAAATTGTGAATAGACACAAATCATCACAATCAAAGTGGTTTCATTGTAATACCAGTCCTTGATTAAGAGTCGGCCACTAACTGATCCCCTCTCATCAGATTTAGGGAAGTCTCTTGAAACAGGAAAATCATATGGCCAACATTGAACTTCAATATCCATCTACAAAAGTTTTGCAAATTTGTTGAGATGACAGATAACACATGCTTCATTTCCCTTTGATTTTCACTTATGTAGATATTCACATCTTAAACAAAAGGACATGCTAATGGTTAAGTAAAGTATGTCAATAATAAAGTAGAACTTTGAAAATACTTTCTATATAAACTTGAACCATTTCAGGTAATGGAAATTTTAAAAAAAGCTTAATCTCATAAAAAAGATGTACCTGAAGTTTTGCATCATCCCAAAGATAACTCCAATCATTTTCCATATCACATGAATTCAAATACATAAAAATAGGCCCAAAAACTTTTTTCCAATGTTCATTTTGTTGTATTTTTGGTACCAAATCTTCTCCTGAATAATGATTACTGATGAACATCTGAGAGTAAGAATTCAATATTTATCAAAATATTTTCTAGACCTAAAATTTAATATAAGATATTCTAGTTATTTAATTCAGTACATTGTTAAGAGTTTCTCAAATAACCATATGAGGAGTTTCAAATGAAGTAAAAAATCATTCCACATATAAGATAAAGATACATATGTAACAAGTTGAATATGTGCTATATTTTATTACATTGAGTTAATAGTGAAACAGAGGAAAACTCTTCAATCATGTCTAATCACAAATGTAGGTAGAGAAGGTAATAAAATACTTGATATGAGACCAATTCAATGCCTTAAGCAGAGAGTTACTAATGTGATATTAGTTTGCAAGCCCATTCGGGCTAGTACTATGTAGAAGTGCTATACTTTTTTGTTTATTTAGTCATGATTAATGATGAAGTGAGTTATAGAGTAGAAAAAAATTAATCTATCCATAAATTATTGAATTCTCTCTCTCTTATCAATTATTCTCCGCTTCCTTTCTAATTTCCCCTTTGAAACCAAATCCACAAAAAATATTTTTAAAACCTTTGCAATTTTGATCTCTGAACCAAGTGGTTCATATCTGTTGCACAAAATCTGATACCTTTTGATGGAGCAATGAGTAGAAAATATATACCTTGATACCCTCTATGCCACATAAAATGTCTCATGGCAAAGAAAATATTTATCTCACACTAAGTATTCTATTTCCCATATTTCTACCAAGTACAAAGCTTGTAATATACTTCTTTTTTGTAGTAGTAGGAGGATAATAATTTAACAAAAGTTATGAGAATCTAAGTTAGTTAGAGTTGGATAAAGTTTTGTACTTTTGTGGTCTAAAGTGCTTATCACCCTCCTTAAATTTATATTTTTAAAAAATAGACTCAATATAGGATGGAGGGAGTATGATTTTTAAACTTTTGAAAATTACTTTAATAGGTTATATGGGAAGCTAAGGACAAGAAATATCAAGTGTAGCATGCCAATAATCCAAAAGAGTAGTCAAATTCTCATATAGTTTGTAAAAGGTGATGACTATATTGCAATACATTAAATTTAAACATCAACTACAGCCATCTACTAGTGATATGTGTGACATGATGTAGCTCAAAGAATTTAATGTGAACATTGTAAGCGTGACTACTTTCTGTAGCTTGAAGAATCTTATACACATTATATCTTATAAATAAGATCCAAAAATGATTTGAACTTTCCATCCAACAAAAGAGTTGATAAGTGGTGCTAGCTAGCAGCATATCTCCTCAATTCAATCAATAGAGAGCACTAAAGAGTACATAAAAAATTACCGCAAGTGTTACTGGTCCAACATGAGATGTTAAGTCTTGCTTGTGTGGTCCTCCGGTACGAAACTCATCACTTGGAGTAATTTGCCAGAAACCAATAGGAGGATCAAAACATATCCACCCATGAACCTTGTTATCCTTGTTTTCAATGGAGTATTCATATTTGTCATCAACCTATACAGATAAAACATTGGAATTATTTGCTTACTTTTCTCTTCCTTGTTGTAGATAAAACATTGGAATTGTTTGCTTACTTTTCTCTTCCTTGTTATGGAAAGTCTTTATAGTCACATAATCACTAAATTTTACAAATACTTTAAATTATTGCATTTGTTATACCTCTCCCTTTAGGCTTGAGTTGGTCGGATCCATAAGTAAAACTGCTTCAGGGTATGCTAATGGTTGACCGCGAGGTGAGAGACGATCTTCCGGCATTGGCATAATACGTTGTCTTGTGTCAGTTAATGCCATATAATGAAACCTGTAACTTTCATTTTAGTTCATTTTGAAAAACCAAATGGGACACTTATTTTGAAACAGAGAGAGTATTTATTTGTGGAGCTTTTAATAAATAAAATATTTTGTATTTCATTATGTTTATCAAAACTATTATGTTGTGTATGTAAATGCTTGTGAATATAATGATATTATAATGTTAAGGAACATATTAACTGTGGACACTTACATATCCTTGCGAATCTTGAAGGCAATCCTAGCTTCTGGCAAGTTGAAAGCAGGCCACTCATTTAAGTGCTCAAAGATGCCATATGAGTAAAAACCAGATGACCCTCTCAATACAACAAACCTGCACATTTTTTTATGTGCATTATTATTTAATTATTTTAAAAAAATAGATTAAGGATAATCAAAGCTATAAAGCCACCTCTTATCAATATTTAATGGAACCCAGCTACTTTCAGAGGATTTCCACATTCTGGTGAAGGATATCTCTACTTGATCATCTTCTTCCTTAATTACACTAAACGTTGTTCCCCTTATCCTACATGATATGAGACATTAATTGGAAAGATTTTACAATGAAAAAATAACTTCAACCAAAATAAAAATCAAGAAAGAGAAACACTACACAAGCTTGAGGCCTGGCTCGCATGGGTGGGCATTTATTTGGGGCTTTATTCCCACATGCCAATTGATGGAAGGTCCATAAGTGTAAATTATTTTTTCTTATGGATATAACACACTCAAGATGCTGCAGATTGAACCTAGAACTTCTCACTACAAGAAGAGGTTGAACTAGAACACTACTAATGAACTTACTTAGCATTACTCAAGAAGAAAAGAACTTACACATCAAAGATATTACTTTTTCCTGGTTCATTCCATACAACATCCCAATACCTGTATATCAATCATGAAGAATAATTAACAAATGATTATTTTGATTTTAACTATGGTCGAGGTAGATATTGTGTTAATGGGAAACATATGAATTTTTTACACTCTTTTTTTAAAAAAACTTACTTTAGAAGGTGAGAGGTTTAACATATCCCTAAAGTGTTTATTAAATGAATAAAATCAAATACAACAAATTGTTGGCTATATTATAGTAGTATAGAAAGTAAATTTAGTAATGATAGAATTTTCAAATTTTGTGTATTTTACTCATGTTTATAATCCTTAATCCCTATTTCATCCATGTTTATATTTTGATGCCTTTAAAATACAAGCTTGAATTAGTATATAATTTGAGGGCATTTAGTAAAAGTAGTTACTTAGATTCCTTTAGACAATTACCCCATGTCAACCTAATACAACTTGTTGATACAACATGAGCCTTATAATTTACATTATGTTGATTTTAATTTTGTAAATTTGTATCTTTCACTTACGAACTCAGATTTGTACGTTATTGATATCATTAGAAAGTTCTAAACGAGCGCTATTAGATGAGATCAACATGACTATGTTTTTTTGAACTATTTTATGGGTCCCACACATATTAAATACTTTCAATAATATTTTTTTACATTTTTGCCTATACTACACATGTTCGGATTTATGCAATTGTTACACTATTAGAAATCTCCCGATGAGCTATATTAAATGAGTCCCACCATCAAATTGGTCATGAAAATGAATTGCATGATCCTTTGTTGGTCTATGACCTAATATTTAGCCTATGCGATTTGAACTCATAGTTGCATATTACGAGTTTATTTGTGTTAATATATAACATAATTATATATTTGTGGAGAAGGAATTATCTTAACTGATGTTTATTAGGAGACAAAGAGAGGAAATAAGAAGTGAATCTACAGGATAAAATCCAATCAATTAAGTACTTTTATATGGAATTAACATATTAAAAGATTTGGGCTCGTAGTTGCCTACAATAAGTGTAATTGGATTGGTATAGTATAAAAATTTATTATAACACTTGGTGTTTTATATAATAATATCTTTTTAAAAAATTTCTTAACTAAACTATATTATATCCATAATACACGCTCATTCTAGCCAGTAACTAAAAAACATTTAATAACCTACTTCACTTCTTAAGCCAAGTTTGGTCAAATTCCCTATATGAAACCTATAAATCTCCTCATGAAGAATTTTTGCAAGTAGTAGACAACCAAACTTACAAGTGCCATAAAAATTAGCACAAATGCCACCTCACTTGCTTCTCGAAACACAATATGCATCAATTAAATGGTCCAAATGTCATAATGACCCAAATTTAGTGGCACACAATCTGAACTAATTCTCTTTTAAGTTACCTTGAGGCCCCCCAAAATAAATGTCTAACAAGGAATTACGTATGGTATAGCATACTTTTAACTTGCTGTACACAGAGTTGCTTTTTTATACAAAATCTCTGAAGGAGCATAAACTAATTTATTAGCTATGAAAAACATACATCAAGATCTCACTATAATTAGTCTAAAAAATCAAAATATATTAAATACAAATTCACATAAAAAGGGTAAATTATAGCCAGAATAACACATCAAACACCGTGATGGCAACTATGATTAGTCACTCATAGAGTTGAGGCCAAAACCACCACACAACTTGGTCACATTATAATTTTGTATTGAAAAATTTGACCATTATATCATATCCCTTCATTTGACCTTGAATCTTGTGCTAAAAAGCAGAATGAAGCTGGTGCTTGATAATAAAATAATGGCTCCAAACCATTGTTCTTAAATTTGACCTGGATGCCAGCCCAAATTAGTGGATAGGTTAGAGTATTTTCGGTTCAATCGGCTATAAACCCAATTCAATGGGGAAGTAATAATAAATAGATAATAATTTTCCTAGAGCACTTTCTGTCTAACATAATTTTACATTTGATTGAACAGAAAAAAAAGTTACGACCTTCCTATTATCAAGTGAGACAAACTTTTTTCAATCCAATCAAAACTTAGTATAAAGCTTTTTAGACACATAATGATGTAGGTATATCAGCAACTTAACTAAAAAGGCCCGTTAAAAAAAGTCCACCACGTCCAATGGACTGGTCGATTGGCGTGGTCAGTGTCTAGTTTTCTAAAACAATGGTCCAAACATTGGTTGACCCTCTATGTTTTTAACCTATCTCTAAGTAGTCTAATCAATCATACTGACTCTTACATTTCACTGGCAATATTTTAGCCAGTGATATATTCAGTGTGACATGACAACGCAATTGGACCAAACTCTCGGGCCAAAGTAATTGGTTATAACCTGCTTCACGAAATTGATTGCAAGAGCATTTACTAGAATAATTTGCACTGCATAAGTAATTTGTTACACCAAGCACCTCTGAGCTCAAGTCATGTTTAATCATCTCACCCAACTTAAACATTTAATCTTGTACAATTTTACAATTAGATTATCAAGATATTTTATTCGTTCTATATTAATAATTTTATTTTATTTTATTTAAAACTTATTTTTTCTTATATAAATTTTATCATATAAATAAAAAATATTATAATTTTAAATATAATTATTAATATTAGACAGAAAAATATAACGTCTATTTTATAGAGGTAACATCACGAATAAAAGCGTTTAGCATTTAAGCGAGAAGTCACTTTACCCTCGATTGGCTTCCTCGTTCTGAATTTCCATCAGATTGTCGACCCCATTATACCTGATTCCAGTAACAATCCCGTCTGGCTTTGACAGCGTTAGCTGCAGAATCCCATTATCAATCATGACCTACCTCCACAAGTCCAAGCCAGCTTTTAGCCCAAAATTAAGTTCAACTTCGAAACTTAAGATAGGAATGGAAGTTAAAATACAAAACAATACTCGAATGTGCTGCTTACATGTTTGTCCTGTACACGCAGTTTAACTCCCATGGGAGACATGGTCTCACAGCGTCTGCTTTTTCTCAGCGGCTTCTTTGGAAGGCAGCAGAAACAGAGGGCCCCCATGGCTCTATTTATGCTGATCACAGATAGCTTCCTCCCTAGTTCAAGCAAAAGCAAACTCTCTTTCTCTTCTCAAGACCACCTCCTCTAAGTCATGAAGCCGTTTCTCTTGTTGCAGAGGCTCAAGTACCCAGCAGTCTTTCAAGTTAAGGATTCTTATTGCTTAACCGGGATTTCTGTTACAAGTTTGTGCATGTGGAGGAGCAGTTGGAGAGAATATTTGGTTCCTTTTCTTGTGATGCTGGTAATATGTTCACAGCAGGACGCTACCTACTACATTAGCAACAGTTATAATAATTTATTTCACACGTATCTTGTGCTTTCTAATTGGCTGTGCCCATACGGTTTCATCACTTGTATCTTCCTAATTATGCTTATTGATGTTACGAAAATTACACCGAAAGATGAAGATGTTGATGGAGGAAAGACAGAGCTTCTGTTCACGGACTGCACATGTTACCAGGGCTGTCACGGGGAGAAAACGTTTTGTCAAAGGCTAAATTTTCTTTAATAGCTATCAAACAAGATGTTTAGCAAAAACAAAAAAGTACTCATTTAGATGCTCGTTTTAGTAAGATACGACGTTGCTTATGTTTAGAATATGAATTTCCTATACATCCAAGTTAAAGATCACAATCAAAGAGAAAATTCCGACTTGGACCCAATAGTGACATATATAAACTAATGGGTGTAAAACCAACTCAGTCCAGACTAATTATTCATCTAGCACGATCATTTTTTTTTTTTACAGTCAGCATCTCTCACCTCTAGTAGATACAAAGGGTGGAAGACAGATCACACAAATAACCTACCTCACGCAACTCTACACGTGTAAGCCAATCAGACATGAAGCATCCTCTTGGAGTAGCTCTGCTATGATTGTTAGATTTAATGTTGAATAACATCATAAATCAGATTAATATCTACTATATTTTTTAGAATACTTACTTGTATCCATTTAGGAGATCTCTCCCTTGCCTTTTTAGTAATGATGATATCCTGCTTGATATAGATTGTGCACCGTTTGGTCAATCTATTGGGTAGAGAGAGGACCTTCTCCTCTAATTTCTTCTTAAGTAACCACTTCTATCAAGCAGTTATAATGTCCCAATTCAAAACTAATAAGAAACAAGATAATTAATTTTATTATTATCTTAATTTTTATGTAGAACTACTTAATTAATCAATAGAATTAGTTATATTCTCCTACTTGGTCCAAATGATAATTAATTATGATAGTATAACAATACAATATATGGTATACATAATTATCCATTCAAATTGGTTACATAATACTGTGATTAAACAAACCACTAATATGAGTCATGGAGGTTCTATGTTTTTAAACGACATGTACTACAATATTAAAAATATGCTCAATATAGTGTTCAAAAGAGGAAATAATAAAAGTCCACATAATGTTTCTTTAAATTGAGACTAATCCAATTACAAATATATATTCATTCACATCGATGCACATAATAACTAAGACAGGAGAATCAAAATCACTTTTATTGATATCAAAATGTACTAATATATCATAAACATCTTCATAAATAAAGCACAATCTATCACATTGGTAAATGTTTACAATCATGAATTATTTTCAAGACTCATTCTATTGGCATGTTCAATAAAAGTCTTTCGAGGTAATCCGTTTGTTAATGAATATCTAATCATAAGGTTAGTAATAATTTGCTCTATAAGAATACTTTGTTTCCATACTTCTTTAACAACAAGAAATTTAATTCCATGTGTTTTGCTCATTTAGAGTATTGTCATTTTTTTAGAAGATAAATGTTGTAGAGTTATCACAATGAATTTTTAGCGGATTATGAAAAATGTCAACAATTCCAAGCCCTGAAATAAAATTTTGCAACCCTAAAACATGAAGTATGGTTTCATAGCATGCCACAAATTCAACCTCCATAGTAGATAATGCTATGATAAATTCTTTTCCACTTTTTCATGATATGGCTCCTCTAGGAAAGATAAATAAGTAGCCAAATGTGGATTTTTTATCATCAACATATCGAACAAAATCAGAATTTGAGTAGTCAATGACTTCAAGATTTTCGGACCTTCTATATATGAGCATGTGATTTTTTGTTCCTTCCAAATATCTCATGACTTTCTTTGCAGCTTTCCAATGATCAAATCCTAGATCCTTTTAGTATCTTCCTAGTATACTAATAGTAAAATTGACATTTGGCTTTGTACAGGTTTGTGCATAAATTAAACTTTTAACACCAGACAAATAAGGATTTCCCTCGATCCCTTTTTGTTTCCATTCATTCTTTGGACATTACATAAGGTTGAGTTTATCCACTTTTTGAATACGAACTGAGCTTGATGAGCACTTGTCTATTTCAAATTTCTCTAAAATCTTTTCTATATAGGCCTTTTGAGACAAACCTAATAATCCATGTGAACGATCTATAAACATTTCTATTCCAATCATGTATATTGTCTTACCCATATCTTTTATTGCAAAATTTTGAGAGAGAAAGTTTATAGTTTTATACAATGATCTAAGGTCATTGCTTGCAATTAATATATCATCAATATACAAAATAAAAAATATCAACTTACTCCCATTAACTTTTAGATAAATACACTGATCAATGATATTTTCTTGAAATCCAAAGGAGGTAATGGTAATATTAAACTTAAGGTACCCTTATCAGGAAGCTTACTTAAGTCCATAAATTGATTTCTTAAATTTGCAAGCTAAATGCTATTTTTCTTCAATGGAGAATCCTTCAGGATGATTTATATAGACTTTTTTATCTAAACTTTAATTTAAGAAAACTGTTTTCACATCTATTTGGTGGAGTTCTAAATCACAATGAGCAACCAATGCTAAAATAATTCTAATAGTCATTTTTGAATACTAGAGAGAAAGTCTCTTTATAATTAAAACTTTCTTTTTGAGTAAATCTATTGGCCACAAGTCTAGCTTTATATCATTCTATATTACCCTTTGAGTCACATTTGATCTTAAAGATCCATTTGCAACTAACTTTCTTGTATCATTTGGGCAATTCAACAAGTTCTCAGACTTTATTTTGGGCCATTGAGTTTAACTCATCATTCATGGCTTCAATCCATTTTTCAGAATTAATATTGCCCATGGCTTGTGAAAATGAAACCAGATCTTTAGATATCCCAATATCATAATTAGGCTCTTGTAGATAAATCACATAATCATTAGAAATAACTAGTCTTCTTATCCGTTTAGATCTTCTTAAGGCTATTTGTGGTTCTTCTACTACTTTCTCATTGATGACAATCTCATTATAGAGTAGTGGAATATTATCTTGTTGTTTTATTTTATCATGTTGTTTAACTATTGAAGGATCAACAACTTGTGGCTCATTAATTTGTCATTCTTGATTGATAGGACATACATCAATCATGGGAACAATAATTTGTATAGAAGTTATGGATAATGAAACATGCACCCTAACTTATTTAATTGCCACATTTTGAGTTGTAGCACTCCCACCAATTTTACCAATTTCCAAGAATCTTGCATTACCAGTCTCAACAATTCTTGTACTATAGTTAGGCCAGTAAAACTTATACCTTTTGGATTTTTTCAGGTGATAAAGTAACCACTAATTATCCTTAAATAGAATATCTTTTCATGTGGATTATGAATTCTGACTTATTTTGGACAACCCCAAACATGTAGGTGTCTTAAACTAGGTTTCCTTCCAGTTCACAACTCAAAAGGAGTCTTTGTAACTGCCTTACTAGGAAACCTATTTAACAAATAAACAACAGTGTTAAATGTATACATCCACATAAATAAGTGTAAAGTGAAATTACTTATCATACTTCTAACCATATCCATAAGAGTACAATTCCGCATTTCAGCCATATCATTTTCCTAAGGCTTTCTAGGCATAGCGTATTGAGGACATATGTCTTTGCTTTCAAGAAGTTTAGTAAATATGTCTGGGTGTTGCCCTGATTCATCATATCTCCCATAGTATTCACCACCTCTATCAGACCTTCTGATTTTTACCTTTTTGACTAATTGCCTTTCTACCTCATTATATATACCTCAATGGTGTTCACTGCTTGAGATTTATCATTTAACAAATAGACATAACCATAATGAGAAAAATCATCTATAAAGGTGATCAAAATATTTTTTCTACCAAAAGATGGAACATCAAAAGTTCCACAAATATCTGTATGGACAATCTCAAGAGGTTCCTTACTCCTTGTAGCACCCTGCTTTCTGCATTTGGTTTGTTTTCTTTTAATACAATCCACACACACACCGAGATTAGTAAAATTAACATTATGAAGAATCCCATCTTTTACTAATTTTTACATTCTTTCTTCGGAAATGTGCCCAAATCTTTTATGCCACAAGTTTGAGGAATATTCATTAAGAAAGCTACATTTAGCACCAACACAAGTATGCAGAGAAAATAGTGAAGAAATAAAATAATCATCAAGATTAAATTTATATAAGCCGTCACATAAAATACCAGAACCAACACAAGAAGCATTCTTAAATAGGCTAAAATACTTATTCTCAAACTTAAAAGTGTATCCGTCAACATCAAGTCTCGACAAAGAAACCAGATTTCTAGAAACTGAAGGAACATAAAGAGTTTCAAACAAATCTAAATGATGTCCACTATCTAGGAATACCCGATAAGTGTCAATGGCTTCTATGGGAACTTTGTCCCAATTTCCCATGAACAGGAAATTCTCCTTTAGGTTTGTGGCTCGGGTCGTAAGGAATCCCTGCAAAGTGTTAGAAACATGAGTGATAGCTCTTAAATCTACCCACCAAGTACTAGAAGGAACTTCAGTAAGGTTAGATTCAAAAACATATATTGAATCAATACCTTTCTTTTGGAACCGTTCTTTCATTTTCTTGCAATCTTTCTTAAGGTGGCCAAATTTTCTATAAAAGTAGCACTTTATGCCTCTTTCCTTCTGATGATTGTTGTCTTTATGGGTAGCATTGTTTATTTTATGAGCCTTCCCTTTAGAGCTTTTGAACTTTCTTGTTTGCCTTTAAGCTCTTGAGAAACCATGTGGAATGAGTTTTATTCTAGTGCCTTAAGCCTTGATTCCTCTTGCACAAGCATACTAGCCAATTCATTTACATTTCATTTATCTTTCATGGTGTTGTAGTTGATTTGAAATGGCCTATACTGAGGTGGTAAGGAATTTAAAATAAACTGGACAAGAAAGAACTCATCAACTGACATCCCCAATGACTTAAGATGTGCTGCCAAATTTATCATCTCAAGAACGTGTTCATGCATATAAGAATCATTATACTTCATCATGGTTATCTTAGCCATGAGAGTCCCTACAAGGGACTTATCTGCAGACTTAAAACATTCTTCAACGTTTTTGAGAAATTCTTTGGCATTTTTAGTTGGAGGGAGTGTGGTCTTAATGTTGTTTACAATTGTCATTCGCATAATCATAAGGCTTAACCTGTTGGACCTTTCCCATGAATTAAATAATGTTTATCTTCAGTGCTGCTAGTTGTAGTAAGTGCAGTAGGCTTTTCAGTTCTAAGAGCTACATCAAAGTCTAAAACAATAAGGTTGAATTGGACTTTCTGTTTCTAGCCTAAAAAGTTAAGGCCATGGAGCATAGGAATGGAGGAAGCACGTGAATGCAAAGAAATAGGAATTGATGCTGCAATTAAATAATGATGCTCAATACATTAGTGCTATGAACATGACATAATCAAACACATAGATAATACATATTTAATGAACAACATAACTTTGATCTAGCTTTGGGAATAATCTAATGTTATGTTATTCAACTATTATGGTGTTCCCTATCACCTTGTAAGAATAATTATCCAAGTGCACACATTAAGTCGGTTCACTACCTTTGGGTTGGTGTTCCAACCAAATGAGGAGCACTTTCAAATTATTCTTCAATAATTCAATGATTAATAGAAAATGGTGCACCTTTGGCTCAACCATAATATCCTAGTAATCATAGAATTTAAATTTGCTAAATTATTCTATCACTAACATAAGGGAAATTATGCTAGGATATCATGATATGATTATTTTCTAAATATATTCTAGATGAGCCACTTTGGTGGATACCCAAGTGTCTCTTAATATAGAAAATTAATTAGAATAATTTTGCATAATATCATAAGTGAACATTTGCATGTGCATAAATAAACATTCAGGACTTAAATCTTATAATCATTCCATAGTGCGCAAGCAAAAGCAAAACTAATAATAATAATAAATAAGTTAAGCATACAAAATAACCCTTTTCATTTTTTATTTATTTAGATGTAAGTACACAGAACCACTAATTGCACACAAATGAACCAAACTTACGGGCACGAGTGAATTGGTCACGACTGTTTCACACACATTTGGTTGCACATTAGTATACGAGTCAAATTATTTGTCAGAGACACGTCCATGAGACATGCATCTGGTTGTCACATGAATTTGGTTGTTCACATGTATCTAGTTGCATGAATTTTCTTTTTATGTGTTATGTCAGTCCAATGATAGCTTTATGAGTTTTGATGGTTTGGTTCAGGGTCAATTTGGCACACCGTGTTCCAATTACACTTAACCTAAAAAGATTAGGGGTAATTATATAAATTTAAATAAGTTTTAGGGGTTTCAAGGGATAAAATTCTCATATTTGCTTAGAGCTCAAAGTAACGAGCATAATGAACAAAAGAATGAGCGAAATGGAGGTCGGGAAAGAAAGTTACAACCTTCAAAAATGTGTCACATAGGCAGGAACCACTTTGAAAGAGTGAGATAACCAACCTATGTGGGGTCTAATTTTGAAGAGCTCATCAATACGAGTCCATTGATACCAAGAATGTACAATTCTAACTTGAAGATAAGAAGTTATTACATTTTGAAATTGAAATTGTATTTAAATAAAATATTCAAGAAAGGACGAAAAAGATGATGTTAACTAGCCAAGCCGAGCCGGAGCTAGAGCCAAGCCGCCTAGCTGCCACGCTGTTGTGCCATTGACACGCCGCATGATCGGAGCAGTCTGCGTGATGTGGGTCCCGCGTGATCGCGCAGCCACGCACAACGCTATGACTTGTGCGGCCACTTCAGCGGTCCATTAATATTGCACCACATGGCGCAAGTGCATATGCATGTATCTTGGCTTCCGTCATACGATTGCACGTCCTTCTCCTATAAATATTCATTATGTTCATTCTTTTGGAGGAGTTTTCTGGAGTCGTTCTGAGTCCGTTTTCTTCCATTCAAAAGGCGTTCTTAGCTAATTCGAGGGTATTCTATCCAATGGAAGCATCCATTCTTTGAGTTAGCAACCCGGTATGGGGGAAATGCCCCGGGGTAAGGGGAGGTTCTGTCCGCCACCTACGGGTGCGGAAGGATAGAGTGTCTCTGGGCAAGGGGAGGTTTTGTTTGCCGCCTATGGGCGCATGAAGGGTAAAGAGTCTCCAGGAAAAGGGAGGTTTTGTCCGCTACTTATGGGTACGTGAAGGGTAAAGTATCTTCGGGAAAGAGGAAGTTCTATCCACCACCTACGGGCGCAGGAAGGGTAAAGTGTCTTTGGGCAAGGGGAGGTTATGTCCACCGCCTATGTGCACGTGAAGGGTAAAGTGTCTCCGGGAAAGGGGAGGTTCTGTCCACTGCCTATAGGCATATGAAGGGTAAAGTGTCTCCGGTAAAGGGGAGTTTTTGTCCACTGCCTATACGCATGTGAAGGGTAAAGTGTGTCTAGGTAAGGGGAGGTTCTCTCTGCCGCCTACAGGCGTGTTGTGAGAAAAGTGTCCTGGTAATGGGGAGGTTCTGTCCGTAGCCTACGAGCACGGAAAGAGAAAAGTATTCCGGAGTTAGAGGAGGTTCTACCCGCTATCTCCGGACATGCAAGGGGGGAGGCCCTGAGGAAATGAGCAATTCCGAACGTCACCACTTCCGAAACTGCAGGGGAGTACACTTTTCTGACCTTCTAATTTAATATAATTTATATGCATGCACATCTTAATTAGTAATACACTAATTAAGACATATAATTTATTATGATCTGATATATGCTGACATGTTCCTATTCGATCTACTTTGATATATTCTATTGTGGTCTGAATTACTTTGAAATGCTCTATTGTGATTTGATATATACTCCAATCTAGTCTGATATAATCGGTATGATCAGATGAAATCCGATACGATCTTATAGGATCTGATATGATCCAACATGCTCTATTGTGTGTTATGCTCCGCTCTATGATAGAGTGGGATGTGTATTTTTTTAATGTTTTGCTCACCTATGTGAGATGTGTATTTTGATGATTTATTGGCTTCCATTTCACTCCGATGATTAATAAGATTTTTGTCCGATTCCAAAAGAATTATTCAGATATAAAGTATATGCATTCTATCGTATATGATTTTCTAATGTCTGATGAATGTATTAGCTGTTATGCAGAACTATATTTGGATCCCATCATATTAGAATAATATCATGGATGATATCCAATATGTATGTAAGCAACCAATGGCAAGGCAACGTTGGCCCAATCCAAATTAGTTATAAAATTTTGTTTGTATAGATCTACGCACAATGGAACATTAAAGCTTCGTAGTGTGTGGAAGAACGCTATGACTCTCGCACTCAGTGTCTATAGCTCCTGGTTAGTCGATTTTAATTATTTTCGCTTATTTAATACACTCCGATTATGTCTTCTAAACTAACCCCCTATTCAGGTTGGGGCGTTACAGTCAATCCAATGATTAACCCAGAAACTCATTAGTCCATTTATTAACCCTCTTCACCCACTTCATCTTCTTTACTGGATTGGCCATACAAAAACATAAAATGAAAATGAACCATGGAACATAGACCTCTGTTTCTCAGTCCCTAAGACAACAATCATCATCAAACTCTGAAAATACTTCCACTAGATCAAGTTGAAAAGAAGGGTTTGTTTCATTTCTTTCGATTCAATCAAAAATTGCAACTTCTATAAATCATTCAAAAATGGCAGAAAATTCATAACAATTCAAACTTTCATGCTATGTGCTAATAATTGCCTCTGGTACCATTCGAATGCATTAATATTTTAAAGCTCCAGGCTTTGATATCATTTGTTAGCATTAATGTTGAATAACTTCTTAAGTCAGATTTACATCTATTGTGTTTTTAAGAATATAATGTACCTGTATCCATCCTTGACTAATGAAATTTCGTAGGAGAGGGTTCTCTTCCTTGCCCTTTTCCTAACGACGATTTCATGCTTGTGATGGATAGTGCATGTCTGGTCAGTCCGTTGGGCAAAGAGAGGGCCTTCTCCTCTAATTTCTTCTTAAGTAGCCACTTCCATCAAATGGTTATAACATCCCAATTCATAACCAATGAGAAACAAGATAATTAATCTTGTTATTATCCTAATTATCATGTAGGACCACTTGATTAACCAATGATATTACTTACAATGATTACTTCTAAGTAAGGAGAGTTCAAGAAATTCATTATAGACTCCCTTTGTCTGTACCATTTGTAAAAAAAAACATAATTTTCTTTTATTAAATCGGGCTAATAAAATTTTATATTTAATTTGGTTGTGATTGGACAAAGAATAATTGATGTAAATCAAATTGCATTGAAGTATATGGCGGAGTGAGATTGAACACATAAACTTTGCAACATAGCATACATTGATCGATCGGGCAAAACAAGCTATCGGTTGATTGCCTTACTATCTTCCCAACATAGTTTTAGAAACCCAAATGATCGATTGGGTGTTTTGAGTGATCAATGGATCTATGATATTGTTCTAATAGTATCACAAATAATCGATTGGCCCTCATGAGCGATCGATAGCATAGTTTTGGGACAAGTCAGGATTTTATTTTGGATTTGATTTCTTGTTTTGGATTACCTTCTTTAGAGTATTTTCTTTTATTAGGAGACTTAATTCCATGTGTTTTTATTTATTTAGGCTTTTTCTAGTCTATTTTATTTAATTTTGATTAGTTAGTCCTTATTTAGTCTTAGATTGAATTCTCTTATTTATAGTTTTGCCACTACAGCCTATATAAAAGTTTGGCTCTTTAATGGTTGTCATTAGTCTATGACTTTCTCTGAAATATTATTAAAGAAGTTTAAAATTTATTTCTTTATCCCCTTTCCTTCTATTTTGTGAGTTTACTTGTGTAATTCACGAGAAAGGAAATTTGTACACACATGCTGCTGGATTCATCTAGTGAAGTGCTTTTCATCAATATTTGTGGTGCATTAGTTGGTGGCCCATGTTGATCCAACATGCCACCCTGATGGTGTGAAGGACATGTTCCAAGAATTGACAAGGTCCATGATTGTGATGAAATGGAGAGGTTGTTGCAACAGGTATGGCTGATTTGATGGCCGT
The DNA here is from genome assembly GCA_035235625.1 of Saururus chinensis. Taxonomy (NCBI): domain Eukaryota; kingdom Viridiplantae; phylum Streptophyta; class Magnoliopsida; order Piperales; family Saururaceae; genus Saururus; species Saururus chinensis. Next base: position 11,983,175 of record CP141142.1, on the reverse strand, counting down.
TGTTGCTTGCCAAAACCCCAACTTGGGTCTGCTAATGACCAAGTTGAAGATGATGAGCCAGAAGTTGATATTGAAGTTAAAAACTCATTCATCAGCATTGTCTTGTGTGGTAATGAGGAGGTGGACCAATTTCCTCACCGTGAGGCTACTCCACTTGGGTGATCCCTTTGCGAGCACCAACGAAACCAGTGGTGTACATACCCCCAAGACGTGAAGAGATGGCAAAGAGGTACTGAGAGGCAAGTTTGAAGATTGACATCATGGGAGATGCAGCTTGAGGAGTTCTTAGATTAGGTTGCCAATGTAGAATATATTTTTGATTTAAGGGAGGTCCCTGAGGTTAAGCGTGTTCCCTTGATGGTGACCCATTTTTTAGATTGAGTAGCTGCAATGTTGTTGCTATGGATGCTTGTCATTTATTATTTAGATGCCCTTGGAAATATGATAGGCATGTCATATATGATGGTCACAAGAACACATAGTTATGTATGGAATAATATTAATTTTCTTCTTGTTTCTCATAAAGATGATGTGGCTAAGCCCTAAAACAACAAAGAGGTGACTATGTTGTCTAGGAAAACAAATTATTGGGTAAATGAAATAGGAGGACTTTGTGTATGTTTTGGTGTCTAGGGAGGTTAGTGAAGGAGGGAAAATTCCTATAGAGGTCAAACCTTTGGTAGGGGAGTTTCGGGATGGTTTTCCAAAATCCTTATATGATGGATTGCCACCCCTTTGAGATATCCAATACTAGATTGACCTAGTGCTCCAAGCTACATTCCATAGTTGTCTACAATATATAATGAGTCCTAAGGAGCATGAAGAGCTTTAGCGACAAGAACATGAGTTGTTGAGCAAAGGACACCATAAAGAGAGTTTCAATTCGTGTGCTATACTAGCCTTGTTTACACCTAAAAAGGATAGTAGTTAGCATATGTGTGTCATGCTATTAACAAGATTACTGCTAAGAATCATTTTCCTATTCCATGTCTTGATGACTTGCTTGATCAATTGAGTGATGCTACTATCTTTATCAAGTTGAATATGAAGAGTGGGTACCATCAGATTCAAATCAAACCATGTGATGAATGGAAAATAACCTTCAAGATAAAGGAAGGATTGTTTGACTGGTTGATTATGCCATTTGGATTGCTTAATGCCCCAAGTACACTCATGAGAGTGATGAACTAAGCCCTTAAACCATTCATAAAGTAGTTTTGTAGTGGTTTACTTTGATGATATACTCACATATAAATTTGATTTTTATTCTCATTTGCAACATCTTCGAGATGTGCTAGTTCTTCTTTGTAGGGAAATGCTTTTGCAACTATCAATAAATATTCTTTCATGAGATATTTTATGTATTTTCTTGGGTATGTTGTGTCTGATGAAAGTAAAGTTGATACATTTAAGCAGTGGCAAAGACCTACGAACATAGATTAGGTACAAAATTTTCATGGAATGCCTTATTTTTTAAGAGGTTTATTACACCTTTAAGTACAATTATTGCTCCTATTACAAATTGTATGGAGTTGAGATCTTTTTATTGAAGTGATGAAGTTGATAAGTCTTTAAGTCTTATTTAAGAAAAAATAATTTCACCACTTGTGTTGGCTTTGCCTAACTTTGCATAACCTTTTGAGATGCATTGTGATGCTTCTAAGGTAATTATTGGACCTATCTTAATTCAAGAAGGCCACCAAACTGCTTACTTCAGTGAAATATTATATGTTGCAATGGGAATATATATTGCTTATGATGATAAATTATATGTTGTTGTTTAAGCACATAGACATTGGAGGCATTATCTATTCCATGATGAGTTTGTTCTTTATTCTTACTATTCTATTCTCAAACATATCAATAGCTAAGAGAAATTGACTACTCGATATGCACAACAGGCGTCTTATTTATAGGAGTCTACTTTTGTGCTCAATCATAAATCAGGAGTTCAAAACAGAGTTGCAAATGCCTTGAGTTGACATGCATGCTTGTTTGCTACTATGCGTGCTTTGGAGTTTGCTTTTGATTCTTTTTGGCATTTATTGTTGGTTGACCACTTATTTTCTATAATTTTGGCTAATATTGAGGAAGGGAAGATATTTGAACTATGTATTCCTATATGCATATCATAAAGGAGTTACACGAAGAAGGCCACATGGGAAGAGATAAGATCATTCCAATGTGTATCTTCATCTTATTTTTGGCCATCTATGGGAAAGAAAGTGTATAGATTTGTTGAAAAATGTCATATATATGTCTCGTTGCTAAAGATACATCTATTAATGATAGTTTGTATATGCCATTAACTACCCTAGGCAATCTTTGCCTAACATTAGTATGAATTTTGTTCTTAGATTTCACTTACACAAAGAGGAATATATTTTATCTATGTGATTGTTGACAGATTTTCTAAGATAGCACATTTTGTGGCATGCAAGAAGGCTTCTAATTTATCTTATGTTGCATTATTGTTCTTTTGGGAAATGTATACATTACATGGCCTACCTTTATCTATTATGTTTGATCGGGATACTTGTTTCTTGAGTCACTTTTGGCATTCTTTGTGAAAATTGATACATACATCTCTTGAATTTAGCAGTGCTTATCTTTTGCAAACTGATAGTCTGACGGAAGCACTAGATAGATCTATGGGCAATTTGTTAAGGAGTTTGGTGGGTGCTAACTTAAAATCATGGGATCAACACTTGTTTCAAGTTTAATTTACTTATAATCAAAGTATGAAAGAAGTACAAGTTTTAGCCTATTTACCACTGTACTTGGCTTTAACCCACGCTTTCCCTTGGATTTTGCTCTAATTCTAGATGTGAAGAAATTAAATGGTAGGGCATTAGACTTTACTTATCACTTGCAGGATATTCATTATGATACCCTTAAGAAATTGTGTCAAATACAATATATAAAGCTATAGGTAATTTAAAGAGACAACATGTGGAGTTTGATGTTGGTGACTTTGTTCGGGTTCTTTTGACCAAAGACATATTTTTAGCAAAGGAATACAACAATTATCTACAAGGAAGATTGGTCCTTTGGAGACTATTCAAAAGCAATTCTAATGCTTGCAGTCTCATATTTAGTAGCCACATTTGTATTTCAAATATGTTTAATGTCAAGGACATCATTCCTTACCTTGGTGATTCTTCAAATGATGATTCTCTGAATTTGGGGTCGAATTCTTTCAAATCAGGGGAAGATGATGTTTATAAGATGACTTTGAAGTATATGAAGAAGTGGGATATAATACATAAACTATGCAATATAACAACCATCAATTCATTTGCCCAAATGAGCAATTAATCAATTGCCTTTCTTTGCAGCACAACTACAAAAACCCCATTGATCTATCAGGTCCTTCAATTAGTCGATCGATAATTGATTTTGTTCAAACAATAACATGAACGATTGATCAGCCCTTATGAGCAATCAATCACCCACTACTGAGATAAGCTACAATTCCATTTTTGATTGATTTTTTGTTTCAAATTGCCTTCTTTAAAGCCTTTTCTTTTTGTAGGAGAATTAATTCAATGTGTTCTTATTTATTTAGGCTTTTTTTGGTTTATTTTCTCTAATTTTGATTGGTTAGTCCTTATTTAGTTTTAGATTAGATTCCTTTATTTACAATTTTGCCACTAGGGCCGATATAAAAGTTTAGCTATTTGATGAAAGCCATTAGTATGTAACTTTCTCTAAAATATTGTTGAAGAAGAAAAAAACTTATTTCTCTATCCCTTTTTCTCTATATTTTGTGAATTTACTTGTGCAATTCGCAAGAGAGGAAGAATGTTCACGCATGTAGCCGGATTCATCTAGCATCAATACCCGCCCTGCATAAAAGATGGACCGTTTATTGTCGTATGAAATCGACTTCTCTTCATCAAATCAAAACTCATGTGTAGGGTTTTGTTGGTCAAATTCAGTATAGATTATTAACACCCATTTGTAAAAGAGAAATAATTTTCATACACAGAATCTATTCAACAAAAACCTCCTTGACCTTTTTTTGAATCATCTCAACTTGTATCATTTTCTTTACATTTTTTTTATGTCAAGCAGATGGGAGCTTCACACTAGCTTAGGCCGACCTAAGTTGGTAGCCCTTTCTCATCATCTTTACAAGGATAATTTCCTTATTCAAAAAGATAAAGTTATGAATTATACATTTGATGTCTTGTTACAAGGAATTTTTTGTGTCATTGAATCCTAGATAAAAGTTTAGCTTAAGTTCCTATAATTTTGATCACTAAGATTTCACTCGAATCTAAACTCTTAAGTCAACATATGTCAAAGAGTTCTCTTTTGATTTTGATCGTGTTTTATACAAATAGAAAAAAAATGGACCTCTTATTGTCATGAGAGTTTGAAACCCACATTTCTCTATCCAATCAAATCCCAATTTGAGGATTAAATTGTCTAGGTTTGGTGTAGATTTATTTGTACTCTTTTGTAAAAATTGTAAATTTCAAGAAAGGTGAGAAACACCTTAAAGAACAAAAAAACACCCTAACTAACTTAGATTCTTGTATTTCTAAAAGGGGTTAGTCAATCTGTATTTTGGTGAGAGAGGAGCATACACCAACGGCGTTCCAATGAGGGAGGAGGGAAGGTCCCCATTGGTCTCATGAACTCAAGTGGCAGTCTGACTTTGGTCAGGTGGATTCAAATAAGGGAGGAGGGAAGACTAGTAGGGGTCCAAGAGACTTCAGTAGACATGAGGATTGGATGATGACAATATGTTGGACTCCAGTCATAATACCCATGATTTTTATTTAACTTGAAAGTGTTTAGTATTTTATTTCAAGCCAAATAAGCAAAAAATCGGTTAAGTGGGTAATCAAAGATGCAAATCTGACCTTGGAGAGGCACATGTTGAGGAGGTCCACCTCCTCACATGGCACCAAGTTATAGCATGACCCCAAAATGATTAGATGGTTAGTTTTGATTTGGATTCTTGTCGGTAGGATAAACTTGGAAGGAGTCCTAGGCATGTTAGAAATAGGCCAACATAGATCTCCTCTCTATAATGGACCCCTGCCCCTGCCCCCACCCCCACCCAAGGCCATTGTCTCTCTCTCTCTCTCTCAAAATCAATCAATATCTCCCTCAAGTGGCCACCCTCTCCTCTCTATTTCTCCCCTAATTTGTCGCCTCGTCCTCTCTCTTTTCTCTCTTTTCTCCCTTGTTTTCATCCTTCATCTCTCTTATTCCTTTAATTATCCCCTTCTTTCAAATTTTTTTGTGAAGACAACCATTGGAAGCTCTAGACCCTTGAACCTCTACCATTGGAACACCATTTTGAAGGTTTTCTTCAACTTCTATGAAATACAAGAGACTCTTTGAGGGTTTAGAAATCATACCAAGGATAAGAGAAAACAATTTTCTTTTAATCTTGTTAAATTGGTGATTTTTGAAATTGATGCCTAAGTAGAAGTTGTACAACTTAGGGTTTTTTTGCCAGGAGGCAGCCTTTTGCATCAACTCTAGGGTTTTGGGGATCTAATTGAGAGGTAATTGATCCACACCCATTAGTTTTTCATGCTTGTTTATTTTGGTTTTCAATGGCATGATGCCTAAGGTTTTTACTTATATGACAAAAGATGAAATTTTTTTGTGTGTGTACCTGTAAATCCTTGAGATATTGTTGTTTGATAAAGAGTCTTACATGTTGTGATTGATTCTAAGTCTATCTTGGTTGTATTGAATCATGATATGTCATATTCCATTGTATTCTACTGATTAAAATTTCATCAAATCTTTGGTTTGGATTTCCCGCCCGCCCTTGATTTTTAGTTTCTATTTTTTCTATGCACCTCATCTCTTTCACTCATTAATCTCTCAAGGTCTTTCTCATTCAAATGAGACAATTTTGTTTAAACTTTTGTAAAAACATAGTTCTCATTCTTGACTTACTTTAGCTATAATCTATTTACATAATTTTCTAAAAGAATATTAAAAAATAATCTCATAATCAATTTTTGCCGTTGCCATTTTATGAGTTATGATATTTTTCCTTAATTCATAGAAAATTAAATCAATTGTTACTCTCCTTAGTGCATCCCTTTCTTAGTTAAGGTATGTGAACCTCACGTAATATTGTTTTTATCATAAAATTGCATTAATAATATTTAATCTCAAGAGTTGAACTCATCAAAAACTACAAAAAAAACATACTTAAAAGAAAGCTTTTTTTTTAGGTTTTTTATTTTTTTTTTTTTATTTTTTTTATTGAAAACATGTGAACAAAAGCAACATGCAAACAAGACAAAATGAAACAAAACAAAAACATATGTGTCCAAAAGATCAAAAGAATTAAATCATGGATAAAAACAATCTCTATACCTAGAGATTTGAGATTCCTTAGTCTTTCATAGTCATCCAATTCTATGGTAACCTAAGGTGGATTTACTTATCTTTCCAAATTTATTCTTCAAAACTTGAAGATCACTTTCCTTACCCACACCTTCTTCATGTTTGGTGGGGTAATCTAGGTTTTGTGTGTGTATAGGATTTAATTATTTTCCTCCTCGAGTAAGGCTTATGAGGATGATTATTTGGGTATTCAAACCTAGTGTGGTTATCCTTATGATAAATGTCACGCACTTCCACTACACTAGATTTAATTTTAGCATTCTTCCTCTTGGCTTTGGTAGATTGAGCACTACCTTAGAGTTTTGATGACTATCTTGGGCCTTCACAAAGGTCGTAGCTTTGATTATGGGTGTAAACATGACACTCTTGTAACTGAAAACCCTTCTATCCGTTTGACCAATGCTAATCATGGTCTCTAAAGTCTTTCATCTACTTTTTAATTCATCTTTCTTTTTAGAGGACAAAAGTTCTCTATTAAGTGCATTAAAATTTTCATTTCTTTTTCAAGTTCAGCCTTAAGGGTTTTAACCTCACTTTTCAAGTTTCTATTCAACTCTATCAACCTATTTGACTCTTGAGAGGCAGATTCTAATTCCTTATTCTTCTTCTTTACCTCTCTCTCAAGATTCTTAATTTCTAGTTAAAAGCATGGCATTGTGAAGAAACTCCCTATACTCTCAAAATCAAAATTAGAAACAAAATCTGAGTTCAAATTTGACTCATGAGATTGCTCAGAAGAACTAACTCCCATCACACTACTATGGAAGACACTATAGTTGCATAATTCTTTGTCTTCAAGTGAATTCTCATTAGAGAATGTAGAATGGAGCACTTTCCCCTTTTTCATTCCATCTTTCCCCTTAAACCTTTTGGGTTTTTCATTAGAAAAATTGTCAATAACATAGTTAGCACAATTAACAGCAAAATGACCTAACTTATCACATTCAAAGCATTTTATCTTCTTTTTATCATGTTTATTATGCTTTTTGTTACGACCCATGATTTTTTTTTGGCCCATAAGTGGGATTTGGGCTGAGTAACCATTTTTCATAAATGTGAATTGTTTTGAGCTCATTTTATTTTATGGAGCTTTAAGATTTTTGGTGGGGTTCAGAGTAATGAATGTATGGAGCCTAAGAACGCATCAATCGGGCACTAGGATTGTAGGCTACAACCTTGAGAAGTGTGTTGTGGGTATGCCCCACTTTAAATTAGCAAGATAACATACCCTTGGTCTTATTTCATAGGGCTCATCAATACAAGCATAACAAAATAAAGAACGTATAAATCTGAGCTTGGGGTAAGGAGTTACACCCATTTTGAATTTAAAATTTCAATTTCAAATGAGAACGAAACATAAATAACAATGTGTGTGTGTGTTTATGGACTGATGCTAGCCTATGAGAGTTTGATATCCGTCTAATCAACATAGCGGATCGCTAGATTTCTCTTAAAACTAGTACTTTCAACAAGAATTAAGAAAATTAGCTTCTTTGTGCAAAATGTTTTACTAAGCAAAAATGATTAAAACCAAATTATTCACTCCATCTCACTCTCAAATTATCAATCAATAAACCATCAATCAATCCACACATAGACATAAAAATTTATGTGGAAAACCCCAACTAGGCTAAAAATCACGACAATTCCAAAGGAACTAAATCGAAGCATTAAAAACTCAGACTTCACATGGACACAAGCAAACCACTTTGTTTAGACTTTAACATAAGCTCATCTTGTTCAGATCATTGTTGATGACCTTAAAGTCTTCTCCAAACACTTGAAACTTTCTCTTCTTTGCCTTGTCTCTATCTGATTCTAGTTTTCAACAATCTCTTATTGTCTTGACATTGCCCTTGTGAAAATCTTCAATCTCCCATTAAAGACATGTTGCAACTCCTCTTAGACTACTCTATGTATCAGCTCTTTCAGTTTTTGGATTGTTTTCTTCAATTCACCTAAAATCTTCTGTCATGACCCAAATTTTTAAATGCCTTTTTAAATAGCATGAATAGTAATTTACGAGAATTTTTTTCTTCTTAAGTAAAAAATAAACAATTCGATTAAATATCTAAGTCATGATAACTGAGGTTCACAAATATGAATATCAAATCATATAATATTATTACACATCTTAAAAATCCATAAAGAATAGCCTATCTATCTAAGTACAAGTCTGTCATCCGTCTAAAAATATTTATCTAAGTTAACTCTCATGCCAAAGATATACTTACGTACTGGAATTGTGAAAACGAGGAACTTCATCTTGTGCTCGTAATCTTGGTCTCACTTATCGTCGCCTAGAGAACCTACAACTAACCAAACCTAATAACAACAATGGAACCTCTCCAACCTTGGGAGAAGAGCTTCCAAAGGGACAAAAGGTTTAATTAATGATTTTTGGATCGGGCCAACATCACACAAAGTTGGTTGCCTACGTACTTATTAGACAACATTTCCAATGCTACCAACAAGATTGGATCCAGACGTAGTTTTGCCTAAAACTACACTATCCTAAGAAGAATAACATCACACATGCAATGCTTAAGTATTTTCAACCAACCTACATTTTATGCAAGTCCTTCAATCGTTCCACTTTTCTAGTTAAACAATCAATATCAAACAATGTTATTAATTATCTCACAACCCTTGTTCAGTAATTAATGCTATGAAATATGTATTCACTCAGAGATAACTCGACTCTTAAAGAAATCTCCAAATACAGGACTTCAACATTTGAGTATACTACTTAACAACAGTTCAACCCAAATCCCTAGGGCTCTCAATTGCCTGCCACAAATATGGAGAAGAGGATCCCAACTATGCTCATGGACATAGATTAGTGAGAAGCATAAGCCTTCCATGATGTTCATACAACACCGCTTTCCATACGCACTATATGGTCCTAGGAAGACCTGCGAGAAACCCGCAATAGAGACATCTCTGGCCAATACCCAAACCGTCATGGGAGTGAAGAAAGCATATCAAAATCTCCACCATCCCAACTCAGGGAGAAAATGTCTTCTAAGATATTACTAATGTATACATAGAAGCCTCAGGTCTTTATGACCATTAACTCCCACAAACATTCAAAACATAAACTAGATTCTTTTTATCCAGTCAAGTATTCACCTAACCATTTGGGTCCTCTTCACCTTGTGAATTGGCCCAATAAATAGCTCATCCACCGAGCTATGACTCAAAGAACATCCCCAAACCCTAATACTCTCAATGTGACTAGGATAAACTCCCATAACTACCCTCACTTCATTAACAAAGGTAAAATTCTATGTCAGGGCCCCGTTTATTCCATGAACTAGTCCCAAACTCTATTAAGGGTATTTTAGTCTTTATCTTAATTATATATTCTCCCCTCAATCCAACATAAACAAATATCTCTTGATTAATCTTCTTTAATCTTAAGTTACCATTATAAATTAACACAACAATAATAAAAACATGCATCATAGTAAAGAACATAAATAACATGTAGTCACACAAGTGCATAAATAATAATCGGAGGCCTATTGCACTCATTTGCAAGGCTAGGGCTCAGTGAATTAAAGCCCATGAATGTAAATAACTCTAACACATCGCATTAGTTACAAATATAATACCCTAGTAGATTTTTGTGCTCCGTTACGGACACATGTAATACACTACCCTAAACCTTGAGAATTAGGATTATTCTCCTTGTTTCCCATGCCATTGTGACCTATCAAGGTCTTTGTGTCACTAACTAGTCACACCCCTTCCTTTTGAAGCCATTTAACGTCATTCTAGGGTACCCTAATGCTTGGTTATCTAGGTTATATATTTCGACAAAACCGGAATATACTGCCCCTAAGGCCATTAGGGTAATTTTACCACCTGAGGTATAGTACTCTCCCTTAGGTTATTCTAATCATCTCACTTCCCATCTATTGATTTTAAGTCATTGCCCTCTCCCAAGACTGCACTCTCAAATCGACTCGCGCTTGCATTCACATAAATGTGGGTGATCTGCTCATATGGGTACTTCTATCATTTCATTCAAAGATTTATTGACATCCAATAGGTTCAAGATTGTGCTCAAGGGTACTAATTTTCTTGGCGTGTGATGGGAACGTGAACCACTTGAACCGACCCAAGTTTGCCTAATGGTTTACCCTAAACCCTAGGGACAAAACGGTCAATTATCCACTCACCGGAATTTTTTTCTCACTATTCGATTTAGTCTATATTTAGGGTACACATCAAGCTCTTTCTGGAAATAGCTCTAATTTTTAAATCCACTCATAGGCCCCTGAACCGGAGCCCCTAGATCGAGTAAGTGAATACCGTACAATAATTTAACTATAACGGGTCATCACCACACTCAAAACTCTCTAAAGATCTATTGGTGATTTTTTCTGACAAGAGAAGGCCTTGAACCAGACTCAGTTTAGTACCTCTTCCTTTTTTTTGGCCCCAAGGGCCTGCCCACCAGGCCGGTCCAACAGATTGGGTTTGTTATCTCGGCCATGGGTTCTATAACGACCCATTTTCTAGTTACGCTTAACCCGGGTGGGTTAAGGGTAATTTAGTAATTTGAGATTAGTGTTAGGGGGTTTCATTAGGTGAAATCCCTATATATGGGTAGAGCTCGGAGTAACGAGTGTAACGAATCGAAGAACAAACAAAATGGAGGTCGGGAGCAAAAGCTACAGCCCCGGGAAGTGTGCCATATGGGCAGGACCTACACAAAAGTGCGGGATAACCTGCCCATGTGTGGTCTTGTTTTGAAGGGCTCATTGACACGAGTCCATCGGTATCAAGAACGTGTGATTCCTACATCAAGGTTGGAAGTTATTGGGTTTTAAGTTCAGGATATTATTTGAATAAAATAATATCTTTCCGGATAGGATCGATGACGTAGTGGATAGGATCGACGACGCAGTGGATAGGATTGCTGACGAAGTGGATAAGATTGATGACGCAAGCAGATAGGATTGTTGACGAAGCGGATAGGATTGATGACGCAAGCGGATAGGGTTGCTGACGAAGCGGATAAGCTCGACACGTGTCAGCCTCACACCTATCCAGCTTTTCTATAAATAGCACTACGATATCCAGAAAGAGGAGGAGAATTCTCTCCCACGTTTTCCAATTCCTCTCCCACGTTCAAAAACTTCTGTTCTTCATTTCTCACTCATTTTATGTCCGATTCGAGTGGTTCTTGAGGTGTTCCTAGCTAATTCGAGGGTGATCTACGCAATGGCATGATCCATTCCTCAAGTTGGCACTCCTGAAAGGGAGGAACAACCCGGGGCAAGAGGAGGCTCTGTCTGCCACCCTCCTGCCCCGAGAGTGAGAGAGAGAGAGAGATGGCCCGGTGAGAGAGGAGGCTTCGTCTCCGTTACCGGGCCAATTCAAGAGAAGTGGCTCGATGTAGGGGAGGCTCTGTTCTCCACCGAAGGGCCACAACATGTGAGGAACGCCCCGAGTAGGGGAGGTTTTGTCTGCTGCCCAAGAGCGCAAAAAATAAGAAGTCTCCGGGAAAGGGGAGAGTTGGTCAGGTCGTCTTTCTGTGCAAGGCAATGACGTATGGAGGCTAGAGGAGGCTCTGTCCGCTGTCTCCGGATTTGAGGGGGTGGACGCCCAGAAATGAGCTTCCCGATTACCGCTAACCCATGAGACATCAGGGGAGTAAGAGTTCCTTACCTCCTATTTTAGTTATAGAATGACATGTGTTAGTTATGATGTGTGTTATGCTATGATCTATATGCTTGCTATGCTTATATGCCATGATATGTGCTTATATGCCATGATGTGTGCCGTCTTGCTCTGGGTTAGAGAGAGATGGGTTGTGCGTGTGTTTATATTATGATATGCTATGCTTATATGCTATGATATGTGACGTCTCGCTCTGGGACAGACAGAGACTGGCTATGCGTGTGTTTATATTATGATATGCTTTGCTTATATGCCATGATGTGTGCCATCTCGCTCTAGGTGAGAGAGAGACGTGTTGTGTGTGTGTTCGGTCTCGGCTCAGTGATAGAGCGAGACCTATGATTGTGTTCCGTCTCACTCTATGATAGAGCAAGACGTGTGATGCGTGTGGTCTCGGCTAAGTGATATAGCGAGACGTGTGATGCATGTGGTCTCGGCTCAGTGATGGAGCGAGACATGTGAGTGTGATGGTCTTGCTCTGGGATAGAGTGAGGCATGTTGTGGTGGTTGTGTGATGCTCATCTCTATGATAGAGCGAGATATGTGTTGCCGGTATTTTACGGCTTTTTGTATAACCCCGATTAAATATTCGGGTATACGTATGTGTTTTCGTATGGTTTGATGTATGTAGTAGCCAGTAGGCAGAACTACATCCGGATCCGATCATATCGGAGTAACATCGTGGATGTTATCCGATATGTACGTAGGCAATCAATGACAATGCAACGTTGGCCCGGTCCGAATTAGTTATATAATTAAGCCAGTTCTTGCCTACACGCAACGAAGCGCTAAAGTTCCGTAGCGTGTAGAGGAACGAGAAGACTCTCGCACTCAGAGTGTGCCGCTCTTGGTTTTGGGTTTGGTTTTCATCGATTTCGGGACCCCCGGCCCGGGTCGGTTTGCGGGTCGGGGCATCACAGGTTTGGTTCATGGACCCGTCATCTTCCTCCTCTAGCACGTTCTACTAGAGGTAGATTGGGGGTGCGGTGGTCGTGTGATGGCTTCAAGGTCGGCCGGGTGGCTGAACCTTGCCATCCAAAACTTCGGAAGAAGGCAGTGATTGGGTTGACCGCCGTTCAGCAGCACGTTCCGCCAGCTCCCATCCCTTCCCCTCTTCCAACGACTGCCAAAGGAAGGAGAGGTATAGGATGGCAGCGGTGGCCGGCCTTCACCAAGTTTGGCGGTGAATCAAAGGACAAAACCTCAACCAATAGCCATCCGACAACGTGCACAATCTGTCATAGCCAAAACAATTTGTAAAACTGCCGGAGAAGAAAAGGGGACACAGGAGATATGCTTTGCAGCGGTGGCTGGCAGTAAGGGCATCCAACATGAGAGCAAAGCCGGAATCCTTGGATTCCACTCACCGGCATTAGTCATTGTTCATCAAAACAGTCCACCTGCCCTGATGATTAATTACCAATGACTGGAGGTTTAGCCAGAACCAAACATCTAGCTAGTGGCTGAAAGTTTGCCCATCAATTTATTTTTACCAACGAATCTATGTATATGTTAAATTAATATTATTTTAATCTTAACTTAAGGATGATTCGACAAACTTACCTCAAACATGGTTGTTGTCGATCCACCGTTGACCTTCGAGCTTACTCTGCTCCGCCTTCATCACTAGTCGCCTTCATCGACTTTCTCTCTCTCCTCCTCCATGGGTCAAAACTAACCGCCCCTTTAAAAGCCCTAATTAGCTCCTCTTATAGACATGGGGAGTTAGGCTAAATAGGCGCTTGGGCCTATTTTTTTTATTGATTTCCGTCACCATATATAATAGGGCCAGTATAGTGACTTAAACGGCTAATTTACACGTCCAATTTGAGTAAATGGGCCATGCACGCTATATTAAACTTTGAATGGTCGTACCTCCCTCATCCAAACTCCAATTTATGCATTCTTGGTAGCATTTTGAAGCGCTTTTTGTCTACTTTCCATCCATATATGTCTCAGCTACCAATTCCAACTATTGGTCAAGTTATTTTCACAAGAATATTAAGGGGGTTCAACACCCTAATTTCCATGTGGTCAACTTCAGGATTTTAGAAAATTACCGGATGTTATATCTTCAATACAAAACTCAAGTGAATTCTCTTTTGGAAAATAATAAGCAAAGGTGTAAACTCTATTTTCTCTTTTTTCCTCTAGGTTTTCCTCTCTTCAATTTCATAACTTCATAACCCTTAAGTAGTTTATTAAGTTGATTTAGGACTTGCACTTAGATAAGGAATGAAATATAAATCGAAATGTCTGAATTTAGGTAAACTGTTCTTGAAACGATCAATTGTTTTAAACAATGATTGATTGGTCAGGCTTCTTTGCATTCTGTCCAGGAATGCATCGCTACTTTTGATCAGTGTCTGTCACATGTGGACATAGCCCCTTATGCGGAAGATTCAGGAGAAGGCAGCTTTGCTGAGAGTGTTGCCCGCTATAACTCGTTGGCCACAGACATGGCTACGACGACAAACTTTCTGAAGCAAAAGTTTCAGGAATTAAGGGATGAGATAGTGGGAAAGATCTCAGTACGCTATCTAGTTGGGAGGAATGAAGAGGTATTAAGACCTAAAGAGGAATTTTCGGTTGAATAGGATATAAGAGAGCATGTTTTGAGGTGTTTAAATGTCAGCAGGTCAAAGCCAAACAAAAGGAAGGTTCGAATACTAATCAATCGATGAAAACCCTGGAATAGGAGCAAGAGTATATTGCCGTGAAATTGATTTCAGATTTACCGAGGATGATGAGGACTTCATTGAGGAATGCTTAGTGTCTGAGTACCAGCAATATCAAGATACGGTGGCCAAGGACGACTCAAAATTGTGAATCTATTTTAAGCAATAGTAGAACGAGTATGAGTGTACTTCTACCTCTGAAAAGGATAACTTCTTCAAAATCTCAATGAAGTATGCGAAGGAAATGATAGGTCGACCAAGAGTATCGTCATGAATCATCTTGAAGCAAGATAGTCGGTTAATCTTTCAAGTTTTGGTAGGGACTTAAGATAGAAGTCAGCATCAGCCTAAGGATCAGTACGACCTTCCGTTCATGGATGGATAGCTAGTCACAGAGGATGATTCAGACAAAGAAGATATGTTGTGTGCTCATGCAATGGATTAAAGAGAACACCATTGTGTTGAAACAAAGTTGTACGATGGATTAGAGAGAAAGAGCATCAACATATTGAAAGATAGGTTGGTGAAGCCCGAGTAATTACAACATTGACTAGATTTGGTGAAGTTTATCAGAGTGCATAGTGGAAGTGTGGTAGGACCTTTGTAAGCATGGACAAGGTTGGATTGATAACTTAAAGACTAGCATTACCCCATAGCCTAATGGTGGTCAAGACGTGTTTCAGGTGTCCATACTTAATTTGGAAGCACGGGTGAGATGCTTCACATGTCTTGGACTAAATAGCAGTTGCCCAAAATCCTAATATGATTTATCTTTAAAGGAAAGATCAATCAGGAGTTAGATTGTAAGGAAATGATGTTCGAATATAAGAGATTCCATTATAGAAAGAGTTATGTCAACATCACTATAAGAGAAAGTGACTTAGAATCTTGGGAGTTAAAAATGATGGAAAAGTGTCCTAAACTTTCGATGAGTACAAGGTGCAAATTTTGAGGACAAAATTTCTATAAGGGGGGTAGATTGTAACGACTGCGGATTTTCGGTATGATTTCTTGCCTCTAATAAAACTATTTTATGAGTTTTTAATTATTTTACATTATTCAGGGGCAGATATTTAGAGAATTTTTATATGGGTTGATAGATCTCAGTGAGACGAGCGTAACAAACCTAAGAACGTACGAAATGGAGGTCGGGAGCAAAAGTTATGACCTCGGGAAGTATGCTACATGGGCAGGACTCACTTTAAAAGTGTGAGATAACCTACCCATGTGGGTCGACTTTCGAAGGGCTCATTGATGCGAGTCTAACGGTACTAAGAATGCACAATTCCGAATTTGGGATAGAAAGATATTGAAATTTTAAGTTTGAAAAATAAAAATATATATTTATATAAATAATGGCATGTGGCAGCATCAGAAGCTGATGCTCTTCAGAGACGCGTGTTAGAAGCTGACGCGCTTCAAAGATGCACATCAGACAGCTGACGTGCACGTCAGAAAAGCTGACGCATGTCAGAAATTTGACGCGTGTCTGATGCACATCAATGACGCATCAGACGCGTGTCTGACACGCGTCACTCTCTATGCCCTATATAAACCCGTCCTCTCATTTTGAAATTCATTACAAAACTTGTTTTCTTCATATCTCGTTCGTTTTAAGTCCATTTTCTTCTGTTCAAAAAGTGTTCTTAATGAAATTGAGGGTGTTCTAAGTAATGAAAGCATTCATTGCTTGAGTTAGCAACCCTATATAGGGGAAACACCCTGATGTGCCCGGTGTAGGCACAATCAGTACCTAGGAGATCTATGCAGGGAAAGGGGAGAAGTAAAGGAGAAAGGGGAGAAAATAAAGAGTTCTTCAATTGCATAAACTCCAACCAAAAGCAAGGGCCGCCCCATATAGGAGATGACCACCTAGGGAACCAGGCCACCTGAACCAGACCGGTCCGGTTCTTACAAGATAACCCAGTTAGTGGGTCGGCTAGCCTGGGCCACTAATTGAACCACACAGTACGAACAATAAAGTATTACAATAATGAATAAATAGTTCAATGCAAATAAAATAATAAAGGAGAATATGATCATCGTGCACAATCGTGCACAACACTCCACCACGCTTCTGCTATTCGCCTTGTCCACAAGGCTACCATGCTGGAAAATGAGCCAAAAACTCGTCCTCAGACATCCACGTAGCATCCTCCAATGGCTGACCCTTCCATGAAATCAAAACCTCAGTAACAATGCGACCCGAACAACGGACCCGCCGTTTCTCAAGCACAGACGTAGGAGTCGGGTCTGATGGTGTAATAGGACCCATCAAGGGCAGAGGAGGAGCACCCACAGCCAAAGACCTGTCACCCACAAACCTGCGAAGACGGGACACATGAAACACAAGATGAACCAAGGAGTCAGGTGGCAATGTAAGGCGGTAAGTGACCGAACCAATGCGCGCCTCCACAGGATAGGGACCATGGAACCGGGGGGCGAGCTTGAAGTGCTCAGGCTGAAACAAAGAAGTCTGGCGTTGTGGCAAAACAGAAACATAAACCAAGTCACCCACTTGAAACTCCCTATCAGTACGGTGGCCATCATAGAGCTATTTCATCCGGTTTTGAGCCGCAGCCAAATTCACCTTCAACTGACGCAAGACCTCATCGCGAGCTTGGAGCATATAGTCCACCTCAGCCACAGAAGAGCGATGAGGGACATAAGACAAGATCGTTGGTGGGGGGCGGCCATATAGCACCTCAAAAGGAGTGAAGCCGCACGCGTGTGGTATGCGGTGTTATAGGACCATTCCGCCCATGGAAGAAGCTGAAGCCAGCGGCGAGGCTGCATCATCGTAAAACACCGTAGGTACTGCTCCAGATAGTGATTAACCACTTCAGTCTACCCATCTGTCTGCGGGTGATAAGCAGTGCTCATATGAAGCGAAGTACCCTGTAAAGCAAAGAACTCCCGCCAAAACTGAGAAATGAATATACAATCACGATCAGAAACAATAGTGTGAGGCATACCATGAAGCTTTTCCATTTCCTGTACATAAAGGTCAGCCACAATCTTAGCAGTGAAAGGATGTCGCAACGCACAGAAATGAGCATACTTTGACAAAAGGTCGACCACAACCATGATCACTGACTTGCCATGCACCAGAGGCAAGGCCTCGACAAAGTCCATCGAGATATCCTCCTAGACCTTATTTGCAATGGGCAGGGGTTGAAGCAACCCAGCCGAAGAAGTTGTGGCTACGTTTGCTCTCTGACAAGTATCACAAGCGGTCACATATGCATGAACTGCCTGGCGAACCCCCAACCATAAGAAACTCTGGCTGACCCTCTTATAGGTGTGGAAGCTCCCTCATGACCGGCCACTGGAGAGTCGTGGAAATGAGAAATAATGCGGCGGTGAAGATCAACATCGGGAACCCACAGCCGGTCCTTCCAAAATAGGAGGTCATCCCGCCAAGCTTAAAATGGGGGGGCAGCAAGATTGGTCTGGAGGGCAACGATCAGAGCCTGCGTCGAAGCATCATCAATGTAGGCCTCCTTCAACTCCTCAATAAATGGACAAGATAACATGGAGAAGGTCAAGCAAGAACCCAAGGAAGGTATGCAAGAGAGAGCGTCGGCCACTGTGTTCTCCAAACCCTTCTTATAAACAACCTCATAATCATAGCCCAGAAGTTTACTGACCCACCACTACTGAGATGGAGTTGACACCCGCTGTTCCAAGAAATACTTCAGTGGCTGATGGTCTATGCGAATTAGGAACCCACGACCCAATAAGTAAGGCCGCCACTTGGTAACCGCATGGATGATGGCCAGCATTTCCTTTTCATACACAGACAGGGACAAGGAGCGGCCCGCCAGAGCCTTATTGAAATAGGCAATGGGACGCTCGTCCTGTAAAAGAACTGCCCCCAGCCCTGTATCCGATGCATCCATCTCGACCACAAAAGGGCAGCTGAAATCATGCAATATCAAGACTGGGGCAGAGGCCATAGCCTGCTTCAGTCCGTCGAAAGCCTCCTGAGCAACCACAGTCCAAGCAAAGGCCCCCCTTTTGAGCAGTGCTGTCAGAGGTTAAGCCAACTCCCCATATCTACTAATGAACCGCCGATAGTACCTGGTGAGGCCCAAAAACCCACAGAGCGCCCAAACACATTGGGGTGTGGACCAAGACAACATGGGGCCACCTTGGCTGGATCGGTGGCGACACCATTCCCCGATATAATATGGCCTAAATAATCCACCTGCTGACTGCCAAAAGAGCACTTCGAACGTTTAAGAAATAAAGAGTTGTCTCGTAGAATAGAGAAGACAGACTTGAGGTGTGTCAAGTGCTCCGCCCATGACCAGCTGTACACCAGAATATCATCAAAGAATACCAATATATAACAGTGTAGGAAGGGTCAGAAGAGATCGTTCATAAGGCACTGGAATGTGGAGGGGCCATTAGTCAAACCAAACGGCATAACAAGAACTTGAAATGGCTGTCATGAGTCCGGAAGGTAGTCTTGTACACATTGTTGGCCTTCATTCGGATCTAATGATAACCCGAACGAAGGTCAAGCTTACTGAATATTATGGCACTTGTCAACTCATCCCACAACTCCTCAATCACCGGAATAGGATATTTGTCTTCAACAGTGATGACATTCAGGGCACGGTAGTCAACACAGAAATGCCATGTACCGTCCTTCTGCACGAGTAACACCGCCGATGAGTAGGAACTCGTACTAGGCCTAATAATCCCAGCCTGAAGCATATCTGCCACCAGTCGCTCAATCTCAAACTTCTATATGTGTGGGTACCGATAGGGTTGCACATTGGTCAGGGCTGTTCCAGGTATGATAGTAATTTGAGCGGGTAAGAGGAAGACCTTGCGGCTCACTGAACAAGTCCAGGTGGCTGGTCAATAACTCCTGGAGATTGGCCGGTATGCTGTCCTGAGACACCTCAAGGGCTGCACACTGCAGTAACAGGAGCCCTTGGGGGGTGAACCGAAACAAAGTGCTTGAAGGAAGGGCAGAGGGGAGAGTGCCCGCCCTAGAGCCTTCCAACCGGACATGTTGCCCCTGGAGCTCAAAATCCATCCACATCTCACAAAAGTTCCAAACAACATCGCCAAGCTCCTGTAGCCACTGTATGCCTAACACAATGTCCACCCCTTTGGTAGGTAACAGGAAGAGATCAATGACAAATGAGTGGCCCTGGACAGACAAGGTGACCTGCGCACACACCCCATTGCTCCTAAGGTGCTTGCCATCGCCAATTAGCACGTCAAAGGGCTTTGAATCCGATACCAAACACCCAAGCCGGTGGGCGACCTTGTCATTAATAAAATTATGAGTAGAACCACTGTTGATCAAGATAGCTACCTGTTGCCGCTTGAGGTACCCCTGTACTCTCATCGTGCGAGGAGTAAATGCCCCTGAAAAAGCATGAACTGAAATCTCCAGTAAAACCTCCTCCGACGCCAATGGTGCGGAACCCTCCGTTCCCTCACCATCATCATCAATTTCCTCCACTGGCAGACTGCCCTTGACAGAACATCGATGCCCGGGAACAAATTTATCATCACATCAGAAGCATAACCCCTTCGAACGGCGTTCCTCTATTTGAGCTGGTGTGAGGCGTCGTCCAATCGGACCTGCTGGAGCGGTCGGCTGGTTGGGGCGGCCAGGTGTGGAACTGTTGGGGGGCGTGGTCAAGGGATTGGCGCTAAGAATAGACCGAGCCAATGGTCCAAGCCACCCTCCCCTGTGCTATCTAGCCAGTTTTTCCTCTTTGATGCGAGCATGGCGCACCATGTCCCGCATGTTGGCACATGAAAAATGCCACATCTCCTCCAAAATTTCAAGCTTGAGGCCGCGCTTGATGGTGCCCATCAGGGCGGCCACCAGCCAATCTGGTAGCCAGTTGGCCACCTTCATGAAATCGGTATAGTATGCACGGATGGTGGTAGTCTGACGTAGGGATGAAAGCATCTCGTTAAAATCCTGGAACTAGTTAGGCCCAAACTGAATGCAGAGTTCGTTGGAAAAGGCCATCTATGTAGGGTAGCGCACCTCTTTCTCAAAGCTTTGGAACTAAACGGATGCGTCTCCATCCAAGTGAAAGGCTGCGATGCACAAGCGCTCAGCCTCTGAGTTTGTTCCTTGGTAGGTGAAAAACTTTTTTGCCTTATACAACCATTCCACCAGATCATCATCCCCATTATACCGAGGAAATTGAAGGCAAGCAAGTCGAGGTTCAGTGCCCCCTCGTTGTCCCCCACCATGCCTAGGATACTCGTCCCACTCCTCCTCTGTGTCTTGGAACTGATTGGTAGGGGGCGGCATCATAGAAGCATTTTCACGAACACCTGGCGTGCCTCACATGTCCCAGGTCTAGCGTCTTCCTCCCAACGCTGGCTGGCTAGCGCCATAGTGCGCAGGGTATGGCAACACCCCCACGTTGACGCCGACCGAAGCTAGGGGGTCGAGAAGGGTCGGCTCTGGAGGGTGTGAGGGCCCGCCCTTCTCCGGAGTAGCAACGATTGGCCCAGGCAGAATGGGAGTGATGCGCGCTGCCAGGATTTGTGCATCTGTACCTTCACGCTGGCTATATCTGTAGTAAGAGCTTGCACCACCGCGATGAGCTCTGACAGCTTGGCATCGCTGGTCACGGAATTGGACTTCGGGTTGTCCGCTGACGTTGACTCAAGTGCCTCCTTCTCTAAAGGCACCTCTTGCACAACAACTTGTTTGCCACGAGCCATGGCAGGGGATCGTAAGAGCTCCGATACTAATGATGTGCCCGGTGTAGGCACAATCGGTACCTAGGAGATCTACGTAGGGAAAGGGGAGAAGTAAAGGAGAAAGGGGAGAAAATAAAGAGTTCTTCAATTGCATAAACTCCAACCAAAAGCAAAGGCCACCCCAAATAGGAGATGACCACCTAGGAAACCAGGCCACTTGAACCAGACTGGTCCGGTTCTTACAAGATAACCCAGTTAGTGGGTCGGCTAGCCCAGGCCACTAACTGAACCACACAGTATGAACAATAAAGTATTACAATAATGAATAAATAATTTAATGCAAATAAAATAATAAAGGAGAATATGATCATCATGCACAATCGTGCACAACACACCCCAGGGCAAGGGGAGATTCTGTCTGTAGCCTACGGGCACGGAAAAAGAGTTTCTAGAGTCTTTCGGAGTCCATTTTCTTCCATTGAAGAGGCGTTCTTACCTAAATCGAGTGTGTTGGATGTTGTGGCAGGGTTATTTTCTTGGTTGGAGACCTCCAAAACCCTAGAAGTGGACATCCAATTTCGTAGTGTCTAGTTTATCGATTTCAAACTCGCACGAAAAGCAAGGTAGGGGCTTTTATCCTTTCTTATGGCATGATTATAATATTTGGTTGTGTTTTAACTTATTATTTATATGACTCTCACATGTTATGCATTAGAGATTATTTTCAAGTTATGATTTATGATTATTGCACATATATCCGATCTATTGAATAGTTAATCGTTGAGATAGAATATGATTTATATGTCGTATATTTATAATGCTATTATGTATATTTGATTAGTCGAATGATTTGCCAATTGAAGTGGATATGTTTTATACTACATGTATTATGATTGCCTCATATATAATAGTTTGATCGAATGTTTATCTGTGGATTTTGATATAAATTATACATGGTGGAGCATGTGAGATAGCGACAAATTAGCTTCGCCACTATTTTCATTACGAATGAATGCAATATATTTGAAAGACGGTTTTAGAGGACTGATGAGCATGAAATATATATCTGTTTTATATATCTTTTTACCTTATTTGCTAGTATAGATTAGGTTAATTAAGAGTTAGTTATAGTTTATTTCGATTAAAATAGAAATTAGTATTTTAGTTTAATTATTAATAATTTTATAGTAATTAGTAGTTTAGATATGTATTTGAACAAAGTTGGGATTTTAATTTTATTATACATGTCTAAAGGATGATATTTTATATTTTGTAGGTAAAGTGCACTTATCAAGGTACTTGGATGATATTTGGAATAATTAAAAATAGTCTTGACATGCTTTAAAGTGATTTGGATAACTTTTCGGAGTTATAAACAAGTTAGAAATTAATATGGACATGAAAAAAATCTTAATGAACAGAATATGGACTGTCCAGAAAAATTGTCCAGATTGCAGAAACACTGTAGCCATTCGAACGGGGTCGCTTACCATTCGATCGGGATAACGTGATTTTGAAGCAAAACTCAGTTCAAGAGTTCGAACAGGCATGCAGGGCGTTCGAACGGCATAACGTGTAGTTTCCTAGTTTTAGCCAATTTCCAATCCTTTTCATATTGGACTTCTTCCTACAGATTTTATGCCTATAAAAAGACATATGTGGCTTGAAACCAGAGGATTTCAGTAGATTTTATAAGGAGAAAAATGAAGAAGAAGATGGAGAAGAGCTCAAAGCTTTCAATGGAGATTCAAGTACTTTCTTCTACCATGGAAGGCTAAACTTTTCTTTTACTTAGGAGTTGATGAAGCTATAGATAAGTTTTAGTTTCTTTTCTTTTTAATTTAGATCTCAGTTGTGAATGATGACAATTATATGATATGGATTTCCTTTTTAATGGAAGAGCTTTTAATGTTTATTCAAGTCTATGTTGATTTATTATCTTGTAGATGATAGATTGATGTGGTTTAAATATTTGCATTGATTCTAATTTCTGTGATTTAGATGAGATGGTCATACAATAGTTTTAATGTTCAGATAATTAATGACTTAGATGAGTTATACTAAGATTAGACGGGTCATGCCTATAACTAGTTTAGTGTAGATGATTCGTGCTATTGTCGAAGATAGTTCATGCCATGGAATTTAATTAATGATTCTTTCTAAAGTAATTCTAGCTTGTAGCTGAGAATACTTGTTCATATTCACACTAGATTTAGATTAAAAGTTAAGGAATTGTTATGGTTCTATAGTGGATTCGATTTCCTAAGTAAATTCCATCAAATTAATCTCTTATTTTTAAACTAGTTGATTCCTTTGTTTTTCTTAATTTAAGTTTAAGTTTTTTCTACTTTTTAATCAGCAAATTCCGCTTTAGATTTAGTAATAATTCATCCGTCTCTGAGGTTCGACAACCCTTAAATACTTATCCTAGTACAATTACCTTGTACACTCGCAAAGAGTTTAATTATAAACGATCAAGGACTCATCCTTGTTGAAAGGAGGATACTTAAGATTATTTTTGAAAAGACGTATAAGCATAGTGATCGAGTCACTGAAGCGGGACACAGAAGGGGTAACTGTCTCATTGGAATGAGCGACCAACCTTGCCTTTATAGTCGTTGATAGTGACGCTCCCATGACTTATAGAGGCGGAGCTAGGGTTTTCAAAAGGATAAACATTGGGATAAAATGTTTTTAAAGAAAATAACCCTTTTTGGAGTCTGGGAACTCTAGGACATTTGGATTGAGTCTGGGACTCAAGACTATGAGTCTGGGACTCATGAGTGTTTTGGTTGTCCGGAGCTATTGTTGGGCTCCCCGATAGAGCTCCGTTGACTAGATGAGGACATAATTAATTCAGTTCGGAATCGGATGCACGGTACCTATTTTAACCTGGTGAGCCCCTAACGAAGGGCAACTATCAAGGCTACGCGTGCTAGGGTAGAGAGTCTCATGGGAAGACTCTCTACTCTCTAGATCCCAGTGCCCCATGAGCCCGAGTGGCTCTTCGATCCACAAACATGAAATATTTTGAGATGATATGTGGAGGAGTAAGAGGTTGCTGCTTTGTACCCGCAGCAAATTCTTATTAATATATATATGTCTGGGACATTTGTTGCAAACCGTGAGAACTTGCAAACCCTAGTAGCATCTTTGATACGTAGGAAGAAGCTCTAGGGGTGGTTTTGGGTGAGTGGCACACCCTATTTTTATAAAGAATACTATATATATGTGCTGTCAAACTGCCATGTGTTTATTCATGCCTGATAGTATAAACTCCCCTACTGAGTATTTTAAAATACTCACCACCCCCCAAGACTTTGCAGAACTCAACGAAGCTTAGTGTACAGGTAAAAGGGCCTACTCCGAGTTTTATCGATGTAATTTCAAAGATTTCAACTGCACCAAAATAAGTAAGAACTCTCCTTATTATTTTTCTCTTGTGTGTTTGTACATGGACTGTGGTTCCTGGGAAATTATTATTATGTCATCGCATAAGGCGAGAGGCTCCAATCGCGGGCCCGGGTAAACGATATTTTTGTGAAAAGAAAATTTTATATGCTTCCAAAAATCCCGGGGCGCGACACTTATATTGTTTCAAATTTTGTACAAATACATGCCATGAACGTTTTAATAAGATGTTGAATGACATATGATTGTTTGATGAGTTCTTCATCGGTTTTGGGTCTTTGACCTTTCTGTATTTAAAATGATTGAATTTGAATGATAGTTATTTGGTATATAGCCCAAAACCTATTGGAGTTATGACTCTTATATGCCGCCTATTATGGCATATAGTGTGCCCATGAATTGAGATGTCGTAGGAAGATCTCTTTCAATCTGATCCCATTGCCCCACGAGTACTGGTGTTTGTCACTTCGGTATTGGTTTCAGGTAGTTATTTGGTATAAAACCCAAAAAATATCAATTACAGATACCTGCCTATATAGGCATATGGTGAACCCATGAAATGAGATATCATGGGAAGATCTTTTTCATTCTAATCCTATTGCTACACGAGAACATGTGTTTGTTGTTTTGGTATTAGTAGCATTTTGTGAATGATCATTTATCTGATTTTGAATAATTTATCGAATTCTTTTTATGAATAAATTATTCAATTTATTAGATTTTGTGAATGATCAATTTATGCAATTCTATGATTGATACATAAGATTTGATGAAAAAATGATTAGTTTGATTTGTTGGTGGTTTTATTATCTCTGTTGACTTTGATAGATGAATGCATATTGAAAATACTTAAACATAGTATGTATGATGTTATGTTTGTTAAAAGGCCTTAGTTATCAGGTAAAACTACGTCTAGATACAATTTTATTAGAATAACATTAGAGATGCTATCTAATAAGTACATAAGCAACCAACACCATGACGATGTTGGCGCCATCCAAAAAAATGGTAGTAATTGATTTTTTTATTTTTTCAAAATTAGTGTCCAATTATCGTTAACACATTGATGATTATCCTGGGGATCGAAAGAAGAAATTTTATTTCAGTAATTTTGGTGCCCGGGTCGGGTTTTACCTTTTAATTTAAGGGGCTTGTGGACCCAAGGTGTTAAACTTTTCATCTCTTATATTCCCATGTTTTGTCCCTAAAGTTTGTCCCTTTTTGTCAACCATAAAATTATGAGATTTTAAGAACTTCTTAAAAAATTTAGTCAATAAAACCATTTGTTCATCTTCACTTTCACTTTCTTTAGATTCTTGTAGGGTTTTTAAGGCTTTAGACTTCTTGGACAACTTCTTAGTTGTTTTCAAGGCGGTTTGTTTTTCCATTAACTTTTCAAACAACTCTTTCTTGCTTTCATAGGACTCTTCTTGCATTTTAATAGTTCATAAGTTGCCTATGAGCTCCTCAATATCTAAGGTTTCAATTTTCTTTGATTTATTAATTGTAATAACCTTAATATTGAATTTTTAGGTTAAAGACCTTTAGTATCTTCCTAACCATAAGGTAATTTAGGATTGACTCTCCTAGTTGCCCACAAGTACCAACTATGTCTTGGTATAGTATTCAGAAATAGATTCCTCATCACTCATCATTATGTTTTTAAATTCTAGGGTGAGCATTTGTAACCTCACCTTCACAGCTTTAGTTTCCTTATTGTATTTCACTAGTTTTTCCATGCAACATTAGCGGATGTACAATTTGAAATTAACCTATGTTGAGCATTTTTCTATGGCATTAAACAATGCACTTAGGGCTTTGGTATTGTGGTAAGCAAGTTTTGTTTCATTTTCATCCCCTTCACTCTCATCCTTTTCAATCAAATTCCCCTCTTTGTCTTTATTCATAGGTAGAGTTTTACCTTTAAACATAGCTTTCCAAGCATTGCCATCAAGCACTTGAATGAATGCTCTCATTTGATTTTTCCAATAAGAGAAGTTTTAACCATCAAACAAAGGTAGTTGATTCATAGGATTGCTCAAGTCCCCATGTTCATACATATTGTTGTTTGAAGTAGTCATTAAAAAAACAATAAGAGAAACAAGTAAACACCTAAATTTACTCAAGCAAGACAAGAGATTTATCTATTCAAATGTAAGATAAGTACATCCTTAGGAAAAATCAGTAAGATCACAAGTAATTATAACAAGAAAGTTTTACTTGGGAAGTTGGTCTAGGAGTGGACTTAGGGCAACCCAATTAAAAGCCTATATAAACACTATTCTGAATAGCAGAAAAAGGAGAAGCTCTCTAAGGAGGGTTCTATAGTAGTCGAAGCAAAGAAACTGCAATTTTCTCACTAGCTGAAAGTGAAGCAAAGCTATCCAAGTTTACATCTTTTTATTTTCTTTTCTTCAAATCAAGTTCAAACTAGGGCTTACAAACATCCTAAGGTGGAGGAGAATAGTAGAGGTGGAAGGGTGAGTGAGATGAGAGTGGGGAGGAGATGAAAGGAGCTTGTGGATTTCCAATTATGAGAGCTGACATTGTAATTGAAAATGCATGGGGTGCGCTTTTAAAATTTTAAACTTGCATTATGAAAGTTAGGATTTAAAAATAAACAATCCATTGACTACACTTGCATTTTGAAATGCACATACAAAACTAATAACCATTATCAGTACAATCTAAAATGTGTGCTTTAAATTCTCAATGAGTAATGTAATATCCTGGATTTTCCTAGGTTTCAAAAATTAAACATGTGGAAAATAATATGTTAACCCCCTAATATTCTCACTTGAATAAATTACTAAATATATGGAATTTGTATATGAAAGTATGTGGTTAGAAAGTAGACAAAAAGAGCTTCAAAATGCTACTAAGAATGTGCGAATCAGAGTTTAGAAGAGGGAGTTATGATTTTTCAAAGTTGAACATGTCGTATAGGGCTCATTTACTCAATTTAGACATGTATTTGAGTTGTTTAACTTTTTTAGCAGGACCTGTTATTTAGAGTGACAAAAATTATTAAAATATTGCCCAAGTGAGGAGCTTTTGCCCGAGAGGTTGTTAGAACTGCCTTAACAGTTCATTGCTTCTGCTCCTTCGATTGAATCCCATAGGTGTTTTTACTCCCAAAGACATGTTGATGTTACAACTATGAGTTACCAAGCATGTAGAAGTTTAAACCAACTTTAGAGTGTGTATTTATAAGATTGGACTCCCTGTACATATTTTTTTTGGACTAATGGAGTAGTCATCATTGTCTATATTTAACAACCACATGATGTGGGTTATCTCAATATATTTAGATGTTTAATTATAGAAAAATCTCTTATTTTGAGGAGAGAATTATACTTTGAAATTGAGATAGGTAAGTAGGAGATAGATAATTTAAATTTGTCTAAAGCCAAGTCAGTTCATTTAGAGAATAGTAAGAGGTGGAGGAAGAACCATGTATTTTAGGGAAGAGGATGTGAGTCCCCCCTTGTCATTAGATATGAGATCTGGCGAGTCTAAGACGACGATTTAGGGCTGATGTTATGGCCCACGATAGCTATAGGTCCTACCCATTGTCTCACCTTCAAAAGTCTAGAACAGAGCAACTAATGTTCATGAGAAGAAGTTGAAGACGACCAATTTAGAAATTTGTCGGTATGGTTTAGTTAAAAAAAAAAGAGACAAAAGTATTGAACTTGATCCAGCTCAAGTACTTTTACTTTTTACAAAAAATTGAAAAAAAACTACTCTCAGATCCATAAACTTTTACGTGTGTTCTGACCAAGTTTCAAACTGGGGAAAAATCATAGAGGCTTTGGAACGACCAATTTACCCTTATGAGTTGAATTATAACATCATTTTTAATGACCCAATTTAGGGGCTTTGGTTCAGAGGCTTAGGAGTGGGTTTAAAAATTTAAAAAAATATTAGTGATAGGTGTATGTGTACCCTAATCATAGACCAATGCACAAGCTATAGAAAAATCCCAATAAATATATAACTTACTATTTTACCCCTAGTAATAAGGTAAAACTATAAAATGAACTAGGGTCGGTTCAAGGGGTTTACAACCCCATTAAACAACAAAAAAATTACCCTAGGTTCATAATGTCAAGGACTACGCTTGAGATTAGTTTTAGACCCATTAGAGTTTAGGGAAGTTCTAAACAAAATAACATAAACACCCCCATGAGAGGACTGACCCGCACTCGCGTAAATGGAATTAACGGGCCAATTTAATATTGAAACCTCTTGTGAGGTCAAAGACTTACCAAAGAACAGAGATAACCATGTCTAATATGAAAAAATTACCCTAATGCCCTTAGGTATATGATAACCTATCTTCATAAAAATACCAGCTCCTAACCCGAGGAGATTTAGAGCACAAGAGTACAGATCCTTCTAGTGTCCTACTTGTGTTTGGCCATTGGTATTATAATTTGTTTAGACTTATATGGGTTTGTATTATTTATGATCTCATTTGTTTTAATGTTTGATATTGTTGTTGTGATCATAATTTATCAGTAGCTAAAGATTAATGAAAGATTAATCAATGGGGTTACATAGCTTTGGCGAGAACACCTAATCAAGATAAAGACTAAATACCCCCAACAGGATTTGAGACTAGCTCATAGAGTGAACAAGCCTTTGACCTGATGATTTTTCATGGTTAATAAATCAATGACAGTTTTGAGTTTTGACCCTAGTCTGAAAGTGACTGATTGGGTTTGGAATAGCCATTCTAAATCCCTGCTTGTTAACAAGCAAGATAGGGTTCAAAATGGTTTTTTTAAGTCTTAGCTTTATTGATGAGCTATTGATTTGGCCATGAAGTTGCACCTCCCATTAGAGGGAACTCTGCATGAGCTGGGCTCACCACCGATTTGTTCATAATCATTTAGTATATACACATTTGGATTAGATGATATCCTGCTTAGTTGGCTTTTCCTGCTACTTCTATTTATGTACAGTTGTGGGTCATATCCTTCCACTCCGGTCAGGTCCTTATAGGGTAGGCTGGGTTATGACACTTGTAAGATCCCTAACCCTAAACCGGTTTGTTTTGATTAATTTTGTTGTTATTATGTGGTTTTAGTGTTAATTTGGTTAATTTGTTTTGCTTAGGGATTAAAGATGGTTAACGATATTTTAATCAATGTTTTTTTAATTTTATTAATTTTTATGCTAAATAAGTTTGTCTAAATTTTTCTAGAATTTTTGGGATTTTTTGGAAAATTTTTTAAATTTAGGGAGCAGGTCCCATCGTGGGCCCCATGTTTGTATATTGGGATGATGGGTCCCATGAGACCCTAAACTTGACTGATTTTATTATTAAAAATGTTTCAAAAACTTTAAACTTTGTTTTAAACCTAAAATGAACAAATTACCTATTTTTAGTGCAAAATTCTATTCGTGCCCTCAATTTCTAATTCGTATACCCCATAACTTACTATAAATAAAAAAGTCCAGCTTCATTCCCATTTGGTAAGGGCTGAGATTTGGGAGGCTGAGAAACCCTGATTCCCATTCTATAAGAGGAAAACTTGATTAAGGTAAGATTAGTCTTAATTTTTTTATTAATCTCTTAAGGTTTTGTCTAATCTTTCTCAATCCCATCTTTTCAAAGGTTAAATCTTGTTTCACACTACTAAATTTTCTGGTTTTAATCTATATTTAAAATATCTAATGAGGGATTTTCGTTTTGAAACAAAGCAAGCCCTAGATTTGTAATTTTGTAAGTGATTGAAACATAAATAATCGGATTTATTAAGGTATTAATTAAACCCTAAATGTGGGTAAGGATTTGAAGAGATTCAAGCCTCAATTTCGGGCAAGGTCTTCTTGAAGGTAAGGGTTTTCTTCCAAAATGGGTTTATGTTTCAGATTTGAAGTTTGGGATGATTTATGTGGGTTTTGCTTGATGTTGAGCTTTAATGGTGGTTTATGTAAAACATGATCTTTCTAATGATTTCTTTGTGTTTTAGTTAATTAATGACTAGATCTCACAAGTATGTTTGTAAGTGAGATTTGAATGTTTATGTCGATTTTGTGTATTTTCAGTTTTAGGTTCGCAAGGTTGAAGATGAACCAGTGTTTACTGTGTAGGCATTTGAATGGCCTTGTAGGCAATCGAACGACCAACTGGCAGTTTTGCCATTTTAAGTATTTTTGTTCATTTTCATGTTCTTCTCAAATCTCATTTATTATGATTATGATGAGTGATTTTACTTGGAAATGCCACTGTGAAGACATGAATATTATCTTGGAAGCTATGATGTTGTTCAAGTATGAAATTAGTTACATGTTATTGGATTTTAGAACGTTATTATTCTTATCCTAAAATCATGTTGAGTGATTCTCCAATCATGTCGAGTGATTCTCTATGTTTTACTTAGGAGTCCAACAAGTTTAAAGCATGAGAATGGGTTTATATGCTTTTACATGTCATGCTAAATTATGGGTGAATTATATTTCCATCTCTAGCTTAAGAATAGTGATGAGTATGTTTACCTAAGTCTAGCATGAAGTTGTAATTGACTTGCATTTGTGTTCTTCAAGGTTTTTACCATATTTTATCCATGATTTTAGTAAGGAGGAGCCATGATTAAATTTTGAGAATATGTATGTCGTTTGGCTATGGTTTGTTCATAATGCATATGTGTATGCTTAGAATTGAACACTATTCCTATGTACACACACTTGTGGGGTTACTTGTGGTCATTATTTGATACATATGGATTGGGAATGATGTATATATGGCTGATGAGAGCACATCTCATGAATTAGAATACACATAGTGTTGCTCACATATGTACCATGTTGCATGCATCATAAAATAAAGGTTTTATGAATGAGATTAATCGAGTTTAGCCGTGATTGATTGATTAGATGCAATTGGATGATGTTGTATGCCGAATTAATCAATCAAAGGCTTGTCAATTCAATTTACGTCTGAAAGGATGGGGTTTTACGTCCGAAAGACAGGGTTTTACATCCCTCGTGGATGGTTTTTCCTCCCCTTGTGAGAAAAGCAACAATGCTATAAAAAGACCAAACTATTGAGACCATTTAGACCCTAAGAATCCAGGCTGGTGTAGCCGAGTGCACCAACTTATCAGGGGGTATCTTCCCCCGTTAGCAATTTTACCCAAGCTATGCAATTCCTTCCGACTTTCCAATCGGGTATTGTTTGGAGTGAACAGGGATTGCTTATGCTTTGGCTAAATGAGCAGGGTTTTTTTCTTTATGCATGGTTATGTTAGTGTGTTAGTGATACTTTACATGCAAGATAAATGCTTATGATTAAGTATGGTCATGCATGATATGATTAGTGTGTTTGGACACTCACATGTAGGATGATTACTTATGATTGAGTATGGTTATGCATGATATGGATAGTGTGTTTGAGACACTCATATGAAGGATGATTACTTATGATTGAATATGAATATGCATGATTATGGTTAGTGTGTTAGAGACACTTCTCATGTAGGTTAATGTTTATGATTAAGAATAATTATGCATACTATGGATAGTGTGATTGACACACTCTCATGCAGGATGGTTGTATGCAATAAGGATGGATCACGAATGAGACAATATAATTATATGTCATGTGGATGATCAGAGATATGTTGATGATATTATGAGCATGTGTATGTGGTGAATAATCATGATATATGCACAGGTTATGCAATCATCCTATGATGAATGGGTGTGTTATATGTGATGGATTGTATGTGAAATATCTATAATTATTTTTAGATTTATTTTCTCGAAATACAAAACCTTGCTTAATACTTTTACTCACCCCACTTTCTCGTGTATTTTCTTTTTTGGGGCTGCATGGTGCGATATGCAGACAGCCAGGATTTTGTCTATAAGGAACGATTAGTGGGCGGTCTGGAGTAGCAGAGGGTGCCTAGAGGCCCTACGTAACTTGCTTGTCTACGTAGCTTGTTGTTTGGAGTTTTATATCTTGATGATTATGTTATATACTTTGTTTACCATGATGGCTTTAGACTCATGTTGACTTTTAACTTAAGCCGTGAGAGGGCTTAGTGACTTATGGATATGGGTACTTGTTGAGGACTAATTATGATTATGTTGTCCTTATTTCTCCTTATTTCCTCTTGTACAAAGTATTTGGATACACTACTCCGTATTGTTTCACTGGTTTAAGGGGTTAAGTCTTCCTCTAGTTCAATCTTTTCGTCGCCCCTGTGCTCACCGACCTTCCCTTGGACCGGGTTCGGGTCAAGTTGGGCGGGTGCTGGGGTGTGACAACACTTCTTGGTAGATTCTAGGGCCACACTATGGAAGGTTCTCTTTTTGAGGATGGTCCATAGTGGTTATATCACTTGTCACTTAGGTTGACATTTGATGAGTCTATCTGTCTTTGAGATTAAACGGGGATATTAATTATTTAATAATGGTTCGAGAGATAATTAATAATATTGTTTGACATTGCTTGTTTAATTATAACAAATGTAATGACTAAAGGACTTGCATAAAATATATGTGAGTTGAAAATACTTAAGCATTGCATGTGTGATGTTATGCTTCTTGAGATATTATAGTTTCTAGGCAGAACTACGTCTAGATCTGATATTGTTGGAAACATTAAATATGTTATCTGATAAGTACGTAGACAACTAACATCAGGTGATGTTGGCCCGATCTGAAAAATATTAAATAATACTTTTGTTCTTTTGAAATGCTCCTCTAAGGGGATGAGATATTTTGTTGTTGTTTGGTCTTGTTTAGTTGCAGGTTATTTAGATAAGGATGATACATGATTAGGATGTTGGTGGGCAATTAAGGACGGCATTGTACTAGTGGGATTTAGTTTCTTACTTCTGCAATTTTGTAAGTAATTGTAATTACTGGCATAAGAGCTAACTTTACTCGGTTATTTCTTTTCAGACAGATGACATACTTGTACTTAGATAGTTACTCACTATTTATCAAGTTTTGACATGTATAATAATATTATATGTTTTGACATTCATATTTGTGAACCTTAATTATCATGACCTGAATATTTAGTCAGATGATTTATTTTGCATTTAAAAAAAAATCCTCGTAATTTATCGCATGTCCTTTATTGAAAAGGTCTTTAAAAATCCAAGTTGTGACAAGTAATATCACTTCCTAAAATCCAGGAAATAAATTTCAGAATTTCGAACAACTAGCCATATGTAGCTAACTTAGATTTTTATGTTCTTCCTACTATGGTAAATAGAAACTTTGTACTTGGTAGGGGTATGGGAAATAAGACACTTAATGCAAGACAATCATTTTAGTTGTTAAAGAAAGCATAAGTTTATTATATCATTTAACTTGGTCCACTTTTATATGAGCCCAAGCTCACACATGGCATGAGTTGGGCTAATTTTGGTCGCAAAATTTTGAATGTGTTGCCTATACTACAACAATAAGCAAATTTTATCACCTACCGCTCCCTCTTAAATATGTGTTGTTAACTTTTATTCTGATGGAAAGCATCACACTGGGTGCACAAGAACGTTCACTCATAATAACTTTCTCCTTTCACAATTTGTTAGTTTGCAAGTGGCATTGAGACGACAAGCCCCATGTTTCACAAAGGGTTTTTATATTTTCTCTATCCAAAATTTATAATTTATTTTAAAAAATTAAATAAATTAAAGTAGATTGGGTGGGCCCACATTATTATTAATCCAGCCACAACATATTTAGGCCCTATTTGGGAGATAGTATGAGGTGGGGAAAACACCTTAAGCGTAATTTTATCTTTTTGACGTGACATATTATATTAAAGTGGAGAAAATAATTTTTTTTTAATATAATATATTATTTTAAAGATAAAAAAATATATTTCTCTCTAAAATGCTTTCAAAATGAGCTTAATTATTGAGAAATTAACATAAAAAAGCTACTTCATCTTTCCACAACAGTTAATGAATATATGAATCCCACTCATTTACGTTAATTTCTAAATATCTTAATAACGTTATTATTTTAGTGACGTTGACAAATCAACGTTGTAAAATACTTCCGAGTCATCAACGGTTTTTAAATGCTTTAAAATAATAAAATATTATTTAACGTTGATTTCTCATAGTCATAATAGCATTACTCATTCTAAAGCCTGTAAGTTCTCCCATGGACAACATGACGTGGCTTTGGAGTTTCGAATACCAGCTGTGCGTGCGAAGCGAGGGCTTTGAACGGGGTTTTGGACGGCGGACTGAGGACTCTCTTGGGTTTAGGTCACCGTCTGCTCGCCTCACCTCGCATCAAAAGGCCGAAGGCGCCGGAGACGGCTGAACTGGAGACGGCGTTGACGGCGGGGAGAAATTCATCCAACTACGTACTGCCCCGGTATGATGCTCACTTTGCTTTTCTGCTTTTTATCCTTTTTCGTCCTTTTTTTTACATGGATTGGATAAAAACTTTCTGTTGCTAATGAAGTAGTTCTGCATTGCGATTCTTCATATGTTTTGAGAAAAAATTAGATAAATATGGGAAACAAATGAAGGGCTTCATGTTTTTCCATTGTTTGATTTGATCTATAAGGATGGACTTCGAATTTATGTTTTGTCTGTGTTTTCTACAAAAAAAAATTCATAAAAAGGCTGTAATTTAAGCACATTGTTCAAGTCCACTAATTTAGTAATGAAACAAATTATAATTTAATTACGAATTAAATTACTTAATGAATTTATACTCAACTCCTTACCCGATTATGATGAATTTAGTAATGAAAACAATTTAAACACATTTCCGGTATTGTAGGGGTGGGAAGGGAAGGCGGTGCAGGGTTTTAGTGAGGTCGTAGCTTTTGGTTCTAGATGTCAGGGGATATGTGAGTTATGATAGGCTGTACCAACACCTTGGGCCATCGCCACTGGCCATAAGTATGGCCCACAACCGTCCATGCTGGTGTTGGGAATGCCCACTACCATGATTGCTGCCGGAGCCTGGTGGGCGGGCTGACCTGGTCTGTCACCAGCTGGCTATGGATCGAGGTCTTCCTTCTTGATTTGGCCAATTCCTGTCCCTTCTCACACAGACTCGGAGCCTTATTGATGAGCTCTGGAGCTTTAATGGCGGTGGATTTCTTGCTCTTTGCCAGACTGGATTTTCCGAACTTGAAGTATTGCTTTGCTAGGGTTTTGCATTATTGAATGATCTGAAGTGGAGATGCAGTGATGTGTTCAGGAGACCAAGTGCAAGATTCCTCTTGCAGCTCTATCATTGAGGTCCAGGAGGAGCTTCTGCTTCTCTGCACTAGATATCGTGTGGTCCGATTTTGATCACAAGATTTTTTTCAAATGTTTTAACGGAGGGATGATAAGTTTGTTCTTCTAAGTATGATCTTATTTGTGTTAGCTTGCTTTGGTCATAGTTTTTAGTATTTCATTTGTTAAATATGATAGTGTAAAAAGTCAAAATGTTTTATTTCTTAAAATTTACAAGATCTCTTCATTTCTCTTTGATAAGAAACTTTCATCATTCATTGAATTTCTCCTTTAGATACATCATACAACAGTGTCAATTTCAGAAACGTTGGGAAATTATTTACCCAAGCCATAGAGTGGTCAAGGAACTGAACATTTCTGGTTAGACAATGTGAACCCCTTTTTCTTCTCCGTCAAACATTGGAAATATATCAAATAAATCACAAATGTGACAAACTGAATGACCCAGCTTGGACAAGTTAGCTTGTCTTCTCTGGTGACTGAAGCTGCATTTCACCACCCCACCTGAAGATAAGATGCTCCTTGCTTAATTGTCAGAGGGTTATAGTTTTTGCTGGTAGATCCTAGGCTCAAAGCCTCAAACTAAATGAATGAACATCCTCCACTTGAGCAATCCTTTTCCATTTAATTATCGGCGGGCTTCCACTAGACTTGGGCTGTTCTGAATAACATGAAAAATCACAAATACCTTGAGTACAACATTTTGGTCATGTCTGTCTGTAAGGGATAATTTTCATTGGGAGACATTTTTAAGGCGACTAGTGGTCTCTTACTTTGCTACTTGGCCCTTGTTTTCTAAAAGATGCATTTGGAATGCTGATTATTGTTCATATGGATTGCCTTACCATCCATATATTACTGACCCGGTTCATTAGAGAGGGGTCACAAAGCCATGGTGCCACCATGTATGGAAAGTTAAAGTTTTGGCACTTCTTACATGAGAAATGAGTTGTTGGCTTCTACTTAAATTTATCAAACTTCTGGCTTTTGATCTTTATAAGATATACAAATTCCCTTTCTGTCATTAGTCTTTTTAGTTTTGGATATAATTTAAAGTGTTATAGACCTTCTTTATGATAAAAAAGTATTTATACCTCAATCTTGGCAATTTTTAGTTGCATTCATGAAGTGGTTTCTTGATTTGGCTTAAATTGGGTTAACATTTTCCCTCATAATATTGCATAGACAGTGTAGTTACTAAAGAAGATTAGAGGAAAAGGAACAAGAAGAAGAATTTAAAGAGAAGGGTGAAGGGAATTTTGATGGAAGATAGTGAGGAATTTTCCAGAAGTAGAATAGATAACTCAATGATTTAAAATTGTCATTTGGAAGCACATAATTTTACTATAACCGAGGAATACTATATTGGCGACATATCTCTGATATATCAATATCACCAGGTTTGGTGATATTCATTATGGTGTAAATGCCATTTTCCACCATGTTGGGTGACATTGGTGACACTGGTGATCTATTGACAAGGTGCGATATATCGACTATTAGTGAAGAGGTCTTATTCTTGTATGAGATACAGAAGAATTTTGTTAAGAATGTATGTGAATTCTCAATTTATTACATTCTTGTGTGATTAATATTAGTGCTTCTTATGCTTCTACGAGATGAAGAAAAATTATGAAGAAGAATCATGTAAAAGGTTAATATAAGATATGTGTGAAAACCCTTTTGGTATGCCTTTTTTTATCATTTTATGCTTGTTTGAGTTCAATATTTGTGTTTCTAGACGTTAATATTTACTTAGATTGTTAAAATACTTTTTAGAAATTCCTTTTGGATCTTTGTCTCATCATTATTATTATGCTTGTGTGAGGTTAACATTAGTGCTTCTTGCACTTGTATGAGACAAATAATAGTGCTTTGATTGTGAAAATATGGGTGGAAAGCTCTTTTGATAAGTGTGTTCTTATGATCTTATGCTTGTTCGAGCTTAATATTCGTGCTTGTAGATGTTAGTATATACTTGGATTGTGAAAATACATGTTAGAAAACTTTTTTTGATCACCGTCTCATCAATATCAATTTACTTGATATGTCCGACATCTTGTATCTTTCGGCTATTACGATAACCTTGATTCTAACCCTTGACAACATTCTATTAAAATTTCTAACACAAATTAAACTAGTAAAAAAAAAATTCTTGATACCATAAAAAAATTGCTGTGCGATTTCATATCCAAATAAGTTTTTTCTCAAGGCTACTTCGAAATTTTTATGAATCATGAGTGCGTGACCACTTAAACTTCCTTATATGTACCTGAAGCCTGATCATTCTTCTCATTGACTGACATGAATAATTCATTGCTGGTTTAAGCTCATGAAAACTTCAAATTATCTTTTGATTTGGATGTCCTATACTTTGATAATTAGGGCCCTCTATCTTGATGTTCCAAGCGGTCATTAGATCTCTAATTGTCACATGAGCTTGATATTTAGAGAGTTTCCTTATTTTCACAAATATGGGGTGCAAAAATACTGGCTTTGAAAAAATCATAAAAAAAAACCTTTTTTAAGGTGTATCTTTTTGCCTGTATAGTGCAAGTGTTCAACATGCTGAGAATCAACTGTTATCCACCAACAAGAATGATACTAGTCATATTGGTTGTTCACAATTTTATGTACATTAATTGATAGAGAATGAAAAGCTTGCATCACTTCTAGTCTGTCATGAACCCATTTAGTTCGAAAGTCAGGATCACAGGCTAGCATTTACATTTTTATTGCCTACAAGCAATTTATTTTCAGAATCTAGAGCCTTCCACTCCTGCAATACTCAAATTTTCAATTATATTCATCATTTATTTTTTTCCTTCCCATCTTTGTTGAAAAATTAAGAGACTATTTTTGTTTTTTAACCACTTCTGAAAGATTCATGGCCACATGCAGTCTCAATTTAGTTCTGCGCGGGAACACAAACACTGGGGGTCCAAAATTAGAACTTTTGCCTTCCCAAGGACCTCCTGCTCAGATACAATGCTAATTAACCACCTCTCCTAATAGCATAATTTGTTAGGGAAGAGAGTAACATGTATGTCAGCAAGAGCGAAACCTGTCAGTTACTCTATGTTAATAAAGTAAGATTAAAATTTAGTTATTCAGATGATGTGGCTTTAACATGATTAACTCGAAAACATAAATGCTAATGTGAAGCATTTAAACAAGGGCTAATTGAATTAGTAAGAAAGCAACATGCAACATCTCACCCACAAGGGATGCCTCAGTTGTCTTATTGTCTAAATTCAAAATTCAATAAACCAAACAGATTGGTGCTCTGATTAGTCTACACTTGGAAACCAATTACTTTAGCAGATGCATAAGGGATCATATTAAGTTCAGACTGTTGTCTAATGGCACAGTGAAAGAAGAGATGCCCTCATGAATTTTTGGATCAAACGGATTAGACAGCCATCTAGAGGGTTTCTATTTAAGTACGTGATACTTTAGAATTTTTCCCGTGTGTTCAATGTTTTGTTCATTGAACAATCTTCGCCAGCAAAAATTTGAAGGGCATCTCTCACTTGTTCTTCTCGATCTGTATAATCATGTACATGATGTGTATCTCATACATAAAGAGATTTTGAATGACTTTTTTTATCTTTGGTTTCTTGAGATCTCTTCTTTTGTCAGTTGATATGATTGGTTTGAGATGGCAGATTTGTTCTATAGATGGGATCCTTGCCATGTTCCCTCCCAATCTAAAGTTAAGGCTTCTCATCAATCTATTTATACCTACACCTACACCTATACCTATACCTATACTATTATTAAAATCAGAAGGGGGGCGGAGATTTTTATATATTACCTAAATTACCCCTTTTGATTAGGTACTCTATTTTTATCTCCTTTTATATACTCGACATATTGACCCAATAATGTGTGGGTCCCACCAAAGTCTTATTTACGGAGCATATCTGATTTTTCAAGCTCCGCTTGCACAAAAGGTCTCACCTTCCTTGTACAACTTTGTTTTCATGTTAACTGGCTGGATCCCATATTCAACTGACTTCTCACTTGCAACAAAAAATATATGTACATAAAAAAAACAACTTTTTTATTTTATCTATTAATTTTTTTATTCTATCTACTTGTCTAATTTTATGGAAATGAGGCATTTTATGCTTCACTATAAATTAACATTTTTATATTTTTTTATTTTGATGATGCAGGACCTGATATCTGCAGCAAGCAAATACATAGTGTCTATTGGAAAGTGTTTCATGAAGGGTGATCCCTTACCTATCTGTATTCGACAGTAACTTTTACAGAGTAGTTCCCTCATCTTTACTTGCAGCTGCCTGATGTGGGTAATCTGAAGATTTGGAATCACGTTTTTGCACTATTAACCAGCAAATAGAATTGGGCATCACAGTAATGGATACTTGTTTAGAAGATGAAGACTACTGTCGCTATGTGCAAATGCTAATGGCTGATAAGGCTGCTATTATGGAAGATGAAACAGATTGTGATTATGAGTTTTTCTTAAATCATTTGAGGGAACAGGGGAAATCTTATGTTTTTGAAACAATAGTTACTAGTAGTGGGCTGCCTGTATTGGTGAAATATGAATCAAGTTGTGATGAATTTCATGACACTGAATTGAAATTCCGGAGGAATATTGAAAGAACCTACAGTGGAGCAGTTACAAGGAGTAAGCATCAACCTAATTTGGAGCCAACTTCTTTGAACAGTGAGATGGGAAGGCAAGAATCAATTAACAAAGCTACTCCATCAAAACGCAAATTCAATGATTTAATGGGAAAGCCTTTAGTAGACAGTAGTTACCAATATTTTTTAAAGAAAGCCAGAATGCATGGTTCTTCTATCATCTTGGA
Organism: Saururus chinensis; assembly: GCA_035235625.1. Classification (NCBI taxonomy): domain Eukaryota; kingdom Viridiplantae; phylum Streptophyta; class Magnoliopsida; order Piperales; family Saururaceae; genus Saururus; species Saururus chinensis. The sequence continues at coordinate 11,942,210 of CP141142.1, read as the reverse complement.
GCTAGGAAACAATGTGTCTATTCAATATGAAAGTATCCGTGAGTCCGTTACCATGTCAACAAGACCATCAAAAGAGTGTACTGTCCGTTGTAAAAATGAGCAATTGGTATCCTCCTTTTTCTGCTGCAATCTTATGATATGAAGTTAATCATGCACGTTTAAATCACACCTGCAGTCTATAATTTCTTTAGCTTTTATAATATTTATGATTTGACATATTTAGTTTTTCTTAGCGGCATTTTGTTTCTTTTTGAACCCAGGTTGATGCAAGATCGTTTGGAAATTATTGTGATGACTCATCTTCTTTTAGCAAGAGGCTCATGGCCGTTTTGAGCAAGCCCTACAGTAAGCATGAGTACAATGAGCTAATGAGAGAAGTTTCTTGCTGCAAAAGTGTGCTGCGAAGAAAAGACTTACGAAATAATCGAGATATAACTTATGAGACAGGGAGACAAGGCAAATCCTATCTGGACCATTATCCTGGTATTTTATCCCGTCAAATTCTTGCTGAACTCTTCTTTTAATCTGAACATAGTTGCAAAAGTTTGATTTTTTGTTACTAGAGATTTTCAGTGTCCTTTGATAAGACTCTTAGAATTGTCCCTTTTGAAGGCTATAAATGTAGTCGCTGCATGACCATTAAGTGACAAAAAATTGGTCCATACGTAATTATGATTAAAAATTTTGATTGATCATAATTATGCAAGGATTGATGACTTGTGAGATCAAACTTTGGTCCATCTGGGAAGGTTCATGAGGTAAAGAGACCAAGATATGTGCAATCCATGAATCTATGGCTTTCAGAAGGGTTGCAGGGTATAGAAAACTAGATCTACGGACCTTGCAAGTTCTTAGACAATTTCGAAAAAATTAATAAGATTGCAACATTAAGTTAAATAGATTTCTGAAATCTATTACCTCATATTGTGACTTGAAGTTTGTGACCTTGCAAGTTCTTAGACAATTTCGAAAAAATTAATGAGATTGCAACATTAAGTTAAATAGATTTCTGAAATCTATTACCTCATATTGTGACTTGAAGTTTGTGAGCCATTTTTGGAGAACATTGTGGAAGTAGCTGATATGAAGTTTAATCTTTGTAGTGCCTATCGGCCTCAGTCTTTGTGAATTCTACATCTAAGGCTTGGTTTACACCTGCATCTTTGAGGTCAAAACTTGACCAAACTCGTGGGAAATGACAATTTGGTTCCACTGTCTAGTACCTGTTCATATATGTAAATAAACTTTCTTCTGGTGTTGTAGCTTTTAGGTACAATGGGTAGAACGTAGGTGAAAGGGGAGAAAGGACCGGAAGGGTGAGAGAAACATAAACTAGACTAATTTTGAGATTTCATTGCTTGTTCTCTAAAAGGAGAAGTGTCTTACAATTTATAGGCTTAATAGCCCTTTATTCCAAGGAATCTAATCTAATTAGGGAAACTAATCAAAAGAAGCATCCTACCTTTAATAAAACGTTAGATACTAAGTAACCTACTCATAATAGAAATCCTAATTAAGGAAGCTAAAAGGAACCCCAGTTTTGATTCATAACATCTGGATTTTACAAGGATTATTCAAGGCAACACAACAGAGATTAATAAGCTTGCACTTGAAGGTTTTGAAGCTGCAAGCACTAAGGCAAACTTTCTTCAGTAAACGAGGACAAATGGAGACTTAAGATTGCCAAGCAGGTCTGTCATAAGGGGTCTATAGTCCATTAGATTGAGGACCAAGTATTTAACCAGTAGCTTCATTAGAAAGCAAAGTGGTGCATTTGGAAGATAATGAGTCATAGTTCGGATAGGAGTATGAGAAGACTTTCTGGGATATTATTTTAAGAAATAAGAAGAGTTCTTTAAGTGTTGTTTTTTGCTGGGAGGCAATAATAGGAGCTTTTACTTGCTAAACACGTTCATATGTACTTATTTAGAAAAGTCCATTTTAGACATGAATTAGAATCCTTTTAGTAGTCTTTTAAGGTTAATTTTGATTTATAAACAGTGGACTGCACGAAATTCTGTGAATTCATTCCTTTTGTTATAAAAAATGGTTATTTCTTGTTGGATTTTTGGCAAATTATTGTGGTTTTCTTTGTTGTCTTCATCCTATTTCCTCTTCTCATCCTGGAACTCAATAAAGAAGGGGAACAATCAATAGAGAAGACCAACTTTGGATATCTTCATTTCCAACCCCATGGGTGTCAGAATTCAATCCCATGAAAACATCTTTAAAATTCCAGCTTTTCTTTCCTTTTTTCCCTTAAAATATGCTGGTTATGGCATCTTAGTTCCTCTAATGCATAGGAGACCAAGTTTGGTGGCTTTTCTAGCATGTCTGCTATCTCTAGCTTCCCATTTTTAACTAATGCATTTTTTGCGCAGTTGCCTTGTACATTAGTGGATCTCAAATTAGTATGTTGCATCTTCTTTCTTTTGGCTTTTTTGTTGCGGTTTTTATTATTGCCTAGAATTTATTGCCCTATTATTTTTGTTTTTATGGTTCCTCTTCCACTGTACAGACTCTAGGGCAATCTATGGATTGGTTAGCAATTGGAATGGGCAAGAAAGGTTTCCTTGTTTAATCTGGTGCAAGTTGCCAAAAGGAAGAAGAATTATTCAAATATGTTGTGACTTTTATTTTGGTTGTTCCTGCCTTATTTATGTTGGCAGCTTATAGCTAAAAAATTAACTTGTGAATGTGCTGACAGTAAGTTTTTTGGAGATATCATGTGCTGCATGTGATTCACTTGATTAATTTGCCGGAGGTCACATGGGTAAATTATAAAGTAGGAGTTGTACCTCAGTGACTTAGTGGTATCTGATTTATGCGGCATCATACTGCATGCAGATCTTGCAAAAAAGCTTAAAGTTGCAGATCACGCTAAAGCTTTGGGTCTTCTGCGGGGTTTCTTCTTTTGGTTACAGGTAGTTTTGTCCAGCAAATATTCACAATTTACTGGTTTTTATATCCGCTAGCGCGCTGATGGAAGTAAAAAAATATTTGACGTTTTTACAATTGGATAATTTGTATGTTATAATCATTTGGCATAGATTTTAATGAAAGCTCATCTTTATGCTAAATTGTCCAATAATTGTCACCAAACTTGTGTAGTAAGTACCACACTTTATGGTACATAGGGGTCCTAACAGTGTAGATAGAGATCTAACGTTCACTTCACATCTTTTTTTCTCAGGAAAAAAAATTACCCCAGTTTATGATTTCAATGTCTAGTGAATAGTCTTTTAGTAGGTTCTTTAGGCCACAGCTTTGGATGAAGTTGTGTGCTTGTAATATCAGTTTTCATCCTATTTGTAGTGACTGATATTTTATTCCTTTGCCAAAATGGTTGTATGTTATGTGTAAATTTGATGCCTTGTTTGCATAAATTTGATGCATCTCGTTGTTCTTGATGTGTTCAGAATTTGTGTTATGAAGGAGCATTCAAACCGTGGTTAAGATCATCAGACCACAACACCTGTACAGTGTGAGATGATGCATCCTATTATTAGTATCTGAGAACATGGATTAAGATGTGAAATGGCATGGCGTGGAATCACTTTGTCTGCTGCAAATGTCTCTGGCGATGGTGTATATGTAAATAGAAAACCATCATGCGTAATGCAAATGGTAACAGGTTGAAATTTATTTTTCAATCTCCATTTTCAAATTATTGGTTTCGGACTGTAGCATTGTTTTTTTAATTATTGTATAGAAGTTTCAACACTTCGATATTTAGGTATCCATAACCTTATGTTTCACTATGGGAAAGATAGGTGCTTCTATGTTGTCTTTACATGATGGATGACGTAATGTTCCAACTACATATTGGAAAAGTTAGCCTGGGTGCAGCTTTTCCGTGCCAACACATCTGATTTAAATCTGATGACATACATCCTAAAGAAAACCTGTCTGCCCTCTGATTTGCAGGGGTCTGCCTGATGAAAGTCATGTGGCCCTTGCGCCCAGGTGCAGTCTAACATGCGTCACATATTTTTTGCTTAAAATATGAGTATCCATGCCACATGGGATAGCTAAATTCATGCTAAAGTTATGTGTAATTGATTTGTTGTGGAAATGATGAATTGACTATCTTTTGAATTTTTTTAGTCATTTTCTTTGTTTAATTAACCTGCTTTTCTTGATAATATTCATGTTACTATTCGCTACAAATTACTTTAATATTCACTTTGTAGTCGCCTGGCTATTATTTTCTAATAATAGGAATGTCAACAGAAGCTAAGGTGGATCCCCCTCTCTTTGCTATTGGTTTTCTTTCTTTCTTTTTTGGCAGAATTTTGCATGCTATGTTAGGACGGGTACTGGACCTGCAGTCCGAGTTCTAATCCAGTAAGAGTAATAATACCCAGGATAGGAAGTTGTTTGATTCCATTGCAAGGGTAGGAATGCACTGAAGCTTAGATATATACTCATGGCTAGGAATTTCCTGAAAGCACGTTGGGGAAACCAAAATGGTACTTGATTCGCAGCTTATAATAAGAGATTTGATATTTTTACCTAAACAAATGAAGGAGTTTTGATATTCATTTGAATTTTATGCGAAAATACGGGAATATAATTGTGAAGCTCTAAATAAGCGTGTTCCACTCTTTCGATGTGGTAAATTTTACAAAAAAAATCCTAAAAAATGATAATGCAATAATTTAACTATGTGAGGGCACCTTTAATTAATCACAATAATTATCAGCGTAATTTGAAGTCATGACTCTTAGCCAATCCTTAATAATATGAAAGTGATTTTTAGAATAAATAAAATTCTACATAATTTATATGCTACTCACTCAGTCTTAAAATAAGTGCCCCTTTGGTTTTTGAAAATAAACTAAAATTAATTAAGTTTATCCAATTAGCACACTTATTTTGGGACAGAAAGAGTTCAAGAGATTTGAAAATTTTATTTAATAATTAATATTTAAAAAATATTTATCAAAAACAGTAGAGAGAAATTTAATTGCTAAATAGGTGGCCTGACACGTCACGCCGGTGCACACATGTCCATGGCGCCTGCATCGGTGTTTATTTGATCCTGTCATCAGCACTGAAGAAACCTATCTTTTATCATTGCGAAGGGAAAATTAATGTGAAGTGCATTTCATTGTTGCAAATGAAAGAATTTTAACAGCACGTCAACTAAGAATTTCTAACAGCGCCTCACTCAACTAATGTGCCAAGCCTTTACAGCTTCCACTTCAATCTCTCTGTCCCTTTCCATCCATCCCCAAATTTTGGCGGGTTTTTTTTTTGTCTCATTTGCCTCTTGCAAGTATTTGTCTTTGAACCAGTCTGCGCGATATATGCTCAACCTTCTATATTAGACAATATCAAAGACGTGAACACCCAATTTCCATCCAAAGAGTCTCATCTGTAACTGCAAGCTAGCAGACACGACAAGCTGACCATTGAAGAAGGATGCAGTTTTTCTTCAACTATATCCTCATCGGTTCCCTCTTCCCACTTGGTGTCGATCTCATCAGCAAGTTCTGCAACAAAACCCAGAAATCTACTGCACCGAAAATTCTAACCTGGCCAACGTCCTGAAGAAACTTGTTGCAAAGGCACCCACCTCCAGCTTTACCACTTCTACTTTAGGCACAAGGATACATAAGATATATGGTCTGGCTCAGTGCAGAGGCGACGTCAGCGCCAAAGATTGCAAGGCATGCCCGGCCGATGCAGCCAAGCAGCTCCCAGAAATCTGCGTTGACAGGTTTGACGCCTGGTTAGACTACTGCCTCCTCCCATATAGTGCATATTATGTTCTGCCGTTATTTAGGCAGTTGTGTTATGTTTTATAGTTATTTAGGTAGTTGTTATAATAAGGTACACATAGGTATTCATGTTAGTGTGCACATTGTTTGCTTTAATTAGTTATTAGTCAGTTTTAGTCTATATAATTAAATAATATTTTCTATGTAGCCTGATGGCCATCAGCCTTAAATAGGCTGGATCGTTGTAATCAAGGATTAAGAAATAAATTAATCTATTTTCCCCTCTTTCGTACGACTTCTCTCCTTCTTAGAATCTCGACCCCCATCTTCCTGGTGAGATCGCACTTGCAATCAGCAAGTGTGCCTCATTCTCTCTTCCCAATTCTTCCACCCTTTCTCTGCCCAATCTCGCTTCTCAATTCCTCGATTTTCCCTTTCCTATTTTCACAAATTTTGCAAGGTTCATAACAATTGGTATCAAAGCCCTCATATCCTTGGCCGGTTATTACTTAACGATGGCTGCGGGAAGGGTCTAGGAAAGAAGAACGCATGGCGCTGCCCCTAAGGAAGAGCCACCGGCAACTAGCAGGGTGGCGGTACCACTACAGGTTGGGGCAAAAACAGCCCCCACTGCCGCTGACCTGGGAGCCCGTTCTCTTTGCCCTAGCCGCCATTCAGTCTCAAATAGTAGAAGCCCAAAGGGTTTTTCTCCAAGAACTCCAGGCAGACCTTCGTTCATTAGCGGACCGCCAACAGGTCATGCTGGAGCAAATTAGAAAGGATCAAGCAACCTACTTGGTTGCCTTCACGACAAGCCAGGGCCCGACTCCACCTTCAGGGGCTCCAAATCCTCCAGCATACTGCCCCCATGGAAAGGGAATACTTGAGCGCCTTTTCCCCCACCCTCACACTTTGGGACAGGTCGTGGTGTGCCTTCCGCTATGCTAATGTCCACCACCAGTGTTGGGCATGCGCCCCCATCGGCTTTTGCGGGACCTAGTCGCACACCCTCTTTTGCAACTGCCAATCAAGACCAACCTCACGCTCCGTTGTGGCAAGACAATGATTTATATAGTGATGAGGTAGTAGATGATGGGACATACGGGCTGGCCCCTAAGGCTAGCATTGTTCGTCTCAATTTTCCTGAATATTCCAGAAAAGACAACCCAAATGAGTGGGTTTCGCGAGCTGAGCATTCTTTCACTATCAAGGAACCCGTCCAGATCCGCGTATGCTTCTAGCATCCTTCCACCTTAAGGGGATGCGCTGGTGTGGCTACAACAGCTTGAGCAGTAAGAGGGCGTGATAATGTGGGTTATTTAGTGGCGGAACTTTGAGCTTGCTATGGGCCCAACGAGTATGAGGACTTTGACTCTCGTTTGCATAATCTCCGCCAAACTTCCTCTATCTAGACATATCAGACCAATTTTGCAAGGCTGGCCACCCATGTGGAATGGAGCCCATTAGCCGTTCTATCTAAATTTATCAGCGGGCTGCGAGAAGATATTCAGGCTGAAGTACGATAGTTCAAGCTAGCCAACCTTCGCCAAGCTATCTACCTAGCCCACATTCAGGAGGAGCGACTCAAGCACCTGCGGAGGGGTAACCGTTCCTTACTAAGGAACCGACCTCCTCTGGCTAACCCTACATCTACCTCTGGCCTTGTCAGACGCCTTACTCCTGCTCAAATGGAGGACCGCTGCTCCCGTGGCCTCTGTCTTAACTGTGCTAAGAAATTTGTTCTGGGGTACAAGTGAAAATGCCCAGGTTCTGTGTTAATAATGGAAGAGGGGTTGGATGCAGGAGATAGTTTAGTGTACTTTGAGCCAGAGAATGTCCCAGAGATTTCTATGCATGCGTTTGAGTGGATGGATCCATCAAACAACAAGTCATTTCCATTCTTATTGATAGCAGTAGTACACATAATTTTATTAATGACATGGTGGCTTGAAGGTTGGGATGCACCATTTAACCCTCTACTTCCTTCGATGTGCTCATCGATGATGGGAGATATCTGCAGAGCAATACCCCTCCATTCCTTTACTAATTCAAGGCAATTCATTTCATATAGATTTGTTTTTGCTTCCTACCAAGGGGGCGAATATTGTGTTGGGAGTTCAATGGCTCCAAGACCTTGGACTCATTACGTGGGATTTTAAATAGCTGCATATGAACTTTACTTATGGCAATGCACAAATTCAGCTGTGTGGGCAGCAACCAGGTACTCATCACTCAGCTCAGTCCATAAATTCCCTTTCTAAATTTGTTTCCAAGGGACTTTTGTTATAGTTGTGCACTGACCTGCCTCCTGAGTCCATGAGTATTTCGGGGGATTTCCATCCTTGCTGGCTGAGTATGATAGAATTTTTCAGGCACCAACAGTTTTACCTCCAACTCGACAACAAGACCACTAAATTCATATTCAGCTAGGGTGTCCACTAGCTAATGTTCATCCCTACTGGTACCCTCAGGTGTAGAAAGATGAGATTGAGAGGTTGGTATAGGAAATGCTCACTTTAGGACTCATTTGACCTAGCACAAGCTAGTACTCTTCTCCAGTGATTCTTGTTCGCAAGAAAGCTGGTTCATGGTACTTTTGTGTGGATTATCATGCCTTGGATGCTATTATTATTAAGGATAAGTACCCCATTCCTGTGATTGAAGATCTACTAGACGAATTAGCCGGGGCATCTGTCTTCATTAAGCTGGATTTGCGTTCAAGGTACCACCAGATTCGGATGCACCAACCTGACATCTATAAGACAACCTTCAGGACATATGACCGCCATTATCAAGTGGCCAACTCCTTCTTCTATTAGGGCTCTCTGGGGTTTTTTGGGCTTGACAGGATATTACAGGTGCTTTATTAGGGATATGGTACATTGGCTGCCCCACTCACGGCCCTTCTCAAGAAGGAGGCCTTCCATTGAACTTCAGAAGCATAAGCCTCTTTTGATGCTCTGAAGCTTGCCATGTCATCACCTCCAGTGCTCGCTCTTCCGGACTTCTCCCAATTGTTTGTCATTGACAGTGATGCCTCCTCACAGGGATTAGGAGCGGTGCTTATGCAGGGCGGCTGACATGCTGCTTACTTCTCTAAGGCAATCTCCGGATATACTGCATAGTTATCCACTTATGAGTTAGAAATGTTGGCTATTATTCATACAGTCACAAAGTGGCGACCTTATCTATTGGGGAAAAAGTTCCTCATATGAACATATCACCACAGCCTGCGTTACTTTTTCGATTAGAGGGTGGCCTCTCCTTATCAGCACCAATGGGTTTTTAAACTCTTGGGATATAATTATGACTTGATTTATAGAAAAGGGAGTGACAACCAAGCTACTGATGCACTATCTCGCCAGTTAGAGGGTACTTGCTTGTCTACTCTATCCATGCCAACTTTCCCATTTATGGTTGATTTGCTTCAAGCCTATCATCAAGACACGGAGGCAGCTTCACTCATTGCTAGGTTGCGAGCTGATCTATTATGTTCACCGCCTTTTGTTCTGCAGGGTGATTTACTTCTTTGGCGAGATCATTTGTGGATTCCGGCTGTTCCTCAACTATTGCAGTGGCTTCTCCATTATTTTCACTCTTCACCTATTGCTGGACGCGAGGGACAATTTAGAACTTATAAGCAGGTTTCTTAGAGTTATTATTGGAAGGGCCTCAAGAAAGCTATTCATGATTTTGTCGCTTCGTGTGATTGTGTCAGAGAGCTAAGGCCCTCACTTCCTCCCCCGTAGGGTTACATCAGTCACTACCTATTCTAGAGCATATTTGGGAAGACATATCTATGGACTTCATTGAGGGTTTGCCCGTCATTTTCGTTGTCATCGATCGTTTATCTAAATATGGACACTTTTCGCCCTTGGGTCATCCATACACTACTGGCCATGAAGTAGAAGTTTTTGTTTGGGACATTGCTTGACTTCTTGTCCAAATTTTGGAGTAGTTTCTTTGAGTTGCAGGGTATTGCCTTAAAGATGAGCATAGCCTACGATCCTCAGACAAATGGCCAGACCGAGGTTCTTAACCGCTACCTTGAGCAGTATGTGCATTGTTTTGCAGGAGATCAACCCCGCAGGTGGCTCTCGCTTCTCCCTTGGGCAGAGTGGTCATATAATACTGCTTACCACACATCTCTTTGATTGACACCATTCCAGGTGGTTTGTAAGAAACCTCCTTCCACCATTCTTTCCTATGTGCCACACCATTTGGATGTGGGAGCCATTGACCAGTCATTACAAGAGCGCAATGAAGTCCTACGGTCTCTCAAAAGGAACTTGAAGGCAGCCCAAAATAGAATGAAACAAGTTTATGACCATTCTCATACCAACAGGGAGTTCATCGTGGGTGATTGGGTTTATGTGCAACTTCAGCCTTATCATCAAGCTTTAGCCCGTTCATCCAGCCATCACAAGTTACTTCCCCACTTTTATGTCGATACTTAATTGTGGAAAAGGTGGAAAAAGTTGCTTATAAGCTTCAGTTACATTCTGTTGCTCGCATTCACCCTGTTTTCCATGTATGTAGCATTCGTCGGTTCATGGGTGATCCAGCCGCTACAACACCTATACTTCCACCACCTGCTCCACCATTAGCTGTTACATTGACTCTGACTCCTATATCTATTGAGGCTACTCGGAGGATTCATTGTTAGGGTCATCTCGTTACTGAGGTCCTTATTGCATGGAAGGATCAACCTTTAGAGGATGCCACCTAGATCCTAGAAGAGGAATTTCTTAGCCAATTCCCAAATTGGTCGCCTTATGGATAAGTCATTTTTCATAGGTGGAGAGATGTTATGTTCTACAGTTATTTAGGCAGTTGCGCTATGTTATGCAGTTATTTAGGCTGTTGTTATAATAAGGTGCATGTAGATCATCATGTTAGTGTGCACATTGTTTACTTTAATTAGTTATTAGTCATTTTTCTATGTAGCCTGATGGCCATCTACCTTAAGTAGGCTGGATCATTGTAATCTGAGATTAAGAAATGAATTAATCTATTTCCCCCTCTTTCATACGACTTTTCTCCTTCTCAAAAATCTCAACCCCATCTTCCTAGTGAGATCGCACTTGCAATCAGCAAGTGCACCTCATTCTCTCTTCCCAATTCTTCCTCCCTTTCTCTGCTCAGTCTCGCCTCTCAATTCCTCGATTTCCCCTTTCCTATTTTCACCAATTTGCAAGGTTCATAATAGTGTACTAGCTATCGGCTTTGACATGTTTCTCTATAATGTCAATAACGCCAATGATCCTAAGAAGTTTAGCTGGAAAGTGTAGGAGCTTATGGACTGAGTGAAGCATCTTGCCCTATTGCCCAAGAGTCGGGGTATGGGCAAATGGGGGGTGGGGGCAATGAGATCACAATTATAATTTAGAAAACATTATATTAAATTATATAATTTTGATTTTACTCTATTTATAATGCCTTAATAAGTTTTAATTAAGTATATCTTTAAATTTGTTAGCATTTTATTTCATTAAGCTACAAGTCACTTCTCTTCATAAAGAGATTCGCCGCCATAGTCTCCTTTTTGTTGCAATTATTCAACTTCTGAGAACTGCGATTACATGTAAATATAAAAGAATGAAGCACAATAATAATTTAGAAAATATTATATTAAATCATATAATTTTGATTTTACTCTATTTATAAAGTCTTAATAAGTTTTAATTAAATAGCTCCTTACATTTGTTAGCCTTTTATTTCATTAAGCTACAAGTCACTTCTCTTCATAAAGAGATTCATCACCTTAGTCTCCATTTTGTTGCAATTATTCAACTTTTGAGAACTGTGTTTTCATGTTAATATAAAAGAATGAGAACACAATTCTAATTTAGAAAACATGATATTGGGTTATGTAATTTTGATTTTACTCTATTTATGATGCCTTAATAAGTTTTAGTTAAGTAGATCCTTAAATTTGTCAGCCTTTTATTTCATTAAGATACAAGTCACTTTTCTTCATAAAAAGATTCGCTGCCTTAGTCTTCTTTTTGTTGCAAATATTCAACTTTTGAGAAAAGAGAGAGAAGGGAGTAAAAGAAGAGATTGAAATGAGAAAGGGGAGAGAGAGAGGAGAGCGAGTAGAGAGAGAAGAGCGAGAGAGAGAGACAGATAGTGAGAGAGAGAAAGAGAGAGAAGAGAGAGGGAGTGAGGAGATAGAGAGAGTGAGAGAAGAGAGAGAGACTGAGGAGATAGAGAGAGGAGAGAGAGGGAAGAGACAAAGGGAGAGTTAGTGAGGAGAGAGGAGAGAGAGAAGAGAATTTTTAATTAAAAATAATAATAGCGATACTTATATCAAAACGTCGCTATTAATAGTGATTAAAAAAACTAGAATTATTTTCTATGCTCCATGAGAAGCATCCCTAAATAATGGTGCATTTGCAACACTTCTCAGGAGCATTACAAATAGTTCAAGTTTTTTTAAATCAGTATTAATAACGACGCTTATATACAAGCATCGCAAGTATTTACAACGCTTATATATAAGCGTCGCAAATATATATAACAATGGTAATTATTATTATTTTAATTTTAATTTCTCTTTTCTCTCTCTTCTCTCTATTTTTCTCTCTCTTCTCTCTCTCTTATAAGTGTTACAAATATATAAAAGCATTGCTATTATTATTATTTTAATTTAAATTTCTTTTATCTCTCTCTCTCTCTCTCTCAAGTGTGTCAACGTGAGCCCTGACTTTGAAAAGGAGAGGAGATAAAGCAGGGGAACTTAATTTAAAAATTTTGAGATTTTTTATTATATATTATATTTTAAAATTTATAAAAATAAAATAAAAGTATTTTGGAAGCATACTCATATGTGTTGCAAATACCTTGGGTATTTGTGATGCATAATCCTATGTGTCACAAATACATTTTATTTCATTTATATAATTTTAATATATAACATAATAAAAATTGTTAAAATTTTGAATTACATTCTTCTCCCTTCTCCCCTCTCCTCTTCATAGCTAGGGTCCAAGCTAATGCACGTGAGAGAGTAGGAGAGTGAGAGAAGACAGAAGAGATGAGAGAGGAGAGAGAGAAGAGTGAAGAAAGAGGGAGACAAATAGAGAGAGAAAGCGAAGAGAAAGACAAAGCAATCGCGAATAAGAAACTCGACATGGACCAAATTAGGGCGAGTGGGAGATTGTCGGACTTCGGCGGGAGGAAGAGATACCAAAATCACCATAAAACAAAATATAAACAAAATCTAAGCCTAGAACATGATGAATCTAATCATTTTCATGTTTAACGATACCAAAATAACAATAAATCGCATTCTTTTAATAAATTACCATTAAACATAAAGATGAAGCAAAAACTCAAATAAACACAATGGTGACTTTTCAATGAAGAAAACCATTCAAGGTAAAAACCTCTTACCTCTAACAAGCTTGTGAATCCCTTAAATGAGCTTTAACTTCAAAAAATCCTACCAAAAAATTAGGGCTTTTAGTTAATCTTAATCATTACTAATTAAAAGACTCAAATCAAGCTAGGAAATAATAGATTCAAAACCTCCTTAGGTGAAAAATGAAAATATCATAATTAGAGTTTCTAAATAAAAATTAAAAATGTGATTTTTGATTAAAGAAAACTAAGAATTAAAATAGGTGAAGTGAAGACAGAGTTAATAAAAATAAAAATGGGAAGATTAAGGGTGATTAAGCATTATTGGGTCGAATACGGAGTTAATGGTGGTCCAACCTAAAGTCAATCTTAGAGAACACTTGATCTTGTTGTAACTGATTGAACAAATCATCAATACGTGGCAATTGATACTTGTTCTTGATTGTTACCTAATTCAACATTTGGTAATCAATGCAAAGCCTAAGGGAACCATCTTTCTTCCTAACAAAGAGAACTAGTGCGCCCTAAGGAGATGCACTAAGCCTTATGTATCCCTGTCTATCAAGTCTTGCAGTTGAGCCCTAAGCTCTTTCAATTCAACTGGAGTTATGCGGTAAAGAGCTTTAGAAATAGGAATTGTGTATGAAAGAAGATCAATATTGAACTCAATCTCCTTCTCAGGAGGTAATCTCATAAAGTCATTTGAAAAGACATCTGCATACTCCAACACCACATGATTGGACTCAGCAGGTGGTAGAGTCGCACCCTTCACCAAGTGCAATGTGCAAAAGAACAAAGTGAAGACAGTGATAATGATGAGAATCGAGAAGAGGTCTATGGAGATGGTCCTCATGAATGTGATAATACTTCTGAAATGCCAGTGGTGACTCGAAAATTATTGACAATTCCTAGACATAATGAACATCTATAGAGACATAGTTTATTTCTGACTATTAGAATAATGAAAGATACTAAATGCACAATTATAGTAGATGGAGAATGTACAGAGAATATAATTGTCAAATCAGTAATTGAAAAGCTGCAACTTCCTATCACTCCTCATCCTCAACCATACACCATTGGGTGGATTGAAGAGGTAGGTGAAGTGAAAGTGCTTACATAGTGTTTAGTTCCCTTCAGCATTGGAAAAACTTACAAAATTAAAATTTTATGTGATGTATTGGATATTACCATATGCCATTTGTTGTTAGGAAGACTATGGCAGTATGACACATGTATAATTCATGATGGCCATGCCAACACTATTTAGTTTGAGTTCAAAGGAAAGACTATTGTTCTGCATACACAAACAAGTACATTTAAATCCTTTCGAGATGATTCTTTAGAACAACTAACTAAAATTGTTATATCAAAGTCAAATGAAGGAAATAAAAGTATTAAAATTGGATACAATAATAGAAAGGATAGGAAACAAAAGAAGGTCATAGTAGTTGTTTGTAATATTTCTGCTGAATTGAGAACTGGATTGGTGGCTATAGTTTTTGTAAACATAGCAGCTTTACAATTAGCTAAAGCCAATTTTCCTCATCAACATAAAAGTGTGCAAGAGCTTCTTCATCAATTTGCTGGCTTAATTAATGATGAAATACCTTTAATACTACCACCCATGAGGAAAATTCAACATAGAATCGATCTAATACCTGGTGCTACCCTTCCTCATTTACCTCATTAAACAATGAGCCCAACTGAGCATGCTAAGCTACAAAGACAGATCTAGGACTTACTTAAAAGAGGTTTGATAAGAGAAAGCCTAAGTCCAGTTCCTGTCCAACACTTCTAGTCCCTAAAAAGGATGGATATTGGAGAATGTGTGTGGACTCAAGGGCCATTAATAAAATTACAGTTAAGTATAGGTTCCCTATTCCGACATTAGAGGACATGTTGGATATGCTTGCAAAGTCTCAAATCTTTTCTAAAGTGGACTTAAGATCTAGATATCATTAAATAAGGATGCAGTTAGGTGATGAGTGGAAAAATGCATTCAAAACCAAAGATGGTCTATATGATTGGCTGGTTATGCCATTTGGTTTAATTAATGCTCGCAACACATTTATTAGGCTCATGACCCAGGTACTACAACCATTATTAGGAAAATATGTTGTAGTTTATTTTGATGATATTCTCATTTATAGTACTGAAGAAAACCAACATTTACAACATTTAAAGGAAGTATTTCAACTGTTACAAGAAAATAGTATACATCAATTTGATGAAGAGTATTTTCATGGCTGAACAGCTGGTATTTCTTGGTTATGTAGTGAGTAAAGATGGTCTTAAGGTTGATAAAGAAAAAATTATTGCTATCCTCAGTTGGCTAGTTCCTAGTAATACTATTGAAGTGAGAAGTTTCTTGGGGCTTGCAACATTCTATAGAAGGTTTATTCAAGGATTTAGCTCTCTTGCTGCTCCTCTCATAGATAGTCTTAAGAAAAGACAGTTCAAGTGGCAATCTGCTAAGCAACAAAGTTTTGAGTTGTTCAAATCTAAATTGACAACAACCACAATTCTAGCCCTTCCTGATTTTACAAAGGTTTTTGAGTTCGATTTTGATGCATCTATTAAAGGTATTGGCGTTGTACTGTTACAAGAAGGAAAGTCAGTGGCATACTACAGTAAAAAAATGAGCAAAAATAAGCAAAAATGGTCTGCTTACAAGTTGGAATTGTATGCTTTAGTGCAAACACTAAAAAGCATTGGCATCACTACTTGGTGTTTAAGGAATTTATTTTGAACACAGACCATGACTCCTTAAAGCATTTGCATACCCAATCCAAAATGGACAGACTCCTTGCAAGATGGTTTGCTGAATTGTAGGATTACTCCTTTGTCATTCGACATAAATCTGGTAAGCTGAACAAAGTTGCTGTTGCATTTAGTAGAAGAGCTGCTGTAGTTTATTTCTTGTCCACCAATTGTTGTGGATTTGATGAACTAAAAGAGCTTTACTATGAGGATAAAGCTTTTTAGGCTAAGTGGCAACAATGTCTTCAAACACAACAACTTCAAGGTGAATTTGTTTTGAATGATGGATTTCTTTATAAAGGGCATCTACTATGTATCCCAGCTTGTTCTTTGAGAATATTGTTGATCAAAGAATTACATGAGGGAGGTCTTTTAGAGCATGTGGGAAGGGACAAAACTCTAGCCTTAGTTAAAAAATAGATATTATTGGCTTCAACTATCAAGAGATGTTAAAAAAGTGGTGCAACAATGTTTTGTTTGTTAACAATATAAAGGTGGGGCTTCAAATGCTGGATTGTATACTCCGTTACCAGTGCCTAATAGACCTTGGGAGAATTTGAGTATGGACTTTGTCCTCAACCTGCCTAAAACTCAAAAAGGGTTTGATTTAGTGTTTGTGGTAGTAGATAGATTTTCTAAACAAACACATTTCATTCCATGTAAGAAAAGTGTTGATGTTGTGCATGTGGTTGGATTGTTCTTCAAAGAAGTGGTTAGGCTTCATGGAGTATCCTTGACAATTACCTCTGACAGTGACAATAGGTTTTTGAGTAATTTTTGGCAAACTTTATGGGCAAGGATATGTACTACATTGCAGTATAGTAGCACTTGTCATCCATGGCCAAACATAGGTTGCAAATAGAAGTTTGGGCAGTTTTCTAAAATGCATTTTGGAGAGACACCTAAACAATGGGATTCAGCTATATGTCAAGTTGAATTTGTATATAACTCAATAGTCAATCAAACAATTGGGTTGGATCAATTCCAAATTGTCTATGAATTCATACCTCATCATCCTTTGGATTATAACAGGTCCAAGGAAAATTGGGGAGTCTTCTTCAATAATTCAGACAATGGAGCAATTTGCTCAGTTACACTCAATTGTTAGACGCATAATATTGAAGTTGAATGCCAACTATAAAGTTCACACTAATGCACATAGAAAGGAAGCCCATTTTAACAAAAGTGAACTTGTGATGGTTCACTTAAACAAAGAGAGGTTACCAATTAAACAACATGGAAAACTTCAGGCTAAGAAGTTAGGTCCTTGTCAAGTGCTCAAGAAGTTAGGTACTAACTCTTATTCTGTGGTTTTACCTCCAGAAATACAGATATCAAATATTTTCAATGTTTGAGACCTGACCCCTTATCATGATGAGAAAGTGGCCATTGTTGATCCTTGAGTCAAGCTCGAGGTCGAGCTTTCTGTTGGGTAGGATGACTTGATGTAGGAGCTCGATTAAAAATGAAAGCAGATGTAAATAGGTGTGGCAATTGATTGAACAAATGAGGGTGTTTTAAAACACGTAGGGGTCACTTTTGGTAATCACTAATGGGGTAGAAATCTTTGTGTTGGTAAAACAAGTAAATACGCGAGTTTGGGAAAGGGCATTTGTGACAATGCAGTTTAAATAATGAAATTGTTAATTCTGTTTACAGTCATCTTTAGCTAGAGTATGGACAATAACAAAGTTACAAGATTACAGATAAACGCTGTCTCTTTTAAAATGGATTTTATGTCAGCAAGATTGAAAGAAGATTGTTCAAACATTATAAATAGTGTTTTCGATTGTAATTAGAGTTAGTTGTTGATGTTAATCGTGAGCATTAGCTTGTTCTAGTGAGGTTTCTTCCTCGAGGGTTTTCCATGGCTTTGTTGAGCTAAAGTTGTAGAGAAGTAATATCACGCCTCGATGCCCGCCCTACCCCATCCGAACCCAGTCCAGGGGCTGGTTGAAGCACACAGGGGTGACTAAATTGCATTGTAAAAGTCTTAAACTTTTAATCGGGCACTTAATCAGAACCACGGAGTCACACACCTTTAATCCTTTGTACAAGAGAAATAAGGTAAAATAAAAGAGGATAATGATTTTGAAATAAATCCTTACTCTCAACACACATACATATCATCCTGAGCCAACACATGGCTCGAAATTAGAAAATCTAAGACAAGTCTAAGAGCATAAGATACACACGAGTCTGAAACATAAACCACCACATAAGATGCTCTATAATCATAATAGCATAAATCAGATGAGAAAACAATGTTTAAAGGCATCCATGCCTATTCCCATGCATATCTCGATCGTCCCTCATACAGGTAATCCTGGTAACTGCATGTCATGCCATGTAGCCCCAAAACAAAATACAGAAAGAGGGGTGAGCAAAACTCAGTAAGGTTTGGAATACGGTAACATTAATCAGAAAATAGTCACGATACATCAGCATGGTAATTTAGATCCATATTTAACATAATATTCCCATTTCTGCTTAATTCTCTTACCATACCACTATATATGCATACATAATCGTCCTACATAACCAAATCTCATATATATAAATCATGGCATGCGTAATCACATCATGGCATAACATCCATCCTGCATATTAAGTGATTCTAACATAATCACACCATAATCATGCATATCAAGCTATTCTCCTTCATAACATTCAACCTGCATAATACGTGTCTTCAACACGTAATCATATAATGCATACTCATATCATTCATCCATAGATCATTCACCCTGCACGATAAGAATCTCAATCACATAATACTAAATCATGTAATATAAATCATATTCACATGTATCACATAATCTCAATTATCCCTACACAATTAGTGTAACATGGGCATAATATTATCTTATACACATGCATCATCAATAAATGGTGAATATCTCCATCACGGAGAAAAATAAAATCAAGCCACATAGGCTAGACATAGTCCGATTTCCACATAAGAAATACAAAGTGTTTGGGGTAGTCAGCCCCTAAATCTGCTCGCCCTGGATAATCTTAGCTAAGGATGTCCAAATCTCACATACAGAACCTAGAACAGGTGTGTTCACCCTGGACATCTTTTGCGGTAGGAAGAGTCCGAATTCCACACAAGAAACCTAGAACACATGGTAGCCAGTGCATGCAAGCATACCACTCTGGATTCTAAGGATCCAAATGACGATCTCAAGAAATCTCAATCGCAAGACAAGTACATAACTCGTCCCTATTCAACTCAACTCAATATCAACTTAGATCGACACAACCTGGGGAGTATCCATGTTATACACAAAAACTTAAATCGAAATCTTGTCCTTTCGAACCAATCAATTTCTGATAAGCTAATGATCGATTAATCTGGCATGCAATTTCACATCATTGCATCTAATCGATCAACCATAGCTAAATCTCGATAAAGTCTCATTCAGAAATTCGTTTCATGATGCATGCAACATGGTACATACGTAGGTAAGGCATACATGAATCCTAATTCATGATAATTGCTCTCATTAGCCCCCCATGCATCATTTATAATCCTAATACTAAATATCATCATAATCATCCCCCATATGTGTGCGTACATAGTAGAAACATTTAATTCTAAGCATATAAACATGCCTTGTAAATAATTTATCATCACACCACACATGCTTTTTAATGTTTAAATCATAGTTTATAACTGAAATCATGAGTGAAAACCCTCGTGAACCATCAATCAAATCAGGTGTAAATCCACTCTAAACCTATGCAAACATATTCACATTACAATTGAATCTTGTCATGGTACCATTAATCACCCATAATTTAATCACATTATAAGAAGATATTCCAGTTCATTCTTATGCAATAATCTTGCTGGAATCATTCTTAAAACATAAGGAATCATTCAATTATAGGTTCAAGATAAACAATCCTAACATGTGTAGCCAACAACATACAATTCACATAAGACTTAAATACTCTTCTTAATTTCCAACATCAATAACATTCCCTTCTAGAGGCTCATTCAAACATAAATTACTCAGCATGAATATTAGAAATGGTATTTAAGAGCAAAAATATAAAAATAGGCAAAAGAAACAAAATGGCCAAAACTGCGGTGTTGCCATTCAATTGGCTTGCAAGGCCGTTCGAACGCTATAACGACAGTTGCTGGTTTGTCTTCCCCACTTTACAATCAAAACCAAAACTTCTCATAAACCACTTAAACTCCTAAAGCCTACTCCCAAACATCACCATAATCAAATTCATGCTTCTACAGCATTAAATCTAACCATTACTAGACATAAACCCCAAGAAATCGCATCGCATATTACACATTTTACAAATCACCATTAAAGCTCATAATCATGGAACACATTTCAAAACCCTATCAAACCTTAAATCCAAAATCACAACAATGTTTAAGACCAAAACACTTACCTTCCAGCAAGTTTTTAATTCGAAATGACTCCTTAAACACCTTTAAAACCTACCTAAAAGAATGATTTTTATTATTAATTCATAAATCTATTTTTAAAACACCTAAAACCTTCAAGAATAAGTAGATCTAAGGTTCAAGAGACCCAAAAACGAAATTCTAAATATTAGGTTTTAAAATTGAAATCCAAATCACTAGTTTTTTAGTGAAAACCTAGATTAATATAAAGCAAAGGAAGAAATTTGAAAAATTTAAGAAAAACCCTAATAGATTAATGAAACATTAAGCAAAATCATATCTTAATCTACTCTCTCTTTTAGAAAAATGGAGACTAGGCTCCTAACTTTAGGTCTTAGACCTTTCCCAATTGGGAAAGTGGTTGTGACATTTCTTTTATTGTAGAGGGTGGGGTAGACATAATTAACTAGTGTGGTATAAATACAATTTTAACTAAAAATGGCAAAACTTGCTTATTTGAAACCCAATTTGATGTCTAAAATTTTTTAAATAATTTTTTAGAATCTTAGGTTGATGTTAGGGTAATTTAAGGATAAAAATTTAAATTTCGTGGGTCCCGCCAACCCTAACTTCTCAGAAAAATAGTAAAAATTCTAAAATTTTTATAAAATTTTTAAATGATTTAAATTAACTTAAAAGCCTGAAATGTGAAGAAAATTTTAGTTAAAACCTTTGTTAACTACTAATTTTCAAAAATATCTCAAAACCGATCAGAATTAACATTGAACTACACAAAAATAATTAAATAAAATAAAATAAATTAGTTCAAATTTAGGGATCTTACAAGTAACTTGGTGTTACTTCTTCTCAGCTTGGTTTTATGTAATTCAATTATGAGACTAGTGAATTTGATTGTGTTTCTTTCATTCAATCTTACTTGCATCAAGTTTAAACCTGAAGAAGAAGCAGCCATTCACCGTTTTAGCTTTGGCATGCCTACTACTACCTTTGGGTGTGGAGGAAGACCGCTTAGATAAATTTAGGTTGGCGTTCTACAGTTTGTTCAAATAAGAAAAAATAAAACCGAAATAAGGTTACACAGGCAAACCTTTCATTAATTTTCACTCAAGATGTGGAAGTGCTAATGATTAGGACACTGACGAGTCCCACGCATGTGGCCATCCACGAGCCCATGCATATCTACTAGTGAGCTAAGAGTTATCAGATTCTTTTTTTTCTAAAAGGACTAAATTATTTTTATTTGACTTTTTCTCATCATATTGTTCTTTACAAAGAAATTGAATGAAGTAAACAACTAGCTTTCATCTGAACATCTAGCATAACAATTTGTTATGACCCTACTTCTGAGATCTGATAAAAGAATTAAAAGTATAAATGGCAAATTCATGTCATTTAGGACATGACATAGGTGCCTCTAATCGAATATAATCATACATGATTCCTCGAAAAGGACTTGCACTTCTGTTTTGGGTAAGATATATGACATTTTCTCCTTTCACAAGCATGGATCCTTTCACTTCAACAGAAAATAGCCAATACAATCCGTGTATCCCATGCCTCGCAATTGCGTTGTCATCTCCAATTTGCCCAGTAGTGAAATACGGAGAGTTAGCGTAAAAATTGTTGATGCGTACCTACGTCAAGTATTGTGAATTCAGTTTGCATGAAAATACCACAGGGAACTATTACTTAAAGAATGGAAAAAAAATTGCACCTGCAACTCTGCATATGTAGCAGAAGCAATTGCCACCCTCAATACATAAGTCTCAGCTGAGTTAACACAGCTGAGATTGAATTTTATCTGCCATGTAGTTGGTTTGTATACATTATCGCCGACCTTTCTGCAAAATTAGAACAATGGCAATCATATAAAAAATTTGTGATTTGTCACTGGCATATGGTGATCAAATTGAAACTAGTTAAGTGTTGGAATAATCTATGAACATATATAAGAAGTTAATTACCTATTTACATGTGCGTAAAACCAATCTTTACGGTAGTCGCTACTCTCGACTATATAAATAAGATCGTCTTGTGGATATAGCTCAGTATATCTATCCCACAGGCCATACTGTCGATACCTTTGCAATATACACAGATAATGTTAATTAAAAGATAATAGAGCATAATAAATTTATATATATATATATATAAATTTGCATGAAAAAAAGCTTAGTAAATATTGCGTTTTAAATGTGTATGACATGATGAAGAGAGCATACTTGTCTGTATGATTAATGTAAAGCTTGTTGACATATTGAGGATTTGGATCTGGCACGTAAAACTCCGAAGCTGATCGATCAGGTACTCCAATTTCCCATAAAGTTGATCCATTTCTTGGAGGTTCGTATACTATATTTCCGAGGTCAATCTTACCTCCTGCAATTTATGAATGATTGTTGCATTAGAATGAGGACAAATAATAATAGCAAAAAATATCCACCTTAGAAGATGACTACGAAATAGATGATGATGATGGCTTTATTGCCTCTCTCAGCCAGTTCATAAATCAAAGTTTAAAGCTTCATAAAAATTGAGGAAATAAAAGGGTAGTCTCCGAAAAAACATATTCTAGTATGTCTAGTTTTTAAGCCTTATCTGTTATTGGGTTTTCTTTTGCTTGTTCTTCTTGTTGTCTTTTCCAAAAATTATTTACTCTGGGAGTACTTTCTAGAGTTAATTCCAGCTTACACACATCATCAATCTTAAGAAGCAATAGTGCATGCTAGTGGACGCTAGTGCTTTGGCGCATACGCTGTCTATTTCCAAAATCACAGCCCTTTTTGCTTTAGGGTTTCCAAAATCACAGCCCTTCTTGAGCTTTGCACCTTAATGAAATTTTAATTATCAAAAATTCCAGTTTACCATATAATTGAAGTTTTAATCAACTTCACAATATCATTTAAGATATTTTGAAAACGATGTTTAAATAATGAGAAGCTAACCTCCAGTAACTACGATTGTGTCTTGGTATTTGTAATCTCCGATAAAATTTGGTACCCATGCATAAAGATTATAAGTTCCACTCCTTATATTAGTAATTGAGAAATTGCCATCACTGTCAACTTGAGTCCAAAATTGGTATCCCTGGAAAAAACATATTTGCATGCTAATCAAATGTAGATATAAAAGGGAAAAGATGAAAGAATTAAGTTCATTGAAATAGACAAAAACCTTGGTTTGCCTTTGCCATGATCCATTGTCTCCAGGGGCAGCCAAACCAATGTAACCAAATTTTGCTGGTATGGAGTCATTACTTACGAACCTAAAAATGTAAACAAAGAGGGTAGACCATTATAATGACAAATCATATATGCTACTCCCTCCACGCTGTATTAAGTGTCCTATATGGTTTGAACTAAAAAAAAATTATTATTTGAAAAAAGCATAATAGGACACTTACTATGAAATGGATGAAGTATGTTTGATAATCCTATTTAAGTGGATAATATAGTGATTACAATTTAAAGTGAAGATGTTGTGCAATCATATATAGCTAAAAAAATTGTTTCATACCTATCTTTTACAAGTAGTCGACCAGTAAGTAAACCTCTCTGATTACTCTTAGGGAAGTCATCAGAAACTGGAAAATTATACGGCCAGCTTTCGACTTCAGTTTCCATCTACAGAAGGAAACATTCAAATTAAAGGACACATCAATTTAAAAGACGAGAATAAAATTCAAAACAATACATTAATTAATGATTTTGAAAAGTTGGCCCTTCGATGTTGGGTGGTAGCAAATCAAGGGAGCAAAAAACTAAGAAGTCATGATACCATGAAATTCGGCCCATTTTTATACTGGGGACACTTATGACAAAATGTAAATTTCAGCCTAAAAGGCAGAGATTACACAAGCCTAAACCTTTACCTCTGTCTCATATTAATAGCTTCATTTAAAAAATTTATTCTTTTTAAAAAATTAAATAGAGCTATTAATGTGGGACATATGGAGTATTTCCTGATGAATACACAATAAATCAAGTTGTAATTGGGTGTAACCAATGGGATGTCAGTGAAATAAATGGCAAGGACCATGCCTCAAAAAGCCGAGGTTCTAAGTCCTAACCCTCACTTTGTTGGCCATTGGCGGTGGGATACTGCTCTAAGAGGCTGGTTGCATTTTCTTTGAAATATAGCCAATAAAAAATACAAATTGATTTATAACCTGTTTTTTTGCATCTTCCCATAGAGAGACTTGATTGCTGCCACCTTTAGCCGAATTGAGATAGAAAAACACCGGACCGTAAACTTTCTTCCAAGGTTCATTATCACTGATCTTCAAGACCAGATCAGTCCCAGCATAGTGGTCACTAGTAAACATCTAAATCGAAATAAAGTAGATTAGTCATCGACTACACTTCAGTATTACATGTAGGCCATGCATGATATATACTTTTTTGTTAAACTACAGTAATTGTGTTGGGCCCTTCAATTTAAAATATATGGACATTAGAAAATACATTTAGAAGTGGACATTATTTATGGGTGGATGTAGGGCATTATTACTAGACGTATAGAATATAATTCAATGTGTGCATTTTGAAGTTAACTCTTTGATTGCGACATAAATCTAAGACATCTATTGCAGTAAGAAACAACATAATGATCAAGCAAAAAAAAACACAGAAACTACACAGTGGACATATAAGAGGATCCAAGATAATTTTCTAGTGTACTTCATTGTGCAGTATACATATAAGAGGATTTAAACATTGCAACTTTTGAATTTTCACTTGAGACAAATGGTCACTAATGATATATGATGCATTCACATTCAAATGATAGTTGCCTATCCAAGAGAATAAGACATATAAATCGTATATTCTTTCCTGCCAATGACAATTAAAGGTGACTTGAACATTGAAAGTCATCTTAGAGGAGAATAATAAATTCAAAAAATTGTTTGATTAGCTCGCTAAAAAAAATGACTCCCATGATATCTTTGAATTTGAAGATGATAATAACTAGATTAGCTAAGTTATATATGTACATATAATGTACAAGAAGACGATAACATTCTTATACCATATGAAAAAGAGAGTGAACAAAAAATATGTGTGAAATAAAAACTTACCGAGAGAATGATGGGCGACACATGAGATGTGAGTCCCTGCTTTAAGGGACCCCCAGAACGAAACTCTTGACTAGGCGTGATGTGCCAAAATCCCATCAATGGTTTAAAGGAAATCCAACCATGCACGTTGTTATCCTTGTTCTCAATGGAGTATTGGTATTTGTCATCTACCTGCTCTTGGCACAATTATAACTATCATATAAGCTAGAGGGAAAAGATAGAAAATTTTTGTCAGCTCTTAAAGATATATTACCTCTCCCTTTAAAGTATTGTTGATGGGATGAACTAGTAAAACTGCTTCTGGGTAAGCTAACTCATGACCACGTGGTGTTTGACGATCATCTGGCATTGGCATTATTCGTTGTCTTGTGTCTGACAAGCTCATGTAGTGGAACCTAATGATATTACAAACTAATTAGATCATGTTGCTGAGTGGAAAACAAGAGTGCAGTAGGCCAATGGTGAAGGCATGCGGTGTATATCTTTGTCCTTTAGTTGTGACTGTGAGCAATATATAGTAGCCTTCTTTATATTTGAAGTTTTATTTCATATACATAAAATATATTCATCAGATATAGCAGAAAAATTGGGCATTCATCCAACGTTTAGCATAAGTTGTATTGTTCTTCATAAAAGAAAGAATTTACAAGAAATTTCCTTTTGTGTAGTGTGAAAGTTAAATTAGAATGCATGTAACTAATAATCTTTATCTCTCTAAGATTATTAGTAAATTTCTTTTCCTTGCTGAAAAAATGTAGCTTTGATTTTCTTTTTAATGTTTTATGACTTTTGTAATAATTGTTGTGTAAATAAACCAAGCAAATTGATTTGTGACCAAATAATACCAATATACTCCCTTTATCTTGTAAAAAGTACTTGGATTGTAAAATAAGTAAAATTTAAGGAATGGGGCCCACAATTAAAACAAACAAAAAGTGTTTTACTTCCCAAAGCCTACCCATTAAGAATAATCCATTGTAAAAAGTTGGAAATTTTGACACTTTATGGGACACAATAGTTTCCAAATCCTAACACTCTTTAAGGGATGGGAGGAGTATTATGGTAATAGTAACTCTGAATGATATTATTCTTTGATAGATTCCAATGATGCATCAACTTCTTCAAACTTTACAAATAATACTCAATATTCACACCAAAGCAATTAGATAAGTATAATTTAATCTATACATAAATTATATGAGATGTGAAATATTTTAAAGTCATTATACTCTATTTGTCTTATATATATTAATAACTCCTTTTGACAAAAAAAGTTGTTCCATATTAATAGATACATTTTGTATAATTTAAGTGGTTGAGTACTTAAATAAAAAATATCATAAGCTTACTTTTTGGGCTTCACTATTCAATGAAAAATAATTATTTTTTTAAATATTGGTATTAATATATGATAGAGGGAGTATAAGAAATATTCCATCCCTACTACATTAATAGCTCCATTTAGCAAACAAATTTATTCTATATTAATAACTGTATTTTATTCAATTCAAGTAGTTAGATACTTAAAAAGAAGTATCATAGGCTTATTTTCTCCTCTCTTAGATGTAGATTTTACCATTCAATAAAAGCCCCTATTTTTTCAAATATAACTATTAAAATAAAATACATGGAGTATTATATTTAATTCTTATATTTTCAATTGCATTTGAGACATGATGTTTTACGTAATTTATACATAGTCAAGGTAGCAAATATTGTAGTTAAGGAGGTATTGGTATGTTGTAGTCATGATGATCATATACTAATGATATAAACACATGGGCATATCCTTAAAAACAAAGTAAAATAAAATAGATATGTATATTTAAGAGGGAGTATGTGGTAGATACATGTCTTTACGAAGCTTCATAGCAATTCTTGCTTGTAGAAGGTTGAAACCAGGCCAGCCTTCTAAGTGCTCAAAAGTGCCGTAGGAGTAAAATCCAGATTTACCACGAAGTATTACAAACCTACAAGTATTCACACTACTGGTTCATTCCAGGAAAAATGAAGCACAAAACTATACTCCCTCTGTCCCTTATGAATTGTCTAGATTCGAAATCATAAATGAGCTAATTTTAGTTAGCCCTTTTTTATTTCCCATAGAGACATTAAAAGATAGAAGGAGTATTAATAAAGTGTAAATCTCACTATTATATATACTTTACTAGGGAAAAAAGGAGATACTAGTCACCTCTTATCTATTTTTAGAGGAACTCGTATTCCTTGAAGTTTTGAGCTCCATGTTCTTGTAAAAGAGACCTCCACTTGATTGTCATCTTCTTTAATCACATTAAAGCTTGTGCACCTCATTCTACAATAGGAACATATAAAGTTTTTCCATAAGATTATTATTTGTAAAATTAGAAAGTTATTAAATCTAATTCCAATTCAAGACTCTTGATTAATCTAGAAATAATAAGCTACAATAAATAAAGACTCACGTATCAAATTTTTTTGATTTCCCTCTTGTGCCGTTTATGCTCCAGACAAGATCCCAGTACCTATAAAATAAATTTGTGGATGAAATAAGTTTGTTGGTGTTGTACTTACCATTTGGATTTGTCAAGAGTAGGTAAATGTTGATGACAAGAATTGATGAGGTTTTAGACATATCTGGGTCAATTTTTAAGTTGTTACTTATCTCTAGCAACGTATTGGGAAGCAAAAATCAGCTTGCAAGTTGGTAAAATCTGTACTTAGATTATCTTCATTGCTTTCTCATCAACATAGCCATGAATGTCCTGGTGTGGCCTTCTTAGCGACACACCTGTAGATTTTAGTTTCTGACAGTACATGCTATTTTAAGTATTACTTTAATTCTATAATTGCAATTAGAATTTTAATCTTTTGGTAAAAGTTCAACATTATTCATATCTTCTCTTAAAGGGAGCATTTCAATATACTGGATACATTTCGTTGACAATTGATTAATTATATGAATAAAGTTTTAAAAGTCCATTTTGACTTTAAAAAACTCCTCAAGTTGGCTTCATTCATTAGTTTCTTTAATCAAACTCCATAGTTACTATAACTCCCTCAGTCAAAATATAAAACTCATCAATATTCTCCATTAGTTAGTATGACATGATATATTTATTTCAATTACAAGAGTCCTCGATGAGCTCGAGCTTTATGCTTCAATATGAGTCTAGGCTTCATCTATTAGATCAAAATTTGACAGTAGATATTAATCAAAGGGCAGATTGGTTTTTATCCCACTCTCCATAGGATCTCGATTAAAGACAATGATGCCTAGTCTCATGCTAATGCATGTGAGTCGAAGCTCATACAAACTATTTATAAGTGTAGTTTCATTCTAAGTTAAAAATATTTAACATTTTGTATATTAGATATTTTTATTTATTAAAAAATAATATAATATTTGAACTAATTGTTATATTTTTGGATCAATATAAAATATTTTCATTTTAACTACTTTTTTTTATAAAGATACAAATTTTAATTTGCAACTCCACAAAATCTCTGACTTGACTCGATTCAAATTGTTTTGGAGCCAAGTCCGAAATATTAAGTTTTCTAACATTAAATAAATTTTTTAAAAGAAGATTAATTAAATAAAGAACCTTACAATAAGCTATACCAGAGCGTAAGAAAAATAATAACTGCCCTATTGATGATCACATTATATGCATACCCTCGGTTGATATCTCTGTTGCGAATTTCCATTAGATTGTCAATACCATTATACTGGACGCCAGTGACAATACCATCTGGTTTCAAGATGGTTAACTGTAAGATGCCATTGTCAATCACCACCTGCACTCATACACACATACGATGTAACCATGCGTCAATCCACTGGCCCTCTCTGCTTGGACTTTGCACAGTAAAAGTTGTAACTTGTAAGCAAGCACACAACCATCGCTTCAGATCGGCTGTGCCTGCTGTCAAGGTTAGAGTTGAAAAAAATTAATAGTTTTTTATTAAAAGTAAAACTTATAGTTAAGAAAAAGGAAAATAAATTTATCATACTTTTATTTAAATCTTTAAATTATTTAAAATTAAACAAAATAAAATTATTAATATAGAATAATATTTTTTACAAAATAGAGTTATTAATTTAAGACAAAAAAGTACTTATTCGATATTACTGTTTAAAAAAGCGGCCCAATCTCACCAATTAAACCGGGTTCAACTAGACCGTTTGGGCTACCGGTTAAATTCAGTATTTTTTTGGTTGAACGGAGAACTCTCTAATACAGGGCACGGTTTAATGACTCAGATTAGAAGGCTGAAACACGGGGACCCACAGCTCCAAACGAGATGAAAATTTCTGTGCCCCTGATCGAATTCGCTACTCAAAATGGCATAGGCCCCACATGGCATATGGGGCCGGTCTGCCTTTGGGCAAATACCATACACAATCCATTAAGGGCCCGTGCATCACATGGGTGGAGCACTCACATGTGAGTGCTCTCGCAATAACCCAGCTTGCTATGAAAATTTGTGCAAGCATTCATACAAGGCTGGGCTGTTTTGAGTTTCCCCAACACCATTCCAGCATGATGATCCTTCCATAAGGCCTTGTCTACATACAGTTCCATTTAGCCAAAAAAAACAGACCAACATGGCATTTCGAATAATTTTAAAAATGAAAATAAGTTTTAGAAAAAGCTTGTAGAATTGTAGGGGAAAGAATGGTTACTTGTTTGTTGAGTATATGTAGTTTTACTCCTTGCTGTTGACCCTTGATCAATGGGGCTAGTATCACAATTGCAGTAACAAGTAACTTCATGCTCATCAGCAATCTGGTTGTTCTCTGTCCCATGCTTCCCCTCATTGGCCTTGTCAAATAGAACACCAGGCTCTCCAATGGCAATTTTCGTGCACTGTCATTTCATATGTTAAAGATAGAAGTTTATGCTTGAACAACATGAAGCTTCAGCGTTCATCGAAGACTATATCTTTTCATTCTTAAAAGATGCCAAAGGCTTACTTCCGTATTTGTACAAAGAATACAACGTAAAACATGGTATTAGAAGACCATTAGACCTACCTTATAAATCAGATTAAAGACTTGCCACTACCACATCTCAGTGTTTTCACCTCTGAATAAAGAGAAAGCAAAAATGAGAAACAGCAGTTCATTGGGAAAAAAGGAAGAAACTAAAAAACATGTAGATGTAAGATACAGGAGATTAGCCAAGCTGAATAACCAGTACACACAGGTAGGCTACTCATCAAAAGGGACCTGTTTATATATAAGTTGGTAAGGCCAAGAGGATAATCTGCTTCTGCTATCAATATTGTGTGAATAATGCGCAGTGCACAAGCATGAACTAATTCAAAGCTTGGCCGTGCGGCTTTATAGAGCTGAATTGATTCACATGACCATATGTCAACTGGTGCTTTGACGGTGGAACTTCCAAGTCAACGGTTCTAGATTGATATAGCAAAGACATTCCCTGAAAAGGCAATCCAGACTTGAAGAAGCTGAACGTGAAGGCATGCACCGAGGATCTGAGCATTCAAGCTTCAGCAGGTGAGAATTCTGGTCCGTTGCCATTATCCAGAATGAAGGATGCCTCTGATTCAGTTTCCAAATTTCCTTTTTGACAAATCCTAATGTTTCTACTGCACCATTTGACTGGTTCAAATCCCTGTTTGTGAATTGTGACTAGCATGCAGATTTCTGGAATTGCTAAGATCATGGCTTAATCTGATTTATCAGGGCATGTAAAGGAAAAATATTACCATCTATTATGGTAAGAACTCTCAGCAAACTCATTCTACCATGGTGGAGACTCAATGAGGAAAACTTAGTCTGTAGGGCCGCGGGCTGATTTTTCAAAGAGGTAAACTAGAATCAGGGCCCATGATCCATCACAAAGTGATTTAATATTGTCATATAGATTACTTATTGGTGATCAAAAGGTAGTTTTAAACTTAATTGATTAAATTTTATTAGCATCCAAATAAAAGTTGTGTTCTCTGACCAGCCTAACACTTGCGTAGGTGCAGCACAACCTAACTCTTTTACTTTTCCAATATGCAACTGTTACAATTACAACCCGTCTAACCTGACTGCAGTTCCACACCGTGACCATGGTACATGGGAGTCCTAGCATAATAAATGGATGGCTTAACATAGGACATAGTATATATAGTCGAAGCATGGTTATCCAGTAACTATGTACCGTGTTATGTCCATACGTACTATGCTAAAAGTCTATGTGACTCTGGTCATGGATCCTTACCAAAAAATACTCAGTTGACCATCACCTTAGTCAACTTCAATGTGACCTGCAACTTGGACCGAGCCAGGTTTTTCACATTGGGTTCAGAAGGGAAGAGGACTTACGCTCCAAGGCAGTGTTTGCATTAATAACTCAGTTTTTTAAATATAAATAATTAATATGAGACAAGAGAATATTTCACATGTTCAAGTAGTAGCGGCCTACATGTCCAAATGGACCAAATGTTGTGGGCCCATATGTTTGAAATACCTCTTTTAAATCCATGGGTCCCACATATGATAGCAAAGGTATAAAATTTCAAATACAGTGATTTCATTGGTGTACATATGGCTAATATCTATGTACACTCTATATTCTTATATAAGAAAAAAAATTAAAATAAAAAAATAAATGTACATGCTCCTTTTATTTTAAATTAATAGCTATATATAATTTTTAAAAATAAATTAATTTTAGTTATATATATATATATATATATATATATATATATATATATATATATATATATATATATATATGGAAAAAGTTTATAAGAGCCCAGACTCATATAAATCTATATGAGCCCGGGCTCTATGGGCCATCGGATTTACATCCGGTGGCCCATAATACTTATGGGTTTAATCAATGAGTATAGCCCATGAATATTATGAGCCGCCGGATGTAAATTCGACGGCCCATAGAGCTCGGGCTCACGTAGGTTTATATGAGCCCAGACTCATATAAACTTTTTCCTATATATATATATGAGTCCTGTTTATATGAGCCCGGGCTCATGCACGTTGACGTGTGCCCAGGCTCATCCATAAATCCAACAGCCCATCAAACTCATAGGGCACTTAAACCCGTGAATTTGATAGGTCATCGGATATAAATCCGATAGCTTAATGAGCCCGAGCATACACCGACGCACATAAGCCTGGGCTTATATTAACTTTATATATATATATATATATATATATATATATATATATATATATATATATATATATATATATATATATATATATATATATATATATATATATATATATATATATATATATATATATATATGATAATTAGCAATCATAAATTTTTCGTTGAAATCAAAGTTTTTAAGAGCCCATTGATGACTTTGAACCGCCCCATTAAACGTTTCCTCTCTGGAGTTCTTCAGCAGACGTCAGAATGACATACACGCAGATTCTCGCATGTTGACAGTGTAAGGATACGATGTTTACCCAGATTCTCGCCAATGTTAACAGAAAGCAATATATCCAAAGATTTGCTGAAAGAGAATTACCTGAATGAATGATAAAACTGGTGCTTGAAGAGCATAAGGCAAGCAAGAATGTCTGCTTCAACGTCCTCTTCTGGTTATAACATGCCAGTCGAATTGGATACAAAACCTCTTGGTGTTATTTATTCTCAGGCTCGTGCACTGGAAAGGGACCACCCAAAGTGCCTGCAAGAAATCCATGCATGTACGCTGAATGAAGTTAGTTCAATTTCCTCTCAAAGTAAGACAATCTACTACCCCCTCCCCCCATCCCTGCAACTTGATGTTCAGCTTTACGTTAGACATAGTAACTGAAAGTAGGTTCATATGAAGGCAAGAAGAGTAAAAAACAAGAGGAAGTAGTTCAACATCCTCAAACACAGTCCACCCCATACCTTTCCCCCTTCTATGAAAATCTGCTATATTCAGTTTTACGTTAGGCCAACTAACCGAAATCTGGTTCTCGGGTGAGGTAAGCTTGAAACAAGATGCCCTAAAAATAGAACTTATAAGCTGATTACTTGGCTTTAATCAAAAGAAAATTTTCTGTCGGTTCTCCATTACGTAGACAACTTTGTTCACATTGCTTGACCAATTTTTTCTATGATCATGTTTCCAACACGTTAACTTGTTTTCTTGTTTGACTGCTCCCTAATGCTAATTAGCCTGGTCCCTAATACAAAATAGCCTAATCTTAAGTTGGCAACACTGGTGTCTTTTCTGTGGAAAAGAAGAAAAAAAAAATTCAGAGAAGGGCCTAACGAGTAACGACCTCTCAAGTCATGGTTCCAACGTGGACTTGGTTTCTTTCTTTCTGTTAGGCAACAGAAATATTACCATTCCGTACTTTCCACTCAACATTAAGCCACCAACCAAAGGCAACAACATCTGTAACATGTGATTATTTGTGGCAAAGTCCTCCCATTTTACACGAATATATAGCTTAGGAGTTCCAAATAATATGATTAGCAGGCTTAAGTTAGATTAGTAGTCCAGTTATTGGACTTTTACCAGACATGAAATTCAGAATTTGAGACTCAGCAGCAGCAGAAAGACCTTGGCGTGAAGATAGGGCTGAGTCAAAATTTTGAATAGCAGAAGTTTCAGAAGCAGCAGACTTGGAAAACATAGTGGGGGGCAGCCCGCATATACATAAGGGATATGCCCCCTCAAATGTACAACTTAAAATTGACAAAAAGGTAGCCCAATAGCCACTGCTTGGTGTTAGGCTTGTGCACTGGAAGGGCAAGAACAATATTCTGTAACATGTGATTATTAATTTCTAGCAAAGACATCCAACTTTACATGCATAGCTTAGGAGTTCAAGGAATGTGATCAGCTGACATTAATTAGATTAGTCGCCTAGTTATTGGGCCTTTACCATACGCGGAATTCAACATTTCAGAGAATTCAGATTCATCAGCAGCTGACAAAACTTAGTCTGAAGATAGAATCTGCAAGTCAAAAATTTGAACAGACGAAGTTTCAGAAGAAACCAGCTGCTCCCAACAAAATTATTAATTACGTGTGGAGGCAAAACTCAAAAGGACCAATTGCTGAGCCGTTTAGTCGCCAGCAATGTTACACTAGTTACACAGAAAGTATGTGTTCCAGCATAGGTCTCAGATCTGTGGGGTTGGAAACAGGATATGATTGGAAGAGGCTCGTATATGCACGAGGGATATGACCCTATGTTGAACTTAATGGGGTGTTATTTTTTTTATCTGATTTAATGGGGTGTCTGAGAGCAGTTTTTCGGTCATTGTTTTTCTAAATAAATATGAACTTTGTCCCAATTTGGGTTTCACAGAAAATATCACAAAAAGAAATTTGGGGACGCCTGGCAATGTAAAACTTGGAAAACAAATATTCTCTCGGACTCATATTAATTGTCTCATATAAAAAATTACTTATTTCACATTAACTATCTTATTTCTTGTCATCCAATCGTTGAGAAAGCTTCTAGCATGCTTCTTTCCCGTAATAAGGAACATGCGAATCTAATTTAAAAAATTATGGACAAATTTTGTCTTAGTTATAATTTTACATTACAAATGTGATGATGGGCGGAATTGATGGGATAAATATCGTTTCGTTTGACAAATCTGGCCACAAGCACACACATCCTTCATTTCTTGCAAATTTCAATGATAAATTTACAGAAAATAAAGAAAAAAAGAATAACCTCATCTTCTTCTTCAAAATTTCAAAAATTATAGAACTATGATCTCCATATAAGAGTCAAGCTTTTATACAACTCCTAATGGCATAATTGCAAATAAAAGAGTCTAATCTCTAACTATTCATGACTAACTAATCAAAATTAAGGAAAACTAATAAGAAAAACCATAAAAAACCAAAACAATATGGAATAAGACTCCTAAGAAAGTAAAATACTGAAAAAAATAATTTGCTATCAAATCCTAATCCAAATAGAAATTCATAACTGTATTGTTGAAGCCGAGAGTTGATGATCGATCAATTGGCCTTCGTTTTACACTAAGCTGCTTTGAAGGCCGATTGATCGCTAGCCCAATCGATCGCCCATAAGCGTTGATCAATTGCCAGAGAGAAATTTTCTATTTTTCTTTATGCGGTCCCAATGTTTAATATATGTCAATGCTAACTGATCTTCATCATCCTCCCCTGGCTTAAAAGAATTCATCCTTGAATTTACATGATCATCATCTAAAACATTGCCAAAATAAAAAATTAGATATTTAACATTAAAAACATTAGAAGTGTAAATGTGGCTAGGAAGCTTGAGTTTATAGGCATCAAAATTAATCTTTTGAATAGTCTCCAAAGGCCTAATCTTCCTTGATGATAAGTTATTGTCCTCTCCAACTAGAAACCTGTCTTTGGTTAAAATAGCTCATACAAAATCACCAATGTTAAAGGCCACATGTTTTCTTTTTGAATCTCTAGTTGCCTTATACTTATCACTAGATACCTGCAATCTCTTAAGAGTATCAAAATAAATATCCTACAAGTGTGATATGGGGCTCTTTGGTTGTTGAATTTTTTAGAAATAGAAGTAGAATATTTTAGAATTAATTTTAAAAATTTACCGTCGAATGTAAATTACGTTTGGTAATGAAATTTGTTAGAATAAATTTAGATGTCGCGTCAAACCCAATTTTAAAATTTTAAATTAATATAACTCTCTCTTCCGAACTCGAATATGCACATTCTTGGTACCATTACACTTCTAAATTCGAGCTCTATTAAATAAGATCCGACAAGGGTAGGTAATTTTGAACTTCTAAAGTGGGCTCTAACTATATAGCATGTTTCTCGAGGCTTAAATCAATATGAGAGATAACCGTTGAAAAATAATAGAATCTATAATTTTTAAAATAGGGGCTAGGAGACAAAATCGACTAAATCACTTCATGAGGTGATATGGTGATTCTGGCTGATTCAGGCTTGAAATGGCTTGAATCAACTTCAGGGATAAATTTTTTATTTTGCACAACTTCTACACACATAGGATTTTAATAATTCGAGCCTAAATTGAGGCTGAATCAATTGAATCTTACAAAAATTCAGTACACAAACAACTAAGTCTTTGGATCGGTCATTCAACCTTTTCGCATATAGAATAAGAACTAGATCCAATGGAAAATGAAGATTAAAACCAAAAACAAGAGTAAAAGGACTAAAGCCTTACTTTGATTAACGTACACTCTTGTTGTAAGTATATTTAACCTTATATAAGTGTTGATCCTAGGATTTGAGATTAACACTAACCAAACTTCTTAATAAGTTTCCTAGGGATCAATTAATTATCTCTATTTGTCCATCTGTTTAAGGATGATACATACTACTAAAATTAAAAAATTATTTGCTAGTTTCCATAGAGAACACAAAAAATAACTCAAAAAATGATTATTCTATCAAAAATAATAGACAATGGTAAACCATATAAATGATATACCTCCCGAAGAAGAGTAATGTAGCATGAGATGCATCATTGGTTTTTTCGCAAGTAATAAAATGTACCCTCTTTGAGAACCTATCAGCAACTACGTAGATAACATCTATTCCTCTCTAAGTGCGGGGTAGTTTAAAAACAAAGTTCATACTAATATTGGACCATCGCTGAGATGGAGTAGGCAAAGGCATGTATATTCTAGCATTAGTATATATCCCTTTAGCCACATGACATATGCAACACCTCCCAACAAATCTATATACCTCCCTGTGCACAGATGACCATAAATAAGAATAAGAAACAATTTAAAAAGTGTTATCTCTTCCCATATGCCCTTCATCATGCAACTTCTTAATGATCATCAAACACAAGCTACAACTAGGAACACATAACTGATTGCCTTTAAAGATAAACCCATCATGCAAAAAATAACCTGATATCTGTCATGTCTCATGTTAAAATAAAACATTAGCAAAGAAAAGATTAACAAATAATAACTCCTGAAATGAATCAAACCCTAACACCTCAGTACACATACTAGTAAATAAGCATGCACGCTAACTCAAGGCATTTGCAACCCTATTCTGAACTCCAAACTTATGATTAAGCACAAAAGTAAACTCCAACAAATAAGATGCCCATTGTGCATGTCTAACACACAATTTCTCTTGGCTATTAATATGCTTAAGAGCATAATGATAAAAATATAGAATAAATTTTACATAAATCAAATAATGCCTCCAATGTGGAAGATCTTGGACAACAGAATACAACTCAACATCATAAGCACTATATCTTCCTCGTGCTCTTGATAACTTCTGACTAAATAAGCAATTGGACAACCATCTTGACTTAGGATAACCTCAATACTAACCTTTGAAGCATCACAATGTAACTCAAAAGGCTTGGGAAAGTTAGGTAAGGGCTAGCATTGAAATAAGTTTTCCTTTAATAAGAACAAATGCACGTTCAACTTTATCACTCCAAACAAAAGATCTTAACTTCATACAATTAGTAATAGGAGCCATAATGGTACTGGAATGGGGAATAAACCTCCAATAGAAAGAAGCTAACCCAGGGAAACTCTGTACTTCATGTATTTTAGTAGGTCTTGGCTAATAATGCACTGCATCAACCTTACTATCATCCACAACTATTTCATCATTTGAGATAACATACCCAAGGAAAAGTACATAATCTCGCATAAAGAACACTTCTTAATAGTTACAAAAAGTCTGCCCTGCGAAGGACAACTAGAACATCCTGTAGATGTTGTAAGAGCAAATTAATATAAGAGCTATAAATAAGTATATTATCAAAATAAGTCATCATAAATCTACCAATAAATGGTTAAATAGTTTAGTTCATCACCTTCATAAATGTGTTATGGGCATTAGGCAACCTAAAAGGCATGATCAACCATTCATTTAACCCTTCTCTTATTTTCAATGTTGTCCATTCATCACCTAGGTTGATTCTGATTTGATGATAACCACTTCTCAAATCAAGCATACTAAAGATAGAAACACCACTCAATTGATCAAGTAAATCATAAAGGCAGAGAATAAGAAAATGGTACTTGATAGTAATTTAATTTATTAATGACTACTATCCACATACATACGACAACTACTACCTTCTTTAGTATCACAAAGATGGCACAACACATAGACTTGGACTCTCTCTAATATGTCATTTGCTCAACAACTCAAGGACTTGTCATTGAGGCTCCTCATGATCCTTCAGACTCAACATATAATAGGGATAATTAGGGAGTAAAGAACTAGACACAAGGTCAATCTAATGTTGGATGTTTCTAAGGGGTGGCAATCCATCGAGTATAGACTCCGGAAAAAATATCATGATACTCATGCACTAAAGGTTTAACTTCTTCGAGGATATCTTCACCTTCATTTTCCTCCTTAGAAACCAATGCATAAACAACATCATCTCCTTCCAATTTCTCAAGAAATTTTCCCTTAAACAAAAAAGTCATCTCTTTGTTTCTTTGGAGTTTAATCATGTCATTCTTATGAGACACAAGAACAATTTTTGTGTTATTCCAAATAAAGCTCTATGTCTTCTTTTGGACATAATGCATCACACATCTATCATATTTCCAATGATGCCTAAGTAAAAAATGACAAGCATCTATAACAACAACATTACACCATATATTATCCTTATATGTGGAACCAATAGAAAAAGAGACTAAACATCATTTAGAGACTTATACCTCACTTTCTTTTTTCAACCAAGAAAATGTATATGAATGGGGATGGGGTGGGTGTAGTGCTCAATTGAAGTTTTTCAACTCCCTCTTCAGCAACTACATTGTTACAACTTCCCGAATCAATCACTAGTTGATAAACCTTAATTCCAATAGTTAAGTAGTGTGAAATATATTATTCTTCAACCAACGGTCAATTTACATATGCTTAGGGGCAAAGTAAATGCGATGTGTTATCAAAGCTTCTCTATGATCCCCTTCTACTATCTCTTCATTCAGTCCATCATCATATGTAAAATTAGTGTAATAAAAAGAAACATCATCAAACTCAACATTCTCATCATATTCAATGAATAATCCTTTACCATTTCAGTTATTACAAGGATAATTTATCAATCTATGACCCATTCCACCACATTTAAAACACTTTGAACCAACACTTGTAGAGGCTTTAGTGGTGTTTTGAGTACTTTGAGGTATAACCTTAGAAGGGGCTTACACACTACCAAGATTGGTAGCAACTAGCATGGCTAGAGAAGTGCCACCGATCGTCCCAAAGTGGCGGCCAATGGGGCCTTGCTACTTCTCCAAATAGAGCGCTCTAGAATGTGATTCTCACAAGAAAAGAGTATGAAATAAATTCAATGTCTCCTTAAGATTTTAATGCATACCTCCAATATAGAGAGACACAAGTTGTTCTCCCTATTTAGCCATGTCATTATGATGTAGCAATTGATAGAATTCCTTAGTGTACTCATCCACCAATTTTGATCCTGATGTAATTGTTGATACATCACTCAAGCAAAGTTGTAGGGTGAAAGTTTTGCCTCATGTGTTTCTTCAACTTCTTATATTCAAAGATCTTTGGCTTGCCTTGGTGTGTACGAGTAGATTTGATTTGTTGCCACGATGCAGGTGATCAATCTTGAAAACGAGTTGCCACTAAGGGAACACGTTTGTCCTCTAGAACTTCCTTGAAGTCAAGAATGTCTTTTACATTAGCAACCCAATCTAAGAACACTTCAGGCTGCATCCCCTCATGAAATTCAGGAATGTCAATCTTCAAACCGGCCTACCAATGCTAATTCGCTATATCATCTTGTCTCGATGGCATGTAAGCCTTTGGTCTCCTTTGCACTCGTGGCAGAAATTGCCCATGTTGACCAGCCTCATGGTGAGGTAGTTTGTCTACCTCCTCATTACAACACAGGGCAACATTGTCAAAAGGATTCTTGTCGAGGGCATCAACCTTCGGCTCATCATCTTCAACTTGGTCATTGGGCTAAACCAAGTTGGGGTTTTGGCGAGAAAAGATGGCCATCAAATCAGCCACTTGAAATGTTAGTTGCTCAACCTTTCATGACAACCTTGCTACTTCATCACGATCATTGATTTCATTAGTTCCTGCACCATGTCCTCCACAGCATTGGGGCAGCATGTTGGACCTTCATGGGCCACCAACTAATGCAGGGCAAGATTGATGGGATGGACATTATTTGACAAATCCAGTTACAGGAGCACACAACCTCCCTCTCTCACGAATTTCAATGATAAATTCACAGAAAACATAGGGAAATGAAAAGAGAAAGGAATACCTATTATTCTTCTTCAAAATCTCAGACAATTATAATACTATGGCCTCCATGGAAGATCCATGCTTTTATACAACTAATGGCATAATTATAAATAAAAGAGTCTAACCTCTAACTACCTCATGACTAACCAATCAAAATTAAGGAAAACTAATGACAAATCCCTAATTGACCAAAACAATACGGAATAAGACTCCTAGGAAAGAAAAATAATAAGAAGAAATTAATTTGGAATCAAATCCTAATTCAAATAGAAATTTGGAATCGTATCACTGTAGCAGTGATCAATTACCAGATAAGGCTGACCGATCACCAACTCTCGGCTTCGTTTTATACTAAGCTATTTTGAATGCTAATCAATCACTTTAAGAGATCGATTGATCTGCCTAAGCACCAATCGATGGCTAGATAGAAATTTTCATTTTTTCTTCATGAAATCTCCATGCTCCATATATGGCAATGCTAACTAATTTGCATCAAAATGGGATAATTAAAATGCCAAATGTTTTTTTTGGAACATAATGTTGTAGGAACTCTGGGTCTATGATGGCCCAACAAGCCTTTGGTGGCACCAAGGACAGATATGTGATCTCTCATGTAGTAGGTGTTTGTTGAATAACTAATGTTAGATTAAATATAATTTATCTTTTTGAAAATGGATTATTTTAAAAGAAATTATTATCTATGTTTTTCTATAGAATATTGATGGAAAAATTGTGTTTTAGCTAATTTTTAAACACAAGAGTTCATTTTATGATGATGTATGAGGATAAGCCTTGAAATTAGTCTGTTCATTGAATATATATTCATGCCCGTCCTTAATTTGCTCAAAGTCATTCTTCCCGATCATAGAGATGGTCAATTTTTGGAGCACATCTTTTATGGCAACCAGAGCCATGAGAGGCTTGGGTTGCTATAGAACATCTTCCTAAATTATATTATCTACTTCATTTAGACAGTGAGAAACCAATATACTTTCAAAAATAAATTCACTTCCAAGTCTATGCAATTGAAGATGTGGAAAATAGAAATTCAGAAATGTGCTTTAACCTGCACTTGGGTCTCTTCTTGAAAACCTTCTCAAGTTTATTTGTCTTTCTACTCAATTTAATAGCTTGTTGAAATAACTTCACCTGTTCGTCCTGAGATTCATCTGCTTCTAATGTTTCAGAATATGATTATACTCATTTGATCCTTGAGATCCATCACTCGCTGATTGTAAGGTCCCTGATTTTTCTACGATTTTCTGGGATTTTTCTGCCATTTTTCTGGTCATTTTCGGCAGGAAAATGTGACGTTTCAGCGTATGCGTATTCGTATTTTTCCCCGTATTTATACCCGTAGAGTCGGGTGTGGGGCTTAGTCGCGGGCCACGGGCCTCGCTGCGCGCTTACGGCACGAATTTTGGAGGTTCGACGCGTAACCAGCGGGTTAACGCGCGTTGGGGACGAAAGCGGGAAAAAAAATAAAGGAGAACAGATAAAAGATCGGGCTCGGCCCGATCCGGATTTCGGATGTGAACAGTGGCCGCCCCCCCCCATTTCCGCCTGTTCACTGTGCCCGGCCGCCGCCGGCCGCCGGTGGGCCAGTGGACCGCC
Source organism: Saururus chinensis (assembly GCA_035235625.1). NCBI lineage: Eukaryota > Viridiplantae > Streptophyta > Magnoliopsida > Piperales > Saururaceae > Saururus > Saururus chinensis. The sequence continues at coordinate 11,900,044 of CP141142.1, read as the reverse complement.
GTACCGGCTCCGCCCTGGCCGTGCGACGGCAGGGGAGCCGCCGTCCCGGCCCCACGGCCGCTCCGCCCCCACTTTTCCGGTGAGCCCCCTTTTCTGTGATTTGCGATTCCACCGCCGCCGTGGGCCGGCGAGGGCCGGCCGGCCGCCCACGGCTCCGCCATGGGCCGGCGACGGCGGGAGGCCACTCCCCCCGGCCCCGGACGGCCCCAGCTCCGCCGTCCCGCTCCCTCTCTCTGCTGCCCTGTTTCGCCGCCCGACTGTTTCACGCCGTTTCGCCGCCGCCACGGGCCGGCTCGGCCCGACCGGCCGGCCACGGCTTCGCCCTAGGCCGGCGACGGCGAGGAGCCCCTCCTCCCGGCCCGGTGGGCCTCGGCACCGCCGCCCCATCTCTTTTCCCCCTCTGTTCACTGTTCCGCCGACGGACTGTTTGGGCAAACAGTGGCCGCCGGCGGTGATCTGCGGCCGATTCGGCCTTCCCCCAGCCCCGCCTTGCTCCGGCGAAGGCAGTGGACTATACCTCCGTGCCCGATTCAGCTGCCGCCCCATGGCCACTCCACCCTTATGGGTTTTCTCCGGTCGTCCCCTATTTTTGGCCTGCGTCCGTTTTGGACGTGGTGACTGACGTTATCAGTCGGACGCCGGATTTGTTTTGGTGGACCTTAGTTCGGCTCCGCCCAGCCCGGTGATGCCAATGGGCCACCCCTCTGGGTCTTGTTCAGCCTTGCGGCCCGTAGCCGCATCTAGTCCGCCTTACCGGCATGTGTGCCGTTGACCCCTCTTGCCCATTTTACGCCGTCGGTACCGGACGGCCTCGGGCAAGAGATTGTATGTCTTACCTTGATAGAAGGTGGACGAGTTCACCTGCTCAGGCCTTGGCCAGTGACGGCCTCGTGGCCTTTGCTCGACCGTGAACCCTCCCCTTGCCCTATACCGTGCGAGATGCACAGCTGCCCGCACCATGGGTTTTGGTTGTGGGTGGCGATCGGCGATGTCGCCACTTAGATTGGCCACCGCTAGGGCCTTAGCCCGGTTGGCTTTTGTGGGCCATGAGTCGCCTCATTTCAGCCATTTCCCTCGCCCTTTGGGCCGCGTGCGCATGTAGCCACGCGTGTACTTCTAGGTTTAGGCGCCGCATTCGTGCCGCCTAACCATCGGTTGGCTTTGCCACCGAGTGGAGTTGACCACTAGAGCTGTCCTCCACCTCTCCTTTGGTTCTCGAGCGTTGCCCCATGCTCTCCGCCCGTATGTGGGCCTTTGTTGACCGAAATCGTCGCCGTTGGGTGCTGTCCACGGCCGATTTCGACGTCTTTGTGGCCGGCTGAGCACGTTTTAGCCACCGGCTGATCTTCAGAGTACACCCTCGACCTATGGTCGCACCGCTACTTAGGTTGGCATGAGATTTCTCCCGGCCGCCCTAGTGTGCCGCCGTGGATCGCGAATTTTTACCACTTTGAGTTCTGACACTCTGTTTGGCCGTGATAGTTCCGGCGCATCTTGAAATCCTCGGGACAGCAGCTCTCTCAGCCAGGCAACGGTTTTGACCGCCAACTCCGCCGCCGACGCTGCCACCGTCGTGTGCTCGCCATCGAACGTCATGATTACGAGGTAGGGGAGCTTTGAACTCGTAAATTCATGAAGCATGCTTTGAATGAGTAGCAGCATGCTAGGATTGTATGATTCCATGCTTGGATGTAAGTAACGATCCGATTGCATGATGTGCATGTAAGCATGATTGTATGGTATGATTGATATGCATGAGATGTATGCATGTTTTATGGATGTGGATTATGTATGCGCTGGCGATGGCTAGCAAATATGTCAGTATGCTATGTATGGGTTATGCACGTGCTAGTGATGGCTAGCGTGCATGTTTGAAGTATGTATGAATGTGTGTGTGCACGTGCTAGAGATGACTAGCGTGTACGTTTGATGTATGCATGTGCTAGTGATGGCTAGCGTGCATGATTGACGTGTGGATGCATGTGCTAGTGATGGCTAGCGTGCATGTTTGTAAGTTATGTATGTATGGCCGTATGTGTATGTTATATGTATGTGTGAGGCATACGTATGTATGATGGCATTTTGCCTATGCTTTGGATGTACGTATGTGTTTGTGGGCAGAGGTATGGGCGATGGACAGTAAGAGGTGACAGAAGCTCTGTCTGAATTTGGATGCAGTTGTGTAAGCGTATGACAGAGGATAAGAGTATGACGGGTAAGGATTAGAATGGATCAGTTTGGGGTGGATTGTATGTTGGGCATTTGTCAGACAGTAAGAGTGTTCATAATTGTACAAGCATAACGTACAGATTATGAAGTGAAAAGTAAGTATAATAAGTGAGATATAAGTAAGAGGGCGACAACTGGGTTGGCTCTGAGGAGCGTTATTTGAGGATGTCAGTGTAAGAGGTTTTGGCCATAAGATGGATGGCGAAGTGTGTAAGACTGTAAGGGTTTGTGTACGATGAGTTTTGTCCATGATGTGGACGGGTAAGTGAAGTCTGCTGCCCTGACGAACTTGGGTTTCGGATCGGGCTCAGCTTCAGTTTGACCAGTCGAGGACTGTGAGTTGTGTGGCATAATTGTACCGCATAATATACTTAATTCAAACTTGAATTATAAGCACAGCTAATGATAGCGTTGTGAGTTTGAGACCTGAGGGTTCGACGGATTAAGTTCCGTGTTTGAGCTAGCCGCTGATGAGTTGGCCGAGCGTTTATCATGTCTTGCCATGGTGTTTATCCTGCGGGATGTTGTCTGTGTGCTATGTAGAGCACCGGACGTCTGATGCTCTGCTGAGAGCGACGTTGTTTCTGATTTGGTCTGCGTGCTGTATAAGCCCAGACGTTTGATGCTCTGTTGAGAGCGATGTACGTTTCTGACTTTGTCTGCGTGCTGTATGAAGCCCAGACGTCTGATGCTCTGCTGAGAGCGACGTATGTTCTGATTTGGTCTGTGTGCTGTGTAAGCCCAGACGTTTGATGCTCTGTTGAGAGCGTTGTATGTTTTCGCCCAAGAGTGGCACTGTACGTTTCTGCCCAAGTGGCACTGTATGTTTTCTGCCCAAGAGTGGCATTGGCACTATAAGACCCATTATGGTGGGCAATTCTCTGGCACTATAAGACCCATTATGGTGGGCAATTCTATGGCACTATAAGACCCATTATGGTGGGCGATTCTATGGCACTATAAGACCCATTATGGTGGGCAACTGTATGACCCCTTATGTGTGGGTGTTTATGTTTGCGCGCTCAGGTAAGTAGTATCATGGATCTACTCTTACCTGTTTGATCCAGTGCCCCATGAGCATTGGTGTGCCTTACCTTCGGAAAAGTCCATGGCGTCTAGTCACTCCCCGGAGGTTAAGGTGTTGCCCCAGTGGCATTCTTTTCCATTTCGACGCTGGAGCTTATTAGTTGTAATGAGCTTCAGTGGTCGTTGATATGTGTACGATTATGAGTACGACTGTATGAGTGTGAGTACGACTGTATGAGTATGAGCAGGACTGTAAGTGTATGAATATGAGTAAGACTGTAAGCGTATGAGTATGAGTAAGACTGTAAGCGTATGAGTATGAGCACGACTGTAAGAGTATGGGTACGATTGTGAGAATATGGTTCTGAGTAAGACAGTAAGTATGATTTTGTGCAGACTGTACGAGTAAGGTCGTACGAGTCTGATTGTACGAGTAAGGTCGTACATGTATGGGTAAGCTGTATGAGTGAGCATACGATTGTACGAGTAAGATCGTACAAGTATGCGTATGTTGTATGAGTATGCGTACGATGGTACGAGTAATTTGTATGACCCTGGATAAGGGTGTTTGTGTAAGTTGATTGAATAGTATGCTTTAGCACGTTGGTGCCTTTGGTATGATTCTGGCACGATGGTGCCTTCGGTATGATTCTGGCACGATGATGCCTTGATATGATTTTGGCACGGTGGTGCATTTGGTATGTCTGTGGCACGATGGTGCCTTTGGTATGATCGTATGCGTTTAAGCATGATATTGATATGCTTCTGCTTCATGTTTGTGTTGCATGACGCATGATTTCTGAACTTGTGAGTTCACCGTTTGGGATTTCCCCTACTGGGTATTTTCCTACTGAGTATGAAAATACTCACCCTGCTATTTTTTAGCCCCGTTGTACGGGAGGTTTTGCAGGTTGTGTGGAGAGCTCCTGGTGATGGACGCTCGTTTCAGCGGTGGATTGATTCCCATTGACTCAGGTATCAGCTTGACTCTCTGTGAGTTTATTTGTGCCACGATCTCCTGTATTGAGTGAGATGAGACTTTAAGATGTTTTATTCTGGACTTTCGATTGGATTAGTCTGTGGACTGTTAGGGGACTTGTACTCAGGGATGCCCGGGAGTGATTTGTATTTAAAAGTCTATGATCATAGCAGAATTTATTCGTACGTGTGTTTTCGAGTAGCGCCTGAGGATATTTGATTTGGCAGTACGATGTTTAACCGTATGATGTTTTAAATTATAAACAGGTTTTGATTTTATCGTTTTGACTCCGATTTATGGAAAAAAAAAATTTCTATGAGTTTTGAGAAAAAGGGATGAAAAATCTCGGGCGTTACACTGATTTGCCTAGATCCACACTAACATGAAATGTAGTGCAGTTACACAAATCTCACTTAAGTTCACTAGAGTTTCCATAGAGAATGCAGTTAAAATGACTTTCTCTTTTTTTCTACCATGACCTTTGTTTCTCCTTCATCAGAAGGATTATCTTCTTCTTTGTTAGGGTACTCAGTAACAAAGTGACCTAATTTGTTACAAATGAAGCATCTCACATCCTTCTTACTAACCTTTTTAGCTCTCTCACTACTATTAGTTTGTCTAAATTTTTCTAAACAATGACCTTTTTTTCCACTTTCCCTAGATTCTTTTGTTTGACAATCTTCCTAAATTGTTTAGTAAGCATGACAATATGTTCATCCTCACTAGAATCTTCTGAATCTTCGTCCTCTAAAGTCTTCATAGCCTTCTTTTCTTAGAAGTTTTCGAGGATGTTTTTAAAGTTATTTGTTTGCCTTTACTCTTTACAAAGACTTCTCTTTTTTGTTCATGAGACTCTTCTTACATTTTGAAATTCCTAAGGTTCCCTACTAGTTCTTCTATATCTAAGATATCAAGTTTCTTGAATTCATTAATTGCAACCATCTTAATTTTGAATTTACTATTGATGGACCTAAGACTCTTTCTCACAAGTAAATGATCTGCTATTGGTTCACCTAATTGATTGCAAGTATTCACAATATCGGAGAGTTTTACATGTTATTCAAAAATACTTTCTTATTCACTCATTATAATGTTTTCAAATTCAAGTGTGAGCATATGAGGCTCAAAAACTTTTACAACATCAATACCTTCATTGTGTTTCAAAAACGATCCCATGTAACTTTTCCTGATACACAATTATATTTGAGCTTATGTTTGCTTTTTCCTAGGACATTGATTATAGCACTAAGTGCTTTCCTATTGTAATTTTCCAGCTTCCATTCAGTTTTATCCCAATCACATTTAGCCTTGAGAGTTTCATTGTCATCCTTATCATTTGTCATAGGACGACTCTACCCCTTTCACTGCCACCTTCCATTAATTACCATCAAGGGCTGGGATGAAGGCTATCATCCTATATTTCTAATAAGATAAAATTTGACCATTGAATAAATAGGTCAATTTATGCAATTCTCTAGGTTACCATGTTTATTTATATTGGAATTTGCCATCGGAAATAAACAAATAAGGAAGCCAACAAAGCAAGAGACAATATTATAAGATAAAAACCCAAGCTTTAGGAGTAAATATCAATCAGAATTAAACCCTTAGCTACCATTTGTGAGTTTTGATAATTTAATATTCGTCTAATCAACCTAGTGGATCACCAAATTGTTCATAAACTAACATTTTGAACAATGTAAGAATGAAGAGTTTGGGTCTCTATGCAAAATAATTTATTTATACAACCGAAATGAAAACCTAATCACTATAGATTAAAAGGTTTCTTTCGTGATATTGATGTGAAGGACTTAAAATTGGTAGATGACTTTTGTTTGGTAATGTACCAAACACAAACCTCTTAAAGGCTGTTATAAAATTAAAGGCCGTCGTTGACCACTAGGACTATTTTCTTTGGTATAAATTGGGACATGCATAAATAGCATATTAAAAAGTTTCATTCATGAGGAAGCATTTTCCATAGTGTTGCTTATTAACAATGTACCAAGCATAAGCTACATAAAGGAGTTGTTGATATTTGAAATTGACAACGTACATGCTAGCACACATTAACATCGTTGGCCTTGACGCTAATGTGTGTTAGCAATTACGCTGTCAATCTTCTAGATGAACGACTCTCATGTGTAACTTAATCTTGGCTCATTGTCAGTAAGGAGCATGGAAAATACTTCCATTAATTTGAAGGACTTCAAGTTGGTAGATGACTTGAGGTTTAGTGTGAAAACTGTATGCAATCACATAGACAAACTTCATAAAGGCTATCATAAAATTGAAGGCTAAATTTTTCCTTATATTTACCATGTAGATAAGTATATCTTTACCTATAGATAATATTATACTATTATATATAAAGTGAATTAAGCAACGATAAATTTTTGCCAAATTGTTTGTATTGGCCTCATTTTTTTATGATGTCTTTTAATACAAGTTGGAATTGGTATATGATACAAGGTTGTTTTAGTAAATTTATTTAATATGATTATTTTCGATGGCATCCATATGTCAACTGAGTACTAGTTGTTGATACAATATGGGCTGTTATTTTTTAGGCTACATTGCTTTCAACTTTGACGTCTCAGTGTTGGGGCCCTCACTTCATGCGTTCTTGATATTATTAGAAAGCTCTTCATGAGCTCTATCTAAAGAGATTCAGTATAGTATATTTTTTAAAACTTTTTTGTAGGTCCCACACGTGCAACATGCTTTACGATAATACATTTTTGCCTTTTTTCTTAAATTAGACAAGTTCAAATACCCATATTTTTTACATCTTTTTTAAAATTCCCAACGAGCTTTATTAAATGAGACCAACAACCAAACTGTCACAAATATGAATGATGCACTCTATGGTTTGAAGTCTTTTAACACCATTGTCTTCACCAACTTATGACTTAATATTAAACCTAGAAGATTTGGACTCATCTTACCATTGTCTTCACCATTCTATGCATGTTTAGATTATTAGGAGCTCATTCTTTACTTTTAAAAAGCTTTGGGTAGTTGGGCTTCACTTCCTCTTCTTCTTAGATTATGTTGAAGCTTATTTAGACATATAAACACAACTAAGTCAAACTTACCTATTCAAAACATAAATAGCCCAAACAAGTAGTGAATTAACACAAAATATAATTATAATTCAAGATTTGAAAGCATTTAATTAAACATTATTTTAGTGCATCAAATACCCCCAAACTTACGTTTTGCTAGTCCTCAAGCAAAACTAAAATAAAAATAACATAAAATAAAACTAACACTCCACTTTCGCAGGAAATCTCGATTGCATTTAGTGTATGGAACAAGCCTTTAAACCCATAGCATACACTAGTGGACGAGTTATAGTCTCATGAGGGTTTGCAGTGAATCTACCCACAAAATTCAATACTAAAAAGATAAAAGAAAATTAAAATTAAAACAACATAAAATTTACAAATCAACTCCTCCTAAAGATGTGACTCCATTTAGTAAAATCAATCATGTATAATACAACTTGTCTTCTTATATAATAATTCATTCTGACAACTTCATATTGGTGGCAAGTACTCATACATGCAAAATAGTTTTAAAAAATAAACATTCCTAAGTAATTATACAATCGCAATCTCATGAATCGAATTACTCATTGTGTCTCATGTCCGCTCAACAATTTCAATTTTAACACTAAAAAATAGACATTGGCATCCATTCATCTTCAAGAGATCATAATATAGAATCATGCAAAGCCTTCCTTGAAAAGTAAAACACCCTAGATCACTTGACAACCCATTCAGGGTATAATTGCATAATGTCCTACTATAATTTTATGTTCATCTCACATAACATATGTAAGGTTTAGCCTTTTTAAGCTTTCTATATGATCTATGTAACAAGTGTTAGGCCAGTGACTCCTAATATAGTTGGCTCAGGGCACTATGTGTTAAAACACCCCTTAGGCTTAATAACTTGAACGAAATAGGTTTTAAGGCTATGCATGTCATAAATTAGTCAACTCTACCTTTTTACTCAAACACCCTATGCTTAGTGAGGCATGCCGAGTGCCGGTCTACTCAATAGCGAAACTTTAATTTTTTGGCTCTTTACAATCTTTTTTTTCTCTTTTCCTTTTTTTTACTCAATTTTTTTTCTTGAGCACATTATATAATCAACCTTAATTGTGTTGACAAAAAGTCCTAAACTGATCTACAAACCAAGAATAGTTAAGCCAAAAACTCTATTATGATAACATGAGTACTACTAAATCATGCCAAAGTTTACTCTCATAAGAAAATAATTACTTAGATTCAATGATATCCAACAAGATGTAAGATCATAATCAAGGGCTCAAATTCTCACTTCAACAAATGTCTTTCTAATGTTTCAAAATAGAAGTACAAGAAACCAATATTAAGTAATCAAAACTCAAAATCATTGAATTTGTTAAGTCATGTTCTAAACAATTTGATATCATTAAACAAAGTCACATGTCTAAAAGAATCATCAATGTAAATAAGCAAAAGCATAAAATAAAATAAATCTAATTAATTTTTTTCAATTTTTTATTTTTTAAGTAAAACTAAAACACATAAAAGAAAAATCTTTTTCCACACTCCCAAACCTAAACTAAATATTGTTTTGAATGTATAAAAGAAAATAAATGCAATGCTTAAGAGAAGAAAAGAGGAAATAAGAGATATTACATCAGTTGACGTGCTCATGTGCATAGCTATCAAAAGAAAAATGGTCATTAAAGCACAAGCATAATCACATAAAGTTAAATCAATAATGAATCATATAAGAACGCCCTAATAGTGATTAGAACAATTGATAAAGATAATAAACTAAAAACTAACTAAAGAAAATAAAAATACTAACTATTAAATTAAACAAAAATAAGTATCAAAACCTAAAGTTGGGTTGCCTCCCAAGAGCGCTAAGTTTACTGTCTTCATTCAGACACACCCCCATCTAAATGCATCCAAGGTCCTTTAAAGCAATTATCTTCTCTTTATCAATTCTACTTATCAAATTAGAGTGAGTTAAATAAATATTTAGTAAATCATCAGAATAAATAAAAGGAAAAATATTCCACTATTCCTCTTGGTCTTTTGATTGAGCGGTCAGCAAGATAAAGTGTTACGTTGGTGGGTTTAAAATCTATTAGACCTAATTGCTCATAAACAAAATAAAGTAAAAGATTTACACTTGCCCCCAAATCAAGCAAGGCTTTTTCAATTTAAAAGTTCCCAATTACATAGGATATGGTTGGACAACCTAGTTCCTTGTATTTGGGTGGGGTATTGTGTTGCAAAATTGAGCTTACTTGTTCTATCAAAAATGTCTTCTTTTGTACATGTAGCTTACGCTAGATTCTACAAAGGTCTTTTAAATTTTTTGCATAAGATGAAATTTGTTTAATGGCATCTAAGGGAGGAATGTTAATCTTAACTTCTTTGAAATTTTCAACAATGTCACCATTTTGCACCAATTTAGAAGAAGATTATAATCTTTGGGGAAAAAGAGGAGGAATAGGATAAACACAATCGGAGTTGTCAAGTTCATCACCATGTTTAGAATTTAAAGGCTCTTTAGGTTCAACAACCTTCTTTAGAATGTTTTTGTTAATGATTTTTCTACTTCTCAAAGTAATGATGGACTTAACATGCTTTTCTTGTCAACTTAAATAATTTAAATTTTTAATTAAAAATTGACCTTTAGGATTTGGTTGAGGTTGACAAGGAAACTTCCCTTTTTCTTGAGTGCTCAAAGTTGTGGTCAATTGAGTGATAAAAGTCTTCAAGTCATTGATGGCTTGCATTGTTTGGTTGTTAATTATTGCATGACTTTGCATGAATGTTTTCAATGTGTCTTCAAGAGTCTTCTTGTGTGGTGAAACATAATTTGAAGAAAAAGGGGGTACCTGCACATTAAACTCATTTCTCCAACTAAAGTTAGGATAATTTCTTCAATTATGAGTATAAGTTTCAAAATAAGAAGAAAAATATCTTCTGTAAGTATTCATAGCAATGGTGCAATGAAAGGCCCATAAGAGCGCATTGGACCCGTGTAACCCACAGTAAACCCGTCTATCAAATAAGGAGGGTCTGGAATAGAATTTTGTGGGTCCAGCTGGCTATGTGCTGGGAAATATTGTCCCGGTGACGATCAGAGACCTAATCCTTGCTGAGAGATAGCAATCCGAATCACGAATCAAACAACTAATCCCAATGATGACTGGAGCTCCAAAGCTTGTTGGGCAAGGGAGGCCGATCATGAAAGGGTGAGGTGGCAAATTGAACTACTATCGGGGGTGAATAAGAGATAGCTGGAAGCTGCGGAGGCCACTGTAGAGGAGTGGTGACTAGAGTTTCCCTTTTGTGAGACTGCATGGAGTCCACTTTTGTTGCTGGCTACGTGTCCAAGACCCCATGAATAGCAGGCTCAGGAAGGAGGAGCTTCGATACTAATGTTGTAGCTCATTGCTACTGTAGGATTATGTGTAGGAGAAAAGGGAGAAAAGATTGACAGAAAGAGGTAATAATATACTATGAATTTTGTGTTCTGTGTTGATTCTCTTAGAAGAGAAATGCCTTATAATTTATAGGCTTAAGAGCCTCTTATTGTAAGGAATCTAATCTAATTAGGGAAACTATTAAAATTAAGCAACATACCTTCAATAAAGCATTAGATACTAAGTAGCCTACACATAATAGAAATCCTAATTAAGGAAACTAAAAGGAACCTTAATTTTGATTCAGACTAGCGTGTCAGTGTAGCATTACTGTCGATGAGGGTTTGACACATTGATGAGTTTCCATTGAATGACTTGGGAGTTAGGTTTGAATGGTGTAGACATTAAAAGATGACTAGCCTTGCGCAATGGAATACAAGAGGTTTCAATGATCATGATAGTTGAGATCTCGACCACCTAGTTCTATGAGTCCTTATGAGCCTTAATTTCATATTGTGGACAAGCTTCAGAAGAACTAAGGTCAAAATTGTGAGTAGTTCATAGGCTTGTGAATGATAAGCATTTCTAGATGTGACTACCATGTCATATAGGTCATATGGGACTTTATGACCTACACTTATGGAGCAAGAGACTCATAAGTGTGGTCATGGTAACAAAATATTTATATTCTTATGCTTTTGAACATATTATTATATTGTGATTAAATTCTATTCATTTTGTTTTACACAATGTACTTATGAAATGATGATGATAATCACTTGGTCTATAATGTATAAAATATATGGATGTTTTGGTAAGGACATATGTGTTCATATGTCATGTATTGGCTTATTTCTAAGATTAAAGTAATGTCATATATGTGTATAATTTTGGCTCATTAAAAGTCTAAAGATCATATTTTACAGATAGAGATGATGGAAGACTCAAATTGGTATTTTGTGAAGTAAAAATATGTACGCACACCACATTCACACATTTTAGGGTACTAGAGACCTTAGGTGAAAATTTAATTTTTTTTTGAGTGATCGATCACTAGCTTTAACTAATCAATCGACCTTGAATGTCTTTGCAAGGTTCTCTAAAATTTATAGCTTAACAATCACCTGTTTGGAATGATCAATCAATAGGTTGAATGTTTTTACTAAAAATTTAACCAAGACGAAGTCAATCAATCGTTGTGAAGAGTTGAGTGAAAAATACAGGGAACCGATCGATTACTCTTATGTTGTATTGTCTAAATTAATACTTTCTAGGTTGATTTAGATTCCTAGTTGAGGTAAACTTTTTTTTTGTGACTTGGGAAGTCTATAATAATGGTTAAGAACATGAGCGGAGAGGATAAGAAGGCTTAAAAAGTTTAGAGAACTTGTATGGAGTTGTTCTAATGGTTTTTAGAAAGAATTAATCTTCTAGTTATTGAGGTTTGTTTACATTAATTAAAAGAGTAATTAAATGTGAAATAAGAGCACGAAAATACATATATGATATGGTGTTTTAAAGATTGTTACTGAAAAAATCAAGGAGAAACAAGTTTCCTTCTAAAAGATGAGATAAAAGATCTAGATTAATCAAAAGAACAATGAAGAGAGAAGATCAAATTGATGTCAGTAAAGAACCAAGAAGTCATTGATTCACAATTAGAGTGGTGTAACGGACTAACTGTGTGGAGAAAAATGAGTCTTTTATCTTTATAATTAGTAATTCTATAATCGTTGGTTTACAAAGTGCATAATTGATTTGGATAAAGTGCTTTGTGATTTTTTCTTCATTGGGTCTCTTAGATTTATTGAGCCCACAATTGTTTACACAAATCATTCATTTCCTCTTATTTCGCATATAATAAATCTTGACTATGGAGGACTTGCAATTGTAGCAATTTCCAAACAATTGCCTTTCCCAAATATTCTCACACTTGTCCATGAAGGAGGTAATTCAAACAAATGTTGTTTCAACTGGATGGAGGTACCTATTGGCTTTTTTAGAATATTAGATTTAGTTGCTAAAGGAGTTTCATTTGAGTGGTAACAATCCATATAAACACTATAAGTGCTTTTGGTTGCTTCAAAAAACATAGGTGGGCATATGTCTTTTGACACTATGGTTAACATTCAAATTTGAAAAGTAAATAGGGTTCTCTGTATCTCAATATTTTGCCTATGAAGCTGAGTTGTTTAAATCCTCATGCTTGAGATCGAAGCTGGAGATTTCCTCTAATGCATTATAGTGCAAAGGATGCATTTCAACTTCTATTTATATCTCATTCTTAGTTGGGAATCTTGTCAAGCAAGTAAAGCTTTTGTAGTTAAAATATACTCTAATCTTATTATCTATTTGTTGATCATCTTTCCTCCTTAAAATTATTTTTTAAAGTTTTAATTATACCTATTTAGTTTTCAAAAATGAAGTGGTTTAGGAATTTTGTTAATTATGCTTTTTTTACATTTTGTTATTTTCAATAATATCATTATTAGCGACGCTTTTATAACGTCGCAACTAATACTTATTAGCGACGCTTTATAAGCTATTTTTATTTTTTTAATCATCTGCTTATTAGCAAAAATTTTCTTAAAGCATAGCTAATATTATATTTATTAGCGATGTTTTCGAAAAGTGTGGCTAATATTCTATAATTAGCAACATATATCTACGCTTACCCAAACCTTTTGTATTAGCAATGTTTTACAAATAACAATGCTAAAAACTATATTTGTAGCGATGATAATAAATATAAATGTCGCTAAAAAAATTTGCAGCCCTTAATAAGTGTCGCTAAAACTTATTATTTGCGACAAAAAAAAACGTCATAAATAATCATTTACTACATAAATATAAATGTCGTAAATTGTTTTTTGCAACATAAATAAAAGTGTCTCAAATAGTTATTAACGACGCTTATTGATTAATGTCATAATTTTGTAATTGCGACAGAACTTTTTATTAAGCATCACTAATTATTTTTAACTACGTTTTTAGGACTATTAGGGGTGTCTTAAAGCTTTGCTAATAGTCTATTTTGTTGTAGCGCATGTCGATGTTTGTCGACAAAAATATGATGACTTCATCAACGGTCAGTGTCAAAGTTAATGTCGATGACACATAAAAATAGTTATTTAAAAAATAAATAAATGCACCTTTCCAAACACATAAAATACCTAAAAAATGCTAAATGTTACATCTTGTACTCTTTAAAGAAAATTTTGTTCCCAAAATTTAGTTAGACACTTTAGTAAAAATATGGAGGTAAGCCTTCTTTAGTTCATCTTTAGCCTCCAAGGTCATTTTTTCCCAAGCGTAACTTCAGAATAACCTTGTTCCTCAAAATTCTAACTTTTTGATCCAAATCCCTCACCGGTACCTCTTTATAGGTTAAATTTTGTTGAAGTCCCATGCTAGATACATTGATAACATAGGTGGGATAAAGAGCATACTTCATCAACATGGACATATGAAAAACATTATGTACATATGCTAAGGTAGGTGGCAAGGCTAATTTGTAAGTTGTAGGGCTAATCCTTTCCAACACTTTAAAGGGCCCCATAAATATTGGGCTCAATTTACCTGTTTTTCCAAATCTCATTACTCATTTGGTTGGTGAAACTTTCTAGAAGATATGATCTCCAATCTCGAATTGTAGCTCTCTTCTCCAATCTTGAATTGTAGCTCTCTTCTCTGTAAGTTGGCATACTTCCTGTGACGATTTGAGCAAGTGAGAAGCTTTTGCTTAATTTCTTTGATTATTTTTTACACATTGGCATAGTAGCTCCTCTTTAAACAATTGCCTTTTACCCACTTCATTCAAACTTGTGGGTAATCTATAATGTACACTACAATAAATTACAGTATTAGCGACGCATATAAGCGTTGCTAATAGTATCATAAGTGCTGCTAATGCGTATTAGCGACGCATAACAAACATCGCTAAATACGTCGATAAAAGTACAGTCGTTATTGCTTATTACCGACGCTTACCATACGCGTTGCTAATAGTTATTATTAGCCACGCATATTAAGCGTCGCTAATACATTACTATTAGCGACACTTATGACTAAGCGTCGCTAATAGTTAGTTATTAGCGATGCTTAATATACGTCACTAATTATAAAGAAATATTTAAAAAAAAATCTAAAAAATGAAATAAAAAATTTATTTTTATATTAGCGACACTAAAAAAATAATAAATAAAATAAAATAAATTTTTTTACAAAAAATAAAATAAAAAAATTTATTTTTCTATTAGCGACGTTTTTGTAAGTATCGCTATTATGAAATAAAAATAAAAAATAAAAAAAAAAAGTCCATTAGCCTATCTCCTTCCTCTTTCTCTCTCTACCCTATCTCCCTCCCCTCTCTCCTCCCTCTTTCTCTCTCTATCCTATGTCCCTCCCCCCTCTCTCTCTCCTCTCTCTCCTCTCTCTCCCCACTCTCCTCCCTCTTCTCTCTCTCTCCTCTATCTCCTCTCTCACTCTTCTCTCTCCTCCCTCTCCTCTCTCTCTCCCCTAGCTCTCTCTCTCCTTTCTCTCTCTCACCCCTGTCTAAATCTCCTCTCCTCTCTCTCCCCTATCTCTCTCTCCTCCCTCTCCTCTCTCTCTCCCCTATCTCTCTCTCACCTCTCTCTCACCCATGTCTCTATCTCCTCTCCTCTCTCTCCCTATCTCCCTCTCTCCCCTATCTCTCTCTCTCCCCTGTCTCTCTCTCCCTCTCCCCTCCATCTTCTCTCTCTCTCCCTCTATCTCCTCTCTCACTCTTCTCTCTCCTCCCTCTCCTCTCTCTCTCTCACCCCTGGCTCTCTCTCCTCTCTCTCACCCCCGGCTCTCTCTCCTCTCCTCTCTCTCCCCTGTCTCTTCTCTCTCTCTCTCTCTCTCCCTTCTCTCTATCCACCCTCCTCTCTCTCCCCTCCACTCTCTCACCCATGTCTCTCTCTCCTCTCTCTCCCACTATCTCTTTGTATCTCCTCCCTCTCCCCCTCTCTCCTCTCTCGCTTCTCCTTTCTCTCTTCCCTCCCTCTCTCTCTCTCTCTCTCTTCCCTCCACTCTCTCTTCCCTCCCCTCTCACTCTGTCTCTCCTCTTCCTCTCTCTCGTCTTATTCCTCTCTTTCTCTCTCTTCCCTCGCCTCTCCCCTCTCTATCTCTCTCTTCTCTCTCTTCCCTCTCTCTCTCATCTCTCTTCCCTCTCTCTCTCTCCTCTCTCTCTTTGATCCTCTCTCTCCCTCTCTCTCTCTCTTCCCTCTTATTTTAATTTTATTTTTTTTATTTTAAAAATATAAAAATACATGAAATTTTTTTAAAAATTTAAATAAAGTTCTTCTCTCTTCCCTCCCCTCTCTCTCTCCCTCTCCTCTTCCTCTCTCTCGTCTTATTCCTCTCTCTCTTCCCTCGCCTCTCCTCTCTCTCTCTCTCCTCACTCTCTCTCTCCATGCATTCTCTTCACTCTCTCTTTTATTATAAATTATATTTTAAAATTAATAAAAAAAATTAACAAATAAAATATACTATATATAAATCGTAAAAATTTAATCTATTATTAATGCTAGTTTTTATTAAAAATTTAATATTTATTTATTGTATATATAAATAGTAAATATTGAACGAAATATATTATATTTAGGAAGTTTATTATAATTTTTTAATATTTATTTATTGAATAAATTTAATTAATAAAGTTATTTGCGACGCATGTTAACAAACGACGCAAATACCATTTATAATAGCGACACTTATACAAAAGCGTCACTAATAAGCTTGATATTTGCGACGCTTATCTAAAAGCGTCGCTAATAGTTTAAATTTTTATTTTTAAATTATTTTAATTCACAACTATTAGCGAGGCTTTTGTAAGTGTCGTTAATATCAAGATTATTAGTGATGCTTTTATATAAGCGTCACTATTGTGACATCTGTTAGCAACGCTTAATAAAAGTGTCACTAATGTCATATTTTTTTTCTTTTTTTATTTAAAATATATATTTTTTAGTGATGGTTGGTTAAAGTGTCGCAAATATAGGTCGGCCGGCCGCCCCCTCTCTCCCCCGCAAATATTTTATTCGCGACGCTTATGTAAGCGTCACTAAACCTACATTTTGTTGTAGTGTGTGGGGGGGCCGGCCGCCTCCTCTCTCCCCTGGATCCGCCCACCTCTAGTGAGAAGGGGGAGTGGGAGGGAGGGGGGGTGGCCGGCCGCCCCCTCTCTCCCCTTGGTCCGCCCCCCTCCTCTGGTTTCCAGAGGAAGGGAAGGAGGTGGGCGGACCCGGGGAAGAGAGGGGAAAGAGGAGGACGGAGAGAGAGGGCCGGATTCCGGGTCCCTGCCGGAATCAAGGCCCCCATAGTCCTGGCCTCCCTCGTGCTGCCCCATCTCCATCGGAACCACCCTCTGAAACAAAAAAGGGGAAGGGAGGAGGACCCAGGGAGAGAAGAAGGGGGGGCGAGGGAGAGGGAGGCTGGGACCGGACTGGAGTGACGCATAGTTACATACGTCGCTACTACTATATCTATGTGTTGCTATTAGTTCACAATTTTTATTTTTTAATTAAAATTGATAAATATTGGCGACGCTTATTTATAAACCTCGCTATTGTTGAACAAGAGACAAAAAGAGACGTGAGCAAAACTCAGTAAGGTTTAGAATACAGTAACATCAATCAGGAAATAGTCATGATACATCAACGTGGTAATTCAGATACATATTTAACATAATATTTCTATTTCTGATTAATTCTCTTACCATACCCCTATTTATCCATACATAATTGTCCTACATACCCAAATCTCATACATACAAATCATGACATGCATAATCACATTATGACATAACATCCATCCTGCATATTAAGTGATTCTAACATAATCACACTATAATTATGCAAGCTATTCTCCTTAATAACATTCAACCTTCATAATATATGTCTTCAGCACGTAATCACATAATGCATACTCATATCATTCATTCATAGATCATTCACCCTACACAATAAGAATCTCAATCACACGATACTAAACCATGCAATATAAATCATATTCACATGTATCACATAATCTCAATTATCCCTACACAATTAGTGTAACTTGGGCATAATATTATCTTATACATGCATCATCAATAAATGATGAATGTCTCCGTCATGGAGAGAAATACAATCAAGCCACATAGGCTAGACATAGTCCGATTTCCACACAAGAAACACAAACTGTTCGGGGTAGTCAGCCCCTAAATCTGCTCGCCATGGATAATCCTAGTTAAGGATGTCCAAATCTCACATAGAGAACCTTGAGCAGGTGTGCTCGCCCTGTACATCTTTTGTGGTGGGAAGAGTCCGAATTCTACACAAGAAACCTAGAATACGTGGTAGCCGGTGCATGCAAGCAAACCACTCTGGATTCTAAGGGTCCAGATGACTATCTTAAAAAATCTCAATCGCAAGACAAGTACATAACTTGTCCCTATTCAACTCAACTCAATATCAACTTAGATCGACTCAACCTGGGGAGTATCCATGTTATACACAAGAACTTAAATCGAAATCTTGTCCTTTCAAACCAATCAATTTTTAATAAGCTAATGATCGATTAATCTGACACGTAATTTCACATCATTTCATCTAATCGATCAACCACAGCTAAATCTCGATAAAGTCTCATTTGAAAATTCGTTTCATAATGCATGCAACATGGTACATACATAGGCAAGGCATACATGAATCCTACTTCATGATAATTGCTCTCATTAGCCCCCATGCATCATTTATAATCCTAATACTAAACATCATCATAATCATCCCCCACATGTGTGCGTACATGGTAGAAACATTAAATTCTAAGCATACAAACATACCTTATAAATAACTCATCATCACACCACACATGCTTTTTAACGTTTAAATCATAGTTCCTAACTGAAATCATGAGTGAAAACCCTCGAGAATCATCAATCAAATCAGGTGTAAATCCACTCTAAACCTATGTAAGCATATTCACACTACAATTGAATTTAGTCATGGTACCATTAATCACCCATAATTTAATCACATTATAAGAAGACATTTCAGTTCATTCTTTGCAATAATCTTGCTAGAATCATTCTTAAAACATAAAGAATCATTCAATTATAGGTTCAAGATAAACAATCCTAACATGTGTAGCCAACAATATACAATTTCACATAAGACTTAAATACTCTTCTTAATTTCCAACATTAATAACATTCCCTTCCAGAGGCTCATTCAAACATAAATTACTCAGCATAAATATTAGAAATAGTATTTAAGAGCAAAAAAATAAAAAAAGGCAAAAGAAACAAAATGGCCAAAATTGTAGTGTTGCCGTTCAATCAGCCTGCAAGGCCGTTCGAACACCATAACGGAAGTTGTTGGTTCGTCTTCCCCACTTCACAATCAAAACCGAAACTTCTCATAAACCATTTAAACTCCTAAAGCCTACTCCCAAACATCACCATAATTAAATTCATGCTTCTACAACATTAAATCTAACCATTACTAGACATAAACCCCAAGAAATCACATTGAATATTACATATTTCACAAATCACCATTAAAGCTCATAATCATGGAACACATTTCAAAACCCTATCAAACCTTAAATCCGAAATCACAGGAATTTTTAAGACCAAAATACTTACCTTTCAGCAAGTTTTTAATTTGAAACAGCTCCTTAAACACCTTTAAAACCTACATATAAGAATAATTTTTATTAATAATTTATAAATTTATTTTTAAAACACCTAAAACCTTCAAGAATAAGTAGATCTAACATTCAAGATACCCAAAAATGAAATTCTAAATATTAGGTTTTGAAATAGAAACCCAAATCACTAATTTTTTAGTGAAAACCTAGATTAATCTAAAGCAAATGAAGAGATTTAAAAAATTTAAGAAAAACCCTAATAGATTAATGAAACATTAAGCAAAATCATACCTTAATCTCCTATCTCTTTTAGAAAAATGGAGACTAGGCTCCTAACTCTAGGTCTTTGCCATTTCCCAATTGGGAAAGTGGCTGTGACATTTCTTTTATTGTAAAGGGTGGGGTAGACATAATTAACTAGTGTAGTACAAATACAATTTTAAACTAAAAATGGTAAAACTTGCCTATTTGAAACCCAATTTGATGTCTAAAATTTTTTAAATAATTTCTAAGAGTCTTAGTTGATGTTAGGGTAATTTAGGGATAAAAATTCAAATTTCGTGGGTCCCGCCAACCTTAACTTCTCGAAAAAAGAGTAAAAATTCTAAAAATTTTATAAAATTTCTAAATGATTTAAATTAACTTAAAAGTCTGAAATGTGAAGAAAATTTTAGTTAAAACCTTTGTTAACTTCTAATTTTTAAAAATATCTCAAAACCGATCAGAATTAGCATTGAATTACACAAAAGTAATTAAATAAAATAAAATAAATTGGTTCAAATTTAGGGATCTTACAAGTAACTTGGTATTACTTCTTCTCAGCTTGGTTTTATGTAATTCAGTTATGAGACTAGTGAATTTGATCGTGTTTCTTTCTTTCAATCTTGCTTGCATCAAGTTTAAACATGAAGAAGAAGCAGCCATTCACCGTTTTTGCTTTGACATGCCTGCTACTACCTTCGGGTGTGGAGGAAGACCACTTAGATAAATTTAGGTTGGCGTTCTACAGTTTGTTCAAATAAGAAAAATTAAAACCGAAATCAGGTTACACAGGCAAACCTTTCATTAATTTTCACTCAAGATGTGGAAGTGCTAATGATTAGGACAGTGAAGAGGTCCCACGCATGTGGCCATCCACGGACCCATGCATATCTACTAGTGAGCTAATAGTTATCAGATTCTTTTTTTTAAAAGAAGGACTAAATTATTTTTATTTGACTTTTTCTCATCATATTGTTCTTTACAAAGAAATTGAATGAAGTAAACAACTAGCTTTCATCTGAACATCTAGCATAACAATTTGTTATGACCCTACTTCTGAGATCTGATAAAAGAATTAAAAGTATAAATGGCAAATTCATGTCATTTAGGACATGACATAGGTGCCTCTAATCGAATATAATCATACATGATTCCTCGAAAAGGACTTGCACTTCTGTTTTGGGTAAGATATATGACATTTTCTCCTTTCACAAGCATGGATCCTTTCACTTCAACAGAAAATAGCCAATACAATCCGTGTATCCCATGCCTCGCAATTGCGTTGTCATCTCCAATTTGCCCAGTAGTGAAATACGGAGAGTTAGCGTAAAAATTGTTGATGCGTACCTACGTCAAGTATAGTGAATTCAGTTTGCATGAAAATACCACAGGGAACTATTACTTAAAGAATGGAAAAAAAATTGCACCTGCAACTCTGCATATGTAGCAGAAGCAATTGCCACCCTCAATACATAAGTCTCAGCTGAGTTAACACAGCTGAGATTGAATTTTATCTTCCATGTAGTTGGTTTGTATACATTATCGCCGACCTTTCTGCAAAATTAGAACAATGGCAATCATATAAAAAATTTGTGATTTGTCACTGGCATATGGTGATCAAATTGAAACTAGTTAAGTGTTGGAATAATCTATGAACATATATAAGAAGTTAATTACCTATTTACATGTGCGTAAAACCAATCTTTACGGTAGTCGCTACTCTCGACTATATAAATAAGATCGTCTTGTGGATATAGCTCAGTATATCTATCCCACAGGCCATACTGTCGATACCTTTGCAATATACACAGATAATGTTAATTAAAAGATAATAGAGCATAATAAGTTTATATATATATATATATATATATATATATATATATATATATATATATATATATATATATATATATATATATTTGCATGACAAGAAGCTTAGTGAATATTGCGTTTTAAATGTGTATAACATGATGAAGAGAGCATACTTGTCTGTATGATTAATGTAAAGCTTATTGACATATTGAGGATTTGGATCTGGCACGTAAAACTCCGAAGCTGATCGATCAGGTACTCCAATTTCCCATAAAGTTGATCCATTTCTTGGAGGTTCGTATACTATATTTCCAAGGTCAATCTTACCTCCTGCAATTTATGAATGATTGTTGCATTAGAATGAGGACAAATAATAATAGCAAAAAATATCCACCTTAGAAGATGACTACGAAATAGATGATGATGATGGCTTTATTGCCTCTCTCAGCCAGTTCATAAATCAAAGTTTAAAGCTTCATAAAAATTGAGGAAATAAAAGGGTAGTCTCCGAAAAAATATATTCTAGTTTGTCTAGTTTTTAAGCCTTATCCGTTATTGGATTTTCTTTTGCTTGTTCTTCTTGTTGTCTTTTCCAAAAATTATTTACTCTGGGAGTACTTTCTAGAGTTAATTCCAGCTTACACACATCATCAATCTTAAGAAGCAATAGTGCATGCTAGTGGACGCTAGTGCTTTGGCGCATACGCTGTCTATTTCTAAAATCATAGCCCTTTTTGCTCTAGGGTTTCCAAAATCACAGCCCTTCTTGAGCTTTGCACCTTAATGAAATTTTAATTATAAAAAATTCCACTTTACCATATAATTGAAGTTTTAATCAACTTCACAATATCATTTAAGATATTTTGAAAACGATGTTTAAATAATGAGAAGCTAACCTCCAGTAACTACGATTGTGTCTTGGTATTTGTAATCTCCGATAAAATTTGGTACCCATGCATAAAGATTATAAGTTCCACTCCTTATATTAGTAATTGAGAAATTGCCATCACTGTCAACTTGAGTCCAAAATTGGTATCCCTGGAAAAAACATATTTGCATGCTAATCAAATGTAGATATAAGAGGGAAAAGATGAAAGAATTAAGTTCATTGAAATAGACAAAAACCTTGGTTTGCCTTTGCCATGATCCATTGTCTCCAGGGGCAGCCAAACCAATGTAACCAAATTTTGCTGGTATGGAGTCATTACTTACGAACCTAAAAATGTAAACAAAGAGGGTAGACCATTATAATGACAAATCATATATGCTACTCCCTCCACGCTGTATTAAGTGTCCTATATGGTTTGAACTAAAAAAAAATTATTATTTGAAAAAAGCATAATAGGACACTTACTATGAAATGGATGAAGTATGTTTGATAATCCTATTTAAGTGGATAATATAGTGATTACAATTTAAAGTGAAGATGTTGTGCAATCATATATAGCTAAAAAAATTGTTTCATACCTATCTTTTACAAGTAGTCGACCAGTAAGTAAACCTCTCTGATTACTCTTAGGGAAGTCATCAGAAACTGGAAAAATATACGGCCAGCTTTCGACTTCAGTTTCCATCTACAGAAGGAAACATTCAAATTAAAGGACACATCAATTTAAAAGACGAGAATAAAATTCAAAACAATACATTAATTAATGATTTTGAAAAGTTGGCCATTCGATGTTGGGTGGTAGCAAATCAAGGGAGCAAAAAACTAAGAAGTCATGATACCATGAAATTCGGCCCATTTTTATACTGGGGACACTAATGACAAATGTAAATTTCGGCCTAAAAGGCAGAGATTACACAAGCCTAAACCTTTACCTCTGTCTCATATTAATAGCTTCATTTAAAAAAATTATTCTTTTTAAAAAATTAAATAGAGCTATTAATGTGGGACATATGGAGTATTTCGTGATGAATACACAATAAATCAAGTTGTAATTGGGTGTAACCAATGGGATGTCAGTGAAATAAATGGCAAGGACCATGCCTCAAAAAGCCGAGGTTCTAAGTCCTAACCCTCACTTTGTTGGCCATTGGCGGTGGGATACTGCTCTAAGAGGCTGGTTGCATTTTCTTTGAAATATAGCCAATAAAAAATACAAATTGATTTATAACCTGTTGTTTTGCATCTTCCCATAGAGAGACTTGATTGCTGCCACTTTTATCCGAATTGAGATAGAAAAACACCGGACCGTAAACTTTCTTCCAAGGTTCATTATCACTGATCTTCAAGACCAGATCAGTCCCAGCATAGTGGTCACTAGTAAACATCTAAATCGAAATAAAGTAGATTAGTCATCGACTACACTTCAGTATTACATGTAGGCCATGCATGATATATACTTTTTTGTTAAACTACAGTAATTGTGTTGGGCCCTTCAATTTAAAATATATGGACATTAGAAAATACATTTAGAAGTGGACATTATTTATGGGTGGATGTAGGGCATTATTACTAGACGTATAGAATATAATTCAATGTGTGCATTTTGAAGTTAACTCTTTGATTGCGACATAAATCTAAGACATCTATTGCAGTAAGAAACAACATAATGATCAAGCAAAAAACAACACAGAAACTACACAGTGGACATATAAGAGGATCCAAGATAATTTTCTAGTGTACTTCATTGTGCAGTATACATATAAGAGGATTTAAACATTGCAACTTTTGAATTTTCACTTGAGACAAATGGTCACTAATGATATATGATGCATTCACATTCAAATGATAGTTGCCTATCCAAGAGAATAAGACATATAAATCGTATATTCTTTCCTGCCAATGACAATTAAAGGTGACTTGAACATTGAAAGTCATCTTAGAGGAGAATAATAAATTCAAAAAATTGTTTGATTAACTCGCTAAAAAAAATGACTCCCATGATATCTTTGAATTTGAAGATGATAATAACTAGATTAGCTAAGTTATATATGTACATATAATGTACAAGAAGACGATAACATTCTTATACCATATGAAAAAGAGAGTGAACAAAAAATATGTGTGAAATAAAAACTTACCGAGAGAATGATGGGCGACACATGAGATGTGAGTCCCTGCTTTAAGGGCCCCCCAGAACGAAACTCTTGACTAGGCGTGATGTGCCAAAATCCCATCAATGGTTTAAAGGAAATCCAACCATGCACGTTGTTATCCTTGTTCTCAATGGAGTATTGGTATTTGTCATCTACCTGCTCTTGGCACAATTATAACTATCATATAAGCTAGAGGGAAAAGATAGAAAATTTTTGTCAGCTCTTAAAGATATATTACCTCTCCCTTTAAAGTATTGTTGATGGGATGAACTAGTAAAACTGCTTCTGGGTAAGCTAACTCATGACCACGTGGTGTTTGACGATCATCTGGCATTGGCATTATTCGTTGTCTTGTGTCCGACAAGCTCATGTAGTGGAACCTAATGATATTACAAACTAATTAGATCATGTTGCTGAGTGGAAAACAAGAGTGCAGTAGGCCAATGGTGAAGGCATGCGGTGTATATCTTTGTCCTTTAGTTGTGACTGTGAGCAATATATAGTAGCCTTCTTTATATTTGAAGTTTTATTTCATATACATAAAATATATTCATCAGATATAGCAGAAAAATTGGGCATTCATCCAACGTTTAGCATAAGTTGTATTGTTCTTCATAAAAGAAAGAATTTACAAGAAATTTCCTTTTGTGTAGTGTGAAAGTTAAATTAGAATGCATGTAACTAATAATCTTTATCTCTCTAAGATTATTAGTAAATTTCTTTTCCTTGCTGAAAAAATGTAGCTTTGATTTTCTTTTTAATGTTTTATGGCTTTTGTAATAATTGTTGTGAAAATAAACCAAGCAAATTGATTTGTGACCAAATAATACCAATATACTCCCTTTATCTTGTAAAAAGTACTTGGATTGTAAAATAAGTAAAATTTAAGGAATGGGGCCCACAATTAAAACAAACAAAAAGTGTTTTACTTCCCAAAGCCTACCCATTGAGAATAATCCATTGTAAAAAGTTGGAAATTTTGACACTTTATGGGACACAATATTTTCCAAATCCTAACACTCTTTAAGGGATGGGAGGAGTATTATGGTAATAGTAACTCTAAACGATATTATTCTTTGATAGATTCCAATGATGCATCAACTTCTTCAAACTTTACAAATAATACTCAATATTCACACCAAAGCAATTAAATAAGTATAATTTGATCTATACATAAATTATATGAGATGTGAAATATTTTTAAACCATTATACTCTATCTGTCTTATATATATTAATATCTCCATTTGACAAAAAAAACTTGTTTCATATTAGTAGATACATTTTGTATAATTTAAGTGGTTGAGTACTTAAATAAAAAATATCATAAGCTTACTTTCTGGGCTTCACTATTTAATGAAAAATAATTATTTTTTTAAATATTGCTATTAATATATGATAGAGGGAGTATAAGAAATACTCCATCCCTACTACATTAATAGCTCCATTTAGCAAACAAATTTATTCCATATTAATAACTCTATTTTATTCAATTCAAGTAGTTTGATACTTAAAAAGAAGTATCATAGGCTTATTTTCTCCTCTCTTAGATGTAGATTTTACCATTCAATAAAAGCCCCTATTTTTTCAAATATAACTATTAAAATAAAATACATGGAGTATTATATTTAATTCTTATATTTTCAATTGCATTTGAGACATGATGTTTTACGTAATTTATACATAGTCAAGGTAGCAAATATTGTCGTTAAGGAGGTATTGGTATGTTGTAGTCATGATGATCATATACTAATGATATAAACACATGGGCATATCCTTAAAAACAAAATAAAATAAAATAGATATGTATATTTAAGAGGGAGTATGTGGTAGATACATGTCTTTACGAAGCTTCATAGCAATTCTTGCTTGTAGAAGGTTGAAAGCAGGCCAGCCTTCTAAGTGCTCAAAAGTGCCGTAGGAGTAAAATCCAGATTTACCACGAAGTATTACAAACCTACAAGTATTCACACTATTGGTTCATTCCAGGAAAAATGAAGCACAAAACTATGCTCCCTCTGTCCCTTATGAATTGTCTAGATTCGAAATCATAAATGAGCTAATTTTAGTTAGCCATTTTTGATTTCCCATATAGACATTAAAAGATAGGAGTATTAATAAAGTGTAAATCTCACTATTATATATACTTTACTAGGGAAAAAAGGAGATACTAATCACCTCTTATCTATTTTTAGAGGAACTCGTATTCCTTGAAGTTTTGAGCTCCATGTTCTTGTAAAAGAGACCTCCACTTGATTGTCATCTTCTTTAATCACATTAAAGCTTGTGCACCTCATTCTACAATAGGAACATATAAAGTTTTTCCATAAGATTATTATTTGTAAAATTAGAAAGTTATTAAATCTAATTCCAATTCAAGACTCTTGATTAATCTAGAAATAATAAGCTACAATAAATAAAGACTCACCTATCAAAATTTTTTGATTTCCCTGTTGTGCCGTTTATGCTCCAGACAAGATCCCAGTACCTATAAAATAAATTTGTGGATGAAATAAGTTTGTTGGTGTTGTACTAACCATTTGGATTTGTCAAGAGTAGGTAAATGTTGATGACAACAATTGATGAGGTTTTAGAAATATCTGGTCAATTTTTAAGTTATTACTTATCTCTAGCAACGTATTGGGAAGCAAAAATCAGTTTGGAAGTTGGTAAAATCTGTACTTATATTATCGTCATTGCTTTCTCTCATCAACATAACCTGAATGTCCTGGTGTGGCCTTTTTAGCGACACACCTGTAGATTTTAGTTTCTGACAGTACATGCTATTTTAAGTATTACTTTAATTCTATAATTGCAATTAGAATTTTAATCTTTTGGTAAAAGTTCAAAATTATTCATATCTTCTCTTAAAGGGAACATTTCAATATACTGGATACATTTCGTTGATAATTGATTAATTATATGAATAAAGTTTTAAAAGTCCATTTTGACTTTAAAAAATTCCTCAAGTTGACTTCACTCATTAGTTTTTTTAATCAAACTCCATAGTTACTATAACTCCCTCAGTCAAAATATAAAACTCATCAATATTCTCCATTAGTTAGTGTGACATGATATATTTATTTCAATTACAAGAGTCCTGTTTGGATGAGCTCGAGCTCTATGCTTCAATATGAGTCTAGGCTTTATCGATTAGATCAAAATTTGACGGTAGATATCAATCAAAGGGTAGATTGGTTTTTATCCCACTCTCCATCGGATCTCGATCTAAAAGACAATGATGTCTGGGCTCATGCTAATACACGTGAGTCGAAGCTCATACAAACTATTTATAAGTGTAGTTTCATTCTAAGTTAAAAATATTAACATTTTGTATATTAGATATTTTTATTTATTAAAAAATAATATAATATTTGAACTAATTTTTATATTTTTGGATCAATATAAAATATTTTTATTTTAACTACTTTTTTTTATAAATATACAAATTTTAATTTACAACTCTACAAAATCTCTGACTTGACTCAATTTAAATAGTTTTGGAGCCAAATCCGAATATTAAGTTTTTGAACATTAAATAATTTTTTCTAAAAGAAGATTAATTAAATAAAGAACCTTACAATAAGCTATACCAGATCGAACTTAAGAAAAATAATAACTGCCCTATTGATAATCACATTATATGCATACCCTCGGTTGATATCTCTGTTGCGAATTTCCATTAGATTGTCAATACCATTATACTGGACGCCAGTGACAATACCATCTGGTTTCAAGATGGTTAACTGCAAGATGCCGTTGTCAATCACCACCTGCACTCATACACACATACGATGTAACCATGCGTCAATCCACTGGCCTTCTCTGCTTGGACTTTGCACAGTAAAAGTTGTAACTTGTAAGCAAGCACACAACCATCACTTTGGATCGGCTGTCAAGGCACAGCCAATCCGGTGCAAAGTGCCTAACAACAACATACTCCCCTCGGATTTATATTAATAGTTAGAGTTGAAAAAATTAATAGTTTTTATTAAAAGTAAAACTTATATTTAAGAAAAAAGAAAATAAATTTATCATACTTCTATTGAAATCTTTAAATTATTTAAAATTAAATAAAAAAATTATTAATATAAAATATATTATTTTACAAAATAGAGTTATTAATTTAAGACAAAAAAGTACTTATTCAATATTACTGTTTAAAAACCGGCCCAATCTCACCAATTAAACCGGGTTCAACTAGACCATTTGGGCTACCGGTTAAATTCAGTATTTTTTTGGTTGAACGGAGAGCTCTCTAATACAGGGCACGGTTTAATGACTCAGATTAGAAGGCTGAAACACGGGGACCCACTCCAAACGAGATGAAATTTTCTGTGTCCCTGATCAAATTCGCTACTCAAAATGGTATAGGCCCCACATGGCATATGGGGCCGGTCTGCCTATGGGCAAATACCATACACAATCCATTAAGGGACCGTGCATCACATGGGTGGAGCACTCACATGTGAGTACTCTCGCAACAACCCAGCTTGCTATGAAAATTTGTGCAAGCATTCATACAAGGCTGGGCTGTATTGAGTTTCCCCAACACCATTCCAGCATGATGATCCTTCCATAAGGCCTTGTCTACATACAGTTCCATTTAGCCAAAAAAAAAACAGACCAACATGGCATTTCGAATAATTTTAAAAATGAAAATAAGTTTTAGAAAAAGCTTGTAGAATTGTAGGGGAAAGAATGGTTACTTGTTTGTTGAGTATATGTAGTTTTACTCCTTGCTGTTGACCCTTGATCAATGGGGCTAGTATCACAATTGCAGTAACAAGTAACTTTATGCTCATCAGCAATCTGGTTGTTCTCTGTCCCATGCTTCCCCCCATTGGCCTTGTCAAATAGAACACCAAGCTCTCCAATGGCAATTTTCGTGCACTGTCATTTCATATGTTAAAGATAGAATTTTATGCTTGAACAACATGAAGCTTCAAAGTTCATCGAAGACTATATCTTTTCATTCTTAAAAGATGCCAAAGGCTTACTTCCGTAATTTTACAAAGAATACAACGTAAAACATGGTATTAGAAGACCATTATACCTACCTTATAAATCAGATTAAAGGCTTGCCACTACCACATCTCTGTGTTTTCACCTCTGAATAAATAGAAAGCAAAAATGAGAAACAACAGTTCATTGGGAAAAAAAGAAGAAACTAAAAAACATGTAGATGTAAGATACAGGATATTAGCCAAGCTGAATAACCAGTACACACAGGTAGGCTACTCATCAAAAGGACCTGTTTATATATAAGTTGGTAAGGCCAAGAGGATAATCTGCTTCTGCTATCAATATTGTGTGAATAATGCGCAGTGCACAAGCATGAACTAATTCAAAGCTTGGCCGTGCGGCTTTATAGAGCTGAATTGATTCACATGACCATATGTCAACTGGTGCTTTCACGGTGGAACTTCCAAGTCAACGGTTCTAGATTGATATAGCAAAGCCATTCCCTGAAAAGGCAATCCAGACTTGAAGAAGCTGAACGTGAAGGCATGCACCGAGGATCTGAGCATTCAAGCTTCAGCAGGTGAGAATTCTGGTCCGTTGTCATTATCCACAATGAAGGATGCCTCTGATTCAGTTTCCAAATTTCCTTTTTGACAAATCCTAATGTTTCTACTGCACCATTTGACTGACTGGTTCAAATCCCTGTTTGTGAATTGTGACTGGCATGCAGATTTCTGGAATTGTTAAGATCATGGCTTAATCTGATTTTTCAGGGCATGTATAGGAAAAATATTACCATCTATTTTGGTAAGAACTCTCAGCAAACTCATTCTACCATGGTGGAGACTCAATGAGGAAAACTTAGTCTGTAGGGCCGCGGGCTGATTTTTCAAAGAGGTAAACTAGAATCAGGGCCCATGATCCATCACAAAGTGATTTAATATTGTCATAAAGATTAGTTATTGGTGATCAAAAGGTAGTTTTAAACTTAATTGCTTAAATTTTATTAGTATCCAAATAAAAGTTGTGTTCTCTGACCAGCCTAACACTTGCATAGGTGCAGCACAACTAACTCTTTTTACTTTTCCAATATGCAACTGTTACAATTACCACCCGTCTAACCTAACTGCAGTTCCACACCGTGACCATGGTACATGGGAGTCCTAGCATAATAAATGGATGGCTTAACATAGGACATAGTATATATAGTCGAAGCATGGTTATCTAGTAACTATGTACCATGTTATGTCCATACGTACTATGCTAAAAGTCTATGTGACTCTGGTCATGGAACCTTACCAAAAAACACTCAGTTGACCGTCACCTTAGTCAACCTCTATGTGACCTGTAACGTTTGTCTCAATCCCATGTGCATGCAACTTGGACCGAGCAAGTATTTTCACGTTGGGTTCAGAAGGGAAGAGGACTTACGCTCCTAGGCAGGAATGTTTGCATTAATAACTCAGTTTTTCAAATATAAATAATTAATATGAGACGGAGAATATTTCACATGTTAAGTAGTAGCCGCCTCCATGTCCAAATGGACCAAACGTTGTGGGCCCATATGTTTGAAATACCTCTTTCAAATCCATGGGTCCCACATGCTGATAGCAAAGGTATAAAATTTCAAAAACAGTGATTTCGTTGGTGTACATATCGCTAATATCTATGTACACTCTATAGCCTTATATAAGAAAAAAGTTTAAAATAAAAAAATAAATGTACATGCTCCTTTCATTCTAAATTAATAGCTATATATAATTTTTAAAAATGAACTAATTTTAGTTCATTTCAAAAAGTTATATAGCTATTAATTTAAGACAGAAAGTGTACATACATAAGAAGGAACTTAGACGTGTATATATATATGTACTTCAGCCCTAAACTAGAATTTTTTATCATATCTGGTAATTAGCTATCATAAATTTTTCGTTGAAATCAAAGTTTTTAAGAGCCCATTGATGACTTTGAACTGCCCCATTAAACGTTTCCTCTCTTGAGTTCTTCAGCGGACGTTAGAATGACATACACGCAGATTCTCGCATGTTGACAGTGTAAGGATACGATGTTTACGCAGATTCTCGCCAATGTTAACAGAAAGCAATATATCCAAAGATTTGCTGAAAGAGAATTACCTGAATGAATGATAAAACTGGTGCTTGAAGAGCATAAGGCAAGCAAGAATGTCTGCTTCAACGTCCTCTTCTGGTTATAACATGCCAGTCGAATTGGATACAAAACCTCTTGGTGTTATTTATTCTCAGGCTCGTGCACTGGAAAGGGACCACCCAAAGTGCCTGCAAGAAATCCATGCATGTACGCTGAATGAAGTTAGTTCAATTTCCTCTCAAAGTAAGACAATCTACTACCCCCTCCCCCCATCCCTGCAACTTGATGTTCATCTTTACGTTAGACATAGTAACTGAAAGTAGGTTCATATGAAGGCAAGAAGAGTAAAAAACAAGAGGAAGTAGTTCAACATCCTCAAACACAGTCCACCCCATAGCTTTCCCCCTTCTATGAAAATTTGCTATATTCAGTTTTACGTTAGGCCAACTAACCGAAATCTGGTTCTCGGGTGAGGTAAGCTTGAAACAAGATGCCCTAAAAATAGAACTTATAAGCTGATTAATTGGCTTTAATCAAAAGAAAATTTTCTGTCGGTTCTCCATTACGTAGACAACTTTGTTCACATTGCTTGATCAATTTTTTCTATGACCATGTTTCCAACACGTTAACTTGGTTTCTTGTTTGACTGCTCCCTAATGCTAATTAGCCTGGTCCCTAATACAAAATACCCTAGTCTTAAGTTGGCAACACTGGTGTCTTTTCTGTGGAAAAGAAGAAAAAAAAATTCAGAGAAGGGCCTAACGAGTAACGACCTCTCAAGTCATGGTTCCAACGTGGACTTGGTTTCTTTCTTTCTGTTAGGCAACAGAAATATTACCATTCCGTACTTTCCACTCAACATTAAGCCACCAACCAAAGGCAACAACATCTGTAACATGTGATTATTTGTGGCAAAGTCCTCCCATTTTACACGAATATATAGCTTAGGAGTTCCAAATAATATGATTAGCAGGCTTAAGTTAGATTAGTAGTCCAGTTATTGGACTTTTACCAGACATGAAATTCAGAATTTGAGACTCAGCAGCAGCAGAAAGACCTTGGCGTGAAGATAGGGCTGAGTCAAAATTTTGAATAGCAGAAGTTTCTGAAGCAGCAGACTTGGAAAACATAGTGGGGGGCAGCCCGCATATACATAAGGGATATGCCCCCTCAAATGTACAACTTAAAATTGACAAAAAGGTAGCCCAATAGCCACTGCTTGGTGTTAGGCTTGTGCACTGGAAGGGCAAGAACAATTTTCTGTAACATGTGATTATTAATTTGTAGCAAAGACATCCAACTTTACATGCATAGCTTAGGAGTTCAAGGAATGTGATCAGCTGACATTAATTAGATTAGTCGCCTAGTTATTGGGCTTTTACCATACGCGGAATTCAACATTTCAGAGAATTCAGATTCATCAGCAGCTGACAAAACTTAGTCTGAAGATAGAATCTGCAAGTCAAAAATTTGAACAGACGAAGTTTCAGAAGAAACCAGCTGCTCCCAACAAAATTATTAATTACGTGTAGATAGGCAAAACTCAAAAGGACCAATTGCTGAGCCGTTTAGTCGCCAGCAATGTTACACTAGTTACACAGAAAGTATGTGTTCCAGCATAGGTCTCAGATCTATGGGGTTGGATACAGGATATAATTGGAAGAGGCTCGCATATGCACGAGGGATATGACCCTATGTTGAACTTAATGGGGTGTTATTTTTTTTATCTGATTTAATGGGATGTCTGAGAGCAGTTTTTCGGTCATTGTTTTTCTAAATAAATATGAACTTTGTCCCAATTTGGGTTTCACAGAAAATATCACAAAAAGAAATTTGGGGACGCCTGGCAATGTAAAACTTCGAAAACAAATATTCTCTCGGACTCATATTAATTGTCTCATATAAAAAATTACTTATTTCACATTAACTATCTTATTTCTTGTCATCCAATCGTTGAGAAAGCTTCTAGCATGTTTCTTCCCCGTAATAAGGAACATGCGAATCTAATTTAAAAAATTATAGACAAATTTTGTCTTAATTATAATTTTACATTACAAATGTGATGATGGGCGGAATTGATGGGATAAATATCGTTTCGTTTGACAAATCTGGCCACAAGCACACACATCCTTCATTTCTTGCAAATTTCAATGATAAATTTACAGAAAATAAAGAAAAAAAGAATAACCACATCTTCTTCTTCAAAATTTCAAAAATTATAGAATTATGATCTCTATATAAGAGTCAAGCTTTTATACAACTCCTAATGACATAATTGCAAATAAAAGAGTCTAATCTCTGACTATCCATGACTAACTAATCAAAATTAAGGAAAACTAATAAGAAAAACCAAAACAATACGGAATAAGACTCCTAAGAAAGTAAAATGCTAAAAAAAATAATTTGCTATCAAATCCTAATCCAAATAGAAATTCATAACTGTATTGTTGAAGCCGAGAGTTGGTGATCGATCAATCGGCCTTCGTTTTACACTAAGCTGCTTTGAAGGCCGATTGATCGCTAGCCCGATCGATCGCCCATAAGCGTTGATCAATTGCCAGAGAGAAAATTTCTATTTTTCTTTATGCGGTCTCAATGTTTAATATATGTCAATGCTAACTGATCTTCATCATCCTCCCCTGGCTTAAAAGAATTCATCCTTGAATTTACATGATCATCATCTGAAACATTGCCAAAATAAAGAATTAGATATTTAACATTAAAAACATCAGAAGTGTAAATGTGGCTAGGAAGCTTGAGTCTATAGGCATCAAAATTAATCTTTTGAACAGTCTCCAAAGGCCTAATCTTCCTTGATGATAAGTTATTGTACTCTCCAACTAGAAACCTGTCTTTAGTTAAAATAGCTCATGCAAAATCACCAATGTTAAAGGCCACATGTCTTCTTTTTGAATCTCTAGTTGCCTTATACTTATCACTAGATACCTGCAATCTCTTAAGAGTATCAAAATAAATATCCTACAAGTGTGATATGGG
This sequence comes from Saururus chinensis, assembly GCA_035235625.1. Taxonomy (NCBI): domain Eukaryota; kingdom Viridiplantae; phylum Streptophyta; class Magnoliopsida; order Piperales; family Saururaceae; genus Saururus; species Saururus chinensis. The sequence continues at coordinate 11,865,525 of CP141142.1, read as the reverse complement.
GCTCTTTGGTTGTTGAATTTTTTAGAAATAGAAGTAGAATATTTTAGAATTAATTTTAAAAATTTACCATCGAATGTAAATTATGTTTGGTAATGAAATTTGTTAGAATAAATTTAGATGTTGCGTCAAACCCAATTTTAAAATTTTAAATTAATATAACTCTCTCTTCCGAACTCGAATATGCACATTCTTGGTACCATTACACTTCTAAATTCGAGCTCTATTAAATAAGATCCGACAAGGGTAGGTAATTTTGAACTTCTAAAGTGGGCTCTAACTATATGGCATGTTTATCGAGGCTTAAATCAATATGAGAGATAACCGTTGAAAAATAATAGAATCTATAATTTTCAAAATAGGGGCTAGGAGACAGAATCGACTAAATCACTTCATGAGGTGATATGGTGATTTAGGCCGATTCAGGCTCGAAATGGCTTGAATCAACTTCAGGGATAAATTTTTTATTCTGCACAACTTCTACACACATAGGATTTTAATAATTCGAGCCTAAATTGAGGCTAAATCAATTGAATCTTACAAAAATTCAGTACACAAACAACTAAGTCTTTGGATCGGCCATTCAACCTTTTCACATATAGAATAAGAACTAGCTCCAATGGAAAGCGAAGATTAAAACCACAAACAAGAGTAAAAGGACTAAAGCCTTACTTTGATTAACGTACACTCTTGTTGTAAGCATATTTAACCTTATATAAGTGTTGATCCTAGGATTTGAGATTAACACTAACCAAACTTCTTAATAAGTTTCCTAGGGATCAATTAATTATCTCTGTTTGTCCATCTATTTAAGGATGATACATACTACTAAAATTAAAAAATTATTTGCTAGTTTCCATAGAGAACACAAAAAATAACTCAGAAAATGAGTATTCTATCAAAAATAATAGACAATGGTAAACCATGTAAATGATATACCTCCCGAAGAAGAGTAATGTAGCATGAGATGCATCATTGGTCTTTTCGCAAGTAATAAAATGTACCCTCTTTGAGAACTTATCAACAACTACGTAGATAACATCTATTCCTCTCTAAGTGCGGGGTAGTTTAAAAACAAAGTTCATACTAATATTGGACCATCGCTGAGATGGAGTAGGCAAAGGCATGTATATTCTAGCATTAGTATATATCCCTTTAGCCACATGACATATGCAACACCTCCCAACAAATCTATATACCTCCCTGCACACAGATGACCATAAATAAGAATAAGAAACAATTTGAAAAGTGTTATCTCTTCCCATATGCCCTTCATCATGCAACTTCTTAATGATCATCAAACACAAGCTACAACTAGGAACACATAACTGATTGCCTTTAAAGATAAACCCATCATGCAAAAAATAACCTGATAACTGTCATGTCTCATGTTAAAATAAAACATTAACAAAGAAAAGATTAACAAATAATAACTCCTGAAATGAATCAAACCCTAACACCTCAGTACACATACTAGTAAATAAGCATGCACGCCGACTCAAGGCATTTGCAACCCTATTCTGAACTCCAAACTTATGATTAAGCACAAAAGTAAACTCCTACAAATAAGATGCCCATTGTGCATGTCTAACACACAGTTTCTCTTGGCTATTAATATGCTTAAGAGCATAATGATAAAAATATAGAATAAATTTTACATAAATCAAATAACGCCTCCAATGTGGAAGATCTTGGACAACAGAATACAACTCAACATCATAAGCACTATATCTTCCTCGTGCTCCTGATAACTTCTCACTAAATAAGTAATTGGACAACCATCTTGACTTAGGATAACCTCAATACTAACCTTTGAAGCATCACAATGTAACTCAAAAGGCTTGGGAAAGTTAGGTAAGGGCTAACACAAGCATTGAAATAAGTTTTCCTTTAATAAGAACAAATGCACGTTCAACTTTATCACTCCAAACAAAAGATCTTAACTTCATACAATTAGTAATAGGAGCCATAATGGTAGTGGAATGGGGAATAAACCTCCAATAGAAAGAAGCTAACCCAGGGAAACTCTGTACTTCATGTATTTTAGTAGGTCTTGGCTAATAATGCACTGCATCAACCTTACTATCATCCACAACTATTTCATCATTTGAGATAACATACCCAAGGAAAAGTACATAATCTCGCATAAAGAACACTTCTTAATAGTTACAAAAAGTCTGCCCTGCGAAGGACAACTAGAACATCCTATAGATGTTGTAAGAGCAAATCAATATAAGAGCTATAAATAAGTATATCATCAAAATAAGTCATCATAAATCTACCAATAAATGGTTAAATAGTTTAGTTCATCACCTTCATAAATGTGTTATGGGCATTAGGCAACCTAAAAGGCATGATCAACCATTCATTTAACCCTTCTCTTATTTTCAATGTTGTCCATTCATCACCTAGGTTGATTCTAATTTGATGATAACCACTTCTCAAATCGAGCATACTAAAGATAGAAACACCACTCAACTGATCAAGTACATCATAAAGGCAAAGAATAAGAAAATGGTACTTGATAGTAATTTAATTTATTAATGACTACTATCCACATACATACGACAACTACTACCTTCTTTAGTATTACAAAGATGGCACAACACATAGACTCGGACTCTCTCTAATATGTCATCTGCTTAACAACTCAGGGACTTGTCATTGAGGCTCCTCATGATCCTTCGGACTCATCATATAATAGGGATAATTAGGGAGTAAAGAACTAGACACAAGGTCAATCTAATGTTGGATGTTTCTAAGGGGTGGCAATCCATCGAGTATGGACTCCGGAAAAAATATCATGATACTCATGCACTAAAGGTTTAACTTCTTCAAGGATATATTTACCTTCATTTTCCTCCTTAGAAACCAATGCATAAACAACATCATCTCCTTTCAATTTCTCAAGAAATTTTCCCTTAAACAAAAAAGTCATCTCTTTGTTTCTTTGGAGTTTAATCATGTCATTCTTACGAGACACAAGAACAATTTTTGTGTTATTCCAAATAAAGCTCTATGTGTTCTTTTGGCCATAATGCATCACACATCAATCATATTTCCAATGATGCCTAAGTAAAAAATGACAAGCATCCATAACAACAACATTACACCATATATTATCCTTATATGTGGAACCAATAGAAAAAGAGACTAAACATCATTTAGAGACTTATACCTCACTTCCTTTTTTCAGCCAAGAAAATGTATATGAATGGGGATGGGGTGGGTGTAGTGCTCAATTGAAGTTTTTGAACTCCCTCTTCAGCAACTACATTGTTACAACTTTCCGAATCAATCACTAGTTGATAAACCTTAATTCCAATAGTTAAGTAGTGTGAAATATGTTATTCTTCAACCAACGGTCAATTTACATATGCATAGGGGCAATGTAAATGCGACGTGTTACCAAAGCTTCTCTATGATCCCCTTCTACTATCTCTTCATTTAGTCCATCATCATATGTAAAATTAGTGTAATAAAAAGAAACATCATCAAACTCAACATTCTCATCATATTCAATGAATAATCCTTTACCATTTCAGTTATTACGAGGATAATTTATCAGTCTATGACCCATTCCACCACATTTAAAACACTTTGAACCAACACTTGTAGAGGCTTTAGTGGTGTTTTGAGTACTTTGAGGTATAACCTTAGAAGGGGCTTACACACTACCAAGATTGGTAGCAACTAGCATTGCTAGAGAAGTGCCACCGATCGTCCCAAAGTGGCGGCCAATGGGGCCTTGCTACTTCTCCAAATAGAGCGCTCTAGAATGTGATTCTCACAAGAAAAGAGTATGAAATAAATTCAATGTCTCCTTCAGATTTTGATGCATACCTCCAATATAGAGAGACACAAGTTGTTCTCCCTATTTAGCCATGTCATTATGATGTAGCAATTGATAGAATTCCTTAGTGTACTCATCCACCAATTTTGATCCTGATGTAATTGTTGATACATCACTCAAGCAAAGTTGTAGGGTGAAAGTTTTGCCTCATACGTTTCTTCAACTTCTTACATTCAAAGATCTTTGGCTTGCCTTGGTGTGCACGAGTAGATTTGATTTGTTGCCACGATGCGGGTGATCAATCTTGAAAACGAGTTGCCACTAAGGGAATATGTTTGTCCTCTAGAACTTCCTTGAAGTCAAGAATGTCTTTTACATTAGCAACCTAATCTAAGAACACTTCAGGCTGCATCCCCTCATGAAATTCAGGAATGTCAATCTTCAAACCAGCCTACCAATGCTGATTCGCTATATCATCTTGTCTCGATGGCATGTAAGCCTTTGGTCTCCTTTGCACTCATGGCAGAAATTGCCCATGTTGACCAGCCTCACGGTGAGGTAGTTTGTCTACCTCCTCATTACAACATAGGGCAGCATTGTCAAAAGGATTCTTGTCAAGGGCATCAACCTTCGGCTCATCATCTTCAACTTGGTCATTGGGCTAAACCAAGTTGGGGTTTTGGCAAGCAAAGATGGCCATCAAATCAGCCACTTGAAATGTTAGTTGCTCAACCTTTCATGACAACCTTGCTACTTCATCACGATCATTGATTTCATTAGTTCCTGCACCATGTCCTCCACAGCATTGGGGCAGCATGTTGGACCTTCATGGGCCACCAACTAATGCAGGGCAAGATTGATGGGATGGACATCATTTGACAAATCCAACTACAAGAGCACACAACCTCCCTCTCTCAAGAATTTCAATGATAAATTCACAGAAAACATAGGGAAATGAAAGGAGAAAGGAATACCTATTATTCTTCTTCAAAATCTCAAACAATTATAATACTATGGCCTCCATGGAAGATCCATGCTTTTATACAACTAATGGCATAATTATAAATAAAAGAGTCTAACCTCTAACTACCTCATGACTAACCAATCAAAATTAGGGAAAACTAATGACAAATCCCTAATTGACCAAAACAATACGGAATAAGACTCCTAGGAAAGAAAAATAATAAGAAGAAATTAATTTGGAATCAAATCCTAATTCAAATAGAAATTTGGAATTGTATCACTATAGCAGTGATCAATTACCAGATAAGGCTGACCGATCACCAACTCTCGGCTTCGTTTTATACTAAGCTATTTTTAATGCTAATCAATCGCTTTAAGAGATCGATTGATCTGCCATAAGCACCAATCGATGGCTAGATAGAAATTTTCATTTTTTCTTCATGAAATCTCCATGCTCCATATATGGCAATGCTAACTAATTTGCATCAAAATGGGATAATTAAAATGCCAAATGTTTTTTTTTGGAACATAATGTTGTAGGAACTCTGGGTCTATGATGGCCCAACAAGCCTTTGGAGGCGCCAAGGACAAATATGTGATCTCTCATGTAGTAGGTGTTTGTTGAATAACTAATGTTAGATTAAATATAATTTATTTTTTTGAAAATGGATTATTTTAAAAGAAATTATTATCTATGTTTTTCTATAGAATATTGATGGAAAAACTGTGTTTTAGCTAATTTTTAAACACAAGAGTTCATTTTATGATGATGTATGAGGATAAGCCTTGAAATTAGTCTGTTCATTGAATATATATTCATGCCCGTCCTTAATTTGCTCAAAGTCGTCCTTCCCGATCATAGAGATGGTCAATTTTTGGAGCACATCTTTTATGGCAACCAGAGCCATGAGAAGCTTGGGTTGCTATAGAAAATCTTCCTAAATTATATTATCTACTTCATTTAAACAGTGAGAAACCAATATACTTTCAAAAATAAATTCACTTCCAAGTCTATGCAATTGAAGATGTGGAAAATAGAAATTCAGAAATGTGCTTTAACCTGCACTTGGGTCTCTTCTTGAAAACCTTCTCAAGTTTATTTGTCTTTCTACTCAATTTAATAGCTTGTTGAAATAACTTCACCTGTCCGTCCTGAGATTCATCTACTTCTAACGTTTCAGAATATGATTATACTCATTTGATCCTTGAGATCCATCACTCGCTGATTTGTCTAGATCCACACAAACATGAAATGTAGTGCAGTTACACAAATCTCACTTAAGTTCACTAGAGTTTCCATAGAGAATGCAGTTAAAATGACTTTCCCTTTTTTTCTACCCTGACCTTTGTTTCTCCTAAGTTTTTCATCAGAAGGATTATCTTCTTCTTTGTTAGGGTACTCAGTAACAAAGTGACCTAATTTGTTACAAATGAAGCATCTCACATCCTTCTTACTAACCTTTTTAGCTCTCTCACTACTATTAGTTTGTCTAAATTTTTCTAAACAATGACCTTTTTTTCCACTTTCCCTAGATTCTTTTGTTTGACAATCTTCCTAAATTGTTTAGTAAGCATGACAATATGTTCATCCTCACTAGAATCTTCCGAATCTTCCTCCTCTAAAGTCTTCATAGCCTTCTTTTCTTAGAAGTTTTCGAGGATGTTTTTAAAGTTATTTGTTTTCTTAGAAGTTTTCGAGGATGTTTTCTTATTCTTTTATGTTGTTCCCTACTAGTTCTTCTATATCTAAGATATCAAGTTTCTTGAATTCATTAATTGCAACCATCTTAATTTTGAATTTACTATTGATGGACCTAAGACTCTTTCTCACAAGTAAATGATCTGCTATTGGTTCACCTAATTGATTGCAAGTGTTCACAATATCGGAGAGTTTTACATGTTATTCAAAAATACTTTCTTATTCACTCATTATAATGTTTTCAAATTCAAGTGTGAGCATATGAGGCCCAAAAACTTTTACAACATCAATACCTTCATTGTGTTTCAAAAACGATCCCATGTAACTTTTCCTGAAATACAATTATATTTGAGCTTATGTTTGCTTTTTCCTAGGACATTGATTATAGCACTAAGTGCTTTCCTATTGTAATTTTCCAGCTTCCATTCAGTTTTATCCCATTCACATTTAGCCTTGAGAGTTTCATTGTCATCCTTATCATTTGTCATAGGACGACTCTACCCCTTTCACTGCCACCTTCCATTAATTACCATCAAGGGCTGGGATGAAGGCTATCATCCTATATTTCTAATAAGATAAAATTTGACCATTGAATAAAGAGGTCAATTTATGCAATTCTCTAGGTTACCATGTTTATTTATATTGGAATTTGCCATCGGAAATAAACAAATAAGGAAGCCAACAAAGCAAGAGACAATATTATAAGATAAAAACCCAAGCTTTAGGAGTAAATATCAATCAGAATTAAACCCATAGCTACTATTTGTGAGTTTTGATAATTTAATATTCGTCTAATCAACCTAGTGGATCACCAAATTGTTCATAAACTAACATTTCGAACAATGTAAGAATGAAGAGTTTTGGTCTCTATGCAAAATAATTTCTTTATACAACGGAAATGAAAACCTAATAACTATAGATTAAAAAGTTTCTTTCGTGATATTGATGTGAAGGACTTAAAATTGGTAGATGACTTTTGTTTGGTAACGTACCAAACACAAACCTCTTAAAGGATGTTATAAAATTAAAGGCCGTCGTTGACCACTAGGACTATTTTCTTTGGTATAAATTGGGACATGCATAAATAGCATATTAAAAAGTTTCATTCATGAGGAAGCATTTTCCATAGTGTTGCTTATTAACAATGTACCAAGCATAAGCTACATATAGGAGTTGTTGATATTTGAAATTGACAACATACATGCTAGCACACATTAACATCGTTGGCCTTGACGCTAATGTGTGTTAGCAATTACGTTGTCAATCTTCTAGATGAACGACTCTCATGTGTAACTTAATCTTGGCTCATTGTCAGTAAGGAGCATGGAAAATACTTCCATTAATTTGAAGGACTTCAAGTTGGTAGATGACTTGAGGTATAGTGTGAAAACTGTATGCAATCACATAGACAAACTTCATAAAGGCTATCATAAAATTGAAGGCTAAATTTTTCCTTATATTTACCATGTAGATAAGTATATCTTTACCTATAGATAATATTATACTATTATATATAAAGTGAATTAAGCAACGATAAATTTTTGCCAAATTGTTTGTATTGGCCTCATTTTTTTATGATGTCTTTTAATACAAGTTGGAATTGGTATATGATACAAGGTTATTTTAGTAAATTTATTTAATATGATTATTTTCGATGGCATCCATATGTCAACTGAGTACTAGTTGTTGATACAATATGGGCTGTTATTTTTTAGGCTACATTGCTTTGAACTTTGACGTCTCAGTGTTGGGGCCCTCACTTCATGCGTTCTTGATATTATTAGAAAGCTCTTCATGAGCTCTATCTAAAGAGATTCAGTATAGTATATTTTTTAAAACTTTTTTGTAGGTCCCACACATGCAACATGCTTTACGATAATACATTTTTGCCTTTTTTCTTATATTAGACAAGTTCGAATACACATCTTTTTTACATCTTTTTTAAAATTCCCAACGAGCTTTATTAAATGAGACCAACAACCAAACTGTCACAAATATGAATGATGCACTCTATGGTTTGAAGTCTTTTAACACCATTGTTTTCACCAACTTATGACTTAATATTAAACCTAGAAGATTTGGACTCATCGTTACCATTGTCTTCACCATTCTATGCATGTTTAGATTATTAGGAGCTCATTCTTTACTTTTAAAAAGCTTTGGGTAGTTGGGCTTCACTTCCTCTTCTTCTTAGATTATATTGAAGCCTATTTAGACATATAAACACAACTAAGTCAAACTTACCTATTCAAAACATAAATAGCCCAAACAAGTAGTGAATTAACACAAAATATAATTATAATTCAAGATTTGAAAGCATTTAATTAAACATTATTTTAGTGCATCAAATACCCCCAAACTTACGTTTTGCTAGTCCTCAAGCAAAACTAAAATAAAAATAACATAAAATAAAACTAACACTCCACTTCCGCAGGAAATCTCGATTGCATTTAGTGTATGGAACAAGCCTTTAAACCCATAGCATACACTAGTGGACGAGTTATAGTCTCATGAGGGTTTGCAATGAATCTACCCACAAAATTCAATACTGAAAAGATAAAAGAAAATTAAAATTAAAACAACATAAAATTTACAAATCAACTCCTCCTAAAGATGTGACTCCATTTAGTAAAATCAATCATGTATAATACAACTTGTCTTCTTATATAATAATTCATTCTGACAACTTCATATTGGTGGCAAGTACTCATACATGCAAAATAGTTTTAAAAAACAAACATTCCTAAGTAATTATACAATCTCAATCTCATGAATTGAATAACTCATTGTGTCTCATGTCCACTCAACAATTTCAATTTTAACACTAAAAAGTAGACATTGGCATCCATTCATCTTCAAGAGATCATAATATAGAATCATGCAAAACCTTCCTTGAAAAGTAAAACACCCTAGATCACTTGACAACCCATTCAAGGTATAATTACATAATGTCCTACTATAATTTTATGTTCATCTCACATAACATGTGTAAGGTTTAACCTTTTTAAGCTTTCTATACGATCTATGTAACAAGTGTTAGGCCAGTGACTCCTAATATAGTTGGATCAGGGCACTACCTTAGGCTTAATAACTTGAACGAAATAGGTTTTAAGGCTATGCATGTCATAAATTAGTTAACTCTACCTTTTTACTCAAACACCCTATGCTTAGTGAGGCATGCCGAGTGCCGGTCTACTCAATAGCGAAACTTTAATTTTTTGGCTCTTTACAATCTTTTTTTTCTCTTTTCCTTTTTTTTACTCAATTTTTTTTCTTGAGCACATTATACAATCAATCTTAATTGTGTTGACAAAAAGTCCTAAACTGATCTACAAACCAAGAATAGTCAAGCCAAAAACTCTATTATGATAACATGAGTACTACTAGATCGTGCCAAAGTTTACTCTCATAAGAAAATAATTACTTAGATTCAATGATATCCAACAAGATGTAAGATCATAATCAAGGGCTCAAATTCTCACTTCAACAAATGTCTTTCTAATATTTCAAAATAGAAGTACAAGAAACCAATATTAAGTAATCAAAACTCAAAATCATTGAATTTGTTAAGTCATGTTCTAAACAATTTGATATCATTAAACAAAGTCACATGTCTAAAAGAAGCATCAATGTAAATAAGCAAAAACATAAAATAAAATAAATCATTAATTTTTTTCATTTTTTTATTTTTTAAGTAAAACTAAAACACATAAAAGAAAAATCTTTTTCCACACTCCCAAACCTAAACTAAACATTGTTTTGAATGTATAAAAGAAAATAAATGCAATGCTTAAGAGAAGAAAAGAGGAAATAAGAGATATTACATCAGTTGACGTGCTCATGTGCATAGCTATCAAAAGAAAAATGGTCATTAAAGCACAAGCATAATCACATAAAGTTAAATCAATAATGAATCATATAAGAACACGCTAATAGTGATTAGAACAATTGATAAAGATAATAAACTAAAAACTAACTAAAGAAAATAAAAATACTACCTATTAAATTAAACAAAAATAAGTATCAAAACCTAAAGTTGGGTTGCCTCCCAAGAGCGCTAAGTTTACTGTCTTCATCTAGACACACCCCCATCTAAACGCATCCAAGGTCCTTTAAAGCAATTATCTTCTCTTTATCAATTCTACTTATCAAATTAGAGTGAGTTAAACAAATATTTAGTAAATCATCAGAATAAATGAAAGGAAAATTATTCTACTATTCCTCTTGGTCTTTTGAATGAGCGGTCAGCAAGATAAAGTGTTATGTTGGTGGGTTTCAAATCTATTAGACCTAATTGCTCATAAACAAAATAAGGTAAAAGATTTACACTTGCCCCCAAATCAAGCAAGGCTTTTTCAATTTAAAAGTTCCCAATTACACAGGATATGGTTGGACAACCTAGTTCCTTGTATTTGGGTGGGGTATTGTGTTACAAAATTGAGCTTACTTGTTCTATCAAAAATGTCTTCTTTTGTACATGTAGCTTACGCTAGATTCTACAAAGGTCTTTTAAATTTTTTGCATAAGATAAAATTTGTTTAATGGCATCTAAGGGAGGAATGTTAATCTTAACTTGTTTGAAATTTTCAAAAATGTCACCATTTTGCACCAATTTTGAAGAAGATTATAATCTTTGGGGAAAAAGAGGAGGAATAGGATAAACACAATCGGAGTTGTCAAGTTCATCACCATGTTTAGAATTTAAAGGCTCTTTAGGTTCAACAACCTTCTTTAGAATGTTTTTGTTAATGATTTTTCTACTTCTCAAAGTGGTGATGGACTTAACATGCTCTTCTTGTCAACTTAAATAATTTAAATTTTTATTTAAAAATTGACCTTTAGGATTTGGTTGAGGTTGACAAGGAAACTTCCCTTTTTCTTGAGTGCTCAAAGTTGTGGTCAATTGAGTGATAAAAGTCTTCAAGTCATTGATGACTTGCATTATTTGGTTGTTAATTGTTGCATGACTTTGCATGAATATTTTCAATGTGTCTTCAAGAGTCTTCTTGTGTGGTGAAACATAATTTGAAGAAGAAGGGGGTACCTGCACATTAAACTCATTTCTCCAACTAAAGTTAGGATAATTTTTTCAATTATGAGTATAAGTTTCAAAATAAGAAGAAAAATGTCTTCTGTAAGTATTCATAGCAATGGTGCAATGAAAGGCCCATAAGAGCGCATTGGACCCGTGTAACCCACAGTAAACCCGTCTATCAAATAAGGAGGGTCTGGAATAGAATTTTGTGGGTCCAGCTGGCTATGTGCTGGGAAATATTGTCCCGCTAACGATCAGAGCCCTAATCCTTGCTGAGAGATAGCAGTCCGAATCACAAATCAAACAACTAATCCCAATGATGACTGGAGCTCCAAAGCTTGTTGGGCAAGGGAGGCCGATCATGAAAGGGTGAGGTGGCAAATTGAACTGCTATCGGGGGTGAACAAGAGATAGCCGGAAGCTGCGGAGGCCACTGTAGAGGAGTGATGACTAGAGCTTCCCTTTCGTGAGACTGCATAGAGTCCACTTTTGTTGCTGGCTACGTGTCCAGGACCCCATGAATAGCAGGCTCAGGAAGGAGGAGCTTTGATACTAATGTTGTAGCTCATTGCTACTGTAGGATTATGTGTAGGAGAAAAGGGAGAAAAGATTGACAAAAAGAGGTAATAATATACTATGAATTTTGTGTTCTATGTGTTGATTCTCTTAGAAGAGAAATGCCTTATAATTTATAGGCTTAAGAGCCTCTTATTGTAAGGAATCTAATCTAATTAGGGAAACTATTAAAATTAAGCAACATACATTCAATAAAGCATTAGATACTAAGTAGCCTACACATAATAGAAATCCTAATTAAGGAAACTAAAAGGAACCTTAATTAGGGAAACTATTAAAATTAAGCAACATACCTTCACTAAAGCATTAGATACTAAGTAGCCTACACATAATAGAAATCCTAATTAAGGAAACTAAAAGGAACCTTAATTAGGGAAACTATTAAAATTAAGCAACATACCTTCAATAAAGCATTAGATACTAAGTAGCCTACACATAATAGAAATCCTAATTAAGGAAACTAAAAGGAACCTTAATTTTGATTCGTAATAGCGTGTCAGTGTAGCATTACTGTCGATGAGGGTTTGACACATTGATGAGTTTCCATTGAATGACTTGGGAGTTAGGTTTGAATGGTGTAGACATTAAAAGATGACTAGCCTTGCGCAATGGAATACAAGAGGTTTCAATGATCATGATAGTTGAGATCTCGACCAACTAGTTCTATGAGTCCTTATGAGCCTTAATTTCATATAGTGGACAAGCTTCAGAAGAACTAAGGTCAAAATTGTGAGTAGTTCATAGGCTTGTGAATGATAAGCATTTCTAGATGTGACTACCATGTCATATAGGTCATATGGGACTTTATGACCTACACTTATGGAGCAAGAGACTCATAAGTGTGGTCATGGTAACAAAATATTTATATTCTTATGCTTTTGAACATATTATTATATTGTGATTAAATTCTATTCATTTTGTTTTACCCAATGTACTTATGAAATGATGATGATAATCACTTGGTCTATAATGTATAAAATATATGGATGTTTTGGTAAGGACATATGTGTTCATATGTCATGTATTGGCTTATTTCTATGATTAAAGTAATGTCATATATGTGTATAATTTTGGCTCATTAAAAGTGTAAAGATCATATTTTATAGATAGAGTTGAAGGAAGACTCAAATTGGTATTTTGTGAAGTAAAAATATGTACGCACACCACATTCACACATTTTAGGGTACTAGAGACCTTAGGTGAAAATTCAAATTTTTTTTGAGTGATCGATCACTAGCTTTAACTAATCGATCGACCTTGAATGTCGTTGCAAGGTTCTCTAAAATTTATAGCTTAACAATCACCTGTTTGGAATGATCAATCAATAGGTTGAAAGTTTTTACTAAAAATTTAACCAAGACGAAGTCAATCAATCGTTGTGAAGAGTTGAGTGAAAAATACAAGGAACCGATCGATTACTCTTATGTTGTATTGTCTAAATTAATACTTTCTAGGTTGATTTAGATTCCTAGTTGGGGTAAACTTTTTTTTTTGTGACTTGGGAAGTCTATAATAAAGGTTAAGAACATGAGCGGAGAGGATAAGAAGGCTTAGAAAGTTTAGAGAACTTGTGTGGAGTTGTTCTAATGGTTTTTAGAAAGAATTAATCTTCTAGTTATTGAGGTTTGTTTATATTAATTAAAAGAGTAATTAAATGTGAAATAAGAGCACGAAAATACATATATGATATGGTGTTTTAAAGATTGTTGCTGAGAAAATCAAGGAGAAACAAGTTTCCTTCTAAAGGATGAGATAAAAGATCTAGATTGATCAAAAGAACAATGAAGAGAGAAGATCAAATTGATGTCAGTAAAGAACCAAGAAGTCATTGATTCACAATTAGAGTGGTGTAACGGACCAACTGTGTGGAGAAAAATGAGTCTTTTATCTTTATAACTAGTAATTCTATAGTCGTTGGTTTACAAAGTGCATAATTGATTTGGATAAAGTGCTTCGTGATTTTTCCTTCATTGGGTCTCTTAGATTTATTGAGCCCACAATTGTTTACACAAATCATTCATTTCCTCTTATTTCGCATATAATAAATCTTGACTATGGAGGACTTACAATTGTAGCAATTTCCAAACAATTGCCTTTCCCAAATATTCTCACACTTGTCCATGAAGGAGGTAATTCAAACAAATGTTGTTTCAACATACCTATGGGCATACACCTTATTATAGAATGAGCTTGAATTTGATCCTTGTCTAATTGGCTTTTTTAGAATATTCGATTTAGTTGCTAAAGGAGTTTCATTTGAGTGGTAACAATCCATATAAACACTATAAGTGCTTTTGGTTGCTTCAAAAAACATAGGTGGGCATATGTCTTTTGACACTGTGGTTAACATTCAAATTTGAAAAGTAAATAGGGTTCTCTGTATCTCAATATTTTGCCTATGAAGCTGAGTTGTTTAAATCATCATGCTTGAGATCGAAGCTAGAGATTTCCTCTAATGCATTATAGTGCAAATGATGCATTTCAACTTCTATTTATATCTCATTCTTAGTTGGGAATCTTGTCAAGCAAGTAAAGCTTTTGTAGTTAAAATATACTCTAATCTTATTATCTATTTGTTGATCATCTTTCCTCCTTAAAATTATTTTTTATAGTTTTAATTATACCTATTTAGTTTTCAAAAATGAAGTGGTTTAGGAATTTTGTTAATTATGCTTTTTTTTACATTTTTTTTTGATAATATCATTATTAGCGACGCTTTTATAACGTCGCAACTAATACTTATTAGCGACGCTTTATAAGCTATTTTTATTTTTTTAATCATATGCTTATTAGCAAAAAATTTCTTAAAGCATAGCTAATATTATATTTATTAGCGATGTTTTCGAAAAGTGTGGCTAATATTCTATAATTAGCAACATATATCTATGCTTACCAAACCTTTTGTATTAGCAATGTTTTACAAATAACAATACTAAAAACTATATTTGTAGCGATGTTAATAAATATAAATGTCGCTAAAAAAATTTTGCAGCCCTTAATAAGTGTCGCTAGAACTTATTATTTGTGACAAAAAAAAACGTCATAAATAATCATTTACTACATAAATATAAATGTCGTAAATTGTTTTTTGCAACATAAATAAAAGTGTCTCAAATAGTTATTAACGACGCTTATTGATTAATGTCATAATTTTGTAATTGCGCCTGGACTTTTTGTGATACTCATAGCACCATTTATTAAGCATCACTAATTATTTTTAACTACGTTTTTAGGACTATTAGGGATGTCTTAAAGCTTTGCTAATAGTCTATTTTGTTGTAGCACATGTCGATGTTTGTCGACAAAAATATGATGACTTCATCGACGGTCAGTGTCAAAGTTAATGTCGATGACACATAAAAATAGTTATTTAAAAAATAAATAAATGCACGTTTCCAAACACATAAAATACATAAAAAATGCTAAATGTTGCATCTTGTACTCTTTAAAGAAAATTTTGTTCCCAAAATTTAGTTAGACACTTTAGTAAAAATATGGAGGTAAGCCTTCTTTAGTTCATCTGTAGCCTCCAAGGTCATTTTTTCCCAAGCGTAACTTCTCTAAAGAACTTTAACCATCAGAATAACCTTGTTCCTCAAAATTCTAACTTTTTGATCCAAATCCCTCACTGGTTCCTCTTTATAGGTTAAATTTAGTTGAAGTCCCATGCTAGATACATTGATAACATAGGTAGGATAAAGAGCATACTTCATCAACATGGACATATGAAAAACATTATGTACATCTGCTAAGGTAGGTGGCAAGGCTAATTTGTAAGTTGTAGGGCTAATCGTTTCCAACACTTTAAAGGGCCCCATAAATATTGGGCTCAATTTACCTGTTTTTCCAAATCTCATTACTCATTTGGTTGGTGAAACTTTCTAGAAGATATGATCTCCAATCTCGAATTGTAGCTCTCTTCTCCAATCTCGAATTGTAGCTCTCTTCTCTGTAAGTTGGCATACTTCCTGTGACGATTTGAGCAAGTGAGAAGCTTTTGCTTAATTTCTTTGATTATTTTTTACACATTGGCATAGTAGCTCCTCTTTAAACAATTGCCTTTTACCCACTTCATTCCAACTTGTGGGTAATCTATAATGTACACTATAATAAATTACAGTATTAGCGACGCATATAAGCGTTGCTAATAGTATCATAAGCGGTGCTAATGCGTATTAGCGACACATAACAAACATCGCTAAATTCGTCGATAAAAGTACAGTTGTTATTGCTTATTACCGACGCTTACCATACGCGTTGCTAATAGTTATTATTAGTCACGCATATTAAGCGTCGCTAATACATTACTATTAGCGACACTTATGACTAAGCGTCGCTAATAGTTAGTTATTAGCGATGCTTAATATATGTCACTAATTATAAAGAAATATTTAAAAAATAATAAAAAAAATTCTAAAAAATGAAATAAAAAATTTATTTTATATTAGCAACTTACAAAAATGTCGCTAATAATAAAAAAAATTTAAAAAAATAATAAATAAAATAAAATAATTTTTTTTACAAACAATAAAATAAAATAATTTATTTTTCTATTAGCGACGCTTTTGTAAGTGTCGCTATTATGAAATAAAAATAAAAATAAAAAAGTCCATTAGCCTATCTCCTCCCTCTTTCTCTCTCTACCCTATCTCCCTCCCCTCTCTCCTCCCTCTTTCTCTCTCTACCCTATCTCCCTCCCCCCCTCTCTCTCTCCTCTCTCTCCCACTCTCCTCCCTCTTCTCTCTCCCTCTATCTCCTCTCTCACTCTTCTCTCTCCTCCCTCTCCTCTCTCTCTCTCCCCTGGCTCTCTCTCCCCTCTCTCTCACCCCCTGTCTAAATCTCCTCTCCTCTCTCTCCCCTGTTTCTCTCTCCTCCCTCTCCTCTCTCTCTCTCCCCTATCTCTCTCTCACCTCTCTCTCACCCATGTCTCTATCTCCTCTCCTCTCTCTCCCCTATCTCTCTCTCTCTCTCTCTCTCCCCCTCGTCTCTCTCTCCCTCTCCCCTCCATCTTCTCTCTCTCTCTCCCTCTATCTCCTCTCTCACTCTTCTCTCTCCTCCCTCTCCTCTCTCTCTCTCTCTCCCTTGTCTCTCTCTCTCCTCTCTCTCACCCATGTCTCTCTCTCCTCTCCTCTCTCTCCCTTGTCTCTCTCTCTCCCCTGTCTCTCTCTCTCCTCTCTCTCTCTCCCTTCTCTCTATCCACCCTCCTCTCTCTCTCACACCCCTATCTCTCTCTCCTCTCCTCTCTCTCCCTTGTCTCTCTCTCTCTCTCCCCCTGTCTCTCTCTCTCCTCTCTCTCTCCCTTCTCTCTATCCACCCTCCTCTCTCTCTCCTCCTCTCTCTCACCCATGTCTCTCTCTCCTCTCCTGTCCTCTCTCTCCCTTGTCTCTCTCTCTCCTCTCTCTCCCACTATCTCTCCGTATCTCCTCCCTCTCCCCCTCTCTCCTCTCTCGCTTCTCCTTTCTCTCTTCCCTCCACTCTCTCTTCCCTCCCCTCTCACTCTGTCTCTCCTCTTCCTCTCTCTGTCTTATTCCTCTCTTTCTCTCTCTTCCCTCGCCTCTCCCCTCTCCATCTCTCTCTTCCCTCTCTCTCTCATCTCTCTTCCCTCTCTCTCTCCTCTCTCTCTTTGATCCTCTCTCCCCCCTCTCTCTCTTCCCTCTTATTTTAATTTTATTTTTTTTATTTTAAAAATATAAAAATACATGAAATTTTTTAAAAAATTTAAATAAAGTTCTTCTCTTCCCTCCCCTCTCTCCCTCCCCCTCCTCTTCCTCTCTTTGTGTTATTCCTCTCTCTCTTCCCTCGCCTCTCCTCTCTCTCTCTCTCCTCACTCTCTCTCTCCATGCATTCTCTTCACTCTCTCTTTTATTGTAAATTATATTTTAAAATTAATAAAAAAATTAACAAATAAAATATACTATATATAAATCGTAAAAATTTAATCTATTATTAATGCTAGTTTTTATTAAAAATTTAATATTTATTTATTATATATATAAATAGTAAATATTGAATGAAATGTATTATATTTAGGAAGTTTATTATAATTTTTTAATATTTATTTATTGAATAAATTTAATTAATAAAGTTATTTGCGACGCATGTTAACAAACGACGCAAATACCATTTATAATAGCGACGCTTATACAAAAGCGTCACTAATAGTTTAAATTTTTAGTTTTTTTATTATTTTTATTTCACAACTATTAGCGACGCTTTTAGATAAGTGTCGCAAATACCATTTATAATAGCGATGCATACACAAAAGGGTCGCTAATAATCTTGATATAAGCGACGAAAAGCGTCGCTAATAGTTTAAATTTTTATTTTTTTATTATTTTAATTCACAACTATTAGTGAGGCTTTTGTAAGTGTCGTTAATATCAAGATTATTAGTGACACTTTTATATAAGCGTCGCTATTGTGACATCTGTTACCGACGCTTAATAAAAGCATCGCTAATGTCATATTTTTTTCTTTTTTTATTTAAAATATATATTTTTTAGTGATGGTTGGTTAAAGCGTCGCAAATATAGGTCGGCCGGCTGCCCCCTCTCTCCCCTGCAAATATTTTATTCGCGACGCTTATGTAAGCGTCGCTAAACCTACATTTTGTTGTAGTGTGTGGGGGGGCCGGCCGCCTCCTCTCTCCCCCGGATCCGCCCACCTCTAGTGAGAAGGGCGGAGGGAGGGGGGGTGGCCGGCCGCCCCCTCTCTCCCCTTGGTCCGCCCCCCTCCTTTGGTTTCCAGAGGAAGGGAAGGAGGTGGGCGGACCTGGAGAAGAGAGGGGAAAGAGGAGGCCGGAGACAGAGGGCCGGATTCCGGGTCCCTGCTGGAATCAAGGCCCCCATAGTCCCGGCCTCCCTCGCGCTGCCCCATCTCCATCAAAACCACCCTCCTCCTCTGAAACAAAAAAGGGGAAGGGAGGAGGACCCGGGGAGAGAAGAAGGGGGGGCGAGGGAGAGGGAGGCCGGGACCGGACCGGAGCGACGCATAGTTACATACGTCACTACTACTATATCTATGTGTCGCTATTAGTTCATAATTTTTATTTTTTAATTAAAATTGATAAATATTGGCGACACTTATTTATAAACCTCGCTATTGTTGAACGTATTAGCGACGTTTGTAAAAATGCGTCGTTAATAGTTTTAAATTTTTAAAAAAAAAATTAATAGATATATCTTTTAGTGACGCTTATGCAAGCGTCGCTAATAAGCTAAGTATTAGCGACACATGAACTTAAGCGTCGCTAAAAGGTTACATATTAGCGATGTTTTTACTAATGCGTCACTAATAGGCTACCATTAGCGATGCATAATATAATGCGTCGCTAATATTAGTTTTTTTTTGTGACGTTTTTTAATATGTTGTTATTAACAATTTGTAGTGATGCATTTTATTGCGATGCTTATATAAGCGTCGCTAATACCCTCTTTTGTTGTAGTGGTAAGAACATAAGTGTCCATTTTGGTTCATGATTCATTGAACCCTATAAAAATATGAAAAATTAGGACTAGCTATGGATAGTGATGTTAATTGACTCGGAGTAAGTTTTTGACCAAAATTAACGGTTGGTTCCATGTGCAATGACAAATTTATCCCTAGAGTTGGATTGGGCTCACTTGCTAATAAATATCTTGGAAAAATCATTTGAATAGAAACACTTTCAAATTACATGACATTTAAGGACTTCATATTGTCATAACAAGTTGGAAAATGTTATAAAGTGCCTTACCACCCGTGGTTTTTAATTGTTGCACGGAGGACTTAGATATTGTCTTGTGAGTTCAATGTTTTGGGTTGTATCTAGCTAGATCTGTATTGAGGATATCAAGCTCTAAAACTTAGTATTTACCCTGTTGTAGGGATATGGATGTACTTGTCAATGTTACTTGGTTTAGAGACTTCAATAACATTGGTTTTGTGTATGAAAAGAGTCCATAGTTTATGTTTTAGTAGAGGGTTTCACAAGTCTAGTTTGATCCACTTCCCTTGGGATTAGGATAGTGTGGAAAAGTCATAGTATGCTCATTGATAATATCCATGACGAAATTGACCGATAGGGGCATAGGCCTTTGTGGTCTCCACATTTTTGGGGCTCCGGTCCCCATCCCTTTCTAGGCACCCTGCATGCCCAATATTTGGGCATCGTGGAAGACCTATCTACCTTTAGTAATTGTTGTCCATGATCACGATGGTACCCATGCTTGTAGATCTATGGCTAATTGTTAGCCCCTTAACTTGACGGATGCGGAAAGGGGGCGGCTACCCCCATACTTGGCAGCGGGCAGCCAAGTTTTTCTAGGCAGCGGACAGCCTAGGCAGCCCCTTGGGCATGGACGGATGTTGGGATAGCGCGGGTGATGTTCCGGATGAGCTACTCGCCTTGCAGAGCAGGCTGGGTAGGAGTCCTTACGCGGGTGGGACTTTAGCGGCGAAGCTGGGCGTTGGTTGGACTTAGGGGAGGACTCCTAAGGTGGATAGGATTCAGCTTGTGCTGGTTGGCTACACTCCTAGTTGGAGTAGGAGACCGGGCAGCAGACTCCTAGGACAGACAGGACTCGTACAAGCAGGCTGGCTACACTCTTAGGACGGATGGGAGTTGGTTGGCTAGTTCCCTTGATGGCATGACTCTTGGTGGCAGCATGGCAAAGGACTTCTAGCGGAAGACGGACTCGCGAAGGCTTCCTTATCTATGCTATCCTGGAATGGCTTTGGGCTGAGAGTTGGACAGGGTGAGGGCTCTTGTATTAGGTGGGTTTTGTACTTCTAGTTGCTCTAGGACGGCCAACCTATGGCTGAGTCTATTTAAGGGAATGGTTGGGGCGGCCAAGGGATGAGAATGCTCTGATTTTCTTGCACAGCGAACCAGGGAGGAAGAGAAGAGAGAGATCTCAACCTGGTTGTTCAGCCCTCCCTCTCCCTACTTGTGTATTTCAGCGGATTGATTTACATAGCTTGGGCGGAGACCCTTGCACCAGGTTGGTTGTGTTGCTTTGTGGTTGTTTTGCTTGTTTTCCCTTGCGCATACGAGTGGGAAGGGGAGAGAGTGGCTGCTGGCTGCGCGGTGTAGTCAGGCCATCACGAGTGCGAACGCTAGGCAAAGCTTCGTGCCCATGACAGTTGGTTCCATTGCCGGGATACTGAAGGAGGTGAAAGCTCTGTACAGTCTCTGCGAAGGAGTTGGCTGAAGGTTGCTGAGTCACTGGGATACCCAGGAGAGGCAGATACCTTGCGGGTTGTTGTTGGACAGATCAGATATCCATCCTTGCTGAAGCGCTGAGACAACCCGGAAGGAGGTGAAAGCTCTGGATGGGCTTGGCGCTAGGCAGGTTGGACAGGTGCTGAGGTGCTGGAATCCTTGAAGGAGTAGAGGTCTCTGGACGGGCTGCTGCGAAGGTCATTGGCAGACTTGCTGGGCAGCGAGGTGCTGAGACGTTGGGAGATGGCGTTCACCTTGCTGAAGCAGATTCCAGGATCGGCTACATGGTGGGTTGCAGGTCCTTGGGCGGGCTTGTACTTTGGGGGAGCGGTTTCCCCACATACTTGGCTGAGCGAGGCAGCCATGGGAAGGGGTGGTGATGCAGTTCGTGGGTGTTCAGGTGGCTGGCGTCACCCACATCGCATGGAGGGCAGCAAAGGGGGCAACGGTGGCATGGACAATGGGGACCAGGTGGGCTGGCCGAAGAAAGGTGCTGGCTGTATCATACCCCAAGGGCCACACTATGCAAAGGGCTGTCTGAAACAGGTAAGGCTGAAGGCACTTGTCGCTGAAGAGGAGAAGGACGAATCTGAGCATGAGGAGGTAGTTCGGATGAGTCCCTTGCAGCGAATTAGATGTGTTCGGTTGATGGAGTGCCCGGTTCAGGGGGCAACTTTGGGTCATTGAGGATTCGAAGGAAGGAGGGGAGCGGACTCCCCATGCCTTGGTTGATCGAAGCAGCTAAGGGGTGGACTAATGCAGAGGTTCGTAGGATGGTGGGCAGCGGGTGTTGCTCAAACTTGGCTGAAGGTGGACTTAGGCTGGGTGGAATTTGACTTGGCCGTGGTGTGATGCAAAGTGTTGGCTTCTTGCTAGCAGGTTCAGCGAGGCGGATGGCTGAAGTGCTTCAATCGGTGCACCTGGGAAGTTGGGGCTTCGACGAGGGCGTCGAAGAATTAAGTGTGGGAGGCCTGTTAGCCCCTTAACTTGACAGATGCGGAAAGGGGGCGGCTACTCCCATACTTGGCAGCGGACAGCCTAGGCAGCCCCTTGGGCACGGACGGATGCTGGGACAGCGCGGGTGATGTTCCGGATGAGCTACTCGCCTTGCGGAGCAGGCTGGGTAGGAGTCCTTGCGCAGGCGAGACTCTAGCGGCGAAGCTGGGCACTGGTTGGACTTAGGGGAGGACTCCTAAGGCGGATAGAATTCAGCTTGTGCTGGCTGGCTGCACTCCTAGTTGGAGTAGGAGACCGGGCAGCAAACTCCTAGGACAGACAGGACTCGTACAAGCAGGCTGGCTACACTCCTAGGACGGATGGGAGTTGGTTAGCTGGTTCCCTTGGATGGCATGACTCTTGGTGGCAGCATGGCGAAGGACTTCTAGCGAAAGACGGACTCGCGAAGGCTTCCTTATCTATGCTATCCTGGAATGGCTTTGGGCTGAGAGTTGGACAGGGTGAGGACTCTTGTATTAGGTGGGTTTTGTATTTCTAGTTGCTCTAGGACGGCCAACCTATGGTTGAGTCTATTTAAGGGAATGGTTGGGGTGGCCAAGGGATGAGAATACTCTGATTTTCCTGCACAGCGAACCAGGGAGGAAGAGAAGAGAGAGATCTCAACCTAGTTGTTCAGCCCTACCCTCTCCCTACTTGTGTATTTCAGCGGATTGATTTACATAGCTTGGGCAAAGACCCTTGTACCAGGTTGGTTGTGTTGCTTTGTGGTTGTTTTGCTTGTTTTCCCTTACGCATACGAGTGGGAAGGGAAGAGAGTGGCTGCTGGCTGCACGGTGTAGTTAGGCCATCACGAGTGCGAACGCTAGGCAAAGCTTCGTGCCCGTGACACTAATCATGATGGATCTCTAATGGCATTGGGATATGTTATTTAGTTTGCATTCTACTCTTTTGAGGAGTTCGTTTACTTCAAGGTATGGAATTAGTTTCCTAACGATATAGTCAATTTTCTCCTGGAGTTGGAGACATTTTACTTCTAGTGTTGGAATCAATTTCCTTTTGATGTGTGACTTTGTTTACTCCTAGTTGTAGAACTAGTTTCCTAGTGGTAAAGTTTAGTTACCTGTGTTGTTAGAGTCAATTCTGCTCCTAGAGTGATAATCTATTTCCTTCAGCTAAACAATGATCTTCAGCCATGTGACTTCCTATAGATATTAAGGTTGGTGTGGTTTTATTGTCTTGTAACATCTATCATTTAGTAGTATTAGTTTTTATGGTTCTCTTTCAAATTGCAATATTGCATAAATATAAGTAGTTTTCATATCCTACTGACTATTATAATACTCACACATCTTTGTGTTGCAGAATTAGCTTAGAAGGGCATAAGCTTGTGGGGTTTATTGCTTACTAGGTTTGTTATTTTAAATTGTTGTTTAATTTGTACTTGTTGGAAGGGTCTTGACAAACATTTTGTAAATGTTGCTATAATGAAACAACATTTTGTAAGTAGTGTTTTATAATTGTTGGTTCTCTAAGAATTTTGTTTGAGAAGGTGGTAGTCAGAGTAGGGGCAGCAGCGGGTAGGCATTCTATAGTCCATTAATTAGTGGAGTGGGCCGGGCCCGTCCCATAAGGGTGGGGGGGTGAGCCCTGGATTGCCCGCATGCTGGCCTGCCGGGCCCCCTCTGACCATTTTTTCCAAAATAAAAAATGGCCCCCGCTGCAACGGGCCTTAGGGGCCAGCCCACACTTCTACCAGCCCTAGGTTGGAGGTGGTGAAGAGAAAGGACCGACGTCACGACAGTAAACGGAGAAACACAAGGAACGACAAACAAAGTTCAGTCCAAAATATATTTATTAGAATGCATTATCAACAATTCTACTAAAACTCGAAAAAAAATGATATCATTAAGGTTCCCGATAGGGAGTACTATCCATATCTTTAAGGTCCGTGATCAAAACTGCTTTATTATACTGAGGCAAGAAATGCCTGGCAGAACGGATGGTTTCAGCCGCCACCGCCCACGCGCTCTTGGATGTCTTTTTCCATGCCCTGGTCTGGGTGCCTTTATAAGGCATAATATATGACATGAGGAGTGGAACTGTAAAAG
The DNA here is from genome assembly GCA_035235625.1 of Saururus chinensis. Lineage (NCBI taxonomy): Eukaryota > Viridiplantae > Streptophyta > Magnoliopsida > Piperales > Saururaceae > Saururus > Saururus chinensis. The sequence goes on along the minus strand of CP141142.1, from coordinate 11,841,195 downwards.
GGATGCTGCAACCCAGTACAGAAATCCCAATAACGAGCCACTTGCTCTCTGATGCCACTGTGCATACTCCTGCGACAAATGCAATAACCATGGCGCAGAGCCCACCAAACTAGTGGCGTGGAGAGTTTAAGGGTGCGTACCAAAACATCACGGTCTCTTGTTGCAGAACTGATAAGCATAAATGCTGCTGTTGCGGACGAACACATGGCTATTGTGTCGGCAAGCAAGAAGACTTGTAGAGATGTTTTCTTCATTAGGGTTGCCGAACCTTCATCAGGCCCATCATTTTTATACCCTCCGGGGAGGCTATAAGCAGCAGCAAATGTGACCGTCGCAACGAGTGTGGCCACCAGAGAGAGGGTGTTGGCCCTGGCTCTGCGGGCCTCAAGCAGAGATGGGTCTCTTGAAGGAGTGTTGGAAACATTTTCCCTCGTAACATCTTCAAGCTTCCCTCGCCGCACCCCCGCATGTCTCAGAGCTCGCAAAATTCGAAACTGCATCAAGAAATCAACACAAAAGTTGCAGCTGTTTGGATGTGCCATTCTTTTCCATATATATATTTCAATGAATAGTTTTTAGCTTTTCTGAGATTGTATTGAACAATTATATTTCCTTGGATGTTATCAAAGAATAAGTTGGTCAGGGTCATATAAATGATTATGCAATGGCAGATAATTGGCATTCATAGATTTCAAAAGACAGTAGGGAACATTATAAAAGAGAAGTGTCGATATATATATCATGAATAAATTACCTTCCGAGCTCCCATGCTTGGCTCCTCTTGTAATTCTGCAACATCAACAGAAGTTTGACCATTTTTGTTCGTAGCCACCAGATCAACTCCTCTACGAGTGCAAAGAAGATTAACTAGAGAAAGACTTCGGGACATTACAGCCAAATGCAGTGGAGAATTCCCATCTATATCTTTCTCATTTAAGAGATCCGCAAGCCCTGGATCCTCAAGAATGTACTCAACAACCCTTGCCTTTCGTCTTATTATTGCCAAGTGGAGGATGTTGCAGCTTCTTGAGTCGAGCAACTCAACAGAACCTGGACAACGACAATATATTTCTTGGACTATGGAAGTATGACCTTTAGAGGCAGCCATGTGGATGGGTGACCTCCCAAAATTATCCAAATCGTATGCAGTTGAAGCATCCAAACACAAAAACAACCTAGCCATCTTCAAGTTTCCCAAGGATGCAGCACAATGAAGTGGTGTTATCTTACCTTCATCCCCTTCCTTGACAAGGTTTGGAGAGTCTTCCAGCAGCTCTTTTACTATATCTAATAGTAAAAAAAACAAACAGAGTGTTAAGTAAAAGAGACCCGCTTGTATATGCGCCTCAACATGAGCCCGGGTTTAAACACGAGTGCGTAAGCGTGGGCATCTCACACCAACAAATTTTTATCCAACGGTGTATATAATTCAGAGGATAGATTATTTTCTGCCCCCTTCATCATCGGATTGCCATGATTATATAAACGTTTTGTAAGTAAAAATTTCATCCACTTAAATTGAAATATATAATTATTTTTTAAAATAGAGTTAGAGAACAAGAAAATAATTATTGTCTCCTTCCCATATTCAAAAATTAACTTGTTTTGAAAAACCAAATGGAGCTAATAATGCTGGATTTAGAGAGTACAAAAATATGAAAAATTCATTTGACATGGTCGATGGGGCTCAGGGTATTTCTTTGTGAAAATACAAAGACAAGATCAATCATTAAGCTGAAATCAAAATATTTCATTTAACTATTTTAGCAAATAATACTATGATCAGCACATCATTCTTCATATTTGTGGATCTGGAAAACTATTGTTGCAACAACTTTTATTAGAGATAGAATTGCTTCTATTAATTATGGTTCCTCTTACTATTTACTAAGGCAAAACTACATCTCAATTTACTCATGGAAGGGGATGTTCAGCAAAGCTAGTATTCTGCTTTGAGTGTGACCTTTGCATAGTAGAAATTGGACTAATTGCTTGATTCATATCATGTAAGCAAAATGAGTGAAATATTTCTTTTGTTTTATATTAAGTGTCTCATTTCAAAATATTTATCTCACATTAAGTGTCTTACTTCAGACACTCCTATCAAGTAGATAGCTACTAATTTACTTCTTACAACGATAGGAAGAACATGAGAAGCTTAGCTAGTTAGAGTTACGAGAATCTAAGTTAGAGTTTGTTATAGTTCTGTCTTTTTTCTAGTCTAAGGTTCTTACTTTCCTTAAAAATTATACATTTTACATGTAGACACTTAAATATGCGATAGAGGAAATAATAACTTTGCATTTTCATTCAGTCACTTGTCTACATTTATTAATAGGTTACTCATCTATTTATAGGGGTGCTAATGAGCCGAGTTAAGTTGTGTTTTTGGTTAGTTCGGCTCAAACTCATAATTTTTAGTATTGGCTCGAGCTCGACTCAAACTCGATCAAACTACCAATTATCAAGTGAAGGAAACCAAAAACTTGACTCGTGCTCGAGCTTGAACTCCATATACAGTGATCACATAACTTAGCTCAAATTTGGCTCGATTGTAAATCCAACTATGTGTAAGTTTAGCTCAAATCAAATCTAGCTAAGTAAGCCAAAGAAAATTCAAAAATATTCCAGAGCTGGGATTTGAACTTGTGACGTTGCCAAAAAAAATTCCTTGACCACTTCTCCTACAACACCTTTTGTGTCAAACATTCCATCAAATAAATACATAAGTAGGGCTCAAAAAATCCAACTCGATCCATTACCCAACCCGAACCTGACTTGCAACCTGACCTGAATACAATTAGGTTCAAGGTTATGGTTTGAAAATTTTACCCCTTTTAAAATTAAGGTTAGGTCGGGCTTTACCCGCATTACCTGCCGGACCTCAACCCTAGTATTTAATGATGTAATGACATAAGATGAAGAGATTCGAAAGAAATTTTCATATAATTTTATTTTTTTATTTTATTTTATAGTTATTTATTAATTGTTTATGGGATTTATATAGTTTTGGACGTTTATCTAATAATATTGCAATGTATTTAAAAATTCATTATATTTGGCCATGCAAAGATAATTTATAAAATATTAAAAAAAAAAATAATTGACAAAAAAAAAGTAGAGTTACCGGCATACCTGCCTGACCTGATCAAAGTAGGGTTAAGGTTTGGGTTTTCAACCCAATTAATAAATAGGGTCGGGTCATGACCCGACCTGATTTATATACATATCAAGATGACTCGACCCAACCTAATTCTTAGCCCTATATATAAGGTTCTTATTATTTAAGTATATTTTTTATCAAATATAATTTTATCACTCAGTCATTAAAGTTGTACGCTTGGCCCATGTTATGTTAATTAATATTTACACTTCTTTATATTGATCATATATTTTAATCCATAAAAATGAGTGCAAAAAACTTAATTAATATTTCTACCTTGTTATACCAATATACACTAATTACACGGTAAAAAAATAATATTATCAAATACTCCCTCCATCTTAAATTAATAACTCAAATTGGTTTTTAAAAGTAAATTAATTTTAATTTTTTTTTAAAAACTAAATGGAGCTATTAATATAGGACAAATGGAGTATTTATAGATACAATCCTATACAAAATTATTATCATGTACTAAAATCTTGTAAATTTTTAAATAGACAACTAAAGTATAAATAATATTATTTACTTATTTATTAGCTTTTTTTAATATTTGTATTTGTTGTTATGCTATATCTTGTGTTTGTATGTTTAACTATGTATGCATCTTTTAGTATTTTTTAAATATGTTACTATTATTAGCATATATGTACTCCTTCTGTACCATTAAAGTGTTCATATATTTATATTATATGTATTTTTAGTAATTTTGTATATGAACATATTTTTATTAGCACATATATACTATATGTATATGTGACACCACAACCTCTTTTACATACTCTAACCTTCTTTTGGTTATATAAAATATATTTATTATTTAATAATTTAAAATTTCTAAATCTTTTACTTTTTACTTCATCTTATAACCAGCAAACAGAAAAAATTAGTGCCATTGTGATTAACTACATTTGTGTATGATATATAATATATGAATGTATATCATTTATTTCTATTATACATAAATATAAATTTTAGTAAATATCACATATGTAACATATGTATATTACGTCTCTTTAAAATATTTACTTCTAAATAATTGATATCATGTGTAATGTGTAGGGGTGTTAAGGAGCTGGGTCGAGTCGAGTTTTAATATAGTGGGAATATGAAACTTAATATCTTGTCGTCTTCAACCCATCTCAAATAAATATAACTTACCCTAATCTTACTAAGAAAAAAGAGACTTCGAGAGTTAATGCTAAAAAATGTTTAAAAAATTATGGTAAAATTCGAATTTATACCGATTAATCCAATAGTAGTCTCCATAGAAATTTTAAAAAGATATCTAGTAATTTGTTTGACATGCAGTGATAGTAAACAATATTATTATAACATATTGTCTAATGATTGATATATTATTTGATATGTAGTACAATATACTCCATTTTTTAGCTTGGTTGTACTATATATGTATATAATTTATTAAATCTTACTTTTAAGATATATCTAAAATTCAATACATATCACATATGGACATGTGTATAATGTGTATTTAAATATTTACTTCTCAAAAATAAATATCATGTGTGATATAAGTGAATACTCAATACATAGATATTATATATTCATTAATAATATATAAATTTATTATATATATGTATATGTTATAAATGTAAATTGAGATTGATAATTGTGTACATAAGTGTCAATATGTATTTATATATTTACAAATTTTATTTGAGTTCTCGTCGAGTACGAGTTGAGTTTGAGCTGAGTTCAACTTTTTTTTAAGCCGAGTCGAGTTGAGCTAGGGTATGCTTAAATTTCACTCAAAAATATTTGAATTTGAGCTAAGCCACTTTGAGTTGAGCTATATTCGAGCGATGACATGGCTCCACTCATTAGCACACCTAACTATTTATACATCAACCATCACATAATTGAATACTAGTATAACATAAAATCAATTTGTTACAAATAATTACTCTATTAAAGCAAACGGGTGAAGCAAAAAATAGAAAATGGCACACCATGACTTATGCCGAAACACATATAAGTAATATAAATTCATAAACAACTACTTAAACCCCATCTCATCATATAATAGCAAATACTTCCTTTGTCCCGTATTAGTAGCTTTATTTGGCAAAAATATTTATTCATATATATGTTGTTGTGTTCAATATAAATGGTTGTGTATTAAAAAAAAAGAATTATAGGCTTATTTTTCTTTCTCTTAGACGTGAGTTTCACTATTTAATAAAACCTACCACTTCATAAATATAATAATTAACATAAGATAGAGGGATTACTAATAAATATTTTGATTAAAAATTAAAATAAATTCAAACACTTATTACGGAATATTAATTATTACTGGCTAACAATTACAATGTAGATCACAGAAAGGATCGCAATATTACTCAACACATAATGGAAAAGAATAAAATTTTGAAGAATTGGAAGGGAAATATCAAATTACCAAAGTGTCCCTCAACGACGGCCGCGTGCAGAGCCGTCTCACCACGAGGGCCCCTGAAACTACGATGAGGACTCTTCAGAAGCAGCCTCACCACCCGTAATAGACCCTTCTGAGCCGCCAAGTATAGCGGAGATTCGTGGAGATCCGTAAACCCAATCCGTTGCGAGCAAGTAAATCTTTCCACCACCTCCAGTTGCCCGCTCCTCACCGCCTCGTGCAGGGCCATGTAGTTGGCCTTATTCTTCATTACTACCACCTCCCCCCACCCAGGTTCACTCAGCAGGAAATCCACCGCCGGAAAGAGGCCTGCCCGGGCAGCGAGGTGGAGAGCAGAATCGCCCTTGGAGTTGGGTTCCGTTAGCAGGGAAGGATGTATTCCGAGGGCCTCTCTCATTATCTCCACATGGCCATACCTGGCGGCGAGATGGAGGACCGTATTCAACTGGGGAGTGGTGGCCAGGAGCTTACTCGGGTCCTGGTTGGCAATATGCAGGAAGAGTGGCACATTTCCTGTCTTTGATGCCTTGAGTAGCTCCAGATCCATTGCTAATTTTTTCTTCTAGCTGTAGCAAAGGTAACAGCTTAATGCACATGAACACTAACGGGCCACTAGTAATCTTTGTGGTTTTTCCCCTCACACCCACCACTCGGCCTTGTATAGCTTGCAAATAAAACAGTTTCATTCATGATCTTTGAAGGGCTTCCTATTGGTAGACGACTCGTGCTTCGGTAAACGCGTCTAGCGTGACTACATAAGGCACGGTCATAGAAAACTAGTTAATTTCTGTTCCATAATTGGTAGGAAACATCCTGTCAGGCTCGGAGAAATGCCATTGATCGACTTCATATTCAATAGGGCCGTTGCAATACCATTGGCATTGACTTTGCTCACCCACTTTTCTGGGCTCGTAAATGTCCACTGCCTCCAGCTCCACCAGTGTAAATGCGTAAAGAGTATTTCCAAAGCCGGATGCCTCCTGCGTCGAGTACCAAAATAGCGCCATTGCCAATCTAAACATTGAAATGACTTGGGGCACCATTTAAATGAAAACACTTCTTTTTAGTTTTTTTAATCATCTTTTCACCGCTATTCTATCAAGTTATCGGTGGGAGTTTTTGTTAGGAGTGGGCATTATAAATGAGTTAAGCCCATATTATTTAAATGGGCATAATAATGGTTATGTGGGTCAAGCCCATATTACTCAAGTGGGTCAAGCCCATTTGGTAGAGAAAGCCCAAGCCCACTTCATATAGAATGAGAATATCACATGGGAATTAGTTGAAGGAGTGAATAGTCTCACATCGCCTACGTGAAGGTGATAATGTTGGTATATAAGGCTTTAGTTTGGCCTTTCATGTTAAGCCCTTGGGCCAACCCACTTTTATGGGGGAGAGAGATGTTGGACCAATGCACCTAGGTGGGCTAACCCACACGCGCGTGCCGCCGCCGTCCGTCGTGTCGGGTTGGGTTGGTTCAACAAGATAATATTTTTGGGACAAATTTATTTGGTTCGGTTTTCTATTTAATTGGTTTGGTTTTATATGGGTCCGGCTTGCTTTCACTAAAGGAAGTGTCCGTTAACGGATGGACGCATCCGTTTGAACGGGAAAAGTTGTCTTCAACGGGATTTTCTATAAAATCATGAAAAACTCTTTCTGCAAACAATCCGATTTGGGATTTTCTATCTGTTCCGTTCATCTGTGTTCTGTGTTAGCATACTCACTGTGGTTCGCTGCATATACCGTGTTGGAGGTGTTCCTACGGTATATGGTTGATCGTCTTATCCTGGGAGGCAGACGTCCACGAGTCCTAAACACCAGTAGGGAGGGCGAATTCTGTCTTAAGAACAGAGTTGATTGCTTGATTCGATCATAAACATTTCAGTAACATTTTTCATCACATATAAGGCAAAGGTAAGGAAATATAACAATCTTACTATTTGAACTTTTCTGACAGTTTACTGTTCAAAATTTCGGAAGTTACTGTTCATTACTTTTGGAGCTTACTGGTTGAAAAATTTCCGATTGTTTACTGGTCACAAATTTTCAGCAGTTTCCTGTTTATTAATACATTTTGAAATTTACTGTTCATAATTTCTGAAGTTTACTGTTCATCATTTTAATATACAGTACGTAACATTTCAGATAGTTTACTCTTCGTACTGTTTTTGGACTTTTACTGTTCTTAACATTCCTAGAGCTTACTGTTCGAAATTTACTATTGTCTAAACATTTCGAAATACACCTTTTGAGCATATTTTTTGCAATTTACTATTTTGTGCATCGATTTCATAAATCACTGCTTTGTGCATTAATTTGGAAATTCAACGTTTCAGAATAAGTATTTCGCAATTCACTGGTTTGCATAGATTTCGAAATTCGTTGTTCTGTATATGTATTTTGAAATTCACTGTTCTACATAGATTTTGAAATTCACTGATTTTTAACACTGAGTAAATCTTCTGTTCTTTGGAACAGAAATGGCTGCTGAAGGTACCCACTTGGCCTCGGTACTTGTTCCCACTCCGGTGACTGCTCCTCTTCCCATTAAAGGGAAAAAACCAGAAAAGTTCAATGGTGCGGATTTCAAAAGATGGCAGCAGAAAATGCTGTTCTATCTCACCACACTGAACTTAGCCTGCTTCCTTTAAGAGGACGTACCCATTCTCACTGAGGAGAAAATGGAGGACAAGACAGCTGTTGCGGCAGTAGATGCATGGAAACATGCGGATTTCTTATGCCGTAATTACATCCTTAATGGGTTGGACAACACATTGTATAATGTGTATAGTTCAATGAAAAGTGCTAAGGCACTGTGGGAGTCTTTAGACAAGAAGTACAAAACAGAGGATGCTGGAACGAAGAAATTCGTGGTCGGCAAATTTTTGGACTTCAAAATGGTGGACTCTCAAACTGTGATCAGCCAAGTTCAAGAACTCCAAGTGATCCTGCATGATATTCATGCAGAAGGAATGACTTTAAGTGAGTCTTTCCAGGTGGCAGCTCTAATTGAAAAATTACCACCTTCCTGGAAGGATTTCAAGAATTACTTAAAGCATAAACGAAAGGAGATGAACATGGAAGATCTGATTGTACGATTAAGGATTGAAGAGGACAACCGGGCTTATGAAAAGAACACCAAAGGCCATGGCCTAGAAGCCAAAGTAAATGTTGTGGAACAGAGGCATAAAGGCTCTAACTTCAACAACAAGAAGAGGAAGTATCCTGCTGGACAGTCAAACAGTGACTCCAACAAAGCCAAATTCAAGGGCAAGTGCTACGTGTGTGACAAGATAGGCCACAAGGCTAAGGATTGTCGGAAACGGAATAAACAAGATGATTCCAAGAAGAAGAAGGCACAGGCCCACATGACTGAAGTGGAGAATCTCTCCACAAATGTGAATGACATCAACCTTTTTGCTGTTATTTCAGAAGTGAACATGGTTACCAACGCTTGTGAATGGTGGGTGGACACCGGGGCTACTCGTCATGTTTGCTCTAATAGGAAGATGTTCTCCACTTATCAGCCCGTGGAGAATGGTGAACAGTTGTTTATGGGTAACTCCTCTACTGTGAAGGTTGAAGGACTTGGCAAGGTGGTGTTGAAGATGACTTCAGGCAAAGAGCTCACACTCAACAATGTGCTGCATGTTCCTGAAATTCGAAAGAATTTAGTGTCTGGATCCTTGCTGAGCAAGAATGACTTCAAGTTGGTTTTTGAGTCAGACAAATTTGTCTTGACCAAGGGTGGGATGTACGTGGGCAAAGGGTATTTAAATGAGGGGCTTTTTAAGCTCAATGTACTCACTATTGTACCAATTTCTGTTATTAAGAATGCAAATGCTTCTTCATCGTATATGATTGAGTTATGTGATATGTGGCATGGTAGATTAGGTCATGTTAATTATGATGCTTTACGTAGATTGATTAATATGGAATATCTGCCTAAATTTAATATTGACTTTAATCATAAATGTCAAACTTGTGTAGAATCAAAATTAACCAGGAAATCTTTCCAAAGTATTGCGCGTAGTACTGAACCTCTTGAGTTAATTCACAGTGATGTCTGTGACTTAAAACTTGTTCAAATAAGAGGAGGTAAAAAGTACTTTATTACATTTATCGACGATTGCACTCGTTATTGTTATGTTTACTTGTTGAGAAGTAAAGATGAGGCCATTGACATGTTTATATTATATAAAACAGAGGTTGAGAATCAACTTGGCAAAAAAATTAAAGTTCTAAGAAGTGATAGAGGTGGGGAATATGAATCACCTTTTGGTGATTTCTGTTCACAACATGGTATAATACACCAAACAACGGCACCCTATTCACCTCAGCAAAATGGAGTTGCTGAACGGAAAAATAGAACCTTAAAAGAAATGATGAATGCCATGTTAATCAGTTCTGGGTTACCCCAGAACATGTGGGGGGAAGCTTTGCTTTCAGCAAATTATATTCTCAACAAAATACCTCATAAGAAAACCTTGCAGACACCATATGAATTATGGAAAGGTCGAAAGCCTTCCTACAAATTCTTAAAAGTGTGGGGGTGTTTGGCAAAAGTGGCGGTCCCTAATCCCAAGAGGATTAAAATTAAACCAAAGACCATTGATTGTGTATTCATTGGTTATGCCAATAATAGCAGTGCATATCGCTTTCTTGTTCATAAATCGAATATTCCTGATATAAATGTCAATACTGTGATTGAATCCAGGAATGCTTCGTTTTTTGAAAATATTTTTCCGTGGAATTCTACACAAACGGAAAGTTCTCTTCAAAGAACTTTGGATGTTGAAAAGGATAATAGTGAAGACCAAGAGGGAGAGGATGATGAACCTAGACGTAGCAAACGTGCTAGAACATCAAAATCCTTTGGTCCAGACTTTCTGACTTATTTGTTGGAAAATGAGCCTCAAAGTTTTAAGGAAGTCATGTCATCTCCTGAAGCACAATATTGGAAGGAGGCAGTAAACAGTGAAATTGAATCCATTATGCAAAATCATACTTGGAAGTTGGTGGATCTACCGCCAGGGAGTAAACCTCTAGGATACAAGTGGATATTCAAGAGGAAGATGAAGGCTGATGGATCAATTGACAAATATAAAGTCAGACTTGTTATAAAAGGATACAAGCAAAAAGAAGGTCAAGATTATTTTGATACTTATTCACCTGTCACAAGGATAACTTCCATTAGGATGTTAATCGCTATTGCTGCTTTGTATAATCTTGAAATACATCAAATGGATGTGAAAACCGCATTCTTGAATGGTGACTTGAATGAGGAAATTTATATGCAACAACCTGAAGGGTTTGTTGTACCGGGTCAAGAAAACAAAGTGTGCAGACTTGTTAAATCTCTTTATGAACTTAAACAAGCACCTAAGCAATGGCATGAAAAATTTGACAAAATGATGATGTCAAATGGATTCAAAATCAATGAATGTGACAAATGTGTTTATGTGAAAGACAGACCTGATGGCTATGTCATTGTATGTCTTTATGTGGATGATATGCTAATTATTGGTAGCAATGATGATATCATTAAAGCTACCAAGAAGATGTTGAACAAACAGTTTGACATGAAGGATATGGGTGTTGCAGATATCATACTAGGGATGAAAATCTCTAAAACATCTGATGGATATGTATTATCTCAATCTCATTACATTGAGAAAATATTAGAAAAATTTAATCAGAATGATAATCGTCCAGCAAGAACACCTGTGGATGTGACATTGCACTTAAGCAAAAACACGAGAGAGAGCATATCACAACTTCAATATTCTCAAATTATTGGAAGTCTCAATTACATTATGAATTGTACGAGACCAGACATCGCATACTCAGTGAGTAAACTGAGTAGATTTAATAGCAACCCAGGGGCAGACCGCTGGAAGGCTGTAGTCAGGGTTCTTAGATATCTAAGATATACCTTGAACTATGGGCTGCATTATACAAGGTATCCAGCAGTATTAGAAGGTTACTGTGATGCAAACTGGATATCTGATATAAAAGACTCAAAATCCACAAGTGGATATGTCTTTACACTTGGAGGTGCAGCAGTGTCTTGGAAATCCTCAAAACAAACGTGCATAGCAAGATCCACCATGGAATCTGAATTCATTGCACTTGATAGAGCAGGCGAAGAGGCTGAGTGGCTTCGTAATTTTTTAGAGGATATGCCAATGTGGGGGAAACCTGTGCCACCTAATTGCATACATTGTGATAGCCAATCGGCTATAGGAAGGGCACAGAGTAACTTGTATAATAGTAAATCTCGACATATACGTCGGAGGCACAATACCATAAAACAATTGCTCTCTAGTGGAATAATTTCCATTGAGTATGTTAGGTCAAAAGAAAATATTGTGGATCCGCTTACTAAGGGTTTGACCAAAGAACAAGTGAGCAGTTCATCGAGGGGAATGGGCTTGAAGCCTATACATTAAGAATCACCATAATGGCAACCCAACCTTGTTGACTGGAGATCACAAGATCTAGGTTCAAAGGGACAACCGAATTGTGGGGGATTCAAGGGGAATCACTATTGAGATAAAATCTCGTCCCCATTCCTATGATGAGATAGTGATGCCTGCAGAGTGAATCAGGATAAGCTTTGCTTTTAATGGTTCTTATAGCTTGAATTCGTTCGAGTGGGGTATTGCAGGATACTCCTAATGAGAATCACCTATATGAGTGTAAAGGGGCTGCTTCTATGAGGATTTTAAGGCTAAATCTTCTAGAGCACTCATGAAAACCAGGTTTGTTCAGGGCCGAAATGAACACAATCATGAGAACCACAGTGTGTCTGAGAAGTGATTGTGTGAATTCTATTGTCTTGGTTTACACAAACGGCTGAACAGTTCAAGACATCACGTTCACTGATTAGCCAGTAGACCCGATAATTTTCACAAGGGAAGGTTCAAAGCCAAAAGCTACCTCACCCCCATGCATGATCTTTTCAATATTGCTTTCACGGTTTATCTTCATAGTTTTGCATAGTTATCCAGCCAATTCTCATTCATGTGGGGGATTGTTAGAAGTGGGCATTATAAATGGGTTAAGCCCATATTATTTAAATGGGCATAATAATGGTTATGTGGGTCAAGCCCATATTACTCAAGTGGGTCAAGCCCATTTGGTAGAGAAAGCCCAAGCCCACTTCATATTGAATGAGAATATCACATGGGAATTGGTTGAAGGAGTGAATAGTCCCACATCGCCTACGTGAAGGTGATGGTGTTGGTATATAAGGCTTTAGTTTGGCCTTTCATGTTAGGCCCTTTAGCCAACCCACTTTTGTGGGGGAGAGAGATGTTGGACCAATGCACCTAGGTGGGCTAACCCACACACGTGCGCCGCCGCCGTCCATCCGGCCGGCTCGGTTCGGTTCGCACGCGCGGCCGGCCGGGTCGGGTCGGGTTGGGTTGGTTCAACAAGATAATATTTTTGGGATAAATTTATTTGGTTCGGTTTTCTATTTAATTGGTTTGGTTTTATATGGGTCCGGCTTGCTTTCACTAAAGGAAGTGTCCGTTAACGGATGGACGCATCCGTTTGAACGGGAAAAGTTATCTTCAACGGGATTTTCTATAAAACCATGAAAAACTCTTTCTGCAAACAATCCGATTTGGGATTTTCTGTCCGTTCCGTTCATCTGTGTTCTGTGTTAGCATACTCACTGTGGTTCGCTGCATATACCGTGTTGGAGGTGTTCCTACGGTATATGGTTGATCGTCTTATCCTGGGAGGCAAATGTCCACGAGTCCTAAACACCAGTAGGGAGGGCGAATTCTGTCTTAAGGACAGAGCTGATTGCTTGATTCGATCATAAACATTTCAGTAACATTTCTCATCACATATAAGGCAAAGGTAAGGAAATATAACAGTTTTTTGTTTTTGTATTGTCCTTTATACCTCTCCCATTTGGTATTTATAATTGGAATTTATGTAGTGTCAAATTATCACATCGGTAAATAGAGATGTCAAATGACTCACATAAGCATTTTTTACGGCTCCATTTCTTTCATTAGAGATACTCTAAAAACATAGTTATTACCCTTAAAATACAACTGTTATGTTAGACGAGATTTAGAGCCTTAGGATGCATTATTTATCTTCTTACCTGGTATCCGCCAAGATATCCCCAACCAATTAGTAGGAGTCACTACAACAAAAAGGCTTATTAGCAACGTTTTTTTTAATGACGCAATATTAAACGTCGTTAAAAATACTATTTGTAACACATAGCAAAGTATTACAAAATATATAACTATTAGCGACGCCTTACAGAAAGTGTCACTAATAATTCTACTATTACAACTCTTTTCTACAAACATCACTAATAGCATCACCAACTTTTCCTCTCATCTAAGGTTCCTCAATCTTTAAGAATTGTAAAAATTAAAACCCACATGATAGCCAAAACTATCTTTCAATTATTGAAAAGGTGGTGGCGAAGAGAAGTGATTCAGACTAGTTGGGTGTGCACTCCTACTCATCGTGATGGGAGTTCCCAATCAATGTCAACCAAGTGGAAAAAATGAGTTTGATACTAACACAGAGTTAGATGCATTTTTCCAACTTGGCTAGAATTAATTGGGCACTTCCTCAATTGTGGTGAGATTACACAACCAACCGATCGTAACCAGAAGAAAAAAGACATAGAAAAGGGTGAGGAACAAGAAACGATAAAGTGCCTAATAAGGCTACATAGGTTATAGGAAAATTTTGTCATTTGCTAAGGCCCGAATCTTCCACATTCAGGAGTTGTTTGTGTACTAAATTTGTATAAGATTTCATTGATTCCGCCCTAATTTCGGCTTGAATTATCGTAATCATGTTTGTGTGCTAAAGATGGACGAAATTAAAAATTAAACCCCGAAGTTGATTCCAAGCTGCCGTTTCGAGTCAAAATTAACCAAAATCACATTATCACCTCATGAGGTGATTTTGTTAATTCTGGCTCCCAACCCCGTTTTAAAAATTATAGATTCTGTTATTGTTTAATTATTATTTTTTATATCAATTTGAGTCTAAAGAAAAGTGTTAAATATGTGAGGCACATTTTAAAAGTTTAAATTACTTACCTTTGTGGAATCTTATTTGACAGAGCTTGAGTTTAAGAGTGTAATAGTGCCAAGAATGTGCATATCTGAATTTAAGAAAGAGTTGTATTAATTTGAAATTTTAAAATTGGGTTTGATACGACATCCTAATTTATTCTAAAATATTTTATTATCTACCTTAATTCACTTGGTGGTAATTTTTTAAAATTATTACCAAAAAATTCAACTTCCACCTAAACAACCCCTTAACAAACAAAACTCAGTCCAAAATAGATTTATAAGAATGCAGTATGAACAATTCTACTAAAACTCCAAAAAGTAAACCAATCCCATGAAAAGAAACATTTATGCTTCAACATAAATATTCGAAGAATACCTCAACTTTGAATCTAAATGACAGTATAGACCCCTTCTCATGCGTGAGTTAATTTCTCTCCCATTTGTCGAGTCGAGCTATCAACTGATTGGTAGAGGTATACACTGTCCCTAAGCACCGCCTTCCCTCATGGTTGATTCATCGAGTTAGTAGTCCTAGAACGACAATAAATAATATAAAGACTAGAGTAAAAACTTCCTCCTCAATGGAGTGATGAATGATGTGATGTTCCCACTTACACTACAATAAATAGTACTATTAGTGACACTTTTAAAGTGTCGCTAATAGTACTCTAAGTGCCGCTAACGCATATTACTTTTGCAACGCTAATTATTTTACTTTTGTGATGCATAAAAAATTATCACTAATAGTAAATTATTAGTGACGCATAAATATAAGTGTCGCTAATAGTAAATTTATAGCGACACATACACTTACACATTGTTACTACCCTACGGTATTAGCGATGCATAACCTTATGTGTCGCTACTACCCTCAGATATAGCAATGCATATGGTTATGCGTCACTAATATAAATTTTTTATTTTTTAAAAATTTGTAAAAAAAATTATAATGAAAATTTTCCTTTCCCCTCCCCTCTCTCTATACCCTTTCTCCTCTCACTCTCTCTCTCCACACTCTCTCCTCTCTCCCTCCTATCTCCTCCCTCTCTCTCTTTCTCCCTCCTCTCTCCTCACCCTCTCTCTCCTCTTCCGCTCTCTTCTCTCTCCTCTCTCTCTCCTCTTTATCTCTCTTCCCTCTCTCTCCTCACCCTCTCTCTCCTCTTTCTCTCTCACTCTCTCTCCTCTCTGTCTATGCACTCTCTCTTCTCTCTCCACTCTGTCTTTTCAAATTAATAAGAAATTTTAATAAATAAAATATATAATATATAAATAGTGAAAGTTTAATTTATTATCGACACTACCTTTTATAGAAAATTTAATATTTATTTATTATATAAAAAAATTAAATAAAATATATTATATTTATGAAGTTTATTTTAAATTTTTTAATATTTATTTATTATATAATTATTTATTAAATAAATTAATTAATAAAGCTATTAGCAACGTTTGTAAACAAGTGTTGCTATTATCAATGTTAATTGCAACGCTTGTTTAAAAGTGTCGCTAATAGTTCTAAATTTTTATTTTAAATTTATAACTATTAGTGACTCTTTTCTTAAGCATCACTAATAGCAATAATAATGACTCTTTTCTTAAGCTATATTGCACAACGGATCATGCTTTTTCTTCATGTATTATGATAAATTTTAAAGTAGCTTTCTAACATAGCAAACAATTTATGAGTGTGATGTCTGCAAATTTTATGACCTGCTTGAAGCTGATTGCAATGCATATTGTCTGAGTGCATAAGAACCAAAATTGTTGTTAAAGGTTAAATGGTTCTAAGGTGTGAAGAAAGTGAATATATGTTCCCATGTTACAATCTGCCAGTGCAACCTTCTTCTTTTTACTAAATTATACCTTCATTGAGTGCCTTTAAGAGTACCTTTTCTTGCATTAGATAGTTTGCTAAATTTAAGTCAGAGATACATGTGTATCGTCATCACCACATTCCAGTTACAGAATTTAAGTATTATGTCACATTATATTTTAAGTATTTCTGCTAAAACTGCAACAAGCAAATCTGAACAGGATTCTTTTTTGTGATTCTTCTTTCCAAAGTCTGAACAGGATTCTTTTTCTGGTTTCAATTTAGTTTATGCATTACAATATTGTGTCATTTTCTCAGGACTCATGACTGAAGTTCATTTTCTCAGGACTCATGACTAAAGTCTGAAAAGTTTATATTGTTGGTTGTATGCTTATATTTTTATAATTGGTTGTTTATTTTTTTGGTAATACAATTTTATGGAACTATGTAGTTAATTATGTTATATGTTGATTTACAGGAAGATGGACATACGTGATTTTTACATGCAAAAAATGTTTCGGTTGGCATTTAGTGTAGCATTGGCTGCATTAGTTCATTATTTTTGTCATTTGAGGTTACCTCCTACATGAAAAAATTACAGTTTTGGGGAAGGGGGTACATCTTATATTAGAAGGGCCTTAGTATTTGATGCTAAATTGTATAGGGGTGTATATAGGATGTACCCAATGCCGTTTAAGAAGTTGTGTCACATTTTGAAAGAAAAAAGACATTTAAAAGAGACTAGATATATTACTATAGAGGAACAAGTGGCTATAACATTAATAGCTCTTGGTCAAGGACAATATTATAATGTGACAAGGGAGCGTTTTGCACATTCAGCATGGACAATGAGTACTCATTTCAACAATGTGTTAAATGCAATTTTAGCACTAAGTAAAGATTATGTGAAGGCGCCTACCTCTTCCCTCTATTCTAAAATTGGAGATGATGAAAGATTTTTTTCATACTTTAAGGTAATTATTTTTTAATATAATTTTTTTTTATAATTTTATATTATTGATAACTGGTTTTATATAATTGCAGGATTGTGTTGGTGCATTGGATGGGACACATGTCGCTGCCCATATAATGGGTAAAGATCAAATAAGATTTTGGAATAGGAAGGGTAAAGTTACACAAAATATGTAGATGGCATGTAATTATGATATGGAGTTTACATATGTCTTGGCTGGTTGGGAGGGTTCTGCAAATGATTCTACTATCTTAAAGATGGCTATTACAACACAAAGTAAAAGTCAAAAATTAAAAGTCCCTCGAGGTAATAAAATTGATAATTACTTATTTGTTTTATTTGATAGTAATTTATTTTCTTATTATTGTAATATTATCTTGAATACAGGTAAATATTTATTAGTGGATGCGGGGTTTGCAAATCTTCTGGGTTTTGTAGCTCCATATCGTAGAACTCAATATCATTTGAATGAGTTTGGCCCAAACCCACCACAAAATGCTGAAGAGCTCTTCAACCTTCATCATTTTTCGTTGAGGACTACTATTGAGCGCACATTTGGAGTATGGAAGAACCGTTTTGAAATATTATCGGACAAAGGACCTAAATTTTCATATGAGACACAAGTTAAAATTGTTGTTGCTACAACTATTCTTCATAATTTTATTAGGAAAGAAGATAAAGATGATGAGTGGAGTAATGATGAATTACATGATGAAGAACTTCCATCGGAGGCACCAAATTTAGAAGATTATCAGTCATGGGCAAATGGAATAGTGAGGATGGGGCATTTTCGCGATGAACTTGCTACAAATATGTGAAATTACAATGATATTTAGGAAGTTATTAAGCAATCGAGTTGAACACTTGTTTTTATTTCTTATTTATTTCATAAGTATGGTATTCTTAAAGAAATGAAAGAATTATGGGACTTGCAGCCATTTGTATTGTTCTTACAATTTTTATTTTTTATTTTTTATAAAATATTTTATAGAATAAAATTATTGCGAAATAATAGTTTTATATAGATGCATGTGCATAATAATTAATGTGTATTTAAGTTAATATAAATTTTTTATTGATTTTATTTTAAAAAATAAAAAATTTATGTCCAAGATATTTTTTTTGACAGTAAATTGTGTTTTTTTTACTCACTAAAAAGGTTATCTCATTAAAAAAAAGTGTAAAAGGACGTAAATAAAAAAGTTACCTCATTAAAAAAATGTGTAAAAAGATATAAATATAATATTCTCTATTAACATAAATTTTTTTATCTAATAATTTTTTTAAAATACATATGTTAAAAATATTTCCTGGAATTTTTTTTAAATAAACCCCTAACCATAGAAATTTTAATTTCTATGACAATTTATTTCCATAGAAATATAATTTTTCTAGAAAGTTTTTTTTCTTGGAAAATATTTTTTTTCCAAAACCCCTAACAGGCCCTATATTTGTATGTTTTGTTAAAGTTATACAAATATGAGAAGAAGTATGTTTGTCTAACCAATGGTGGATCTAGGAATTTAAGTTAGAGTGGTCATTAAATAACCAACTCCAACTCTAAAATAATTCAATTCTTACAAACTAAGTGTATTTTTTTTCATACAAAAATGAATGTATCAATAATAGCATGCTAAGACATCATTATATTTTTAACGAAAGATGCAACTGAAACTTTTATTTTGAGAAACTTATCCAATGGCTTTGAATAAACATAAAAATGGCATCACAATTAAATTTTTTTTAAGCATATTGCCTAGCAACATGACCCACAAATATCATGTTGGCTTATTAAATGGATGAATAAAACTACCAACGAGATGCAAAAGAAAATTACCAAGGAAAAATAATGATAGCAAAAGAAATTTTTTTTTATGAAGATTGAACATAGGAAAAGATACAGAGTAATGAAGATAAAGAATGTATTACTTCTATTTTTTGTATGTTATATCTATTTTCGATGCATATGTTAGCCTTTTGATTTGACTTGTGCTTATAGATTACTATTGCAGTGCATATATAAGTCAAAAACAAGGGGCATTAGTAATTTATTGCAGTATGATTTGGCAAATATGGGCTTGGTAAGACTATGTGATTCAAATTCAACCCTATTAAAAGTTTAATTTTGAACCAAGTTAATGCTTAAGTCTATTTCAGCATTTTGCCAACAACAATCCATACATTTTCCTAATTAATAGTCTAATTTTTAAAATATTAGGTAATTATGTTTAACCAACTCGGTTTGTACATTTCTAACATTTGATTTTTATGGATGGGTTGGGTTTTACCGAAGAAAATTATTTGTTGGGTTCAAAGTGGTCAAGGTTTTATCTCTGACCGGTCAATGAATAGTTTCAGAATTCTTTTGTTACCCAAGTCAAAGGGGGATAGTAAGGTAATTAGAAAAACTTCAAAAGGCATAGTGAGATTAAGCAAACAAATGTTAGCAGTTAGTAGTTAACTACCACTGTACGTACTACTAAATAGCTTGGATATAACTAGTTAAAGAGGTTAAAAATAGTTTGATGATTAGGGAAAACCCAAATCCCCCCCAAGTTGCCTCCTAGAAAGTTGGAGCCCCACCACGTGATTTGTGTTGTTTTTAATCACACCTTACCAAAGGAGAATTTTCTCCATAAGTTATATATAACAACAGCAACAGCTTCTCCTCTCCTCTGAGGTTCTTCAATTGTCCAGGTGCAAGAATTGTAAAAATTAAACTCCACATAGGACCAAAACTATCCTTCAATTATTGAGAAGGTGGCAGTCGGGCGTGGTGAAGAGAAGGGACGGAAGTCAAGACAGTATAGTGATGGGAGAGAAACAAGGAACAATAAGGTGCCTAATAGGGCTACATAGGTTATAAGAATTTTTCGTCATTTACAAGGGCCCAAAATTTCCGCGTTTAACAAACACAAATCAGTCCAATTTATAAGAATGAATTATCAACAATTCTACTAAGGGGCTATTTGGACGAAGATTATTAGGTGTAGCAAATCATGATTCACCTTAATCTGATTAGTCAAATTCATCAGTGAATCACTTTTATGTTTGGTAATGCATTTTCGTGAATCTAATTTATAAAAGATTTATATATAAATCATGTTTGGTAAACTCATATGGAAATATGATTCATGAGTTACAAATTACACATATACCCTTTTTAAAAGAAAATATATTTCAACAACACACATTATGTATTGTGTATGAACCTATTTGAGATTAATAAGTTATAACTTTGTTCTTTGAAAGAAACTCATATTCTAAGATGCAATAAGCACCACGATGTACATGGCTAGGAAAAAGGCACAATGAGACCCTCACGTAAAGATACATGTAAAACCCTTCTAGGGTCCCACCTCCCAGGCTCCCCTAGCGTGTATGTATGGGCTTATTTAGATACTAATGCGGCCATGTTGGTGGGTTCTCATTCATACTTTTACGTAATAGTACAAAGAAGCAACGAAACCCCAACTCTCATTAGATTGATTAATTTGAGCTTAAAAGTCAAAATAAACATATTAAAAATTGTAAGCATAATATTGAAAACATAACAATAATTTTCAAATCCTATATCGTCTCCCTGTGCTCCCTTTGGGGTACCCATTTGACATTTATTTTTTTTATTTTTTTTATTAAAATGAAGATGTGGTAACAAGCACACACCAATTACAACGGCATTTGCTTTTCCTACCTTAATTAGTTCATCCATTGAATGTTAAAACATAATAAGTTGATCTATATCCTCATTGCTTGGCCTAGAAAGTTCTATTTAACTTTAATCAATCATTATCCAGAGCTGTTTGTATTTATTTAATTAATTGTTTCAAGTCGCGCTTCACTGTAACTTTTGGCTCATTCTGTTGAACGCTAATGAAAACGATATAAAAACTGACAGAAGTGTAAGTTCATCACATGAGAAAGTGCTAGAACAAGATTTTAGACCTGTGTCGACAAGCTGGCTCTTAGCTTCCGGTGATTATAGATTAATTAACACAGACTTTGAAGTGTCAACTTTATTACTTCTCAATTCACTAATAATCAACTATATTTAACATATTTTCACCGCCAAACAACCCCTAAAGATATGATATCTTACATTGAAAGAAAAAATATATTTCTCCTCCAAAGCGTATGCCAAACAGCCCCTAAAGATATATGGGGTTCAATCATAGCATAAGAAAATTAACACAATTTACACAACTCTACTGGTATCACAAATTCAGAATCTTAATTTTAGTAACCATCATCCAGTACATAACTTTGTTAAGCAATTGAAATTATATAATTTATGTGCATACACTACTTTTGCCTGGTGGGTAGTGGTATGAGATACTATTTTTTTTCCCTAGTCGCTATGAATGGTCTATAACTTCATAGAGAAACATGATTGGTTCTGAAAACGAGAATTACCAACAATAAAGGTCCATAGGAAAGAAAACCCCCCTTATCTATATGACAGACATGAAAACAGCAGCCAGTAAAGGTACATTACCAACAATATGAGACCCAAGAAAGAGCAAAATACACACATATATAATACCCAATTCAGGGGAGGGGACACTAACAAACATAAGCTACAGATTCAACAACGAAGCTGAGGGGAATAAACTGAGACGATTTAAGTGCAAAACAGATCTTCCCAACACAATTAAGAAAAAAAATGGTATGTAGATCACGTCCAGTCATTAAGACAATCCAAAATTGGCATAAACAATACAAAATCACCTCCAGCAAAAACTAAGAACAATCAACAAAAGAAGAACGACTACCCGAAGCAAATATATTTTGGATCATAATAATCCGTAATATGTATTTAGGAAAAAATTGAAAACCAGAGTTGCCTACAAAGAACACAATGTGATAATTGGTGAAAATGTATACAAAGAAGATTTACTTGAGGTTTTATATACTCCTGCATACACAGAAAATGATAACATATATAAAGCTCAACAACAAGTGACACAAATCTAATCTATTTCAGGACAACAACAAAGTGCGCAGTCATAAAGGGATAAGTAAAATAAAACACCAGTCTCAAGGAATCAATAAGAAACTGCAAATAAAACCACGAGGAGGCAGACAGGGGCATGTAATAATTCCGGCCAACATCTGAAGGTCGCTTACAGCATAGAGTTCTTTAAAAGAATCAAAACGGGCAGTAACTAACAACACCACATATGCATCAGAACTTTGGCTACCTTCAAGGGACAAATAGAATAAAAGATCAGCCTAAAAAACTAAGTATCAGAAAATTAAACCAAGTGGAAACTCACAAGGGCAATTTATGTAGTACTTCAAGTCAAAATCTGAAGCAGCTTTAAAGCTTCCAGTTTCTTTTTCACAATAAACAAAACCAAATCATCATCCGGATGGAAGTAAGAATTATAATCAAGCTAATAACTCATGCAACCCATGCTTACAAACTCACTCCAAGCCATATGCATTTCTAAATCCTATGGGCATTACGTCAACAACTGAACCCAATTCCAGAAACCCAATAAGCCATAGAACTGTTACCTCCGAATTAAACTTCTTACAAGACAACAGAAATTATATATATATATATATATATATATATATATATATATATATATATATATATATATATATAGGAAAAAGTTTATATGAGCCCGGGCTCATATAAATCTATGTGAGCCCGGGCTCTATGGGCCATCGGATTTACATCCGGTAGCCCATAATACTCATGGGTTTAACCAATGAGTATAACCCATGAGTATTATGAGCCGCCGGATGTAAATCCGACGGCCCATAGAGCCCGGGCTCACGTAGGATTTTATGAGCCCGGGCTCATATAAACGGGTCTCATATATATATATATATATATATATATATATATATATATATATATATATATATATATATATATATATATATATATATATATATATATATATATATATATATATATATATATATATATATATATATATATATATATATATATATAACGGCTCTATTCTGATGCCAAAATTGAAGATGCCAAAATTGAAACTTTGCAATTCAAGGCCTCACCATTCGGCTGCTGCTGCGAAAACCTCGAATCACCGGCCGTCCTATGGTTTGAGTAGTTTCCCGATCAGGACTTCAGAATTTTCCCCAAAGTCACAGTCATCATTTTAACTACACCATTATACAAATTGACAGTTCTCAGAAAAATTTATAACCTGAACCAATAAACCAACCACCCCAAATTTGGGTCTCAGATTTGGGTCTTGAGTTGCTCTAGTGCGGTCAAGCTGGACGATCTAATCCCCTCCGCCACCGCCGGCGGCAGCAACTTCTCCAGTGCCCCAACTTCACATCTGGGCGTAAAAGCCACAACTTTTTGGCCGACCCATTTGAGATTTCTGACAAGTGGCCTCGAACCTGCTCCAAACAGGATCGCCGGCTTGCAAAACTCGTCGACTGTCGAGTCTCCGATCGGCACCATCGAGGAGTACACAACGCCGGTGCCTCGATCGCCAACTGAGCGGAGCTCCACGGAAATAAATTATAGAAGGCATGCACAATCACACCAGCCGTTCAGGAAATTACACGATACTCACTCAAAGGGTGTAATTGGAAGAAAATTAAAAAAACAGATTACCGCTCTTCATTAGTCATGAAATCTCCCGACGAAGAGATTACCGGAGAAAGTTAAAATTAATCACAAATCTTGATGAATCCAACGATTCATGACAAATCTGATATATTTAAGAATTTAATCTCCATCCAAACAGCCCCTAAATCTCCGGAAACAAATGCTGTCATTAAGGTTTCCAACGAGTATGACTAGCTATCTGCAAGTTCCGACATGAAAACTGCTTTGCTATGCTGAACCCAGAAACGCTTTGGGTGAATAAATGGCACGAGGAGTCGATCTATTAAAAGGGTGCCGAAACCCAGTATAGAAACCCCAATAATGAGCCACTTGCAATCTGATGTCACTGTGCATACTCCAGCGACAAATGCAATAACCATGGACCAGAGAGAAAGCCAAACTAGTGGATAGCATAACCCAAGGGTTCGTACCGAAATATCACGGACATTTGATGTAGAAAAAATGAGCTTAAATGCTGCAGTTACGGAGGAACACATGGCTATTGTGTCGGCAAGCAAGAAGACTCGTAGAGATGTTTTCTTTATTAGGGTTGCCGAACCTTCATCAGGCCCATTATTTTTATACCCTCCGGGGAGGCTATAAGCAGCAGCAAATGCGACCGTCGCAACGAGTGTGGCCACTAGAGAGAGGGTGTTGGCCTCAAGCAGAGATGGGTCTCTTGAAGGAGTGTAGGGAACATTTTCCCTCGTAACATCTTCAAGCTTCCCTCGCCGCACCCCCCCCACACGTCTCAGAGCTCGCAAAATTCGAAACTGCATCAAGAAATCAACAAAAAAGTTGCAGCTGTTAGGAGTATATATTTCAATGAATAGTTTTACCTTACAGAGTTTCTAACATTGAATTGAGCATTATATTTCCATGGATGTTATCAGATAATAAGTTAGCCAAGGTCATATAAATGAGTATGCAATAGCAGATAATTAGTGGTCATTCATAGATAGCTTTAAAAAGACGATGGGGAACATTACAAAAGAGAATTAAGTGTCAATGTGTCATGTATATATTACCTTCCGAGCTGCCCACATTCGCTCCGTATTTAATTCCGCAACATCAAGAGCCGTTTGACCATTTTTGTTCGTAGCCACACGATCAACTCCCCTATGAGCACAAAGACGTTTAATCATAGAAAGATATCCGTACCTTACAGCCAAATGCACCGGAGAATTCTCATCTACATCTTTCTCATTTAGGGTCTTGTTTGGATTGAAGAAAAGCGAGGAAAAGAAAACGAATTTTCTTAAAATCTCTCAGTTTTACTATTTGGTATAACGAAAAAAGAGAAATTAGAATAAAAATTATGAGAAAATGAATAAAAATTTAGCGCAAAATTTTTTCACCCATTAACCCATAAATTTTGAGAAAAAATTATTGTACTAAACACTTATGTCTTACTGGTATTACCACTACTACTACCATCATCACCGCCACCATTACCGCTATTGTCGCCATCGCCGCCGCCACCACCACTATTGATGTCACTGCCACTACCACCATTACTGTTACCACCACTACCATCTTTGCCACCACCTCTACCACCGCCATTACCACCATCGCCGCCACCACCACTACTATTGTCGCCGCCACCACTACCACCACCACTACCGTTGTCGCCACTACCACTATTGAAGCTGCCGCTATCACCACCACCTCTGCCGCCGTCGCCACCACCATCGCCGCTGCCACCACTACCACTGCCACCGCCGCTGCCACCATTGACGCCACCACCACCACCACCATTAACACCATTGTCGCTGCCACCACCACCATTGACACCATTGTCGCTGCCACCACTACCATCTCTACCGCTGCCGCCACCACCACCACTATCGCCGCCACCACCCTCACCGCCGCCGCCACCATTGACAACATCGCTACTGCCACCACCGCCACCGTTCCCACCACCATTGACATCACCGTCACTGCCACCATTACCACCGTTGCCACCACCATCTCTACCACTACCACTACTACCATCGCCACTGCTGCTGCCGCCACCACCACTACTACAATTGTTGCCGCCACAACCACTACTACTGTCACCGCTACTACCACCACTATTACCACCACCACCATGGCTACCACCACTATTACTATTAATTTTCTTTAACATAATTTGTATAACTAAATAATGAAAAATATTTAGAAATCTCCTAGTTTCTTTCTCTTTTGCCTGGATTCACTTTCTTTTTCTCTTTCCCTTTCTCTCGGTTTTCACTAATCCAAACAGACCCTTAAGAGATCCTCAAGCCCAAGATACCCAAGAATGTACTTAAAAACATTTAATTTACTCTTATTATTGCTAAGTGGAGGATGTTGCAGCTTCTTGGGTTGAGCAACTCAGCAGAACCCGGGCAACGACAATATATTTCTCGTACTACGGCAGTATGACCTTTAGAGGCAGCTATGTGGATGGGTGACCTCCCAAAATTATCCAAATCATATGCAGTTGAAGCATCCAAACTCAAAAACAACCTAGCCATCTTCAAGTTTCCCAAGGATGCAGCACAATGAAGAGGTGTTATCTTACCATCATCCCCTTCCCTGACAAGGCACGAAATTTTCCAGCAGCTCTTTTACTATATCTAACAGTTAAAAAACAAAAAGTGTTAAGTAAAAAATCTATCCATTTAAATCGAAATATTTAATTTAATCTATTTTGGCATATATTACCACGATCACAGCATCTTTTTGTGGATCACGAAAACTATTGTTACAACAATTAACTTTTATTCGAGATAGAATTATTTCTATTAGTTATGGTTCCTGGGCTCAATTTATTCATCAAAAGGGGATGTTCACCAGGCTAGTAGTTAGCATAACTACAATTCTGTTTTGACTCTGAACTTTGCGTAGTAAATATTTCAGTAATTGCTTGATTCATATCATATAAACAAAATTTATAAAATAGTTCCTTCGTCTCATATTTAGTGTCTCATTTCAAATTGTCTTATTTTTTATAATCCTACCAAGTAGAAAGCTTCCATTTGCTTCTTACAACAATAGGAAGAGTATGAGAAAGTAAGTTAGTTAAAGTTATGAGAATCTGAGTTAGAGTTTGTTAAAGTTCTATCATTTTTGTAATCTAAGGTGCTTCTCAATTTCCTTAAAATTTACACTATTTTACAAATAAGACACTTTCTATAGGATGGAAGAAGTATAACTTTCCCCCTCATTATTTATAGCTAATACAGTTTTTGTTAGCACAGAAAGCATTTTCATTCAGTCACTTATCTACATTTATTAATAGGTTACTCGCCAATTTATACTTCAACCATCTCATTATTGAATATTACACAGTATAACATAGAATCTATTTACCACAAATAATTACTGCATTAAAGCAAACAGCTGAAGCAGGAAAATGATTGCATACTATGATTAATGCCCAAATCTATATAACTAGTATACATTCATAAACCACTACTTTAACCACATCTCATCATATAATTAGGCAATACTATAATCCCTTCATCCGGTAATAAGTGTCTGAATTAAAAAAATCAAAATAAATTCAAATACTTATTACTGGACAAAGGGAATATTAATTATCAGTCGCTAACCATTACAATGTAGATAACACAACCCCTCACATTGTTACTGACCACAAAATGGACAAAAGATTCAGGGAGAAGAACAAATGTTTGAAAAATTGGAAGGAAAATTTCAAATTACCAAAGTGTCCTTTGAACGATGTCCGTGTGCAAGGACATCTCGCCTCTGGGGCCCCGATTGATATCTAGAAATTTCAAATTACTCATATTGTTACTCACCACTTATCTACATTAATAAATAGGTTACTCACCTGTTTAGACAACAACCATCTCATTATTCAATATTACAGTGTAACATAGAATCTGTTTAACAAATTATTACTGCATTAAAGCAAACACTTGAAGCAGGGGCAAAGGAAAATGGCACACCATGACTTATGCCCAATTGCATATAACTAAGTATAAATTAATAAACCACTACATTAACCGCAAATACTGTACTCACTTTGTTCGGTAATATATGTCTAAATTTAAAAAAAAAATCAAAATAAATCCAAATACTTATTGGCAGACGGAGGGAAATTTAATTATCCGTCGGTAACAATTACACTGTAGATAGCACAACCCTTCGCATTGGTACTCAACAGTCAACAAAGAATGGAGCAACAGATTCAGGGAAAAAATAAATGTTTTGAAAAATTGGAAAAAAAGTCAAATTACCAAAGTATCCCTGAACGACAGCAGCATGCGGACGCGTCTCGCCGTTGGGGCCCCTATGTCTGGAACGGTGAGGACTCTGCAGAAGCTGCCTCACCGCCATTAATAGACCCCTCTGGGCTGCCATGTAGAGCGGGGATTCGTCGGCATCATCCTCCAAACCAGCCTCTGTGCTAGCCAAGTCAGTAAGTCGTGCCACCACCTCCACTCGCCCGCTCTTCACCGCCTTGTGCAGGGCCCTGTTGTTGGCCTTATTCTTCATTACAAATCTCCACCACTACTGCTCCTCTCCTTTCCTCCTCCCCAGAGGGCAAACACGAATCTGCATATTCGAGCAGGAAATCCACCGCCGAAAAAAGGCCTGCCCGGGCAGCGAGGTGGAGAGCAGAATCGCCCTTGGAGTTAGATATCATCAACAGGGAAGGCTGTATTCTAAGGATCTCTCTCGTTATCTCCACATGGCCATACCTGGCGGCGAGATGGAGAACCGTATTCGACTGGGTGGCGGCGGCTAGGAGCTTACTCGGGTCCTGGTCGGCAAGATGCAAGAAGAGTAGCACATTTCCTGTCTTTGATGCCTTGAGTAGTTGCAGATCCATTGCTATTTTTTTCTTCCAGATGAAGCGGAGCTAAAAGCTCAATGCACATCAACACCACCGACCCCTAGTAATCTTCGTTCTTTTTTGTAACACCCACTGGACTTGCATAAATAGCAGGTCAAAAAGTTTCATTTGTGATATTGAAGGATCACTTCTCAGACCGATCGTCTTGTGGTTAATTAATAGATCGGGAAACTTCACGTCGGAAACGGATAAACCTTCAGGAAAATGACTGAGCGACTCACTTTTGACTTGTCTGGGGGGTTTTGGGAAAAAAAAAATTTTATGAAAAATAATTTTTTTAGAAAAATTATATTTCTAAGGTAATAAATTTTCATAGAAATAAATATTTCTATGGTTAGGAGTTTATGTAAAAAATTTTCATGAAAAATTTTATTAATATATATTTTTAAAAATAAACTAGTTAAAAAAGTATAATTATAAAAAATAACATATTTAGGTTCGTTTGATACTTATTTTTTATTTGATACAAAATAGACCTTTAACGGTGGCTAATAATTTTTTAAATATTAAAAATTCATGGTCATTACACAAGTAGAGGTGACAACGGGCTATGCTGGGCCAAACCAAGGCTCGTGATACGAACGGACTTGCTCATATTTACAAAAGCAGGCCAAGCACGGTCTACGAGTCTGATGTATCGGGCCTTGAACAAGAGCATAGTAGCCCTCAACATATATTAATTTTGTATGTTAATATAAAATATATATTTATATTAATATATTATTAACTTACCCAGGGCTCTTGTGTGCCATGGCTCCAAAACACGACCCGACACAAATTCCAAAATAACCTTTTTCTATGAATAATTAGATAGATGACTTTAAAAATGGTAATATTATACTTTTTTTGTTCTATATAAATAGAAATATTTAAAAAATAATAATTTTTATTAAATGATAAAATCCATATCTAAGATAAGGAAAAACAAATATATAAACTATTATACTCTTTTTACCCAACTACTAAAATTTGTGAATATAAAATAATTATTTTTATTAAATAAAGCTATTAATTAGGATAGAGAGTGTATATAATAGTGGGGGTTAAAAAGAGGATATTAAAAAGCTTAAGCTACAAGGAAATAACATTAGATTTTTCACAATTATCTTACTCTGAATCTTTCTTCAACTAATATCTTATAATACTTCACTTAAATTTATAATTAACTTATTGATAATTATTAAATAATTTATTTAATTATACATAAAATTAAAAGTAAGTAATAGTGTAATTTTAAGGGGAAATTATTTAAAAATTTTTAAAAAAATAATTACTGATTTGGACCACTTTGGGAAATATTTCCCAAAGTGGTGCTCCTTTTTGCCATGCAAGCGCCAGCCAACTAGCTGGCGCCTGCGTGGCTTTTTATTTTATTTTTTTAGTTGATTTCATTCATTAGAAGGACAAAATCAACTTTAAATTTATTTCGTCCTTCTAAAGGACGAAACCGGGTCAAGTTATAATATTGTTGAACTGATTTTGTCCTTTAGAAGGATGAAATCAACTTAAGCTGATTTCGTCCTTCTAACAGACGAAATCGTGGGGAGAGCGGAAGCTGATTTCATCCGTTTAATGGATGAAATCAACATATTTAAAGGATGAAATTGTCATCTTCTTTAGCGACTCTGCCTCCCATCTTCAGATGCGATTTTGTGCACTCAGAAAGTCTGCTCTGCAGCAATTTTGTGTGCTCCACCACGATTCCTTCTGCTCCAATGTAATTTCGTCCGCTCAGCCTTGATTGAGCACTCTTTTGACTGCCACCTTGCCGTCGAGTCCGCCAAGCCAGTTTAGGTAATATTTTTTTGCCCTAGTTTTAATTTAGGGATTTGATATAGTTAATATCATAAGGGAAATTTGTGATTTTTCATAATGTATACCTTAAATATTCAATTGTTAGATTTTAGGGATCTTCTTGTGTTATGTTAGTCCTTAAAAATAATTTTATGTTCTTAAAGATTTAATTGTTAGCGAATTTTGTTAGTTCATCTTAGGAATTTTATATGCTTAAAGATTCAATTGTTATGGTATTGACTGTGAATTTTGTAATTTTTCATAATGTATGCCTTAAAGATTAAATTGTTAGATTTTAATGATCTTCTTGTGTGCTTAAAGATTAAATTGTTATGGAATTTTATTAGTTCATCTTATGAATTTTGTGTGTTTAAAGATTTAATTGTTAGGGCCTTGATTGTGTGTGTCCGAACTTGTACTAATTAGATTAATTAAATTAACATAGTAATATTTTCTAAAGTTTTTAGGGACTGGTTAGTCTTTAGTTTAATATTTCTATCAATAGGTATAGAGAGATTGCTTGATCTAATATTATTTTAATTTATTGTTTATGAATTAAGTGAATAGAGATGGCAGAAGAAATGGTTAGTTTTTTAATTAACTATGACAGACATATAGAAAGATTATTAATTAAAAAATCGTCTGCATTTGATGAATTTGAGATGCATGTAGCAAGTAAGGTTGGGTTGGATCGAAGCATATGGAAAATTACTATAAAATGTAATATTCCGTCATATGGATCAAGAATGATACTAATGTGCATAAATGATGATACATCTGGGTTTTATGTTTCACCACTCATGTCACAAAATTTCTTTCGAGTTATTTCTCGAAAAAGAGGCCCGAGTGACTAGTGAAAGGCAAAGTAGTTCACATAGGAGCTCTCATAGGAGCTCACACAGAAGCTCGGATAGAAATGTGAACAATAAAATGCATATGTAAATGTTGGTGGACGACGAAGAAGAAGAGAATTTATGTATGACAATAGCTTCAAATGAGCGTCATAGGTTGTCTACCCCTATTTATGATGGAAGTGGACCGAATTGGAGGTAAGGTTTATTAAGTTGTAAATCCTTTTTGAATCTTATAATTATTAATGAAATATAGGATGCTAAATTTTGAATTTTATTTGTGTGTAATATGGAAGGTCTACAACACATGCACACGAGCCATTTAGCTTTCAAATGTCCCAAGGTGGTGCATAGTATAGAACTCAAAGTTTGATGGGTATTCATTACCCCTACACGTATGTTGGTCATACTCATGTTGGACCATCTAATCAAAGGTGAAATTTATATCCATAGATGAATATAACATTTTTAGGCATATGTAATTTTATACATATGCAATGTTCTTATGTAGGGGGGCATATGTCCACAATGAAGATATCGATGAAAATGAGGCTAACAAAGGTAAAGATAATATTGGTGAAGTAAGTAGAGAAGATTCAGATATGAACGAAGAAGAGGTCAGAGTTGAAGAAAGCGCTCAACGGATGGTTGACAGCGAGGGGGATGATGCGGTAGATAATGCTATTACCGTAAATGATATGAATGTGGGCGACGAAGAGCTGTCATACTATGAAGTGGAGCCACTTTATACACACATCACAGATGAGGAGATAGATGCGGCAGTTAATTTTACCATGGATATGGATCAGCAAAATAAAGATGAGTTATATGTTAGCCGCATCTTTGAGAATAAAGAAACATTCGTTACAGCCTTGCAGGAGTATTCCATTCAAAATCATGTCCAATATATGGTTGTATGAACAAATTTTTCAGTGTATACAGTGAAGTGCATTGATAGTATTTGCCCTTGGAGAGTTCATGACTCAGTAAAAAGGGGTGGAGGGTTCTTTAAATTAAAGACGTACAAATGTGACCACACATGTCGGAATGCCCAGCTTAGCTTAAATCATAGGCAATGCAGTGCCTCCTTTATTTTGAAGGTCATAATGCCTGCTATCCAAGCCGAATTGACTCTCACACCAGGGGATATTATTCAAAGAATAAAGGAGAAGTATCATGTTGACATATCCTATAATAAAGCATGGGCAGGAAGGAATATGGCGATCAAGACTATATATGGGGATTAGGTGGAATCATATAAATTGTTGCCAATGTACCTAAGGGCAGTGCAAGAAGTGAATCCTGACACCTACTATCGCTTAGAGGATGATGTAGTACCTCGTGCAGATGGTGGCACTTGCAGGAGATTTACATGGTTGTTTTGGGCATTTGGGGCTGTCTATAGCAGGGTTTCGACATTGCATCCCTATAATTGGTATTTATGTCACTCACTTATATGGTAGATATCCTGGTGCTCTTATGGTTGCAATGGCTATAGATGGAAATAATGGGTTATTTCCTTTAGCATTCGGGCTTGTCAAGAAGGAAGATGGAGACAATTGGAAATGGTTCTTAATGGAACTGAGGGATCATGTACTGATGGGCATGACGGACATCGTTATTATTTCAAATCGGCATAAGGGGCTTCAAAAGGTCGTGCCTGATGTTCTTCCCAAGCCTCTATACCACCATCGTTATTGCATCCGTCACATAAAAGCCAATTTTAAGAAGGAGTTCAAAAATGATACACTGACGGACTTGATTGGGGCAGTAGCTTAAGCACATACAGTCAAAAAGTTTGATGCTAAAATGGACTTCATTGGTCAGGAGAGTCCTAGGGAAAAACATCTCCTCTTAGGGGAAGAATTACATCCTGTACAGCGGTCCCTTGCCCACGGTGGTTGTAGGACATTTCACATGACGACTACAAATATGGTTGAAAGTTTAAATAGCGTATTGAAGGGGGCACGGGGATTACCCATGTAGGCTTTAGTATCAGCTATTTTTTATCAGGTCATAAAATTCTTCGTTAAACAATTGTCTACTGCATCTGCCATGACTACCCCGTATACTCCTAGAGTGGAAGCGATAATGAGAGAACAAACAAGAAAAATTGGGGAGTATATAGATAATAGGATCAACAGCAGTCAATACGAAGTGACATCTATTCATGGCCGAAAGGTTATGGTAAATGCGAGAATGCATACTTGTACATGTAACATCCATCAGGTTTATGGTTATCCTTGCACTCATATTATCGCCGTGTGGGCAAAGAGGAGGGAGCCGATACATGCATCACTATTTTACACATCATCCACTTATAAAAATGTGTACTCCGCAGAATTTAATTCTCCTCATGGTCGGGAGTATTGGGAGAGGGATATACCTTTTGTGTTGTACCCTCCGATAGCAACAAGGCAACCCGATCACCCACGGTCTGTTCGTATTTGGAATACAATGGACCGTAGAACGATGGAGAGAGATGGTAGAGGAGGATATAAATGAGGGAGGTGTAAACAAAGTGGGCACAATAGTAGAGCATGTAGAAATCCTCCTGTTGATTGGTAAACATATAATCAATCTATTTATTTATTCTCTATTTTAGGTATGATAAAAATGTTCCTAATGAATAATGATGTGATCTTAATTCTCTATTCGCATATCATATGGATCATGTAGATCCATCTTACATGTCAGGCCCGATTGATGCTTCTGTACTTTCACATCAAGAGACACATAAGTCGGAAGCTATTTGGAGAGGAGAGGTATGATAACTCTTATTAAAATTTGTTTCGTCTTTTTTTACGATATAGTATGATGGGTTATAATCAATCTATTTATTATAGGACCCTGGGTGCCTTGAGTGTACCAAACACTTTACATATCTCCGTCATTGGCTAGTGGATGATTGTATGATCCCCTATATTGAGCGAGCGGGATTTGGGCATTTCATTCATCTTAGATACGTCCATCTCGATCGGCCTCTATTCACAGCTCTTGTTGAGAGATGGAGGAGGGAGCGCAAACGTTCCATTTGCCCTATGGAGAGATGTCCATCACTCTTATGGATGTGGCTGCTCTATTAGGACTTCACATTGATGGCAATGTGGTGACAGGCACGACAGGAGGAGCTCATGGTGATATATTAGTTAGACTCCTTGGTAGAGCTCCTCCTGCTACATTCATACGCGGTAGCCGAGTGAGCCTTCAATGGCTCTTACAGGAGTTTCGAGAGCTCC
This sequence comes from Saururus chinensis, assembly GCA_035235625.1. Taxonomy (NCBI): domain Eukaryota; kingdom Viridiplantae; phylum Streptophyta; class Magnoliopsida; order Piperales; family Saururaceae; genus Saururus; species Saururus chinensis. The sequence goes on along the minus strand of CP141142.1, from coordinate 11,806,410 downwards.
CAGCTGATGCTACAGAGGTAGTTATTGAACAGCATGCACAATCCTATCTTTTACATCTACTTGGAGCGATGATATTTGCACATACCAAGAGTAGCCATGTACATGTGGCCTATCTCTCCCTCCTTGAGGATTTTGACATGGCGGGTGCGTATTCATGGGGCAGTGCCACTCTTGCGTTTTTATATCGAGAGTTAGGGAAATCATGTCAAGCCATGATGTCGGGGATTGCAGGCTGCCTGACCCTTCTTCAAGTAAATGGATTTATAATTGTAAATAGTTTTTTTCATGTATAATTCTTTAATTTTAGTTAATATATTCATATTTTCTGACATAGCTATGGTCGTGGGAGCATTTACATGTCAGACGACCAAGTGCTGAGATGAGTCGCTTAGCCGAGGGTGCTCCATTAGGAGCGAGGTAAGCTTTATTTTTGTTTAACACTTGATTATCGTTTCATATACATTTGCTTAACTCATTTTTTAAATTTAACTCCTTAAGGTGGAATGTTTGGAGAAAGAGAACAAAAAATCTACAAGGAGTCCTCCGATTGTTCAGACGAGAGTTAGACCACCAGCGGCCATATCAGGTAATTTTATTTATGTGTTGAACTTTTCTTGTAGTGTTTATAAAAAAATATTGTCATTATTTAAGCTAAATTATTGTTATATATTATATAGGTTATTTGGCAGCGGTACTCATTCAAAGTATTGGTTGCCTTACCTCCTCTATATACTGATAGTCGAGACGTGTGGCTATCTCGAACTCCATTAATATGTTATGAGATAGTAGAGATGTATGTGCCAGATCGGGTAATGTTCTAGTATAACGTGGAACAAGGAGTCCCACCGTTTCTTGTTGAGTATATCCATTGCATCACTCGACAGGGTCGCCATATTACCGACTGGACATTACATCATGCATCATATATCGCTCGATGGGAGGATCAGAGAGCCACTATTATCGAAGGGGAGATGGCTACAACATCGCGAGATGTGCATAGCGCATATATACATTGGTATTTACCGATTACACGACGATATATTTTACCCCGCGATGATATAGAGGAGATGACATATCAGCCTAGACGAGCGTCTGAGGCAGCATTGGTAAGTTTAAATTTGTTAATTAAGGCATACATTATTTTTTTATTTCTTATTAATTATATATCTAATTTTTAATTTATTTTTTGATAGCTTCGTCTAGCTCGACATACGCATACGTATTTGACTGACGCAATTAACACCTACACTTCGAGTGAGGACTTATTAGCAGCATGTCAGTCGGTGATTAGAGAGCATGATGACGTTATTCGTAACTTGTCACTGCTTCAGTCGATGATTACGGATGTCCCTAAAGATTATCCTGTCCATGAGGCTGCTCAGACACAACCTCCTCACTCTTCATTCTATGATATTCCATCGTCATTAGCAGCACATAGCTCTCCTCCATGTTCATCATTTGGAGTCACTGCACATGTAGCTTAGGCAGAGCCGATTTTATATCATAGACGACATCAGTCAGCTCGTGTTGAACCATCTATTACTTATGCGAAGCCAAAGCTACATTTGGAGTCACATCTAGAGCTGGAGCCACATCCGGAGCCGGAGCCACAGCCAAAGCCAGAACAGGCAGATCATGAGGAGGAGATCACACAGCACTGTCGTGGCCGAGGTCAAGGGCGATGTCGAGGACGTAGGAGATTGTGACATTTGCGTTATTTTATGTTTATTTTAAACTAAATATTTTATCCTATTGTGTGTAATATATTTGATAAATATTTATATTTTATGTTTATTTTTATTCAACGATGTCAATAACTTTAATATTGTCTTTAGTATGCATGAAATGTGTGGAATGCATGAATAGGGACATGTGTTAAATTTAGTTTAAAACAGATTTAAAAAAAAAAAATTAACTTGATTTTGTCCTTCTAAATGACGAAATTAGTATATATGTGATCTTCGTTTACTGCGAAAGTGATTAACTGTCGTGATTTCGTTTGTTAAACTTTCTTTTAAAGGATGAAATTGGTTTAATAATTTTATAACTTGACCCAGTTTCGTCCTTTAGAAGGATGAAATCAACTTAAAACTAATTTCATCTTTTTAACGAATAAAATTAACTAAAAAAATTTTAAAAAAATTACATAGACACTAATGCCTACATGGTAAAAAAAAATACAACTTCAAAAAATATTTTTTAAAATAATTTAAATTAATAATTATTTTTTAAATAATTTTTTTTAATTTTAATAAATATTTCACTTTTGTTGTGGCGTTACGACATCCATTGTCGCCGAGTATAAAAAGGGGGAAAGGATCACCGGGAGTCCGAGTCCTTGTCCATATGTGAAGCCAAAATATTCAGATGAATTCCATCTGACGGAATGTGGGCCTCCGTCCCGTACGATGGATATAAATTAAATTATACTACTACTGCTACAACGAGTATACAATAAAGTTTAGATTCTCGGCAGCAGATCCAGAGTGGAGGGAGTTCAGCGGAAGAAGACAGAGACGTCTGGTCGGGCTTCAACACCAGAGCTCCGTCTTACTGCCATTAATGAGATTAGACGGGGATCCACACCGGTGGTAGCGTCTTCTACGTGAATTTGGGGTGCTTTTGCGAGGGAGGAGACAATGGGGAGCTCGGAGGAGCGAGTTGTCGCGGTGATCATGGTGGGCGGCCCCACTAAAGGTGAATTTGCTCTTCTCTCCGATCCTCTCTGATTGCTTCTCTTCTTCTCGTCCAATTTTCGGTTCCTCAATTTTGGTTTCGGCGTCTTTCTTTTGTTGCTGTTGTTGTTGCTGAATTTTGAATACTGGCAGGAACTCGGTTTCGGCCTCTCTCGCTGAATGTTCCGAAACCGCTTTTCCCCCTGGCGGGGCAGCCAATGCTTCATCACCCCATCACTGCCTGCAAACGAGTAGATCGCTCTCTGTCCTTCTCTTTCTCTCCCTTCAAAATTTGTATCTTGCATCTTCTGTATGGTATAGTTAGTTAAACCGTGCTTTTGTTGTGGACGTAGCTCCCGAATCTTGCTCAAATATATCTAATTGGCTTCTACGAAGAGCGTGAATTTGCTCTTTATGTCTCTTCCATCTCCAATGAGCTCAAAATTCCAGTCCGGTTAGTGTTCTAATCTACTCCTTACTGGTTAAGTTATTCTTTTAATCTGTTTTTAACTCAAGAACAAAACAGAAATAGATGATAAAGTTCATAAATCTAATGGTATGCATCACAAGATATTTGAAGGAAGACAAGCCGCACGGATCCGCTGGTGGCCTTTACAACTTCAGAGATCGAATAATGGAAGATGGTCCGGTAGCTATTTTTCTCTTTTTCTTCCCTTATGTTTAAATGGCAGCGTCGCCATCTCTCTGGTGCATTTAAATTTTTATTTTTGCACTCCCTTATTCCAGACTATTAATTCTGGACAGAGGGAGTAATTGGTCTAAGGTGTCGCTTATTTCTTTCAATGATACCTAACGTTTCTTTTTCCGCTTAATGGCAGTCACACATTTTTCTTCTGAATTGCGATGTCTGTTGTAGTTTTCCGTTATCAGAAATGCTTGGTGAGCTAGCATTTTTAACTTAAGTTCTCCTATGCACTAATCTTAATTTTCAGCGGATGGTTTAATGATAATGCAACTTCTCTTTCTGTTCATTTTTTAGATGCCCATAAAAGATATGGCGGAATGGGCACAATCTTAGTGATTAAGGTGTGTAAGATGAATTGCTTATTGGTCCGGTTAGGGAGTTCTGAATTTTATTAGTCTTTGTCTCCTGTATTCATTTTTTTCTCTTTTTAACTTTTTATTTTTATGGACAGGTTTCTGCTGAATCAGCCAGCCAGTTTGGTGAGTTGGTAGCTGATCCAACCACGAAGGAACTGTTGCATTACACTGAGAAGCCCGAGACTTTTGTACGCCCATATACAGAAAAACTAAATTAATGAGAATTCAAATGCTTTTGTTTGTTTGGTTCTTATTAATTTTTTCAATTTGAAAACTCCAATTTGAGTTCCATGTTCATTTTCGGGTGCTTGATAGTTTTTTATGGTGCTGATACTCCAGGTAAGTGATCGAATCAACTGTGGTGTCTATGTGTTTACACCTGATATTTTTACTGCAATCCAAAATGTCTCCACACAGCGGAAGGACAGAGGTTAGAATCAAGATTGCTTTAACTTAAAGTACGTGTTTGCATGGATTATCTGCAAATATAAGACTCCTTAGATACAATAGCAGATGCTATTAGTCAAATATAGTCATAAAGTATGCACATAGTTCCTAGATGCCAGTCTGTTGAAATGGTCGACCAGGGATCTTTTGAATTCAAGACTTTTGTTTTACTTTTGACAAAATTGTCTTGCCATTTGAACTTGTCTAAAGAAAGTCTTTTTTTGCTGATTAATGATGTGAAGCAAAAAATTATTTGATTTTTATATTGAAGGATTATCAATTCATCTTTAAAATTTGAACTCAGAATTGACATTTTGTGACTGATGCTCCTGATACTTGTATCTGAAACATAATTTAAACTTTAAATTAACATGTTATGAGGTAAGGATTCAAAGAAGGTTATATTTGAGAATATTCTAGTGCCTTGAATTTCTTCTTCTTGGGTACCTTAACCCGGAGCTTTCGCACCTCAGTCAAGATACTGCATAAGCCTAAAAATGGTTATTAAGGATTTAAGTCCATTTTTGTGGGATGCTTGATATTCCGTATATATAAGAAGTGTTGTAATTTGGTCTTAAGTTTGGTGGTTGTCCTTACCCCTGCTTGTTCATTGTGCCATGAAACTATGGCATTGCACTTGATTTTATTCATGTGTGAAAAATTTATGTGTGGTGTTCTTTCCTCCTTAGTGACCATGATAACAACTCGCCATTGCAACATGTAGTTCTGGTTGTTTAGACAGTCCAATTTCTGCATATTTTAAGGGAGGTCAGTGTCGAGACTTGGGTGGTCACTTTTTGTGAGCATTTTCCTTTAATATTTTCACTTCTCCTTTGAATTGTGATTCATGGAAGTAGTTCTTCATGAAATGTGAGGTTCTATGTCCAGCCTTGTATTGGGAAATGCACAGAAAATTGGAATATCAAGATTAAAGGATTGATGTTGTATTTTTACCTCGAGATGTTTAGGCTATTTGTCCCTTTGGCATTTCTTTGCATTTTTGTTCCTTCCCATTTTCCTAGATTAGGTATCATGATTTTCCTGTTTAAGAGATTTGAATACTTTTCAAACAATGCTGTATTTGCAGCTTATTTGAGATGTGTATCAAGCTTTGAAGCCCTTCAATCAGTAACAAAGTATGAAAGTTTGCCTTATTCTCCTTTTACTGACTTTATGTTTTGTACTTTTATACTTTATTGATCAACTAACGATGTAGGGATTTAAGAGTCAACCACAGAAAGAACAGTTTTCTATCTTCTGTTTCTCTTTCAAAGAAAGGGGCATCGTGCATGCATAGAATTGAAAGGATGGTGACCTGAAAACTTAACACTATGCTTATATTTCTAATGGGAATTGATTACTGTGATGCCTACTTTGTGTCTGAAGATGACTATGTCAACTCTTGTTAACATTATTGGCTAAATACTTATATTCTCCTTTGGACAGCTAATTTCTTTGATGCAAATACTTAGCTGATCTTATAGAGATTTTAGACTGCAAGTTGAATGTAAAAACCAAATTGGTGCCCCTAAAAGCTGGAGGTAGGCTTATTTTAATAATTAGGTTGAAACAAATACTGGGCACATAAAATTTTATACCTTTAATCATGATTACACAAAATTCTTTGGACTTTATGTGGTTTGTCTCGTTTTGATAGCAGTCAAAATTTAATAAAATTGTACAACACCAACTGTTTGCCCCTAGTGCTAACATTTAGTTACATAGCTTTCGTAGTAATATCTATTCATATAATGGTGATGAAGGAATTAAATCACATATTTACCCTATTCCAATTATGTAAGTTTACAATATGGAAGATGATGTACGTCACAATTAATAATATTCTTAAGGACCACTGAAGCTACCATGGGACCTTTCATGCTGATTGGTAATCCTTTTGTGACAGGGATCTTCCAACAGATTTTGTCAGACTTGATCAAGACATCCTTTCACCACTTGCTGGCAAGAAGCAGCTCTATACATATGAAACGTTAGATTTTTGGGAGCAGATTAAGGCTCCGGGGTGGGTCAATTTGTGCTGTTTTTTACCTTTACAAAAGTGTTAATACTTTTTTGCTGCAACTTTTTTTTTCATATTTTTCTGCTTTTCAGGATGTCTCTGAAATGTTCAGCTCTATATTTATCTCAATATCGATATACCTCTCCTCATCTTCTAGCAACTGGTGATGGCACCAAGAGTCCTACTATTATTGGGGATGTTTACATTCATCCATCAGCGAAAGTGCATCCAACCGCAAAGGTTACTTGCTTTTTGTGTTGTGTTTTCTTCATTCGTATGACATGTATCTGATGTCTAGATTGTCAATGATACTGTTTGCTGTGTCTTTGGATACCTGGCCCATTTTGGCATTACAAATTAGATATTCAGGTGTTTGACTTGACACTTATATTTAACACGGAGACTTTGTTTCCATTTAGTATCTGATGAAGAGCATAAAGCTATGCATGTAGCTAACAGTGCAGATAAAATTGAGGAATATCTCCTTAAGCCCGTGGATGGCTCTTAGGTTAGGATTACAGTTTCAGAAAAATCTTAGCACAGGACTGTTCTGGAAATAAGATTTCTAGGTCAGCTGGAATTCCTGAAACAACACCAACATATTCAACTGTTGCTTGCTGAACTCCAAGAGGTCTGAAACTCTGGAATTAGGTGTACTGGCCTCAACCTCATGAGAGTGAAGTCAAAAGAGGAAATAAGATTTAAATGAAATAATGAGAAAAGTTTTAAATGAAAAGATGAAGGGTGGATGTGGTGTATAATTGTTCACTAGTATCTTAATAATCATCTCCTTATTTTAAATAAATAAACATTACGGTACTCAAAACATGGAGCTTTTAATATAAAACATGGTAAGTCAAAGTTCTATTCACGTTTGTATGATGTGTGTGAGGCAAAAGGGAAAGAAAGAGAAATATTCAGCCAATAATTTAGAATAAAAATGATATACCAAGGAGGAGAAAAGACAGCAAATTTTGAATATTTCAATATAGCATGAAACTCGTAAGTTGCGTTAAATATAGCTCCATGCTGCAGGTAAATGGAAGATATTACCATGAGAAAAGGTAGGGGTCATATTATGAAGACATCATCAGTCATTTTTGTTAAATATGGTTGACATGCTCTATCTAACTAAAATCTGGGTTTATTTGTTGCCAGCAATTTCCTGATCTGTGGGCCTACAGTTATTCTAGGATTGGCACGATCTGCAATTGCTAATTTTGATAAAATCTTTACAGAATAATAACTCATCCATCCTTGTTTGCATGAGAATGCTTGCTTCTTTTGTTTAAACTGCTTGTGCTTGTGATCCATGATCAGATTGGTCCAAATGTCTCTATTTCTGCGAATGCATATGTAGGACCTGGTGTAAGGCTCATCAGTTGCATCATTTTAGATGATGTTGAAATAAAGGTATAAACTTTTTTCTTTAAGGTCAAGGTAGAGATAGCCAAAAGAGCATTCAAGTGTATAGAACATTTCTCTTAGCAGTCAAGTGTTTGGCTGATGTTCTTGCAACAGGAAAATGCGGTAGTTATTCATTCAATTGTGGGGTGGAAATCATCTATTGGAAGATGGTCGCGTGTCCAGGCAAGTTTTGTCCGGGAGTACATGTTTTTTACCTCCTTTATGGATTATGAAGATATACAATATATTTTATTTTCACCTCTTATTAGGGAATAATTTATATGGCTCACCAGAGATCGTGGGTTTGAGTGTTTAATGTCGCATAATGTTTCCTGATTCCTGGCTTCCTGACTATCCCTGATAATTTTTTTTCTAGTTTGACCTTATATATATTCTAGTGCATGAAAATCCTTTATTGATAGTGACTTATAGAATATTCCGTCCCATATCTTGTTTTTTATTTGCTGGGTTTTTCATAATTACAGTGCCTAGAGAAACTAACTTTGTAAATGACAACAGGCTGAAGGAGAATTCAACGCAAAGCTTGGAATAACCATCCTGGGTACTCATGAAAGTCTCGTTTAGATGCTTTACGGATGTACTTATTCTTTAAAAGAAAAAAATACGATTATAAGTGGGCTGACAATTTCTTATTGTTTCTGATGCAGGGGAGGATGTAAATGTAGAGGATGAAGTTGTCGTAACTAACAGTATTGTGCTACCAAACAAGACCCTCAATATGAGTGTTCAAGAAGAAATAATTCTCTGATGCTATTAGCCCTATTTAAAATAAGCCCCTCTAGTGTCGGTCATCAAGTATTATTTTTATTATCTACACTATTATCGCCATTGGTTCATATTTGGGCATTAGGTAGTTCAGTTGCCATGCCGTAATCCCTTGTAAAGGGTAGTTTACATAGATTATTTTACTCCTTCCATCCCAAAATAAGTGTCCTATTTGATGTTTGAAATGAACTAATTTTAGTTCGTTTTGAAAAACCAAAGAGGACATTTATTTTAGGATGGAGGGAATTTGTAGTTTACTCAATTCGTGGATGCCATTTTTGTTGAGTGAATATGGATTTCGACAACATTTTTGTTTGGCTCATCTGAAACATTGTTTTCCACATTTTGTATTATGCCATCAAATTTGGTTAATTATTGAAGTCTTTAGCATTTTGATAACTCTGAATAGTATGAAAACAAAATAGTTTGAGGGAAAAGATGAATGCAAAATATTTAACGATATCCAATGGGGCTTGTTTGGACCCACCTGGTTTTAGCCCCGGTAAGTGATAGAAATTGGCCAGCTACAGAAGCAGGCAATCTCTCAGCCAAGAAATTAATGTGGTTTATCAAGAATCAAATTTTAAAATACTCCTATCCCACATTTATAACTCTATTTGGTTTTTTAAAATGAATTAAAATTATTATCTTAGGGGCTGTTTCCTGTTTGGCTTCTAAATTTGTGTATGATTTTAGCCATGCTACTATAAAATAATTAGAATCGTAGTTAGGTGCAAAAGGTGGGCAAAATTAAAACTTTAGCTCGAAAGTTAATTCTAGGTCATTTTTAGTTGGAATCAACTAAAATTACCAAATTATGAATAATTTTTTTTGTTATTTTTAATTGTTACCCTTTATATCGATTTGAGCCTTGAAAAATGTATTATATAGGTAAGGCTTATTTTAAAGTTTAGAATTACATATTTATGTGGGATTTTGTTTGATAGAGTTCAAATTTAGGAGCGCAACAATATAAAAAATGTGTATATTTGAGTTTGAGAGAAAGTTATATTAATTTAAAATTTTAAAAAATGGGTTTGATATGATATTTAAATGTATTTAAAATTTTTTATTACCAACTGTAATTTTTAATTGGCGGTGAATTATTGAAATTAGAGTTTTTTCTATATTACTAGGCTCGATATATAAATATTTCACATTTCTTGGATTTTAACACTTAATCCCATATGACCTGGTTTAGGACAAATATACCCTTAGATCACAACTAAACGAATACTTAGGGGTGTTAACGAGTCGAGTTGAGTTGTGTATTAGGCTTTTATGACTCGAGCTTGAACTGCTAAAGCTTAGCTCGAAGCTCAAATAAGTTCAAAGTTTCTAACTCGAGCTTAGCTCGAATTGAAAATAAAAAGCTTGGTTCGAGCTCAAACTTAAGTGAACCATGAGCCTAAGTTCGAACTGAGCTCGAACTAAAAAAAAAATAATAATATAAATTTAAAGGATATAAAGTATCACACATATTAATATATTTTTAGTATTAAATATTACTAAATATACTTCAACAAGTATTATGACAACACATTGAACATTTGACTATAATCACTATGATATAAGAAAATTATGATAAATAAGTTTTAGTTACATATGATCAAAATAGACAACATTACTATATTCCTCTATTTATGTACATATAATATCTAAAAAGGTCGCAAAAAATAAAGACTCACTTAGGCAATGTTACTATTCACTTCTTCGTATTTTTTTCTTTATATGTTTATAAATCATTTATAAAAGAACTATTCTTTAGCCTTAGTATACCTCTAAAAAATTTCAAAATACATGTAAAAAGATATAAAATTTGTAAGCTAAGGACGGTCATGCTTTAACTTTTAAAAGAATATCTAATCATTCTTTTGTAAACTAAGGTTAGTCCCCCTAATGTCATGCTTCTTTTAAAAGTATTTTTAAGTGAATTAGCGTGATATCATGTTTACCCTCCGTCATATACTTATAGCTCCATTTGGTTTTTTAATTTAACTAATTTTAGTTCATTTTAAAAAATTAAATGAAGCTATTAATTTGGGATAGAAGAAGTATATTAGTCTTTGTGTCTCTAATATTTTTATTTTTATAAAATATATATTATATATAAAAATTATAATCCATTACAATTTAACAAGAATATATATCATGAAAAATCTTTATATAAGTTTGGGCTCATGTACATTAGTGTGAGCGAAGACATTATGGGTCATCAAATCAAGATCCGAAGGTGCAAGAAGACATAAACGAATCTGCCTCTTGAGTTATGTGTGTTGTTGTATCGTAATTTGAAGATACACAACATCGAAACTCACGCAATCGTGAGTGAGCCTTGGCTCATATAAATGGGTTTCATATATCATATATGATACATAATATTGATACATATATATGATTGTATGTTATTTTATATATTTCATTTGATCCTAGATTAGTAGTTCCATTTGATTTTTCAAAATGAACTAATTAAATTGAGCTACTAATCTAGAAGAGAGAGAGTATGTTATAAATATATATTTAAATTAATAACTATGTTTATATAAAATGTGTGTATATATATATATATTATTTATTATATATATATTATTTATATCTAATTTTAAAATTATATTCGAGTTTGAGCTAGAGTTCGAGCCAAGTAACATCGAGTTTGAGTTTTATTCGAGCCGAACCGAGTCGATCAGGGATCTGCTCGAACTCGGCTCAAGCCGATTCGAGCTCAAATTGAGTTCAAGCCAAGCCCAATTCGAACCGAGCCGAGCCAAGCTGGGCCTACTCAACCAGCCAGCTTGGCTCATTAACAGCCCTACCTATACCCAAGTTCTTATCTCATTATTGGTGATGAATTACTGACGATGACACAAATTTGTATAAGCAAAAACAAAACACTCAAGCATACAGAAAACAAAGCACCTACTTAAAGATGATCGATAGAAAGTAAAAAATTTCTCCTTCTCAATCCCGTGTTCTGGAGAATAAACCAGAACCGAGCCACCTTCCGGTTTTAATCCAAAAACTAGTTCCTAGTTAAAAAAATACGAAAATAACAAAATTCAAAACGGGGAATCAAATGAATGTTCTAGCAATCTGGAAAATTGGGTTGTGTTTTAGAACGGATTGAAGGACTCTGGAGACCATCCGCAAATGGGGATTTGACATGGCAAAAAGAAAGGATTTTTTGGAGTACAACAAATCCGAAGGAAATAGGGTAGAGTACATGACTCACGAGACTTTCAAGAATGCGAGAATGAGAGGATAACTCCCACTAAACAGGCCAAAGATCTCACACTCTGCATTGCTTGTGTCCAACACTTAATCCATATCGCATATACGATAACATGATATGTCCATAAAACATATTTTCATAATACAATATGTATTCTTTGAGCCGACAACCCATAATATGATGTCATTTATATCGCATATACGATAACATAATATTTGCCATAACGTGTTATTGATAAAACAATATTCACCATAACGTGTTATCGATAACACGATATGCTAACAATGCATGTTATTGATAATACAATATGCTACGATATCCTCTACATCACATATATGATAATACGATATTCGCCAAAGCGTGTTATCAATAACATGATATTCGCTATAGCGTATTATCAATAACATGATTTGCCAACAAGACGTGTTATTTATTTTCCTCTATAACGCATATATTATAACATGATATTCGTCATAATGTGTTATCGATAACACGATATTCGTCATAGCTTGTTATCAATAACATGATATGCCAACAATGTGTTATTGATAATACAATATGCTACGATATCCTCTATATCACATATATGATAATACGATATTCGCCAAAATGTGTTATCGATAACACGATATTCGCAATAACGTATTATCAATAACACGTTATTTTCCATAGTGTGTTATTGATAACACGATATGCCAACAAGATGTATTATTTATTTTCCTCTATATCACATATATTATAACATGATATTTGTCCTAGCGTGTTATCGATAACACGATATTCGTCATAACGTATTATTGATAACACGATATGCCAATAATACATGTTATTGATAATACAATATGGTACAATATCCTCTATATCGCATATACAATAATAAGATATTCGCCAAAGTGTGTTATTGATAACACGATATTTGCCATAGTGTGTTATTGATAACACGATATGTTGCCAACAATACATGTTAATTATAATACGATATATCACATATATCATAATAGGATATTCGTCATAGAGTGTTATTGATAACATGATATTTGCCAATATTTGTTATTGATAATTATTTATCAAGTCAAGGATAAAAGACTTTAAGATCATGTACATGCTTACAGAAGATGTTCTACATAACGAAACTTGCATATAAAAAGCTATACTAGAGTCCCTCTTTGCATAATAGGGTAGGAGGCTATCGTGACTATTCTACAGTGTCATTTCTTGGCATCTACATCTTTCTCCATTCTTATATAGTTATTTTCTCCCTGGATGGTCCCTTGAGATTCACTTTTTGAGTTGCAGTGTCATCATGATCTCCTTTTGTAGGGATAAATAATTTACGTGGTTAAAAATTTTAGACAAAAATGAGAGAAGAGCGATCGCTGATGAAGTGAGGGAGGCCAACAATCATTGAATAGAAATTTGAATTTGTTGTTGATGAAACCTGCTGGGCGAAAATCACAAATTGTTGCTAAGCCCCGATCTCCTCTTTGTTTATGCATCACAACTAGTTTACACAATTTTAAACCCTAACACTTATTGTAGGGGTATTTTGAACCAATTTTTCCAAATGTCATGTAAACCTAGGTTCTATGAAATATTTTTCTTACAAAACCAGAGAATATGGAATATTTGTGTCTTAGGCCAGGTAATATGGAAAAAACTCTTGAAATTAATTTTAAAATTTTTTACTTCTATTTCTAAAATATTCAACACTAAACAACCTTTTAATGTCATGACAATTTTAATTTATTTTAAAAATTTTAAAAACTAAAGATAGCTAATAACATGGGATGGTGTATGTATTTAGCAAATTATTTTTTGCGTGAATCCTCATGGCAATTTCAGCTCTACATTTCTCATATACATGTGGTGTCGCTATCTTTAATGAAGGAAAATAAGGACTGCCAAGCAAATATAAGGTAGACTTTTACCTCATAATTAAGGTAGATTTTTACCTCATAATTAAATCCTCGCATACAAGCAAAATCAAATTGGCAACAGATAGTAGGCTCAGGATCACATGTGTGAACAAATATGTAGATTACCCAAGCATTTTTGGGACAACACGTATTGTGTTATTTAACCACATATTTACCTTCATTAGCGTGAAAGTTGGACAATAAGCTAAGTAGCTAACATCGGATAATATACTCTACAAGAGAAGGAAGATGACATAACACTATTAAGGGGTTGTTTGGATGTTGAATTTCTACCAATTCCGCCTCAATTATAGTCTGAATTATCGAACTCATGTTTGTATGCAAAAGATAGGAGAAATTTAAAATTCTGCCAAAAAGTTGATTTCAAGCTATTTCGAGTTGAAATCATTGATTCATCAAGTGACTGATTGGCTTCAAAAATTATCAAAATATTAAATTTAATGATTGATTGTATGCATTTGGTTTACTATAAAAATCGAAATCACATACCATCAGCTGATCGATTGGTTTGTTACGATAAAACACAACAATTGCCCACTTTTTTGTTATAAAAAAATTAACGTAGACAAAACTACCCAACCATTCCACACATATTTTACTGAATATAAGAAAATTTCTTTTGAAGTGAACCTTCAACTAATATATAAATTACAAAGTTAAGTAAAACTTTTTGCTGTAGTGCTGGTATTGAACCACCCACTCTAGATACAAAGCTAGTAACTCCATACTTAGTAAAACATCAAGCTGAGTTCAAAATTCAACCTTCACAAATGACATTCACAAAAAATTCCTTTAAGGAGTTCTTACAACTAGTAAACACATACATGGAGCTCTTGTGCTAGCATTTCAATCAAAACAACTTGTTCTTACCCATTGAACCTTACACTATTGGTAAACTAGGGCTTGGTTGGGTTCCCATCGATGTTGACTAAACTCAATGAGGGTTTCTGGCATGCTCTCTGAACCAAACCTGAGAGGATGCAATAACTTTTAACCCAAACTTGGATTAAATCGGAATACACAGCTGAGCCATTGCTTTGTTTAAAAATAATCTGTGGAATATAAAAAGAAATCGAACTACTTTCACTATAACTAAAACTAAGCATTCTTATACAAAATTATGGTGCAATGGCATAAACATATGCATTTAAACTATAAAAGAAATCTACCATAAATGGAAAGAAAATGTTGTCAATAAATATGAAGTTTCTATTAAGTTCCTTCAATTTATTCACTCCTAACTATCTTTTATGAGAAAACTATCCGCCGTTTAGCATATCTTTAGTTCTCGTACTACTCACAGTTTAAATCATCCTGAGCATCTACGTGACATAGTTAGACAGGGGATCCCAAAGGATTCCCAAAACAAAACAAGGGTGAACATAGCCCAATAAGGTTTCAAAAATTTATATTAACACCCTAATGCATATTTTAATATTCACATCAAATCCTTCAAACATATTGTAAATAAATCTCAAAATGCAACCAAAAGCCTTGCACAACCATACCATTGTAAATAAACCTAGAAATTGCATCTAAAGTGAGTTACAAGATATTAAAAATTTGAGTAACAAAAAAAGTTATTATTACATGTTACCTGATGCATAAACTTGACATTCCAAACCGAAGATGCAAAAAATCCCTGGTCAAGTTAGTACACACATACATAACCAACCTAGAGTCTGCTCTAGAAATATCAATAGTATAATAATCTCAGTCACCTCAACTTGGGGAGGCAAAACTTGCCCTTTTGAAATGGAAAACCCTTCCTTTTCGGACACAAAACTCCGACCTTTTGGATGGAAAATCAATTCATTCAAACCCGATATGACTAATCCAAAAAACTACGAAAAACCTCGGCTAATCATGATTAAACATAGTTTACAAACTATTTTCATGACGCATGGAACATGAGGCATGATTTCATATGCAATATAAGTAATCATACTATATCATGTTAAAGCATAGTCTACTAAATAAGATAAATTGAACTTAAACATGATGCATGTAACATGAATTTATTAGAGTAACCTTACGTATGTGAATGCATAAGTAACCCTAATGTGCATCAACAAGACTTAGCCCACTACGTACAAAATAACATAAAAAACATGAAGATAAATATTTAGAATATGCACATAATTCATTCATAAGAGTGCCCATTGATCAAATCCCTTTGACCAATCAATAGCAGTTTAAAAGAAATAATTTCTTTTGCTAATCTCTAATGTTGGTGATCGATCAGCAACATTGTGTTGATCACAGTCAGTTTAGGCGATTGATCACCCAATGTGGGCAATCAATCGGCCAAACACTATTACAAAACATTGCATTGTTTGTCTTAAAATTGTTGTGATCAATCATCAAATTATCATAATTCTTCATGTAATCAATTATAAACTCTTAATTATGAAAAATCCAATCAAACCCATGCGCATGCAAAAACAACATCAAAATATCTCAAAGAGAAGAATCAAGGCATATAGCTATCAAACAAGGTGTTAATGCAATAAATCACTCTCAAAACAAAAACCACTTACCTCTAGGGCAGACAAACACTTCCAATCCTCTGGAATTAAAATATCCTTATTCTAAAAGATTAAGTTTTTCATTAACCTATGCATAAATCATGATCTCTACCAACTAGAGACTTATAACTATGATAAATAAATGATTTCAAGCATATCCTTGTGTCTAACGAATTCTAAGCATGAATCACAAGGTTTAATGAAAAATCTAGGGTTCTACAAGGTGAACAAGAGAACTTTGGAGATTTGAATCGAAAAAGGCATGAGAATGAAGATTAGGCATGAAAGACCTTTAATTTCTCATCAAAACTCAAGGAATTAAGAAGAAGAATTCAAATTGACTCATTTAGAGATAAGCTAGGACACAACACTCAACTACTTCCAAAAAGCTCCAAAATCTTTCTTAACAAGACCGTTATGGGATATTCATAGTGAATAAGGATTAGGGTCCCTAATCCCCCTACGACTTGGGTTAACTAAACCACCCTTTGGCAGCCCAAAATGACCTCCTAATTCCAATTTCTATCACTTTAATTAATTGAGCCCAAAAAGCTAAGTAAAAGACCCAAATCTAGGTCTAATTCGGGTAAACGGGCCCGACACATCAAATACAAATTGAATCGATTATATCTCTATCATCCGAACTCCAATTTGCACATTCTTGATGATATTTTGAAGCACTTTCTATCTACTTTCTAACTACATTAGTCTCACCTTAAATTCATCTTATTTAGGAATTTATTTGATTAATATAGCTAAAAGGGTCAAACTCCTTAATTTCTACCTGTCCACCATAAAAAGATTGAAAAAAATTAAAAATGACTAGATCTTACAGTTTCAAGCCCATCTGTAAAGTTGTCACTCTCACTAAGTGCCGTAGGAGACCCTACGTAAGAGGATTAGCCAAATTTCTACTCGACCCCACATTGGAAACTCTAATGGTACCATCTTGTATAAGTTGCCTCATATACTCATATATGAGACTAATGTGTCTAGACATGCTATTATATACACTACTATAGGCTAATGCTACAGTAGCCTCATTATCATAATTGATAGATATAAACGGCATTAGACTACGCCACAACTTGATGTCCAATCACAAGTTCCTAATGCATTTAACTTTCTTCCTCATTGTAACTAAGGCAATGAACTTAAATTCTATGGTTGAATAAGAGATAATATCTTTTTTCTTGCAAGCCGAAGACACAACACCTCCTCCTAGGGTAAAAACCAATCTTGAGGTGAATTTGTTATTCCCAACTCTAGTTATTCAACTTGGCATCCATATTTCCCTCAAATAAAATCGGATAATTTCCATAATAAGTTTATAGTCCTTAATATGCTTGAGATTAACAAAGACTCTTCCAATGCTTGTCACTGGGATTACAAGTGTACCTACTCAATTTACAAACAACATATGCAGTATCTAGCATAGTGCAATACATTGCATATATCAGACTACCAATTGCACTAGCAAGTTCTAATTGATATTATCACAAGGTGCAAAAAAAAACAAAATCCAAGATAATTGAACTTTGTACAACTTTTTTGAATATAACGTGACTGATCCAAAACATACCCCCCACTATGCATTGTCACCTTGATATCTAGGATTATATCAATTTCATGTAGATCCTTCATCTTGAAATTAGAATTCAAATACTACTTGGTTTTAGTCAACCCCACCATGTCAGTACGTATAATCAACATGTCATCAACAAACAAGCATACCACTACGAAATAAACATTAGTAGGCTTAGTATAAATATAATTGTTAGCATAATTATGCATAAATCGACTTCATATAATGACTGAATAAAACTTCTAATGTCATTGTTCCTGTTCCAGTCCATACAATCTATACAAGGACTTCACAAGTTTGTATGCTTTCTTCTTATGACCAAGAAGTAAAAACTTTTCGATTGGTCCATGTAGATATCCTCAATGAGATCTCCATTCAAAAATTTTGTTTTAACATTCATTTGGTGTATGCAATATTTAAATACAGAGGCTAATGCAAACAATATGATAATAGAAGTGTGGTGCTACAGGAGTATATGTATTGAAACAATTAATATTCTCTTTATGCCTGAAAACTTGGAAACTTTAGCTACTAATATGCTCGAAAGGTATATGCAGTGCCACTGAGATTTTATTTCTTCTTAAATACCCATTGACACCCATTTGACTTGGAGCCAAGGTCTAAATTAGCTAAGACACATGTATTATTGGACATTATGAAGTCCATCTCATCAATAATAGCTTATTTTCAAAATGACGAATCTCGAGAATCCATTACCTCTTTATGGTCTTTGGATCATCATCCGCATTGAGAAAAATATTTTATTCATAACATACTCTTTGTTAGCTTCTATTAGAAAAACAACATGATCCATAGATAGATAATCTGGATGAAGTATTTTTCTAATGTAGGCTTCATACTCTTCAATTCAAATGAAGGCTCAAGAACCACATGGATTTTAGTAAAATTATCTACTTTAATCCTTTGTGGATCTTGAATTCTTGGGCCTTGATGTTTGGAAACCCCAATAAATATCCATAGGGTGGCTCTCTTAGAACTTAAAACTGATTCAGCTTATACTTGGAGTAATAAAAGCAATGGTGCATGAAAAATAGTCTTCAAACTTGATCATGGCTCCTGCAATATCCATTGGGTAAGTATTTTTCCAAATTTTCATCACTAATGGATTCTAACATATGTATATGAATACTCTCCTTTGATGATTGAATTCTCTCCCCATCCTTGAAAAGGTAAAAAACCATTTAGAAATTTTAATTGCTGGGAAGGTGTTAAAGTCTTTAAAGAGATTATTAGAGCTGCATGGAATAAACATACGCAGGGGGATCCTATTCATATTTTTATCCATAAGCTTAAGGAGGTCAAAGTAACAATTAAGGCTTGGAATGTAAATAAGTTTGGTCTCATTGATCTTAGAGTACAAAAAACTAGAGAGCAGTTACAACGTATTCAATTGCTTCTTCAGCATGACCCTCTTAATGAAGCTCTTGTCCTTGATGAATCTAGGGCTCTTGTAGACTATAGCAAAGAACTAGCTTGTCAGGAATCCTTGAACAAGAAACACTCTCATATCAAATGTATGAATAGTTGACGGAAATAGATGTACTAAGTTTTTCCATGCTGTGACATCAAGGAATTGTTTAAAAACTAATAATTTTTATATCCTTAATTATCAAGGTGCCAAAATCGCCAAGTCCAAGCTTGTTGGTAGAAAGGCTTTCTCATATTTTCATAACATTTTTACTCCGACCATCTTTATAATGATGCTATTAGATCTTTTATGGTCCTTATTTCTAATGATGTGGCCGTCTTTTCTTCTCCATCCAATAAGGCTTCCGGACAATATAGTTTTCCTAAGGAATTTTTTACTAAGTTTCGGGACATAGTTTAACTTGGCTTTACTAAAGTTGTGAACTACTTTTTTATCATGGGAAAATGCCACGGGCTTGCAACAACACATTTCTTACCCATATTCCCAAGGAGAAAAATGCATGTACTTTTTGACAAATTAGCCACTGTCGGCCAAACCTCCCCTGCCTTGGCCTCATCCCCCCCCATTAAGGCCCTCAACAACTTCCGCCACATCCGGGAGGATGAGGTCACCACCCTTATCACATCCCTCTCCTGTTGTGCTGCCACCGGCCAGGCTATCAACTTTGGTGATCTACTCAACGTTTTCACCACCAATACCCTCGGTAGGGTGATGCTAGAGAGGAGGGTATCCGAGGAAAGGGTAGGGAAGGAGGCAGGCGAGTTCAAGGAGATGGTGATGGAGCGGATGATCCGGGCTGGCGTCTTCAACATGGGTGACTTCATTCTGGCCCTCAACTGGCTCGACCTCCAGGGCATCGCTAGAAAGATGAAGTTCCTTCATTGCCGCTTCAACTCCTTCCTCTCCCGCATCGTCTACAATCACCATGGTTCCTTCGGTCTCCACCATGAGCGCTACCTGGACATCCTAACAAAGACATTAAAAATTTACTCTCTTTATATATAACAAAGTGAGTAAATAATTATTGTCTTCTTCCTCCGCATAGTTGTTGCATTAGAGTCTACTGGAGGTGCTAGAGTCAAACATCTTTGTGGCTCTCCAAGGAGAGGTGGACGGAGCTGGCGAAAGGATCCACGACAGAGTTGGATCTGGCAGAGCGTCGAGGAGGTCCTCCATGCTGTCAAGCTTCGAATCTTTAATGTCAGTTCCGATCTGGGCTTCTTGCTAGATGGCGGAACAATGGCTCTTGAGGGGAGGAACACAACCATTTCTGGTGGCAATAGGGGCGAGGTGGGAGTGGTGAGAGGGAGCAAGTGAGGGACGTTGATCAGCAGCTAGAGGTGAGGTGAACGGAGAGGGAGAGGAGAGTGGGGGAGCGAGGCATAAGTGGGTTGGTTTGGACGGAGATGAGAAGAGGTGGGGTAATAGGATCAGAAGGTGGGGTGATGAAAACTACAGTGAAGATATTACCTGGCCGGTGATAGTGGGGAGGTGAGGTGAACAAAGATGAAAATGAGGATAGCGGAATGAGAATGGAAGAAGAGAAGGACGGTGGCTAGGGGTATTTTTGTTTGAATATAACTTTTAGAGCTAATAAAATATTAATAAAAAATTTGTAATTAACTTCTAAAACCCCATGGCTAAGCAAACCCTTCCTCACTAGTCAAAAAGTAAAACTAAGATTAGGGGAATAGATACATGCATTATTCCTTCCTTGAAGTTATTTTCAAGTCGGTTAAAAAAACATAACATGTCTTGATAGACTGATGTAAACACATTGCAATTGTCCCCCGTCATTTCACAAATTGACAAACTTCGGCTATACATATTTTCTTGTTAATTTAAATTTTCATTAAAGCTAAAAAAGATAAAGAAGCACAAAGAGAATGATCCTTGCATACACCTCAAAACCAACAAGGATACCCCTAAAGAGACAGGGAAACCCTTAGGCCAAAAGGGAGGAAAAATTATAGAGGGACTAGTCAATCCATCCAAAAAATCTTGTAGAAAAGAGCAACAATTCAGGATAACTTGAGTTAAAAAGCCTCTAAAATATATCTAATTTGCTTGATGATGATGGAGACTAAGGTTCCATTTATTTCGTCTAATTCAGACCTAAATTTGAATAAGTTACTCAAAAGCCACCTTTTAAGTGGCTTTTCTTTTCAAGTGGCTTTTCAGTGTATTTGTTTAGGACTGAATTCAGTTATTAAATCAGTCATTAAATTAAATGTACGTTAGAAAAATAGAATCGACTGTCATATACATTTCATCTTTTACTGTCTCTAAAAACCTAAAACGTGGACTGAATTTAGTTACTGAATCAATCAGATGTATGTTAACAAAATAAAATTGACAGTTAGATGCATTTCATCTAGCCCCCGAAAACCTAAAACTTGACCCCCGACCTTCGTCTCTCCTCTCCCAATCGCAGTGGTAGCTAGTTTCACTCCTAAGCCAGTTTCACTCCTCGCCTCTGCTTCCCGTCGGTCTCCACTCCTCCCATCTGCTTTCCCCTAGTCGCATCCTCCATGGCCGTTTTCCATCCGCCTTGACTCCGCTGGTCTCTTTTTATTCCAGCAGCCGAGCTCCAAATTTCAAGATGCAGTCAGTATCGACGATTTGCTGTCATTACTCTTCTCACCCTGTTCCTCACTTTGTCTCTTTTTTCCCTTTCTTTTTTGTTTCTACGGTGCGTTTTGGTTGATGCTTTTGGATGGGTGGGAGGAGTTCCTGCCTCCATTGTGGGCTTCAGATCTCCGTTTTGACTATCTGTGGCCTCACCTTGAGTAAATGCATTGTTTTTTTTTGCTTGTTTCTTATTTTTCTGCTCGTGAAGGTGAGATTTGGTGCATTTGTTTGGTTTTCTTCAGTATGTAACTCATTGTCTCTTTTCCTCTGAATGCCTCTTTTTTTATCGAAGTGTAGAAAAATTATCCGAAAGGTGGCCTTCTAATTCTATGTCGAGGAGAATTTTCAAATGCTAACAACTATGAAATAATATGGATTTCTTGTGGTGTTGACTGTTAGTAGTCAACGTTTGCTTGGCCAGTTTTTTTGTATAAAAGCCAAGCTTTTTATCTTTCTGTTTTTTCTGAATGTTTTTTGCTACCATTTTAAGAGAAGCATGGAAACTTGCATTCATGTCTACTTTCTTAGTAATTTTTAAGTGGGTAGGTCCAAAATATGCTAATGAGCAACGAGTGTCTATGATTTGGTCTGGTGATTCCCCCCAGGCATTAAAATGGTTAAATGAGTGGTCTGGTCTCTCTAACTTCTTTTATATTCTTCTATCATACCTATATGTATGACATTTGCTTCAAATGATATTTTTTCAGAGCAAAATAGTTCTCGCTGCCAATTTGTTTTGCTTAGTGGTTTGATTTTTTAGTGGTTGCAGAGTTGGGTGCTGTTTGGTTGAATTTTTTGGTGATTGGCTTATGAATTTATATGGGTATTTCATATTTCTCCTTGCCTATTTGTTTTAACTGCAAAAAACATTCACTTGAGTGTCAAAAATGGGATCTTTCTTCCTCTTTTCCTTCTGGCATTTTCTTTGCTGATTGATGTTGGCTCTGTGCTCTTAGTTTCAACTTAGAGTCTTCGGCAGGATTGGTGCTGGCATTGTTTTTGTCTGAGGATCTGTTTATTTGGGACTGAGCTGATTGCTCTTACATGTTTGAACTTTACCGTTGGTGTGCTGTAAAATTATCTCTCTGCAAAACTTCTAATGTTGAGATGCTTGCCTGTGAAAACAGTCTTCTTTGGCTAATTTTTGCACTCATTGGCTGAGAGTCGTATTCAAACTGATGCTGGATCTCAGATCCATTACCTTCAAAGGCAAAAGAGGCGAAAATTTGCTTGATGCTTGAATTAATTTTGGCTTCTACTGTTTGTTTGCTTGGGCTCTAGTGCAGTTAACCTAACATAATTCTGGTCTGTTATAGGGAATATAGGTTGGAGTTGGTCTTTCTTATCTCCATTCAATTGTTATATAGGATATTTTACATTATCAACAACTTGCCCATTTTTTAGTCTAGATTTAACGACTAAGGACCCATTGTTAGATTTAACTCAATGTTTTGAAGGGCTGAAGTTGTTCTTGACGATGCAGGACTGCATGGTGCTACCTGATTTGATGACCATCACTAGTCTCATCTTAGTTTGCGAGTTATTGGGTGGCGTGAAACTAGGAAGAGAGATTCATGGGTACGCAATCAAGACAGAGTTTGCAATTGATGTTTAGTATCTAACACATTGATACAACTATATGCCACTGCTGGAAAATTAGAAGAAGCTGATCAAATTAATTTTTGCTAGAGTGGTGTCTAAAGATGTGGCTTCTTGGACAACTATGATATCAGGGTATGAGAATAATGGTTTGCCTTCTAAAGCTATAGAAACGCACGAGATGATGAAGTTGGAGGGGACTCAGCTAGATGAGGTTACAATGGCGACTGTCTTATCTGCTTGTGCTTCTTTGGGTCTTTTGGATATTGGCATCAAACTACATCAATTTGCAAGGATGAGAGGGCTTATCTCTTATCATATTATAGGAAATATGCACATATATTTGTATTCCAAGTGTAAATACATTGATAGGGCTTTGGAGGTCTTTAAGAGAATGAGGGAGAAGAAAATAATAACATGGAGCTCAATGATATTTGGACTCTTGAATAAATAATAAGTGCTTTGAGGCTCTCTACTTATTGAGAAAAATGCAATTTAATATGGCACCAAACGATGTTATTTTGGTTGTGGCCTTGTCTGCTTGTTCTAGGATGGAGATTTGACAAGTGGTAAGGAGATCCATGCCTATGCCCTAACAAATGATTTGGCATTTGAAGGCTTCATGCCAAATGCTTTACTACGAACACTCTATGCATATGATCTTTCCTACAATAAAGTTTTTTAGTACAAATTTAAAAATTATTTATTTTAAAATTTTAAAAAATTGAACGTTTTTTGTATTAATATCTGATTTAAATTCAAATTCAATGTGAAATTCAGATCGTGGGCTTTTTAGAATTTTCAGTTGGCTTTTCATATTAAGATTTAGACCAAACAAATGGGTCCTAAAGTTAGGAGGATTGTTAGATTTTCCATAAAAATCCGTCAGTTTCTTTCATTCCATATTCCATATAAAGGTGATGTAATTAAACAGTAAATGATATTTTAATTAGCTTTGCTACTTGCAGGTTTATCTTCACAATACAGACCAACCGGCAGAACTCTCCTTGAAAGTCCAGAACAAACTTATATTTATTGCATTTCCTCGAGACTTTCCTCCAAACAGTTTTGGAATAGGGGCACTAGTAAAAGATTTGGTCGCTGGTTTATTCAT
Organism: Saururus chinensis; assembly: GCA_035235625.1. Taxonomy (NCBI): domain Eukaryota; kingdom Viridiplantae; phylum Streptophyta; class Magnoliopsida; order Piperales; family Saururaceae; genus Saururus; species Saururus chinensis. The sequence goes on along the minus strand of CP141142.1, from coordinate 11,781,940 downwards.
TTCTTTGGCATAGCACAAATCTGCTACGCACCTGGAATCCCCTCTTACGAAAGTTTTCTATGACAAGTTGGCCATTATTCATAGCTAATCAAGAAAAAATAGATTACTGGTTGGCGGCCAATAAAGATTGTTTAACCCGCAATGTCATAAAATTGTTATTTTTATTAGACAATGAAACTGATGTTATTGATTTGCTATTATGAAATAGAGGGCAGCAGAAAACATGCGACTTTGAGCTTTCAATTAACTGAAGATCAGCTAAGTACTGACAAAACCAGAAAGATATAAACTAGCCCAGTTTCAGGGTAAATTTAAAGGGCACAATAAGTTTTATTCATTTGTCAAAACCAGCCACAGTTAGTGCTGATTAATGGCTCAGTTTCTCGCTGTTTGGCAAAAGCATAATTGGCCAATTGTTGAGTTAATTACAGACCCATAATTATGTTTTGGGATGGTCACGAAGATCCACTTAGGAATGGTCAATTCTACTGAGAATTATGTTACACAGACATTATTGTACAAAAAAAAAAAGAAGAGGAATTGACCAAACTTACTTATTGTTTGGACATATAGCCATTATGTGACAAATTTTCCACTATTTACCTAAATACATGCACTTTAGAGGGTGCCAACTTCCAAACATGTAATATGAAAATATGAGGCTACCCTCATCACTTATAAACTTTCACAGACCTACCTCCAGTGGGAAACACAACCAAAGGAAAAAAAATTTACTTAGTCTTATAATCTGTGTCACCTCCACCTCCCCAGCGGCTTCCTCATCCATAGTGAAATCCTCCTCCCCTGTGGTATTGGCCTTCCTCGCAACATCATCCTCCCTTAGTGGAATCCTCCTCCCCCACGACCCTCTACTCTTCTATCCAATTTTATGCATTAGACTTGGTTTAGGATTTTAAAGCTATTTATTTATACTCATCTTAATTTTTGTGGTCAAGTGAGTTACCTCCTTACTAGTTTGAGTGGTTGTTGTGGTGTAACTTCCGGATTGTAGAAAGAGGAAAACAAGAAGCACAAGACAGTAAACTGGTCCACCAAGATTAGAAAGAGAAAAAGTAAAAATGAGTATGAAATCCTAAACTAAGTCTAACACATAAAATTGAATAGAAGATTAGAGGGTCATGGGGGAGGATGATGTTTCTGGGGAGGAGAATGATGTATGGGAGGAGGATGTTTCCAGTAATGAAGACGATGAAAGTTTATTAGTATGGAGGGTAGCCTTGTCTTTTCATGTCGCACATTTGACATTAGTATGCTCTAAAGTTTATTTGGGTAAGTATATAGTAAAAAATAAGTTACATAATGAGTATATGACCAAACTCGGAGTCTAATTTGATTTGTTGAATTCCTCAAAAAGTATTACTCTGACATTTAACTTTCATACATGATGTACAATGTCATTATCCAGAACAATTCTTTACATGGGGTCCAATTTCTAAAATACAGTTGCGATGACATGACTTGGTGGTGTAAGCATGTTTTTCTTTCAAATAAACCCAATTGTGTAAGCTTTATAACTCGAGTCCATGACTATGGTACGCAATAATCCTACCATTATAAATAAATTAATCAATTGACTATTTTGTTTAGGTAGAGATAGTGATTGATCAATCATTTGTTGAAACAATCAATAGCTTTAACTCTAAGTTACCTACTTTAAGAATTCCGGAAACAAGCCCTTTCCTTCTTGAATTCTTTTATCCTAACTAACCTAAAACACTATACAAGGGTTAGGTTTGGATGAAATTGAAGAGAATAAAATTATTTTTCAAGTTGACAAAAAACGAGAGACATTTTGTCCAAATTTTCTTCTTTGACCTACTATTAATTTATGAGCACTACAATAAAAAGGACTATTAACAACACTTTTATTAGAAATGCAATATAAAGTATCTCTAAAAATAACTATTTGTGACGCATATCAAAATATTGCAAAATTTATAACTATTAGCGACACTTTTCACAAAGTGTCGCAAATAGTACAACTAATTAGAAATACTTTTAAAAAAACGTCTTTAATAGTTATAAATTTTTTTTAAAAATAAAAAATTTAGAACTATTTGTGATACTTTTATAAAAGTGTCGTAAATAGTATTACTAATAGCAACACTTTTATTAAAATGTCGCTAACAGTTATACTATTAGAGACACTTAAAAAAATCCGTCATAAATAAAATAAAATATTTTTTAGAAATTATTTAAGACTATTACTATCACTTTTTAAAAAAAAACATATCTTATAGTTTTATTATTTTCTTTTATTCAATATTTATTATTTAAATATATAATATATAATTAATAAACATTATAATTTTTAAAATAACTTCATAAATATAATATATTTTATTTAATATTTATTATGTTCATATATAATAAATCAATAAGAAAAAATAAATAAAAAATTTACTATTTTATCCTCACTCCTCAGAGTTGGAGAGAGGAGAGAGACAATAAAATAAAGGAAGAAGGAAGAGGAGAGAGGAGACGATGAGAGAGAAGAGAGGGAGAGAGACGATAAGATAAAAGAAGGAAAAAGGAAGAAGGAAGAGGAGAGAGGAGATGATGAGAGAGAACAGAGGGAGAGAGGAGAGAGAGAAGAAAAGAGAGGAGAGAGGAGAGAGAGAGAAGAAAAGAGAGGAGAGACGATGAGAGAGAAGAGAGGGAGAAGATAGAGGGGGAGAATTTATTTTAGATTTTTTAGAAATTTTTTATTAAATATTATATTTTAAATTTAATTATATATATATATATATATATATATATATATATATATATATATATATATATATATATATATATATATATATATATATATTAGCCACACATAGAAAATGCATCGTTATACATTTTGTTATGCATCACTAATACATTTTTTAAATTTTTTATTAATTTTAAAATATAATATATAATAAAAAAAGAGAAAGAGAGAGAAGAGGAAGAGAGAGGTAGAGATAAAAGAGAGAAAAAGAAAGAAGGGAAAGAGGGGAGAGAGAGAAGGGAAAGAGAGGAAAAGAGAGAGAGAGGAGAGAAAGAGGAGAGTAGAAATAAAGGGGGAGGATTTAATTTAATTTTTTGCATTATATATTATATTTTAAAATTAATGATTAAAATTTTTTAAAAATATATTAGCAACACATAGAAAAATGTATCGCTACTACCTACGCATTTTGTTATGTATTGCTAAAACATTTTAAAATATTTTTTATTAATTTTAAAATATAATATATAATAAAAGAGAGAGGGGGAGAGAGAAGGAGATAGAAGGGGAATAGAGAGGTAGAGAGAGGAAAGAGAAAGAAAGAAGCGAAAGAGAGAGGAGAGAGCAAGGAGAAACAAAAAGAATTTTATATATTATATTTTAAAATTAATAAAAAAATTTAAAGTATATATATTAGCGACAGATGAGAAAATGCGTTGCTACTACCAAAGGTAATAGCGATGCATTTTTTTATTTGTTGCTAACATTTTTAAATTTTTTATTAATTTTAAAATATAATATATGATAAAAGAGAGAGAGAGAGAAGGGGATGAGTGTCGTGCCCCAAAATTTTCAAAGCATAGACAAATTTCTTTTTATAAAATTTTTACATGGGCCCGCGATTGGAGCCATTTGTCATAAGTAATAATAATGTAGCAATTTCTCAGGTATGTGTAAAAACACATAAGAGAAAAATAATAAGTGTTCTTACTTGTGATTTTTACATGCAGTGCAAAATCCTTGAAATCACCTTGACAACTCCTACAAGGTCTATGGGTAGTGAGTATTTTAAAATATTACGTAAGAGAGTTTATTCTATCAGACATAAAGTAAATATATTGCACTTTCACAGTACATAACATATATACTTATTTTTCATAAAAATAGGGTGTGCATCTTATACCAAATTCAACAGATAAACATTCGATAAAATTATTATATATGAGTCAATCATAATATGCTTCTAATGGATATTCATTCGACTAATCAAATATACATAATAGAATTATAAACATATAGTATATATTTCATATCCTATCTCAACCATTAATCATTTGACAAATCGAATATATGTGCTGAAATCATAAATCATAACTTGAAAGTAACTATAATGTATAACATAAAAGAGTTATAATTATTAAGTTAAAAACACAACCAAAATTCATAATTTTGCCTTAAGAAAGGATAAAAGCCCTTACCTCACTCTTTGCATGAGTTCGAAGATGATGCGCCTGACATCACGTACTTGGACATCCACTTTTCAAAATTTGGACGTCTCCAACTAGTAAATTAGCCCCATGATGATGCCTGACAAACTTGATTTAGGTAAGAATACCTCTTTAAAAACTAGAATCGGACTTAAAACGAGTGAAAAATGAGGAAAAGAAGTTTCTGAATATGTGAGGGTATGAAAAATTAGAAAACTGAATGCTATTTATATAAAAAATGGAAAGACATGAGGCTTACATGTGGCAGATAGGATTGACATGTGTTAGTCCTATCCGACACATCACCAGTCATATTTGACACATCATCAGTCATATCCGATACATTGTCAGTCCAATCCAACATGTCGCCAGTTCTGTTCCACACATCGCCAGTCCTATCCGATACATCAGCTTTTAATTTTTATTTTTAAACTTTAAAATGCAATAACATCTTACCTTGAAGTCAAAATTACAAATTCTTGGTACTGGTGGACTCATGTCGATGAGCCCTTCAAAACTAGGCCATGTGTGAGTAGGTTGCCTCATACTTTTCATGTAGGTCCCACCTATATAGCACATTTCCCATGGTCATAATTTTCACTCCTGGTGTCCATTTCAAGTGTTCTTCGAATTGTTATGCTTGTCTATTCAAGTTCTAATACACCCATACACAAACCCACCAAATAATTACCTCTAAATAATTTAACATTATTAAAAACTCATAAAATAGCTTTATTAGAGAAAGAAAATTGTACCAAAAATTCACGGCCATTACAAAGGGAGAGGTAGAGAGAAAAGAGAGAGAAAGAAGAGATAGAGAGTAGACAGAGAAGGGAGATAGAAGAGAGAGAGAGAGAGTGGGAGGGAGGGAGGGAGAAAGGGGAGAGAGAGTGGGAGAGAGAGGAGAGATAAGAGGGAGAGAATTTAATATAGGTTTTTTTGGGAATTTTTTATTATATATTATATTTTTAAATCAATAAAAACTTAGAAAATATATTAGTGACGCACTGAAAATTGTGTCGCTACCTATGCATTTTGTTATGCGTTGCTAATAGATTTTTAAAATTTAAAATATAATATATAATAAAAGAGATGAGGGGAGGGAGAAAGAGAGAGAAGGGGAAGAGAGAGGCAGAGAGACAGAGAAGAGAGAGAAAGAAATAAGAGAGAGGGAGAGGGGAGAGAGAGAGAGGAGAGAAATATGAGGAGAGATAGAGAGGGGAAGATTTAATTTAGATATTTTTAGGAATTTTTTATAATATATTATATTTTTAAATTAATAATAAAATTAAAAAAATATATTAGCAACGTAGAGAAAAATGTGTTGCTATATATATGCCTCACTACTACTTAGGGTAGTAGCGGCGTATTTTCTTATCTATTGCTAATATATTTTTTAATTTTTTTATTAATTTAAAAATGTAATATATAATAAAAGAGAGAGAAGGGGAGAGAGAAAGAGAGAGAAGGGGAAGAGAGAGGTAGAAGAGAGAAAAGTGAGAGGGGGAGAGAGAGAAAAGAGAGGGGGGGAGAGAGACAGAGAGAGGACAGTGGGAGGAGAGAGAGTGGGAGAGAGAAGAGAGAAAGGGAGAGGGAGATAGAGAAGAGAGAGAGAGGAGAGAGAGAGAGAGGAGAGAGAGAGGAGAGTGAGGGGGGAGAGAGATGGGAGAGAGAGGATATTGTTATTTGCGATGGAAGCATCGCAAAAGATTTACTAATTGTGACGCTTCTTTTGAAGCATCGCAAAAGATTTAGAAATTGCAACACTTCAAAAGAAGCATTGCAGATTAACTATTTTTTGCGACACTTCTCATGATGCATCCCAAAATTTATCACACAGGCAGAAATTCTCTTGCACACGAAATTTTGGCTGGGCACGAAATTTCACTTGCGGTCTAATCCCCCCTACTTTTTCTTCCCCACCCCTAGTGGACTCTTTTCCCCCTACTGTCCGCCAGCCACTATCTGACTTCTGCCATCTCCGACTATGAGTTGATTTCCGCCATCTCCTTCCTGAGTCCCCTCCCCCCTGGACCGGCTACCCCCCTCCCCCTAACACCCGCCGGCTCCCCCCACCTTCTGCCAGCTTCCGTCCACTATCTCTGTTCTCGTCTGCCACCTACTGTCTGCCGTCTTTGTTTGATAACCCCTTCCCGTGTTCCCTCATCCCCCTGGACTGGCTGTCATGCCTGCTGGCTCCCCCGACCATCTGCCATCTCCATCTTCCAGCCCCTTCCCGGGTCCTCTCCTCTTGCCGAACCACTCCCCCCCAACTCGAAATCCCGGAGCAAGGCAGACAAAGACGAAACAAGAAGGAGAAAAGCTTCAAGACATAAAATGGAAGACTTGATGGGCAACAACAAAAGAGGAGGAGTTATGAACAAAACAAGTTTGTGTTAGATTTTCAAAAAAGGTTGGTGATTTGTTTTGGTCTTATAAGAGGTCTTGCTTACTAATGCATTGATTTGATCTTGAGATAACATTATGGTGTTTTACCCTAGTTGGGGTTTTCAATGTAAAAATCATTGTGTAAGTCCTTTGCATTCTTGTGATTTTATACTTTGATAAAATGATCATGAATGCACTTAGAGTTTATGTTTTTATCATTGTCTCTAAGTTAATGAATTCTTGTGCTTAGAGGCCAAACCTCTTAATTCTTCTTCGTCGATGTATTAGTTTCAGGAGCTCTTTAGTGATGTACTAGGTCGATTTGATGGATATTAAATTCTCAAAGGCTACATGTTTTGATGAAGAAGTCTATTAGCCAAAAGGGATCTTACAATTGTTCACAACATAAATAGTTGTTGAGGGTTTATTCACAAACACAACACAACAATTTCTGGAGAAGCTTTTGATTATTGGGCTTTGAAGATCTAGTCAAAGAAGGGTTGGATAGGTGGTTATGCTATTGAAGAAGCCAAAGGTCAAACTCGAAGGGAAAATTATCAAGGAGCTACTTGGTGGCCAACAATTCAACTAGAGAAGGAATATCTTGTGAATTGAGAGGTTGGTAGTTTGAATGTTATAAGTTCTTTATTTCATAGTATATTGATCCAACTAAAAGCACAAGCCAACCATGGTTTTTTCCCAATTTGGATTTCAAAGTAAAAATTATTGGTGCATTTATGTTTTGCATGTTTGATTGATTTGTGATATAAGTAGTTTAATTCCGCTGTGTAATACTTCACATCAAGACCACATATTGTAATATTTAGCTTTTGTAAGGTATTTAGGTTTAAGGCACTGTAGTGATCCTCCAAGTTTAGAAGAATATTAAACTCCCATGGCTTGATAGAGCCCTCTTGGTGGTGTGCTATCTTCCTTGGCGGCTAGGGTTTCAACCATCATCAATAGTTGCTGACGGCCTGACCATTCCCCTCAATGTTTTCTCCCTTTTCCTCTGGCTATTGAATGCTAGGGCTTCTCCGGTTCATGTGCTGTTTGCTTTTGGACCAATGGTCGCTGGTCCTCTCTCTTCTGTTCTGCTGGACACTAGTTGTTGGTTCTCTGGGGCATTGGTTTGCTTCTTTTCTCATGCGCCAGTTTGTGGATAGGACTTCTAGTTTGCTAGTTCTCTTTGATGGTCGTTGCCTCTTACTGCTGGTTGCAGCAAACTATCCTCTTGATGTGAACAGAAAACTAGCGCAAACACCTTTCTCTGTCCTCCATGGGTTCACACGAAGGGATTCCCCAACCAACGCCACCACATCTCCTTCCTCCGTCTTGGAAGTCTCTTAACCAACCATTCAACTCAAGAAAGACCATCGAATTCTCGACTTCCCTGAGATGAGTAATAAGGAAGAAATCATTCTCAACAAAGTTCTTATTGAAGACAAGGGGGAACGATGGCAGTTCACTTTGGCAGGCTACTTTCTTGGCAATTGAACTCATTATTTTGGTCTAAAGGAAGTTCTTGATCGCATGTGGAAATTACATCCACCTTCTGAGATTTTGTGATGGCAATTATTTGAAAGTCCTTGGTTCTATTTTGGGCTATAAAAGGACGTCCCATTATTATCAAGCACTATATCATTTACACCAAGCCAGTAAAAGGCTTGCTTTCTTCAATTCCTCTTTGGATTCAATTGCCCAATATTCTTGCTCAATATTGGAATACTGAAAATTTGGGTAGAATTGCTACTGTCATTGGTTCTCTGCTTTATGTTGATCAATTGATGCATTAAAGGAAAGTCTAGCATATGCTTGTAAGTGTGTCTAAGTAGACTTGAATTCTATATTTCAAAATGAAGTACTTACATTTAGAAAAAATGGCTTTATTTTTTCTCAAGAGATTTTTTATGAATGGAAGCCTTCAATTTGTAGTAAATGCAAATGCTTTGATCATGATCAGAATTCTTGTCCAACTAAAGAGATTTGGGTTGAAGTAAATTATCAAAACCATGCACAAACTAATTGCAATACTCGTCTAGTGCTGGAGGGGTGAATCGATCAGATAGCTCTTCCATTCATTAGAGCTCTTTGGATCCTGCCTATATTTCACATAACACTTGTTTCATCAATGTCATTGCCTCATAGAATTAATCTAGTCCTCTCCCAAATAGGGTATCTGTAAGGACCCTCATCTTTAAACCGGTTTTGGTTTTCTTTAATTGTTGGTTATCGTGAGATTAACGTGTTTTCTGATCTTATTCGGTGATTTCATGAATAAATAGTATTTGTGATGGTTTTAACCAAAATCAACTTTAGTATTAGTGGTTTTAAGTGATTTTAAACCAAATGTAAAATTTTGGGATTTTTCGGAATTTTTACTATTTTCCCAAAAATTAGGGTTTTGGCAGGACCCCTGTGGGCCCCACCGTCGAAATTTTTTTTTTGGGTCAAATGAACCTAGACAGATACTTAAGGTCATACAAAAATTTTCAGAATTTTATTAGGCTTAATTAGTGCTTAAATTTGCAAAATATCTATTTTTAGCCTACTTTTCCTATTTACACCCCAAAACTTACCAATGCATACCCCAGCCCTTACTATAAAAGGGCAGACCTGAGCCATTTCCATTTTTGGGAATAGGCTAAGGAAGGAGGGCTGACCTAATCCCCACTTAGGCCCGAATTAGAAGCCGATTAAGGTAAGCTTACTCTAATTAAGCACTAATCCATGACTTTCTTCTTAATTTCTTCCAAATCTACCATTTTCCCCTTGATTCAATTCATTTTTGGGCATCAAAGACTACTGATTTGTATTTTACTACAAACCCTAACATTCAAAATTCGATTTTTACTACCAACAAGCCCTAGATCTAAGATTTAATTAGGGATTTCTTGCGTAAATCGATTTCTATTAGGGTTTAATTCAAACTTATTGTGTTTTCAAGGATTTCAAGAAGGGTGACTCTTCAATCCGAGCTTAATCAAGTGCTGAGGTAATGGGTCTTCAAAATCTCTGTTTATCCATGGTAAAATTCTTCATTTTTAGCTTATTTCGAAATGGAGTTGCTTCATTTGGTGTGTTAATGGTAAGATTAGAAAATGGAATTATTTAATCCCGATTTCTTAGGGTTTTGCATTATTATGGTATAATTTGATGTTCTGGAAGTCAAGAAGGACTTTTGATGATGATTAGGGTGTTAGATGTGAATTTGAAGTGTTATTAATGGTGTTTCGGTTTGGATTTGCGAAAGGAAGAAGATGACCAATTCTGCCTTGTTGGCGTTCGAACGGCCCTGCAGGGCGTTCGAACGACAACACTGTCGGAATGACGGTTTTTCAGTTCAGCCGATCGAACGGCCTGCTGGGCGTTCGAATGGCAACACTGTAAATTTCAAAATTTTGCGTTTAACCGATCGAACGGCCTGAGGGGCGTTCGATCAGCTACACAGTAAATTGCATGTTGTGCATATGATGTCTATTTTGATGATTCCACTTTAGCTTGCCAATTTTATATGAATGTGGAGTGTTTTAAGCTATGTTAGGCTACTAGAAATGCATGCTATTGAGTTTATGGAGTTGAGATATATGCTTAGAGATGGTGGAATGACTTATGTTTTGTGGCATGATGTTGGAATCGTCATCTTGAAATTATGAATGGTTGGTTTCTCATTGTTAAGCATATTTTTAGTAGAACTACAATCTATTATTAGACTGATTTGTCATGATAGAACGTGGGTAGTTGATGTGCGAATGTTGGTGAATGTCATGACTCAAGAATGAAATGAATGATCTTATATGTGTTTAGCCTTTGTGGTTGAGTTTTCATTTGAGTTATGATTTCTATGATTTCTCTCCTATGATTTCCGTTGGAATTCATGTTTAGACGGTAATTCACACGTGTAGTGTGGTAGTGAGTTTAATTTCAAGCATGTTAACATGCATTGTGTGAAATGCTTCTACTAGTTACACACACACATGTGGGGGTTAAATGATGATGTTGAAGCTTGATATGGTGATTATGAATGATGCATTAGGGGCTGGTGAGAGCACTTATCATGGATTAGGATTCATGTATGTTTTACCCATGTATGTACCATGCTGCATGCATCATGAAAATGGATTTCCAATTGAGGCTTCATCGTGATTAATCGAATTTGACCGATTGGATGCAATGTGATGAAATTGTGTGCCGGGTTGATCGGTCGTGGATTAATCGCAAGTTGATTGGTCCGAAAGGACATATTTTGATTTGAGTTCCTGTGTGGAACGAGTGCACTCTCCAGGTTGAGTCGAATGAAATGGAATTATGTGGGGACGAGTTGTGTACTTGTTTTGCGGATTGTGAGAATGTTATTATTAGTGTCATTGGACCCTGAGAATCCAGTGTGGTATGCCGTGTGCACCCCGCTACCATGTGTTCTAGGGTTCTCTGTGTGAGAACTCGGGCTCTTCCCTCTGCAGGAGATGTCCCTGGGCGAACACCCCTGCTCTAGATTCTCTGTGTGAGAATGGGACATCCTTGGCCAAGATCGTCCAGGGCGAGCAACATTAGGGATTGACAACCCCGATTTTTCTTTAATTCTTGTGTAGAATTTTGGACCATGACACGCCTTCGTGGCCTTGTCTATGCTCCCGTCTTTGTGACATTAATGTGTGATTACTCCTTGATGGAGGTTGATTTTGATATAATGCATGTGGAATATGTATGTTAGAGATACATCCATGCAAGTTAATTTTGAGGTTATGCATGTGGGAATATGTATGTTAGAGATACATCCATGAATATGTATGTTAGAGATACATCCATGCAGGTTGAATTATGATATAATGCATGTGGGAATATGTATGTTAGAGATACATCCATGCAGTTTGATTTGATACAATGCATGTACATCCATGCAGTTTGATTTGATATAATGCATGTGGGAATATGTATGTTAGAGATACATCAATGCAGGTTGATTACGCACCATGATGCAGTGTTAGGTGATATGTATGTGTGATCAGAAAGTGATGCACCATGTAAATCTTTGATCTGAATGATCTTATTACTATGCTGTCGTATTTTCGATGTTGACAATGATATTAAAACCATTGCTGAGTTTATTAAACTCACCCCTCTTTTTGTGTTTTGATTTGGGGCTGCGTGGTGCGACACGCAGACGGACAGGATCTCCTCTTCGAGGAAAGGTCGGAGATGGCTTGGATGTGATCTTGGAGATCGTTGTGTGACTTACCTTCTTTTGTTTCATGCTTATGTTTAGAATCTTTGTGTAGGGTTCTTGTTTTGGATTTATGTCACATGTTACCATTGTGATGCTTATGACTTATTTTGAGCCGGTGTGGGCTTTACTTAACTAAGCTTGTGGGTTTGAGATTGTTGTTTACTTCGTGATAAGCAATACTCTTTCTTCCCTTTTATTTACTCTTGCTCAAAGGATTGTGCGTACTCCGTATTTCTGTTAATCGCCCGTGGTTAGGGTTAAGTCTTCCGCTAGATCGTTTCTAAATTTTCACTTCGTCGCCCCCGCGCGCTTGACCGGCCCCTGGACCGGGTTCGGCTCGGGTCGGGCATCGCCGGGGCGTGACAGTATCAGTCCAGGAACAATATTATAATATTGAAGAACATTCTTGCATTTTAATGCCCCAGGCTGAATTGCATGGAATTCCATTGATACTTGATCTTTCAAATAACAAGGGCAAGACGATTCTTGTTGGAGCAAATAATTAGGATATGGAGGCACAGTCTTCCCCTATTGCGTGCATTGTAGTTGGCAATAATTTACATGGATAAAATGATTTTGTTGTGGAAGGAACATCACCTTCTTTACATGATGAGTCTATTTCTTCACATGGGTTTACTCCACCCTCTAAGAAGTCACAACGCAAGGAGAACAAGAAAACTCAAAATTCGACTCCACCTAATAAGACTTTGTGTTCTAACCTTGATCAAGGCAATAATTCTATCTCTCATTAATGACTTTAGTTTCCTGGAACACTCGGGGGCTGAACAATCCAAATAAAATAGTCTTTGTCAGGAAACTTATCTCTAATGTTGGTATTTTAGTCTGAATAAAACTAGAGTTCATAGCAATATTGCATCGAGATTTTGATCCCTTATTAGTATATCTTGTTTTTTTTTTTAAATTATTCTTCTCATTATTTGGGTTGATTTGGATTGGTTGGAACCTCCACTTGTTTACTTTAACTAAGGTTGAAGAGGAAGCTTAACTTATTTATTGTCAACGACAAAGAATTCATGACAATTTCACTTTTTATTGTACCTTCATCAATGCAAGCAACTTTGTTGAAGATAACAGGGGGATTTCTGGAAATGGATTATTGACACTTATACTTGTATTGATATGCTTTGGTTGCTCATTGGTGACATTAATTCAGTATTTAATAAAATGGAGAAGCAAGGTGGATTAATTGTCCATGAAATTTATATTATTATAGTCTAAGTGTATATCCATTGGGTTGCTCTCTTAGAACTTAAAATTGATTAAGATAAATTCTATTGAGAGTTATGTTACACTGACATTATTGTACAAAAAAAAGGAATTGATCAAACTAGACTTTTAGTTTGGTCATATACCCATTATGTCACCTATTATCCATTATTTTCCTAAATCCACTTTAGAGGGTCAACTACCAAATGTGTAACATAAAAAGATGAGGATACCCTCATCACTTATAAAGTACTTTCACTTACCTCAAGCAGGAAACACAACCAAAGGAAAAAACATTGGCCCAGTCTCCTAATTTGTGTAGACTCCACCTCCCTAGAGGCTTCGCTTCCTCCTCCATGGTGACATCCTCCTCCCATGTGGTATTGTCCTTCCTGGCAACATCATCCTCCCTAGTGACATCCTTCTCCCTCACGACCCTCTCCTCTTCCATCCAATTTTGTTCATTAGAACTAGTTTAGGATTTCATAACCATTTATACTCCTCCTAATCTTGGCAGTCACGTGAGTTACATTTTTGCTAGTTTGAAGATTGAGTTGTTGCTATGGTGTAACTTTTCGATTGTAAAAATGTAATGTCCCAGATATTTCTACAATTTTCTGTATTTTTTCTACTTTTTTTTTTTATCATTTTCGGCCAAAACACATGATGTTTTAGCATATTAATATTTGCATATTTTACCTTGGTATTTATACCTGTAGAGTTGGGAGTGTGGCTTAGTTTCAGGTCGCAAGCCTCGACGTGTGATTTCAATGCGAAGTTTGGAGGTACAACGAGTAAACAAGTGGAGCGACGTGTAAGCTATATAAAAAGAAAAAAAAGAGATAAAAAGTGGAACACGGCTCAAAAGAGCCGTGTCTAGTACCTTTTCTTTCTACGACATCTAGAAGGTTTGAGAGTGGAGACGAAACCTGAGATCAATTCCGGTCACTCCAGTGGGTCTCCTCCATCGTTGGACTCCACCGCCTATCACTGGATTCAACTTCATCTTGCTGTCATGAGCCCGTTAGTACTGGTTAGGATAGTTGCCATGCCCTCCTTACTCCTCCACGAGGTACCGGTATTTTATTTAGTTTTTTCTCACATTCTAATTTTGTTTTTGGGCCATTGGAGGGCTATTTTGTTGCCGTTTTCTGCCGCTGTCCACTGGACTTAGCTTCGTCTGGCCGCGAGAAACCCATAGGCATCAGCCAAGGCTGCCACCATTCTTTCCTTGCACCTCCGCAAGCTTACGATGCTTTCCTTGGCTTTTTTTCTTTCTCACTGTGTTTAAACGAATTTGGCCATCAAATGACTATTTTGTTGCCTCAATCGGCTATTTTCAATTGGCCACCACCCCTCCATCCCATGTCTTGACGGATTCATCTCCTATGCCCCCTATGCTCCTCTCCTCCACCCGGTTCCACCTTTGCCTCACTGTTCATATGTTTTTTATGCCCAATTGTTTTGTTCCGTTCGCACAAATATGGCCTTTTCTCTTGATCTAGTGTGGGCAAAATGTTTTGTCTATTTTCCTAAATGTGGCCATCACAAATAGCCGACCACTAGCCAATTGGCTTATGTGCACCATCTCCCTTGTTAGGCAACGACATGGAGCCACCAGTCCCTCTTTGCTCATTTGTCCTGTTTCCACGATCGTCCCCTATTTTTCTCATTTTCCGTCATCAGCCATAGAATGACCTCTAACCATATTTGGATGGGTTTGCCTCAACCCGGCAATAGTGGTAGTTGTCGCCATTGACCTTCACATGGTGTTGGCCCTGTGTCCTTCGATCTGCCTCAGTTCAATTACGAGAAAACCCTTCACCCTTTTGCATGATGTAAGAGGTTCAATTATGAGAAAACCCAGTTAAATCATGATCCGTTTGCAAGATGTAAGAGGTTAAATTATGTATGTTGAAATGCATATGACATGAATGTGAGCTGTAAACATGTTTGACGTATGCATGTGCTAGTGATGGTTAGCGAGTATGGTCGTAAGCTATGTATGGAATTGTGTGTACAAAAGTATGTGTGATGGACATATATATATGTGATGGCTATACGCCTGTGCGATAAATATGTGAATGTGTATGTGTGGGTAGATGTATGGGCAATTGATAGTAAGAGGTGACTGAGGGTCTGATATGAAGTTGGATGTCGATGTGTAAGCGTATGACGGAAGATGGTGGATGTAAGTTTGACGAGTGAGGATTGACGTAAATTGGTGTGGTTTGGACTAGAGCATATGTTGGGGGATTATCAAATAGTAAGAGCGTTGCATAATTGTACAAGCATAACATACATCTTATGAAGTGAAAAGTAATCATAATAAGTGACATATAAGTAAGAAAATGATAACTGCCAAATAAGATGTGTTGGCCATAAGATGGATGGCAGAGATTGTATGAATACGTAAGGATTTGATGTACAGTTAGTTATGATCACGAGATGGATGGGTTAAGTGAAGTCTGCTACCATGACAAACTAGAGTTTCAGATTGGGCTCAGCTTCGATTTGATCAGTGGTGCATTGTATGTTAGAGAGTTTTTATGGCATAATTGTAACGCATAACTTACTCAATTCAAATTAGATTTAATCAAAAAGCTAAAATGATAGCTTTGTGAGTTTAAGACCTGAAGGTTTGACAAATAAAGTTCCATGTTTGAGCTAGCTGATACGGAGTCGACTGAGCATTTCTCGTATCTTGCCATGGTGTTTATCCTGAGAGATGTTGTCTGTGTGATATAGTTAAGCCCATATGTCTGATGCTCTATTGAGAACGATGCATATTTTTGATTTAGTTTGTGTGTTGTATTAAGCTCAAACATTTGACGCTTTGTTGAGAGTGTTGTATGATTCTGCCTAAGAGTGGCACTGTATGATTTCTGCCCAAGAGTTACATTATACGATTCTGCTCAAGAGTGACACAGTATAATTTGTTCTCAAGAGTGGCACTGAACCCCTAAAGTGTGGGTAATTGTATGACCCTAAATGTAATGCCCCGACCTAAACCGGGGCCCAGAAAATCTCTTAATAAAATTTTTTCTTTCCTTAAGCTAGGATTCATCATTTGTGTGAGAGAGGTACAACGTTTGTCTACGCACTACAGTGCTTCAAAGCTTCCTTATACATAGACTCACGTTGTAACGACCACATGCACACAATGAAGCTTCATAGTTCATCGTGTGTAAACCAAAATAAAACTTATTATTATAATTAATTTGGATCGGGTGAATGTTTCCTTGCTGTTGGTTGCCTACGTAGGTATTGGATATTATTCCAATACGATCAGATCCGAATATAGTTCTGCCTAACGGCTACTACATATATCTGGCATCAAAAAATCATATACGTTAATATATATATATATATATATATATATATATATATATATATATATATATATATATATATATAAACTTATATATAATATACTGATATCCAATCAAAATCATATTAAAATTTGTAATCTATCGAAGTTAAGTGGAAATTAAAAAATCAACGAAATCATACATCTCGCTCTACTACAAAGCGGGATCAAGCACATACACATGTATCGCTCTATCACTGAGACAAGACCGAACAACACACACCACATATCTCGCTCTACCCTAGAGCGAGAAGGAACATAGCAAGTCACATCAAAGCATAGTAGATTAGAACACAAAAGATCAAAGCATGGCATGACATTTTAGATCATATCAGATAAACATAACAAAGTAATTCAAATAAGAACATCATAACGATTCATACATCTTAATTAGTACATTATTATCACTAATTAAGATGTGTAAGCATATAAATAATTTAACACCCTAAGTTAACTACTTAGGATGTACAAGTATTTTCATACAGAAGATCAGGTATACTTACCTATAGAAGACATCAGAAGCGGCAGTGTGCTCCTTTCAGATGAAGATATGGCGAGCAGAATCTCCATCGAAGTAGGTGGACGTAGCATTCAATAGCTTGGAGACGTTCCTTACTTTCCGTACTCGGTGCTTACAGATAGGACACCCTCTTTCTGGAGACATCTTTCTCCTTTTGTGCTTGTGAACTATGGACAGAGTCTCCCTTTAGCTTGGGGATGCCTCTCTTATTGGGTGGTGGAGGATAGGACCTCCCCAACTCTGGATTGATTCTCTCATAGTGACCCGGCAACTGCAAACAAAACCTCGTCTTATTCGTGGCCCATTTTTCTTTCTCTGGTGCTCAAGGATGACAAGTAGGGTCTCTCCTTATATCAGGGCGTTTCCTCCTCATATAGTCTTCAAATTGAATAAATGACCCTTCCATTGCATGGAACATACTTGATTTAGTCAAGAACAGCTCTTGAATAGACTAAATCGGAGTTAAGACGGTCAGAAATGGAGAATAAGAAGTTTGTTGGTGCTCGAGGACAACGGGCAGGACCTCTCCTTTTCTCGGGGTGTTAACTCTTTATACAATCTCCAACTCAAAGAAAGGACCATTCCAATGAGTAGAGCACACTCGATTTACTTAGGAACGCCTCTTAAACGGCCTTAATCGGACTCAGAACGCTCATAAAGGGGGAGAAGAAGATCTGGGTGAAAAATGACCGAAATGTGGTATTTATAGCCCCCCCCCCCCAAGCCGCCGTTTTAAAACCACGATGCCACACCAGGTTGCGCCAAACTGTGGCACCGCGCTGCGTCGAACTGCGGTGCTACAAAAAATGGTGGCTCCTGTCGTTTCATGCATGGCGCATCACCTGTACGTAATGCGCACGGCGACTGTGTGTCGTGGCCGTGCATTATGTGGGCCACGCTCACGCCTTAGTTTTTTTTTCAATTTATATCTTTAAACGTGTGTACCTTCCTAGCCCGGATTCGGATTCATGCGTTCTTGGTACCGTCAGACTCATATCGATGAGCCCTTAGATACTGGCCCACTTAAGGCAATATATCGTGCTCTTTCCAAGTGGGTCCCGCCTATTTTCTATGCTTCTCGAGGTTGTAAATTCTGGTCCCGACCTCCATTTTGTCTGTTCTTTTATTCGTTATGCTCATTTCTTTGAACTTTACTCATATACAGAGGTTTCAATATTTAAAACCCTCTAAGATTTATTAAAAGGTTATTTAATTACCTCTAACATCAGTGGCTAAACATAATTAGAAAAGTAGGGTGTTATACTTAATGTGTGGGCGTTTATGTTTGTGTGCTCAGGTAAGTAGTATAATAGAATTGCTCTTACCTGCATGATCCTGTGCCCCATGAGTATTGATGTGCCTTGCCTTCAAAAAATGTCCATGACGTCTAGTCACTCCCTAGAGGTTAAGGTGATGCCCTAGTGACATTCCTTTCCATTTTGATGCTAGAGCTTATTTATTGTAAAGAGCTTCAGTGGTTGATAATATGTGTACAATATGAGTGAGTATGTATGTTTCCGAGTAAGACTAAAAGAGTATGATTTTGAATAATACTGTAAGCGTATGTTTGTAGCAAGATTGTAAAAGTAAGGTTGTACGAGTTTGGCTAAGATTGGTTTGATGGTATATTTTTGGCATAATTGTATGCATATGTACATGATTATTATATGCCTACCTGCTTTATGTTTAAGTTGCATGAACACATTTATGTATGAACTTACCGAGTTCACTGTTTAGAACTTCCCTACTGGGTATTTTCCTACCAAGTATGAAAATATTCATTTACCTTATTTTTTAGCCCCGATGTTCGAGAAGCTTTGGCAAGTTTGTGTCATAGAGCTCTTAGAAATGGATGCTCATTTATGTGATGAATTGATTTCCTTTAACTCAAGTATATCATTGACTCACTGCAAGTATTATTTTATGCCACAATTTGATGTATTTGGTGAGGTAAGATTTAAGGTATTTATGTTTTCTGGAGTTGTAATTTGGATTTAACTGTGTACTGTTATGCGATTTAGACTCAGGGATATCTGAGAGAGATTTATATTTAAAGTATATGATCATAACAATTTATTTTGTATATTTGTTTTCGAGTAGTACCTGAGCATGTTGGTTTAGCCGTATGACGTGTTGATCGAATGAGGAAAATTTGTTTGAAAAAAATTGATGTATTGTGTTTTAAATTATAAAATTGCTTTCACAGGTTATGTATTCATTATTTTTTCCGATTTACAGCTATTATGTTGAAAAAAAATTTCTTAAATTTTTAAAAAAATATGATGAAAAATCTCGAATATTACAAGAAAAAGGAAAACTAAAAACGCATGATAGTAGGCTTGTCCACTAAGATTAGGAGGAGTAGAAATGACTATGAAATCTTAAACTAAGTATAATGCATAAAATTGAATAGAAAAGAGCAGGGGTTATTGGGGATTAAGGAGGATTTTGCTGAGTAGGAGGATGCCACAAGGAGGATGATGTTTCTAAGGAGGAGAATGTTGTAGGGGAGGAAAATGTTTATAGGAAGGAGGATGCCTAAAGGGAGGTAGAGGTGATAAGAAGAAGACCGGGCCAAAGTTATTTCCTCTAGTTGTGTTTCCCACTGGAGGTTGATGAAGATTTATAAGTAAAGAAGGTAGCCTTGTATTTTCATATCACACGTTTGAAAGTTGGTACGCTCTAAAGTCTACCTAGGTAAACATATAATAAAAAGTAGTTGCATTACGGGTATATGACCAAACCATGAGTCTAATTTAATTTGTTCAATTCCTCAAAAAATATTACTCTAACATTATCTTTCATACATGATGTAACAATGTCATTATCCAGAACCATTATTTACGTGGGGACCAATTTCCAAAATACAGTTATGATGACATGACTTGGCGGTGTAAGCAGGTTTTTCTTTCAATAAACCCAATTGTGTACGCGACAATCCTCGTATTATACATAGAGGCCTAATATAATATATAGTTATACAATATGAACATGCTAAGACAATGCTGTAAGTTCATACCATGCTAGAGCCTTTATGTACTAAGCTAAATCCCTCTATACCATCATGTACTAGTCGTGGATCCCACGCGTCTTATGTGGGAAAGATACTTGAGCATTCTTCCTCGTTCAAATAAGCCGGCTGAAGTTAGTTGAATATCTCCGGCTGCTGGAGGAAGCATTATTATTTAAGTCAATTATGAACCTGTCCAGCTGAAGTTAGTTGAGGCCACCTGCAAAATTGTTAGTGTCATAGTCTTGTTGCCGTCAGACCCGCCCGTGGTTGTTAGTTGTAATATTGGCTGCTAACAAATAAAGAAAATAAAAACACTGTACCGAAAGGGGGGTTTGCGAGTGCATTCCCAACTAATGGTGTGTGAGTGCCCAATCAGCTAGTCAAAATTGTAAAAACTGGTTCCAAGCAGGCATATTTTTACCTGTTTTTGCTTAAAAAATTAATATATTTTTTTTAAATTAATAGTTTCATTTAAAAAAAAAGTTTATTCACTATTAATAGTTCTATTTTTTTTAATTTAAGTGATTAGGTACTTTTAAAAAGGGTATCATAAGCACATTCTTATTCTCTTAGACGTAGGTTTCATTATTTAATAAAATCACTATTTTTCGAAATGTAGTATTAATATTGTACAAAGAGAGTACTATATGCACCAATAACAAAATTCACACGCGATGAAACCAGAAAAGTATGCCCTACTAATCAAAGGTGTTTTTAAGTGGCTCAGGAGGTATCAATTTTAACGTCAATATAACATTATTCACCTAATTTGGCACTAAACATTTAAAAGGGTGAGTAGAAGGATCCCTATATATAGCTCAAGTAAGAGATCAACTTCTGCAAGCTGAAACAGAAAAAATGGCATCCTGTTTCCCAACTCTCTACACCACATATGTCCATGCAGCTCCCTCCTACCGCTTTGCTATTACGAAATGCAAGGCAAGGAAGCACATAAAATGCCTGCCGAAAACAGGAGACCCACAGCTTACAATTTCCTGGAGAACCGATAAATATCCGCCTCCAATTTGCGACTATGATTTCATGCAATCTATAAAGATTGCGGATCAGGTTCCCATCTGACCATCTTATTTTCTTTATCTCACGTAGTGGTTGATTGCTGATCAGTTTTAAGCCACTGCTAAAATGTAACGCAGGACCAAACTTACGTTGATCAAAGGGTTGTTTTACTCAAGGATTACACTAGACGTTTGTTAGAAGAAGAACTCGACGCAGTTGTCCAGCTTGAGCTGATTGACACTATTGGGCGCCTTGGAATAGGCTATCTATTTGAGGATGTGATCAGACGGTCCCTTGAGGGCTTAGTTTCCAAGTCATGGGGAGAGGAGGACCTCCACTCCTCAGCTTTGTGTTTCAGACTCCTCAGGCAAAATGGTCTCATGATTTCACAAGGTAAGCTTTCACAACATTTACTTTTCCTTTCCTTGTCAAGGCGTCTGATACTGAAATAGCACTCTTTTGTACTCATCATTACACAGACATCTTCAGCCCCTTCATGGACGAGAACGGTAGATTTAAGGAAGATCTGTGTGAGGACACAAAGGGGGTTTTGAGTTTGTACGAAGCCTCTTTCATGGCCCTTGAAGGGGAAAGTGTTATGGATGAAGCTAGAGCCTTTGCCACCAGGCATCTCAATGAGTATATGACAAAAAACTCCAACTCCAAGCTCTACCAGCTTGTAGAACATGCGCTTGCAATCCCCTTGCACTGGATGCCTCCAAGACTGGAGGCAAGATGGTTCATAGATGCATATGCAAGAGATGTGAAGAAGGACACCTACTTACTTGAATTGTCCAAGTTGGATTACAATATGTGTCAAGCGATTGCCCAAGCAAACGTTAAGTCTGTGTCAAGGTAAATCAGCTATCTTTACCCTGTAGCATGCATAAATTTGTGTATACTCTCATGAACGTTCGTCATGAAAGTTTATCGTTCCATTTCACTCATTGTAGGTGGTGGAAGAATCTTTGCGTTGGAGAGAGCTTGCCGTTTACTCGTGATCGGTTGCCCGAGGCGTTCATTTTGGCCCTGGGTACAGTCTTCCAACAGAGATATGGACAGGCTAGAGAAGGTCTGACGCAGATTTTTCAGCTTGTGACCACCCTTGATGATCTCTACGAGCACCATGGCAACGTCGAGGAACTAGAGCTGTTCACAAATGCAGTAGAGCGGTAGGCTTCTCATGAGATATTGGGCAGTATTGTGATGAATGAAAAGTTATTTAAGCTAGATATATGCTATGTTTGCGTTTCTTGTTAATCTGTTTTTGTTTTTCTGGATGATTCAAGATGGGATGTGAATGCAATTGAACAACTTCCTGCATGTATGAGACTCTTCTACTTGGCCCTTCTCAACACTTGCAATCAATTTGCTTGTGAAGCCCTCAGACTAGAGGGACACAACATCATTCCGGTTCTGAAGAAACTTGTACTCGATTTCTCTCCCTCTGAATTTCACTTAAGTTTGTAGTACTAGCAACAAGATTAAAAATATTGTTATCATTGAATTCAGTGGCTAGATCTATGCAAATCGGATCTTAGGGAGATAAAATGGTGGAGCGAAGGGCATACACCAACACTGGATGAATATCTGGACAATGCAAAGACAACTGTTGGAGGCCCAGTTTTCGTAGGAATTGGTTACTTCCTAATGCGTCAAGAGATAAATTACAGCACTCTAGAGCTCATGGCCTCCAACCCTGACCTCATCCTGCTCTCAGGAATGATCTTTCGGCTTTGTGACGACATTGGAGAAGCAATTGTATGTACCTTACACCCTTTCATGCACATGCTATCGTAGAATTTTGAGTTCCGTCCATTGCTAAATTATGATTGTTATTTATATCGAAAATACAGGAGGGAGCAGATGATATCAACTCCATTAAGTATTACATGTGGGAAACAGGAGCTACACATGAAGCGGCTTTGGGACATGTAAGGCACCTATTGAGTGAATCGTGGAAAAAGATAAACAAGCACTTGGTTCTTGGCTCCCCTTTCCAGAAAGATTACATTGATGCTGCAATGGGCTTTGCACGGATAGCACACTGGCTTTATCTAACCGGAGATGGGTTCACAACAGAGCGGCAAAAGACACTGGACACATTTAAGTTGCTCGTGGTTGACCCCATACAATAAGATACTTTGAATTTAAGAGAGAATAAATGCCTTTACATGTTTTAGGATTGTCGTTTTCTCGGCAGTTTCTCCTTGGAGAGGCTGGCTTTTGATTTATCCTAATATCAGGTTTTAGGCTAGCTTTTCATTTCTTCTGTAATCTTTCTCCTTTGAGTGATCTCTCTCCCCCTCTCATATGTCTGTACTAAGGGTAACTTAAGAAAAATGCTTTACATCCTCACATCATTTATGAGTTATTGTGAGAACGATGAAGTAACATTTTGACCTGAAGTTCAGCTCACAGTAGCATCATTCATAATTTAAAATGTTTGAAGTTTAAGCTGTCTTGTTTTTGTTTGGGTAAACCATGTCATTGGACTTTGTATTCTTCGTTTCGTGTTTAATGGGTTTGATGTCGAATAAATAAATGAATAAAAATCTGTCATTTGACTTTTCAACTTCATCTCCCTTATTCTAAAAAATTTGGCAAATAAAGCAATTGATTAACAATTAAATCACGAACATCACCCATATGCAGTTACTGATCTAAAGTGATAATCCTCTCCATTTTTTAAATTCTAATCTTCCTGGTCCTCCAGGCATATCTCATACATTTCCAAAAAGAACCCTAAAGGGATACAATATCAAGATCTTCCTCGATGTTGTCATTTATCATAGTTGGCAAGAATAGAATTCCAGAATTTTCTACGGAGTGCCATTGCATAAGATTAAGATTCTTGAATGGTGTGAATTTGAAGTCCGTACTTATGTCTCTTTTACCCCTAATCTGTGTGGCATGATTAAGGAGTTTCCTGCTTCACTTTCAAAATGGCATTGCAACCATTAAGGCTTCTCTCTCTCCTTGTATTGTTTTCCCTGCTTGGGTTTTTTTCGCTTACCAAAAACATTAAATCATGTCTTTGAAATCATTTATTAGGCTAATAATCATTATTTATGCTGAAGGAGGATGTTCGTTGACTAATCATCGCTCTATAATAATTACTTATCCAAGGAAGGATGAAAGTTATAGGATGTTTGTGCATAGTCGAGCGAACATGGCCAAATACTGCTTTTTTAATACCCACCTTGATGATTCTCTATTAGACCGCCTTTGTGATTCTACTATCTCTAGCAAATTAGAATTGAGGAGCGGGTACATTAAATCTGCATTAAATTTGGTGATAAGTGTGAGTTTAATGCCTTCAAATCTAAATGGTCACAAATCTTTGGACAAATACCACTTTTGTATTCCCCACCTAGCTAGTTGATCCTCCATTCTACTATCTCTGGGAAGTTAGATTTGAAGAGCGGGAACATTAAAGCTAAATTAGATTTGGTGATAAGTGTGAGTTTAATACCATTCAAGTTTAGAGGGTCACTACAGTCCTAATAGCCTAGAACTAAGAACTACACTACAACAAAAAAGACTATTAGCGACGCATTTATGTGTCGCTAATAGTCCCATAAACGTCGTTAATGAGTATTAGCGACTTGTAATAAATATCGTTATAAGTGTAAAAAATACTACTGTCGCTAATATAAAAATAATTTTGTAAAAAGATTAAATAAATAAATTATTAGCGACATATATTCTAAGCGTCACTAATAAGGAATTATTAGCGACGCTTATGTATATGTTGCTAATAGAAAAAACATTTTTTAAAAAAATTTAAAAATAACTTATTAGCGACGTATATTTAAAGCGTCGCTAATAAGTCATTATTAGCGACTTTTTTTAAACGTAGCTAATAATTATTTTTTAAAAAATAAATAGCGACGCTTTTTAATTGTCACTAGTAATTATTTTAAAAAAAATTAAATAGCGACATTTTATAATTGTCGCTAATAATTATTTAAAAAAAATTAAATAACGATGCTTTTTAAGCGTCTCTAATAATTATTTCTTTAAAAAAAATTCCCCGGTGGGGGAGACGGGGCCGGAAGACGGTGGGGCACCGGACTCCCGGCTCCTCCCCCCTCCTCTGAAAATCAGAGGAGGGAGAAGGGGGAGGGGGGGGACTGGAGCAAGGGGAGGGAAGGGGGAGTGCGGGGGCCAATAGGGGGAGGGGAAGGGGGTGGAGAGGGAAGGGATTGGGCGGCGGAGGGCGGCTGGGAGACATGGCGGGGGCAACAGGGCGGCTGGAGCAAGGGGGAGAGGGGGACCGGAGTAGAGGGAGAGGGAAAACCGGGTAGGGCGGAGAAGGGGGAGGGGGTCCAGAGCAGTGGGAGGGAGGCTGAGGAAGGCAGACCATGGGCGGAGGGGAGACGCAGCGATGGGTGGCGGGAAGATGTGAAGGTAGACGACGGGTCGGAGCGAAAGAGGAAGGAGGGGGCAATAGAGGGGGTGGAGGGTTGGAGGATGGGGCGCCATGGGGGGCAAAGGCGAGAGAGGAGGCGGGGCAGCGAGGCGGCGGGGGGAAAATTTGGGGAGGGGCCGGGGTTATTTATAGGAAACGGGCGAAATATTGACCACGCAGCAAAATTTCTCCCACGGGTGGAATTTCGCCGGAGGTATTTTTTTTAAAAAAAATTACATTAGCGATGCTCACAGTGAGCATCCCTAATACAAACTAGCAACAACGTATAACTTATACGTCGCTAATACATCAAGCATTAGCGATGTATAAACGTATGTGTCGCTCATACAACATAGTATTAGCGACGTATAAACTTATACGTCGCTAATACTCCTATTTTTCTTTAAAAAAAAATTCATATCCCCTCCCCTCCCTCTCTCTCTCTCTCTTCCCTCTCTCTTCTCTCTCTCCCCTCTTTCTCTTCCCTCTCCTCTCTCTCCCTAACTCCTCTCTCTTCTCTCTCTTCCTTCTCTCTCTACCTTCTCTCTCCTCCCTCCCTCCCTCCCTCCACCCTCTTCTCTCTCCCTTCTCTCTCCTCTCTCTCCCTTCTCTCTCTCCCTATCTCCTCTCTCTCTCTCTCTCTCTCTCCTCTCTCTCTCCCGTCTCTCTCTCTCCTCTCTCTCTCCCGTCTCTCTCTCTCTCCCTCTCCTCTCTCTCTCTCTCTCTCTCTCTCTCTCTCCCTCTCTCTCTCTCTTCTCTATCCTCTCTCTCTTCTCTATCCTATCTCTCTCTCCTCACTCTCTCTCTATCTCTTCCCTATCCTTTCTCTCTCCTCGCTCTCCTCTCTCTTCCCTATCCTCTCTCTCCTCCCTCTCACTTCTCTCTCTACCCTCTCTCTCCTCCCCCTCCACCCTCTTCTCTCTCCCTTCTCTCTCTCCCTATCTCCTCTCTCTCTCTCCTCCCTCCACCCTCTCTCTCCCTCTCCCTCTCCCTCTCCTCTCTCTTTCTCCCTTCTCTCCCTCTCCCTCTCCTCTCTCCCTCTCCTCTCTCTCTCTCCCTCTCCTTTCTCTTCTCTCTCCCTCTCCTCTCTCCCTCTCTCTCTCTTCCCTATCCTATCTCTCTCCTCCCTCTCCTCTCTCTCTCTTCCCTTTCCGTTCTCTCTCCTTGTTCTCCTCTCTCTCTCTCTCTCTTCCCTATCCTCTCCATCTCCTCTCTCCTTTCTCTCTCTCCTCCATCTCTCTCTCCTCCCTCTCTCTCTTTCTATCCTCTTCCTCTCCCCCCTCTCTGTATTTTAAATTTTTAAAAAAAAATTAATGAAAAATGAAAAAGAAAAATGTATTATCGATGCATACACATATATGTTGCTAATACTCAGGGTATTAGCGACGTATATGTGTATGCGTCGCTAATACTCAAGGGTATTAGCGACTTATATACATATACATCTGTATATGCAATGGTATTAGCGACGTACATGTTTATATGTCGCTAATACCTTTTTCATTTTTTTAATTAATTTTTATATAAAAAAATAAATTAAAAAAATTAAATGAAAAGAAAACACTCCCCCTCTCCTCTCTCTATCTCCTCCCTCTCTCCTCTTTCTCTCCCCCCTTTCTCTATTTTATATTTTTTACTTAAATTAATGAAAAATTAAAAGGAAAAATGTATTATCGACACATAGACATATACATCGCTAATACTGAAGGTATTAGTGACGTATATGCTTATACGTCAATAATACTCAAGGGTATTATCGACGTAAATGCATATATGTCGCTAATACACAACGGTATTAGCGACATATATGTTTATTCGTCGCTAATATTTTTTTATTTTTTTTTAATTTTTAAATAAAAATTAAAAAAACAAATAATTTTTTTTAAAAAAAACTTTCCCCCTCTTCTCTCTTTTCCCTCTCCTCTTTCTCTCCCTCTCCTCTCTCTCTCTCCCTCTCCTCTCTCCCTCTCTCTCTTCCCTATCCTCTCACTCTCTCCCTCTCCTCTCTCCCTCTCTCTCTTCCCTATCCTCTCACTCTCTCCTCCCCCTCTCATCTTTCTCTCCCCCCTCTCTCTATTTTATATTTTATATTTAAAAATTAATGGAAAATTAAAAAGAAAAATGTATTATCGACACATACACATATATGTTGCTAATACTCAGGGTCTTAGCGCTTATACATCGCTAATACTCAAGGGTATTAGCGACATAAATGCATATACGTCGCTAATATTTAAAGGTATTAGCGACCTATATGTTTATGCGTGGCTAATACCTTTTTTATTTTTTTATTAATTTTTTAAAAAAAATAAAAATACAAATAATTTTTTTTTAAAAAACTCTCCCTCTCTTCTCGCTCTCCCTCTCCTCTCTCTCTCCCTCTCCTCTCTCTCTCTCTCCCTCTCCTCTCTCTCCTCTTTCTCTCTCCCTCTCCTCTCTCCCTCTCTCTCTTTTCCCTATCCTCTCTCTCTCCTCTTTCTCTTTCCCTCTCCCTCTCCTCTCTCCCCTCTCTCTTTTCCCTATCCTCTCACTCTCCTCCCCCTCTCATCTTTCTCTTCCCCCTATCTCTATTTTATAATTTTTATTTAAAAATTAATAAAAAAATTAAAAAGAAAAATATATTATCGACGCATACACATATATGTTGCTAATACTCAGGGTATTAGCGCTTCTACGTCGCTAATACTCAAGGGTATTAGCGACGTATATGCATATACGTTACTAATATGCAAAGGTATTAGCGAGGTATATGTTTATACGTTGCTAATACTTTTTTTTAATTTTTAATTAATTTTTAAATAAAAAATAAAAATAAATAATTTGTTTTAAAAAAACTCTCCCTCTCTTCTCTCTTCTCCCTCTCCTCTTCTCTCTCTTTCTTCCCTCTCCTCTCTCTCTCCTCGCTCTCTCTCCCTCTCTCCTCTTTCTCTCCCCCTTTCTCTATTTTATATTTTTTATTCAAAAAGTAATGAAAATTTAAAACGAAAAATGTATTATCGACGCACACACATATACGTCGCTAATACTCAGGCTATTAGCGATGTATATGTATATGTGTCGCTAATACTCAAGGGTATTAACATTGTACATACGTAAAAGTATTAGCGACGTATATGTTTATACATCGTTAATACCTTTTTCATTTTTTTAATCAATTAGTAAAAAAAAGCAAATTAAAATTAAAAAAAACTCTCCCTCTCTTCTCTCTTCTCCCTCTCCTTTCTCTCTCCCCCTCTCCTCTCTCTCTTTCCCTCTCTTCTCTCTCACTCCTCTCTCTCCCCTCTAATTTCTAACTTTTAAGGTTTTTTATTCGTTAAAATTAATTTTTAAAAATAAAAAATTATGAAAAGAAATTATATTAGAGACGTATACTCATATACGTCGCTAATATTACACGTATTAACAACGTATAAGTCTATACGTCGCTAAAACGTGTACTAATAGCGACATATATGAGTATACGTCGCTATTAGTATTTATTTTTATTTAAATTTTTTATTTTAAAAAATAAAAAAATTTAAAAAAATTACTCTCCCTCTCTTCTCTCTTTTCCCTCTCCTCTCTCTCTCCCTCTCCTCTCTTTCCCTCTCTCTCTCCTCTCTCTATCTCTCTCTCCCTCTCCTCTCTTTCCCTCTCTCTCTCTCCTCTCTCTATCTCTCTCTCCCTCTCCTCTCTTTGCCTCTCTCTCCTCTCTCTATCTCTCTCCTCCCTCTTCTCTCTCTCCCTCTCCTCTCTCTCCTCTCCCTCTTCTCTCTCTCGTCTCTCTCGTCCTCCCTCTCCTCTCTCTCCTCCCTCTTCTCTCTCCCTCTCCTTTCTCTCCCACTCCTCTCTCTCCTCCCTCTTCTCTCCCTATACTTTCTCTCCCTCTCCTCTCTCTCTCCTCCCTCTTCTCTCTCCCTCTCCTTTCTTGCCCTTTCCTCTCTCTCTCCTTTCTCGCCCTCTCCTCTCTCTCCTCCCTTTTCTCTCCCCCTCTCCTTTCTCGCCCTCTCCTCTCTCGCTCCTTTCTCGCCCTCTCCTCTCTCTCCACCCTCTTCTCTCTCCCTGTACTTTCTCTCTCTCTCCTCTCCTCTCTCTCTCCCTCTCCTTTCTCTCTCCCTTCTAATTTTAAATTTTTAAGATTTTTTATTCCTTAAAATTAATTTAAAAAAAAAGGAATTAAAAGAAATGATGAGTGACGTATATGAGTATACGTCGCTAATATTACATGTATTAGCAACATATAATTCTATACGTCGCTAATACATGTGCTAATAGTGACATATATATGTATACGTCGCTATTAATATTTATTTTTATTTCTTATTTTAAAAATGAAAAAATTAAAAAAATTACTCTCCCTCTCCTCTCTTACCCTCTTTCTATCTCTCTCCTCCCTCTTCTCTCTCTCCCTCTACTCTCTCTCTCTCCTCTCCTTCTCTCTCCCTCTCCTCTCTCTTCCCTCTTCTCTCTCTCTCCTCTCTCTCTCCCTATCCTCTCTCTCCTCTCTCTCCCTCTCCTCTCTCTCCTCTAATTTCAAAATTTTAAGATTTTTTATTACTTAAAATTAATTTTCAAAAATAAAAAAAGAATTAAAAGGAATTATATTAGCGATGTATATAATTATACGTCGCTAATATAACAAGTATTAGCAACATATAAATATATACATTGCTAATACATATACTAATAGTGATGTATATAGCTATACGTCGCTATTTGTATTTATTTTTATTTTATTTTTTTATTTTAAAAATAAAAAATTTTAAAAAATAAAAATTAATTATTTTTATTAAAATTAATAACTATTAGCAATGCTTAGTAATAAGCATTGCTTAGAGTTATAATTTGTTTTCTTTTTTATTTAATATATATATATATATATATATATATATATATATCTATTAGCGACGTTTATATAAAGTGTCACAAATAGGTCAACTATTAGCGACAATAGGAATAAAGCGTCGCTAATATCTGACTATTAGCTACGTATATATTTATGAGTCGCTAATAGTTAATTTTATTGCGACATTTCTATATGCGTCGCAAATAGGTATTTTTAGCGACGTTTGTGTTTGCGTCACTAATAAATGCGTCGCTAATACTACATTTTGTTGTAGTGCTACATGATGTTGCCCACTTAAAATTACTACTAGCAAAGAGATTAAAAAGAAAATCATACTAAAACCACAAAAGAAGTTTTTCTACAATGAAACCCAACCAAGAAAAAACTGCGATCCCACTAAGTTGATTATCAATGCACTAGAAAGATATGGAACTTACAAGACTCATTGTTATAAATATGATATAAACCAGTTGACTTTGAAATATATAGAGAAATGAGACTAGAAGAATCAAATGTGCAACGGTTCATTGAACAATCGATCTGGCACCAAGAATGATTGATCACGTAACTCTAGTCTGTGTCAGAGAGACTAGTACCTTGCACAATCGATCAGGGTTCCAAGAGTAATCGATCGGGTGTTTAACATTAACTTTATATATCAATTGGAGGCTTTGATGGATCAATTATTTGCCAAAGATTGTTTAATGAGAAAAGTTAAAGAAACATACGAGGCAAGCCTTTTTACCATACAACTTTGCCGAAGTGATTTATAAGCGATTGCAAGACCTATGACAAAGATCCAAGACTATGGATGAGTACACCAAATAATTTTTTCAATTGATACACCAAAATGTAGCCGAATTGAAGGAACAACTTGTGTTCTTTTTATTGGAGGTATGAACTAAAATCTTAAAGAGACCCTGAATTTGTTTCATACTTTCTCTTTATTGGAGGCGCATTTTTTAGTGCTTTATTTGGAGAAGCAATAATGGCCCATTAGCTGTCAATTTGGGACAACTGAGGCAGCTCTCTAGCCACACCGACTTCCACAAATTCTGGTAATGTATAGACCACTTTTAAGGCTTCACCATAAGGCACTAGAACATTGTCAAAGCCTCTACAGTTGGACCAAAGTGCTTTAAATGTGGAGAAATGAGTTATAGAGTGGTAGATTGTCTTCAAAACAATTAGATGGGTAAAGGGTTATTTAATAAATATGATGAAAATGATGATTCTAATGATATTGATTTTGATTACACTAACATCATATATGATATGAATAACCAAAATGAAGAGCTAATACAAGGTGATCATGGAGAAGCTTTGGTAACACATCACCTTTGCTTTGCTCCGAAGGAGGTTGAAGGTGATCATTGGCTGATAAATAACATATTTCATCCTATTGGAAATAAAGTTTATCTATTTGTGATTGATTAGGGAAGTTGTAACAATGTGGTGACTGAAGAGGTTGTTCAAAAGATTTATATGGGCATTACACCTCATCTGTACAATTTTTCTTTGCTAAAGAAAAGAAGTGATGCACAAGTTTCTAATTATTGGGGCATCATGGATTAAATCAACCTTCTAGAATATTTCATGTAGACCATTTGGGTATATATGAAAACTGATACGTGGGAAGGGGATAGATGATATTTGGTTCAAGTGAGATCATTCCAAGTTAACTGTTTAGGTTTGGTTCACCTTTGGTTATGGGTAGTCTTGGACAGACATAGTAGGGTTGAACCTATCATTGTATTGAAATATATTCTTTGTGTCCCATATTAATAGCCTCATTTGGCTTTTCAAAATGAAGTAAAATTAATTCATTTTGAAAAAATAATTAGAGCTATTAACGTTGGAGGATGGGAGAACTTACTTAAATATCCATGTTGCTAGTAGTTTTGAATTAATTCTATGGTAATATAATGTTTATTAGAAATTATTTGTATTTGACTAGGTAATGTGAGCTTGATTTTCATTGTATTCTAGCTATATTGGCAACTTAATTGCAAGAGGATTTAGTACAGCCCAATTTAGAGTGGACATTAAAGAGACAAAGCATATATGGGCTTGTTAAATCCAAGACCGATGGCCCACTTGCTTGGAAATCAAGACTCAAACGGGCTGGGCATCTTGGAAGCAGCTAAACTGAAAAGATGGAAAGGTTTTATCAAAGTTTATGTCATTGTGGGATGAATTATGATTTTTCAGTTTTTTTATAAGAATTCCCGTTTCTCAGATTTGGAATATTTTTAGACCTTTTTACCCTCGCCCTCACATCTCCCTCTGCATAATCTCTCACAGCATCTATTGTACAACTCCCAAACACCTTTCAGTGTGTTCTCTCATTATTACTCTCCATCTCCTACCTCTAGCCCCTTCCTCCTTTCCACCATGACATCTTTTCTACAAAAGAAGAGAAATACACCTCCTTGACGGCGGTGCTTCTACACTCCACCTCCTTTCACCTTCTCTGTTGTAGCCAAAATCTCCGCAAAGCTCTCCCCTTCTCTGGCTTTCTCGACCCATCAAAGATCCCCTCGCTATAGATGGATCTAGCAAGAAGCATGTCAATTAAGAGCACGACAACCCCATGGACAAGGAACAATCCTTCCACTCTTATACCCAATGTGGTTGTTATGCCTAACACACTGTCATTATCATTGAGGTATGTGCCAATCCTGGTCGCACCAAGGAGGTCATCACTTCTCAAGTCCTACCTTAGGATGCTCCCCTCCATGGTGAAGCCCAATGTCTACACCTACGCTGTGCTAACTAAGGGTTTGTCGGGACAAACTTTTAACCAATGTGCAAACAATGTTTTGATTGATTGTCAAAACTTTTTAACATAGATATTGAAACATTTTTGACGTTTTGACATGTCTACTGAACACACAAATGCAGATGGTAAATCTTGAATCAGAGACATACAACTACAAGAGTAAATCTAGTAACATATGACAATCTAGCATCTGAACTCATCACTATCTATATGAGCGATTTCATGCACTAGTTGAGAAGGCCATAATACGCATTAGGCTTTAATCGATTTGTAGAGACATCTCTTTACAAAGCAGTGTAACACTAAACATGCACTTCCTCACCCATAATACATGTTCTCATAGCTGCAATGATAGTAACTTCGTCGCCAAGGCCAACCGTTTCAATTTAAAATTACGGTAAAGAGCAAGGAAGAAGCATGCATGATTACATTTCCCCCCTTACCAAAATTTTCACAGTAGTCTATTTAACATTATAGGGTCATAAATGTCAATGTTGATGATCACACACGCTTTTTTGTCTGAAGATTCACCAAGGGAAAGGAACATAATCCATATCAGTAATGTTGTGTACAAGCATCATACTATTATGACTTTTCTTTTATGCCCATTGACGTAGGGTGCATAAAAGAAAAGTCATAACAATATGGCGCATATGCATGACATTGCCAATATGGATTATGTTATTTTCCCTTCGAGCATCTTCTGACAAAGAAGTATGTGCGATTATTGGCACATTAATGAACCTAAAATAACAAATAAAGCACTTTACTCAATAGACAAACCAATGATAAGTGTGTAATTTTTAGCCATAGAATGCATTCCAATATTCTTGTTCATTACATTTTTCTGCCCAAATAGAGGACCCTTGGTGTCTTGTATATTTAGTTAAATGCTCTTATTGTCTTATATTGATAAACATCAATCTAAAGACAAACAATTACCGAAAAGGTTGTTTCCTGAAAAAAATATCAAACATGAAATTAAGTTGTCATCTCTTTTATATGATTTTATTTTCCTCAAAACTTGGTAACAAATATACAGTAATCAATCTAAGTTCACTACAAGAAAAAAAAACTAAGTTCACTAAATGCGGTGCTAATAGTAGAGTCGTATCTTCTTATCTTCTTATTAGCGATACATATGAAAAAGTGTTGCTAATAGTACTACTATTAGCGATGTTTTTCTTTGCATGCTAATATTAACCTTTTTGTGATGCTTTATAACACTTCACTAATAGTAAATTATTAGTGACATTAATATAAAAATATTTTGAAAAAAATTATTACCAATGCTTATTTGTGTGTCGCTAAAAATAAAAAAATTAGCTAATAAGAAAAAATAAAAAATATTTAGGGCACTTCTTTAAGCGTTGCTAAAAAATAAATATAAAAAATATTATTAGAAATGGATTCAAAAGTGTCACTAGTAAATGAAAATTCTAAATGGGCATTAGCGACTCTTTTAAAAGAGTAGCTAATGAAAAACAAATTAAAATAAAAATGAAATCAGGGAGGGGATCTGAAATCCGACACCCCTACTCTGGCATGGGAAGGGGAGGGGCTAGAGCCCCTCCCCCAACTGGAGGAGGGGGGAGGGGGAGGGAGAGGGTTATAGGGATGCGGCAACAGAGCAAGCGGCAGCAGGCAGTGGCGCAGCGGGGCACTGGGGCAGTTGGGTGAGCACAGGAGGCGGGGAAGATGGGTAGCAGAAACTGAGGCAGTGAGGCGGCCTATGGCTATGTGAAGTCAAGCCGGACAGGAAGATTTGGAGGGAAGTTAAATACCGCGCAGTCGAAATATCGCTTGTGCGGGTGCAATTTTCGCTCGCGTGGGCAAAATAAAATGGAGCATGTTCCAATTATTTTTAGTGACGCATAAGAACTATCGCAAATAACACAATTATGCTAAGTCTCAAAAACAACTATTTCTATGATGTTTTTAAGAAAGTGTCGCAAATAGTTATCCATAAGTGTCACAAATTGTTTATATTTGCGATGCTTATTGATAAGCTTCACAAAAAATGCAGTATTTGCAACGCTTATCCATAAGCATCACAAATAATATTATTTAAAAAAAATAATCAAAACCTCTCTCTCTCATCTTTCTCTCTCTCTCTCCTGTCTCTCCTCTCTCTCCTCTATCTCTCTTCTCTCCTCTCTCTCTCCTCTATCTCTTTTATCTCTCTCGTCTTTTTCTCTCTTCCTCTTATCACACTCTCCTCTCTCTCACTCTTCTCTCTCTCTCTCCTCTCACTATCTTCTCTCTATCATATCTCACACATACACACTCTCTCTTCTCTCTCACTCCTCAGTCTTGTCTCTCCCCTCTCTCTCTCTTTCTTTCTTCTTTCTATTCACTCAGTCTCTTTCACTCATGCACGTGATCGTGAGCCCCCGCTTTGGGGAGTAGGGAGAAAGTAGGAAAATTTTAATTATTTTTTTCTTTATTATATATTATATATAAAAATAATAAATATTAAATAATATATTATAATTATAAAGCTTTTAAAAAAATTAATATTAATTTATTAAAAAAATAAAATTATAAAATTATTAGAGACACTTTTATAAAAGCATCGCAAATAGTGGTACTATTAGCAATACTTATAAAAAAGTGTGGCAAATAAAATAAGGTTATTTCAAAAAAATTCAAAACTATTGGTGAAACTTTTTTACAAGCGTTGCAAATAGTAGTACTATTAGCAGTGTCGCAAATAAAATTTAAAAGCATAGCAAATAATTCTAATTTTTTTTAAAACATAACTATTTGTGACACCTTTTAAAAATAGTCACAAATAATTATTATTTTGAGACCTTTTTATATTCATCATAAATAGTACTTTTTAGCGATTCTTTGTATTTTGACACTAATAGTCCTTTTTATTGTAGTTGTTAGTTTAACTCTAATCTAAGTAAAAGTCTAGTTTCTTTCACTAACTAACCAAAATATTTTAAGAATAGTATTAAAATGATTTGACCATATTGTCAAAATATTTTAGTACTTTATTAAATTATTTTAACAATAGTATCAAAGAAAAATGACATTAGTGTTAATACCATTTGACAATATTTTTACTACAATGTTAAAACGATTTAACAATAGTGTCAAAAAATTTCAACACAATGTTAAATCATTCTAAAAATAGTGTTCAAAAGAATTGTCAACAATGTGAAATTTTTTTAACACAATATTTTCAAATCGTTTTAATACTATTGTTTTAACAAACCTATAATATTTTCACCTACTAGCCAAAATACTTTAACACTAGTATTAAAAATGATTTGACAATAGTTTCAAAATGTTTTAATACTATTCTTTCTTAGGTTAATGAAAAAGTAACATCAAAATCAAAATGTTTAGAAAAGCAAAATCTTTTTTTATTCAAATATAAACCTTTTAGAAGAACAATAAAAGTGTTTTAAACCTACTCTTCAAATGTTTTGATAACATCATCAAAATCAAACAATTCAAAATTTTAAAACACATTTGTTAAAACTTTTTAGGTCTAGGGTTGAAATTTTTTTGAAAAAAGTTCCAAAATTTCTAGTGCTTCTCTGTAAAAATTTATACAAAGACCATAATGGAACTTTTCCTCGATAGGTACCTGCCCAAGATGATGGCCATTTCTCTAGACACGTCTATCGATTCTTCTACTATTTTCTTTGATTCAAAGAGTTGACATAGGGCTGTGATTGATTGGTTGAATGACATTTGACGAATCTAGCTACAAGCACACTCAATCTTTATCTCTCATGAACTTCAATGGAAAATTTACAAAGAATAGAGGGAAATAATGGAGAAAAGGGTAGTCTCTTCTTCTCTTTCAATATCTAAGAAAATTTTAGAACTATTGCTTCTATGAAAGAGCCAAGTTTTTATACAAGTCCTAATGACAAATTTGTAAATAAGGAATCCAATCTCTAACTACTTTAGGACTAACTAATCAAAACTGAGGAAAATAAACATAAATTCACTAAATAAACAAGGTAACAATGAATAAAGACTCCTTGTAAAGCAAAAGACTTTAAAAAAATCAATCCAAAATTAAATTCTTATCCAAAATGAAATTGGAAGTCGTCTCGCTGACATAGCGATCGATCATTGTAAAGGTCAATTGATCACAATAGTTCATGACCTGATTTTACATAGGGTTGTTCAATGTGCTGTTTGATCGCTCCGATAACCCAATTGATTAATCTATCAATCGATCACTTGTAACTGTCAATCAATTGTTCAACATAAACTATGCATTTTCTCCTTATGATCCTATTGCTCCATGTAGTTCAATGCTAGCTAAGCTACATCCTCCTCCCTTGGATCAAAAGAATTAACCTTCGAATTCAAAGAATCATCATATGAAGAAGCTTCAAGGTAAGGAATTAGATGTTTGACATTGAAAACAAATGAAGTATGAATATGACAAGGAAGTTCAAGATGATAAACATTAGAGTTAATTTTCTAATTTTTTTTAAAGGTTTAATCTTCCTCGTAGATAATTTATTGTACTCCCAAACTAGAAAGTTGTCTTTGGTCAAAATAGTCCATTCAAAATCACCAACATTAAAGTCCATATGTTTTTTTAATCTCTAGCCGCTTTATATTTGTCTGCAATTTTTGAAGAGTGTTAGAGTGAGTATTCTACAAGGGAGAAATAAAATCTTTAGCCATGCCATTTAATCTCTTCACATCTAGAATAGGAGCCAAATCTAAATGGAAGGATGGGTTAAAGCCACAAACAATAGTAAAAGGGCTAAAACCTGTGCTTCAGTTCACACTATGATTATAAGCAAACTCAACTTTATACAAATGTTGATCCTAGGATTTAAGAGTTGCATCAACCAAACTTCATAATAAATTTCCCAGAGATTTATTGACTACCTCTGCTTATCCATCAATTTGTGGATGGTAAGCATTGTGAAAATCAAGAAAAGTATATGTCAACTTCCACAAAGAATGCTAGAAATGAATTAAAATCAAATATCTCTATTAGAGACAATAGATAATGGTAAGTCATGTAAGCGATATACTTCCTCGGAGAATAATAATACAACATGAGATGCAATATTGGCCATCTTGCAAGCAATGAAATGGACCAACTTTGAAAACCTATCAACAACCACAAAAATATCATTCATTCCTCTCTGAGTATAGAGTAATCCAAGAACAAAGTCCATATTGATATTAGACAATGGTTGAGTAGGGATATGCAACGGTATATATAACCTGACATTAGTATATGTTCATTTAGCAATATGACATATATGACACTTACCAACAAATCTATGCACCTCCTTGCGCATAGATTGTCAAAAATAAGAAGAAGAAACAGTTGAAAAATCTTTTCTCTTCTTATATGACCCTCATCATGTAGTTCCTTAATGATCTTCAAGTGTAAACTACAAGTAGGAACACATAACTAAATACCCTTGAAAAGAAAACCCTCATGCAAGAGATAATCTGACTTCTTTCCTACCTCAAGATCAAACAAAACTTTAGAGAATAAAGGGTAAGTAAACAATGATTTCTAGAAGGAATCAAACCCTAACACTAGAGTAAGCATACTAGTAAGTGAGCATGCTCGACGACTTAAGGCGTCTCCAACCCTATTTTTAACTTCAAATATATGATTAAGCATAATAGTAAATTCCTGCAAATATGATGTCAACTGTGCATGCTTAACAAACAAGTTTTTTGGGTTGTTAATATGCTTAGAGTAGAGTGATTAGAATAAAGAATAATTTTTGCATTAATCAAATAATGCCTCTAATGTCGAAGAGGTTAAACAATAACATACAACTCAACATCATAGGCACTATACTTTCTTTGTACTCCTGATAATTTCTCACTAAAATAAGCAATTGGACGATCCTCTTGACTTAGGACAAACCTAATACTAACCTTTTAAGAACCACAATTCAACTCAAAAGGCTTGGCAAAGTTAGGTAAGGATAATACGAGTACTAAAATAAGTTTTTAAGTAATATGAAGAAAAGTGCATTCCGCTTCATCATTCCAAACAAAAAATCCTAACTAAAACATTTCTTGAGATCTGCAAAAAGTCTCTCCTTGCAAGGACAACTAAAATATCTCGTAGAAAGATCATCGAATTCTCGACTTCCCTAAGATGAGTAATAAGGAAGAAATCATTCTCAACAAAGTTCTTATTGAAGACAATGGGGAACGATGGCGATTCACTTTGGTAGGCTACTTGCTTGGCAATTGGCCACATTATTTTGGTCTAAAGGAAGTTCTTGATCACATGTGGAAATTACATCAACCTTTTGAGATTTTGTGATGACAAATATTTGAAAGTCCTTGGTTCTATTTTGGGCTATACAAGGACGTCACATTATTATCAAGCATTGTATCATTTACACCAAGCTAGTAAAAGTCTTGCTTTCTTCAATTCCTCTTTGGATTCAATTGCCCAATATTCTTGTTCAATATTGGAATACTGGAAATTTCGGTAGAATTTCTAGTGTCATTGGTTCTCTGCTTTATGTTGATCAATTAATGCATTAAAGGAAAGTCTAGCATATGCTTGTATGTATGTCTAAGTAGACTCGAATACTAAATTTCAAAATGAAGTACTTACATTTAGCAAAGATGGCTTTATTTTTTCTTAAGAAATTTTTTTATGAATGGAAGCCTTCAATTTGTAGTAAATGCAAATGCTTTGATCATGATCAAAATTCTTGTCTAACTAAAGAGATTTGGGTTGAAGTAAATTATCAAAACCATGCACAAACTAATTGCAATACTGGTCTAGTGCTAGAGGGGTGCATCGATCAGGTAGCTCTTCCATTCATCAGAGCTCTTTGGATCCTGCCTATATTTCACATAACACTTGTTTCATTAATGTTATCGCCTCATAGAATTAATCTAGTCCTCTCCCAAATAGGGTTCCATCAGTCCAGGAAAAATATTATAATATTGAGGAACATTCTTGCATTTTAATGCCCCAGGTTGAATTGCATGATATTCTGTTAATACTTGAACTTTCAAATAACAAGGGCAAGACGATTCTTGTTGGAGCAAATAATTAGGATATAGAGGCACAGTCTTCCCCTATTGCGTGCATCGCAGTTGGCAATAATTTACATGGATAAAATGATTTTGTTGTGGAAGGAACATCACCTTCTTTACATGATGAGTCTATTTCTTCACATGGGTTTACTCCATCACCCTCTAAGAAGGCACAACACAAGGCAAAGAAGCAAACCAAAAATTCTACTCCACCTAATAAGACTTTGTGTTCTAACCTCAATTGAGGTAATAATTCCATCTCTCATTAATGACTTTAGTTTCTTGGAACACTCGGGAGCTGAACAATCCAAATAAAATAGCCTCTGTCAGGAAACTTATCTCTAATGTTGGTATTGTAGTCTGAATGAAACTAGAGTTCATAGCAATATTGCATTGAGATTTTGATCCCTTATTAGTAGATCTTGGTATTTTTCTAAAATTATTCTTCTCATTATTTGGGTTGATTTGGATTGGTTGGAACCCCCACTCGTTTACTTTAACTAAGGTTGAAGAGGAAGCTGAACTTATTCATTGTCAACGACAAAGAATTCATGACAATTTCACTTTTTATTGTACCTTCATCAATGCAAGCAACTTTGTTGATGATCACAGGGATTTATGGAAATGGATTATTGACATTTCTACTTGTATTGATATGCTTTGGTTGCTCATTGGTGACATTAATTTAGTATTTGATAAAATGGAGAAGCAAGGTGGATTAATTGTCCATGAAACTTATATTATTATAGTCCAAGGGTATATCATTTGGGTGGCTCTAGTAGAACTTAAAATTGATTAAGCTAAATTCTATTGAGTGTAATGTTACACAGACATTATTGTACAAAAAAAAGTAATTGATCAAACTAGACTTCTAGTTTGGTCATATACCCATTATGTCACCTATTTTCCTAAATCCACTTTAGAGGGCCAACTTTCAAATGTGTAACAAAAACGATGAGACTACCCTCATCACTTATAAAGTACTTTCACTGACCTCAAGCAAGAAACACAACCAAAGGAAAAAACGTTGGCCCAGTCTCCTAATTTGTGTAGACTCCACCTCCCCAGAGGCTTCCTCCTCCATGGTGACATCCTCCTCTCATGCGGTATTGTCCTTCTTGGCAACATCCTCCTCCCTAGCGACATCCTCCTCCCCCACGACCCTGTCCTCTTCCATCTAGTTTTGTTCATTAGAATTAGTTTAGGATTTCATAGCCATTTCTACTCCTCCTTATCTTGGCGGTCGTGTGAGTTACATTTTTACTAGTTTGAAGATTGAGTTGTTGCTATGGTGTAATTTTTTTATTGTAAAAATGTAATGTCCCAGATTTTTTTACGATTTTCTGTTATTTTTGTATTATAATTTTTATCATTTTCGGTAGGAAAACATAATGTTTTAGCATATTAATATTTACATATTTTACCTTGGTATTTATACTTGTAGAGCCGGGTGTGGGGTTTAGTTGCAGGATGCGGGCCTCGACGTGTGCTTTTAGTGCAAAGTTTGGAGGTGCAATGCGTAAACAAGTGGAGCGACATGTAAGTTATATAAAAGGGAAAAAAGAGATAAAAAGTGGAGCACGACTCAAAAGAGCCGTGTCGAGTACCTTTTCTTTTTGGGATGTCTAGAAGGTTTGAGAGTGAAGAAGAAACCCAAGATCAATTCCGGTCACTCTGGTGGGTCTCCACCATTGTTGGACTCCACTGCCTATCACCAGATTCAACTTCACCTTGCTAGCATGAGCCCATCAGTACCGGCTAGGACCGCCGCCATGCCCTCCTTGCTCCTCCATGAGGTACCGGTATTTTCTTCAGTTTTTTCCCTCATTCTAAATTCATTTTTGGGCCACTCGAGGGCTATTTCTGCCATTCTCTGCCACTGTCCACTGGACTTAGCTTCGTCTAACCACTAGGAACCCATCGGCATTAGCCAGGGCTGCAGCCATGCTTTCCTTGCACCTCCGCGAGCTGCCGATACTTTCCTCGATTGTTTTTTTTTCTGCCAAAACGAATTTGGCCATCAGATTACTATTTTGTTGCCTCCATCGGCTGTTTTCGATTGGCCACCACCCCTCCATCCCATG
Source organism: Saururus chinensis (assembly GCA_035235625.1). Classification (NCBI taxonomy): domain Eukaryota; kingdom Viridiplantae; phylum Streptophyta; class Magnoliopsida; order Piperales; family Saururaceae; genus Saururus; species Saururus chinensis. Next base: position 11,739,844 of record CP141142.1, on the reverse strand, counting down.
TATGTCTGGATCCACCTCCTATGCCCCCTATGCTGCTCTCCTATGCCTGGTTCCACATTCGCCTCATTGTTCATATATTTTTTCTACCCAATTGTTTTGTTCTGTCCGCACAAATATGGCCTTTTCTCTTGATCTAGTGAGGGCAAAATGTTTTGTCTATTTTCTTAACCGTCGCTATCGCCAACGGCCAACCACTGACCAATCGGCTTATGTGGACCATCTCCCTTGTTAGGCAACGACAGGGAGCTGCCAGTTCCCAGCCCCTCTTTGCTCATCCGTCCCGTTTCCACAATCGACCCCTGACCATATTTTGTCATTGGTCATAGAATGACCTCTGACCATATTTGGATTGGTTTGCCTCAACCCAGCGATAGTGGTAGTTGTTGCCATCAAACTTGGCATGGTGTTGGCCTAGTGGCTTTCGCTCCGCCTAGGTTCAATTATGAGAAAACCCTTCGCCCTTTTGTCGTGTGAGATGCATAGCCGCTTGCAACAATTGTTTTGGTTGTGGGTGGCGATTGGTAGTGTTGTTGTCTCCACTAGCCACCACTAGGGCCTCAGCCCCGTCACCCTTTTTGGTCTTGGGCCGCCACCGTCTAGCTCCTCTCCCCCTCGAGTTGCCCTTTTTGTCACGTGTGCAAGTGGCTACATGTGCATGTAGCTACGCATGCAATTTAGGGATTAGGCACCATGTTAGCACTGCCTGACCATCAGATGGCTCTTTCACGATTTGAGTAGACCACCAGAGCCCTCATCCACCTCTCCTCCTTCCTTGAGCATAGCCCCATACCTTCCGCCCTTATAGATGCGGTATCGATGTCCTTGGGTGTTGTCCACGACCAATTTTGACATCTTGCGGCCGACAACCTTTAGTGAGTACACCTGGACTTCCGGTCACACCTGTCACTCGTTAGCATGACCTTTCTCCTGGTTGCCCTAGTATGCCGCTGTGGATTGTGAATTTTGCCACCGACGCCACCACCATCGTGTGCTTGCCATCAAAGGTCATGCTTGCGAGGTAGGGGAGCTTTGAACTCATAATTTCATGATAGCATCATTTGAATGTGTAGCAACATACTAATATTGTATGATTCAATGCTTTGGATGTTAAATCATGATCTGTTTGCATGATGTATGAGGTGAAATTATGTATGTTGAAATGCATATGACATGCATGTGAGCTGTAATCATGTTTGACGTATGTATGTGCTAGTGATGGTTAGCGAGTATGTTGGTAAGCTATGTATGAAACCGTGCGTATGAAAGTATGTGTGATGGTTATATGCCAGTGCGATAGATATGTGAATGTGTGTGTGTGGGGGGGGGGGCAGATGTATGGGCAATTGACAGTAACAGAGGGTTTGATATGGAGTTGGATGTGGATGTGTAAACATATGATAGAAGACGGTTGATGTAAGTTTGACGGGCGAGGATTGGAGTAGATTGGTGTAGTTTGGACTAGAGTGTATGTTGGGGGATTATTAGACAGTAAGTGTGTTAAATAATTGTACAAGCATAATGTACATCTTATGAAGTGAAAAGTAAGCATAATAAGTGAGGTATAAGTAAGATGATGATAACTAGGGTTGGCTCTGAGGAGCTCAGTTTGATAACTTTTGAATAAGATGTGTTGGCCATAGGGTGGATGGCGGAGATTGTATGAATATGTAAGGATTTGATGTACTGTGAGTTATGATCACGAGATGGATGGGTTAAGTGAGGTTTGCTACCTTGACAAACTAGGGTTTCAGATTGGGCTCAACTTCGATTTAATGAGTGGAGCTTTGTATGCTTGAGAGTTTTTATGGCATAATTGTACCGCATAACTTACTTAATTCAAACTTGAATTATAATTAAACCTAAAATGATAGCTTTGTGAGTTTGAGACTTGAGGGTTCAACAAATTAAGTTCCATGTTTGAGCTAGCTGATAATGAGTCCACTGAGCATTTCACATATCTTGCCATGGTGTTTATCTTGCAAGATGTTATTTGTGTGCTGTATTTAAGCCTAGACGTCTGATGATGTATTGAGAGCAATGTATGTTTTCGATTTGGTCTCTGTACTGTATTAAGTTCAAATGTTTGATGCTCTATTGAGAGCGTTATATGATTCTGCCTAAGAGTGACACTGTATGATTTCTGCTTAAAAGTGACGCCGTATGATTTTGCCCAAGAGTGGCACTATATAATTTCCGATGAAGAGTGGCACTAACACTATAAGACCTCTAAAATGTGGGCAATTGTACTACTCCTAATGTATGGGCATTTATGTTTGTGCGTTTAGGTAAGTAATATCATGGAACTACTCTTACCTGTTTGATCCTATACCCTATGAGCATTGGTGTGCCTTGCCTTTGAAAAAAGTCCATGACATCTAGTCACTTCGTAGAGGTTAAGGTGATACCTAGTGACATTCTTTTCCATTTTGATGCTAGAACTTATTAATTATAAAGAACTTCAGTGGTCAATAGTATGTATACGACTGTATGAGTGAGTATGTATGTTTTTGAGGAAGATTGAAAGAGTCTGATTTTGAACAAGACTGTAAATGTATGTTTCTGAGCAAGATTGTACGAGTAAGGTTGTATGAGTTTGTGTAAGATTGGCTTGATGATATATTTTTGGCATAATTATATGCATATTTACATTATTATTATATGCCTACCTACTTCATGTTTGAGTTGCATGAACACATTTATGTATGGACTTACTGAGTTCACTATTTAGAACTTCTCTACTAGGTATTTTCCTATTGAGTATGAAAATACTCATTTACCTTCATTTTTATCCTTGATGTTCAAGAAGCTTTTACACATTTGTGTTGGAGAGCTCCTAGAGATAGATGCTCGTTTCCGTGGTAGATTGATTTCCTTTAATTCAAGATATCCTTGACTCACTGCGGGCATTATTTTATGCTACAATTTGATGTATTTGGTGAGATGATATTTAAGGTGTTTATGTTTTTTGGAGTTGTAATTTGGATTAAATTGTGTACTGTTATGTGACTTGGACCTAGCGATGCCTGAGAGAGATTTGTATTTAAAGTCTATGATCATAACAATTTATTTCGTATATTTTTTTTTCGAGTAGCGCCTAAGGATGTTTGGTTTTGCCGTATAATGTGTTGATCGAATGAGCAAAATTTATATAAAAAAAATTGATGTATAGTGTTTTAAATTATAAAAACTGCTTTCACAAGTTATGCATTTATTATTTTTCCCAATTTATAGGTATTATGTTCAAAAAAATTTCGTGAATTTTTAAAAAAATATGATGAAAAATCTTCGGCATTACAAGAAAGAGGAAAACTAGAAATATATGTTAGTAAACTTGTCCACTCAGATTAGGAGGAGTAGAAATCACTATGAAATCCTAAATTAAGTATAATGCACAAAATTGAATAGAAAAGAGCACAGGGTCGTGGGGGATCGAGGAGGATTCTGCTGAGGAGGAGGATGCCATAGGGAGGATGATGTTTCTAGGGAGGAGAATGTTTCTAGGAAGGAGGATGCCGCTAGAGAAGTAGAGGATGAGCCGGAGACTGGGCCAAAGTTATTTCCTCTAGTTGTGTTTCCCATTAGCGGTTGATGAAGATTTATAAGTAAAGAAGGTAGCCTTGTATTTTCATATCACATGTTTGAAAGTTGGTATGCTCTAAAGTTTACTTGGGTAAATGTATAATAAAAAGTAGATCACATAATGGGTATATGACCAAACCATGAGTCTAATTTAATTTGTTCAATTCCTCAAAAAATGTTACTCTAACATTAACTTTTATACATGATGTAACAATGTCATTATCAATAACCATTCTTTACGTGGGGCCCAATTTCTAAAATACAGTTATGATGACATGATTGAGCCAATTTCTTAAATACAGTTACGATGACTTGACTTGGCAGTGTAAGCAGGTTTTTCTTTGAAATAAACCCAATTGTGTACGCAACAATCCTAGTATTATACATAGAGGCCTAATATAATATACAATATGAACATGCTAAGACAATGCTGTAAGTTCATACCATGCTAGGGCCTTTATGTACTAAGCTAAATCCCTCTATACCATCATGTACTAGTCATGGAGCCCACGCGTCTTATGTGGGAAAGATACTTGAGCATTCTTCCTCGTTCAAATAAGCCGAGTCGTGTGTGGAAAAGTCTCTTACGAGGTCTGCTCTTTAATTAACTTTCATACCTTGGCTGAAGTTAGTTGAATATTTCCGGCTGCTGGAGGAAGCATTATTATGTATGATTACTGTCAATTATGAACCTGTCCCTTGAGGGCCTAGTTATTCACTAAGTCTTCTCATCTCTGCTTCAACACCACCTGCAAAATTGTTGGCATCCGCCCGTGGTTGTTCGTTGTATTAGCATATTGTTGTAATAGTGGCTGCAAACAAATAAATAAAAGAAAAAAACTGTAACGAAAGGGGGGGTTGCGAGGGCATTCCCAACTAATGGTACGTGAGTGCCCAATCAGCTAGTCAAAAATGTAAAAACTGGTTCCCAGGCATAATTTTGCCTGTTTTTATTTAAAAAATTAATATATTTATTTAAAATTAATAGTTCTATTTTTTAAAAAAATTGTTCACTATTTATAGTTTTATTTTTTTTAAGAATTTTTTCCATATTATTTGGCCAAATAATGAAATATTTCATATTCTCTAGATTTTAAACGGAAAGGCCATATGACTTGGAATAACACGATATAAGCTAAAAGTTGGACTAATATACCCCTGACCGGAGGTATGGTTTTATATCGTGTTAAACCCTCACAAAGTCGCATTCATTATCATACGACATCAGGCGCCGACGATTCTTCCGAGTGAAAAACTTCATTCCGATTGAAAACTCACTTCCAATTGGAAAGTCCCCTGATTGAGCACCGTGTAAGCGGCGTGTGAGAAGATTTTGCGACCTATCCGACCAAAACATCGAAGATTAGGGATTTTCTGTTCTGAAACGAGTTTGATTTTGATGGATCAACTATTTGCCAAACTATCAAGTTCCAATAACTTTATCAATTGATCAATGGGTCGAATAATAAATCTATCCTTAAAATAGTTTGAATAGTAACATGAACGATCGATTGTCCGATCCCTTATGAGAAATTGATAGTGTAGTTCCTGCATATGCTAGGATTCCATTTTGGATTTGAACTCCTGTTTTGGTTTGCCTTCTTTTGAGTCTTTTTTTTTATTAGGAGACTTACTTCCATGTTGTTTTATTTATTTTGGACTTTTCTAGTATATTTTCTCTAATTTTGATCTATTAGTCCTTATTTAGTCATAGATTGGACTCCTTTATTTACTGTTTATGCCGTCAGGAGTTATATAAAAGTTTAGTTCTTTCATGGAAGCCGTTTATTTGTAATATTTCTAAAATATTGCTAAAGTAGAAGAGAGCTTCTATCTTCATCCTTTTGCACTTTGTTTTTTTAGTTTACTTGGGTAAATTGTGGGAGAGGAAGGTTGTGCATGCATGTAACTGGATTTATCCAGCGAGGTGATTCCTATCAATACTAGTCATGCATCAGTTGGTGGCCCTACACAAGTCTAACATGCCACCCTGATGTTGTAAAGTTCATGTTGTAAGAATTGATGAGACCTAAGTTCGCAATGAAGTAGTGAGGCTGTCACAACATGCTCAGCAATTGATGCTTTAGATGGTTGATTTAATGGTTGTCGTTGAGCACCAAAAAGCCAACTTAAGTTAGCACAAGGACCAAGTTTAAGATGATGAGTTGAAGGTTGATGCTAAAGATGAAAACCCATTTGCCAATGCTACCTTGCGTGTTGGTGGGGTGGATTAGCCACCTCGCCACAAGGCAGTTCCACATGGATAATTCTCACCATGAGCACTAAGGAGATTGGAGCTAGGCTTACATGCCCTGAGACGTGATGAGATGGAAAATAGTGCTTGGGATGCATATTTGAATATTGATCTGACTAAATTTCATGGTAGTATGTATATCGAGGAGTTCCTAGATTTGGTTGTCAATGTAGAGGACATTCTCGATTTTTAGGATGCCCCAAAGGATAAACATGTTCCCTTAGTGGCAACTCAATTTGAGATCGAGCAACCATATGGTGGCAACTACATAAATGCACTCATGCATGCCAAGGTAAGCCAAAGATTGTTAAATGAGAAAAGTTAAAAAAATATACGAGACAAGCCTTTTTACCATACAACTTTGCCTAAGTGATTTATTAGCGATTACAAGACCTATGACAAAGATCGAAGACTATGGATGAGTACAGTAAATATTTTTTAAAATTGATACACTGAAACAACTTGGCCGAATTGGAGGAACAACTTGTGTTTCTTTATATTGGAGGTATGCACCAAAATCATAAAGAGGCCATAAATTTGTTTCATACTTTCCCTTTATTGGAGGCGCATTCTAGACTGCTTTATTTGGAGAAGCAATAATAGTCCATTGGTTGTCAATCAGGGATAATTGAGGCAGCTCTCTAGCCACACCGACTTCCACCAATTCTGGTAATGTGTAGGCCACTTTTAAGGCTTCACCACAGGGCACTCAGAATATCATCAAAGCCTCTACAGTTGGACCAAAGTTCTTTAAATGTGGAAGAATGAGTCATAGAGTGGAAGATTGTCTTCGAAACAATCAAACGGGTAAAGAGTTATTTATTGAATTTGATGAGAACGGTGATTTTAATGATATTGATTTTGATTACACTAACAACATATATGATAAAAATAACCAAAATGAAGAGTTAACACAAAGTGATCATGGGGATGCTTTGCTAACATATCACCTTTGCTTTGCTCTAAAGGAGGTTAAAGGTGATCATTGGCTGATAAACAACGTATTTCAAACCATATGCACTATTGGAAACAAAGTTTGTTAACTTATGATTAATTAGGGAAGCTGTGATAATGTGATGGCTGAAGAGGTTGTTTAAAAGATTTATATTGGCACTACACTTCATCTTCATCTATACAATCTTTCTTTGTTAAAGAAAAGAAGTGATGTACAAGTTTCTAAAAATTGGGGCATCATAGAATAAATCAACCTTTTAGAATATTTCAAGTAGATGATATGGGGATATAAGGAAACTGAAGTTCACTACTTGGGAAGGGGATAGATGATATTTGGTTCAAGTGAGATCATTCCAAGTTCCAAGTTAACTGGTTAGGTTTGGTTCACCTTTGGGTATGGGTAGTCTTGGATATAGTAGGGTTGAACCTATCATTGTATTGAAATATATTCTTTATGTCCCATATTAATAGCCTCATTTGTCTTTTTAAAATGAAGTAAAATTAATTCATTTTGAAAAAATAATTATAGCTAGGAGGGCGTACTAACTTAAATGTCCATGTTGCTAGTAGTTTTGGATTGATTTTATGGTAATATATTGTTAATTAGAAATTATTTGTATTTGAGCAGGTTCTGTGAGCATGATCTTGATTGTATTCTAGCTATATTGGCAACTTTATTGCAAAAGGATTTAGTACAACCCAATTTAGAATGGAAATTAAAGAGACAAAGCATATATGGGGTTGTTAAATCCAAGACCGATGGCCCACTTGCTTGGAAATCAAGACTCAAACAGGCTGGGCGTCTTGTGATAAGGAACGGGCTGAACTGAAAAGATGGAAAGGTTTTATCAAAGTTTATGTCATTACGGGATAATTTCCGATTTTTCAGTTTTTTTTAGAAGAATTCCTGTTTCTTAGATTTGGACTATTTTTAGACCTTTTTACCGTCACCCTCACATCTCCCTCCACATAATCTCTCACGACATCTATTGCACAACTCCCAAACACCTTTGAGTGTGTTCTCTCACTATTACTCTCCATCTCATACCTTTAGCCTCTTCCTCCTTTTCACCGTGACACCTTTTCTACAAAAGAAGAGAACTACACCTCCTTGATGGTGGTGTTTCTACAGTCCACCTCTCTTTGCCTTCTCTGTTGTAGCCGAAATCTCCGCTTCTCTGGCCTTGTCGACACATCAAAGATTGCCCAGCTATAGATGAAGCTAGCAAGAAGCATGTCATTCAAGAGCGCGACACCCCAAGGACAAGGAACACTCCTTCCACTCCTATACCCAATGTGGTTGCCATACCCAACACACTGTTATTGTCATTGAGGCATGTGCCAATCCCAGTTGCAACAAGGAGGTCATCATCACTTCTCCAGTCTTACCTTAGGATGCTCCCCTCTGTGGTGAAGCCGAATGCTTACATCTACGCCTTACTAACTAAGGGACCCACAAGTGCATAATCAGGGCAGGCTTTGCATACTAGTAGAAAGAGGGTCAGCAATATTTACCACGTTCATGCTAGCAAATATTTGACAAATCTTCAAATATACCATGTTGAACTAATCCAATTTTGTACTAAGGAGTCTGATATGGCTAGAGGAATGATTTTCTGTTAAGGATAATTTAAAAGGTGGGAATTAAAAGAGCCCATAGACTAGAAGACAAAACCTCTCTATCATATTTCTACCTCTACCTACCCATCCACCACTTATCTCTCTTGTCACCATCCCCCATGTCTCCATACCACAATCAAGCACAAGGTTGAGAGGTCAAGATAAAACTTGAAGAGGAAGGTGAAGACCACTTACGAAGGATGCCATCAAGAGGACATTCTCAGTGGAAAAATAGGAGAAAAAGGCTGACATATTTCTTCATTATGATGATGCCCTCCACTTTCAAGTCTTTCATTTCCTCAACCATGGGTTAATATATTCCTAGCCACAACTTAGGCAAAATTCTAAAAAGATTTGCTTTTAATTTTCTCTTGCTTTCATTAAGATTCTATTTGATGTATGTGTTGCTTCATTCTTTGTTTATAATGAAAGTTTTACCATGTTTAATTGTATATGCTCGATAGAGAGAGAGAGTAGAGTTGACTGGTAGTGAAATCAAATCGAAGAATGCACTCTACAGTATTTGAGTGAATAAAATTGTAATTTTTATCTAAAATTTATGCTCAAAAGAGAGAATTTTTTGCAATTGTTTTAATCACAATAGTCACATACTTTCGAGGACCACAAATTTTGATACGTCAAACACAGGAAACACGTCAATTATGGCTTAATGAATTCAAGTTAGAGTAGAAATAAAGGTGATCATTTGATTAGCAGAAAATTTGATGCCTTGGGGTCTTCTCATATTAATTACTTTTTCATTAATATCGTTGTTGTTTCAGTTAATAATTAAGAAACAATTTCTTTCTTGAATTGATTAAGCAATTTTTTGGAATTAGTTTAAAACTAATCAATTCTCGTGGGAGTAACTTCAGTTAGGCACTCTTCTACTCTTAATTTCTGCTCTTGCAAGTACAAATAAATATAAAATAAAATAAAATAAAATAATGATTATTCATACATAACACATGCCTACATGTGACAAGGGATCCCCTAGATGAAACCGATCCAACATTAATGATTGGACCACCATAAGTCGAGTTGACCCTCCCATGGGGCATGAATATCTGCAGTGAGTTGTTCTAAGTGAGCCTGAGTTAGGGTTGGAAGAAGTGAAAGGAGAGGGTACCCCATTCTATTTATTAAAAACTTTACTTGATCTCCTTAATCTTAACCATTCATATGTGGGCCTCTATGCAGCATGTCCTTGCGAAACCCCCCTAAGATATGTGAATTTCAACTGAGATTAGATTCAAGCGTAACTTGCTTGATCCAATTGTCCAAAAACCCAGCAAGATTCTTTCTATGAATAAAAATGTAGTTTTTAAAACTCTTTGGAGTATGTTACTTAGGAAAGGATAGTGACATTCCCACAACAAGAACACTTAAAAAAATTTACACTTGAGTTTTGATTTAACTTAATAAGTGGGCCCTATACAAAATTCACATATAATCACTTATCCGGTCCAATCCAAACTCATGTGTAGGTTTTTCTTGTGAAAATGTTATTTTCTTTAAAAAAAAATTCAGAAATAATTTCCCTATAGTGTCCAACAAAATTCATACTTAATTGGACATGAGATAAGTGGACCCTCTATTGCCATGAAACTCACTTTTTTCTATCCAATCAAAACGCAGGTTCAGTTTTGATTGGAAAATTTTGGTGTAAGATTATTTGCACCTAAAAAAATGAATCACATAGTTGGCTGATTTGATATGTAAACCTAGTTTATGTCTATTTCACCTACAAAATGATATACACAAGTTTAATAATCAATAGTTTAGTAGATATGATTCTGGAGCCCTCGCTACCGTACAAACTTATTATCTATTTTGTACATAATTTCTTTAAAGATACATGCTTGATATTGACACCCCAGAGACATGACAGGGCATCAACAAAGCTATAAAACCATATTGATGACAGTCAGATGTAATTAAATTATCGTAAAATTAAAAGCAACTGTTATAGTGTTTGAGACACTACCGACCCATTTCCACGCTTGTACAAGTTATTGAGTTCTCACTAGATTGACCTGTTCTAAATGGTATAGCGGTACCATAGACAGGAACAGGCATCTTCAACGGGAGTTCTGGAAGCCGTGCTTCAAAATTAAGAGCCTGAATTGCCAGTCTGATAGAAGGCCTAAGAGTATGATCAGGATGAGCACACCATAACCCAACAACCATCAAGCACTTCATCTGCTTCACATCAAAGCCTACTCCCAGTCTTCCATCCACAGCTTCAACAATCCTTCCCTTCTCATAGAGGCCCCACACCCACTCCACCAACCGGACCCTAGATTCTTCAGCATCATGGTCCACAGTCTTCCTTCCACAAGCAATTTCCAGGGACACAATTCCGAAGCTGTAAACATCAGATTCTTTGCTGGCCTTGCCTTTGGTTACATACTCAGGTGCTAGGTAGCCCCATGTCCCAGCCAAGGCTGTGGTCTGAAGGCTCACCTCATGGTCCATGAGCCTAGCAAGCCCAAAGTCCCCAAGTTTGGCATTGAAACCAGAATCCAGCATTACATTGCTGGACTTGATGTCCCTATGCACCACACATTGCTCCCACTCTTCATGAAGATAGAGCAAGGCAGAGGCCAGCCCTTGAACTACCTTATACCTCACACCCCATGAGAGACTTGTGTTGTTGCCAAAGAGATGAGTATCAAGACTCCCATTGGGCATGAACTCATAAACAAGCATGAACTCACCCTGATCATGGGACCAGCCAAGGAGTCTGACAAGATTTCTGTGCCTCAAACAGCTGATTGTCAAAACTTCAGTCATGTACTCCCTCTTCCCTTGTTTAGAGTTGCTTAATATTTTCTTTACAGCTACCTCCATGCCTAAGTCACTCAAGTTTCCTTTGTAAACACAGCCAAACCCACCTTGACCCAGCTTCTTCCCCTCAGAGAAGTTATTGGTGGCTGTGACCAATTCCTGGTTAGAAAATCTTCTAGGCCATGCTCCTCTATCTAAAACATTATTTATTGAAGAAACATTTAGTACCTCTGGCTCATTCCGATTATGTTTTCTCTTGTTTCTCGAAACTATGATGAACGAGATCAATATAATGACCAAGCCACCCATTAAACAAACTGAAAGGACTAGCCATAAGTTTACTTCATCTTTGCTCCTCTTTGAAGGGACTTCATACTTTGTGTCAAACGTTGAACTAAAATCCCATGAATAGATCGTATTTCTCTCTATGTTGATACCCGTAGCAGTTGAAAACCCAATTTTTACCCATTCTGGCAGAATCTTAAACAGGTCAACTTCATAAGAAAGGTTGTAATTTCCTGGGCCATCTTCATACGAAATAGCGACATCGAACGTTTTTGAGCTAGAACTGTACCTGATGCTAGCCTTGCCCGTCTGCCCACTGTGCATGCTCGCATTCCATCTCACATACTTTGCAGAAGCAAGTCCGTTAACATTGATGCCCACATGTTCATAAGGTTGATCCCACTGAGGGTTCGGGAATGAGTCCAGCTCCACGGAGACAATGTGATTTTCTGATGGAGAGACTAGTGTTGTTGTGTTGTACAGACCAAGAAATCCACCGTCAGAGTTATAAGGGATCTGAGAGTCAATAGGAGCAAGAAAGAAGGAAATACCGTGACCATATTTAGGATTGCCCAGAGTGTCTATGCTGAAGGAGAAATTGGTAGAGAAATCAGACACCTTCTTGGTAGATGGCTCCCAAATTCGTATGGGATTGATATACACAGCTCGACCTACTCGTGGCAGATAATCAATCCGGTTGAGTAAGATGGCACCATTATAGGTGGTGGCGTCCCCTTCATAACTGATTGTGCTTGTATTTTTTTCGAAGTGGGATATCGTAAAGTTTACTGAATTTGCAGTTGGAACAAGGATGAAGGCTTCCATTAGAGAAAGAAAGAAGATGGCCTTCTGGGATCTGGATTTGGGAGGAGAAGCCATTTTGCAAGAGATGGATACGAAACAATTAAGAGTTTTATATGATCTCTTATAGCATGTATTGTCTAATAAAGTTTTGTTTCATGACATTCCAGGAAGACACCTTCATTGGCTGAAGTCTTTCTAGATTGATTTTTCCTCCATTTCATAGTGTCCGATATCTAGATTGTCAAACTGAAGAAACTTCATGGAAGAAGGATAAATGTAACTACTACAACTACTCAGTCATATTATATGGAAGAAACACGAAGGCTTTAATCAGATGTCAATGACTATGCAATTTTACTACTACATATCCTTGGATAATAGTATTTAACTACATTTTTTAAAACTTGAGCTAGTTTTTCCATGGATTCTGCTTCCGATAAATTAGTTTCCTACCTTCTGTATCTTTCGTGGTGACAAAGGCAATTTTTGGGGGCGTCAAATGCGCCCGAAGGTTGACCTGAATTTATATCCAATGGTAAGATGCATATCAAGACCGTGGCTTTGTTTTCTTTTTTGGAATTATGGGATCTTGACTATTTTAACAACGTATAAACTTTCGAAGGATTACGTCAGCGACCAACAATATTCCGTAAATCTCCCTTAGGCATCACCTACAAGGTAGGGAGTTTTTTCCATATTACCCGGCCTAAGATACAAATATTTCATATTCTCTGTCTTTTTTTTAAATATTCCATAGAACCTGGGTTTACACAATATTTAGAAAAAAATAGACCAAAATACCCTTTCAACAAGGTTTGGGTTAAAAATCATGTAAACTAGTTGTGACAAAGCATAAACAAATAGGAGATCGGAGCTCAGAGATGATTTGTAATTTTCACTCGGCGGTTTTCATCAATAACAAATTTCGATTTCTATTCGGCGATTGTCAGCCTCCCTAACTTTATTAGTGATCGTTCTTCTCTAATTTTCGTCTAAAAATTTCTAACCGCATAAACTATTTATCATTACAAAAGGAGATCAAGATGATACTGCAACTCAAAAAATAAATATTGAGGGACTATCTAGGGAGAACATGACTATATAAGAATGGAGAAGGATATAAATGCCAAGGAAGGACATTGTAGAATAGCTATGATAGCCTCCTACTTTATTGTGCAAATAGGGACTCTAGTATGATTTTTTATATGCAAGTTTTACTATGTAGAATATCTTATGTAAGCATGTACACGATCTCAGAAGTTTTTATCCCTGACTTAATGAAAAATTGTATAAATAACAAATACTGGCGAATATCGTGTTATCAATAACACGCTATGGTTGCATATCGTGTTATCGATAATATGTTATGACGAATATCGTATTATTGTATATGCAATATAGAGAAAAATAAATAACACATCTTGTTAGCATATCGTGTTATCGATAACACGTTATGACGAATTTCCTGTTATTGAAATTAACTATAATGAATATCATATTATAGTATATGCGATCTAGAGAAAAATAAATAACACGTCTTGTTAGCATATATTGTTATTGATAACACGCTATGCCAACATATCGTGTTGTCGATAACATGCTATTGCGAATCTCATTTTATTGATAATATGCTATAGCAAATATCATGTTATCGATAACACACTTTGGCAAATATCGTATTATCGTATATGCGATATAAAGGATATCGTAATATATTGTATTATCAATAGCATGCATTGTTGGCATATCGTGTTATCAATAATACGTTATAGTGGCATATCGTGTTATTGATAATACGCTATGGTGGCATATCGTATTATCTATAATACGCTAGGGTGAATATCGTGTTATTGTATATGCAATATAGAGAATATTATGTTATGGGTTGTTGGCTCAAAGAATACATATTGTATTATCAAAATACGTTTTATTGACAGATCGAATTATCGTATATGCGATATGGATTAAGTGTTGGACACATGCCATGCGGAGCATGAGATTTTTGATCCGTTTAATGGGAGCCATCCTCTCGTTCCTGCATTCTCAAAAGTCTCGCGAGTTATACAAAGTTGATGTACTCTACCCAATTTCATTTAAATTCGTTGTTCTCCCAACAATCATTTCTTTTTATAGCATTCAATCCTCATTTGGCGCAAGTCTCCGGGGTCCTTCAATCCATTCTAAACGCAACCCAGTTTTTCAGATTGCCGGAACATTCAGTTTTGCAATTTAGTAAGCACTAAAACGGCTTCGTTTGATTATCCCTTTTTAACTAGTTTTTGGATTGAAACTGGGAGGTGGCTCTGTTTTGGTTTGTTCTCTGGAACACAAGATTGGGAAGGGGAAATTTTTTACTTTCTATCGATCATCTTTAAGTGGGTAATTTATTTTTTGTATGTTGAGTGTTTTGATTTTGCTCATACAAATTTGTGCCATTGTTGGTAATTTTTACCAATAATGAGATAAGAGCTTAGGTGTAGGTTTAGGTTTAACCTAAGGGTATATTTATCCTAAACCAGGTCATATGGGATTAAGTGTTAAAATTTCACAGAATATGGAATATTTGTATATCGAGCCAGGTAATATGGAAAAAACTCCAAGGTAGGTGGTCGATTAATTTGCTCCAAGTCAAATTGATGCTTAATCTTGATTCTAGCTCAAATAGGAGCTGAGTTCAAGCGACCCTATTTCGACTTGGCTCGGTTCAAATTAAACGTGAACTCTATTTTACTCTCAAACTCGAATATAATTTTAAAGTAATATATAAATATTACATACATATATGTATATATTATACATATGTAATTATTAATTTAAATATACATTGATGATATATATTATTAATATATATTTAAATTAATAATTTTATATGTAAATAAAAAGACATATAATCACATATACGTACTAATACCTTGTATCATATGATATATGTATTTTTAAAAAATAAAACTTTTGGAGACATAAACACTAATATTCTCCTTTTGTCCCAAATTAATAGCTCCATTTGGTTTTTCAAGATGATCTAAAATTAGTTCAATTGAAAAACCAAATGGAGCTACTAATATCGTCACACCCCCACCATGCTCCCTTGACTCGAACTCGACCAAAAATAGGATGACAAAGTGGTGACAAGATGAATACTATCCCAAAACTAGGCTAGATCAAAGTACATAGCACTTCACTTTGTGCAAAAGAAATTGCCAAAAGATAAATAAAATTAAATAAAATTTCTTAGTCATTCACAAACCCATATAAGTCACATAAAACATAATGGAGTCTTAAGCCTCAAAAGGCAATAAACAAGTATATGTCATCAACATAATGTTCTACTACAACATATAGCTAAGTGTCATAAATTTATAACATAGGTCACGAAAGTCTATCCAAAGATATGAACTATCCCCTATCCCCCACTATGTGTGCACCTAATCGCCTCCACATTCGTAAAACAGATCATCTTGAGAACCTGTAGGGCACAACCATACAAAGGATACTCGAGGGATACCCCAAACATAACGAGGTGAATGGGGTGAGCTTAGATCAGTAAAGGTTTCAAAAAATAGAGATCACATTAACACTAAAACATAATCCCTAAGAACCATAACATAAACCTTATGCAAAACTAGTGTTAATAATACAAGAGAACGTCAAATCCCTTATACATACAATATGTGCAAATATCTCATTCATGCATCATAATCCACATAAACAACATGTGCATTCAAGTGTCATAATCCATGCATATTGTACATAATCAAGTGTCATGGTCCATGCACAATCTTGTGTAAATAAGCATCACAGTACATACACAAAATTTGTGTAAATAAGCATCACAATCCATACACAAAACCCGTGTAAATTATAATCCTTAAATCATTGATGGGGAAATCCCAGTACCCAAAGATACTAAATCCTTGATTGCCTGATATTCCTATGTCAGAGATACCAAAAGCAGTTGCCAAAATTTGTAAATTGGAAGTGCCCCTAGTGAGCCTGTGCACAAGGACAAACTAGCTTGGGGCTTACTCCAGAAGTCTCAATAAGTATTCTTATTATAGTATTCTGCTCTTCTCAACTATGGGAGGAACTCATCCTTTTAGATGTAAAATTCTGCTCTTTCAGACATAAAATTCCGCGGGATGTAAAATCGATTAATTCAAAATTTCTGATATGACTAATATGAAAAACTACAAAATGCCAAGGCTAATCACAATTAAACATGGTTTAGCAAACCCTTTTCATAATGTATGCAACATGATTCATACGTGAACAATTCTAAGTATATGCAAGCATGAATAATCATACTAATAAACAACCCTATCATACATGAGACATGGTCCATACATAGGTAACAACATCATGTAGGCATAAGTATGTGTAAACATAAGTGTTCATGTTCATAAATGTGCTAAAGTGCATGGAACAAGGTACATACATGACTAATGTTGTGTGTGTGCTAGCATTCATACTTCATACATGATTAATGCCAAGTGTGATATAATGAAACCCCTTATATCTGACTTAAAAATAAACTTAGAAGCCATATCTTGTTTAGCCGATCGATTGGCCTCAAGTGTTGATCGATCAGGACAATGAAAATGAAGGCAGTCGATTTGCCATATTGAAGATCTATCGTCTTGCCTAGGTGATTGATCGACCCGATAGAGTGATCGATTGGTCTTACCCAGAAACCTAAAAATAGTTCTTTTTCTTGAACAAAACTGATCTGAATCCATCTCCAAACTCTATAAAACTTCATAAAAATTCATGAAACTTCAAGTAATCATCACCTAACCCTTAAACATGATAGATCTTACATAACTCATGCATATTCATATTAAAACATCATTACCTTGTACCCAAAACATGAATCACAAGAGTAGAAGCAGAATCATAGATCTAGGGTTCAAAACATGGGTAGAAGAATGAAATTGAAGTGAAAAAAACTTGGAATCCTATTGAAGAGGAGAAGAACATGGGATTGAGGGTAAAAACAAGGAGAGATTTGAGTAATTTACCTTTGAGTAAGTCTTCCCATCTTAAGAGGGGGTAGAGTTATTTAAAGTCTTCAAAAATAGTCTACCCCAAATGGGATGAATGACCAATGTAAGTATTTATATCTAGGGTGAGTGAGTGGACTTTGTAATGGGCTCAAAAAAGGAATAAGTAAAATTACTTAAAGAAATGAACTAAAATAAATGTAACAAGGCTCAAGCCTATCTAAGATGTCAAGTGAAGGTCGATGGCTCAAGAAGTTGGTGCGACAGCATAGATGGATGTAGGTCTTAGAATGGGTCCGACTTCCTTAATACAAGTACATGAAAATTTGTAACAATTAGTGTGGTAAGGTGGTTGCTTAAGATAGACACAAATATTTTCCAACTAAATTTAATATAAATCTAATAAAATTTGTAATCAAAGCAAACCATCACACAATTAAAGCAAATTGTAAAACTTTATAGATCTCACAAATATATGACAGAGAGTCAACATAATATCACACTAATATACAAACCTAAGAATACTTCTAAAAGAAGCATGACACTTGGGGTATAACCTTATTTTATAAAAGAATAATTATAATATTCTTTCAAAAGATGGAGCATGACACTAGGGCACCAGCTTCTGCTTATAGACTATTTCTCTTTTTACATGTCCATGGAATTTTTTATGCATACCAATAGGCTAAAGAATAAATTTTTTATGAGTTATTTATAAGTTTGTAAATAAAATAAGATACAAATTAAGAAGTAGATGGTAATGCTGCCTATGTGGATTTCTATTTTTTACATCTTTTTCAGTGATTATACACACATAAAGAGAGGAAAATTTTAATGATGTTTTTTTAGGTATCTATAATAAAACTCATTTGTCATAATTTTCTTCTTTCCAAGTGACTATAGTTAGTTGTTTGAGGTACAATAGTAATACTTGTTAATGTGTATTTATTATTATTTAATACTAAAAATATTTTACTATATGTGATACTTTATATACTTTAGATTTAGATATATTTTACTTTTTTTTAGTTTGAGTCCAGTTCAAGCCTCGGCTCGTGATTCACTTAGTCCAGTTCAAGCTAGAGCTCAAGCCAAACTCTGATATCCAATTCAAGCTGAGCTCGAGCTAAAAATTTTAAGCTTCATGCTGAGCTTGGGTAGTTCGCATTTAAGTGGATCAAGCTCAATACTCAGCTTAGATTGTCTCATTAACACCACTACAAACACCATTGTCAAAAAATTTTACTATTGTTGTTATAACATTTAGACATCATTATTAAAACTATATAACACCAATCTTAAAACCATATAACACCATTGTAAAAAAAATTGGCACCACTATTTCTTAAGTCGTTTTGACAGAAGCACCAAAATTAAAACATTCAAATAGAAAAGTTTTGTCTCAAAAAATTAAATCTTGTGATCAATTCTTTTAAAAAAAACTATAGGAGAATAATTAAAACATTTTAACCCTATTGTTAAAATGCTTTGATAAAAACATCAAAATAAAAAGATTACATGGCAATGTTATGTCGCAAAAGTTTAAATCTTCTTATCATTTTTTTAAAATAACATTGATTATAAGCATCAAAACATTTTAACCTTACCATTCAAACGATTTGAAAAAAAGTTCTAAAATTTGCCCCACAAGCACTTGCCCTTCATCTCCTCCAACAACTCCTTCCCATTCTCTTCTTTCACGTATGTCTCAATACTATTGTGTTTATTTCCGCATTAGGGCACATCTAAGTGCCTATCATCTCCAAAGATGAAGCTTCTTGATGAAGGAATTGTATGACAAGGAGAACTTTGCTAGGTTAACAGGTTGTTTACTCAACCTTTTGTAGTTGTTGTAGTCAGAGTCAGGGGAGTTGAAAGAGATGGAGTCATTGGTATTGGAGGTAGATTGCCTTCCGTCGAGTGCTGAGGAGAAGCAAAAAAGAACATTTCATAATAAGGAATGGTAGGGGCAAAAAAGGGGAGAGGTGTGCAGAGAATATGGCCATAGGAAAGGAGGCGGAGGGGGATGAAGTGAGAATGCGCCATCGCCATTGTCATGGAGGTAGAAGTCTCTTCTTTTGTAGAGATGATTGGAGAAAAAATTAAAAAAGTGTTCTTTACGAGTTATATAGAAAATATTGTGAAGGTAAGGGATTAAACAAAAGGAGATGTGAGGGTGAGGTTAAAAAGGTTAAAAAGAGGGAGAAGTTGAAAAATACAAATTCTTGCGGCAAATGCTGAAGAAGTAGAATTTTTCACATAATGACATGAGCTTCTGTAACTTGCTCAAAAAACACTAAAATGCAGCTCTCTACAACCATAATGACAATGAACTTGAATTGATGACAAAATAAAATAAAAAATTTTAGAGAACACAAAGGTTTAACTTCTATGTAACCTACAATTCTTCTCCCTCGTGCAAAGCTAGCTTGAACCAACATTCTTGGCCATCGGCCACCCTTACCTTTGTGAGTCGCTCCAGAACGTTTGGTAAAGTTGATCGTGTGTCGTTATAAAACAAGCTTTTCGCAATTTTATATTACCTGGTGAGAGAAAAATGAAGAATACTGGAAAAAAGGCACTTACTTCTTTGAACATAGAGCTATTTTCAGGTAAAGGTTGACTAGATAAGTGGTCTCGATATGGTTATAGCATATAAACAAGTGCAATGATGCCATCCTCCCAAGGCACTGAAAGTAGATGATTGGCGATGATTGACACTTGGCCTAGCTCTTAGTTCGAGCCACAGTGGGTTAGCAAGCCACGAGTAGCCTGAATATAAAACGAAAACCCTGTGCGGGAGGGGCGTCATTGTTTAACAAAGTACTAGGAAAACCGACCCTCAAATCTCAGGGGAAAGATTCTGTCTGGGACAATTCCCAAGCACCATACAGGAGAAAAATCTCGAAAGATTCAAGTCCTACTTAAGTACTGAATACTGACAACCTAGTTTTTGGATCTGTAATGCCATTTATGGATTCATGTGACCCATCTTCTTCATGTATTGTGTGAAATCCACCTGCTTGCTTGCGGAACTGAAGGACTTCAGTGAATAAATAAACATATGCAATAAACGTCTGCAACAGTGTAAAGAGACGTAAGGAATTAGTAAAAGAATCTTATCATAAAAAAAGTACTCACTCAATAGGACTCATAAAAAATAAAAAAAATTATATAAATAATAATTTAAAAAATATTTATTATTTTAGATTATTTTAAAAATATTTTTTAAAGTGGTATTTATTTTTATGCAAGTGCCAGTTTAGCAGTTGGCGCTTGCGTAGTTTTTTTTTTTTAATTTTTTAAATAATTTCATCATTTTAAAGGATAAAATCGGGTTTAAGTTAATTTTGTCCTTCTAATAGATGAAATTGGTTTAAGATGACTTGACCCAATTTTGTCGTTTAGAATGATGAAATCAACTTAAGTTGATTTCGTCTTTCTAAACGACAAAATATCCACACTTAATACATTTTGGCGTTCGGTTCTTAACCGTACTGATTTCGTCATTTAGAAGGACGAAATTAGCTTAAGTTGATTTCGTCATTTTAAATGACGAAATCATCTTAATTTATACGACGACTCTGCCTCCAGTCGTTTTCTCCTCGCTCGATCGTTAATTTCAATCATTTTGCCCACCTCCGGTTCCTATCGTCCTCTCCATCACCGATCTTCTTGCTTCTGTCATCCGGCCCGCTGCGGTATCCTCCGGTCCCGTCTCCTCTACCCCGCCGCCGATCCCGTCGTCTGCCCTAATTTCAGGTCTTTTTGCTGCTCTAGACCACCTAGCTGTCGTGCTCGATCCCTTCCTCTAGTATCATTTGCATTCCCAGATCCCATCTTGCTTTGTGTTTTACGTTTGTGTCACCTATATTTGCCGGTGTTATTACCCTAATTTTCTCTAAATCGAATAGCCTATATGAGTCTACGTTTTGGGAGTTTTTTTGTCTATTTACCTTGTGTTTTGTATTTCATTCAGCTAGAAGAGGTTTATTTCTATTGCTAGGGCCAGACTGGGTTTGTTCTATTCATTCGTTCTCTGACGGAATTTAGTCTCACACATCTTTTTTACGCTTCTATTTTTTACTTCTTTGGTAGATATATTTAGGTTGCTGTGAATTGATTATTTATCTACTTATGTGGTTTATTTTGATTCAGACTTTTTCTTCTTGCTCTTTTGTTAGTTTGTGTGCTTACCCATTTCCGCTTCATGGTGCTCCACCTGCTTCGTTATTGTTTGTGTGGTATTTCATGCCTCTACTAATTGACATTTTTATGGGATTCAATAGCTTATAAGTGGCTACTTGCCTTGTTCTTTGTCTTTCAATCTTATGTGGGTCCAATGCTTCATAGTTTTTCTTCTTGATGATAAAATATAGGTGTTCTATAGGCTTAACTGTGATTCATGAGTATTGAATTTCTACTCCAGTTTATTTAAAATCAAAGCCTAATTTAATAGAGAATATGAGTTATACCTAACAATATGAATTGACTTTGAGTGGATTCCCAACACTTAAGTGACTGAGAATTCACTCAGTTAGCTTAAATTTAATTTTCATATTATATAGAGAGATTGTTAGTAATAGTTTAATATTTTTATCAATAGGGTAGATGTAATATTTGAAGAAGTTTTTGTCTTGTTTGGATAAGAAAAGAAATATGTGAAGAAGTTATTACTCGTTGATATATGAGGCAATTGCTTAATCTAATTTTAGCTTCTTAGTTTTGAGACAATTGCTTAATCTAATATTAATTTAATCTATTATTTATGAATTAAGTGAATAGAGTTGGAGAAGAAATGTTTAGTTTTTTACGTACAGAAGGATTATTAATTAAGAAACTGTCTACATATGATGAATTTGAGATGCAAGTAGCAAGCAAGGTTGGGTGGGATCGAAGAAGATAGAAAATTACTATCAAATTTAATATTCTATCATATAGATTGAGAATGACACTAATATGCTTAAATGATGATGTATCAATGGGTTTTATGTTTCACCACTCGCGTCACATAATTTCTTTCAAGATATTTCTCGAAAAAGAGGCCTGAGTGCCCAGTGAAAGGCGAAGTAGTTTACATAGGAGCTCGTATAGGAGCTCACACAGGAGCTTGGATAGAAATATGAACAATGAAAGGCATATGCAAATGCCGGTAGACGAAGAAGAAGAAGGAAATTTATCTATGACAGTAGCTTCAAATGATCGTCATAGGTCGTCTGCCCCTATTTACGATAGAAGTGGACATAATTGGAGGTAAGGTTTATTTAGTTGTGAATACATTTTGAATCTTATAATTATTAATAAAATATGATTAGCTAAATTTTAAATTTTGTGCGTAATATGGAAGGTCCACAACACATGCAAATGAGCCATTTAGCATTCAAATGTCTCAAGGCGATGCATGGTATGGAACTTAAAGTTCGATGAGCATTTATTACCTCTACACGTATGTTGGTCATACTGATTCTGGACTATCCAATCAAAGGTGAAATATATATTCATAAATGAATATAACTCTTTTAGGCATATGAAATTTAATATATATGCGATGTTTATATGTAGGGGAGCATATGTCCACGATGAATATATTGATGAAAATGAACCTAATGAAGGTAAAGATAATATTGACGAAGTAAGTGGAGAAGATTCTGACATGAATGAAGAAGGGGTTAGAGGTGAAGAAAACGCTCAATAGATGGTTGACGGCGAGGGGGATGATGTGGTAGACAATGATATTGCGGCAAATGATATGAATGTGGATGATGAAGAGCCGACGTACTATGAAGTGGAGCCACTCTATGCACACATCACAGATGAGGAGATAGATGCTGTAATTAATTCTACAATGGATATGGACCAACAAAACGAAGATGAGTTATATGTTGGCCACATCTTTGAGAATAAAGAAGCATTTGTTATAGCCTTGCAGGAGTTTTCCATTCAAAATCATGTCGAATATAAGGTTGTATGAACAAATTTGTCAGAGTATATGGTGAAGTGCATTGATAGCACTTGCGCTTGGAGAGTTCATGGCTCGATAAAAAGGGGTAGTGGGTACTTTAAATTGAAAACTTACAAAAGTGACTGCACATATCAGAATGCCCAGCTTAGCAGAGATCATAGGCAGTGCAGTGCCTCCTTTATTTTGAAGGTCATAATGCACGCTATCCAAGGTCGGGAGTATTGGGAGAGGGATATACCTTTTGTGTTATACCCTCCGATAGCAACAAAGCAACTTGGTCACCCACGGTCTATTCGTATTAGGAATACAATAGACCGTAGAACTATGGAGAGATGGTAGAGGAGGATATAAATGCAGGAGGTGTAAACAAAGTGGGCACAATAGTAAATCATGTAGAAACCCTCCTATTGATTGGTAAATATATAATCAATCTCTTTATTTATTCTATATTTTAGGTATGACATATGTTCTTCACTCTCCTCCTTTGGCTATTTTGTGATAAAATTCACTGCAATCCGTCAATCTAAAAATAGAATTACAACTATATAGTGCATAATTAGATTTAGATAGATAGTTCAACATATCAATGGTTCTCCCCCTTAGACATTGACACACATCCTAATGTTATGTGATCGCCAACCAGCAATTAATATGCACATCACAAAACATGAGCATATCTGCATAATACTATACAAAGAAACAAGTAAATACATAATTTAAATGTTCAAGTCAAGTGTAAGATCAATCAATTCAACTAATAAAACATTATCTTTATCACTTAAGACGTCTTCTTTTTCAAGCTTTTTATTAGTTCTTCCCTCAAGTATGTTATTTTCCTCTAAGTATATGTTAGGATTGGTGGAAACCAGGAGAAATGGAAAGAGAAAGTGAATTTGGGTAAAAAAGAAACTAGGAAATTAATTAAAAAAATTCACTGTTTGGTTAAGCCAATGTTGCTATAAAAAATTGAAGCTTCAATCTACCAATGTTGGTAGTGATGGTGGAGTTTACTATGGTATTGTGGATGGAAGTGGTGGTTGAGGTAGCAGCCATGGCAGCAGCGGCGGCCATGGTGGTGGCAATGGTGGTGGTTGTAAGGGTGTTAGTAGTGGCAATGGCGATAGTGGAGGCAGCGGTGATGATGGCAGTGGTAGTGGTGGTGGCAATGATGTTAAAGTGCTGATGGCGGCAGTGACAATGACAATGACAATGGTGGCGGTGGCGGTGAAGGTGGTGGTGGAGATGGCAATGGCGACAAGGTTTACACTAAAAATATTATACATAAGTTTTTGGGCCAATTTTCCACCCATTTTCTCCTAGTTTCCACTTTAGTTTCTCTATGCCCGTTGCACTAAATAGTGGAAACTATGGGATAACACCACATATTCTAAAACTTTTCCCCCATTTTGTTCATGAATAGACAAATGTAAAGTGAAG
The DNA here is from genome assembly GCA_035235625.1 of Saururus chinensis. NCBI lineage: Eukaryota > Viridiplantae > Streptophyta > Magnoliopsida > Piperales > Saururaceae > Saururus > Saururus chinensis. The sequence continues at coordinate 11,715,159 of CP141142.1, read as the reverse complement.
GGACTAAGAAGAAAAATACAAGATAAAATTTTTGACACTTTGAAACTACAATTAAGATTAGAAATGAGGAAAATAAAAAATTTTCTATTACCAAAATATGTTAAAATCATATAGCATTATCATGAATAAACATATTATCCAAGTTCTTGTCTACACAATATGTGTATCCTACATTAACATAACATGATCTTATCAACCACTCAAGTAACAAATCAAAATTTTGAGCATCAAAATTCATAGTTGTAGGATATGTAATAGTGTTTTACATCCAACCAAAACTATATAGACCATGATTATTCAAAAAAAAACATCATAATATAAATGGATAATAATGTCAAAAATAACTATTCCAGTCAACTACTTGGCAAATGAGTCCATTGAGAAATGTGACCCATGCTTGCTCACTATATAATCATTCATGTACATTTAATCAGAGTGAATTACAAGTTCCAAAGAGTCATTACAATGTTTCCATTTCCTTTCTACTTTGCCCTTTTGTCTTTTGCAATATTTGACTTTTTCTTAAATATTAAATGGGCTATCATTGACTTTTCTTAGTTCTCGTGACCTTCCACTTTTTATTTTTTGTCAATTATGTCTTTCCAAGTGACAAAGGAGGATATATAGCTTTCACACTAACACAAGACAACTCATGTAGGCAGCCTTCTCCATCATTTTAAGAGAACTATTTTAAAAATGTTTACATACGGTATTCAAAAGAACATAAACATATTAAAGTTCATTTAGTTTGCTAAGGAATCCAAACCGGTCTACTACCTTATACTACCTTATACTATTAGAGTCTAGATGTAAATCAATAGTATTAAACATCTAACTTGGTAGATGGTTTTGAATTATCAAAGTAAGTACTAAGTCAATCAGCAAAGCAACAGTGCATAAAGCACTAACATGAATCTTAAGGCTTTACTCAAATGATTTACAATTAATTCTCTTGTCTTTAGATATTCAGCATTATGCATAACATATGTGGCCAACTATGTGTAAAGCTTTACTAATCAATCGTGTTATTCTTGCTATTTATGCTATGCATTAACACAAAAACTAAATCAAATCAAACCAGCTAGAAACCTAAAAACAGACAAACAAAGAAAACTATTTTTGTTTTGTGTGCCAAGAATATTTGTAATAAAAAACAAGGGACAATGCTTTTCTTTTTGAACTAATCTTGACAAGAATCCCAATGGCTTTCGTAATGTTATCGAACATGTTGAAGTCAAAGGTTTTTAATAATAAATTATCCAATTAAAACTTTGTTGATATATGCTATAAGTTAACAATTTTATCATCTGCCAAATCTAGAATGAAATTGTGTTTAATATTTTGTTCTTAGTTCGAGAATGTTGCACACGATTTTGTAAATTTTAATAGAACTTAGGTTATTACAATATAAAGTAATAGTTTCTTGGTAGATTCTATAATTTATTTCCATTTCTTTCATCGATATTAATTAAGTATAGCCACTTCCAGTAGTGTTGTATTCAGCTTTAGTAGCTGATAATGAAACACAATTTTAGTTTTTACTATGCCATAATATAAGAGAATTTCTTACATAAAAATGTCCTTTTGAAGTACTTTTCCTATCATCTTCATTTCCTTCCAAATCTTCAATGAGTACCCGACTAGTTCAAAACTTGTGTCAAAAGGGCAAAGCAATTTGTCCTTCTAGTTTGATTGCCACGCTTCTCCATACTAACAAACAAAAAGAAGTTTTCTGATGCTTCAGTAGAATTTTAGAAAAAGATACATTCTAAAAAACACCAATAAGGCGAAAACTACTTATATAGTCCCTAGTGATGCATGTTATAAATGAAAGAGTCCAAAATAAGACTAAATCATAAATAACCAAAGAAAAATAAAGAAACTAAGTCAAATAAATCTTAAATAAGCAAAAATCTGCGTAACTGAGACTACAACTCAAGTAAAAGACCTTTCGATAATATTTTCCACATAGAATTTCTAAATCCAAATGGAATCCCCACAAAACTTGGAACATAAAGATCAATTGCCCTGAAGGATTGATCAGTTAGTGTGTAAAACAATCAAATTGCATATAGTAGGTGATCAAACTAGAATCCAACTACCAAGCCAAGAAGTAAACGATTGATCATATATAAAGGCCGATTGATCATTGGGTATACATCTGAAATCCATATTTTTAATCCCAATTTTCCATATACTTCAAAGCTAGCTTAATTGCATCATCTTCCCTTGGTTGAAAAGAATTTCGCTTTGAATTCAAGTGCTCATCATTAGAAAAATTGTTTCTTCGTAAAGCTAAAAGATCTATTAGCTTCATCACTCCAAATAAAAGTTACTAACCTTACATAATTAATATTAAAAGCTAAGATAGTACAAAAATGTAGTATAAATCTCATATAAAAAGAATTCAATCTAAAAAAACTTTGTACCACATGTATATTAGTAGGTTTTGGCCACTACTTTAACTGCATCAACTTTACTTTGATCCACAACAAGTCTATTTTTAGTTGAAACATGCCTAATGAAAAACATTGAATATATCATGAAAGAACACTTCTTTATGGAAATAAAATGTTGCTCCTTGCGAAGAACAACTAGCACCAACTCGAAGATATTGCAAGTGAGAATTAAAATAGAGTTATGAATGAGTATGTCATCCGAGTATGCTACCACGAGACTGCCAATTTGTCATCACGCCCTGGCACACACCACCCCTGACCTGAACCTGGTCCAAGGAGTATGCTATACATGGTGCAAACAAGGTTAAGTTAGAGTGAAGAAGACTTAACCCATCCTCGGGTGAACACACAATGAAGTAAGAGCACAAACCCTTTATGCTAAAGCAAACCGAGAATTATAAAAGACTACTTAACAATCTTAGTCTACTCATTCCCACATCATCTAGTTGTCACATAAAAATAATAAGCCTAATGGCTAAACAAGTCTAACTCGATTATAGCTAAAGATAGAGTGAAGTAGAGTTAAATGTATAAGTTGAACATAATATATATCCAAACTAGCATGAAACTAAGCATCTATAACCCCTCTTAATGAACTTAGCCATCCTCGTGCTCAATGTAGAGCCCATCTAAAGCACTTGCATGGCACTACATACAGCCCCAAAGCAAAACCACAACTCAACAAGGGTTTTTAATAAAGAAAGTAAACTCATGTAGATATCACTAGAATTATCAATATAGCATGTATCACATATTCATTTCCCACACCCATTCATCAAGGAATAAATCTCATATATCTATGACACCTATTCATCATATTGTAATCCACATTCCATAAACATATAATCTTACCACCTCCGCATCATGGTGTAACCCACAATCCATAAATACATAATCATGCGACCTGTGCATCCTGGGTTCATCCATAGTTCCTAAAATATATAGACCTCATGTGTAATCATATGAATCTCAATATAACAATCACATCTTACATGAATCAATTCTCAATATTCATATCATGCATAATCATATCTCAATATACGCATTCACCTTGCAAAGCCAAGTGTATCCCACACATATCATCATGCAAGTTCATGCAATTCCACTCCATAATCACATGTATAACATAAGCATCATTGTTCCTACATAACCTATGTCAATGAGCATTATATATACCATACACATGCATAAATCAACCGGTAAATGTCTCACAATTGAGAAAATAATTGTGCTTAATCGGCCGAAGCATAAGCATTCTTACTCAACCAAGACGATTCCTAACAGGGAAGGTCCGAATTCCTAAAAAGGAAAACTAGAGCAATTTGGGTGAAAGTACCTCTAGTAAACTAGTGCACACATACAAACCATCCTGGATTCTCAAGTCTAGGATACATAATAGCTTAAATCATTATAGCGTTCCACTCTTCTAATCAAGGAGGCTGGTCCTCAAAGGAACGTAAAACTCTGTCCATTGGACATAAAACCCTATCCTTTTTTATGTAACACCAATTCAATAAACCTCCGAGTGGCTAATTCAAAAAACGACGACATCTTATAGCATCCAACCAATTAATCCCAACTAATCATGATTAACCTTTGCTTATAAATCGCTGGGATGATGCATGCAACATGATATATACGTGATAAAATAATAAATGAGTACAAGTATATGTAAAAATACCCTAATCAATTCATATGTGCATGAAACATTGTACATTTAAGTCTATGCAAAAGTGTACATGCGAAGTAGTGTTCATACCTAGGCTAAAACATGCCAAACATGAATAAACTATAATCAATGGTATATATGCAAGCAACAACAATTTTAGCTTAGTCATATCCTACTAGAGTCATGGAGTAAATGCGAAGAAAATGTTGAAATACAGGTTCAAGACAAGTATAGCTTTATGTTAAACTTAGACAAGTATAATTATATCCATGCTTAAGCTAGATCATAATTCAAATAAGGATAATTACATTGACATTTATAGGTAATTATAACTCATCATAGTCATAAAAAAATAAATTTATGAGAAGAGAACAAGAAATGGCCGAATATCTACAAAAATAGGCCAAACACAAAACTGTAGTATAGTCATTCGAATGCCTGGCCATTCAAATGCCTTGCCAGGCTGTTGAAATGGCTATTAACCCATTTGATAGGCTGGAATAGTTCACTTTTCACGTTCGTCTTCAACCTTTCAAAATTCAAAGTGAAAATAGTTCAAAATATTGTACAAATTCACAAATCACTATATAACATCATATAATCATAATCTAACCTTATAACATGACAAATCTAATGATTTTCATGCTTAATCACAAGAAAATAACCATAAATTGCATGTTTTTAGCAAATCACCATTAAACCTCAAAATGAAGCAAAAACTCAAATAAATCCACAATAATGCATTCCAATTATTAAAACCATGTAAGGTAAAACTCCCTTACCTCTATGAAGCCTTTGAATCCAGGAAACAACTTTAATCCTTAAGAAATCCTACCCAAAATTATGGTTTTTGTTAAAACTTAATTAAAATTAGCTAATACCGGAGCAATATCCGATAGCAGATCATGCATAGTGAAACAGATCAGAGCAAAGCATATCATACCACATCAAATCACATGAACTCACAAAAATACATATATAATTGTGTAACATTTTAAGTTAACTACTTAAGTTGCACATGTACTTATATAATCGTATCATAAGGTTATAAATGCTCTCCCATTAGATTCCGAAAGTAGTGACACTCAGAGTTGTTCCTTCCTTTAGGGTGTCCTCTCCTTCATGTCCAAAGATGGCAGACAGAGCTTCCTCTATCTTCAGCAAGTTTCTCTCATTTCTCCCAAAGGCAATAGACATATACTCCCGTACCCGGAGACACTTTACATTTCTTGCACCCATAGGCAGCAGGCATAACCTCCCCATACCCAAAGATACTTCATACTTCTCGCACCAGTAGATAGCAGACAGAGCCTCCCCATACCCACGGACGTTTATCACTTACCATGCCCCTAGGCAATAGATAGAACCTCCTATTTCTCAAATCAATTTTCTCCTTTTATAATGTATAACTCAAAAAATAGACCCTTACATTACGTAGAGTACATTCCATTTATTTAATAACATTTTTAAATGGACTATATCTGACTCAAAATGACCAGAAACATAGAAAATAATGTTTTATCTCAAGAAAAACCCTCTACAGTTTTTATATAGGCTTTGGCACTGCGAGAAACCATAGGCCGCAAGAAACAATAGGGCACACGTGGCTTCTACGCTTCACATGCATGATGCCCAAGCATGCGTTTGGTGCGCGCCATGATGTAGACTGTTTCTTTCTTTTTTTACACATTTATCTTCAAATACATATATCTTTCTACTTCGGACTCGGATTCGTGCATTCTTGGTACTGTTGGGCTTCTATCAATGGGCCTTATGATACTAGACCCCTCAGGGTAGATTAGCTTGCTCTTCATAAGGGGTTCCAGATATAAAATATGCATCCCAAGGTCATAAAATTCAATCCTAACCTCTATTTTGTGCATTCTTTGATTTGTTACGCTCATTTCTTCGAACTCTACCCAAACACGGAGCTTTAATCTCTAAACCCCACCCCCCCTTAAAACTTATCAAAATTTTCATATTTATCCCTAACCCCTTAAGTTAGATGTAATCGGAAAACAAGATGTTACAATCTCCCCCCATCCTTGAACGAATTGCATCCTTGCAATTAGCCCTAAAACACTCTTCAAAACACAATAAATTCAAAGCATAAGAATAACAAAATCCAATCACTATTCGGATTACAATAGGACAAAATGTTTAGAAACACAATCCGATAGTTAAGCTCATATAACACTTTCAAAAAACATAATCCGATAGTTCGATAATTGGATTACACATACATAAACAAAATCCAATACTTAAAATAAGATTAAACATTTATAAATGGAATCTGATAATTTATGATTGGATAAAATATTTTAAACAAATTCTAATTATTAATTTAAAATTGGATAAATCATGTCCTATAGAATTCGATACTTAATACAGAGTTGAATAAACCATTATACAAAAATTTGAGTGTCATTCAAAATCAGACATAATGTTCTTTCAAATTTTGATAAATCAATTATTCATCAAAATCTGATAAATCATTCGTAAACAGAATCCGATAATTAATTCAGTGTCGGATAAATCATTATTCAAAAATTCTAATGTCATTCAAAATCAGACATATTGTTCTTTCAAAATTTTGATAAATCAATCATTCATCTAGAGAGCCATGATAACTAATGGCTTACTCCCACACTCATAGGGCCACGAAAGTCGAAAAGATAGGAGCTTTCCCATTATGCTCCGCACTTGTGCATGCTAGAACGAATTATTTTTCTCGGTGGGTATCCTTATTTAAATCCGTGATATTGAACGGCTTACAACCATACTCATTGGGCCATGGAGGCTTAAAGGATAGGAGTTTTTCTATGATGTTCCGCACATGTGCATGCCATAACTAATTATTTCTCTGATAGATATCCATAATAGATAGCTTTTGGGCTCTATACCAAATAACTATCCAGAGTCTGAAGACCCACATCATCAAAAACTTAATCTTCAAATCAAATTTAGAACAAATATTTCCGTTTACAGAAGACTTGAAATTGAAATTCATTTCAACACAATAGTGGAATAAACCTTGAAGCTATCTACTAACACCTCATGTCCTATACCACGGGTGTTTGATGGTTTCTTCTTAGTAATTCCACAGGCGATTGAGACAAATTTACTAAATTTTAATTCTATTTTTAAATTATAGAGGATTTGACACTAAACTTTTTATGAAATCCATCAATAAATTTAACCTTAGGCGGTCCACTCACACTACGCGTCCAATACTATGGCTGTTTCTCTTCGGGAATGCTATTTTAAAAAAATTAGAATTGCTACAAGTTAAAGAGAACTTTCAAAATGCAAATATTTTAACTTTCAATTTCATATCAATATATCAACAATGATTATCATAGAGCTAGCCACTAACACCTCACTTCCTATATTCTGGGTGTATGGTGGTTACTTGTAGGTGGTTCAACCGCCTTTTAAAATGGATTCATTTCGTAATCAATTTTTTTTCAAACAAACAATTCAAAATCGAATTTCATTTCAATACCTTGTAGAATTAACTGTAGAGGTTGTTTGGTGGTTACTCCTCAGTAATTCTGATATGCATGATTTTTATACATTTTAAATGCGTATTTACCTTATTTTCTAGTGTATAATTAGGTTAATTGAGGATTAATTAGAATTTCTTTATGCTAAGATAAATATTAGTAGTGTGATTTAATTTGGACAATGTTAATTGTTTAGGAGTATACTTGAATAAACAGAGAAGAAAACTGAACAGGAAAATGGACTGTCCAGTGAACAGAAGTCACCTTCCCAAACACGAATTTGGATAGCTAATTAGACATTACTGTTCATATTGCATAAAATGTACTTCGAAGCTTAAAGCACGAAAATTGACTACTGTATGGGTTGTAATCACATTAATTAACTCAGGGTTTTTATTCTTAACTCAAGAATGAAGAAGAGGGTGATTTCAAATTTGGATTTTTGGGTCTTGGAAGGTTGGATTTTAAAGTAAATAGTGAAGGGAAGAGGTAAATTCACCATTAATAGTGGAGAAAGCTCAAAACTACAATTAACTAAAACCCAATGGATATCAAATGGATTATAATTTTAGGTTCATTTATCAATTTTGAGAAGGATTGTTAAGAAAGTAAAAATTGTAATTTCAGATCTTAAAATTTTCTTAACTGGTTGCATCCAGAAACGGTTTATCAGTGTTGGAATCAATGAAACTAGTTGTGGTTTGAGCTTGTGGTCCTTGTTATTGTTTAAATAATGACAGAAGGAGTGTGAAGTTGTTGGGGTTGTGTTGAGAGAAAAGTTGTAGTAGAACTCAAAGTTGAATAGAAATGTAATGGAATTGAAAGAAGAAGCATCAGGTTGAAGCCAATGAAGGAATTGCAGTCTAACTGAGAGAAGAATAGTGATGGAATAGGAGGACACCCAATGTGCAGAAGCTGAAGAGGAAGTTTCCTATTAGAAAAATGTGCAAAAACGGGAAGGCCAAGACATGAAGACAATACAGAAGTTGCAAACCGACGCCCTGTGTTAAAACAGAAAGAAGCCAAAACATAATGTTTTATTTGGAATTACTATTCAACTTATGACTACCAATCAAAATTCTATATAAGTTGCCCTAAGCAAGAAATAAATCACAGACACAGAAAGAGAGAAATACGGAAACCAGACGGGCTCCATGCTAGGCTGTTGGGCTAAGAACAGGAATTCCATAATTCAAGTTGCTCAAGGCTATGGTGGAGGGAGCAATCCAAGTTATTTTACTTTTATTTTTCCTTCAATACTTGTAAGTTTATTTAATTTTTAGTAGAGATTATGTTAATTAGTGGCTAGTTTTCTTAACTAAGGTTAAGATGAACCACTTATTAATTTTGTAGAGATGTCTAATCTATGTAATTTGGTTAATTTAAAAGGGTTTTAATATTAATATTCTTATCTCAATTTAATTAGTGGATTAATTTGGATATGAGTCTAGTCATACTTTTTGCATGATTTAAATTAGTTTTTATTAAATAAATGCTTTGGTTTTGAGATTGATTATTAGTAAAATTTGGTATGAGTTGTGATTTATTCATATAGATAGAACTCATGACTTGATTTTGTTCTTTTGAAGCGAGGTAGAACAAAACTTGAGTATTTTGATTGAAGGTTTAAAAGATAACATTTTCCATCATAAATAGAATTGAATTCTAATTTATTGTGAGTTCTAATTTGGGAAATAAATTGATGAACGTAGATGTTATAATCTACTAGTTAATAAGAGGGGATTCTGAAACCATAATTAATTTTCATTTAATATTTTCCACACTTTTAATTGCTTTCTTGGTTTAATTATATTTTAGCTTTTATATTTTATTTGAATTTTTCTTCTTTTGTGATGTAGTTAGCTTTAGTAATTTAAGTTTATTCTTGTTTATTATTTACTTTAATTTTTCTTAGTTAGATTAGTTATTTTTGCTATATTTGTTAACTTGATTAGAGTCTACTTGAGTTAGATAAAATTTGGTTTTCCGATTTCAAGTCTATGTGGGATCGACACTTGATTTAACCACTTAACTACTATATATTTATGTGCTTGAGAGTAAATAATTAAAATTTACCGTCAATTAAAATAGATTTAATTTACAACCATTTTTTTCAATTGTTGGACTATTTGAAATCGAAGTTGCTAAAAACATTTTCAAAATAAATCATGTAACAAATTCAAAACAGAATTCTTGATTGAGTCAAATTCAAAATCAGAATTCTTAAAATTAGAGTTCAGATCAAATCCGATGTCGCACGTGCAAAATGGAATTTCAATTCATTCCCAATTAGAATTTGCAAAATTGGAATTCGTCTTAAATTTGATGTAACACATGGAGAACATAATTTTAAATTAAATCTGATTCAACTTATTCATAATACAATTTTCAAATCACTTTTACTGACAAATTTGAATTCGTTAAAGCGGAGTTCATATTAGATATGATGTCACATATATAGAATGAAAAGTTAAAAATCAGAGTTTGTATTAAATCCGATTTCTTAGTCGATGCAAAATTTCAAGTTAAATAAAATTTAAAATATAAAATCCAATGCAACATATTGAGGTAGAAATTTTAAATAATTTCTTATTCAAAATCAAAATCATCATATCGCTATTCTCATCAAATCCCTTGCAACACATGGTGAATAGAAATCTCAACTATTTTTTCAATTAAAATTTGTATTAAATTAGATGCAACACATTAGAAGCAAAATTTTAGATTAATTATAATTTAAGATTGACATTAACAAAATTGGAGTTTGCCTTAAATCTAATACAACACATGGACAAAAATTTTAAATCACTTCTAAATGAACAAATCAAAATTCATAAAAAATAGAGTTTGGAGCAATTTCGATGCCACACTAGCATAATGGAATTACAAATCAAAATTTGATACAACCTCTTCATAACCAAATTTTTAAATCATTTTCGGTTTAAGATCAAAATTCATAAAATTGATGTTCTTATCAAATCCATTGCAATGCATGCAAACAAAAATTTATAATCAAAATCCACTTTGAAAATCGGAGTCCTTAAAATCAGAGCCCATATTAAATCCAATGTCACACATGCAAAACAGAAAGGTCAAAATCAGAGTTCACACATGCATAACCAAAATTAAGAATCAGAATTAATATCAAATCAATGACAATATATTAAGAAGAAAGATTTTAAATTTTTTTAAATTTGAAATCAGAATTCTTATTAAATCAATATCTTTAATAAAACATTATCCTCTCGCATACATATCAAAGCTTCGATACCATTTGTAACACACTGGCCCAAGCTAGGGTCTAGAAACTTCGAATTAAAATTTTCTTCCTTAAACAATGAGACATCTTCTGTCTACAAGAGTTGTAGCGTTCATCTCTACGCACTTCCAAGCTTCAAAGCTCACCGCATGTAGCTTAGAATAAAACTTATAATTATAACAAATTTGGATCTGGCCAACTTTGTAGTATCATTGGTTGCCTACGTACGTATTGGATATCATTTATGACGTTAATCCAATACAATCATATCCAAATGTAGTTCTATCTAATGGCTATTACATGCTTTACGCAATACAAAATCACATACGTCAAAATACATATGTCCAAATTTTTAATCGAAGTCATATGAAAATCTCAAAAATCATCGGAGTCAAAGGAAAACCACTAAATCAGTGGAATCACACATTTCACTCTATCACGGAGCAAAGCATGACACTAACAGAATCACACATCTCGCTCTATCATAGAGTGGAGTAGAACACAACAGAGCAGATTGGATCATAACTGATCACATCCAATCTCATTCGGCTATATAAGTTAATAACATATCATATCAGATTTGAACAATATCCGATAGCAAATCATGCATGGAAAAATAGATCAGAGGAAAGCATATCATAACACATTGGATCACATCAAATCATAGCAAAACATATATAATTGTGTAGCATCTTAATTTAACTACTTAAGATGCACATGCACTCATATAATCTTATTAAAGTGAAAAACGCTTACTCCCATTAGATTCCAAAAGTAGTGACATTCATAGTTGCTCCTTCCTTTAGGGTGTCCTTTCCTTCAAGTCCGGAGATGGCAGATGAAGACTCGTCTATCTTCAGCACGTTTCTCTTATTGATGTGCCCGAAGTGGCACAATCGGTACCTTAGAGTTTCATGCAGGGAAAGGGAAGGAAGAAGGAAGAAAGGGAAGAAGAAGATGAATATCCAATTGCATAACCAACAAAGAAGAGAGGGGGCGACTCATATAGGGAGCCGACCCACTCACCTAGGGAGTCACACTAGCTAGTGGGGCCGGCTATCCCGTGGTAGCTTACCCAATACAATTATTTCTTCTAATATATAAGCAAATACAATGAAAATATAAAAGAAAGTAGCCTAATACAATGAAATAACAAGAGAATAATTAGTTCGGGTGATCGTGCACAACACTCCACCACGCTTCCCCAATTTGCCTTGACCTCAAGGCGACCAAGTTGGATAGCAAGTCATGAATGTGTCCTCAGATATCCATGTAGCATCCTCTAGGGGCTGACCCTGCCAAGCAACAAGCACCTCTGTGATGATGCGATTGAGTGATGGACCCGACATTTATCTAGCACTGAAGCGGGGACAGGTCAGAAGGCTGGACCAAGCCCATTAAGGGGGGTGGTGGAGCATCAGTGGCCAAGGAAGTGTCACCTATGCATTGGCGTAGCTTGGAGACATGAAAGACAGGGTGGACTAAGGAGTCAGGCAGTAGAGCAAGGTGGTAGGCCACCGGACCGATGCTCTCCTCCACATCATAGGGACCATGGAAACGAGGGGAGAGCTTGGAATGCTCAGGCTGAAACAAGGATGTTTGGCGCTGAGGAAGAACAAAGACATAAACCAAATCACCCACTGCGAACGCCCTGTCAGTGTGATGACCATCATAAATTTGCTTCATCTGATTCTGAGTAGAGGACAAGTTCTCCTTGAGCTATCAAAGAACCTTGTCCCGTGTCTGGAGCATATAGTCCACCTCAGCCATAAAGGAGCGATGAGGAACATAAGACAACACAGTCAGGGGTGGGCAGCCATACAACACCTCAAAAGGAGTGAAACCGACAGGATTGTGATAGGCACTGTTATATGACCACTCCTCCCAAGGAAGAAGCTAAAGCCATCTACGGGGCTGAGACATAGTGAAACAGTGGAAATACTGCTCTAAGCATTGGTTTACCACCTCTGTCTAGCCATCTATCTGGGGGTGATAAGCTGTGCTCATATGGAGAGAAGTGCCCTGAAAGTGAAGAACTCCAACCAAAATTGAGATATGAAGATTTGGTCACGATAAAAAATAATAGTGCGAGGCATGTCATATAGTTTGGCCACATCCCGAGCATAGAGCTCTGCAACTGTCTTGGCAGTGAATGGGTGTCCCAGAGCGCAAAAGTGAGTGTACTTGGACAACTGGTCCACCACCACCATAATTACCGACTTGCCTTGCACCAATAGCAAGGCCTCCATGAAGTCTATCGAAACATCCTCCCAAACCTTATTAGGGATAGGCAAGGTAAGAAGCAAACCTGCAAGAGAGGTCGTGGTGGCCTTAACTCTCTGACAGACATCATAAGTGGCCACATACTCCTGGACTACCCGATGAATACCCTACCACAAAAAACTATGGCTGATCTGCTTATAAGTGCGGAATGCTCCTTCATGACCGGCTATTGGAGTGTCATGGAAGTGGGAGAGAACACGCCTGTGAAGATCATCAACATCGGGTACCCAAAGGTAGTCCTTCCAAAAGTGAAGGTTATCCCGCCACACAAAGGAAGGACAGGTAGCGGGGTCGGCTTGGAGAGCTGTAATCAGGGCCTGTGTATGAGAATCATCAATGTATGCCCGCCTCAACTCATCAATGAAAAGGCAGGATGGAGTAGAAAGGGCCAAGCATGATCCTGGGGTAGAGCTGCGAAAAAGGGCATTGGCCACAGTGTTTTCTAACCCTTTCTTGTACACGACCTCATAATCCTAGCCAAGTACCTTACTGACCCACCGCTACTGTGATGGAGTGAACACCCATTGCTAAAGGAAGTACTTTAGAGGCTGGTGGTTAGTGTGAATCAAGAACTTGTGGCCAAGTAAATAAGGCCGCCACTTGTCGACGGCGAGGACAATAGCCAACACCTCGTCATAAACGGACAGGGACGAAGAGCAGCCAGTCAAAGCCTTGCTGAAATAGGCAATGAGGCACTTGTCTTGCAACAGAACCGCCTCTAGACCTGTCTCCGAAGCATCTGTTCAACCACGAAGGGGCAGCTGAAATTAGGTAAAATCAGAACAGGGCTGATGCCATAGCTTGCTTCAGCCCTTCAAATGCCGCTTGGGGAACCTCATTCCAACCGAATGCCCCCTTCTTGAGAAGCTCTGTAAGTGGCCGAGCAATCTCCCCATACTGGCTAATGAACTGCCTATAATATCTAGTGAGGCCTAGAAAACCCAGTAACGCACGAACACAAGTTGGCAGCAGCCAAGAGAGCATGGCGGCCACCTTCGACGGGTCAGTGGCAACACTGCCCCATGAGATGATATGTCCCAAGTAATCAACCTATGGGCTACCAAAGGAGCACATAGAATGCTTAAGAAATAAAAAGTTATCTCTCAGAATAGAGAAGACTGCCCTGAGATACTCCAAGTGCTCCGCCCACGACTGGCTGTAAACCAGGATGTCGTCAAAGAAGACCAAGATGTACTAGCGGAGGAAGCGCCTGAAGATATCGTTCATGAGGCTATGGAAGGTGGAAGGGGCGTTAGTTAGCCCAAACGGCATGACGCGAAACTCGAAATGGCCATCATTAATTTGAAAGGCGGTCTTGTGCACATCGGCTGGCTGCACTCGAATATGATGGTAACCCGATTGAAGGTCGAGTTTATTGGAGAATTGTGCACCAGCTAGCTCATCTAGAAGCTCCTCAATCATGGGTATGGGATATTTGTCCTTGACGGTGATGACATTCAAGGCTCAGTAGTTCATGCAAAACCGTCAAGTACCATCCTTTTTACGAACCAGCAACACTGGGGAAGGGTAGGAGCTTGTGCTAGGGTGGATGATATCGGATTGAAACATGTCAGCCACGAGGTGCTCTATCTCTTACTTCTGGTTGTGAGGATACCGGTAAGGGCAAACATTGACCAGTGACACCCTAGGAATGATGGGTATATGATGGTCGTGAAGCCGCACAGGAGGAAGACCCTTCGGTTTAGCAAACACATCCCGATGCTCCACCAATAACTCAAGAAGATCCAGGGATGGCTCCTCTTGAGGCACCTCGACTGTTGCCCGCTGCTACAAGAGAAACCCTTGGGGTGTGAACCAGAAGAAGGAATTCGCCGACTGGGCTGAGAGGAGGGTGCCCGGCCGGGACCCTTCAATCCAAACCTGTTGCCCCTGAACTTCGAAGTCCATAACCATGTCCCTAAAGTTCCAAACCACGTCGCCGAGCTCCTGTAGCCACTGAACCCCTAACACCACGTCAACCCCCTTTGTGGACATTAGGAAGAGGTCGGTGATTAAGGTGTGGCCCTGATATTGAGGGCGGCTTGGGCACAAACG
This sequence comes from Saururus chinensis, assembly GCA_035235625.1. NCBI lineage: Eukaryota > Viridiplantae > Streptophyta > Magnoliopsida > Piperales > Saururaceae > Saururus > Saururus chinensis. The sequence goes on along the minus strand of CP141142.1, from coordinate 11,699,928 downwards.
CCAGAGCTCCTGAGATGCTTCCCATCACCGATCAACACATTAAAAGGCTTCAAATCGGACATGAAGCAGCCATGACTCTGTGCCACCTTGTTGTTAATGAAGTTTTGGGTAGACCCACTATCAACCATGATGGCCACTTGCTGCCACTTGAGGTGGCCCTGAACCCGCATCGTGCAAGGAGTGAATGCCCCTGAGAAGGCATGTATAGAAATCTCAGGCTGCACGTCCTCATAGTGTGAAGAGTCCACCCTGTCCTCCACGAGGAGGCTGCCCTTGACAGAACAGCGGTGTCCTAGAACAAACTTCTCATCACTACTGAAATACAGTCCCTTGGACCGGTGCTCCTCCATCTGTGTCAATGTAAGACGACGGACAATCTGGCCTAACGGTGGAGATGGCTAGCTAGGTCAGCCTGGCTCAGGGCTATTGTTTGGGCTAGCAAGGGGGCTAGAATTGACACTTGAACATGGGAAGGTACCAAGTTGGCCCCCTCTCCACTGCCGGGCCAACTTCTCCTCCTTAATTTGTGCATGACGCACAACTTCCTAAACACTTGGCGTGGTTCGTATATCCCAAGCTTGGTGACTCCCATCCATGGCCTGGTTGACTATGCCAAAGAGCACAAGACCTTGGGGAAAGTGCATTTCCCTGTCTGCTAGTGCCAGAGGGTCAGAGGCCTGGGCAAAAGGGACACTAAGCGCTCTGCTTGAAGCTGTGCCACAACCAGGCTCAGAGCAACAACCTTGGCCACGCCCATGCTCAAGGACTTAATCTTCGCCATGATTTGGGGTCAAAGTCAGCTCATTGGTGGACTCCAGAACTGTCTTTGGGCCGTCCGTTGAGGTGAAAACCTCCTTCTTTGGTGGGAATTCCGGGGCCACGACAGCTTGTTTGCCACGTGCCATGTCCGGGGATCGTAAAAGCTCCAATACCAATGATGTGCTCGAAGTGGCACAATCGGTAACTTGGAGTTTCATGCAGGGAAAGGGAAGGAAGAAGGATGAAAGGGAAGAAGAAGATGAATATCTAATTGCATAACCAACAAAGAAGAGAGGGGGTGACCCATATAGGGAGCCGACCCACTAACCTAGGGAGTCGCACCAGCTAGTGGGGCCGGCTATCCCACGGTCTACTAGCTGGCCCAATACAATTATTTCTCCTACTACATAAGCAAATATGATGAAAATATAAAAGAAAGTAGCCTAATATAATGAAATAACAAGAGAATAAGTAGTCCGGGTGATTGTGCACAACTCTTATTTCTCCCAAATATGACAACCAAATACTCCCTTACCCGGAGACACTGTAAACTTCTCGCACTCATAGGCGGCGGGCAGAACCTCCCGTTACTCGGAGACACTTCACACTTGAGTTACCCATAGGTAGCAAACAAAACCTCTCCTCTCTCGAAGCCATTTCCCCCTTCTAGAGTGCCCAACTCAAAAAATGGACCATTCCATTGCGTATAGCACACTCGATAAATGACTTTTAAATGGACTAAATAGGACTCAAAATGACCAGAAATAGATAAAATGAAGTTTCATATGAAGAAAAACCCTCTAAAGCCTTTATATAGGCTTTGGCAATGTGAAAATTATAGCGCTGCCAGAAATTGTGGGGCATGAATGGCGTCTTTCCTTCACGCACATGACGTTTATACACAATGCCATGCGCGGGTCTGTCCTGCGACGTGCTGGACAGTGCATCGCACACATGCGGCCTTTGTCTTTTTTATATACACTTATCTTCAAACACATATATCTTTCTACCCTAGACTCAAATTCGTGCATTTCACATATAAAACAAGCTTCCCAAGGTCATAATTGACAAACCCGACTTCCATTTCGTATGTTCTTTAATTTGTAACTCTCGTTTCTTTGAGCTCTACCAAAAAATCCACCTTAAAATTTATCCAAATTTGATAATTATCCCTATCCACTTGGGTTAGATGTAATCGAAAAATGAGTCATTCTATAAGCCGTCGAAAGGTTTGGACCTCATTGCCTCCACACCTATTGATGTCGTAGCTCATGTAGCTCGAGGAGCTCAACAATCCACTCCAACTTATGTGTCGGGTGGATATCTTGGAAGAGGATACAGGATGCTCATTTGTGATCATTATCAAAGACTTGGCCATCCAACTATAGACCACACAATTGATTGATGTTGCTAGATACATGGATATCCTTCTAGTTATATGTTGTACAAAGGTGTCAAAGTCAGTTCTCCTATTGAATTGTCCAGCACCAAAGCTAATGAGCCTAAACCTGATGGATCACCTAACATTCCTACATTTACCCAGTGTAGTATAAGCAAATTATGGCCTTAATCAATGAAGGTATCTCACATTCATTGGTCAATGTTGCATGTATTTTCTCTTTTACTTTTGTGTCTACTACTTCCTCTTCTGTTTTTAATTCTACTTGGATCATTGATGCTAGAGCTACCAATCTTATTGTATGTTCCATGAGCAAGTTTAATAACATGTCTTTTCTTCGAGCCCTCCTATTCGTCTGTCGAATGAAGCCACTATCCCCATTTCCTCTCTTAGATTTGTTGCTCTTTGTTCTGATTTAATATTGCACAAAGATTTCATGCTTCATCATTCAATGTTAATTTGATTTCCATTAGCAAACTCACCAAAACAATAAATTATTCTACTACCTTCTTTCATAATATTTGTAATTTTTCAGGTCCTTACAACAAGGCAAATGATTGGATTGGATAAGGAAGCGATGACCTCTACCTATTAACACCACCATCACCTCAAACACATGCGGTTTAAATCCAAAACACATTCTTTGCCCAAATCATTGTTTTTATCGTTGCCACCCAATACAATTGTGCCATCAAACAGATTCATGGTGATAATAGCACCAAATGTTTTCTCATGAGATGATCTCTTTTCCTTGTGAAAATGGGGTCCTCCAATAGCATAGTAATGTTGCCACTACACAACAAAATGTAGTGGTGCATAACTCAGCATCTTCTACATGTTGCTCATCCCATCCACTTTTAGGTATCCCTACCCATGTCTTTTTGGGGAGATTACATCCTCACTACATCTTACTTCATTAATCACCCAACCACTTCTACTCTTTTAGGCAAAACATTGTATGAAGTATTGTTGGGAAAACAACCTTCTTATTCTCATTTATGTTCCTATGGTTGTCTATGCTATACCACAAATCCAAATTTGATATATGTTCTCTCCGTTAAATACATTGGGTATCCATTGGGTTTAAAAGCTTAATCTTCTGTTTGACATAGACTCACTAAATCTTTACAAGTCGTAATGTATAGTCCGTTTTTCCCCATGGCCAAACTTGCTCGAAGTCTCCACCATCCCATAAACCTTTGATACCCTTGTTTGCTTCTAATTTGATACCTGACCAATCCTCTCTTTCCTCACACAATGATGCTTCCCCTAATTTAATAGCTGCCCCATTCTCTCCTCCTCACATTGCCCCTTCTGAAGAATGGCCTCATTGTTTGACAACATCAGCAATCCCCCTTTCCACCTCTAGGACTACCATTGTGCCACATTTCCACCTTCTCAACCCTCTTTGTTATTTGCCTCCTTGTTAGTGCATCATCGAGGTACTTACAATCCTCTTTCTAATTTTCTTTCATATGATCATTTTCCCACTGCACATCATTATTTTCTTACATCCATTTCAGAGAGAAAAGAACCTACAACTTTCACTGAGATTGTGCAAGATCCTCATTGGCAGGCTCGAGAGGATGCTAAATTTGGCACTTTTGACACATGGTCTCTTATTTCTTTTCCACCAGGCAAGCTAGCCATAAGTTGTGAATGGGACTACAAAACTAAATACAATTTGATGGATACATTCAGCAATGTAAGGCTCATCTTGTTTCCAAGGGGTATACTAAAAAGGAAGGGCTTGAATATCATGAAACTTTTGCACCGGTTTACAAACTAAACATTGTTTGTTGTCTTTTAGCCATTGTAGCTACTTCCAAAATGAAAGTAAGGTTGATGCAGTCAAGAAGTGGCCAATACCTACTAGCATACAAGACGTATGCATTTTCTAAGGGTTAGCATTTTATATAGAAATTTTATACATCATTTTAGTACCATTATGACTCCTTTTGCTGATTGCATTAAGGGTAAAAGTTTTATTTGTAGTGATGAAGAAGAAAAATCTTTTGACATTGTTAAAGAAAAACTTATTTCAACACATGTACTAGTGTTGCCTAATTTTATAAAGCCTTTTCAATTTCATTGTGATGCTTCTAAAGTTTATATTGGGGCCATCCTAAGCCAAGAGAGACGTCCTATTGCATATTTTAGTGAGTAATTAGCAAATACTAGAGGGAGGCATAATGCTTATGATGTAGAGTTTTACTTTGTTGTGCAAGCACTTAGGCCATAGAGGAATTACTTGATCCATGTTGAATTCTTTTCTTATATTATTCAAGCAGCAATGAAGCACATTAATAATCAAGACAAATTGCAAGCTAGACATGCACAGTGGACAAAATCTTAGCAAGAGTTTACCTTTGTGCTCAAACATAAGTCTAGCTAGGGTTCCAAATAGCATGAACATTACATTCAGTTATGGAGCATGTTTACTTACCACCATGCGTGTGCTGGTTTTGGGTTTTGGTACCCTTTTGGACTTATTGGTTGTCAAACCTTATTTTTCTAGTAGACCGATTGATGTTGAGATAGGAAAGAGATCCAATTTCTTGTTGCATGATGTGTTTTTTCAGGAGCATCTAACTATGCATTCCACTTTGTAGTATGTGTTTGAATATAATAAAAGAGCAACATGAAGAGGGTAATGTAACCACCTAGCCACATATGTACTTCGGATGTCATCAATGTCAAACATCTCATTCCTTATTGTGATGATTCATCTAAAGATTCTGTTAAACATGGATAGGATAATACAATGCAAATGAGTCTACAATACATAGAGGCATTGGATTAGGTGCATGGCATCCACCACATCCACATATGCTTGATTGACCTAGACTAATGTGACCAATCATTCACATCTAGTAACACCTCAATCGAATTAGTAATTGATTGGCCAATGTAGTGATCGATCAAACATTTATAGTTTACTGGTGGCATAGGGACTTATGGAGTGGGATTCGACATATGATGGTCTTTTATTCCATTTGGAGACTTTATGTGATGGTGTCTTGTTTGTTAAGGATTCTAGTAGTTTATTTGGACTCTTTATGATTGATTAATTGAGTTGTAGTAGTAATCCTTGATGCTGGTATACACTCTGAGGAGTTGAACTTTTCCATTTGGTTGTTTTTTTGTATAATTGAAAATTTTATTAATCTCATGGCTAAAGAGAAGAAAAAAATACATCAAGCAAAACAAGACAACCAGAAAAACCAATGAATACACAAAAAGAGAGATGAAGAGGATAACAATAGAAATCTTTAGTCCATACAAAAATTAGCTAGAAAAGCGCAGTAGATAATAATAGATTGCCGCAATCTGAAAGCAACATAGATGGGGGTCATGAGGCGATTAGGGTTTTACCCTAACCCCATACTCCTCTAGTTGGGTGGCCATCGTCCACCTTTTTGGCCAGCGTCAATGTCATTGTTTCCACAACTTCTCACTGCTTTGCTATTTTCGGAGATGGATCGAAGCAAAGTTCGGAACCTCTGTTCTAATTTGCAGAACAAGAAAGGTTCTTGTGCTACCACCACCACCCATTCCTAGCTGCTGCCCTCCTTGCCACTGCCATTGTTTCCATCTCTCTATCAATCTGCTTTCACTACTTTGCTATTTCTGGAGTTGGAGTGAAACAAAGTTTGGATGCTCTATTCTGATTTGCAAAAAAACAAAGGTTTACACTTCCATCGTCGCTGCCCTTTCCTGGCTACCACCAGCCCATTAGCTTCCTATTCTATCGGCCTTTGGTTGTTGAAGGGTGATGGAAGTGTTTTGGTTTGGAGATTGGTAGTGGACACATATATACTTGTTGGCAATTGGCAATAGAGTCTTGTATGAATTTCCCAAGATTGTGCCTTTCCTAACTGCCATGAAGGAACCAACATCATTCACAGGACTAGTAAATTGGGTGTTGCACTGGAGCAATGGTGGCACCCTCCAATATGAATTGGAAGAACTTATTTTCTAACACTTCTCCTTCTTCCTCCCTTCCCCATTACCCTAAGCTTCTTTCCAAACCCTCTGTTAAAATCCCAAGCCATCTCCTGGAAAGAGAAGCATCGTGATGGCAACACTCGTTGGTCAGGTATGTTCTTCGTAAATGGCCATACTTCGTATGGTTGAAGAACACCCATGTGAAACTTTGGAACTTGTCCAACTCATTGGAGATGCACTCTCTTGCTGAAAGTTTTTTTCGTTTTCAAATTCACAAATGAACAAGACTGTGATAAGGTGTTGAATTTAGCCATCTAGACAATCAAGGGTCAACCGTTAAACCTTCGGAAGTGGCATCCCGGGTCCAAGCTAGTCAAAGACATCATCAAAACAATCCCAATCAGGGTGAGATTTCCTCATCTTCCAATTCCATATTGGTCAAAAAAGAGTTTAGGGATGATTGAAAGTATTTTGAGTGCTCCTCTCCATAAATATCCTCCTACATTAGATAGATCAAGGCTCACGTTCGCTCATCTTTGTGTTCAAGTTTCTCCAAATTTTACATTTCTAGATCATGTTGATACTAATCGTGATGATGGATCTACCTTCCCTCAAAAGGTCAAGCATGATTGGAGTCCTACACTTTGCTCCAAATGTCACTCTTTTTTTATCACACAATGAATGCATGCTTGATTCGTTAGGAGTGGAGACTCATTACAGGTAATGCTACTACTCTAAGAACATCTCTAGTGCAGGTGACAACTAGCATGCCTTCCATGCCAACGCCTACTCAATGTGTGGATCAATCTAGATTACAGTTGGGATCCATTGATGCTCCCCCATCCCTGCTGAAAGATACCCCTCATACTTCTATCCATAGAAGGTCCTTATTATCTAGTGCTAATTTAGATAATGATCATTTGCCCAATCAAATTGAAATAAACCCTACGCATAAGAATCTTCTTGATATCTCTCCACTTAACCAAATAGGGATTTTATCCTACCATGAAATCTTAGTCCAGATTGATGACAATCATATTTCATAAGGGATAATTTGATAGTTGTGTTTTACCTTCCCAGCCTCCCCGTCAAAAGGATGATATGGCTATAGTAGGGGTCTAAGGACGTACCCACAACACTTCACATACTACTAATGTGGATTAGGTTATGGACCTCTTTTGTCTAGTCCTATGCTCTCCTCTAATTCTATTCAAAATGAATTAGATGAAGATCATCAAGTAAATGATGATGGGGAATATAATTGTATGTACTCTCAACAAGTTCATAGAGCAATCTTCTTTGAATGCAAGGAAAAAATGGAAGAAAAAGGGAGGTTGACGGAAGAGCAAATTTCAGCTATATTGTTTCTCATTTGATTATCTTTTGCTTCTTTAGCTTGTTCCTATGCTACAATTTTCTTCTTGATTTTTAGGATGTTATCTGGGTTCTCTTTGTGTTTTGGTTAGTTCTTGCTCAGTGTTAGGGAGAGTTGTGTTGCTCAGGTATCATTCTTTGTGCCTTCTTTTGAGCTAAATTTTGATTTTACAATCAAAAATTAAAAGGAAGCAACAAAGACATGGCGAGTCTGGGCAATGATGGATTTGGACAAGCTTATTGACTGCACCCTGTTATCCACAAGATATGGCTATTCCTTTCCAGCCAAATATAGGTGATATAGATGCTAAAAAGGATTTTCAAAGGAAGAGCCACTTAAATATTCCACGTTGTAAAGTTCATGAGCCATCTAAGATCACCATGGAAGTCCCACACAATCCAGTAAATATTACATTTTGCAAGAATGAGCTTCCAAACAGTCTTAGACTATGAGCAAGTGAAGAATATATGGTCATGGTATTCAAAGTTGCAACAGCATAGAACACATCGATTAGCCAGATAAAAACTTCTCTTATCATAAGTAAACCATTATGTAGGGCCAACAAGGAAATCATAGAATAACGATTCCCCTTATATTTAAACCAAATCAAATTAGACCATGGCAAATAGGAGAAAGAGTGTCTAATCCATTGTCAGGCCTTTTGTAGGTAAATTTTTTGGGAACCATCCATACCCATCAGCAAAATTTTGTTGATACATGCTTTTGTACCTCAAAATAGGTAAATACTCTCAGAGTCCGCAGTGTTTGAGGCATGTGCTACCGCAAAACACAATCTTGAAAGGATTAAGCCTATACATCCTCCTCTACTCCACCCAACTACACAACGGTTTGTCTATCAAACCGGCTAAGTAAAGGCGGAAAGCCTACTTATGGATCCTTCCAAGTTAAAACTTGACATCCATCGCCAGCCCTCAAGTGACAGTAGTTAGCCATTATATCCTTTAAATTAAAAATATTGTTACAAGCGAAAGAGAAATGTATAGGGCTTGTCAATAAAATAGATTTATGTTGTAAATTGTGCCCATGTGCCCATCGACACCACAAAGAGTCCTTATTTATTAGTAGCCACCCAATAAACCTAAGGAGGTCCACCATGTTGCAATCTCGTAGAGAGCAAACAACTAGTTCACCCTCATTAAAAGTTGACAAACCACTTTCCATGCAACATTATGTAAATGTGAAGAGAAAGAAAGGCATTTCCAAAGAAAACCTAAAAAAAGTTTTTCAATATGAAACAATATATTATTTGGCAATTTGAAAGCTTGTGTCCAAAAGAGTTGGCAAGACAAAAGGTTTGGCTTCCATCCATCAATCCTTGCTACCACCATATCCAGTAATGGCTTACACAAGGTATATGATAGTTTTTTTAGGTCAAAGGAAGACCAAGATACCAAATAGACAAAAAACCTACATTATAGCCAAACACAGCAGAAATCTCCTCCTTATGAGCATATCCTACTAAAGAAATTAATTTGTTTTTCTAAACACAAAATAGAAGCAAACGCACGAATAACTAGTTTAATCATTCCAGCAGAAGGAATGGATCTTTGGGAGAAAATGGGGACATCAGCAAACAAAAGGTGGCTGATATAATTGGTGTCAGGGAATGGAAGGGGAAGAATAGTACCTAGTTGAGAGACCCTCCGTGCAAAGAATGAATAGTAAAGCGGCCATAGGACTAGTAAAGGGGATAGGATTGCTAGTCCCAAACCACATTGGGAATTATAATACCCATTCGGCTTCATTTATGATAAACACTAAGTGATGAAGTAGTCATGCATTTTCTAGTTGACTGTAGCAATTTATCATCAAAGCCAAGCTCCAAAAGGACAAAGAATATATAGTCCCACCTAACCCGATCATAAGCCTTCTAAATATCAACCTTCATAGAGAAGCATTTGGGCTCAATGTTCTAATGAAAGTTTCACACCTATTCATGAGAAGGAGAATGTTCTAGCAATCAACCAATCTTCAATAAAAGGAGATTGATTAGCGCTAAAAAGATGAAGGATCACGAAAGCCAAATAATTTGCCTTAATCTTAGCAATGATTTTATAGTCGAAATTGCATAAAGATATTGGATGGAATGCCTCAAAATAGTTTGCATTGGCTGTTTTAGGAATTAGAGTCAAGAAAGTAAAATTCACAACCCTTACCATAGTCCCATGAGTTAAAAAAATTTAAAATGCAGCAATGAGATCAACACCAACTACGTCCCTAAAGCTAATTTATCTGGCCCAGGTGCTTTGTTATTTGCTAGACTCATGATTACCCCTTTAATCTACTCCTACACCACCAGCCTTGAAAGCAAAGTTGACTGATCTAGATTTTACTTTGCCTTGAAAGGAGGCAATAGAGGATCGAGGAGCAAACATATCCCGAAATTAGATCTCAGCCTCATGCATAATATCACTAGGTTGTACAAGAGACACACCCTGGGCATCATGAATCTCATGAATGGTATTCCAGACACTATTAGCATCCACCATATTATGAAAGAATTTCATGCATTTGTCCCCTTCCTTAAGCCATGTAACTCTGGAACGTTGTTTATAAAAATTTTACACAATTTCCTACTCCTTAAGAAGAGCCACATGGACTTCATAGTTTAGCTTGCTGAAATTGCTGATTTTTTCGATCATGTGTTAACTCCAATTGGATAATCTATAACTTCAATCTAGCTGTCTTAAGTCTATCCTTCACTAATACCCAAAAGTTTCTTCGTTCCATATTTCAAGCACCTATTTAAAAAGTTGCAGCTTTCTAAACAAAACAAAGAGAGGTCTACCAATAAATTCAGAAGCCCAGGCATATTGCACCACATTGCTAATGGAAGTCTCTTTTAGCTAAATTAGAAAAAACTTGAAAGGTTTTGAACCCGATAGAGAAGAATCCTTCATATGGAAAACCAATGGACAGTGATTAGAAGTTGTGGCGTTGGGCATTTTAAAATAGTTGAAGGTAAATAAGTTAGTCAAGATGCATTACAAAGACCATGATCCAGTTTACTCATGATAATATTATTCCCAACCTATCTATTAATCCAAGAATACCGTTTTGAACATGGGATATTAAACAATTCAGCATTAAAAATGAAACTCAAAAGTGGCTGCATAGTGCAAGGTAGGGTTGGGAAACCTCCCCACTTTTCACCACTAATTCTTTAACAATTAAAATCACCCAGCCTAAGCCACAGACCATTTTATCTTTAATAGCCAGCAAAGCATCCCATAAAACATCACGCTCAATGTAGTCATTGGAAGCATATATTAAATTAATGTGAAGTAAAACTTAAATCCAATAGCTAAACAAGTAATACAACAATGAATATACTAATCGGACTCATAAAGCTTAGAGACAAAAAAATATAGATGGATTCCAAATAATAAGAAGCCGATATTGAGGAGTAGTAGTAAGAAGGTCATGCATAGTGCAACACAAACCTTTAGACAACCGATAACGAAGTCAATCAAAATCTCTATGCTTCAATTTTATTTCACATAGTCCCACTAAATCCTTATGAGGAAAAGAAACAAGCAAGAAAGACAATGGAGAAAGAGTACACTAGGGTTTACGTGGTTTGACAATGGTACCTATGTCTATGGGATCTTAATGGTTGCACTACTTACAGACAGAATAGTTATAAGATGCTTACAAGCATATCATGCCTCTTCAATGGCCAACACCTTAGTCCCAAGGAAGAAGAGTCCTTTATACCCCGTAGGGATGTACAAGTTCGTATATATATCTATTTAGGGAATAAAATCTCCAAATAGCAAATTAGGAAGAGTCCAAATTGAAGCATTCTGTAATACTACATGTCAATTGATCAATCATTTGGTACTAGCAATCGATCATTCTCTCTTTGCATTGGCAGCTTCCGGTCCTGGGAGCGATCGATCACTTCTAAATGCCAATTGAAAACTATCTCTTGGCTTCGTTTAGCGTATAACGAAGTCAAATGCCAATCTATCGCTATGGATGTGATCCATCATTCCAACGATTGTGCTTCGTAAAGAGGGGCCAATCATTGACTCTGGTGCATCGATCGATTGCTCAGTCTAATCTAAGCTTCCATAATTTACAATCTCCCACTTGGAAGACTGATCGGACTTCACCTTCCTCCAAATAATCTCCCATTTGAAGTGAATAGTTTTTTCATGTAAAATAATGCAATTATGTGATCATTATTGATCCTTTAGTATAGAAGACCAATGGAGGTTGAGTAAAGGCTCAACTTCTTGACTCTTACCCCCTTAGTAAACATATCTGCCAGGTTGTTTTTTATATAAGTTTCTCAAGAGTCAACTTATGCCTTCTCTGTCTAGTAGATGTTCACCCTAACGGCGTCTGTAGTAGGGCAGTTGGGGCATGCAGACTCAGTTTTGGTCCTCCTAGCTTTCTAGTGTGCTAGGCCCCTGAACATCGGTGCCCTTAGCATCTAGATGGGGGGTGCTCAGTGTGTAGTCAACATCAAGTTCAACAAATTCTTTGTTAATTTCCTTCTCCTTTTATTGAACTAGACAGTGCTTGTAGAACTCAGTCTCATGGAACACCACATCAATACTTCTAACTACCTTCTTTTGGAATATATCTCATAGCCTATACCCAAAGCTATCGCCACCATAGTCAAGAAAATACCACTTGTTAGAATTCGAATCCAACTTGCCTCTATGCTCTACCCAAATATGAACGTAACATGCTCAACCAAACACCCGTAAGTGGTCAATGGAAACCTCCTTTGTCCACGCTTCCTCAAGAAGCCCTCCATCTAAGGCATAGAATGGGGGTCTATTGAGCATATATGCAACAACATTAATAGCATAAGTCCAAAACATAGGCGGCAGGCCACAATGGAGTCTCATGTTGTACATCCTCTCTAGAAGAGTCTGATTCATATATCATTTCTGCAACACCATTTTTTTGAGCTGCCTAAGTGTGGTTAGCAACCTAAGAATTCCATGTTTGTCACAAAATGACTGAAATTATCTTCCACAATACTTGCCACCATTGTCTAATTTATGGCATTTTAGCTTTAATCTTGTCACATTCTCAACACGTAATTTCTATTTTACAAATACAAAAAATACATCAGATTTATGTCTATAGAAATAAACCCACAACTTTCAAGAAGCATCATCAATAAGTGACAAAATACAATACACCTCTAAGGGAGGGAACCTAGGCTGGCCCCAATATATCAGTGTAAACAAGATCAAGAAGTCAGTCTTCCTATCTAGGGTTGATTTCGAGAAAGTAACCTTTTTTTCTTTTCCTATGACACAGTCCTCACAAAAACTTAGATCAGCACTCTTCAAACCTAGTAACTTCCCTTTACTATGTAGTACCTCTAACCCTTTTTTCAACATGTATAAGGTGTCTATGCCACACTTGTGCATCAACATGTCCTGATGCAACTGTGATAGAAATCCTAACATAAGTAGCAAGCATGTAAAGAGTACTAATTTCTTTCCCTTACAATCACCATGGCGCCCCTAGCTATTTTCTAACAGTTATCCAAAAGCTGAGTAGTGAGGCCACATATAGCCAATTGGCTAACAGAGATAATATCCTTCAATAAGAACATTCTACCATTCTCCTGTTTTAAGCTAATATCATCCTTACCAATAATTTTACAAGCCAAGTCATTGTCTAAGTAAACTTTTCCAAATTACCAAACACATAATTATCAAACAAATCACTTTAACTTGTAGCATGAAAAGGTGCACCACTATCAATTATCCATGATTCACATTTACTTTCACAAGACAATATCATGCATTCATCACCATGAACAACATTAACAACATTAGCATTCCTATTATTGTTATTACCTCCATCTTGTGATGCATTCTTGCAATCATGTTTATAACATGTTTGGCCCCCTTAGACTTGGAACATCCTCGACAAGACTTTCCTTTACATCCAAATTATTTTTGTCCTTGTTGACCTCTAGAATCAAAGGTCAAAGCCAACCCTGATGAGGGATTGATGCCTTTGTGCTATGTTTCCTCAACCTATAAAAAATCACAAATATTATTCAATTTAAAGTTACCAATAGAATGAGAACTATGCACAATCACTTTAAAGGGCTCCCAATCAGTGAGTAGAGATTTTAACAAAGAAACTAACTGAATATCCTCATCAAATTTAACTTTAATAGTCTCTAATTGATTTAGCAAGTCATAGAAGGAGTTCAAATGTGTGAAAACATCATCATCATTAGTCATCTTCAAATCAAAGAAGTAAGTTACTAGATATACCTTGTTTATCGAAGAGGGGTTCACATATATCGATGCAAGAAGATTGAAATATTCATTCGTGGTCTTTGCCTCCAAGATATTCGAAGCAACAAATGAAAAAATAGACAATCAAACCGCTCCCAAGGCCTTCCGGTCAAGCAACCCCAAGCGGCATCCTCCATATCATTTGATTGTTCGCCATATATTGGAAGATGCAACTCTTTTGGGTAAAAATAATCCTCAATCTGCATGTACCAAAACCCATAGTTCTTGTCTATGAACTTCTCGTCTTCCACCATCATTTTGTTCACTTGAACCTCCTGAAGCTTTGATACCAATTGTTGTAAAACTATATGCCCGCTAGAATTAAGTAAATTATAGCCTACACAATGGTCACACAATTTCCACTACTTGCATATAGAATAGTTACAAGATGCTTACACGCATCTCAAGCCTCTTCAATGGCCACCACCTTAGTCCCAAGGAAGAAGAAGAGTCTTCTATACCCCATAGGGACGTACAAGTTCGTATCTATCTATTTAGGAAATGAAAATCTTCAACTAGCCAATCAGAAGAGTCCACATCGGGGCATTCTGGAATCTTGCATGTCAATCGATCAATCCTTTGTTACCAGTGGTCAATCGTTCCTCACATCAGTCACTTTTGGTCCGGTGAGTGATTGATTTCTTCTGAATGCCGATCAATTACTAACTCATGTCTTCATTTACAGTATAATGAAATCAAGCACTGATCGATTTCTCTAGACTGTGATAGATTGTTCTAGCAATCGTGCTTCCCTAAATAGGGGCTGATCAATCGCTTTGGCGCATCAATCAATTGCCCAGTCTGATTTAAGCTTCCATAACTCACACAACCATTTAGCCCATTCTTAAAGTATGGGTTGAGTTAAAAACATGGGTATATGTTCCAATAAAGTCTTTTTGTAGGCTCATTCCATCATTTCTAGATTTGGATTGAATTTGCACACTGAGGGGGATTGGGAGTGTTGTCAATGGTCGACTAGGGAAGGATGGATAGCTATAGCATGTCATCTTAGAGGTTTTTAAAAGACTTTTCCAAATTACTTTTCTTGTTTTTCAAATTCAATCTTTTTATCTAAACCTTTTTTATATATTTTGTGAATAGAGCATGTGAGGTAAAATTGGTATAGAAAATGGTTTAAAGAGTGAGTGAGTGAGTTTTGAATTTTCTACTAGGAACAAACATAGATCCTTTAGAGGTACTCTCTCTCATGGCTATGGCAGTCTTACACTGTTTAGAAGTTTCAGTTACACTCAAGCTATGCAAAAAATATGAATTTAAAGAATTTCTAACTAAAGTTTGCAAAAAAGCCTATACAAACTTGGTACCACAGCAAGAAGAACTGCCTTCATATCCATGACCAATTTTATCCAAAGGTATTTTTCCTATTGACAGTATTTCACTTAGTTTTTCTTTCCCTTTATTGAAGTTTGAGAAGATCAATGTCTTGGAATCCAATTCTTTTTAAGGAACTAAATCCTTTCAAAGTAAGGTTGACTTTTTGGCTTGAAGACAGAAGCTCACTGTCAAGGCAAATCATTTTTTGTATCCAGTCCAATTTTCTAGTTCCAAACTAGCCCAAATGTTCTCAGAAGATTTGATCCTAGCATTCAAGATCTCAATTTTAATTATTTTACTCCCTTGTTTCTCTTTATTTAATAGTTTATCTCAACTATTGATTATCTTGTTCAAGCCTTTATTTAAATAATTTATCTCGACTACTGATTATCTTGTTCAAGCCTTTATTTAAATAATTTATCTCAACTACTGATTATCTTGTTCAAGCTTTCCAACAACCATCTTGTATTCTCTCAGTGTTTCCAACTCCCTTTCATATTCTTCCATATCATTTTAATCTTTGGTCTAAGAGTTTGTCAGCTTCAACACTCTAAAATTAAAAGATTTTTGCAAAGCAAGAACTTCCAATTCAAGAGATGATACTTGTCTCATCTACTTGTCAATCCTAGTTACAAGAGTCTCATATTATATCCTTAACATGTCTTTAGAATATATCAAGGCTTTATTATTTTTTACAGGGTTTCAATTTTTTGCATTTTTACTCTTATCCCTTGATTCCCACTCAATAGAAGTTTGTTTTTCTCTGAAAAATTATATGAAGCGTTAATTATTTACTCAAGTATTGTTTTTTCAACACTTTGTTTTACTTAAGGGAGAAAGCATAGCACTATGTTAGTAGAAGGAGACATCCCAACCGATGCAATAGTGTGTGATCCAGTCTCAGAGGTAACACTATCAACATGATTATCAATTTGACTATCATTATTAGCAACATTTTCATCAAAGAGAGGCACAAAAGGCAATATAGTTATAGGTGTCATCTTGAGACTTCTCAAACCTATCTTCACTATCATTATCAACCTAGCTAACCTGCAAAACCTGCCTAGGTTTAGGCTCGACTCTTTCCTTGTTAGGGCATTCAATGGTTTTGTGACTATAGCCTTTACACTTCGAAGCATTGAATAGCAGAAGGATCTTCACTCTATATCTCTAGAGACTTGTTTTGCCTTTCATGAGGCTTTGCTCTATTTGAGAAAATTTCCTTCTTGTTCCTATTTTCTCCATTCTTATTTTTATGAAAATTTTTAAATTGTTTTGCTAACATTGTAAATTCCTTTTCATTTTCTGAGTTAGATTCTTTAGTAGTGAAGGATCTCAAGGCCATCCATTTTCATTTGGACCGATATTCTTTGGATTCATTATTTGTCCAATGGTTCAAATTTAATTCAAATGTTTGTAGAGACCCAACTAATTCAGTTAGTTGCAATTCTATCATACTTTTTTATTCTTTAATAGCAGTCACTTTTGGCATAAACTTTTGATGCAAAGACCTCATAATCTTCATCACTACCCTTAACACTGCAATACTTTCACCTACAGTATAAAAATAATTCACTGTCTTTAGCAAAAAATTCTGAAAATGTTTTACTTCCTTTCATTGTGATGATTTCAAACTTTGTGATGAGAAATTGGAAACTTTGTGCACATAGTGAGCACGCTGCCGTAGCTAGATCTGGCCATAGTTGGCTTGTGCGCATAGCCAGCACGCCACCGCAGCTGGATTTAGCCATGGCGGGCCCGTGCACGCGGCCAGCTCACCTCTGCAGCCGGATCTGGCCGCGGAGGGCCTATGAGAGGGGCTAGCTCACCTTCAGCGGAGAAGAAGTCGACATCGCCAGAGCTGTGGCCGGAACCACTGCTAGAGCCATCACTGGAGAAGGGGGTGAGGTTTATATATTGGAGTAAGTATGAGCAAAGTGATGGGGAAGCATGGGGGAATGACGTAAAAAGAAAAAGGGTCAGTATATCACCTTCACGGGGGGACGGCGGAAAAAACTGGAGTCTGAATAGAAGTGTTCTATTATGTTTCCATGATCTTCCTATCAAACTCGATTAGACAGATCTTTTGTGGTTGAAACATAATATCCCTATATCATTCTTTTATCTCCAGGCTCATGATGCATAAGAGACTTCTAACCCTAATTGTTATTGGGTGTGTACTTTGTAAGTCGGATTTGGAAAGTTATCACCATCTTTTCATACACAACTATTACATGTTGATCATGTTACCTATACTAGATCTCCCTAATATCTTAGGAAAATCAATTTCTTTATTTCATCTTTTACTTGTCAAAAAAGGCACAATAAGATGGGCATTATGCTCAAGCTCTTTCTTAATTGTTCTGTCTACTTCATTTGGCATGAGCGGAACAGCCAAATCTTCCAGAATGAGTCCATGACAAATCTAAGCTTTCCAAGGCGTGTAAAACGGAAGTCTGATCTAAGCATTTCACGGCTTGTGCCAATCCTCACCCAAAAGGAGTGTTAGACGAGTTTCTCTTTATTTCCGAAAGATACATGGTGCTTGTAATCCGATTTATTTTCTCATCTCTTTTGTAAGTTTCTCTTTCATTTTTTAATCTCTCCTCGTGGTTAATAGAAGGGGCCATGTCCCCCATTTAATGATAAAAAAACTAGAATGAAAGAAAATAAAAGACTAAATCCTAATAGTCTAAAATTCTGAACTGTTCTAATTAAAGTTTCCTGTTCCAAGTCCCAACAGCCTTCTACTAATATATCCTAGGATTACCTTGACTTACCTAGTACTTATGATGGGTTGACCATGTACGTACTCAAGGGGATTGGCAGAGGGATAAGGACTCAGACACCCCTTGCTAACGAAAAAAATCATAGGGATTCTAGGGAGTCCCTTTCTCTCGAATATGATGGGCAATAGCATTAATGAAGATTCTAAGGATAGTGCTCAAGGCATGGTATCTTTTGGAGAGAAAAATAATCTCATCCAAAAATTGCCCAGACCGTAGACAAGGGAGATCAACATGAAGAAGTTTAAAAAATGCAGATGGGATTATTTAGAGTACAAACACATGAAGAAGAGATGGGTAGCATTTTATATTTGGCATTTACAAGGATTGCATTTGTTGACAGTAGGTAAGACTTTCTTTTGTAACATATCAATTTTAAGCAACCTACCATAGAGCATTAACCAATATATAAATGAGTGTCTAGGAATGTGCTGTTTAAGCATGGCTAAGAGGTTGAATGATTATGACTACTCGATAAGCAGGTTTAGTAGAGAATCCACCGAATGGGGTAGATTTCCATAGAATATTGTCATCTATATGCTTCAAATTTGCAGCAAGGGGTTGAATGAGATTTAGCAATTCATTACCTATGATAAGATTATGGAATTGGAGATTCCAACAGCCATCTTGAAAGCATTTGCCAACTTTAGTACAAATATTATTACCTACTTGAAAAAGGAATTTGTTCCCAAAGAGTTTGAGGAGAGTGGATGATGATGCCCATGGATCCAACTAGAAAAAAGTATATCCGCCATCTCCAATCAAATACTCAATATGTTTGTAAGCAGTCTCTCTGATTGAAAGAATTTAGTTCTAGGCAAATGAATAAGTGGATGTTGGAGTTAATGTAGCATGAATGAATCCATCTTACTTATGAAGAGGCTTTATCAGTTAATATGCGCCAAAGGAGCTTGCACAATCCCACCTGGCACCAATGTTTATAGATCTAATACCCAACCCGCCAGCTTGCTTAGGCAAATAAATTGTTTCCCATTTTAGTGGACAAGCTCTATAATTCTGGGAATCCTTTATTCCCCATAGAAAGTTGGCTAACAGAGAGTTAATCTGGGTAATGATAGATGAAGGGAGAAGGAAGTGCATCACCCAAGTAATATGCATGCTTGACAGAACAGAGTTAATGAGCTAAAGATGACCAACATGGGAAAGGAGGTTTGCTTCCAACCATCCAATGTGTTTCAAATCTTATTAACCAATGATCAGCACATAGATGCTTTTAGATTACTGAAAAGAAGGGAAGACCTAGATATCTAACAAGCAGCTCACCTTTTATGAATACGAAAACAATCACAATTTCCTCTGTGACTAAATGTTTATAGAAAAAGATTTGACTTTTCTGATTGTTTGCAATCAGCCGCCAACTATTAGGGAATATCTATAAAGCATCTTCGATGCCTTTAGCTGAATCAATATTTTCCTAGGAGAAAATGAAAATATCATCCGCAAATAATAAACTTGAGACAGGAATAGGACCAGATCTAACTGGAGCAAGAATATGGTTCTAACATCTAAAATCATCAAGAATATCTGATAGACCTTGTATGGCTAGAACAAAAAGAATGGGAGATAAGGGGCATCTTTGTTCAATGCCACATTTTATTAATAAAAAGCCTACTTGTTGCCACTAAAAGAAGTTGTAGATAAGCATATGACACCCAAGAAATCTGTAAAGGTGGGCAACCAATGTCCTATAGAGCTTGAGTGATGAGATCCCATTGGTCTTTGTCACTGAAGAATTCTATAATACAAGATTTTCTAGGGTAGTTGTGAAACATCTCATGCCCAAGAAAAATATGTTATGAAATGTCTTCTCCCTTGAGAAAGGCAACCTAGTTGTGTCAACCATGGAAGGCATCACCATAGAAAATCTGCTGGCCATGATTTTAGTAAGCACTCCATATAAGAAATTACAGATTTTAGTAAGCACTCCATATAAGAAATTACAGACCGAACCTTATCAAAACTAGTAGCTTGTTTCAAATTTGGTATTAGAATTAAAAAGGTGCAATTTGAAGCTTTTAATACTTTCGGATTGTTGAAGAAATGGGGAAGTAATGATATCCCAAAATTGAGTAAAGAATTCTATTGGGTATGTCTGGATTGGTGAAAAGCGGGAGAAAGTGAAAGGGAAAGAGAAAGTGAATATGGGTGAAAGAGAAACTAGGAGATTCCTAAGAAAAATTTACTATTTGGTTACACCAATGTTGCTATAAAAAATTGAAGCTTCAGTCTACCAATGTTAGTAGTGGTGGTGGAGTTAGCCATGGTGATAATAGCAGTAGAGGGCGGCAGCCATGGCAGCAGAAGCGGTGATGGCAGCGGTAGTGTTAGGGGCGGTGGTGGTAGTTGTAAGGGTGTCAGTGGTGGCGATGGCGGTAGTGGCAGTAGTGCTTGTAGCAATAACGGTAGTTGTGATGGTG
Organism: Saururus chinensis; assembly: GCA_035235625.1. NCBI lineage: Eukaryota > Viridiplantae > Streptophyta > Magnoliopsida > Piperales > Saururaceae > Saururus > Saururus chinensis. Next base: position 11,679,580 of record CP141142.1, on the reverse strand, counting down.
GCTATAGTAGCAACAATGGTAGTGGTGGTGGAGGTAACAGTGGAGGTGGTGGTAGAGGTAGTAGTGGAAGTGGTGGTAGCAGTGGTGATGGTGATAATGGTGACAGTAATGGTGACGGTGGAGGTAGCAGTAGTGGTAGCAGTGGCGATGGTCGTGGTAGTGGTGGAAGCAGTAGTAGTGTCAGTGGTAATTATGATTACAGTAGTTGTGGTAGAGGTGGCATTGGTGATAGTGGTGGTGGCAGTAGTTATGGTAGTGGTGGAGTTGCGGCATAGAGGCGGTGGTGGTAGTAGTAGCGGTGATGACAATAGTGGTAGTAGCAGAGATTTGGTGGCAATGGTTGTGGCAATGACAGTGACAAGGTTCACTATGAATATTAAAGGCATAAGTTTGGGTTGAAGGGTGAAAATTTTTTGGGTCAATTTTTCACCATTTTTCTCCTAATTTTTACTTTAGTTTCTCTTTTTATATTGCACCAAAGAGTAGAAATTATGGGAGTTTAAAGAAAATTCATTTCCTTTCTCTTAATTTCTACCAATCTAAATAAACCCTTAAGGAAAGTGTATGAGCTTGGAGCCTTATGAAAAAGGGAAGAAAATACCTCTTGTTAAAATTCATTACCTATTATCTAAGTATTAGAATATAAAATTAATATAAAATATTTTCTCTTCCTAAATGTTTGAGCTTTTGGGAAACTTAATTATCTTACACTAAGCAAGTAAAGAGTTTTGATGAACTGATTTTCTTCGAGAGAAAAAATGTAATAATAATACGATGATGCCTCCTTGTCAATACCTTTAGATTGGTTGAGATTGCTTCCTTCATAAGCACAATTCCTAGAAGTCCTAGTGTAAAAACTTGGTGCAACAGTCCCCTTCATCCCGCACTTGACTCTAAATTTTTGCCTGTAAAATATTCTTTATTCACCAGTTCTTTATTGTAAAGAGCAATAGCTAGCCCTAGACTCCTCCATAACTAGGTAATCTTTCATTGCATCATTTTGCAAGAGGATTTGGGGTTTTTTTTATGATTTCTCGAGCCTCTTGAACCCAATTGGTGATATTGCCAAAGTTTTTATGATTTCATTCCTTGATAGCTTCTTTAATGAACTTAAGCTTATAAGATATGATAAATACGGGTGAGCCAACAATAGCCTCAATAAGAACAGGAAATTAGTCTGCTTCGGCCCAACAATTAAAATAGCTAAACAGTTTGTTGTCATAGATAGTAGATAGTCTAACGTCAATCACGAGAGGGCAATGATAAGAAATATCCGGAAGAAGTCATTTAAATTCTTTAGAAGAAAACTTCTTTAGCCTGACAATATTACAAAAATCCAGATCCAGCGTTGAGCCATCAGCCATGTACTCTTAGTGTGCTAGGTGAAGCTCGAATCAGATTAATTTCTATAAGCCTTCTCTATATATATACATGTAGCTATTAACCTCTATAATATAAGATGACTGCATAGGAACCCCTCCAACTTTTTCAGCATGACCCAAAATGGAATTTAAATTCCTAGTCAATGACTATGACTCATAAATAGAAAGTGTTGTAGAAATAATCTAGTCCCAGAGAATCCGACACTCACATAGAAGATTACCAGCATATATAAAATAACAATAAAAACTGAAAATGTCTTGAATTTTGATGATGTTGCAATGAATATATTGATCTCCTTATGACAATTTATTAATAAAATAAAAATTGTGGTTCCACCCCACCCAAATCTAACCCAAATGATGAGAAGCAAATTTTTCTAGAAAATTCCAATTTCCATGAATAGCAGCTTACTGCAACGAAAAAGCATGAATGCTATGAAGTTTAGTTTCATTTAAACTACAACGATAGGCAAAGAAAAAACAGAGACAATTTTGTTGTCATGATTGAGTCCAAGAGTCTTCTAAGAAATAAATACCATTAATTCATATTAGAAGAGCCTCAACCGAGGCAAGATTTTAAACTACGGTCTAAGTGTATAACTTATATTTGTGCCCTTTTGGCTGCCCGATGAGAGCTATTGTTACTGGCTGGGTTGAAACCATCTAAAGTTTGTGATTGAGAGGATGCTTGGGTATAATTCATTGAGCTGGTAAAATTATGTGAATCTTCAACAATGGGCCATCTTTTTAGTTTCATCTGCAAGAACAATTGCCAATTTATTTGAGAAAGATTCTTCATCTCTAAACACCCGAAGGACTATCATCCTGGCCGATAGGATTAGTCACATCAACCACCAAATTGATTTAGTTGAGAGCATGTGTAACTAGAGGAGAAGCATGTTGAATTGGAGTTGAACTAATGTCATGTTTCCCCCAGACTTCTTTCGAATATGCTTAGACTCTAGCATTGGCTGAATTGTGTAGTTGCCTTTTTGGAGAAGGTGCATGTCTTGAAGGACCAGAAATGGCTTTTACCAATATTAGAGGGATCTAGACCGGTTGAGTTGGAGGTGTTGAAGGTCTTGATACTGAATTCGGGCTTTCCCTATCAAGCCACTCTTGTCATAGAGTAGCTTCATGATCGAAGCAGTGTCATCTAGTACATACTTGTTGCTTCCATTCATACAGCACATCATGCAAGAAACCATACCATATCGACGGCGAACAAATATCTTATCACACAATGTACAGTCTGGCAATTTCAACACATAATCTGGTGAAAGCAAGACGTTTGCGTTGCTGTGTCACCTGACCATATAGAGTATTCCAATTGAACTTGTAATTTGTCCTAATATCTTTGTTCCAATATTGTAGAGTTATGTTTGGAAGCATGATCCAAATTGGAATGGATGAACTTTCCACGAAGTGGCTGAATGTCAATACTCCAACTTTTCAAAATCAATGGTATGCCCCCAACGAACTATATGGAACCTAAGACCTTCAAGCAATCATCTTCATAGTATATTTGAACAGGAAAACCCCTCCCAGATAAAGAAATAATTTCGATGGGCCGAAGTGCTTTCCGCATCCTTGCAACATCAGATTTCAAACCTTAGTAATACGGGCATTTACCAAGATAGAGTTTGGAGTCCAAGATTGCATGAATTCTATGGCGCTCTGACTCTCCATATACTAAGAAGATGATGCTATCTCAATTGAATATAGATAAAAGATGTCTATGACATCCATATAAGTAATTGAACATCAATGAAATGAAGTGCTAAGAAAAACATGGAAATAAAAATAAAAATTCCTAAATTATGATACGCATACTGAGTAATTGTAGAGGTTTGTCTATAACTTCAAATGTGTGGATGAGAGCTTGGAATATCTTCCATGTTATAGTGGATTCTTTGAATATTGTCCAATAAAGCTAGCATTAAATTGATACTTGATAGTTGTCTTCTTCTGACTACTTTCCATTTACAATGACGTTGCATGTGGGCCAAATAGACACGTGACATAGATGTTGCATGTGGGTCCAAGGTGATACATGTGCTAACTTCCATTATAGTCATTTCACTTTGTCAATACATTAGTGTTTGTCAACCGAAGTGGCGAGCCTGGATCCAATTCGGTTACATAAGTTTCGCTACTCTTCTATGTCATCCGTGAGGTGGCTCACTATAAAATTAAGTAAAAACTGACAATAGATGTACTAGATTGAAGTTTTGTATGTTCGACCTGAGCATTAACCTTGAATTTATCTAAATGATGTTTCTTTTCAAAATAACAGCATGAATTCAACAATAGACCGATACAACAAAGAGAAGGAGGATCATCACCAAATGAGGAACTCTAATTCAGAACTTAAGGTACTTTTCTTATCAAATTAGTAGTCCAATATGCAAAAATGTTGTGCATCCAATCTACATATAATTTCTGTCAACTATTTCATTTTTTTATGGTGCAACCAATGAGATTTCCAATGTAACACATGCTCCAAAGCTATAGTCTTGTTTGAATTTATATTTAATGGGTGCTTATTATGTTTAAAACTAGAAAATTGTTCTCTGGCTCTTGTCTTCTATATTTCTTTATGTAATCGTTCCTCTCATCCAAACTGGATGGGTAAAGTGGTTCGATATTGAAACAAGACAAAGGTTAGTCATTACGTTCATTAGCTACATTATAGAAGGTTGTCCTACAAATATTAATGACTAAATCAAGAAGGTCATAAAAAGTATCACATAGAACATAGATATCCACTTCAAAGAATGTTTGAACATTAAGTTAATTGGATATACAATAGATATTTTCTGTAAAATCTGAATGTCCATTGCATGTGATTAGCCGGCCTTCTTGCATTATTATTTTTGTGTCCAAGTTTGAGGGCAAGAAAAGATTCATTTATCATCATTGTAAGTAATTTTATTTCCATTTTTAGCTATACGCACTATTGTTCTTCATAAAATTGTGGTTGTTGTTGTTAGTTATAATAATGACTTGTGAAGTATCCTCTCTGAACAACTAAGTGTCACCATTCAACATAAAATGATTATTGACAATATAGGACTATTTGGAAATGCATTTACCATAGCAGCACCTTTAATATTGGATGTAACACTATATAGATCTCTTTACCATGGAAAATTAATCCGAACTATCAGGGTTCTAGTTTGGGCATAAAATGCATACCATTAGGTATTTTAAAAAGTTGGTGTAGAGAGGTAGGAATCAGAAATCAATCTTCACTTCTGACAAACTGGAATTTGCACTTAATTTAAGACAAATAAATCAAAGTAATGAATTGTTGAAGACTATGAGGTGTGAAGTAATCTATCTTTAATTTTTTGTCACCTCTTCTACTCAAGTTGTTGATGGGCTACACTTAAAAAATCATCCAATAACAAACTTGAAGAATCCCCTCTTAATTCTCCTTGAAACTCTATAAAGATTTTGATTAATCCTTAAGTTTGAAAACACAATAGAAAAGACTTTATTTCTTTTTGAAATGAAAAGAACTCATCAAAACAACATACTGAAGTGTAAGATGGGCCTCTATTTATAGAAACCTATGGGTGACAAGATATGCTTCTTCAAGTGCTAGTTTACATCAAAAGAAGCAACCATTTCCAAAGGTTGCAACCCAAATACAACACAAATAAAGGACGAAAAATTACAACCCTTAGAAACTTAGAGATATATTTATTGTTTTTTAAAACATCAAAACAAAATATATGAGGTATTTAATGATAGAAAAAATAGTTCTTCCCAATAAGGAAAAACAACCCAATGAATTTACCAATAGGTCCATAGTAAAATTATACTGTGCACAACAGTATAATTTTACTATTATCTGCTTGCGATGAATTCCCATGTGAAGCCAATCGTTATCAATAAGTCAGCCCAATGACCTCCTAGAACCCCTAGACTGATCATAAAGTAATTTATGTTTTCTAAAAATATAGAAAAATGAGTTTGTGCACCAATATCTACCATAAAAGGCTTAAGCTATAATAGATGAGAAGCTATACAACTCAATTTCTCTCGCTAAGACCTATTGATTATCCACATTTTACTATTATCGCAAATGGACAATAGTAAAATTATATTATTGTGTATGATCTATTTTTTCTATGGACCTATTGGTAAATATGAATGACCGCAAGGTCTTAGCAAGAATTATCCCTAGAAAAATTAGTGCTCCTTCCAACCCATATTAATAGCACTATTTAATTTTTTAAACTAAACATTTTAGTTCATTTTAAAAAATAATGGAGCTATCAATGTGGGATGGAGGGAATTGTATCTAATTGCATCCTCCACACCCTGCATTTGCATATGCAATGCGAGTCCTAACCTAAACTATTTTTTTATTTATAAAAGATTTGTTTCACAATCACCACCTATATGGTATTGCCTGCTGAAATGTCTGATGCAGATCCAATTGGAGTTCCCAAAGAATCTAAGATCCATTACAAAGAAAAGAACAATATATTATCAGTTATTTTATGTTTTGAAAGGTCCAAAAATGTCTTGCCTCAGCTTATTCATATCCCAAAACCTTGTTAATGTTCGTGGAAGTGCTAAGAACTAGACAAAAGAATTTATCTATAATTACAATACCATAAGAAATTGTCATTAGACGGAGAATATAGTTTTTTATATAATGGAGGGAAAATATAGTTTTTTTTAAATAGTAAAGGAGAATATAGTTTGATCTCTGTTAGCTAGCCTTCAGTCAACTGCTTATAGAAACATCATAGTAGAAACTCATTAGTCGACTCAGTTCCAAGCAAAATTAACTTCTATATAACAAACGACTATCCTTTGTCAAGATTAAAAGAAATCATAGTTCAAGATAAACCTAATCAATCTAAAAAAACTAGCCATTTGTGAGATATTTAACTAAAAATATAAAATATTTCCCAAAAATAAAGTAAAAAGAAAAAAAACAGTTTTGATTTTAGAATGTGAAGTGGTGGATTCTGCCAACATGAATTTATTCCACAATAAGTAAGGACATGTTTTGTGTTATCAATTATAGAGTTTGAGCAGCATCTTTGAAACATTAAAATTAATTTAGTTGCACTATGAGATTGACCTGAAGTCTCTTTATTTCCTGGGTTGTATTTAGTGATGACATTTTTTTCTGCATTGGAGACTTATTTATTGCTATTTTTCATTAATTGTTTTTCCTATAAATAACCAAAAGACGAGGAACAAATAATCCAAACAATAATGGATAGAAGTGGGTGAGGACAAAGAGTAGGTCGAATCTGAATGAGTTCCCCCACCCCTCCCCTCCCCTTCCCTCCCCTCCCATCCCTTGCCTAGTTTCAGTATTGTCACATCTCTCTTGTCTCTCTCAACCCTTAAGGGATGTTTGGATAGAAAATTTTATTTGGCTAGAATATAAATTCTAGCAAAATTAAGTCTTCTTAAATATTCAAAAATCAATTTCGTTTAGTAAAGATTTTTTATAAATTTTATTTTTGGCAAATTCCTTCATAAAAATAGGTTTAGACCCTAAATTAATCAAAGAGGAAGCTTTTAAAATTTTTCCAAAATTTTGGCAAATTCTTATTCTAGCATAAGTTTATATTTATGCAGAATTTGGTTACCAAACCAATTTTTGGTGAGCCTATTAAAATGTTCCAATGTTATATTTCTAAAAAATTCAAAACATCCCCAAATACCAAAAATTATGTCCCAACTTACCCTTTGTGTTGTGTGGGAGCTAGGCGGTACAAGATACAAATGCTTGAGTAATGTGAAGTTTTCATGTCAAAACTCTACTTCATTATTTTTGCACCATTGATTAGTAGGGCTCATAAAAGTGACCTCACTCACAATAGTATAAAAGTGATAAAGTAGAGTTTTGACGTGTGAAATTTCAAGTCACAATATCATTGCATTACTCTACCAGATGAGGTGCTCAAAGAGGCTGGTACCTGATGCAGGAGATTATATAGTCAGGCGATGATTTGAGTTTAGTGTTGGTTCAGACATTTGATCAAACATGTTCATCAGACTTAATATACACAAGGGTAATGTTGGTATTCACTAATGGGCTGAACGTCTATATGTTGGTGGATCAAGGTAAATCTGAAGTATATAAAAGGGCAAAACTGACTTTACGGGTTAATTAACCTTACCGTTAAAGTCGTTAATCGTCTTCCTCATTTGAATCCTCGCACATTGAATGGAACCAGTAAACGACGTTATTTTCAAATCCAATTTCCATCATGAAAATAACATGAAGCTTGTCTATTAGTATAAATAGAACTTTGGGATGTAATTACAAGTTCGTTCATTGTTGTAATTTCGAACTTGTTCAATTTGGGTACAACCCTGAGCTCTGTTTTGAGCTGGAACTTTGAATTTGACGGGAGGTTGAATTCTCTGTTCGTTGTTGTATTTTGTTTGAATAGTGGAATCCAAAAAAGTTCTACAAATTTTAGTTTCATTTGATATGCTGCATCAAATTGGTATCAAAGCTTGAGGTTAGTCTTCGATGTCTAACCATGATCGAGCTAAAGAGGGTATGGATCAAACTACCTTGATTCAGCAGATGATGCAGATGCAAACGCAGTTTCAGCAGTAGATGCAGATCTAGATGTAGAAAATCTCTGCAAGCCTACGTCGATTGAATGGAGATTGAGTAGATCCAACTCGAGAATTGCGGAACAACCTCAATTTCAATTTCAAAGAGCTTCAAAACTGCAGCAAGGATATGATCTATATTCCAATGATGAGAATGAACTTGAAACTCAAATCCAATTATGCATCAAGGTGCGACTAATTTCTTACCTTGATTCAAATTTAAGGTTGAAATAGTAGTGTTTAATGGACAAATGCTTGCTGAACAATTCCTAGACTGGTTAGATGAAGTAGAACATTATTTCTACTATATGGAGGTTTTGGATGATATGAAATGTAAGATCGTGGCTTGTAAATTGAAAGGAAGGGCATCAAAATGGTGGACTCGAATTCAGCAAGGTAGAATTAGCAATGGTAAGCATCCAATTCAGTCTTGGTCACGTATGAAGAAACTACTGAAAAGTAAATTTCTGCTTGTTGATTATGAACAGTCAATTTCTAAACATTATCAAAGTTGTCAACAAAATTTTAATACTGTTTCTGAGTATGAGGAAGAGTTTCATAGATTAACTACTCAGGATGTACTGCAAGAGACTGAAACTATAAAAAAATAGAGAGTTACAGGTCTGTCCAAGTTGAGACATTGAATTCTTCATTAAAGTTCAATAATTTAGAAGCTGTGTTAGAAATAGAAGGTTTACGAATTTCTTTACATCTTACGGATTCAAATTTAGAAAGAGAAATTGAGGAAGAAGTGACACAACAGAAAATTGAAGATAAAACAAATGAATATTCCCCAACTGACACTTGTTTTGAGATAAGAGTGAAGTTGCTATTTAATTGTCATTCAAACAAGAAAATTCGAAAGAAGAAAATCTGTCATTTGCTATCAGTATTGCCATTAACAAAACTATAAGAAATGAAGTAGAAAATTTTGATTCATTGTTCTATTATGATTATAATGATTATCAAAAGAAATGATATCCTGTTATGCCTATGTTTCCACAAAGTAGTTACATCTCAATTTTAAATTTGATGAGCCTTGGATTATGCCTTGGAAAGTTATGTTATACATATCACCAAAACCACCCTGGATGGAAGTGTTCAAAGAAATGAATTGTAACTACCATTTGTTTGAAGAAAATAGGCAAGAAAATTTAGATGTTTGTTGGAGGAATGAAATATTTGTAGCTTGGTGTGATTATAATCAAGTCAATCAAATGAATGACAGTAAGAAGTTTAATTCCATTTGGTACATCATGCAAGTTTTACTACATGGAAAACATGTCTCATCAAATTCTTTAATATAGTCAATTCTGAATTGCAACCAATGCATTCAAGGTGTTAGACAATATGCCAAAGAGATTCAAAATTTGTTAATTCATTAGGGAGTGAAAGAGATAGAAATATATTTGATATCTCGAATTGTTGATGGAATATATGTTACTATTTCAAAGTTAAAGGCATGTTGTTTAGTTTTTGACAGTAACATAGTTCTTGAGTTGGATGTGCAAGTTGAGTTGACATTTGAACATTGGAAGATAAAGAAACATGTAGCAGTTAATTTGGTTTCAAAATTTGTGGAGTATGAAGATAAAAGCATGCTCATTGAGTATTTTCCATCAAATTCTCTAAGAGAACATATGGTAATTAATACTATGGAGGCAACTGAGTTGAAGGAAATCCAGTTTGCACAGGAACTCTCTGCCTTACAAAGTAAACTTGGAATGGTAGATGTGAAAGTTTTGAAAGGACAGAAGAAATGCATAGTGCTTGTGAAAAATATTATATCTTCATCAGTTGGGCCAGAGATGCATTTAGCTAAAACCAGGATTAACTCTAGTAGCTGTTTAGTTCAATATATGCTAACAAATTCCAAATTGGCCGAGAGAAGTATGAAAGTTATTTTGAAAATCTTTGGGTAGAATTTAGGATCGAAGACAGCTAATTCAATTTATTTGAAGGAGTTAAAAATACAAATGAGCAAGTAGACACTTCAAGTGTTACTTCCAGACAATAAATTGTTTGATAAGATTTGTAAATGACAACAATTAACGTTGGTACAGTTAAATCTCAATATTCGGTTTCATAATTGCACCTTTATGCAAATTGAATCTGCTACAATCTTTATGCAAACAGAAATAGTGAAGCTCCAATTATGTTGTGTTTTAGTGATTATAAAAAGACAGAACATGTCAGGATTCATGCTCATGAATTGGTGGATCCAGAATTCTTCTTTTCAGACATTACATAATATTAGAACTGTGCCTACTCTGAAAATTTATTTCCACTTTGAGTGGCTGTATCAATTTGGAAATTTGATATTTGTAGTCATTATAATTTCTGTGAAGAAATTGGAAATCCAGAAATTTAAGTGGAATCCTCATATTTTAATACATAACAGTAACATTTTTATGGTGATTTGTAAAGGGTATCAAATTACATTGATATAGACAGGTTTGAAGACTTGGATTAATAAATATGTTCTTCTGCAAACTGAAATTGTTGTAGTCCTTATACAAGTAGAAATGAGATTTCAATATATTACAACTCTGCATATCCTGGAAATTCATTCAGAAGATCATTGGATAAAAAGAGCTGTCACAGAACTTTCTTTCATCACAGTTCACATTATTACTTTCCTTTTGGATAATATGTGAAGTTCTTTTAGACATTACTGGGTTTTGTTTGAAGCTGCCTACATGACTATTTTTTATGCCAGATTACATAATGGAAACTATTGCATTCCTGCTTTATCAATCGAATAACTCTTTGGGTTCTGTTTGAAGGATTTGGATTTGGTCTACAATGAGCAGCAGCTGATAATACTTTTATCCATTTTCCTGTGGTTTGAAGAACCTCCACCAACGAGGTGATTGATCATGCAAATGATGTGTTGAATTTCGACTCTTGATTTCTAGCTTGAGGTCGAGCTTTTGATGGGAAGGAGAGTATGATGTAGGAGATTATAGTCCGGCGATGATTTGAGTTTAGTGTTGGTTCAGACATTTGATCAAACATGTTCATCAGACTTAATATACGCAAGGGTAATGTCGGTATTCACTAATGGGCTGAACGTCTGTATGTTGGTGGATCATGTAAATCTGAAGTACAAAAATGGGCAAAACTGACTTTACGGGTTAATTAACCTTACCGTTAAAGTCGTTAATCATCTTCCTCATCCGAATCCTTGCATAGTGAATGGAACTAGTAAATAAAGTTATTTTTAAATCCAATTTCCATCATGAAAATAACACGAAGCTTGTCTATTAGTATAAATAGAACTTTGGGATGTAATTACAAGTTAGTTCATTGTTGTAATTTCGAACTTGTTGTTCAATTTGGGTAAAACCCTGAGCTCTGTTTTGAGCTAGAACTCTGAATTTGAAGGGAGGTTGAATTCTCTGTTCACTGTTGTATTTTGTTTGAATAGTGAAATCCAAAAAAGTTCTACAAATTTTAGTTTCATCTGATACGCTGCATCAGTACCTACAAGAAATTATGTGTCCATGAGGATATGAATAGGTGGTACATAACACCAATCAATGCATTGCTCAAAGAGGCTGGTACCTACAGGAAATTATTATGTGTCCATGAGGGTATGAATAGGTGGTACATAACACCATTCAATGCATGCACAATAAACATCATCGACATTTTTAACATAGATCTCTAGTGATCAGTGTTTTGCATCACGTCTATGGGGCACCCAATAATTTCTCGGTACCTCCCCTACCCCTTCTAGTCAGGTCATAAGCACCTGGACAACTATACAGTAATCAAACAAAAAAAAGTCATAATTATCAGCTCATCAGATAGTTCCTATTTAAACAAACAAACAAATGTTTCTATAAAATACCCAAGATCGCGTGTACCCAGACAAAGCGTTAATGAAGAATAGATGAGTGTGCATTTGCACTCTTCAGTCCTTTATGAAGCTCTCAATGCTCGCTTTATTGATTTATTTTTTAGTTCGTGAAGATGCTTCTTTCCCATCTTTATTAACTAATCATCCTCGGTCTATTTGAATCCTATCCACAAAACACAGAGGCAAATCATGGATGATATCTGAAAGTTCTCAGCTAGCTTCATCATTCCAACTAACACCAGCTCCTTCAAAAAGACAATAAGTAATAAACATGTCACAATTCCTATTAAGAAGAATGGTCCATACCATATCTTGAAATAGAATGAGCTTCACGATATATGGTTATATGATGCACCCATTGTTGGTGTTCTCATAGTTTATAAAACTACATCTGGTAATTTATCTGTATTGGGAGACAAGGTGAACCAACAATTGTTCCCAATCCCATTGATTCATTCTCTTTATTACTCTCCATAGATAAATCTCACCTTCATCTCTTGTCGAGTATATGCAATCGTTATCAATATTCTTCTCCAAGCTACATACAAAAAACCAGTCTCTCTGAAATAACCATTTTATGACTGATTTTTTGGGCACCATGTCAATCCCTGAAAAGTAACTACAGGGTAAGTGACAAACCCTTTCATCTTAGCAAAATGCTGCAACTTTTTTTCAGAAGTCAATCTTTAACTATGTGGTACATGTCACTTAAGAAGTGGGTCGACTCGGTGCCAGATATCATTCATTCTATCAATGATTCACAAGCTTAATTATGTTGAAACTATAAAGCTAGGTCAGTCACCTGAGGAAATTGAGAAATTGATATGCAAAATCCATGAGAAATCCCTCCAAGTCAAGCAAAATCTTCTTCTTCTACACCACCCTTGCCTATCAGTGAGTTTGAAAACGAACGGTGGAATGAGGTTTTGATCATTTTTAAAACAAGCGTTTGGGCATGAACTGTTTTGCGGGCAATCAATTGCTTTTGAGCAATTTTTAAAAAATCCAAAAAAAAACATAAATTTTAATGCTAAAAAATATTCATAATTTGTTGCATCTCATTCTGTTCTATAGAACTTAAATTAAAAATCAAACAAGCAAAAATAAATATTGTAGAGCTCTTTGATTAAATTTTGCTAATTTTGGACAAGTAAACTCCATATATCTAAAGAGTAATAATTAGATGCACCTCTCCCTAAATTAGTCTGCTCCATTAGATTGTGAATTTCAATTCTTTTATCTTCATTTTAACATCTTAATTCTTTTTTATTGAATTTTGTGGATTTTGCATGTCAATTTCTCGATTTCCTCCCTGTGAATGTGCAAACATCCGGCCACTTTGACAAGTTTAAAGCTGCATCCTGCCTCTTTTCAAGTTTAACTTCGTTTTCTAGCTCTTAAAAAAATTCTTTTGCATTAAAAAAAAAACCAGCACAGTTTTTACATGCCTAACATCCATCAGCTTACATTGATGAATGTAATTTATATGGACATCTTGACTCAAATTGCTAGACTACAACTTCTCACATTTTTTCGACACATTCTACTTGCATGAGTCAGAGCATCAAAGAGACCAGAATGGCTTATGAAAAAGCCCATGAAAAGACCCAAAATGAAACAAATAAAGCTTCTTTATCGTGATATATGTGTTTGAAGCAAAGTAGTTCTTATCCTTGAATAACTTTCAACTGATCTACATTGTTACACCATGCTGATCATGTAAAGTTAAGCTTTATATTATGCCAGGCATGACCTTGGACTATCTTTTCTCAGTTTTGGCAAAGGGAAACAGAAAGGCTGAGCCAACAATTGCAACAGCTACAAGAAACTCATCGGTACAGGCACTAATCAGTACTTGAAGAAACATATATTTTTGTTTAAAAAAATAAATAATATCTTCTTTACTCTACTAAGTGAATAATGGACTAGCCAAAAATAAATACTCCCTCTGTGATACTTGTCTGGATTAGGAAGCAAATATGAACTAAATTTAGAAGGAGGGAGATTTCCAAAAGAAAATTTTATTTTTACTTAGGATACGTTTGGCAAGCCATTTAAAAAAGAAAGAATGAACAACTATCGTTTCCAACCCTCCTCATGAATAGGGTTAGAGTAGAAAGAAAATTTCTCTATGATGTGAAATTTTACAATTATGAAAAAAATTTATTTTCTTTTCAAATAGCTTGCCAAATATGCGCTTAGATGATTATGCAACAAATGGAGCAGACACATATGCAAGTAGTGGACAATTGACATATACTTGCATGGTGGATACAAAAAGATAAACCAAGCAAACTATATTAATATAAGTAGTCCTGCTTCCCAAAATAGTTTGATTTTTTTTGGGAGAAAAACGTTAACTGTATCAGAGCAAGAAAAAGTCCTTGCTTCAAAAATGTGTTGAGGCAAAAGTTCTTACTATGTATGCCTTAATTACTGTCACGTTATAGATAAACCTCTTCACACAAACATACATCCCCAACGTCAATCAAAACCATCCTTTTTGGGTTGTTATCCCAGCCACCGCCAATGAGAGATATTTTACGCACTCCCACACATTGTGGTGGGAGTGCCCAATCAATACCAACCACACGGGAAAAATGCGCATGTGGTGGGAGTGCACAGAGAGGAGATCCGAGACCAAGTTCCCCAACCCAAGAGTAAAAAGGTGTCAAGGACATGTTAGAAGTGAGCATTATATTTAATGGGTTAAGCCTATATCATTAAGGTGGGTATAATATTTATATGGGTTTAAGTCTATAATATTTATGTGAGTCAAGTCCATATTGTTAATGTGGGTCAAGCACATATGATAAAGAGCCCAAGCCCACTTTGTATTGAAAAAGAATCACACATGTGAATTAGTTAAAAAAGTAAATAGTCTCACATCGCCTAGAAGAAAGTGATTGTATTGGTATATAAGGCACAAGTTTTGACCTTTTAAGTTAGACCCCTGGGCCAACCCACTTTTGTGGAGGAGTGATATGTTGAACTCATGCACCTAGGTGGGCTAACCTACATGCGCCTGCCGTCCGACCGGCTCAATTCACACGCGCGGTCAGCCGGGCCAGGTTGGGTCGACAATATAATTATTTTTTTGATAAATTTATTTATTTAGTTTTCTCTTAACCCAACTTTATTTGGTTTGGTTTTTATTAACCAAAACAGGTCCAATTTGATTTTACTAAAGAATGTTAACGGATGGACGCACGATTTTTGCAAAAATCTATTTCTGGATTTCCGTTTTCATACTTTCTATGAGAGCATTCCATACCATGGTTCGTTGCATGTTTTGTGTTGAAAGTGCTTCTACAATACGTAGTTGATCGTCTTGTCCTGGAAGGCAGACATCATAGAGTATCCTAAGCACCGTTAACTAGGGCGAATCCTATTTTAAGGACATAGCAATTTGCTTGATTCGATCATAATCAATCTAGTAAGATTTCTCATCATAATACTTTCAAATGTACAAAAATATCAGGATCTGGGCCAACCTTCTACTCTATAAGTGAACCAAACATGGCCTTGTCCTCCTCAAGGTGGGGAGAAACTTATTACAGCCAGAACCAGGGAGATCACCATGCTTCTCTCCGAGGAACAATTATTTTAATTTGGTGGAGAATTTATTCAAAGCTAACACAAAGCACTCAACTATTCATTTAGTTTGTTGTCATATGTACATAAGTCAATTACTCATGGGATGAATAAGATACAAATCTTGAGGAAGATTTTAATGTCACTCTTAGCAATTTCATTGATAAGCTTTCGAATAAGACCTGAAAAAAAAAGAAATAAAAAGGATAATCGCTGATGGAACAAGTTCTAATGTATTCCACATTCCACCCCTTTGGGTTTCTATCTCTTTAATATAGTAGGGGGTGAAGGGGGTCTTTGTTCTTGCTTTCAGGGTCTAGCTCGGGGTTTGTGGGAGGCTGTGTATTATCTGATATGAATTTTTTGGAGTTAATACTATTTTTTATTACTGATAAAAAAAATTTGAATCTTCCGGAAAGATAGAACCATTGTATATATTTCTTTGTTGCCTTCAAAATTCAAGAAAAGACTTAATTTTTCCTTTGTAAGCATCATCCATGACCTCTTGAATTCTGTTAAAACAATAAAATACCTGAACATCTGATGAAATGTAATAGATGTAGAGACTACAATGATGGCAAGCCACTAATTCAAGTTAATCTGCAATGACAATTATGACTATCCACTCGGCATAGATGATGAAACATAAGTTCTAATTAACACAGGCAATTAATGGGAGAGGAGCTCTCGGGTCTGAGCGTCAAGGATCTGCAAAATCTAGAGAACCAGCTGGAAACGAGTGTGCGAGTCATACGAATGAAGAAGGTCAGCAAACAGCCTTCATGATGTTGTATACTCACTTTTTTGTTTTAACTGCTGAAACGATGGTATAACCACTAAGTATCACTTCATATTTGCAGGACCAGCTGTTCATTGATGAAATCCAAGAACTGAATAGAAAGGTCTTCTAAATACCAATGTCTATTACGTCCATGTTTTCAACTTCAAATGACACATATAGCATACCTGGCTTTATTACTAATTTAACATATTGTTATCCGTAAGCATCTAGCTTATTTGTGATGAATATTTTGAACATAATTTTCATCTTTTGTTGCAGGGGAATCTCTTTCACCTTGAAAGTATGGAATTGAACAAGGAGTTAAACCTCACTCGACAGGAGAACATGGAACTCTATACGAAGGTATCTTTTAAAAGGCTTCACCTATTGAAATGCTTTAGTACGTACTATGCAAAGAAATGACAACTATGACATCCATAAGCATGCAAACATTATTCAATTCCAGGTATATGGAACAAGAGAGTCAAGTGGAATCAATAGAAACCTACTACTACCAAATGATTTCCTCAACACAGAGAACACACCTGTTCATCTCCAGCTATGTCAACCACAGCAGCAAAATTGTGAAACACCAACAAGAGCTATGAAACTAGGGTAATGTTCTCTTTGACTTAGATGCACCTCATAAAAAGTTTTTAGAAGTTAGCATGGAAATTAACATTAACTCTGTTGTTGTCATGAAAGTTGCAGAAGACTTCAGTTGAATTGAAGATATCGAAGCTATAAACGATAAGATTTGTTAACGTCTATGGCAAAAGGTTAAAACTATGATTTCAGGGATGGGTCGCTTACAGTATGCTGGAATACTCTAAAAGAAGATGGACATGCACGGCAAAACCAGTAGGTTTGAACAAATCACCGATGTAAAATTATGTATAAATAAGTGCACAGATAGTGTTTTTAAGTTGTTTGGCATTTCAGATTATAAACATTTGAACAATTCAGTGTACAACCAAGAGCAGAATTTCTATTTCTTCTATAGAATATGAATGAGGCTGTCGATTGTAACAATTTTTCCAACAACAAATACAAAATGAAAAAGGATAGAATCATAAACTAAGGGCCTGCCAATATCAATCAATTCCAGGAAACATTTGAAAAGAAGAAGAAAAAATAATCAACGAAAACTCATGATGTGATAAAGTTTAACACTACATTCTTAAGAGGTATCTTTGTCCTTCCTATGGTGCTTAGAATTTGTTACACACACAGTAGAAGCACTACAAAGTACATGTCTAGTAAACTAAAAGTTATTTACTCTCCTTGTATATGCAAACTCTTAATTATGTAGAAGACTCATACTATGAATAAGTACAACATTTTTAAGACAAAAATACATGATAGTATTAAATGATAGTGCACAAGGGGTTTGACTACCATATGATGCAAGTCAGTTGGCATTGAAGTATACAAAGCATTGGGATCACAAAGAAAAATCAGAGTTTTCTTTTCGGTGATTAATTGGACTAGCAATCGATCAACACTTGAAACAGCATAGTGTAAAATGAAGCCGAGGGTTAGCAATTGATCGCTTTTACAATAATGCAGTTCCAAGTTTATAGTTGTATAAGGATTTGATTCTAAAATTTATTTCTTTTAAGTCTTTTACTTTCCTAAGAGTCTTATTTCGTATAACTTGATTATTTAGGGATTTTCTCATTATTTTTCCTTAATTTTGATTAGTTACTTATATAGTAGTTAGAGATTGGATTCTTTTATTTATAATTATGATATTAGGAGTTGTATAAAAGCTTAGTTCTTTCATGAAGGTCATAGTTTTGTATTTTTCCTAATATTTTAAAAAAGAAGAAAAATTGATTAATTCTTTCTCCTTTGTTTTCCTTTTAATATTTTCTGTGACTTGGCCATTGAAATTCGTGAGAGGAAAGTTGTGAGCCCCTATGACCGGATATATCAAATGACATTCCTACCATCAATTCAGCCCTGTACCAGTTAGTGGCCCTACACATGTCCAACATGCCGCCCTAACTTCGTGGAAGATGTGTTGCAGGAATTGATGAGATCAATGATTGGGATGTAGCAAGGTTGTCGTGACAGGTTGAGCAGCTCACTCTTCATATGGTTGATTTGATAGTTGCTTGTCAAAATCCCAACTTGACTTAGTCTAATGATCAAGTTGAAGATGATGAGTCAGAGGTTGATGGCCCCGACGAGAATCTTTTTTCCAACATTGCCTTACATGGTGATGAGGAGGTAGATCAATTACCTCACCATGATGCCAGATGTCACAGGGGTGGAGCTTTCTCTAGCGTCCTCAGCCTGTGATGGCCTGACTACACCGCGCAGCCAGCAGCCAACTCTCCGTCCTTCCCTCCCGTATGCGCAGGGGAAAACAAGTACACAGCCTACTCAGCCTTCTCTGGTGCAAAGGGGCTCCGCCCAATGCTTGTAAACACAGTCCGTCGGTTACAATGGCAGGGAGAAAGGCAGGGCTGACCAGCCAAAATGCAGGCAGAGAGGGAGCACCTTCTCTCTGGTTCGTCCTCTCTCTTTCTCTCTGGTTTTCTGGTTTCTGTACATGCCCAGGTCGCCCCCAGCCTTCTCCCTTATATAGACTCATCATACGAGTCCGAGTCCTACTAGGAATACAGTCCCAGCCCAAGCAAATACAGTGTCTCTCCCTGTCCCAACTCTTCCCAGCCTATGGTTGTCCTAGCCAGCCTAGGAAACCTGTGAGGGTCGCCCCAAACCATATAAGGAAACCTGTGAAGGAGTCCGACTTCGACTAGGAGTCCAGCGTCCATCAGCTTCTAGAGTTGTGTCATTCAAGGAAACCTGTGTATCATCTCCTACCCGTACTAGGAGTCGGGCTGTGCTGCCTCTTTGTGTCCTAGCGCTCCTAGGAGTCCGTCCCTAGGGTGTTGTGGAGCCCAGCACACCACTAGGAGTCCTGCCCGCGCAGGGACTCTACCTCAGCCTGCTCCGCAAGGCGAGTGCTCGTCCGGAACCGCTCCAACGCTGCTCCCAACATCCATCCGTGCCCAAGGGGCTGCTCAGGCTGTCCGTCGCCCAAGCTTACTTGGCTGTCTACTGCCATGTATAGGGGGTAGCCGCCCCCTTGTCTAAGCAAAAAGTGGAGGGGCTAACACCAGACAACATGGGTGACTCCCGCTACAAGCGCCAAGGAGTCTAGAGGTTTACATGACCTCGAGACAAGATGATATGGCAAATTGGAACTGGGAAGATGGTTTGAAGATTGACATCCCTAAATTTTATGGGGGAATGCAGCTTGAAGAGTTATTATATTGGGTTACCAATGTAAAAGACATCCTTGACTTCAAGGAAATTCCAAAGGATAAGCATGTTCTCATGGTGGTAACTTGCTTTTGAGATGAAATAGCTGCATGGTTGCACCAAATCAAATCTACTCGTGCGGGCCAAGGTAAGCCAAAGATAGTTAAATGCATGGGAGAAGTTAAATAAGCACATGAGGCAAGACTTTCTACCTTACAACTTTACTTGACTGATGTATTAGTGATTGCAAGACCTATGGTAAGGGTCAAAATTGGTGGATGATTATACAAAAGAATTCTATCAATTGTTACACCACTACAAAAAAAAATTGGTCAATAGCGACGACTAGTTGAGCCGTCGCTATTACTTAGTATCCGTGACAGATAAAATATTTAGTCGTTGCTATTACTCATTATTTGTGATTGCTACAAGCAACCATCGTTGATGATTTTAGTATATTCGTTGGTGGAAAATTTTGTACATATGTGACGGCTACATAAGACCGTCACTGATGGTCTAGAACCAATAGAAACTACGCGAATGGTTCAATACCAATAGTGATGGCTGATGACCATCACAGTAAGCATTAAGTTATTTGTGATGGCTTAAACCATCGCAAATAATCAACACTCGTGATGGCTATTTTGGCCATCGCTAAAGATTTCCCTCCAGCTCGCGTATTTCCCTCCCCCTCTCTTCTTCCCCGCTCCAATTTCCCTCCTCCGCCTCAATTTCCCTCCACTGCCCCAATTTCCTTTCCCCACCCATTTCACTCTCCTCTTCCCTGCCCCAACTTCCCTCCCCCGTTTTGATCCCCTCTTTCTCAATGATTCGACCCTTAGCCTCCTTTTTCTTTCTCTTCTTCCCTCCTAAATCCCGATCTCTGATTCTCTACCTCTGCCGAGTGTGCCCCAATCCCTGTTGGTTTGGCAATTATGGAGGATGGCAAGGATTCATCTTGTCATGGTAGTTCACATTCTGGTGATGGAGGATTGGAAGCTCTATATGAAGATCTCTGGAAGGTTTGAATTTTGTTTTACTTAGGCATCTATCTTTCTTTTATTTTCCCTCACATATCACTCGATGAAGAGACTTCTAAACAAGCCTTGCAGTTGATACAACAATTGAAAAATCTATTCTTTTCACGTATATCCTCTATTGGAGGTGGTGGATATGTGAGTTCTTCCTTGCATGCCTTTATGATTTACTGTAAATTAAGAACTTGTTGTAAACAATTTTATTGGTCACTTATGTGGTCCAACATGATAATTAATAGATAATAAGAAGATTAATTATCTTGTTTCTTATTGGTTACATGAGGAATTTTACAATGAATTGATGTGAAATGGGTGATTGTACCCATTGAAATGGGTCATTGTGCTATTTTTTTTATCAGCCTCATATACATGTAAAATGACCCCATCTATTTGTGTAATTATTTTATTATTATAAATTTTGACCTTAATGTTTATTCAAGGTATATTTGGACTAATGTCCCTGCATTATATAGTTTTATGGGTTATATTAACAAGACCCACATTATAGAATTAATGTGCAATATCTCAAAGACATGTCACTGAAATAAATTTTGACACACATGCCCATATGTTTGGTTCAATTATGTGTGACTAATGGTTCTACGCACTCATGTCTATCTATATAAATGAATAAATAAAGGGGTTATTTTATATGTTTGATTTATGTATTATTATTGTTTGTTTTGCTTCCATTTACGCATTATGAAATGATTATATATGAATTTATGTTCTGAATGTTTATTTATGCACATGCAAATGTTTGCTTATGATGTTATGCAAAATTATTCTAATGACTTAATTTTATATATTAAGATATAGTTGGATAGTCACCAAAGTGGCCCAACTGGAATGTATTTAGAAAATAAGCATATTATGATATCCTAGCATAATTTTCCTTATGTTAGTGATAGAATAATTTAGCAAATTTTAATTCTTTGATTACTAAGATATTATAGTTGACCCAAAGGTGCACCACTTTTCTATTAATCATTGAATTGTGAAAGAATAATTTGAAAGTGCTCTTCATTAGGTTGGAACGCCAACCCAAAGGTAGCAAACTGACTTAATGTGTGCACTTTGCTAATTATTCTTACAAGCTAATAGGGAACAACATAATAGTTGAATAACATAACATTAGATTATTCCCAAAGGTAGATCAAAGTTATGGTGTTCATTGTGTATGTATTTTTCATATTTTTAATTATGTCATATTCATAACACTAATGTATTGAACATTGTTATTTAATTGCAACATTGATTCCTATTTATTTGCATTCACATGCTTCCTCCATTCCTATGCTTCGTGGCCTTAATTTTTCAGATTGGAAAGAGCAAGTCCAATTCAACCTTGATATTTTAGACCTTGATGTAGCTCTTAGAATTGAAAAACCTGTTGCACTTACTGCAACCAATAGCACTAAAGATAAGGCATTATTTAATGCATGGGAAAGGTCCAACAGGTTAAGTATTATGTTTATGCGAATGACAATTACAAATAACATTAGGACTACATTGCCTCAAACTGATAATACTAAAGAATTTCTCAGAAAGGTTGAAGAATGTTTTAAGTCTATAGATAAGTCCCTTTCATGGACTCTTATGGCTAGCTAACCACGATGAAGTATGACGGTTCTCGTGGTATGCATGAGCATAGATGACAAATTTAGTAGTACAACTTAAGTCATTGGGAATGTCAGTGGATGAGTTCTTTCTTGTCCAGTTTGTTTTAAATTCCTTGCCACCTCAGTATGGGCCATTTCAAATTCACTACAATACCATGAAAGATAAATGGAATGTACATGAATTGGCCAATATGCTTGTCAAGAGGAGTCAAGGCTCAAGGTACTAGAACAAAACTCAATTCACATGGTTTCTCAAGAGGTTAAAGGTAAGTAAAGGAAATTCAAAAGCTTTAGAGGAAAGGCTCCTAAAAAAAATGATGCTACCCATAAAGACAATCATCAGAAGGAAAGGGGCTTGAAGTGCTACTTTTATAGAAAATTTGGTTACCTTCATAAAGATTGCCAAAAAAGAAAGGAATGGTTTCAAAAGAAAGGTATTGATATAATTTATGTTTTTGAATCTAACCTTACTGAAGTTCCTTCTAATACTTGGTGGGTGGATTCAGGAGGTACTACTCATGTTTTCAACACTTTGCAGGGATTCCTTATTATCCAAACCACAAACCTAAAGGAGAACTTTCTGTTCATGGGAAATCGGGACAAAGTTCTCATTGAAGCCATTGGGACTTATCAGCTATTCCTAGATAGTGGGCATCACTTAGATTTATTTGAAACTCTTTATGTTCCTTTAGTTTCTAGAAATCTAGTTTCTTTATCGAGACTTGATGTTGATAGATACACCTTTAAGTTTGGGAATAAGTATTTTAGCCTATTTAAGAATGCTTCATGTATTGGTTCTGGTATTTTATGTGATGGCTTATATAAATTTAATCTTGATGATTATTTTTTTGCTTCACTATTTTCCCTGCATACTTATGTTGGTGCTAACTGTAGCTTTATTAATGAAACTTCCTCAAAACTTGTGGCATAGAAGATTATGACACATTTCCCAAGAAAGAATAGAAAGATTAGTAAAAGATGAGATTCTTTATCATCTTGATTTTACTGATCTTGGTGTGTGTGTATTGTTTTAAAAAAAAATAAACCAAACACACAAAGAAGGGTGCCACAAGGAGTAAGGAACCTCTTGAGATAGTCCATACATATATTTGTGGGCCTTTTGATGTTCCATCTTTTGGTAGAGGAAAGTATTTCATCACATTTATAGATGATTTTTCACATTATGGTTATGTCTATTTGTTAAATAATAAATCTCAAACAGTAAATGTTGTTGAGGTGTACATTACTGAGGTTGAACGACAATTAGACAAAAAGGTGAAAATCATAAGGTCTGATAGAGGTGGTGAGTACTTTAGAAAATATGATGAATCAAGGCAACACCCCGACCCATGTGCTAATCTTCTTGGAATGCCTCAGCAAAATGGTATAGCTGAAAAGCAGAATCGTACTCTTATGGATATGGTTAGAAGTATGATAAGTAACTCTACTTTACCCTCATCTATGTGGATTCATATACTTAAGACTGTTGTTTATTTGTTAAACAGGGTTCCTAGTAAGGTAGTTCCAAAAACTCCTTTTGAGTTGTGGACTGGAAGGAAACCCAATTCAAGACACCTACATGTTTGGGGTAGTCCAATGGAAGTCAGAATTTATAATCCACATAAACAAAAATTAGATTCAAGGACAATCAGTGGTTACTTTATTGGTTACCCTAAAAAATCCAAAGGGTATAGGTTTTACTGTAATAACCATAGTACAAAAATTTTTAAGACTAGTAATGCAAGATTTTCGGAAAATGGTGAAATCAGTGGGAGTGCTACAACACAAAATGTGGTAATTAAAGAAGTTAGGATGCATGTCCCATTACCTATAACTTTTAAACAAATTGTTGTTCTTATGATTGATGTATGTCCTATCAATCAAGAACAACAAACTATTGAACCACAACTTGTTGGTCCTTCAATAGCTGACAACATGATGAAATGGGAAGACAAGATAATATTCCATCACTTCATAATGAGATTATTATCAATGAGCAAGTAGTAGAAAAACCACAAATAGCCTTAAGAAGATCTGAAAGGATCAGAAGACTAGCTATTTCTAATGACTATATGGTTTATCTACAAGAATCTGCTTATAATATTGGGACATCTAAAGATCCGGTTTTATTTTCACAAGCCATAGAAAGTATTGATTTTAAAAAATAGATTGAAGTCATCAATGATGAGTTAAAGTCAATGGCCCAAAATGAAGTTTGGGAACTTGTTGAATTGCCCAAAGGATACAAGAAAGTGGGTTGCAAATTGAGCTTTAAGACAAAATGTGACTCAAAGGGTAATATAGAACAATATAAAGCTAGACTTGTGGCCAAAGGATTTACTTAGAAAGAAGGTTTTGATTATAAAGAGACATTTTCTCCAATATCCGAAAAGGACTCACTCAGAATTATGTTTGCATTGGTTGCTCATTATGATTTAGAGCTTAATTAAATGGATGTGAAAACAACTTTCTTAAATGGAAGTTTAGATGAAGAAGTCTATATAGAACAACCTGATGGATTCTCCATTGAAGGCAAAGAGAATTTAGCTTGCAAGCTTAATAAATCAATTTATGAACTTAATAAGCAAGCTTCCCGACAGTAGTACCTTAAGTTCAATGATACCAATACTTCCTTTGGATATAAAGAAAACATCATTGATTGGTGTATTTATCTAAAGGTCAGTGAGATTAAGTTCATATTTTTAATTTTGTATGTTGATAATATATTAATTACAAGCAATGACCTTAGATTATTGCATAAAACTAAGGATTTTCTCTCTCAAAATTTTGAAATGAAAGATATGGGTGAAGCAAAATACGTGATTAGAATAGAAATATTTCGGGATCGTTCATGTAGATTGTTGGGTTTGTCCCAAAAAGCCTATATATAAAAGATTTTAAAGAGATTTGAAATGGATAAGTGCTCATCAAGCCAAGTTCCAATTCAGAAAGGGATAAACTAAACCTTATGCAATGTCCAAAGAATGAAAGGAACGGAAAAGGATGGAGGGACTTCCTTATTTGTCTGCAGTTGGAAGTTTAATGTATGCACAAGCCTGTACAAGGTCAAATAAAATTGGTATGCTAGGAAGATATCAAAAGGATCTAGGATTTGATCATTGAAAAGCTACAAAGAAAGTCATGAGATACTTGCAATGAACAAAAGATCATATGCTCATATATAGAAGGTCAAGGTCGTTAGCTACTCAGATTTTTTATTTTGCTGGATGTGTTTATGATTAAAAGTCTACATTTGGCTACTTATTTATGCTTTGCTGGAGGAACCATATCATGGAAAAGTGGAAAGGAATCAATCTATCATAGCTTCATCCATTATGGAGGCTGAATTTGTGGCATTCTATGAAGCCACACTTCATGCTTTATAGTTGTGAAATTTTATTTCAGGGCTTGGAATTGTTAACACCATTCATAAACTGCTGAAACTTTATTGTGATAGCTCCGTAGCAGTTATCTTCTCAGAGAATGACAAGTACCCTAAAGGAGCAAAGCACATGGAATTAAAGTTTCTTGTTGTTAAAGAAGAAATGTAAAAACAAAGAGTGTTTATAGAGCAAATTAGTACTAATCTTATGATTGCAGATCCATTAACAAAAGGATTACCTCCAAAGGCCTTTATTTAACGTGCCAATAGAATGAGTCTTGAAAATAATCCATGATTGTAAACATTAACCAGTGTGATGGATTATGCTTTATTTATGATGATGATGATGCTCTATTACATTTTGATATCAATTAAGTGTTTTTGATTCTCCTGTCTTAGTTATTACATGCATCGATGTGAAAGAAAATATATTTATGACAAGATTAGTTTAATTTGTAGAGACAATATGTGGACTCTTATGATTTCCTCTTTTGAACACTATATTGAGCATATTTTTAATATTGTGGTACATGGAAGGGCCCATGTTGTTTAAAGACATAGAACTGACATGACTCGTATTATTGATTTGTATAATAATATTATTATGTAACTAATGTGAATAGATAATTGTGTACACCTTATGTTGTTTTGTTATACTATCATGATTACTAGATAATAACAAGATTAATTATCTTATTTCTTATTGGTTCTCAATTAGAACATTGTAACAGCTTGATGGAAGCGGTTACGTGAGGACAAATTAGAGGAGATGTTCCTCTCTCCACCCAACATAGAAAACCCGAAAGTGACAGATCCATCCTAAGGAAAACTGTCAGAAGGGAAGGGCAAGGGAGAGAAACCTATCCTATGAAGATTTATCAACTTGAAATGGAACCAAGTACCCCATTTACTTTGAAAAATAGTAGATAGAGAAATGAATTTGTATGATATGATTCATTCACAAAAATTAAATGCTTACACTTGTTGTAGCTCCTCTTCCTTGTTCGGCAAGTAAGTATTTTCTTCACTGTTCAAGTCGAAGATGGGGTCTACCACTCAGCAACACCACCAAGTGAATGGTGCCGCCACATCCACAAGTTGCTAGTCTACATTTTCTTTGTTACTCACTCGTATGTGCAACTTCTTTTCTATGTTTAAATGAATCTTTATATGGAGCTGGCTAATGGGATTGATTTGATATTTCATCAGTGATATTAATCTAGACGATTAATTAAAGGAGGAATTATAATTTATTTGATTTTCTTAAGATGTATTTCATAGGTTCGCAGATACACTTTAGAAATTGATGAATTTTACCTGATGATATCCTGACTTTAAAATCCACGTTTGTTGTTGATGTAGAGAGTCTTCCATTTTTCTCATGCTTAGGGTAGTGCTACCCTTGCCACCTGTCTGCCAACCTGTCTAAAGGCTAACAGGGGTAAATCTGTCCAGCTTCTTGATGTTGTCTCTAGGAAAAGGGAAATGGGAGGGGCAATATGGTCTTAACTCATAGCTTCTAAAAACTATCAAAAATTTGTTGGGAGAGGAAGAGGGAATAAGAAGGAAAAGAGAAGGTAGGCTGAAAGATTGGAATTTGGCTAAAGAAAGATGTTCCAAAAAATTTCCTTTCTTTGGGATGCTCATGGATTTGAGTAGAGGTTATGGATTCAACCTGTAATTTTCTTTTCTTTCCCATTTGTAACCATCGGCTTGTGGATTCAAGCTTTACTGCTGTAATTCTAGAAATTTGAATAGAAAGACTCATGTTCTTCTTCCATTATGCTGAGTTTTCCTATTTGGATTTGTGTGTGTTGTTTGGACCGTTGTGTTTCTATTGCCTTTTGTGATTCTACTGCATCATTTGGCATCGACATTGGGAATCATAGAGAGTATTCCATGGCTGCTCTTCCTCCCATTGATTCCTCTTCAATGCAATCCATCATGGAACTCCTTTAGTAGCAGAATCAAATGCAGCAAATAATCCAAGTTCAACTACAACAACTTCTCCAATATATGTAGCATCTAATGTTGCTCATTCCACCTCCACCACTAGTCGTGAGAGCATGCAACCTATTGTGGGTGACAAGTGAATTCTACCAAGCTGGAGCCCTGGCCGCTCGACGAATGGGAGTTATTGCTGGTGCGAGTGGATGGCCCACCTCTAGGGTCGCCTGTGCTAGTCTACCACCGGCAACAACCTCCAGCGAACATTGGACAATCGGCCCCTAGATTTCCAGGACGACTAGAGCAGAACAACGAAAAAATGGAGCTCATGTTTCTCGATGCACGACCTCTAGAACTGCAGGTCCAAGGGTTCCCAGGTCAACCAGAGCAGAATGGCAGACAGGATGGGTTTCCTGGACAACTGGAAATGAACAGTGGTAGGGACAACTACCTTTTTCCTGGTGGGTAACCCATGTTGATTTTCGCCAGCCAGGATGAAACCACCAAGGGGGCCGGCCTACTCCTTTCTACTCTCCAGTCGCAGCCAGCTCTCACCTAAACCCTCAATGCCCTGTGGCTTCGCCTCTATTTCATCATGAAGATTCAAGTGAAGAAGATGAACCAGCGGCACCTTACAGAGGTCTCAAGTGACTCCCTTATCAGTTCAAACCAAAGCTTGAACTCCCCTTATCAATGGACATATGAGTGTGGAGGATTTCTTGGACCTGATGTTTGAGGTTGAAAATTATTTTGAGGTCATGGAGGTGCCTGATAAAATGAAGGTGAAGTTATTTTCGTGCCAACTAAAGAAAGGGGTTGCTGCATGGTGGAGTCAGCTGCAAACAAACTGGTTGCAACTTGGAAAGCACCCCCTTCGTTCATGGCCTTTCATGAAGCAACTCTTGAGGAACTAATTCCTTCTGGTCAACTATGAACAAAAAATATAAAGACTGTCGACAAGGAAATGGGACTATTTCGGTGTATTTGGAGAACTTCCAAAGGGTATCGGCGCAGAACAACATCATTGAGTCAGAAGCCCAAAGGATTATCCGCTTCACAAGTGGGTTAAAGTTTCCTTTATAGAAAAAGT
Organism: Saururus chinensis; assembly: GCA_035235625.1. Taxonomy (NCBI): domain Eukaryota; kingdom Viridiplantae; phylum Streptophyta; class Magnoliopsida; order Piperales; family Saururaceae; genus Saururus; species Saururus chinensis. The sequence goes on along the minus strand of CP141142.1, from coordinate 11,650,995 downwards.
TGCTTAGCCACTCCCTTAACTCACTTTCGGAGGCAACTCAAATTGCCCTTAGGCATGAGAGTCTTGCTGAGAGAAGTGTGGGAAAAGTGGGGTTCATCTCAAGAAGCAACCATGAAGGAGGGTCAAACTACAAGCAAAAGCAAGTCGCAATTGAAGACCCCTCTTAGAAAATTGGCAAAGTTGTAGCAGCTTGTAGCCCCTACAAAGTTGCTACCCTGACTTCAAAATCAAGTCCAACCCAAGCCTCAAGCTCTAATCCAAACACCCCTCAAGTGGCTGCCCACTTAGAAAATTTGGCTCTACCACTGCTATGATCATTAATCAAGAGGTCATGGAAGCTGAAATTGAAGGGGTAGCTGAGGAGGAAATTGTAAAAAGAGTATAGAGGGATGAAGATGATCAAATGGAAGAGCAAGTGGAGTTATTAGTGCTAAGGAGAATTATGATTTCCGCTTAGCAAGTAGAGGACACACAAAGGCACAAGTTGTTCACCACTACTAGGTCCATTCAAGGCAAGAGGTGTAAGGTGATTATTGATGGGGGTAGCACAGAGAACTTCATCTCCAAATCAATCATTCAGCGGCTCAATCTCCCTACTGAGAGACATCCTAAGCCATATTCTCTAGGGTGGGTCATGGTGATTGGAGGAGTCAAGGTGGAAGAGTAATGTAAGGTTCCCTTCTCTATTGGTAAACATTATTCCACTAACATTGTTTGTGATGTTATAAATATGGATGGATGCAATATTCTTTTGGGAAGGCCTTGGCAATTTGATGTCCAAAGCACCCATGATGGGAGGGAAAACACATATGCCTTCAAGCAGCAAGGGGTCAAGGTTAGACTTAAGCCTAGCAAGCCAACCCTTGTTAAGAGGCATAAAGAGAAGTCCCAGCTAGATGATTCTTCCAAAGAAATACCACCAACCAGCAAGAGTTTGCCCAAAACTACTCTATTGGTGACTAAAAACTGCAAAGACCTAATTACCACTGAGGTTGTGTATCTTTTGGTCAACAAGGCTAAAGAGAAGGAGTTGAAATCCGAGGTTCAAAGCCACCCAAAACAAGTTCAACACCTCTTAGAGAAATACAAGCAGGCAGTCACCGAAGAGCTTCCTTTGGAGCTGCCTCCTATGAGGGAAATTCAGCATCATATTGACTTTATACTGGGTTCTAGTCTCTCGTACTTTCCACACTACCACATGAGCTTAGCTGAGCATGTGGAGTTGCGAAGACAAGAAGAAGATCTCTTGGCAAGGGGGCTGATTAAAGAGAGCCTTAGTCCATACGCAGTTCCCACTTTGTTAGTACCCAAGAAAGATGGAAGTTGGAGGATGTGTGTGGATAATAAAACTATTAACAAGATTACCATCAAGTATAGGTTTCCAATACCTAGACTTGATGACATGTTGACCGGTGCCACCATCTTCTCCAAAATTGATCTTAGAACCAGCTACCATCAAATCAAGTTGAGATCCGGAGATGAGTGGAAAACAGTCTTCAAGACAAGAGAAGGTCTTTATAAATGGTTAGTAATGCCCTTTGGGTTGTCTATTATTCCAAGTACCTTCATGAGACTCATGACTCAAGTCTTGAAGCTATTTTTGGGCAAATCAGTTGTGGTATACTTTGATGGCATTTTGGTCTATAGTAAAGGAGAAGAACAACATGTACAAGAGCTGGGAAAAGTTTTTGAGGTTCTCCAACATCACTCCTTGTATATAAATATGAAAAAGTGTTCTTTCTTTACCAACCAGATGGTATTCTTGGGTTATGTGGTCAATTCCAAGGGCATTTAAGTGGATCAAAGCAAGATAGGAGCCATTCAAAGCTGGCCTACACCAAAATTAGCAAGTGAGGTGCATAGTTTTCATGGTTTAGCTACCTTTTACCGCCAATTTATCAAGAATTTCATCACTATAGAATGTCCCTTAACTTAGTACATGAAAAAGGACCACTTTGTGTGGTCTCAAGCAGCCCAAGAAAACTTTGATCAGCTGAAGGAAAAGATCACTCAAGCTCCGGTACTTGCCCTCCCTGATTTTGACAAGACATTTGAAGTTGAATATGATGCTTCCGAAGTGGGAATAGGGGCGGTTTTGACTCAAAAGGGTAGATCCATCTCCTACTTTAGTGCAAAGCTGAATGAAGCAAGAAGGAAATGGTTTGCATACAAGTTGGAATTGTTTGCATTGATCAAAGATTTGAAGCATTGGAGGCACTATCTTGTATTTAATGAGTTTGTATTGGACACGGACCATGACTCCTTGAGGTGTTTACAAAACCCAACAAAAGTGGACAGATTGTTTGCAAGATGGATTTGTGAATTGCAAGACTACTCTTTTATTATCAAGCATAAATCTGGTGCATTAAACAATGTGGCTGATGCCTTGAGTTGAAGAGCGCCCTTCTTTCCACTTTGAGAATTGAACATTTGTGATTTGATTGTGTAAAGGAGCTGAGGGCTATGTGGGAGTTGTACTCTCAAAGTAAACACCCGATTCAAGAGTACCACCTTGAGGAACATTATTTCTACAAAGGTAATCATCTATGTATCCCCTCCTCTTCCATCCATCAACAACTTATTAAGGAGTTGCATAGCGGAGGACTAGAGGGACACTTTGGCAAGTACAAGACTATGACTCTTCTCAAAGAAAAGTATCATTGGCCCACTCTTTCAAAGGATGTCCAATAGTTTATTCAGTAATGTTATACTTGTCAACAAGCCAAAGGAACCTCCTAACCCCCTACACTCCTCTACCAATTCCCTATAGGCCTTAGGATGATATCTTTATGGATTTTGTCCTAAGATTGCCTAGAACTCAAAAGAGGGTGGATTCAATCTTTGTAGTGGTGGGTAGATTCTCCAAGATGGCTCACTTTGTGCCTTGTAAGAAGGCATCCAATGCTTCATATGTGGCTTCCCTATTCTTTAAAGAAATAGTTAGAGTTCATGGGTTACCAGAGACAATTACATCGGATAGGGATAGGAAGTGTCTAAGTCATTTTTGGAGGTTTATTTAGAAATGATTGGGTACTTCTCTTCAATTCAACAACACTTGCCACCCCCAAAGTGATGGCCAAATCAAAGTGGTCAATCGTACCTTAAGAAATTTGCTGAGAAGTCTCATGGGGGCTGCTTCTAAACAATGGGATTTGGTTCTTGCACAAACTGAGTTTGCCTATAACTCTATCCCAAACAAATCCGCTAGCAAAACACCATTTAAGATCCTATATGGCTTCTTTCCTCACCATACTTTGGATTTGATCCAGCTGCCTAGACAAGTGGGGGAGTCAAGCAATGTCTTCAAAGCTGTCCAAGACATCATTTCAGTCCACCAAACAGTCTGGCAGCACATGATGGATGTCACAGCCCAATACAAGGCCACAGCCAATAACAAAAGGAGGCCCAAGAGGTTTCAAGTGGGGGATTATGTTATAGTCTTCCTACGGAAGGAAATGCTCCCAGTTGGCCGCCACAACAAGCTCACCCCTCAGAAGATAGGCCCATATCAAATTTTACAATGCATTAATGACAATGCATATATGGTCGACCTCCCTGCTCACTTAAACATCTCTAAAACCTTCAATGTTTTAGATTTGTCAACTTATTATGGTCCAATTCCACTGGTAACTGCTTGTACATAACCTCTCTTGCTCAAGGGCGACTACTTTGGGAGGGAGGGACTGTTGTAGAGAGTCTCTCATTTTTCTCATGCTTAGGATAGTGCTACCCTTGCCACATGTGTGCCAACCTGTCTAAAGGCTAATAGGGGCAAATCTATCCAGCTTCTGGAAGCTGTCTCTAGGCAAAGGGAAATGGGAGGGGCAATCTGGTCTTAACTCACAGTTTGTAAGGAATCCTTTGGGAGAGGAAGAGGGAATAAGAAGAAAAATAGAAGACAGGCTGAAGGATTGGAATTTGGCAAAAGAAAGATGTTTCAGAAATTTTTCCTATCTCTGTAATGCTCATGGATTTGAGCAAAGGTTGTGGATTCAATCTGTAATTATTTTTTTTTCTTTCCAATTTGTAACCATCGGCTTGTGGATTCAAGTTTTATTACTGTAATTCCAAAAATCTGAATAGAAAGACTCCTGTTCTTCTTTCATTCTCCTGAGTTTTCCTGTTTGGATTTGTGTGCTCAGTTTGGATTGCATAATCATTCCCGTTCTTCTTCCATTCAAGCTTTACTCCTGTTCTTGTTGCTTTCTGTGATTCTACTGCATCAGTTGTGCTCTAATTTGCAGTTCAAATTGGCATTGGCTAACCTTTTGTTTAACTTATAGTAATTTGTGTTCTTTCTTTCAATGACCAGTCATCACTCAAACGATCAAACTCATTTTGCTTTTATGACTGTAATAATTTTATGAGTAACACTGCACGCAATACCTCCTTGCGGTTACACTACTCTGGTTTACATTTTGAGGATTGCATAATCATATATTCATGACGCCACTTCGTTCTATTAATCTGGTGTAATATTTGAAATAGCTGACAACAGTGTTTTCGTGATAGAATATTGGCATTCTTATTTTTGAAGTATTTTACATGTTACACTGCGAACTTTGCATGTTGTTGACTTATAGAACATTGCAGCTTTTTTTTAATGTAAAGCCTCTTTCATCTTTTTTTATTGAATGGGTACACTTGCAAGTGACTTGTCTACTTAAGAACTGTGTGTTTTGTTTGATATATGAATTGTTTATTACAGTTGCAGGAAGAACTGTGAATGTCGCTGTGGAACCAACAAAAGAAATTAAAAACATATACTAAATTATTTTTCTCCATCTAGTTGGGTTGAAACATATTTTCATGGCCTAGTTCTCTTATTTTAGCCTTCTGTTTGTTCAGAGGATTGCAGGAGAAATTAAATCTTTCTCCTCAGAGGGATGGGTTGCGCCAAAACTTTCTAAGCGTTATCTACTGACGGCTGGTAAGAAAGCATTGGCAGATGGGGGAATGACAAAAGAGGTTCAGCAAGAGTTTGGACAAGGTAAAATGTGGGGTACCGATTGGCTCTGCAATTGGAGGGATGAAGGTAATGACCATCTCTTTCCTATATCCACATCGTGTCTATGTTGTTACTCCCTCTATACTAAATTAATAGCTACATTTGGTTTTTAAAAAGAGCTTTTCCCATATTCCCTGGCGAAGAATGAAAAATTTCATATTCCATGGATTTTAAATGGAAATGTCATATTACCTATTTATGGACCAAATTACCCTTAGGTTTCTACTATATCATGTTTTAAAGTAGAGAGTAATAAATGAACACCGAAATAGTGTTGTGCCATTCCAGTGTGCTAGGAATCATCGGTGACGAATGGAACTCGCCGGCAGGAGCTGACCAGCGGTGACTCACCGGCGAGCGTCGATGAACAAGAAAAAAGTATTTTTTGACACCGCAAACGCTATGTGAGTGCTCCAAAGGCTGCATTTCATAGAAACGATCCTTCTTTTACACCAATCATAGATAGGATCGGTATTTGCATCCATTATAACAGAAAGGTAGGCAATGATGGCATGTATATTAGTCGAATGACACAATTGATGAACATTCATCCATCGAGGAGCTTCGGCGAGCTGTTGGGGCAAGTCAAAGCACAACTTTCCATCAATGGTAATATTAGTTTGAAGTATTTAATTTCATCCTCCCAATTATCCATGATATATGAATTACAAGACAATGAGGACCTCCAATCAATGCTCTCCATTCATAAGAAGGCAAATAAGGAGGTGTTATCATTGTATGCCGAGATAAAAGAGTCTGACAACGGTGATAAATCATCATCGCCCTCCATAGAAAGGAACCAAACAGTCAATAGAGCTAAATCACTAGTCGTAATGGCTCATCCCAGCTCTAATGTCGGATTTTATACCGGATTCAATGAAACTCAGTTCACCTTTGAAATTGTCAACTTCCACTCATGTACTAAAGGCGAATTTCACATATCATGTTGTGGATGAAAACTGGAATATGTATGCCGCAAAGTACTCCAATGATTCTTGCAACTGGTACATAAGGGCTTCAAATATAGGAGATCATGTGACTATCACGATAGTGCTGACTCATTCATGTGGAACCCAAAGGAAGTCAACTAACCATCACCTAGCATTGCACCTTTGGATTGTGAGAAAATGTTATGGACTGTTTAAAAACTCGGTGGACATTACACCTAAGAGCATAGCAAGTTATATTTCGATGCACTAGGGCATAACTGCGAACTACAAGAAATGTTAGCGCGTAGGTAATGCATGAGAATAATTGAAGTGTTGATTTAGTGTCACGATATGTTAGCCTAGAGTGTTATTGTTTACATGCTTAAACTATAGTCAGAATTTGCACTCACACAACATACATCAATATTGTGTTACCATAAACAGGACCAGTCACCGTGTATGGATTCCGATCACACAAAAACATAAAATGCCGTGCAATCGGGAACACGATGTAAGCCATTGTCATATAACCTTTACTAAATTGTATTCGGTTGTGCAGGTAAAACTCTGACTGATTTAATAGACAAGGACCCAGACGAATCCTACCGCTTACTTCCTGTTTATGGTAGGCAGATAGAATATATAAATTCGAGAAGTGTAGTTGTGCCAGTGAGATCATGTGATATTCCCAGACCAATGGGTGGGTACAATTTTAAAAGAGTATTCTAGATGCTTAGCCCCGTTGTGAGAGCTTTCATAACAACACTGAGGTTGTTGCTAACAATTGATGCAACTTTCTTGAAAGGAAAGTAACCTAGATAGCTATTGATAGCAACTGCACTGGATGGGAACAATAATATGTTGTGTGTTACATTTGCAATGGTTGAGAATGAATGCGAGAAAACTTGGTGCTGGTTTCTTGAGTTGCTTAGAAATTATCTATTCTCTTATCCTCCAACCGAGTTGGATACAATCATTTCTGATAGACATAAGGGATTGGAAAATGTTGTGAAGAAATTTTTCCCATCTACACACCACAAATATTGCATCTGTCACATGGCAACAAATATGCTAAACAGATTCAAGGACAACTACCTAAAGATTCAGCTCCACATTGCAGCCGAAACGTTCAGAAAGAATGTGTACGATGAAACAATGAACAGCATTAAAGAACATAATCCGGAAGCATATGCCTGGCTAAATATGATAGGTTCAGAGCACTAGGCCAATGTATCATTTATAGGGAAAAGATATGGGACCCTCAGCTCAAATAAGTCTAAAAGTACAAATGTAATGTTAAAAAAAGCCAAATTGATGCCTATAACTCGTTTAATTGAGCACACGAGGGAGCACACGATGGCATTATTTGAAAACGTCGGACGGACGGATATGATGGAAGAGTTAACTCCATTTGCCCAAAAACACATTGAAAATAGGCGAGAAGAAGCAAGGAATGTGATTGTATTGCCTGTGTCAATGTATGAATTCCAGTTAACTCACTATATCACCAGGTACATTGCATTCATACGATGATGTACATAGCGTGTGTTCATTTATGCGTGAGGCTTCATATCATGTTAGTTTAAACACGTTATTTTCATTTATCATGTATCCGTCATGATTGTATGATACATTGTGTAATCAAGAACACGATAGAGTCGCTTATCATGCACCCATACTCGTGATATTTTCTTCACAAGATGTGGTAAAATTGGTTGATCATACCTACATATGTGGAAAGTTTCAACATCTGGGTCTACCATGCAAGCATGCAATTGCAGCAATCGATAATAGACACTTATATGTGTTTGAGTACTATGAAAGATGGTACTCTACTGAAATATATAAACTAACCTATCAAGAGCCCTTACACCTAACGAAGGATAGGCACTAGTGGGCACCAGCTGGAGTTATGCCTACATTCAGCCTACCTATCCCTCAAAAGCAGTAGGGGTGTCCATGAAAAAATCGGATAGAGTCACAACCGCCTCATAATGCCCCACGAAAATGTGGAGCATGCGGTCAGTTGGGTCACAACCGCAAATAATGTACCAACACACATGGGGGGCCTCCCAATGTGGCAGATGTCCCAACGACAAGACGAAGGAGGTCAAATAATAGAGTATGCAAATACCGTAAGGAAGGGAACATCGATCAGGCTTACCTTTTCCACCCCTGTTCTTCAGCTGAAATTTTTGTATATGTATCGTGTTATCAACAACACGTAATATATAATTAATGTGTTCCTAAAACATGAATTGTTGTACATAGGGTATACTGTATATTTGTATCGTGTAATCAACAACACGACCAAAAGGGGTTACATGTTACTAATTACACGATAAAATCAAGTTGTCAAAGAGTGTCCATTGCTTACACGATATTGGTCATATCGTGTGTTCGAACACATGACAATTTCATTATAATAACAACCCAATTCTCGAGGCATCATTCCTGAAGCAGCACCGCAATGTTCGCTGCATCAATACCTTCCATAACCTGATCGTTCGTAACCCTCTCACCCTACCTATATATATATATATATATATATATATATATATATATATATATATATATATATATATATATATATATATATATATATATATATATATATATTAGGGTTAGGTTTTGCAGAACGCTCACCCACTAAACGTCGGCACCAAGACAGATTATTCCGTAGATTGCTTTTGTGCCTAATGGTGTATCTTCCCCCCGTCAGATATGGTACTCACCTGGATTTGGGGGGGAAGAACGCGACTAGGCATTATTGCAATGTCTCAAATGGTTCGTGCCATTGCATCTGGCTAAAACACAGTAAGATTCCGTTGTATTGCAGTATATCTAAGGAGTTTGCAGGGAGATTGCTATCATAGTGATGTTCTTCGCAGAGACAAATCATACGGGATATTGCTATAGCGGTGGCTAGTGAATCGGCCCTCCATCGGATACGGTCCTCACCTATATCCGATGGTGGGCACAATTTACTAGACGACGATATATCAATGTCTCCAATGATCCATCGCATTCACACCCTATCTGTCATCAACATCCTCAATGATCCATTCTGTGAATAATATTATTTTTGGTAGCATGAACTAAGGTTATGAATATCTAAATATAAGTAACAATTATCGCATGTTCTGGAACCCGACTTTGGTACACATTGTTTTATCAAATACATGACAACACCACCGACTAGGTGTCCCCAAGTATTTACGAAACAATCATTTGCTTACTAACACATAATCGAATGGATTGTAAATTAGAACACATGACTGGCAGCGCAATCATGTATAACATGATATCAGAGGATGACGCAGTTTGCATGATAACATGACCTAAGAGACCATCGTTCATCTAAGTAATCTATTCCCGAAGAGTCGCCATAATTTTTTGTGATTCCCTTAAATGCTCGTGCGGTAATTCCGAACAATTAGCACAAGTTTCGGGGTTTCAATAACTTCCATAAGCCGACACTTCAGAACAATCCCACCCTACCTATAAATATAATGGTGACCCATGGGCATACCGAATTCAAGGGGAGGACCCGAAAGAGAGGAGGATCGTCTGCACCTCAACGGAACCTCCATGACATAGCTATATCACCATTGTCCAATCATGTAACCCGTTATACGCGATTGTCCTTGACCTATGGAGGCTGCTTATAACTGGAACGTGTTCAGTGAGTGGTGTAATTCCAATGTCATTTGGCTGAAAGCGACCCCGTGTAAATACAAACATGATAACAACATGTATTTCTATTCCAGTGGATAGTTATAAAATAAGGGGTCAAAAAATAAGAAATTTGTCAGTTAATAGAAGAGTGAAAAAAGTCTATTGTCTAATTACAATTCATTATTATCTAGATCGAATTCCTCGTCGATTCTGGCCCGAAGAATAGCAGCACAGATCTGCAGCCTGACCAAGCCAGCTATCTCGAGTTGTCTAAAATCAGGTAGATGGACATCCCCTTCTTGCTTCGCTACGTAGTACATGAGGTACAAACCACAATCTTCATTTATTTCCAGGTACGGGTATTTGTTGATCTTAGTCATTGGCCACTGTCGAGCACCCTTTATCTTAAAAGCCTTCTTCATTCCATTGGCAACATGTTTTCTAACACTGTCTGCCACTGCAAAGTGGTGACTGTGGTCACCCTTTAGGGGATTGTACCATCTAAATCACTTCTCCCTATAGTGGACAATAAGCAAGAGAAAGTGGCCCGTGACGTAGATAGGAATGAAACCGCTCTCCATGTTAACATTCAGGCCTCTCAACATTATGCCAACGAGTATGCCCTCTTTCTACGCCGGCCCTTCGGCCGTGCTGTTAAAATAGTGTTGAATGGCGAACTTACCAAAAAAATAGTTGGGGTACCTGCCTAGATTTCTCAAATTTCATTCATTAAGAAGTTGGAAGAAGACGTATATGACCTACACAAAACCAAACGTGTTAGTAATGACACGATAGTCGACAGATCATGAAATCTTTTACACGATAAGTTATTATATCGTATGCATGATAACATGACGCATTTACAAGTCATGTATTAATTATAACGCTAGTTATACTTCAGCCATTAAAGTCAAAACTTAGCGAATTAGGGAAACGATAATTAATTGTAAATCTTTGTCAGTTATTCAATCATTTGATTGATAACACGATAAAGGTTAAAACATATGAGCAATGAAACAAGATTACCTCATTCGTTATGCACTCCTGCTTTAACAAAGATAGATAGTCGGTGTAGATGAGTGTTTCAATGGGCCACAACTTGTATGGGTTCGACAGAAATTCCGTGATAATGTCCTTATCTACCTCCTTCTGAAGCTCCATGTGGAACACCAACTATGTATCAAGATAGTCCTTCAGCCGCATACTGAGCTCCTCCTTATTATGGTACCCTCCTTATTCGTCTTATTCGCAGTATCATCTTCGACCTCTAACACATTGCGGATACTCTCCATTATTTCCACATCTACTAAAGGAGTATCTGGTAAAGTGCTACCACTAGAGCCAACATTTGAAACAGCTAGTTCCGGGGTGGGAGACTTTGGATGCGCTGGATGGATATTGCATGGGCCAGGTACCAATGCCAGAGGAACTTCGTCAACAGGCATTGCAGACTGGGCAATGTGTCCAAACTTGGCTAACTTCCCACCACGACCTCCAGGGGAAAGTTTGGTTCCACGGCCTCCCGGGGAAGGTCCGATTACATGACTTCCCGGGGTTCTTCTTCAACATCCCAAGGTTGTTCTTCAACCTCCCGGGGTGGTTCCACCACCTCCCATGGTTGTTCCAAGAATTTTGCATTTAGCTTTGTTAAAAATCTAGTTATTATGGTCCTTTGCAACTTTAGACCAGTCTTCTTCTTGGGTTTGGTGGCAGCTTGCGGTTGTCGTTTCTCTATATTAAGAAGTAAGCAATCATGTTAGTAAACAAATGCTATGCACGCCAATCGTCTTTTACAAAACATGATGAAACTGCATATCGTATTGATGAAAAAACAAAAAGAGCACTAATCATGCTAACAATCACACGACCACAACCAGATTGTTTTCAAAAGTAACGATTGTTTCAATGATTGTGTGATCGATGACACGATTATAATGGAACCATCTTTTTTAATACTCGATTGTTTAGTCTATCATGTACTCGATTACACGAATATCCCCTGACGAAACACTACACATTAAAATGTCCTACTTACTCAAAATGAATCCCTCGTCCACCGGTTGAGGGATAGGAGCTGATGGTTGGCGAGCTTCTCTAGATTTTGTAGTTCTTGCTTTTAAACGAACCGACGGTGATCCTCTGGTTCTTAGAGGATGGGTTGATGCTTGGGCGACCTCCGGTTGAAGGGGTTCATGCGGCTGTTCTATCTCCGGTTCTTTGGGGGGCTGCATCTATTCTATGAGGCTAGTTGCCACCTCAAGATCGTTCTTAACACGCTGGAGTGCAGCCTCAACTCGCTCCGTGTTCCATCCCCTCTCACCATAGAGAACAACCTTCTCCAAAATAACATTACAAATTCCCATCATGACATCAACTTGCATTACGAATGATCCAATGACATCCTGGCCAGAATGTACATGCCCCGACGTCTCACCGTGGAGGGCGTGGGTGGATCTCATTGGCCGGAAATGTTGCGTACCCAACTACTTAGCCTTTGGGGTAGCCCATCGTCCATCCATCAAGTGCGCCTCTTCGGCAATTGGTGTGATTCGCATTATAATTTGTGAATCTGGCTTCGGCCGCATGAAGACCTCCTTGCACCACTTCATCATCCGGTGATAGGAATCTTCTTCATCCACTTTTCGTCAGCTAGGTCAAGTTTATTGGCCTTCTCCACGTCGCTCAAAAGTTGGGTAAATCCGGGCCACCTCTTGCACCTCGGGCTGCATGGAGAACCACTGGGAGCCCATATGGAGGTATGCTCATAAAACCATACCTGGCAAACAATACAAAAGATAATGGTCAGTAGTGTAAATGGTCAGTATCCTAAGCAAGACAACTTAGTCGTGTTACTGATAATATGCTTGGATCCACATCATGATTCCTATGACATGATACTTACGCATTGTGTAATGACCGATCCACGATATTACACTTAGACATGTTACAGAGATCATGATAGGTCTACGTGTATGTTATATGGCGTATGTCTGATAACATGATCAACTCCGTATCGTGTGAGCGATACCACAATATACATGTGTGTGTAAACATGTCGTGTTATTAGAGAGATGCTAATGGTCGTTAGCATGATATATAACATACGAGCATTACCTGGAGCACTAATGAAGCCCCAACGAGAATTCTGGCCGTGGCAGAATGCTCATCCTATTTGTTCATGATGTTCTGGTGGGCTGTTGATATGCCTCTCATCAGCATATCATGTACGGAGCCAGCCCAATTGTAGCTCCCCACGACCGATAGGTCATCTATGTAATCACACAGAGCTGGGGATACAGCTCTGTTGCTCTGTGTAAATAACACGAGGACACCCATGTGCACGATAGCCAACTGTGCTAAGTCTTGATCTGAAACAATCTGTGTTTCGGCAGGCACTTCTTTCAACATTTCTTCAATTCCTATCTTCTCCAGCAACTTCCCTTGGAATAACTTCTTATAGAATTGCCCCTTGCCTTGGGCAGCCTCCCCCTCACTACTTTCCAGTTTACACGGGTTCCCTTTTCCCCTCAAACCCGTGATCATAGTCACTTCATCCACATTAAGGGGTAGTCTTTTGCCCCTTATGTTGAAGACCTCCTGTGATTCATCCCAACACTCACCAATGAGAACATCCAACAATGGCATGGAGATGATGATGGACTCGCTGTCACAGGAACGAAGCTTTGCCTAGCGTCAGCACTCGTGATGGTCTAACTACACCGTGCAGCCAGCAGCCAATGTCTCGCGACCTTCCCACTCATATACACAAGGGAACAAGCAATCAGCCAACAAATCCTTCTCTGGTGCAAAGGAACTCTGCCCAGTGCTATGTATCACTATCCATCAGAATACGATGCCACGGAGAGAGCAAGGGCTGATCAACCAGGCCGCAGCACTCTCTCTTTGAGAGCACTCTGGTTTGCAATCACAATGTGTCTATCAGCCATGGCTGCCCTGCACTATCCCTTATATAGACTCAGCCTTGGCCGGTCCTTATGCTAGTAGAACATACAAACCCACCCATACAAGGAGTCTCACCCTGAACAGCTCTCTCCACCTTAGCCAGCCGCCTTAGTCCAAATCAGGAAACCAAAGGAGTCTGTCTTCGACTAGGAGTCCAGCGTCCTGCTGCCTTCACTCCTACTCGAGCTAGGAGTGGGGCTGCTTTGCAAACATGAGTCCTAGCCACCTTAGGAGTCCATCCCTAAGGGGTTGTGGTGCCCAGCTTGCCACCTATAGTCCTACCCACGCAGGGACTCCTCCTCGGCCTTCTCCGCAAGGCGAGTATCCATCCGGAACCTCTCCAATGCTACTCCCAACATCCATCCGCGCCCAAGGGGCGGCCTAGGCTGTCCATCACCCAGGTAGACTTGGTTGTCCACTATCCCAGCCTGCTTCTACTGCCTATGTCGTGTGCTCCCATACACGCCAAATCAAAAATTGTGCATACAAATATCCAAGAGACCTCACCACGAAACCACCACTGATGTTCTCCAAGCTAGATTAATCACTCGTTCGGCCAAAAAAGTTTATTCCATTACCGGGATTGCCACAAATGGAACCTAGATACAAAGAAGAACATGCTTTGGGGCGTACTGTTTCAAACTCAACTTGTGAAAAAAACTCATTCCAGAACTAATGCCGGAGTGTTCTTGGCACAATAGTTCCAAAACAAACAAAAAACCCTAATCTTCAATGTCTAGTCGTATATGTCGAAAAATCTTCTCTCATGCTGCATGCACGCTACTCAATTAGAGGACTCTTCAATCGGAATGGAGTTTTCAATCGGAAAGGCCTTTTAAATCGGAGGAATCATTGGCGTTTGTAGTCATATGCCAATGAATGCAACTTAGTGAGGGTTTTACACAATATAAAACCCTATCTCCGGTCAGGCGTATTTTAGTCCAAAATTTACCTTATATCGTGTTATGCTAGGTTTTATGGGATTTCCATTTAAATTCCAGGGAATATGTAATTTTTCGTTCTTTGGCCAGGCAATATGGAAAAAACTCTTTTAAAAATGACCTAAAATGTTGCTATTAATATTAAACAAAGGGAGTATTAGTTTTTATGGGAACTTCACTGCAAACACTGCATCAGTGTTATCAGGAAACAAAATACTAGTGTTAGAAATGTTGCATTATATCTAAACATTTAATCCACATATGGCTAATTATTTTTGTCACACCCGGGGTTTTTGAAATATTTTTCATAAAATTTAAATAAAAATTTTGCAATATAATGGTTGTGAATTTGTGAAAATTGATGAAAATACGAAACCTGTGAAAAACATTTTTATAATTTTCATTCATTTGTATCAAATCCATCTCAATACTTTCTTTTCAACTCAAAACAAAGATATAACAACGATAAATCATTCAAATCCCATAGTTCATTCATCCCCAGCGTGAATAACGAACAAAAGACACATTTGCCATGGCCATGGGTTTTCAATATATTTTTCCCAAGTGTAGCTGGGTACAAGTTCCATAATAGTCCAAAGTAATAAGACAGTCCATGTACAAGTCCAAAATAATACATGTAAGAGCACTCACCTCACTTAATACATATACTTCAAAATTTATTTACAAAAGATCGTGGCATAAATTAATCAATGAGCAATAGAATCAAAAATCGATCTCCAGTCCAAAAAGTGTATCCTCAAATGCTAAGCAGCTCTCGAACTAGGCCCCATGGAAGTCCCTAGAGTGTCTGTGGATTAGAGAAAGAATATGAGTATTTTCATACCCAGTAGGAGAATCAAAATCAGTGATCCTTAAAAGTTCACACCACAGCTGCTCTACAAGACAGTAGCATACCATTAACTAGGAGAAAATAAATAATCTCAACCAGAGTACTACAATTCCTCTGAGCTTCCTAGACTTACAAATTTTCTTTCCACCTTACTTATAACAAATCACATCCTATCAAACTCTTATTCTCACATATGTACTACTTACACTTACAGTCTTACGCTTATTATCTTACACTTACACGCGATAAATAGAACTAATTAAACCTCAGTTAGCTCTAATGTCGAAAGGAAAGAATGTCACTAGGGCAACACCTTGACCTTCGGGAAGAAACCTATGCGCTAAAAAGATTCCGAAGGCAAAGTACATTGGTGCTCATAGGGCACAGGATCAAACAGGTAAGAGCAGATCCATGATACTACTTACCTGAGCGCGCAAATGGCCACTCTCTGGGGCCATACAGGGCCAACAAAGGCCTAAAAGTGCCAATTAAGGCAAGAAAACTTACAGTGCCTCTCTTGGGCGAAAAACATACAGTGCCACTCTTGGGCGGAAAAATTTACAATGCCACTCTAGGGTAGAAAGCTTACTGTGCTCTCAACAAAGCATCAAAAATATGAAGTTACACATTTTGAATACATCACCACAAGGGTATGAACCATGTTGACCTTACAAGTGAACAACTGACCATCAGTCAGTCGTCAATCGATACGGAATTCAATCCATCAAACTAGCTAAGGATTCACTCATATTATGAATCTACATAATTTAATTATGTTGAAGTTTATAGTTTATACCTTATGCAAGTACCATTATAGTTTGCACTTTTACCAGTAACATATCTAAGCCCCAAACCCTAATCTGCCGATTTACTAAACCTTGAAGTCTCTGCCTCACTTCTATGAAATTCGAATGAGCCGAACATGATCGTCACTTATCAAACATATGCATATCGTCATCACATGTATAAATGCTCATAGTTCTGAACCATACACCTTACAACATACTTTACAGCCTTTAGAGCATGCAAACATAATTCTTTACGTAAGCATAATAACCACTCATGCATTTAGCAAGAAATATAATTAATTACATGGGTCTTCTGCTCGTCCATCTATCTAAAACAAGAATGAATCATAATGTAAATGTCTGACTAATCAACTAACCAACACACAGATAATTTTAAAATATACGCATATGGCCACTATAATTAACCTCTACACTTGACATCCTCCACATTAATATACATCTAAACATCATGCAATTAAACACCTTAGTCCTAGCATGCATTCTATTAGAAAAGCACGCTAGAGTGAATTTCTAAGGTTCAATGTCTCCTACCTCATCATCCCGGCCAAAATTGATGTCAGGGCATACCACAAAGGCTGTGTTGGTGCATACTCAGCAGCCCATGCACCCTTACACTATGAGAGACATATCTGGGGTAGAAACTGCAACGGAGATCTCCAATTAATGCTTGCAGTTATGAACGTCTCTTGCAGTACCCACACCGGTGATTCAAATGCCTGCATGCCCAAAGAAGAGTTGATATGAGCCCAACAACATGGGTAGGGTTTAGGCGCATAGTAGGAGGGGGAAAAGAAATGTAGTGGTGGTCCCGGCTGCCGGCAACGTGAATTAGTCACTGGGCAATTCTCCCTGCAAATTTTTTAATGGAAGAGCGGGATAAAATTGGAGAAGAGGAAAAGGGTATGTGAGGAGATAAGTCAAGACCTGAGGTGGGAGAGACGGCATCGGGACCAACAGAAAATGGATCAAGATGGCGACTTTCTCTGGTCCCAGGAGCGGTTTGGCCCAAAAACAAGGCAGGGCCGTGAGAAGTGGTTGATCGGAGTGAAAACTCCGCGTGCATAGCGACTCGACAATAGCCCAAAGGGTCGGCAGAGTAGTCGCCAGCCGGAAGTAGCTCACGGTGGCAAACCCCATCGGCTACAGCGGTGGTTTGGCCCAGAACAAAAAAATTCCCAAAACAGTCCACGAATAAAATTTTTGGAGAAAGGGCCGACCGGATTAAAATTGGGGAAGAGGGTGCACCTCCTGGTTCATGGTGGCCAGGCGACTGCTCTGGCAAATTCCGACGGCTTTCGACAGCTCCAGCAGCGATTTGGCTCAAACTGCACATTTCATCCACAATCTGGACGGCGCACGATTTACAGGGGAGGAGGCACAACGGTGGCCGAAGGTGGCGTGGCCCGTCTCACGATGATTGGATGGTCAGACTCTAGTGAAGGCGAGGAGCGGCCGTGGTGTTCACAGTAAAAAAGGGGTAGAGTGTCTCTCCTGTCTACCGGCAGAAATTACTATGCAGAATGCTTTTCGTGTTCTGTGTTTTGTTTTGATCTTTTCTCTCTCTCTCCTTTTTTTTCACACGTGCACCTCTACCTCGAACGCCTCACTTCTTTTACCCGCATGAGAACTCCCGATGCATGGTGAATTCCCCCACAAGACCCCACCGTGACCAAAATAACTTTATTTTTTATCCGAGAGCCCTGTCTTAAGGACCGAGTTTTTTATTTAAACTCCGAATCTTAACTTACGCATTTAAACTCTTAAAAACATACAAACCTTTTCCGCCCATGACCGAGGTTACGTACAACACTAACACATAATTATCGAGAAACGTAATACAGAAGATTAAACAAATAGTCAAATCCCCAAGAAGCAAATAAAGAACCACAAAAAAATCTAGGTTATTACAATTTTGGTTTGATGCATATATGGCTCTTGGCTCAACATCATTTTAGATTAAACAATAAAACAGTGGAGCATACAAAAATGAACTAGAGTCGTTTAGGAATATAATCTAATGCATGTAATCTTATTAGAATACATGCTATTCACTCAACTTACTCTCTCACTCAACCCTTAGTTGCAGCAGCCAGGAATGTTTCCTGCCTCACTTTGTGCTCATGTGGAAAGGGCATTGGCTAGTTGTAGAGATGATACACAAAAAACAGCCTGTCAAAAAATAATGAAAGAGGTGTTTCTGAGAGGCTTTGCAACTTAATTTTTACCTCTATCTCTGATCACATTTTACTGTAATAATTGAGGCTTTTCCCTTATTTTGTTTTCCTTAAGCAAAGTGATTGATCATGGATATTTCTAAGAAAATGCCTTGTTTAGCTTCACAACATAAGGCTGAGATTCTGGATGACATCACTACAGGTAGTCTAACGTTTACTTTTCCATTCTAATATTGGATCATTCTTCACATTCTAAGATAGGATCTTGATTATTATTATTATTGTGCAATTGAAGAGGGTTTGTTCCATTTTGAGGATTTAATGAACAATGAATCGATTTCTTCGAGCTTACTCATTTTGGAAGAGAATTACAATGATGCTTTCTCTAGCAAAGGTGATATAAATGAATGTTTATCTATTATGCTTACTCATTTTGAAAGAATGTTTATCTATGAGAATGCTTTCTCTGCAAAGTTCTTGTGTCTTTTCATCTTCCCAGCTAATGTTCCATTGTACATGACTAGGTTCACAGTAAACATATCTTAACATATTATGTTGGAGTAACCACCCATCAATAACTACTGCAAGGACAGTCATCTCTAATGCTCCCTCCATAGTAGTTTTTATTAAATAGTAAATTCTGCATCTAGGAGAAGGGGAAAGTACGCTTATGATACTCTTTTTAAGTACTATTAGTGAGCCCAGCACGAGTGCATCTAGAGTTTGATATAAATGGTTTATGATATGTGTAACATGTAGGCTTTCAGTGGAAATGCAGGTAAATTTTGTGTTGGTCACCTAAAAAGAGGGTAAATTTTGTCTTGTACTCAATTCTGAAATCTGAACTACGAAATTTTGTTCCTTACTATGTATATGATATGATTTTTGGAGATTGCAACACATATGCACTGTTGGGAATTGCACAGATCTAGCAGTTTGTAGCTTTCTGAAGTTTGATCTCCTAGCATTTAATCTGAGGATCTGCAACTTGTAGGGTCTTTGGGGAGCACCAATAGTAAGGAGTTGGAGATTCAACCACCATGACCACCCTTTGTAGTAGTCCAAATAAAAGTGGGGTGCTAGCCAATCTAAAGCTTATATTGAACTCTTCTATTGGATATTCCCTTTCTTCATACTCCGATAATATTAATGATACTAAACAATGATTGAGGCAGGTACAAATTAAAGATCATTTTGCACAAATTTGGATTACTTTAAAAACTTTTATTCTCTTTTGTTGCATCTATATTCATGGCACTTATGGCATGCATGTCTTAGTGGGATTGGTAATTTCTATAGACTTGTTCTGAAGTCAATTAGAGGTTTGAGGAGTCCAAAACAGGCCTCGGTTTCATAGACAAGATGACTTTCTACAGACTTGTTCTTGAATGGTGTATTGATTTTTTTGCTTGTGTTTAGATCTAATCCTTTGAACGTGGGGATGTTATGTTTACTTGTTTTGCTCTTAGAAATATTTGATTGAACTTGCTTATTTGTGTGCCCTAGATTGCTAGTTGTTTCTCATATAATTTTTCTTGATTTAAGTGCTTAAATTGTGGTGCTTGGGTTGTTTTTGTTGGATTAAAATTTGAATAACTCAATGAATGAACGTGGGGACTTAGGAAATCCAATTAATAAACTTCCCTTGTTTGATAGCCAGAATTTCTCATATTAAAAAAATATGATGAGAGTATTTATATAAGTGCTTGATGAGAATGCTTGGAAAGTGGTTGTTAAAGGATGGACTCCTATGATGACCAAAGGCATGGAAGATAATTCAATTCTAAAAGATGAAACTGAATAGAATGAGAATGAGACTAAGCTTATAAATCAAAACAGTAAAGCCTTTAGTGCATTAATCAATGCCATAGGAAAATCACGACACAAGTTGATCGCTAATTGTATATCTGTCAAGGTTGCATGAGAAAAATTGGTAAAATATAATAAAAGAACTAAGGTTATGAATGTGTTTAGGCTACAGATGTTCACCCTAGAGTTTAAGAACATGATAATGAGTGAAGAAGAGACAATTTTTCAATACTATGATAAAATCCCAGGAAAAGTAAACACATGTGATCAATTAGGAAAGCCTATACCTGATTATCTTGTTATGAGAAATATGTTAAGGTCCTTATCCTCTAAATTTAAAATTAAGGTAAGCTGTCAATGATGAATATAAAAAGATTGATACTTTAGACATTGAAGAGTTGGTAGGTTACCTTAGAACTTTTGAGATGCAAGAAGAGTCCTAGAACAAAAAGGAGTTGTTTGAAAAGTCCAAGGGAAAATAGAATGACTTAAAAGCATATAAAAGAACTTTCAAGAAAATTAAAGTGTTAAACACCTTAAAAGAATATGAAGAGTCTAAAGGTGATGAAGAACTAATGTTTGTATTAGCTAGTAACTTCAAAAAATTCAAGAAAACTCTGAACTATAGATTTGAGAATAAGGGAAAAAAATTTAGGAAGAAATAAATAGAGAAAAGAGATGAGAGGCAAACTAAATAAGACAAGAAGAATTTGAAATGCTTTGAATGTAGTAAGGTAGGTTACTTTGCTACTAATTGTCCTAACAGTAATTCTAACAATTCTTATGATGATATACCTAAGAAATCAAAAGTGTTTGAGTATAAGAAAAGGGTAAAGGTGTTTTAAGCAACTCAATTTGATGAGAGCTCTTCTAAAAAAGAAGAATCGTGCAACTATGTAACCTTCCATATAAGTGTGAAAGATGATAGTTTTGAAGAAGATTTTCATGACTCCACTTCTCTTGAAGAGAAACTCTGAGTGTGAGGTTGATTCTATGAGTTTAAGGGATTCCTCTAATAATTCTTAGTGTTGACCAAGAAAAACAAAAGCCTTGAGAGAGAGTTGAAATGGAAAGAGTATAAACTAGTTTTGTCTTCTCAAGAGGCAAACAGATTAGTGGAGACTGAAGTTGAATAACAAACTTGAAAAAGAGGTGCATGACCTTAAGAAAGACTAAGAGGGAGTAAGGAAGAGAAGTTTAGTACTCCCAAGAGAGAATTCATGTCCTCTAAATAGAAATTATATGGATTCAAGAGTCAAGAAAAGAAATAGGAAATTATGCTTAGCATAAGTCAAACCAACAAAATGGGCTTAGGTTTTAGGAATTACCTGTCTACCCCCTTAGCAAAACCTACAATCTTTGTGAAGGCAAAGAGACTAATAAAAACCCTAAGATAGTACCCAACCCACCTAAGTCAAGAGTCAAAAGAGGAAGAATAGGTTCTAGTATTGTGGGTGTGTGACATTTGCCATAGTGAGATCCATACTAGAGGAGAATGACCCAAGAATTACCCTTTCAAACTTAGGTCAGAGAAGAATGAGAAGAAGCACACTACCCCTTCTACCACTAAGTTGCCTCACCAAGTGAATAAAAAAAAAGATGAAGAGTGGATGAAGAAGGTTGATATTCAAGCATCAAATGATCAATTATGAAGAGCAAGAAAGTCAATCTTAGGTTGTCTTAACATTAGATAGCTAGCAAGGCTAAGGAGTCCTAAATCTTTAAGTAAGAGCTTTTGATTTGTGTTTGTGGTTTAATTCTTTCTATTGTTGGGACATTCATGTTTTTTATTTTTCTTGAATTTTACTTTTTTTCACATATTTTTATGCCATTGGTTTTGAATTGAAAAATAAAACATAAAAAATGGAATATAATCAAAAGCACAAAAAATAAGTGTAGATTTTGCTTGGTTTTGTAATTGGCTTTGTTTTGGTTTTTGATAAGTTTAGCACTTGAGATATTCCAAGATTAATTTTCTTTTTAAGTTAAAAAGCAATATGATTAACAGTCAAATATACCTTAACGAATAGAAGGATACACATAAGAGAGTGATGATCAATTTAATTTTTTTTCTTAATGTTGCAATTCTTTGATTTTAAAAACTTATACACATCATGTTGAGACTTAAGTCACTTTTATGTATGAACATCAAGAGAGAATTCTTAAACATGAGTTGACTTAGGCATTTGGATTTTAGTAGAGTTTATGTT
Organism: Saururus chinensis; assembly: GCA_035235625.1. NCBI lineage: Eukaryota > Viridiplantae > Streptophyta > Magnoliopsida > Piperales > Saururaceae > Saururus > Saururus chinensis. The sequence continues at coordinate 11,628,624 of CP141142.1, read as the reverse complement.
ATTAAATTAGAAGATCTTTGGCTAGATTTCTATTTAAAATTCAAAAAGAAAAGAAAATTTCATGTAATGTACTTCAATCTTCATGAATTTTATGTACTTTAATATCTCTTTAGCTAATGGAATTGTCCTCGTAAATATGGTGGCAAAGGGCTACTTAATTAGGTCGGCCTGAGCTAGTGTTAAGCTCCTATCCTCTTCATATCAAGAAAAATGAAAGAAAAAAATTAACAATGCAAGTAGAGAGGATTTAAAAAAAAAGTCAGCCTTAAAAAAATGATTTGAGGAAAAATATCATAACTAAAAAAGAATGGGCATGTGGATTATGGGTTATTGATTATTTTATCTTTTTAGAAAAATTAAGTACATAGATTCTCGCTAAAGAGAGTTAAAAATGTAAATTTTGCCTTTCTAGTGTTTGAATTAGGACTGGGAATTGGGTCGGGTTGGGTCAAATCAAGTCAAGTCAAGACCTGGCCCTATTTGTTAATCCAGTTAAAAACCCAAACCCTAACCCTACTTTGGTCGGGTTGGGTATGTTCAAATTTATTTTATCTTAATAGTTTATACATTAACTTTGCATGGGCCAAATATAAAGAATTTTTAGATACATTGAAACATTATAAATAAATGTCAATCATTTTCTATGATATTTGAAAAAGTAAGAGTTGGAGAGAGAGTATTGCAACATTATTAGATACACTTCTAAAACTATAAAAATCCCATAGAAAATTACTATTAACTATTAAATAAAATAAAAATATAAAAGAAAATAGAATTACAAGAATTTTTTTTATAATTTCTCCATTTTACATCATTATATTATTAAATAATGGGCTCAAGGTTGGGTTATGCGGGTAAAGCCCTACCCAACCCTACTTTTAAAATGGATAAAATTTTCAAACCCGAACCTTGACCCTAACTGTATTCGAGTTGGGTCACGTGCAGGGTTGGGCGGGCGGGTTCAGGTTAGGTAAACGGATCGGGTTAGATTTTCCTAGCCCTAGACTGAACAAATTCGTCTCAGTTTGGTTAACAGTGATCTTGTGAGATTCAAGATTAAAAGAGACAAGAGTTTACTACATTGGTTATTTTCTTCAAAATTTAATAAAACAGGATTAATGTGTCAAAAAGAATAGAATAAAATTAACAATCGCATACTAATGAAGTTGACTAATCTAAGGCAAGGTATTAATAAACATAATATGTAGATGCACTTAGATTAGAGGAAAATTGATCAAAAATCGTCAAAAGGAGCTCAACTATGCTTATTTTCATTGTTTGATTTTTATGTTGAGTTTTTTATCTCAAATTGAAGCACTTTCCATAGAATTCAATGTTTTTTAGTATTAGAATTTATCATCGTTTGTTTTTTTAATGTTTTGAAAACAAAAATTTTGATTGCTCAAAGGTTTTTTCAAGACCATTTGTGAATAGAAGCATTTCAAAATTAAGTAATAATTAACTAATTTTTTAAACATAGTATTGATTGCTTATATCTTTTTTGTCTAAAAGTCAAATTAATATAATTCTTCTTAATATGAAATTTTGATGTGGTTGCTTGAATTGTTGAACATTTAAAATTTGTGCTTACTTGTTTCTTGAAATAGTATTATACATGTATGTTCTTACTTGTGTATATCACACCTCATTAGATATAAGTGTCATAAATTAATGAGAAGTATCAATGTCAAAGTGATGGACACGTGATATATTATGATTATTTTTGTTTTATGTCTTGATGATTGTGTACTTGACTAATATGCTTAATTGACATTTTCATTACTTGTTAGCCATCAAGTTTTTGTTTATTTATGTCAAAACCGAGGAGAAGTAATTATTAAAAATCAAAGTGCTTATCTTTACTTGATTAAAAAGGACTGTGCAAATTATTTGATTGTAAGTGTGTAGGGTTATACAAGGCTTTCCAAGCTCAATTTTAAATAAGTTTATATGAGTCTATGTTAAGTCTTTGAGTATCATGTTATTTTGTACAATTTAAAAGTCAAAGCACTATGTTAAGAGTTGTAATTTTATTTTGAGTTTTATATATGTAGTGTTTTGACAAAAAATAGCCAAAGGGGGAAATTGTAAGCACATCAGTCATATGTCAAATTTATTTATTAATTTTTTTGTCAAAATTATGTGTAGAAACCTTTAGTATATACTGAGTCTTAAAATCTGATGAGAGGTTGTTATGGTCGAATTAGATTTACAATTGAAAGACTTGAAAAATATGAACAAACGTGTTCTTTTGGCTCTAGATAAAAGACTGAATATTGTTGAATGTTTTTTAAGATTATTAAAATCATATTCACATATAAAAATCACTTAAAGAAGTTTCAAAAGTGATTTCAAAGATTTTGGAGGTTTTAGGATAAAAAGGGCAAAATGGTAAAAATATAGACAGAACGATCCATCATTAACATAAAGTTGATTGGAATGATCAATCAACACCTGATTTTGTCTTGTGTAAAATGAAGCCGAGAGTTATTGATTGATCACTTTGATTAATCAATCGATTGGTTGGAGTATCCTACATAAAACAAACAGTGAACAAACAATCATTGTTTAGAACATCGATCGCTTCAATGACTAGTTACCCTAATTAAGTCATTCCAAATTCTATTTTTTTCCTTACTAAAGTCAAAGACCTAAACCAACATAGAGAGCTATATAAGGGATAAAAAATCACAAATTTTGAGAGAGAAAAACCCTAAAGAGATTATAGAAGAAGGCTTTATACCTTTGCATAATATATTCCAAATGAGAATTCACATAAAGCTTTGAGCTGAAGATTAATGGTAAATTCATAAAGCTATTCTGCAACTAAGAAGAGATTTCACATAGAGATTTCAAAGAGAAGTTATAGCATATCTGCGATGGGAGATTGAAGATTCCAAAGGAGTCCAATGTCAATAAAATAAGAGGAGTTTATTGAAGGCTAAAAGAAGACAAAGACAAAGCAAGGAGGAAAAGAAGTTTCATGTATTTGAAAGAGAAGACTTGAACTCTAGCAACTATAAAGATTTGAGGAGATCTAAATAGAAGGAGTTTGTGTTACAGTCGAACCAAAGCTTGGTGGTTTGCTTGTGTAGATATAATGTCTTACTTGCTAGTAGTGCATTGATTTGTTCCAATTTTAGAACTGCCATAGTTTTTACCAGAGTTTCGGTTTTCCACGTTAAAATTGTTTCGTGTTTCAAGTGTGGATTGAATGCTTATAGTTTAATTAATTTATTTATTGTGAGTGAGTTTTTGAGAGAATATTTACTTGATTTTGCTATAGAAAAAATCTTGCATAGAGGCTACAACTCGTAGTCTTTATCTTTCATAGATAATCAGACTAGGGGCAATTCTAGTGATCTGCTACATTCTTCCCGATGGATATTGAACTCACAACATGTCTAGCAGATAATGTATCTTGGCTATTGATATGTTTGAGAGCAAAATGTTCAGAATAAATACTCATCATAAATTAAATAATGTCTCCAATGCCTAAGTGCTTGAACAACTACATAGAACTCAACATCATAAGCATTGTATTTGCTTTGTGCTACTGATAGTTTTTTTATTGAAGTAAACAATTAGGCAGCCCTCTTGATTTAGGACAGCTCCATTATCAACCTTAGAAGCACCACAATTGTTCTCAAAAGGTTTTGTAAAAATAGGCAAAACAAACATAGATGTTAAAATAAATATTTCTTTAATAAGGCCAAAAGATCTATCAACTTCATCACTCCAAGAAAAAGTTCACAACTAAATACAATAAGTAACAGGAGTCATGTTGTACTAAAACATGGGATAAATCTCATATAAAAAGAAGCCAATCTTTGAAAACTTCATACCTTATGTATGTTAGTAGGTTTTGGCCATTGTTTTGTTGCATCAACTTTACTTTCATCCATAGCTAATCCATCTTTGGATATAACATGCCCAAGGAAGAGCATGGAATCTTTCGTGAAAGAGCATTTATTGATAGCTACAAAAAAAATGTTGTGAAGATCAACAAGCACATCGCAAAAATGTTGCAAATGAGAATCAAAATCAGAGTTATAAATGAGTATGTCATCAAAAGTATACCACTACAAAACTGCCAATGAATGGTCGAAGGGCTTAGTTCACCACTCTCATGAATGTATTTTGGGCTTTAGACCACTCAAATGGCATGACCGACTACTCATACAACCCTTCCCTTATCTTGATGTTTGTCTTCCATTTATTACCTAGCCTGATTTGAAACTAATTGTACCCACTCTTGAAATCCAAGTTGATAAAGATAATAGTACCACTTAATTGATCAAGCAAATCATTAAGTTGTGGATTAGGAAATAACACTTAATAGTAATTTTGTTAATAGCACAACTACCTACTCATATACATCAACTACCATCCTTTTTTGTGTAAGGATGATACTACACCAGGACCTAAACTATCTCTTATGTGCCTTTTGTTCAGCAACTCATGAACTTATCACTGAAACTCTTCATGCTCTTTGGGACTAAGCTATAATGTGGATAGTTAAGGAGTGTAAATCCTTACATCAAAATCAATTTGGTGTTGGATATCTCTAAGGGGTGGTAATCAATCGGGTAAGGATTGCTAAAAAATATCTTAAAATTCCTCCCCAAAGATTGGAGCTCTACAACAATTTCTCCCTCTTCATTAACCTCTTTTGACACCAAAACATAAAGAAAATCATCCTCTTTTTGTAGGGGGATTTCAATTGTTTCCCTATGCACAAGACAAGAGATGAGATCGGATGACCCTTCCTTGCAAGATATAGAGAAGAATCTTCTTTTTTTTTTATGTAGGATGATCCTCTCTTAGCCAATCGCTACTACTCCTTGAAATTAGTGATAAAGTAGTGGTGATTAACCAATTTTTCAAACCCTTCAATGAAATGGCAAAAAATAAGACAAATTAAAAGTAGAGAAAACATAAGAATATTAAAATTGTCAAAAGATGACAACAAGTATTAAAAAGAAAGAACAAACGGAAAATGAAAATATCACATGTAAGGATTCTTCCTTTCCATGTCTTCTTGTCTTCAAGCTTGAGAATCTTCTTTCCTTTGCCTTGTATAACTTTTTCTATCTTGGATTGAAAAAATGATTTCTTGCAAACTCCTTTAAATTGAAAGGTACTTTGAAAAAGAGATATTTGGAGGACTTGGTGAATAGAGCTTTCTTCTTGGACTTTTCTTCCTTTGTTGATGAAATGTTTTGCTTTTGTTGTTTCTTAGGAATATAGAGTTTTAGACTTCGTAAAGGATTCTTAAACTTGACTATCAAAAGCCCCTCAGTATGAAAAGGATGGGTATTTATAGTGTTAGGATTGTGAAAGTGGATAAAATAGTGGGTAGGGAGTGAGTGATGAGTTAGAGTACGAGTTAGTGGCACTACAACAAAAAGTGCTATTAGCAATGCTTTTATTAGTGATGCAAATATAAGCGTCGCTAAAAACTACTATATACAATGCATAAAAAAGCATCACAAAAGAGTTAAGTATTAGCGACGCTTTTTATTAAGCGTCACTACTAATCATATTAGCCAATCATAATAAAAAGTATGGCTACTACTAATAATATTAGCGACGCTTGAAAATAAATGTCGCTAATAGTTATGCTATTAGCAACGTTTTAACAAGCATCACTAAAAGATATATGTTTTAAAAAGAAAAAATATAACTATTAGCGATGTTTTTTCCTAAGAGTCGCTATTGGTTTTACCAATAGCAACGCTTATAATAGTTACGCTTTTAGCAATGCTTAACAAAAGTGTTACTAATAGTTCTAAATATAAAATTAAAAAAATAAAAATTTAAAACTATTAGTGACGCTTTTATAAAAGCATCGCAAATAGCATTGATAATAGCAATATTTTTTTTACAAACGTTGCTAATAGCTTTATGAATTAATTTTATTTAATAAATAATATATAATAAATAAATATTAAAAAATTTAAATAAACTTCTTAAATATATATTTTTTATTTAATATTTACTATTTGTATATATAATAAATAAATATTAAATTTTCAATAAAAGGTTGTGTCAATAATGGATTAAACTTTCACAATTTATATATAATATATTTTATTTCTTAAATTATCTTATTAATTTTAAAATATAATTTATAATAAAATAGAGAGAGAAGGGAGAGTGATAGAGTGGAGAGGAGAGAGAGAGCAGAGAGTGATAGAGTGGAGAGGAGAGGAGAGAGAGCAAAGAGGAGAGAAGAGAGAGAAAGAGGGAAGAGAGAGAAAGAGAGACAGAGGAGAGAGGAGAGGAGAGAGAGAAGAGAGAGGGAACAGAGAGAGGGAAGAAAGAGAGAGAGAAAGAGGAGAGAAAGGTAGAGAGGGTGAGGAGAGAGAGAGAGAGAGCGAGGAGAGAGAGTGAAGAGAGAGAGAGAGAGAGAGGAAAGAGAGGGAAGAAAGAGATAGAGAGAGGGGGGAACAGAGAAAGAGGAGAGAGAGGGAAGAAAGAGATAGAGAAGAGAGGAGAGAGAGGGTGAGGAGAGAGAGTGAGAGAGAGGTCAAGAGACGGAGAGGGGAGAGATGAGAGAGTGAGAGATAGGGAGAGAGAGAGAGAGTGAGAGGAGAGAGGGTAGAGAGAGAGGAGAGAGAGAGAGCGAGAGGTAAGAAAATTTTAATTATAAATTATTTTAAAAAAATTTAAAAATAAAAAAAATTCTATTAGTGATGCATATAACAATACTAAGGTAGTAGCGATGCATACATGTATGTGTAGCTACTAATTTTTTTATTTTAAAATAAATTAAAATAAAAGAGATAGGGGGAGAGAAAGAGGTTGAAGAGGAAGAGTGAGGGGTAGGGAGGAGAGAGAGAAAGGAAACAGAGAAGAGAGAGAGTGTGAGGAGAGAGAGGAAGAGAGAGATAGATGAGAGAGAGGGTGAGGAGAGAGAGTGAGGAGAGGGAAGAGAGAGATAGATGAGAGAGAGAGAGAGAGAAAGGAGTGAGAGGGTAGAAATAGGGTGAGGAGAGAAAGAGGGAGGAGGGAGAGGAAAGAAATTTTAATTATAAATTATTTTAAAGAAAATTAAAAATAAAAATTCTATTAGCGATGCATATCTGTATGTGTCGCTACAACCTAGTGTAGTAGCGACATATACAGTTATGCGTTGCTACTAGGTTTTTATTTTAAAATAAATAAAAATAAAAGAGATAAGGGGAGAGAGAGAAAGAGGTTGAAAGGGAAGAGAAAGAGAAGAGAGTGAGGAGAGAGAGACTGAGGAAATAAAGAGAGGAGAGAGAGGGAAGAGAGAGATAGAGGAGAGAGAGTGAGGGGAGAGAGAGAAGAGAGAGTGTGTGTGTAGAGAGAGTGAGGAGAGAGAAGGAAGAGACTGAGTAAGGAGTGAGAGGGAAGAGACAAAGTGAGGAAAGAGTGAGAAGAGAGGAGAGAGAGTGAGGAAAGAGTGGGAAGGGAGAGATAGAGTTAGGAGAGAGAGTGAGAAGAGAGAGAGAGGAGCGAGAGTGTATAGAGAGAGTGTGTGGAAAGAGAGGGAAGAGAGAGATAGAGGAGAGAGAGAGGAGAGAAAGTGTAGAGAGAGAGTGAGGAGAGAGATAGAGGAGAGAGAGGGTAGAGAGAGAGTGAGGAGAGAGAGAGGGTAGAGGGAGGGTGTGGAGAGAAAGAGGAGAGAGTGGTGAGAGAAAGAGGGTAGAGAGAGGGTGTGGAGATAGAAAGGGAGGAGAGATAGAGAAAGTGGGAGTGAGATTCAGGAGAGAGAGGGTGTGGAGAGAGAGAGGGAGGAGGGAGAGGAGAGATAGAGAGAGGAGAGAGGGGAGAAAGAGATAGGAGAGAGAGAGGGTAGAGAGAGAGGAGAGGAGAAAATAATTTTAAAAATAAATTTGAGCTATTAGTGACGATCGAGCATCGCTAATAACATTAATTCACGAGCCTCTCTACCCCGTCTCTCATCCTCTCCTCTCTTTTATCTCTCCTTTCTCCACTCTCTCTCTCTTCCCTCTCCCCCTTTCACTCTCTCAACCCTCTCTCTCATTATCTTCACTCTCTCTTCTCTCTCCTCACTCAAAATCTACTCTCTCTCTCCTCTCCTCTCCTCTCTCTTCTCTCTCCTCACTTTCTCTCTCTCTACTCTCTCTACCCTCTCGC